>JAWNOP010000069.1:16132950-17359541 GCA_035045925.1 Drosophila atripex | reverse complement strand
TTCATTACAATTCAGGAGTTAATGGCTTTAGAATGCAAAGTGATATGCTGATTGGATTGATCTTGAAATAGATGGTGGATGGGCAAATTAAATATGTAGAGGTCCAATTAGAACAAGTGAGAAGTAATATCTGAGAAGGTATCTTAATCCTACCTATTTATAACCCACTTCTCACATACCTTTCCCATCTTGTAACTAAGCCAAGAACCATCACATCCCCACCAGGAAGTAGCCATTCGTCACCAAGGTAGTTCCAAGCTATCCAAAGCATCCCACGGATTGTTAGCTCGGTGCTAATGTCTGACAACAATTGTCCACTTATCGTCTAGCTAATTTATTGTTGTGCTAACATTTGTCAAAGACATTTACCTGACAAACAAACAGCCGCTCCGATGTGGCTGTGGTAACATAAATCCCCGAAAGGATTGGCTCCAGCTCCATGGCAGAAATAATTCGCATTAAAGTGCTGCACACCCGGCGATCAGTCACCTGAATGGATCATTGATATCCATCCAGTAGCCAACGATCACTCCGAACTATCAGCGGGCAACACTGGGGATTCTCACTCACCTTGTGGCGTTGTGGGACCATTAATGATTTGATTGCCCATTGACAATCCCAGAGCCATGGCTTGGGATCAGGTCCCCTACCCCCTCGAATTCCTCGCCCAAGTACCAATCAATGCCAGCTTGACGGACTGCGCTCGTTAAACTTCTTCTGCGGGTGCGTTCGTTCAATTAGCCCATGTCGTAAAGTACAAATAACTATTGCGTACAAGTTCCTCGGAAACCACTGGCTTGCTTATAATCATAAGCTTGCATGCACTTGGAAAAATTATTAAAAAAATATTATAAATTATTCCTGATATTTTTTGGTATATAAAACACATGGGGGTGTAATTTCAAGGACAGCAACTATTTAAAAAAAACGGATTATAAAAATAGTAATCCATGTTAAATTTTTGTTCCAAGTGCGGCTACTGTCTGGTCGGTAATTTAAGTTAAACAATCGTCAATGACGACGACAAGAGCGAAAAACTAAAGTAAAGCAGCCAGCAATCAGTTGGGCCGACTGTCGGGCGGTCGGTTGGTTAGTCAATTTGACAGTCCGCCAGTCCATCAGTCAGTCGTCAGTCAGTCACACGACGACCACTGACTGCCACTTGGGCCTGATAATAAGCGTCGCGCCGGCGCAATAAATGCGTGCCGACAGAGTGCCCTCATCTGGTTGCTGCTTCTGTGCTTCGCCGGATCTGTATCTGTATCTGTGTCCGAGTGTATTTTTCCCTCAGTCTGCTGTGTTTGTAATCGTAACCATATAAGCGTCTTAAATGGCAGGTGTGCACATCGCGTGGGAAACACACGACGCGTCGAGCGGTTCTCACGATATGAAAATCGAGCAAAACAAACCGAAGACCCCTCAAGACCTGCGTGGTGACTGCCACTTTCTCGGGATCGGGGATTCGAATTGGATCTGGGATAGGGATTGGGGTTAACAGTAAGGGTTGCTCGGGGAGTGTTGCAATCAGACCTGCCTAACATTAGGCTACGATTTATGAGTTAGGACCTAATAGGGGGGGACCGAAAAAATCTACCTAATGTAACAAGATTATTCCCTAAAGATGTTGAGAATTTAATGTAGTTTTATAGTGTTTAAATTTTTGGAATTTTTATTTGGCAGTACATACTGTTTTATTTTGTATTTTGATTATATTTTTTAAAGCAATATTATTTTTTATTTAAAAAGTAAAAGTGAACATTCTAGGGCTATTATCCTGGGCATGAGACTCTGCCAGATCGTCAGAACAAGAAGATTTTTGTTCTCTTTCAAGGATACCAGAGATCAGTAAGCCACAACAGGACAATTAAAATTTTACAGAGTTTGATTTTCATTTGGTGGCCCAAACCGAATCAGTTTGTCGCAGACAATTGGCTCGGGTTCCTCGTACCACGTTCTCACGTCTTGGCCAGCATTTTACGGTTTAATTGCAGCTACAATAGGTCTCCAGGACACACTCTCCTTGGCTAGACAATGAAATGAGAAAGAAAAAAAAGAATAATAAGGCAGGAGGACCCACGAAAAGCAGACTCAAAACGATTTCCTTTCCCACGCACGCACAGCAATAAGATTTCCAGATCTTTACAGTCGTCGCAGGTAGCAGGTCCTTCTCCGGCCAGGACCTTCCGATTGCCGGGGCTCTGGTATAAAAGCCGGTACAGCAATCGGATTCAGCATCATTCGAGCAGCATCCTGCAAACAGTACACATCTTCTCTCGTCCTCTGAGAAACAAACGGAACACACAAACAACAAAAATGGCTCCACAGCAAAACAGCAACCAAACCGCCTTCGTCTCGAAGACCCAGCACTATCTGAAGGTGAAGAAGCCTCTTCTGGAGCGTCAGCGAAGGGCCCGCATGAACAAGTGCCTTGACACACTGAAGACACTTGTTGCCGAGTTCCAGGGCGACGACGCCATCCTGCGAATGGACAAGGCCGAGATGCTCGAGGCTGCCCTCGTCTTCATGCGCAAGGAGGTCGTCAAGCAGCAGGCGCCAGTCTCTCCGCTTCCCATGGATAGCTTCAAGAATGGCTACATGAACGCCGTCAGCGAGATCTCCCGAGTGATGGCCTGCACCCCGGCTATGAGCGTTGACGTTGGCAAAACAGTGATGACTCACCTCGGCGTCGAGTTCCAGCGCATGTTGCAGGCCGATCAGCACCAGCAGCAACAGGCAACTCAATTGGAATCCGCCTCTCGCCCCCTCAGCCCCGCCTCCTCTGGCTATCACAGTGACACTGAGGAGTCGGAATCTGCCGTCAGCCCCAAGCCAGCCCAATCTTCCAGCATGTGGCGTCCCTGGTAATCCTTCATCATCATCATCATCATTATCATCAGCGAGAAATCATCAAATCCTGTCTTCCATCAACCATACAATCAACAACGAATCATGTCTTCCAATTGAATCGTTAACACTGTGATAACAGCTTTACCTATTTTATAAGAAAATCCCAAGCTTTACTAGTTTATTAAGATTTAAGAGTTAAGGAACAACAGCTTTAATAGAATTAAAAAAAAAACTAAAAACTCAATTATTTATCTTTTTATTGGGCAATACTTTTCCAAAGTTAGCGATAAAGGGAGCTATTACGGAAGGTGTATTATGAAGTTAATTTCCGATAATAATCATCTATTGCTCGAGGATCTATTGCTAGAAGGAACATTTCTGGAAAAAAAAGTCACAACTGTACAGACCATTATTTCTATTAGAAACTATATTTCTTTACTTATTGTTGTGTGGAATTTGGTTTCATTTCAAATGAGAAATATTATCGTTATATAAGGTCTATGTTTTTTAAAATAATGTGGAAGAATGGATTTAATTTTCTCTCTGAAATTGATTAAAATATAAAGAAAACTGGTAAGACTTTTGGTTATTGTTTTGCTGAAACTCTACTGTAATACTCACTTCAAAAGGTCCAATTCATTAGAATAATATTCCATTTTATGCCTCAAAGCCTAGAGATTAAGAGATCCCTCCCTCACCTGATGAACAATGTTCTAAACATGATCTTTGGCACCACCATCCCAGGCAGACGAAACTCCCCCGGGGCCAAGTCCGGAGGTCCCTGAACTGTGAATCCAGGCAAATCCTTGGTCAGGCGACGCCCCTGAGTGACATGCCACAAAAATAATAAAAAAAAAGTAAAACTGGAACCTGTCTACGCCTCGATCGACAGCTCAACACTGCGGTGCACGTGTTGCTGGGTGTTATGTTATCGAATCTGCATACTGGCCGGGGCTCATATATCGTATTGTTTTTCGATGGCTCGGGGGAGGTTCTGTACCCATCGAGTTAAACCGTCAATTACGACCCCTTTTGTGTCCTGCACGTGCGTGGTGAGTGATGGGCGGCGGCAGGGGATCCTTGACGCTGTGGACTGTGGCTCGGATGATATCCTAAACCAACAATGACAACGGCCATTGGATTCCTGGAACTGGCCTCCCGCATATATGCGACATACCATCGCACATACTAATTTGTAAACTGAAAAGATTAAAAATAAAAGATCTTAAAACATGTCGCACTGTCTCGTGTCAAGTGCACGTCTCCTCCAATGTAATTTGATAACAAAAAGGACCCCACATGTGTTGTATCACCACACTGATTACTGTCTGTGTTATTTTATCATTACCAAACCCAAGAAACCGCCACGTTGGTCTAGAGTCTAGACTCGAGAATCTGTAGTTTTCTAGAATCTAGAGCCAAGAGAATTTTAAATTTATACAATTTAAGGGTTCGTTTAGAACTAATTTCTTAAGAAAACTGTATGCATGATAGCTCTGTTAAAAGGTAAATAATTTATTGAATAAATAAAAAAAAGTTAATCCATTTAGTTTTTAGAACTCGTATTTCTTTTCTTAGATTAGGTTGCTGGCATGAAACCATTTATTAAATAAATAATGTTGTAAGAGAGTGTCTGACCACAAAATTGATATGCGGAAAAGAATGAAAAATAGATAATATGTTTATGTATATATTAATTTTAACATATATGTTAAATATATACATATATGTATATTATGTATATGGCTAATTGTAATGTTATTAATACACAAAAAAAGGACGGAAGTGAAACCGCAGAAATTGATAAAAAAATGAATAAAAGCATTTATATGTCTAAAAGTGTCTTCTTAATCAAATGTATGTTGAAATTTCCATGATGTTGGGTCGCAAGGTTCCACTCTCCACAAACGACCAAATCCAAAGTAAAGCTAACTCCGGCCGGAGCCGAAGTTGATATACCCTTGCAGTTAAGTAGCTGATAATATTATTCGATATATATCGGATCGGATGGGCCGAAAATGAAAGTAAAACGATGATGAAAATGAAATTCTTGAACCAAGCTTCTTTCTAAGAAAGACCCAAGCAAAGCACCAAGGATGTGCCATCCTTACGAACATACTAGTTGGCTAAAAACCTAATTCGTTAGTCCCAATATTTTTTGACGGACATGGTTATATCTGGCTACTCAGGAGGAGTGCTGATCAAGAATATATCCTTTCAGGGTTTGATCAAAATTTTTAATACCCTCAGCAAGGGTATAAAAATGTGTACATATCTATGTGTAATCCATATGTAGGAATTACTCATCTGTCGGAGGTTCATACATCTAGAAGGCCTCGTTTGAACTTTGCGCTGTTGACCACGGACGATGTAAACGGAAATACCGTAACAGATTTGGGAACTGGACACATGAGAATGTCCTCTCGCCCGGGTGTGGAAAGTCCTGTGCCATGTAACCGGACCTGCAGACCTGCGATGACCTCAATGATCGGTGGGTGTGGTGACTGGCTTTTCCCGCCGGCCCCTCGTCTGCCATGTGTGAAATTTTCACGATCGCAAGTTGCTCACGTTTCGCACTTGCCGCACATTATGGCCAGAAAAGAAGGTGGCCAGTAGGTGGAGAGGAATAGGGCGGTTCGGTTCGGCGGATCGTTCGACGGACGTGACGGGGTCGGGGTTTCGAAATGTTTCGGGGTTCCGTTTAACCGTAACACCCTGCTGCGAACGAAACGAGGTCGTCACGTGTACAAACACGATCGTTCCCACCCCCCTGGAACACTTGGCCGGGAGACAATGGACTGCCAGGGTCAGGTTGATTTTATTTTATTTTATTTATATTTTTCTTCCCCCCTCCTCTGCTTTTTGTGTGCGTCGGGCTAATCTACACTTTGGAACCTTTAATGATCGGGCTACGATAAGAAATCAGTGCACGTGTTCAAGCGGAGCACAGAGCAAAGATTTCACTGGAAGATAGAGGAAAACGAAAAGACGAAGGAGAAAAGGAAAGACACCACAGTAGTCACCCAGAAACCACTGTTGGGACCCCCAACGGGGCTTTGGTTTCCCATCGAAATGGTTAACTGGGTATTTTTATTTGTTTTGGGTCTGCACGTGGGCACACAATAAAATTGGAAGACAAAAAACAACACAAAATATCCACCAGAAGGGCATACGGGGGCAGTGAGTCCACCGAAAATATAAAATCACAACCAAAGGACCAAAAACACAATTAGATCAACACAATCCCCGTGCATAATAAGGTCCGAATAATGCGGTAGCATGAGTCAACCAAAACTGTTACCAAGAACTGGGAGAATCATCCCGAGGCTATAAAGGTCACTTTCCGAGAAGTAATTTAATAATTTGGAATTGCTTATCCAGCAAAGGATTCTGAAAAGGTTGGAGGCTGTTCTTGTTGGGATAAAACATCAGGGACTTTATAGAAATATTTTACCTCTCCATTGACTTTATTCTCTATCGTATTAGGGCTTTGGATTTTATTGATCTCTGCTTGATCTCTTAATCGAAACTGTTCAGTATCCTTTGTGGGGAAAGGTGGCTTTTTCACTTTAATGTGTCAATATTAATAACCTAGCTTGGATATATGTATTTAATATAAATGTAATAGTTTGTTGTAGGCAAAAAAATAAAATAGTAAATAACAATATAAATAAGTTAAATAATTTAAAAACTATAATTACTGAAGAAAGGACTGACATAAAAACGTTAGAAAATATAATAGAACTCCTTACTGCCAATTAACCCCATCTTCTGTGATCAGCCCATCGATCTGTTAAGGATCTCAACCATATAATCATCATCACCTCCACAAAGGATCAATAGATCGAGGGATCTACGGGCCAACTACTGCGAGGAGCTGTTAACGCCAGCCTACAGATTCTCACCAAGGATCCCTACTTAATTTGTCCCAACTCACACCGGGTTCCAAATATTTATGGTTAAGTCAAGGGACAATCCATTAAGTACGCCAGGGATGCCCAAAAGGAGCAAAGAAACAAAAAGCAGACAAATCCTGGGAACCTTGGCTTCAGCGCCTCACGCGCCATCACGCGTCCAAAAAAACTACAAATAAAAAAAAATCGAGACACACAAAAAGGTACAAACGCTCGCTGTACGTGTGCTCCTCCAACGAGATCCTCGTGATCCTCCTCCTCCCAGTCCTCCTGCTCCTCCTTCTTTTCTGTTTTTTATGTGTGCCCCTCCCGGGCGCAGAGGCACAGAGAATGCCCCGTAATAAGATTCGGGATAAGGGGACCGGTCCCCTGCTAATTGTGTGCCATCAGCAACAGAAATTAAAAGCAACTCCTTCGTCGACGATCCTTGTCCCCCAACTCCTCGCACTTTATTCTCGGCCTCGTTCCTTCCCTTTCTTTGGGCAACGCCTCGCCTCCACATACAGTTTGATAAATTTCAAATTACAGCGCATTAAGTCCCTCAACTGAGTCCTACCCATCCTCCTCCATCCCCCCTCCAGAATCCCATTTTACGTTTGTTTGCCTATTGAGATCTATGTGATCTCTTTGGTCCTGGCTTCGAGACCATTAATTGTTTGCTTCAGTTCGAGCGTTGAAAATTGAAAATTTTCTCCCACGTTCTCGAGCTGCACACGTGTTCGAGAAATGGAAAAGGGATTTCCCCCGCCCCCTCGCTCCATCGTCTCCCCCCATCCACACGATCCATCCATCTTGCGTCTCGCTCGCTCTCATTTCCAAAAAATAAATATACAGGATAAGTGCACATAAAAACCAAAAGTGATCAGCAGAAAAAAAAAATGAGTCTCCTTTTCAGAAAAGGATCCTTTCGAATAAAGACTGTGGGAACTGATGGAAAGTCTCGTTTCTCACGATCCTGCAGCAGGATAAAATTGCCCCGCACTGGCAGCAGGTGCGAGGGGAGCAACACGACATGCCGTCACACTCCAACGCATGCAGGTTAATGCCGATGCAGTCCCTTTTTCGAAAACACACCTGCCGTTTTTGTTGTTGCTCGCCATGCGGTGTATAGGATTTTCTGGTTGGCCATCGGACACGTATCCTTGTAGTTTCCCACACTCGGTGTTTTGTGACCTGCTTGTGTTCGATTCGAGTTTGGGTTTCTCCTGTTGCCTGTCGTCCTGGCTGCGGGTATAAAAGGCAGTCCGACCGGAGGACCAGACATCATTCGAGCTCAACGCTTCGTACAGTACACATCTCAGCTACACACAGCAGCTACACAGCAAATCCTTCACAATGTGCCAGAACAAGACCAACACCATGACCATCAAGTCGAACAAGAAGCTGTCCTACAGCGTCAAGAAACTGCTGCAGAAAATCTTCAAGCAGCAGCAAGTCGAGGAGGAGCAGAACCTCAAGAACACCATCAAAGCCAACTCCTTGGAGTCGCTCGAGTCCATTGAGAACAGCCGCAACGCCGATCTCGAGTCCACCGCCTCCGTCTGCCTTTCCATGGAGTCCTGCGAGAACGAAGCCAACGAGCGCCTCTCCGCCTCCTGCGACATCGAGGACTACGAGCTGGAGCAACTGCCCACCGTCCCAGTTCACTTCGTCCGCACCGCCCACGGCACCTTCTTCTGGACCGCCGCCTCCGATCTGCCAGCCGACAACGACCTCGTTGAGCCCCTCTACTGCAGCACCGCCAACGAGATCGCCGTGGCCCAGTTCCAGGATCGTTGGGTTCAGGCCTAAGATCAACACCTCCAACCATCTCCAGCGCAACCATGTCTTCCAATCTGGGATCTCCAGCTTTAATCAACGTCTTCCGTTAATTTTTGCCAACACTTTACAAAAATTAACAAGCAAGCCGACAACCTCCAGAGCTTTACTAAAATTGTGATACATTTTTACTTAACATTTAAAAAAAAAAAAAACAAAACAAAACAAAATATATTTACAATTGAAAAGAAATTTGAACTGTTTTTAATTTCATCAGTTTCAGTTTAAAGGGGAAAAAATTAAATTAGGTTTTCCAAAATAATCAACAAAATTTTCACATAAAACAGTGTCTGCTGGTCTTTGTTCCGATCAATTTTCCATTTACAAATCAACAGAGAAATAATAATAGGGACGAGAAATCCTTTGTTAATTGGCATGACTCATTCGAAAAACGAGCGGAGCCTAATCCGACTCGATCCTGGACCTTTTTCTGTCTTATTGTTGATCAATTTACCTGCCAGCAGGTAGTGGAGATCATCGCCAGGGGATGCTCGGCCTGTTGATTTTCGGTCTTCGGTTCCAACCAGTTTCTGGGCCCGCAGGTAGGTCCCCTGTCTGCTAATTGCCGATCGGCTCGGTAAATAAAGTTTGGTTCCAATTAGATGATCTACTTATGAGACCGAATCAGAGACGAGTCGGAAATATGTTGCCTACATTCTGGCTGATGCATCTTCTTTCCAATTAACATAATTGGATCTTCGATTAATACAAAATTATTTCCGCTCGCTATTAAATAAAATGAGTTCTGCAAAGGAATACTTTGAATTTACGAATTCAGTCGGTTTGGAGGAAAAAATTGCTTCACCGATAATAAGTTTATTTTTATTATAAACTGATTGGATATTTAAAAAAAAAGGTTCAAAAATTCTTCAAAAATGACTGTATGTATTTTATCACGTATAACAAAAAGGAAACACAATGTGTTATCATAATATTAGGTTGTATAATTGCATAACACAGTTAATCACATGTTTCTTTTTATTTATGTATGAATCATAAATTATGATACAACATAGCACTAAATATAAAAACAAATTCATGTAAGGATACAGCCATAGCCGCTGATTTTAAATTTTCATATTAGTCTTGGTTATGTCTGCTATTGTCTATTAATTTTGACTCTTTTATGGAATGTATAAGAATGACTTTGAATGGATTTAAAATGATCCTCCTATTAGTATATGTATAGCCTGATTTTGTATTATGTCTTTTATCAAATTGACATTGGTAAGATGAGAAACAATTCATTTTCTTCTTTTGTTTAATTATTTCCAATAAACTCCTGAAATATGAATGAAATACAAGTTTTCAGTTTTTGCAATTTTATTGGTTTATTTTATTTTGAGTTATTCTAATTCTATATCATTTGCTTTCTCAATTAACCATAAATTAACATTTATAAATTATTTAAAGCTTATCTATACAAAGAAAGGAGCGCATCGAGCTAATCGGGAATAGGATATTAGCGCCCTCTTAAAAGCTCCACTGATTGATTGATCATCGTAGTTATATCACAGTTAAAAATAAACAATCAATTTACAAATTATGTTCATCAGGACTAACACTAAGAAGTATTTCAAAAACAATCCGAAACCGATTTGGAATTCGGCTCCGACCTACTATGTTTAAAATGATTTACTTTGGAAGACAACGGATTTTGTTGCTGAACGATTAATAGCCACTTTTTGGGTTTCGATTGCTAATGCTAAGGATAAAATCTAGATAGGATGCAGGACTGATTTCGCAGTCACGCCCAATTACCAGGGCCTCCAGACGGGCTCCGAGGCGCCGGACTCGTGAGAGCTGACCGACGCCGTCTCCGACATCGCCGCACCGTCGACGGAGGTCACGTCAATTAGTTCGTCCTTGCCAGCCAGAAATGCGTTGTAGCCGACGGCGGCAGCGGCGGCCGCCTGCCCATAACCACCCAGAAGCGGGAAGGCTAGTCGGCCTAGGGATTGCGGATGCTGTGGGCTCTGGTGTGGCTGATGCTGCTGGTGTTGCAGTAACTGGGACTGCAGCTCAATCAGTCGAGACGACAGGAATTTCATAATCTTGCGGCCAATCTCATCTGTTTGCTGCGTTTGCAACAGGACCTGCGTAATCTGATCGGCTGCGTGGACGTAGCCGGAGCGAAACGACTCCACGTGCGCCGTGCTCGTCGCGGGGGGTGGACTATTACCACCGCCGGACCCGACTCCCTGAAGCGAAAGTCCGCCGCGCTGCTTCAACTTTCGCATGTGATCCACGGTTAGCTCGAGAATATCGGCCTTCTCCAGCCGGGTGACGTGCTCGCCCTCCTGCTGCAGGCACTCCACCATCAGGTCCTTGAGATCGTCCAGGCACTTGTTGATCCTGGCCCGGCGCTTGCGCTCCAGCAGCGGCTTCATCACCTTGCGGTATTGATACGTCTTGGACATCTCCATGACCATGATCGTTTGCTTTGTTAACTTGAAGGATTCTGTTTTTTCGATTTCTTAGTATCTCAACTGCACATTATCACAACAGAGTTTGAAATGTCATATGCGTTTCTTATTGTTACGAGAACTGGTGCGCGTGCGTTGCGCGTTCCCTCCACTGTGGTGCGTTCAACAGGCGGCGCGTTTACGAAATGAGTGGCAAACTAGTTCCCAGAGTTACTTTTATACGACCCGTGTGGCAGTCACGCTCTCCAGTTCACTGCTCTCCCAGACACAGCCACAAAGCTCCCGCATCACGGCTCACTCACACATTCCCATGCACTCGCCCAGGAGGCCGGCTTCGGATCGGATCGGTAGCGGCACAAAGAGAGGCTACTGTAAGCCGTGGTTGGGGGTTGGTCACATAGTCTTCGAACGGAGCTACAGTGGTCCAAGATTGTAAAGAAAATGATTCAACTATTTAATAAGAATATAAATTTACAAACATTGCAACTATGACTACATTTACAAAGTTAATTTCTTGTTCTTGATGGTGGCTTTTCCGAAACCCCAATGGCTTTTAATATTTATTGAGTATAATACAAAATTTCGAAATTTTCTTAATAAAAACGTTATACTAAAAAGCTCTCGACCAGTTTACTCTTAATGGAATAACTAAAATGTATTTTATTAATGTTCCCTTTTTATATCTAATAGCAGAAAAGTATGCTATACAATTTTTATTCGGATGCATTTCCTAAGGATGGTCCTTTTTGATTGAAAATTTCAGATTTTAATGGAAATAAGAAGGATAAACAGGAAAAATAGAAAGAATACTTTATCAATTCATTAATATTTCGTAAAATCGGACTTTTCCTTGAAAAAACATCCATGATTTCTCCTGTCAATAAATCAATATTCTATTTAATTTGTAAAAAATTAAATGAATACTCAAACATTTCCTCTATTCCTATTTCTCATAAATAATCGTTCGTGTATAGTATATCATATATACGTGTATGTATAGCATATTATAATATATGTGTATATTAATAAAATTATTTAATGAATTATTGAATATTTTTTCCAAACGTTTGCGCTGAAAACTATGATATTAAAATATTATAATACATTTTGTTATGGAATAAATCCTGCTGTGTTTTAGAATAAATCATAAAAGCGCAAAATCGTTAGATTCTTAACATTTTGTGAATAAGGGTATGGATTAGGTTTCATTTTTGTCCTTCCTTTTCTATGCAATGCACCACTGTGCGCCTACATGGCGTATGAGTATCTGCATCTGTATATGTGGCTGTGCTCTGGCGCGCGTCGTCTTCAATTGATTGCAGAGGGAACCCGCTGTCGGCCGTCGGCGATCTGCAGTCGGCAGTCGGCAGTCGGTGCTCGGATTGGATCTCATTCTCAGGCGCAACTGCGCGTGGCTCTCAGCATCGGAGCTCCGTCGCGGCGGCGTGGTGGTGCCCCTCAGCTCACCCTCGACCATGCCACACTTATTGTCAATGATGACAGTGCTCGGCTCCCATTCGCTGTCGAAGCCGATTCTCCGGTCTCCGGTCTCCGGCCTCGTCTCGCTCGCTCGCACCTACTGGGAGACATGGGGGAGCCTACTCGACTACTGCCATCAGGCCGATTGTGGGTCTCCCAAGAGTCCCTCGGTGCCAGTGTGTATCTGTGTGTGTATTGTTGTGTGTTGCGCTGTGTTGTGCCTACTTTACGAGACCGTGGGAAACAGATTTGTCGTGTGTTTCCCACACGTTGGACGGATGGCTGGATTGTGATGCGATCCGATGGATTGCTGAAATGTTGTTGCTGTTGCTGCTGGTTGATTTCAAGCGGGTTGACTGTCAGCCAGCGATGGGGGGCAGTGGGCGATCGTCAGGGGGCAGACCACAGGGACAGCTGGGGGTAAAGTGGGGTGCTGGCTTTAACTCGCGCAATTATGTCGCATGCTTGGCTGATGATGATGACTGCGACAACTGCACAGTGAAAAAATAGCTCCTAGGCCCCGGCCTATTAAAGTTACATTTTCAGCATGGGAATATTGTCACACCACTTCCCTCATCCGTCTTGGCAAGCAAGTTTTATGTTTTTAGAACTTTTCAAATTATGAAAAAATAATTATTCATATTATCACTATTCTATTATTATATAATATTATAATCCATTATAATAATCATTGCAAAAAGGGATTTGTTGAAGATAAGTCTTCGTCAAACATTACAAATAGTTTTCTGGAAATCTTACTGCAAATCGCTGATAATAATTCATGAAAAATAAATTAAAAGAAAAACTGCAATAAATTTCTCTTTGTGTATAACCACTATGATGGTTTTGACTCTGCTTGACTCGAATTTTCGTTGAAGCATATCGATTAAGTGTTACAGTTTCGCTATCTCGTCGCACTGGGGGTTCCAAAATAAAAGCGCTTTTTGCATATTTCCAACCCCCAACCACCAACCCCCATTCATAAACCCTTTTAGAACCGTTGATGGTGTTTGTCGTAAACTTTAACATCCGGTTGTCGTTCTTAGATTTGTTTTTTGTGCTTCGTCTTATATACATACGTATATTTTTTGTTGTGATTCGCTGATCTCAGGGCTACTGGTCAGCACAGAGTGTATAAAATGTTGCCTGTTTTTTATGTCGCCTTTTTTTTTATTCGCAGCTGCTGTGCCTGTTTCTGTTCAAGATCCCAAGTTTATCACCATCCATCCAGCCAGCAAACAGAAAGAGCAATATGACACTTGTGGTTGGATTGTGGATTGTGGACGCCTGTGAGTTATTTTCTGGCTGGGGCTTTTTGCCTGGCTAAGCATTTCCCATGATGCTGCAGAATCGCTCTGTTTGTTTGTCTTCTGTCCATGACTTCCGTTAGCCGTTTGGCTTGACTTGGCTGGGCTCTCGGTATTTTAGCCTTTCTGCTGACTGGAGCCATAACAATTAAGCAGCTCAAGGCATTTCTATGGTTCGGCTTTCAAGATGCCTCTGCCTCAGCCGCTGCTTCAACTTTCAACTCGGCCGACACACGTGGCGTATGAGTAATGCGAATATGCAAAACGATCATCGCACATAATCGCAAAGACACGGCCAGACCGCAAAACCATTTTCGACTAACCTCAATGCACACTAATTGCTTGTCATATATCGTCGGTTAGTCTGCGATGTATATATGCTTCTATATATATAGTTTTGCACAAAAAACTTGTTGCCATCGCCGGTCGTGTGAACCAAAAGCTTAAGAGCCAAATAGTTGATGATGGGCACAGACAAGCTAAGAGCCCAACAAGCCTCGACTGGCTAATGCTCTTAATGGATATAGATTTCACGTGAAATATATATAGTGATATCTAATTCTACTATAAAAACATTAATTCCATTTACATGTCAGAGCAACTAACTAATTTATGTCCTTAAATATCTGCATGTTTTGTGTAACTATTTTATTGTAATTATTCCCAATTTTATGTAGTGTATAAAACCCACAATAAATCTCAGACTCTGTCTATGAAAAGTGCAATCCCAGGCACATGCTCGCCACTGCTGAAGGAGTTGCAATCACAATCGCAGGGAGAGTTGGTATCCAAGTTGCAGAGTTGCAAGTTAGAGCCGGTGTTGCAGTGTCCATGTTGCCAAGTCAGTCGCTTTCAATTTAGCAAACGTGCAGTTCAAAGCCTAGACGCTGATTGGGGGCAAAAGTGCGCGGGTCAGTGGGGGGAGAGTCGGGGGGGTTTCAGCCCGGCTCCGAGCAAGATTAATAGCGGCCATAGGCAACCGGGCCGAGAGATCTCTCGGGCGTAAGCGTGCGGTGCACACGCGATTGGCACGAGTTTTGGCCACAAAATAAAAACAAAAAACTCTACTAGCCCGGTTCGTTGCTGAGCCCGCTAAACTAGTTATGGCGGCTAGCTGCGATCGGTACAGCGTTTGTGGGAAACTGCGATCGGCAAGGACCTGCTGCTCGAATGAGGTCACGGCCTCATTAGATCCTCACTCCAAGCCCCTGAACACTATTTCCCAAACCCGAATTCCCATTCCTGTTCTCAGCTCGGAGCGTGTGAACCGCAGCATGTCATAATCCACTAGTCCCTTTTTGGAAATGAACTTATCAGCGCCGGGGTCTTCGAGCCTTGATTATAAATGACAACAAACAGGCCAACAAGTAGCAACAACAGCTGCTCCGCCCGGCGGCAGCAGCACAACCGAAACAAAATCACATGCAAAGGAAACAGAAATAACAGCAACAGCAAAAGCAACAGCAACAACAGAAACAATAATAGTGAGCCGAAAAGGCCGAAAAACCCAAGTGAAATTCTTATAAGCCCTTTCCCACACTCGAAGGCATCCACTGCACATCCACATCCAAAATATACATCCACACACAGACACCACAGGCACATCGACATGGAACAACGGCGACGCCTGCGCCTTTTGCTTTTTCGGTTTCTTGTTCCCCAGGACGGAAATACAGGCAGCGTCTTAGTCCCACGCTCGGCGAAGGGAACAGGTGCTGGCGAGGCCCCTTTCTTCCAGTCATGCTACTACGGCACTGTGGCACAAAACCCTCCCAATCCCTATCCCGATCCCGATCCCAATCCCCTCAGCCGGGCCGGACAACAACCCATGTACTATTGGGCCCTCTTCGGTCCGTGGGTACCGTGTGAATGTGAAAACAAAGTCAGTCGTGCATAAATGACGACCAGGCTATATGCACAGTGGTTTTTGGATGGTTTTTAAAATTGTATTAAATTATCATTATGAGGAGCAATCTTAGAGGATGATGTACTTGTTCTTATTGAAAAAGTTAATATTATAAAAGGGTTTCTATTTATTTAATTGAGTTTCAGTCAAGATATAGACCCAGATCTAAATAATCTAGATAATCCTTGTATATTTTATTATCTATCTATATTAAATTACCATATCATAGTATTCTACTATCCTTCATATAAACTATACTACTATACTATAGATGAATAAATACTTTAATAATTAACAAGATTATAGTTATAAGATGTTAATATATATAGATACAAATATTTAAAAATATAAGCAATAAGCGCTTTATAGACCCAATTTGAATGGCTTGGAGCCACTGTGCAGTGTCTTGGTCTTCATCTACCTGCAGCCAAAACTCATCAACCGGCCCTTGTCGATTGTACGTGCATGGGAAAAGTACACACACAGAAGAAGAAGCTTGTGGAGGATTCCTGTTGGAATTTATTTGGGAAATACTCGTACGCGCACATAAAACGATGGTTCCCGTACCGAGCACCTTTCCCCTGCCCCTGCCCCTACCCTGCGCCCAACCTCCTGCCCCTGGTTCACCTCTCACCCTCACCATCCGTCCGGTGTATGTGAGAGTGCACTCAAATTTCGTACGGTGCTTGCTGGTGTTGTTGGTGTTGGTGTTGTTGCTGTTGCTGTTGCTGCTTCTTCTCGTGGTGCTCGTGAGATCAGCCGGCATACGATTTCACTCTTGACTGGCCAGCGGCAGCGCAGCGACAGCGGCTCATATATAAATATGAGCGACGCCGGCGCAGCAGCATCAGTAAACGACCAGCACTCGCGAGGTGCGCACACGCAACACTCGCTGCAGAAACAAGCCAAACACAACAGAAACGATCGCCGATCAACAAACTGAAAAGCCACAAGCTCCAGCAAAGCCCCAGCCATGTATCTGGATACGAAAAACCTGACCGCCAGCGGAAATACAACCACAGTGACTGTGGCAGACTCGACATCGAAATCTGTGCGGCGCATGCGCAAAGTTTGGCAGCCCCTGCGCCGGCTATTGGCAGTGGGTGGCAAGGGTCGACCCACCCACCTGACCTTGGCCCATCCCAACAACGTGGACCTGAACAACACACAGTCGCAGCAGTCGCAGCAGCCAACACCAGAGGAGCCGGAAAGCAAGTCAACTCCCGAGGAGCTCGTCCACAAATATGGCTTGGAACTGCGCACACAGCCCCTGGAGGAGGAGGTGTCACCCATGCAACCGCCCAATACGCCCACCTTGATCAGCAGTGTATACGTGGAGAAGGTCAGCGCCCAAGGATGTCGAAACTGTCAGCATGGACGCAACTGCCAGCACACGCATCACAACAACATCAGCAGTAGCAGTAGCGGCATCAACAACAACATCAACACGACCAACAGCAACAGCAGTGCCACAAGTGCAACACAGTTGCCCAGTGCTATCTGGGATCTTCAGTTGCCGCTGCAATACCTTAGCACAGATAACGGCACCTTCTTTTGGGCCAACTCCCAGGAGCGAGTGGACGACGATCTCCTGCACGCTTGGCTGTGCCAGAGCTTCAGCCAACTCCCCGGCACTCTGTGCTAGCTTCCCAATTAGGAATCAATCATCACCGAACCGATCTCAATCACATAGAGGGCTACACCTCTAAATATTTTAATTTCATTTATTTATTTTCCTGCGCAATACTTACCGTTGTTAATGTGATATTAATTTGCATATAAAACAAAATATAAACACATTGTACCATGAAAATGGCTAGAAACTCATTTGTTTTTTAATTAGAAGGTGGAGCTTCACTGAAAACACTGATAACAAGAACGGAAATCTAACTTCGGGGGAGTCGAAGTTGATTTACCCTTGCAATTAATAAGGAGCTTAAATTATTTGATATATTTTTCATTTTCTAATAAAAATGTTGGAAACAGCCCCAAACAAAACAAAAATAGGATGGTTGTGTAATTTCCGATCATTTAATTATTTAGTAGATCCGATTAGTACTAAGCATTCCAAAATGCTTATCCCAAAGCTAAAAAACAACAAAGTTATGCCATTTCCGATTAATCCGAGTTATATGGATATGGATGCTATAGGATATAGTCGACCGATGCCGTTCAGTATCGGTGCAAAGTTCGAAGTCGATAGCTTTAAAACTGATAGACTATTTTGCGTATTAACAGGCAGAAGGACATCCTTATATCGATTCATCGATTCGAGGTGATCCAGGTCAAGACTATATATATTTAATAGGGTCGGAGATGTCCGCTTCACTCCGTGGCACACTTTTGAGCAAAATTAAAATACCCTCTGCAAGGGTATGAAAATGGGGGCTGATAAGGCCATGTCAAATTATTATTTGTTTTTCAGAAATGGTGTTTGGTGTTTCATAGCTAGAATTTGAAACTACCAAAAGATAAGAAATTGTTTTAATATTATATAAAAACTGAACATAATATATTATGAATATTCCGTAGCAAAAATGAAAGGCGGATTATTGGTTTGCGAAAAGCGGAAGAGCTAAGATCAGAGCAAAGGATAACGGAAGCGATGTTATGAGTGGAACCTAATGAGGCTTGACAGATGAACGGTTCTTAAGGAGTAAGCTCGAAGAGCAAGTGTATAAGAAGGAGAAGAAGACATTGAAAGGGATATCATCTTTCAAAGGATGTAGAAACTGGTTTTTTTAGAGTTCAGAGCTTTATTTGATGCCGCATATCCTGTGCAGGTTTGGGTTTTTCGAATAAAAATTAAAGTATAACACTAATGCATCTGTTGATTAGTTAATATTAATATATAACAGTATGGATATTACTATTTAACTTTTGATTAGTCTTATCATTATTATATTTTGTAACTCCAGAAAGTAAAGATTATAAGCTATTGGAACTCTTAAAATATAGCACACTTTTTAATAAATTTTTCCAGACTTGAAGATAGTTTTTGAGTTTAAAGCATTTTACGCCCATTTGGCCCTATTGTTCTTACCAATCCTGCCTTTTAACCAAACCTTGGACCCAGCTCTTGTTAGGAACGTCTTTTCACTTTCGTTGCCACCTCCCACCGGGAACACCGTAATTAACAAGTCGTTTGCTTGTGCATCTTGGGTTTCAAGAAATATATTTTTGGTCGAGACAAAAGCAGGGACTATTGCGAACAAAGAATGGGCCTGTATTGTTCCGTTTTACGATCGATCGCTTCTAGCATTTCTGGTCGCGCAGAATGCGGAAGTTCTCGGCGGGTTGGGCGCCGCTGGCCCGCAGAGCGCAGTTGAAGTTGTCCAGCAGACAGGAGTTGCTCAGCTCGGCACGGTACTTGCCATTGGTGACGCACACCGGCTGGTAGATCATCGAGCAGGGCTTGAAGCACTCCTGGACCTCCAGCTTGAAGTTGCCCAGCTTCTCGTGCAGATTCTCAACGAACTCGGAGCTGCACCAAGCGGCATCGGTGGCAGCGTAAGCTACAAAAGGGTTATCGATGGTTAGAATGGAGTTGTATCGATTGGAGAGTTGTCTGGACTTACTCTGCAGGCTGTTCCTCTCGCGGCGACAGTTGTGGCTCAGGAGGTTGCAGTCGCTGGCGAATTCCTTGAAGTTCAGTCCATCAGTGGCGCACACCGGCTTGTACAGGGAGGGGCAGAACTTCGGGCAGTCGGTGTCGTTGGTCGAGACCGTGTTGGCGGATACGGAAGCCACCAGAACAAGGCAGCAGAGTGTTACAATTTGGCTCATCATTTTCTGGTTTTTATAATTTATTTCAAGTTTGCTTTATTTATTTCCGCGGAATGCGTTCGCACTTCAGTAGCTATCGATTTCAATTGCTGTGACTGTCTGAAGTTCCATTGATTTTTATATATTTTATGGCTCTCCGCAGCTACTCACCTGAGATAGTGTATCAGCCGTGGGTCCCTTATCAGCCCTTATCAGCGGGCCAAACAGAAAACTTGTTTATGTGGCCCACAAAATTCTACGATGTGCCAGTTCTGCTCGAATGACTAACCAGCTTTTTAGCTTTAATTGGCATGTCTGCAGTCTGATGCGAAGTTTTCCCGCACCAGCATCATTAAATGTTAAGTCGACTATCTTGTTTATTGTTCTTCCCTTATGGTCTGTGTAATAATATTGATAAAATCGGGGAAGTATTATTTTGATGGTACTATGTCTAAGATAAATATTGTTGACTACTCCCAACGATGAGGGAACATCTTTTTAGAGAAGATGACAAACAATTTGCAATTGCGTAGTTAAGGGATATTTTTGAAATTATTAAATTCTACTGGTATTAAAAGTTAGGTATTCAACAACAGTTGAATTTCATTTTGAATCCATTCTCCTAAAATGGCACAAGCTTGATTACTCAGTTTATGACAGGGAATTTCCCCAAAAAATTTGATAAAAATTGCGGATTCATAAATTATACCAATCTTCCAAAAACAGTCTTTGTTATTGAAACATTTTATAAAATATATTCAATAGTCTTGAAATAATTGAATAATAAACTCATTAGTACCAAAAGGACAAGTGCATATTACCGATCTCCAATAAAATTAATAGAATGTGAATTGATTCTGGCCATCAAAACTACCCCAGGAGAGTGTCGGCCCTCCCGAAGGCTTTGACAAATGATCTTGGATGTCTACCCTCCCGTATCCCGATCCGATTCTATGACCGCCCACATTGTTACACAGTTCATCGCCTCGTCGATCTCCACGGGGTAATGGTAATTGAGGCCTTTCGACGTGCCCCTCCACGACAGTGGAGTGACGGTGGGCAAGGGAGTGTGGTGGCCGGGTCTAATCACCGTTTAATGGTGTTCACACACTTGTTGCTCCCGGCGCCCTCCATCGCATAGACCTGGCCAAAACCAACAACCAAATGGGCAACAACAAACAACCGACAAACCGGCCAATCAATGACCGCTAAGCGAATGCTCGTCACGCACGCGAAGGCCGCTTCGTCGGTCGTCAAGAATTGGGTACACACGCGTCCATTAAACCCACCGATGAAGACCCCCCCATCCACCACAATCCACAATCCACAATCCCAGGGGCCAGCTCAGGCATAAAGTCGGATTCAAGCCACGGCAGGATCATCGGTGGGTGGGGTGTGTGTGTGTGATGTGTGTCCACTGTGCAGATATGCAAATGAGGCACGGCCCATGTAGATAACCATCTGACTCCGTCCCCGATTCCGACTCCTCGCAATCATCGTCCTCATCATCGGCATAAACAATGTCATCAGCATTATCAACGGCATTCCATGATGGGTTCTTTCTTCCAATTTTCAATTCCTTCGTGCAGACAAGCACCGCTTTGCATACGAAATTAATTATGTGCTGTCAAAGGCAATTTAACAGAAACTTATATTGCTACTTAATTTACGTCACGGCGCTACCAGAACTTTTTTAATATACCTACGAAAGGGTCTATACCACTCATGAGAGGGCTTTGAAAATAATATAAATAATATAGAAATGACATTAATTTTTTCGCATAATACTTATAGGTTTTTAATAAAGAAACTATCATTAAAAGGATTCTATATTTCAGAATCTGATCTGTTTGAGAATTCTAATCTGGGAATCTGAACCTTATAGATAACCCTTATTTATAATTATTAGTTTTAAAGTGTATTCCTTATTCGACCATGGGTTGTTTTAGAATTTTTCAGGTTATTCTTGTTGTTATTTGATTTTCTTTATCCAACTCCTTTTCGAGCCCCTCCATAGCCCCACCTGTCGACATCAATTTGCATATTTAGTGTGGAAGAAATGCGTTTGTGATTGATAGTGAGATAGAGAGGGGGGAGGGGGCGAGTGAAAGAGTGGGAATCGTGTGAGGGACCTGCGTTGGCTTGTGATTCCCTAGCTAAGGCGATTATCTTTTGCGGCAACTGTTTTTATGCCCAATTTCAACGTCCGCCTCGAGACGCCTTGGCATGTGATTCGATGTCTTGAGGTGTTGACGTCTACATGTTGCATTTTAATTGTGGTTTTTCGGTTTTCGATTCTCGATACTCGATACTCGAACCCATGGATCTCACTGGATTCTTGAGGTTTTCCCCAATCCCCAATCGCCTGCCATCCAGCAATCGCCTTTCTCCACTCCCTCTACGGCTCATAAATAAGTTGTACGACAAGCGACATCCAGTCCGTACCCAAGGAGCTGCCGTGAAGTTATGCGCACGACATCCATATTTGGTGGCACACACAGGTGGCGATGGCGGCCTTAGCCAAGGTGATAGCCATAGCATTGCCCATTGGCACCGGGCCAAGTTGGTTCTTGGCCATCTCTCTCCAGACACTCGTACATCACACCTTCGGGTGTCTATGACAAGGCTGGCCGCAAGGTTGTCCATTTTTGGATGCAGCTATTCGGGGTATGGAGTTCTGGTGACTGTGGGTTGGTCTATTGCAGGATGTGGGGTGCAGTAAAAAGTGCACACACATCTTTTTATTGGCCTAGTTTTGCAGGAATGCTGAGATGCAGGAAATATAAAATGATTTTATTTATTTTAATTCAGGTAATAAATGGAAGAGTTTATAGTAAGATTACACTTCAATTTTCAATGACAATGATATTTCCAAGTCTTTGCTTCCAGATTTTTCTAATTTATCCTACCATTCTGGAGTTAATGAATTCATTCAAAAGTGATTTTATGAGTAGTTGTTCAAGTATTTGTTACAGCTCCTATCATTTTCTGGAAATATCTGCGGAAAGACTCCTTCTTATCTCGAGTCAAGTCGAGTTCAAGAACAATGTTTCTTTTCAAAACATGTGATTCGTTCGTGAAGACTTCAATTATATCATTTCATTCTGAAATTTCCCCCAAATTCCAAGCCCAATAATAAAATGTTTTAATTTGATTTTGATATTTCTTGTTTTGTATTTTGTACGATTTTTTGTTTAAAGCTCTCTTTTTTTTTCTATCACAATATCTTAACAACTAATGGAAGCTCTGGATCGCCGAGATGAGATTCGCTCGATGAGGAGTTAAAGCCGCTGCTACTGCTACTATCACAATGTTTTTAAAGCTTGAAGACTGATGGGATGGAGGCGGAAGGCTGATGATGTTTAAGCCTGAACCCAACGATCCTGGAACTGCATGGAGTAGCACATGGCAGGCTCGACGCTGGCAACTGGCTGCAGGTTGGTGGTCCAGAAGAAGGTGCCGGCCTCGGTGCGAGCGAAGCGAACTGGGACATAGATGTCCTCCTCCTCCTCCTCCTCCTCGAGGGAGTGCTCCATCTGAGCCAGCTTCTCATTGGCGGCGTTCTCGTCGATCTCGGCGTAGTAGGCCTCCTCGACTTGGGCGTTGCGAAGATTGTCAACGGATTCCAGAGACTCCAGTGAGCCCTGGGGCTTCTGGTGGAGTTGCTTCTGCTGCTTCTTGAACAGGGTCTTGATGACCTGCTTGATGCTGTAGCTGGTCTTCATCTTGTTGTTGGTGTTGTTGTTGGCAACGACGACGACTTGTTGGCACATTTTTGGAAATATGATTTTGTTATGTGGAAGTGGGCTTGTGTGTGTGTTGCTTGAATCGCTGACGATGTCAGAATGATTTCCCAACCGGCAAAGACCCGGCTTTTATAGCCGGCCGGCCGCGCAACGCTCGAAATGCATTTCCTGTACGCTCGAAGGGAAACGTACACGCCGAAAGAGAGGGGCGAACGGACCCCTGCCGCAGACACGCACTGCCGACAAGGAGAGCCATACAACCAGAGACCACTGACAAGAGAACTGAGGAATGAGACCTGAGACCCGAAACCCTTACCCTCACCCTAAACCTCAGACACAGCGGAGATAATCGGGGACAGAGAACCTGAAATACGACGCTCGCAGGAGTTTCAGGAGCAGGTAGAGGGAGCCGACTGGAGCGGCGGAGGTGGAGGAGGAGGAGCACAGTTTTAAGGAAACAAACCCCTACAGAAACTGCAACTGTCCACGAGTGTGGGAAACAATTTTTCGTTGGCCTCAAAATTTTCGGAAACGCATTCAAGTGCCGTCAAGAATCCCCAGTGCAGCCACAAAAAATCACCAATACACTGATACACTGGCAGGCCAAGAGGATTCGGCTCACACCGATACGGGGCAGGTGTTCCTTGGTAAAATTTCTCACGACTCCGTGCCCGAAGGAAGCCCAGGATCAACAAGGGGATCACGTTGTGGAAAAGGAGTTGCAAATTGTATTCCTAATGGGCAATCAACATAAAGGAATATGTAGGGAACGGGACTCGAACCGAAGCATTCCCACGCATTCCCATACATTTCGTCCTGGTTGTGGATTCGAGACAAAAGATGTTCCGAGGGTAAATGGAAATGGGGTTGCTCCCCTGATCCTTGGTACTCCTGTTTGTATAGGCATCTCGAATCACTTGTCTCGCTGTTTTGATTTCAAAATTTACTTTCCCACAGGGCTCGATGCACCGAAAAACCACCACCACCACTACCAATAGTATATGGCTCTGCCACTTGTCCTATTCCATTCCATTTGGAAGAACACTCCCTTGTGGCGAGAATCGTATAGATATTTTAATTAATTTCTTTTCTTGCGGCCCAAGTGTGCTGGAAGTGTGGAGCGATAGGGAGGTTTTTATTTCGGGGATTACTCGATAAGGCGCTGGCATGAAGTGTGTGCGAAGCGAGCTGGACGAGCAGAGGGCCCAGGGGCTTTATGGCAGGGGATCGTGTTTTTTAATAGTGTTTCTGTTTCCCGGTTTATCAGTGCAGCTAATGGGCCTAAGCGATGGCACCCCCCGTCAAGATGGGCTGAAAATGTTTATGTGAAATGGGAATATAGAGTGCGATACTTCTGGGAGGGATAACTCCCCACTATCGGGGGCCTCCTGTCAAGGGGCATTGACAGTTTACACTTGGCGGGTGGTGGTGGTGGTGGTAGTGGTGGGGTAGGACTCCATCTCGCCCTGCTGGTGGTGGTAATATGATATATGCACTCCGAAATCTTTACAAAAAAATAAAAGCCCTGGCCGCAGCTTCAGTTCCAGTTTTCTCGTCTCCGAGAGATAATGGGCAACGTGCCAAGTGCTCGACCGTGTATACACAACAAACAGTGCATAAAAGCAGGCGGAGGAGCCATTCACAAGCCGGTGGTTAAAAATGGGCAGGCCAGGGGGTGGGGATCGGAGGATTGGAGGATCGGCGAAGGGGACGAGGGACTGCAGTAGGAGGTGTGCCGGGTCTTTTATGTGATCTTCGAGCGGAGTATGTGTCGGCATCCCAACAGTCTCGATCTCAGCCTCAGTCTCAGAGCAGAGTCCACTGGCTTTGGCGGATGGCAAACTGGTTTCTGGCTTTTTGGATCTTTGATTACACCATGAAGATGCCAATGCCAGTATGCACTAAGCAAAAATAATCCAAAACGACTTATAATATTGTACTATAATAGATCTTGTAGATCCGAAAAGGCAATCGCAGTAACAGGAATGTATATTACACTTCCTAACACCTACATATGTGTATGGAAAGTGTTAAGAAATTGTTTAATTGAAGGTATATATGAACTTAACTCATATAATAGACCTTATAGACTACTCCTAACGTAACCTACTTTAATCTCCTAATTCCTAACCATAGATAGCATAGCAGATTAGTATAATAGTCGTAATATAGCAGGCATATATGTATGTATAGTATGTATATTTTTAGGAACCTATAAATGGAAAATTAGATAATAACTTTCAGATTACCCAACCTATTCAATTAGTACCTTTTTTTCCGAGTGCACTTGTGGGTACACACACACACACACTCACCACACAGAGCCCCACACTCCACATACTTAACGCGCGGCTATGACGAACAAATGTGTAAGGCATTAAAAAAGAGATCTAAAAAATACAACAAAAAATTGAGTTAAAAAAAAAAAACAAAGCGTCGACCGCATCCTAAACAGCGGCAATCGTCAGAGGCGAGCAAAAGAGACGGACTACCGTGGGAGCAACAGAGAGGGAGAGACAACGACGGCCCGAGCTCGAGCCCCAGCCCCAGCCCCAGCCACAGTCCCAGCCCAAGCCCCAACCAATCTTTTCAAGTTGATCCCCATCAAGATATTATTTGACAGCAATGAAACGACTGGCACGAGTTTGTTTCCCACGGTCCGCCGTTGCCTTGGTGTGTGTGCTCGAGCGGGTATCTGTGTGTCCGAGTGTATCTTCGGCAGGGAGGCAGGGGGACTGTGTGGGCTTGCGGCGGGGGCGAGGGTGGGGCCGGTGGAGCCCAGCTCTGCTGACTGGGCTGGCTGCTTTTCGCGGCGCAATAAAGTTGAAAGCGCACTGTTGGATATAAATTAATTCAACAACACGCTATAGCTGTGTTGCTCTGGGTCTCCGAGCTTTGCACGCTCTCGTGCTGCTGCTCCCGTACTGCCCGCCTCCCTGCCTGCCCCCCCTACCCAACTGGTGGTCGGTGATCGCCGCGACCGAATGCTGGTCGCTTTTTGCTCAGCGGGGGCACGGGCACAGAAATTCGCGCGTGCGTATGCCATCGATAAAAAATGGCTAAATAAAAAACAGCAACAGCAACAGAAAGAGAAATAATAAAGCGAGAGAAATGAGGTCTTCTGGTTTGTGGCTGTGTGTGTGTGTGTGTGTGTGTGTGTGTGGAGGTTGGGGATTATTGTACCAGGGTTTATAAGTACCAGTTGGACTTTGGCGACTGGAGGATATGCGCTACACGTCACTGGATTGCGGAATCTGACGAAATTGCACCGACAGTCAAGAACGGAAGTATTTATGAATCAGTAGAGGACTATCAACTTAAAAAAAATTCAATTTTAAGGCTAATTGTATTACCAGCCGTCTCTGCAATTTAAATTCTATTGTTACACTCGATTTACTCTATTAGGGGCACGTGCTCGTGCACTGCTTTGCTTAATTGCACAAATTGGAATTAATGATATTTATAGATGTGATTCAGAGCTGCTATAGCTGAGTTATATGATGGTTCATTGAGTCTTATTTATGAATTATGGGTAAAAAATGATGTAAACTTTATAATCTAGAAATATAGTGAAGTGTTAGCCATATTCCTTTAGTGGCAAGGAAGCATAGAAATAATCCCCTTTCGAAAATTCATTACATTTTCCAGCACTGTCAACAAAATCCAATTAGCCATTTCCGGTGCATTCAGATTTTTGACATTTAACAGTTCAACGGTCCGGGTCCAGCCAACAAAACGCTTCGGTTAGATAAGCTGTTAGCCCGTTTATTAGTTGTCCCTGATGTGGTCTGTTGACTAACTGTAGCTCATTGGGAATGCGTCAAGGGGCAGTCTTAATTTGTCTTATTTGTGTTTGCTTTTTCATTCCTTTAAGCCGCATCTGACGGTATCTGGTCTCTACTGTTGCTGTTGGCAGTCTTCGTTATTTGGGTTCCCCAGAGCCGAGCTCGTGTCATATTCAATGGGTCGAGATCGTCATCATGTGGCCGGCACTTCTAATTAAATATTGTGAAATCTGAGCTTTGACTCTATGAGATGTGTCAGAGATGCCGCCGGATGAATCCCCGCGTCTCGAGCCGATGAATCACCAAAAGAAACTCTCTCGGACCGAGGCGTTAAAAATAAATACCCGCCATACTAAATATATCGCGTATACGACCCGTAACACCACGCGAGCCATAACATTTATAGCGTGTGCTGCTAACAGCAACAAAAACAACAAAAAAAAGCAAGAAACAAAATAATAATAATAATAAACAACCGATCGTTTGGTCGATTGTAACCGACTTTCGCGCACACGTCGATTTTCATCGTTCCCAGCCCCAGCCGAGAGATGGTAATTGTCTACAAATAGAAGTGAGCGACGGCCCAAGATCCCCGGTTCAAGCTCAAATCCACATCCACATCCACAACCAAATCGAAATCCAAGTCTGAACCCAAAACCCCCCAACCGACAATCAAGAATAATCATGTAAACGAAAAGCGTAATGCTCGTCCCACGAAACCCACGACTACCACGATCCAATCAATGATCCATAAAGCGCTAAAAAAAAAAAAAAAGAAAAACACCGTGGAATAGCAACAGATACAACAACAACATCAACAACGTTGGCCCGGCCCGATGACGATTCCACAATTATCAGCATGCCATAAGCTACTGCAAAAGGGTGAAGGCACATGGCAAGACTTCAGACCGAAACCCAAAAGACCGGACCCCGAACCGCCCGCCCGCCCGACCGACCAACCGACCGGCCGACCATACAAATGAATTGAAATGCAAACATCTTGTTATGGATGGAAGGCATGTGCTCGCCTGGCTGCCGAGCATCGCATCGCATGGCATCGCTCGAATCCAGCAGAGTTGCGGGGCTCTTAAGACGTCCGTCCGTCCGTCCCTCCATCCAGTCTCTAAAGGCGGACAAACGGACAGAGGGACTGGCGGACGGACGGGCGAGGGATCGTACAAGACCCCAAGCATGCACAATCAGAAGAAGTCAGGCCAGCCGTCGTCATCGTCGTCGTCGTGGAAATCGGCTGCGAAACAGTTTCCCACGGTATAACAATCACAACACATATATAGGGGGGTGAGACAGTCCCCGGGGGATGGGGGAAGGCAGGCGAGGCGCAGCCGCAGCTCAAGTCATTTTATTGCCCTCACACACAAACACACACACACACACACACACACCCGTACACCCGAACGAGCAAAGCATACAAAAAAAAAGAAGCCAGAAGCCACCACCACCACTAGCACCATCACCACCACCAGCACCACCACTGGAACCACCGCTGGCAACAGAAACAGCAGCAGGCTGCGCACGAGGCAAAACGAGTATCTCGCTCGCACTCCCGCCAGGGTACCCCGCCGGCAGAGGCTATATAAACCCGATACGAGGGCCAGCCAACTCATTCAAAGCTTCGACTTCGTTGCGAGCACATAGAGTCTCCTCCGCTGCATTGCCTCGATCGACTGGAACGTTTCTCCCGTGGATTACGCGAATTTCTGCCACCCAACCCCTACCCAACAAGACTCAAGCAAAGACATGGTTCTCGAAATGGAAATGTCCAAGACCTATCAGTACCGCAAGGTGATGAAGCCCATGCTGGAGCGCAAGCGTCGGGCCCGCATCAACAAGTGCCTCGACGAGCTGAAGGACATCATGGTGGAGTGCCTGACGCAGGAGGGCGAGCACATCACGCGCCTGGAGAAAGCCGACATTCTGGAGCTGACCGTGGAGCACATGAAGAAGCTGCGCGCCCAGAAGCAGCTCCGTCTCTCCAGTGTTTCCAACTCCACCCAGGGATCGGATCCCAAGCTCAGCATTGCCGAGAGCTTCCGCGCCGGCTACGTCCATGCCGCCAATGAGGTGTCCAAAACCCTGGCTGCTGTTCCCGGCGTCAGTGTGGATCTGGGCACCCAGCTGATGAGTCATCTGGGACATCGTCTCAACTACCTGCAAGTGGTGGTGCCATCTCTGCCCATCGGTGTCGGAGTGGGAGTGCCCATGCAGGCGCCAGAGGAGGCCATGGTGACACCACCGCCCTCCGAGTGCGGCAGCCTGGAGAGCGGCACCTGCAGCCCGGCACCCAGCGAGGCCAGCTCCACCTCCGGTCCCATGTGGCGTCCCTGGTGATACGGCTTGCCTGGATATGGATCACCTTCGAGCGGAAGGATTCTACAAATCGCCACCCGGCAGAAGCAGAGCTGGATGTGAAACCGCACTGCCTCCTGCACCCCGGAGCCGGAGCTGACTTCGGACTTCGACGCCACTCTCTAGCAGAGCCTCGAATCTTGGCTATAGAGACGAGGCGTCACATCATGAATGAAATTATAAATGAAACCCCAAACGGATAACAAAATAAAGTCAATGAAATATGAATTGTTTGTTTAATTCCATCCCGAGTAGGAAGAACAGATTCTACCAATTTTTAATCTTTGTTCGGAAGCTGCGGTCCTAACCGCAAACGGATAGAGAGAATAGGAATAGTCCCACCAACGAGAACTGATTCGAGTTAAACTCCGGGGCGATAGCAATTGTAGAGCCCACAGCCGGAAGTCTGAATATTTTCCCACACTCGGACTATCGTCTGGGCCCAAGCTTGGCCTCATTACGGCCGGGGTAATCAGTGGATTGAGGGGATTCCGGGGGGCACCGACACACAAGGGGTTTCTGCGGGAAGTTTTGCGCCGGCGCTGTCGCAATTAAATAATAAAAATAAAGCAAAAAGTCAGTTCTAGGAAACGTCATTTATTATGAGGCCCGCCACGGCTGAGTGTGAGAACCGCGGCTCCGCTGTCAATGGTTCAGCATTGTGCCAGGCCATTGTGTTGTGCGCTTGATATTTTATTTTTATACTTGTAGATATGTATATTGTGTGTTTTTTTTTTTTTTTTTGAGACTTTGACAGCCTTAACTGCGCTTGACCGCTTGGCACATGCGCCGGGCACCGCCGCCGCGGCGGACGGTCGACCCGGTCAGACATTGCAAATTAAGCTTGCGACCGCGACCGTCTCGGCACTTAAAACTCCAGTGTCTCTCAGTATCTGTATCTGTCGGGGGGTATCTGTATCTGTCTGATGAGCGGAGGGGTTCGATTACGGAACTTTGGTTTCAGCGCTTTTGTCTGGTGGACAACCTATGTATGATGATGACTACTTACTGGGCCGCATCTCGAGACTCGAGCATCGAGTCTGGGACCGTTCAAGTCGTCGGTGATTGCTGTTAATCTTCACAAAATGTGATTAGTCACGTAACTTTGGCATGAAGACGGTCAAGTCGCTAGATCTGTTGACTGTTCGGGGTTTTTTTTTCCAGCGCTTTTGGTTAACAACAAAACGGCTATTTATAGGGCTCAACGGTAGTCTCCTAAAATGGGTGATCTATTTTATGATGAAACAGTTGAAAACCGATCACTTGGGTTAGTTTGTAATGGAAGGAAAACCTATTATTTCCGTAATAAATAATTAAGAAATTACAATCGCAAACACTTCTTTTTACTCCTTTTTTTTGTTATAAGGAATCCCACGACACTGGGTACAGTAGAGCCCACACGACATCCATCACGTGACCTCGGAGCACCGGAGCAATCCCCTGTGGGATCGGCCACCTACTTCAGTCATAACACGCGGACGGACACCACACGCCGCTTAAGTTTAATGCAGCCATACTAAAGTAAGCACAAGACCACCACTTAATAAAGGAGAGGCTGCGGCAAACCGGCCCGGCAATGGGCTGTGGATGGGATTGGGGATTGCGGATTGGGATCGGGATAGATAGTGATGGGTCTGGAGTTGGGGCTGAAGCTGGGCATGGAGCTGGAGCCGACGCCAGCACTCAATCTCCGCCACAAAAGGTACAACAACTCTGACTCCCAGGCGCAACCGCTCACAAATACATTGCCCATCTTGTCCAGTGGCAGAAAGAGCGTGTGCCAATGTAGTGTAACAACATCCCATATTAAAGATATTACAGAGTCAATAGCACACCATATAAGTGTGGTTGGGTGCCTCTTCATCTTCGACGGCCCCCAGCCCGAAGCCTCCAATCCCGGCATTGCCGGCATCTCGCTTGCTCTCGCTTTTTGGTCATAACTCCACTAAATTGAGTTCGTTCAACAAAACAGGGACGCAAGCGCATGCGGCTCCTCCTCCTCCTCCTCCTCCTCCCTCTCCTCCCTATTATGGTACTCCTCGCGAGTCAAAATCCAGCCCGAGCCCAACCTCAAACCCCTTTTGTCCAGATCACACGGCGCGCTCTTAACGATCGTGTGTCCACAGTCATTACAATGTTGGCCAATGCACAAAAGTCATCTATGTATGTTGGTGAGTGAGGCTGAGGCTGAGGCTGAGGCTTTGGCTGAGACACACTTACCGCACGCTGCTTTTCTCTTTCATGTCGGACGCTAAAGGCGCACTGAGAGAAAACAATGCCAATAAGGCTGAAATATATTTTTTTTTAAAACTTTTCTATGCTAGATTTTTATGTTTAATATGTTTAATTTTGTAACAAATATCTAATTTTTTTATATATAATTTGTTTCATATTTTTAAACCACACTTGTTTCTCCAAGTGTGGCTAGCTCGAGTCGGTCGTGATCTTGCCAGTAAGTGGTCTTGTATCTTGAATTCGTAAAAATACCCACACAGGCACACGGATATACCCTCTGCCACACACTCACACACACTTAAAAAAAGGGCAGGTGTGTCGATCGTGTGAGAACCACGTTCCAAACCATTTTCTCACGATCTTCGCTTCTGATATTTCTTTTTTGTTTTTGTTTTTTTTTCTTTTTTCTGGCTCTTGCCTCGGTCCCTGTCCCCCTTCCACCCTTCCAAGTAGACCCTTTTTTGGGCCTCAGTCTTGGAGTGATTCGTATGCAGTTTGTGTATTGTAGTTTTTAATGACTTGGGCTTGCGTTCGAGCTCGATCGCTGGATATTGCTGCATCGGGGTTTCGGTTACGTTCATCATTCATCGAGTTTGCCTATAAGATTAAGTATCTTTTGTGCTGCCTGCCGTTGCGACGACCCGCTTGCATTTCCTTTTGGCATTTTGGGTGCGATTCCTCGCCATATACGTCCTTGTACTTCTTATTGTCCATTGTAACTGGGTATTGTCCGCCGCGTATCAATGCGACAGTTACGTGGCCCGATCGGATCATCCAGGCAAGGATAACCCTTGAAAATGAGTTGAGATTTATCAGGGACTTGAACTATCTAAATAATCACTCTGAAACAGGAAGGGGACAGTGTCAATAACACTATAATGCGATTTATTGGGAAGGGTCTTAAAACTTCTTCATAAAATCAAAGTTTTTGGCCCAATTTTAGTTTACAATTAATCTAAATATAATCATAAAAGATTAACTAAGCCAACATTGCTATAATTGAGTTCCGTTGAATTCAATTTCATTGCAACTGAACCCCCAGAGGCCCAAGGTAACCCCGATACCGATCTCGTTGACTATTTCCTCGTTAATACCGACGTCGATCTGCAAGACAGAGGCGTCTGGGGATCGACTACTGGTCTTGGCCACACAGATAAGCAAATGGCGCTGGATGAGCCGAAAAAAAAACGGCTCTGGGCCGAAACAGAACGTTAAAAAAATACAGAAAAAAAACGATATCCTGTCCGGGGCTCCATCTTCGAGTTGCCCTAGGGCAAGGCACTCATTTACCTGATCCCAAGCAATTATGTGAGCCGGGGCTTACCTTGACCATTGTGCACACGATTTTCTAGCCAGGAGGTGGACGGGGGAAAAGAATCACAAAAAATAAATAAAGAAAAAAATTAAAAAAAAAAGATAGGAAAAGGAAAAATTGAACAAAACAAGGAGGGATGCGGGATGAATGATTGTTCGATCCCTTTTTATTTTTGGGTCCCACCCCAGTTTCCTAAATCTTTTCTTGCAAGTCCGAGCGACATTGTCGTAACTCGATTAGAGACGCTGGGATAAGTCTCTAATTTTGTGTGCTGCCTTGGCTTATTGTCCGCACACGTGTTCAAGGGTCCCTCGGCCCATCGGTAGCCCCGACTTTGGCCTGGCCTATTCTTCTCTTTACCATTTCTACCTAATTCCTTCTTGCTTCGGCCTTGGCATTGTTTTCGATTTTTGATTTTCGATTTCCTTTGTCTCTGCTGGTGGGGCGATCGATGAGTTACAACGACTTTGGTTCTGAAAATTAGTTGGGATAGTTACTTTCCAGCATTTCCGGTGGCGACCACAAAGTTAATATTAATTTTTCTAACTTTGGGAGTGCCTGGTTAGCTCGAAAGATTGTTTCCAAGTGAGTCACCACCACTGGAATGGCGAACAAATAGCGAAAGAAAAAGTCGTGATCTTTCAATTGAATCTATATAATTTATTATTTATTTAGTTATCACATGAACTGCGTGCGCGTCCTCGTCTAAAGCTTTCGGGTGTATGGGGTTTGTGTGCTTATAACCTAGATTGTGAGTCCAATGGGGGGTTCCACAGACTTGGAAGACTTCTACTCTCTTTCGTGGTTTAGCTGGAGCATCTACCAGGGGCGCCACACGTTCTCCTCGTCCTCGCTGTCGTCCTCCATTTTGGTGACATCGATGGTGGTCAGCAGGGAGGTGCTGGCCGAGCTGGCGTTGGAGTTGGGACTGCCGGCGAAGCTCGAGACTGGCGAAATGGGCACGGAGTAGGCGTCGCGGCTGGCAATCTGCACGGAGAGGGGAGCCGTGACGGGGAGGACTTCTTTGACGGCCGGCTGGATCTGGTTAAGGCGCTGGCCAAGGTGTGTCATCAGCTGGGTGCCCAGGCTGACATTCATGCCGGGAAGTTGGGACAGCGAACGGGAGACCTCGTTGACGGCATGGATGTAACCGGATCGGAATCCCTCAGCCGGGGTCAGACTCTCGTCTCCGGAAGCCCGCTTGTGCTGGCGCTGCTGCTTCATCTTCTGCAGGTGGGTAACTGTCAGCTCCAGGATGTCGGCCTTCTCCAGGCGGGTGACGTGCTCGCCCTCGGACTCGAGGGTGGCCACCATCAGATCCTTCAGTTCGTCCAGGCATTTGTTGATCCTGGCCCGGCGTTTGCGCTCCAGCATGGGCTTCATCAGCTTGCGGTACTGGTAGGTCTTGGACATCTCGGACATTTGCATCGACGACATATTGGTTTGTGGAATTTGTGTTCTTTTCTTCTTGTATGTATGTAAGTGACTTGAGCTCTTGCTGCTCTGACGGTCGAAGACGTTGTGTGTTGGACCCGTGATCCCGGCCAGCCTTTTATAGCAGGCCCGAAAACCAACCCCCAAAATGTGTGCGCTTGTGTGCCGGCATTTGGTGAGGAAAAGGGACAGGGAGCACACGCTCCGTGTGCTGGCATGAGGGTTGGTCGGCCGGCGACCCTTCCGCTTCTTGAGACCGCTTCTTATTGTTCGCTCGATTTCTTATTGTTGCCCTGCACCCTTATCAAGGGCCAAGGGAGCAGGATCGCTGCCAGGATCGTGGGAAACACATTCTGCCTCAGTTTCTCACATCGCTTCGCTCACCTGCCCCGCAAAAGCATCGAAGCATGAGCCTGGGCCTGGGCATGACATTGGCTATGGGAATTTGCAGAAGAAACAGCTGCCGTTTCTAGATTTGTGTGTTATGATTTGACTACGTCCGGAGCCAGGGCAGAGACGGGGCTGGAGGGGGGAACCAGGATAATGAACCGCTTACTTTATGCCAGCTCATAGGGATACCCTTCGAGTTCCCACGGTTGCAAGGATCTCCGGGCGGGGGATGGGGCGTTGCGATTCCTCGACGACTTCCTGTTTACCGTTGGCATTCCACATTGGATCGGGTTCGAGTTTAAAGGCATCCTGGCACTTGTTGGTCCGCTATTATGATCCTGTGGGAACATTGCTCGTGTGCGCCGAGTGCGCTTAATGTCTGCTCGACTTTCCCTCGTCCTTGTTCCTCGTTATTCACCTTTTCGGCTGACCCGCAGGACCTCTTCCCTCCTTGTCGAGCTGCGATGTAAAAGGGGCCAGCGATCCTGCTCTTGGAGCGCTCCTCGCGTGTGGCTTGCGGAGGACACACTTTCGGCTGTAAGTTGTTCGCGTTCCAGGACTTTTGTAATCGGCTGATGGACCGTGCATGGCAGGAGTCGGTTATTTGAAGGACGATGTTCATTAGTACTTTAAGGTAATAGGTAATAAACGGACGCAATAGATGAGTTGCGTTAATTAAAAAATAGTTAAAAATAATTTGGAATAGCTTAGATACTTCAACTAGTAAAGCGGGTGGTTGACCTTCACTTGATGGGGAATCTACCAGAAATAAGGCTGTTGGGTGACCGAAAGATCACCTTGTTTGATGACTTGTTGATATCTAACTATATTTAAGAATTGATTTTGTATGAACTAATTGTTGGAAATCGTTTGCATTGGGTTTGTTATGTAGTTGTTGGAATGGTTGAAGCATATTCTGAAGCAAAATATTGGCAATAGATCAGTTTTTGGCACCTTTTATCTTCTGCCTAAATTGTAAAGGTTGTTATTACCTGGAGGTACTATGTGGCTTATCAGCATTTTGACATATTTTTGTGTTTGCGACTTGAAAGTATACAACCTGATGAGGTTTTCATAGATAATTTGTATTTTCAAAATCATGTTAACAAATAAAATTGGCCAATTAAAGGCCGGGAAGAAGGCGAAAATAGTTTCCGATAGCATTTGGTCTAGAAACTTCACTATGGCCTTTCTTTCATATTTAATTTGTTTAAATTTCAAAACAACAATCTAAATACAAGAAAGTCTTTGGATATTAAAAATTTAGTAACGTTTATAATGATGAAAGTCTTTGCCTTTTATTTAAACGCCAGAATTTGTTTGTTTTGCAGTCTTTTTTATTTATTTAATGGTTCTTGACTTATCCTAGATAATTTATAGAAAAAATACAAATATTAAAGCACATAAATACATATTGTCTTAAAAATAGCAAGTGGAAGCTCAATGGGAAAGCTGGTGGTTCTGTTAATAAAATAAATTATAATTGTTAAATCCGAGAATCTTAAAAACTAAGGGAGATCAATTACAAAATACGAACTTAAAAACTATCACAGGAACATCACATCATATCAAATCTACTAATAGCTAAATACGATTCTGAGGCAAATGTTGACACTAGACCTTGGAAAACATGGATTATTCTGAGTGATTATCATCTAGACTTTAGATTCTAAAACCAGAGTAGTAAAGCTCGCAATGTTGAGTGGTTGAGTTTTGGTTCATCAGTCCTTCTTCGTCCTTCACCAGGGACGCCAGACATCCTCGCCCTGGGGGTTCTCCTGCTCCTGCGGCGACCTGGAGCGTTTCTGAGGTACGTGGTCATCCGACTTGCGTTCGGAGAGATTGACGGGCTCGTCATTTGGCTCGGAGCAGTCCATTTCCTGTTTCAGGTCCTTCAACTGGTGTCCCAGCTGCTTCATCAGATGGGTGCCGAATTTGAGATCCAAGCCGGGAACAGTCGAGAATATGTGCGAGACTTCATAAGCAGCCTGGGTGTATCCGGCCCGGAACTTGTCAAAGTTGACCTGGGAGGATCCTGGGGAATGGGGATTGGCCAGGCGCTGTTGCTGCTGCGACTTCAAATAGTTGACTGTCAGCTCCAGAATGTCGGCCTTCTCCAGCTTGCTGACCTGCTCGCCCTGGGCGTCCATAGTGTCCACAATTAGGTCCTTCAGCTCGTCCAGATAGAGATTCATCCGGGCCCGCCTCTTCCGCTCCAGCAGGGGCTTGGTCACTTTGCGGTAGTGCTGGGTCTTGGTCATAAATCTCTGACCCTCCACGGCCATTGTGTGTTTGTTGGTTTTAATGAGTTGTTAGTAAATATAGGTTGCGATCTACTGCTGATGTTGCGATCTTGTCGCTGTCGCTGATGCTGGTGCTGGTGCTGGTGCTCCTCACTGCACGGTAGTCACTTGAGAAATGATCTTGCCGCAAGGTAAGCTGATCCTTTTTGTAGCTGGAGCTCGTACACTTGCAAAATCCTCCCCTAACTGTTGCTACCACGCACTGCGATCACCACGAAGCATCAATCGGGTCACAGTCGGTGCGGCTGGTGGCTCTCTGCTTGTGGCAAGATTCACTCGGCGCTGTTGCACGTGTGCAGCTTAAAAGAAATTGGATCGGGCGGAAGCCGCTGTCGCTCTCTCTTTGCACTGAAAATAATTTGTTGTTTCAAAGTAACAAATATATATGTATAAAATAATATCAATTAATATGGAGTGAAAATTGGTTAACCATTGAAAATGGAATGCTCAGGGAAGTTTATTTTCTAGGAGTAATTCAGGTTTTGAAATTTTTACTTTCTCATTTTTGGTAAGACTTCAAAAATAAATCCCCAAAAGCCGAGAAAAAAAAAAAACATTTACCATAAAATGTTCTCAGTGTAGACAATAGTGCCCTGTAACACGTTCTTGGGAGACACTTCAGGGCAATTCGCTTGCTCTCTGCGACATGTCTCTCCCTCGTGCTGTTCCCGTGCGCCGGCGCACCGATCGGCCAGGGCCTAATAGGTGAAGAAGAAGAGCTCGAGGAGAAGGAGGAGGAGTAGGAAAAAGTCGGAGAAAGACGAGAGCCAGAGCGATCCACCACCGCCACGCACAACCATTAGCACACACGACATGGCAACTGGGAAACAACGGCGACATGACCTCGACCTGCCTTGCATCTCTGCCTCCTCGCATGCCACCGCTCCGAGCTCGCTCTCCGCTCGAGACAGGCCAAACGTGCCCCATGCGTGCCTTCCTCACTTAAGCCAAAGAGCCAATCTCGTGGAGACGACGGCATTGTTGCACTTGGGTGCGGCGGGCCTATCCCTGTATGCGTGCTGGTGCATTGAAAGAAAAACTAGTAACCTTGAAGGGGATAAAATATTTTTATGAAATGTAATAAATTAATATTTTTATGGATAGATAACAAGGGAAATAGTTTTACTACCAATAGTTAATCACTATGGCTGGTTGGTAGTTTGCTATTTTTGGGGACTAAGAGCTAATAGATACTAATAAAAATGTAAATATTTTATTTATTTTCTTATTTATTTTCAGTGCATGGCTCTTTCCTTTTGGCACACAGTCACACAGACACAGACCTTATTTCCTTTATGAAGCGACATTGCGTTACACTTACGCCAGCAACCACCGCAACGGCAGCAACAAGAGAAACCACCACCGTCCGCAGAGCACCACCCAGGCAAGTGTGGCAAGCAGCTAGCACAACTAACAGCCGGTGCACGGATGGGTCGGTGCATCGTGAGAAAGTTTACTCGAGGCATTCCCACAAGTATTGGGATTGTGCCGCAAACTCCTGCTCCCGGTTTCCCTGTTTCTGTTTTCCGACCTCGGTCAGCTGTGACACTTGTTTGGCGCATTTTGCGAGATTTGTTTTCTGGATTGGGACTGGGCCACTGCCATTGCCATTGCCATTGATGAAATCCACCTGCCCGAGGGTGAGCGAGTGAGCCGGGTTCGAGACCCGGACCGAGGGTCGTCGCAATCACATCCATGAAATCGAGAAGTTAAAAGGAGAGGAACGAAAACATTGACATCTGATGGCACTGATTTTGGCATTGTCAGTTTTCGTCGTGGGGGAGGGTTTCTGAGATCATCGGAAGGCCATTCCGATGATAAAGGATGGTATGCAAAAAATCAGGGGGCCAACCCACTAGAAATGCAAAAAATCATACAAGTATTGTAACACTTTTATTGAAAGTATATTATTTTGATCGATATTGTTGTACATTGATAAATTGAAGACATTAACATTTCATAAATATCTTTAAGTGTTCGTATTATACAATGATTCATATTTGTTTAATACACATATAGCAACACACACATATACATTTAGAGTTTTAATTCAAATTAACGTGGTTAGTTTCGCTCATCTAGTTAGTTAAAAAAAACACACATGTGATTAATCCATTTAACGTCAAGTACAATTATGTGCTAAAATTTTGTGCTAGAAAATAGGTTTAACGGGTAAACTTGTTGCGTTTGACAATTTGGTAATATTTAAATTTCGTTTCAATTCTCTTCGCCTACTAGGAGCTATAGGGATAAAGATTAAAATCTTAGCGTTTCGTGCCTACATATATAACTAAATTACTTTTAAAGCGCACTGGATAGTTTATTAGCTTAACAGTAGTTAGTTTGATCTTCGTGTAGTGTACTCGTGTGGTGTTTTACAAGTTACCTGTAGAATGGTGCTCATGAAATAAATTAGTAATCAATAATGTAAGATGATGAACTTGGGTAAAAACAAAAATAATAATCATAATAATATTAAAAAAAATAAATGCCGTTCGATACACTTTCAGAGGAGATTCTTGTATAATACAAATAATGTTAGCGGCATGGTGGACATGCCGCTTGATTAAAGCTATCATTTCTTTTTCGATTCCTTTGATTTGACCTTCAATTAATATGATGGATTTGCTCGCTCTAGTCGGTTAACTTCGTTTCGCTTGGTTGTAATTATCTGCTCAGGAACTGGTGAACTTTGTGTACGTGCTTAGTTTAAGTTGCGGATTACAAAAATGTACAATCGTAAAATGTTTAAAAATATTTCCATTCGATATCCTCTTCAGCAGTAGCTTGCCCTTTCTGCCTGCTCAGTACTCTTGGTCGTATCCTTTCTACACACTTATATACAAACATTTTTTTTACATTTGGCGCCTTTCTCCATTACCTTCCCCAGGTGCATTTCGTGGGCATCTCTGGTCCTTCTATACATACATATACCAATATATATAAATATTCTATCATTTTGTACGACATTCTGTGGGGGTTTTCATTCACTCTCTCTCTCTAAAAGCACTTTTTAAACAGATTAAGGAAACGCATTACTTTTGCGATTAGTGTGGTACGTCTAGTGCGCGGGTTTGTAGTTGTTATTCATGCAGCTGAAAGTAAGACAAAAGATTCATAAACATATGGAGGGATCGGTAAAGTCGGGACTTGAACAAAAACTTAAACATAACCATGACTCAACTCACTTATATATATGTTAGTACAATATTCAAATCGCGTGTATAAAATGTGATTTGCAGTAAAAATATATATCAGCTCTGTGTATTCAACTGTGTCTTATCTACGATAAAAGTTATTGGAACTATTTTTATTTGTAGTGTATTATGTTATAAAGGCAATATAATGGAATTATTCTTAGCATGCACTTTATAAACTTGTGTATGGGTCTCTGTTACAATCTTTCGTATATCTTTGATCCAATCATGGCCACATTTTTGTACTCAGTATATCGTTTCTCATACTTTATCATTCCATATATTATATATTCTGTGTGTCAGTTAGTAATGGTAGCATTGACCCATGAGTCTCGGTTCACGGGGGAGTAACAAATGTTTATGTTTATTTATGTTTATGTTTATGGAAAACACTACTCTAGGCTACAAAAGGTGCGTATAAAGCATACATATATGTATATATTTAGTCAAAAATATGTTTGCGTATATGTTTGGTTTAAGGTACACGATATATGTAAATATTATCAATACAATTATCAAATTTTAAACATTAATTTGATATTATATGGTCGATTAAGTGCATTACGTTTGGTAATTTGATTTTTCTAGGTATTCCGTTTCGATTTAACAATATGCATATTGAATTTTAACATGTGACTTTAACTTCTACAATCGATTCAATTCCAATGATGGGCAATGATCTGGTTTGGAGTTGGCAAAGCTTAGATAACTACAAAATACATATGTATTTCAAATATTGGTGTTTTTCTGTGGCATTTTAGCTATCAAATAGTATTATTTTTGCCTTAGCAGTTTCGATTGGGTTGCAGTTTTACTTTTGGGCTTAAGCTGTGGATCTTTCAATGTGATGGACTGTCGTTAATTCGATGTTTGGCGCGTGATTTGCTGTGTGAGGGGCGTCGCAGGCTGCTGACGCTGCCCGGGCAATTTTCATAAAAATCTAATGATTCCGATGAGAATGCTATAAAACGCAATTGGTGTGATACAAAGAAAAGGTTACGTCTGAGTAAATATATTTTTGGAAAATTCTGTGAACGCGCTAAGGTTAAGCATTGCAGTTTGTGTTCGAAATGTGATCTGCCGTAAGCTGCAGACATATTACAGAGTACATACCCTTGTCCGTGGGAGAGCCCAGGGTCAGGCTACTCAGGCTGGAGCTCAAATTGTAGGGACGCGGTGAGGGTGGTACTGGAGCCGATTCGTCGCCTGGCAAGCAGGTCTCTACCATGGCCTCCAAACAGTTGACAAATAGCTCCGAGGATTCCCCCATCATATTATACTGCAAAACAGAATATAAAAATTATACTAAATTTTATTTTTTGCAGAACTCAGCACTCACCTTGGTAAAGGGACCGGCAAATCGCCAAAGTCCGCCAAATCCGCAACTCTGTAAAAAGTGCAGCTGTTGCTGGGAGGGATCTTCGCTGGCCAGCATGTTCTGGATTATATTTTGGACCGAGTTAAGGACAACCTGATCGTGTGACACCGACAGGATATTATTGATTTTCTGATCCAGCAATGAGTGGCTAAAGATAACATAAATATTTGATCCATTATCTCAATCATAATCTAAAAAATATACGTACATAACTGGAAACACTTTGGGAAAGACGACTGAACCTTCGGCCAAATACTGATACAAAACCCTAGTTTCTCCCTCATCCGAGGAATACTTAACCAAGGTGGCCAAGACCGTCAACACCAGCGCCTGGATGGACAAATCGGGCAGGACCTCGGGATCGAGCAGGACATTCGACTCATTGGACACTGAAGAACGCGAGCCGCGTTCCTGTACAAAGAATTGAAAAGGAATTAGCCAAGTCTTACGATAAAAAAATATCTAAACACACACAGAGATGGAGAGCTAAAATATTGAGTGAAAATTGAAGGCAACGAGAACATGTGCAGTGGATGAGAAGGCTTCATCGCCGCCAGCATTCAGTGCCATGCAGATTAACTAACAAACTAAATGACATTCTAGTGAGATATTAAATTTTTGAAAATAGTGGAGATTTAGTAACGAACTTGGAGAAATAGTGGGGTAGTTGGGGTTAGTTTTAGCTAAAAATACAAGTTATGTAGAGCAATACCTGACGTTCTTCGATGCCAGTAGCATTGTTTGGATCTTTGGTTGTTGGCACCGAGAATGACCGTTGAGTTTTGAACAAAACTCTAGCGTTCTACGGATGTTTGTTTATTTTTATGTTCGTGGTGGTTGTAGAGTGTTGATGTTGGATTTGTAGTTGGCGGTTGGGGATTCGATAAACGAAATCAAACGAAAATCAAATAACAATGTTCATGCGTAGTAGTAGTAGTAGTAGTCATAAGATTGTTAGGCGGATTATAGTTTATTGATCATATATATATATATATATATAGTACATTGATTGATATCGATATTGATGAGAGTTGCAAGCACCAATTAGAGTAAGAGTCGGCAGGCATTATAATATGGCAAATATATATACGGTTTCAACGAGTATACATTGTGATATATGCATGTAACGTTTTTTTGTTTTTAATTTTCAAATCAAAACATAAAAAGAGAAAAGAAATCAGTAATAAACGATTATTAGTTATGCAGAGGCTGATCTGGATAGATTCTCAATATTACTTAGGTTCATAAGTGGGTATACATAGGCTTGGATATATAAACTCAAATTGATAGCCAAAAGTTACTATAGCAGATGGTTATAACAACTTTTGTACAGCGAATTTGAACAAGTGAGGAGTACAGCTCGGCTCAGTCCGAAATCAATATATATATATATTCCATATCTATGTCACAGAACTCACCTGAAGAGTGGGGACCTTGTGCTGGCGGGCGAACTGCAAAGCGGACTGATCCAGGATGTCCCAGCTCTTTTGTCGACGCGACAGCGGCTGGCCAATCTGAGGGGAAGGTTGTTAAGTCAGTTACTAGCATTGCTCCAAACCTAATGATCTTACAGCTTGAACGCCATTGGCGACTTCTCCGTTCTCTACGCTGCCGGTCAACTCGGCGGGCCAACGCGGCAGAGCGTGCTTCACATGGCAGCGGGAGCGAACCTCCTCGGAGACGGCAACCAGAGCCGTCAAATAGGCCACACTATCAGGTGTCACCTCAAACTTGTCCCGGTGCAGGGGCTTGGCAATGATTCCCAGGAGCATGGTCAGGACTCGAGAGGTGCGTGAAACAGTTGTTGGTGTCGGATGGCGGAATCCCTGGGTTGCAATAAAATATTATTTATTAGTATTTCTAAAAAATGTTCAGAACACCACGCATACCTTGATTAGATGGCCCACCAGGGCAAAGTGGAAGTTACTGCGAAACGAGAGTCCCACGGCGTGATCCAGCTGCTTGAAGTGCCACTCCAGTTTCTCGCGGGTTTTCATCATGACCTCCGCAATGGTCTCCTTCTTGTCGAAGCAGCCCTGTGACTTGAGCGTGTGCAGATTCTGTTCGAGCAGAGCCAGACCGGCTCCATAAAGGGTGATCTCATCCAGCTGCAGTACTGAGATGGCCACCCAGAAGAGCGCTCTATGGATGGGCGATTCCGGACGTAAAAGCGGCTGAATTCGGGTCAAGCACATCACCAGAGCCTCGATTAGGATTAGATCATTAAAAGACTCCAATGCCTTGACCAGAATGCGGAGCAATTGCTTCACTTCGTGGTCAGTCACACTCTTGCTGATACATCCGAAGACAATAAGAGCCCTGGGCTGCAGAGCCGGATTGTAGCAGAAGGCAAAGCTACGGGCCAGAGAAGTCCATGTCTGCAACCATTCACAGTCCGGGACGTCACGCATGCAGGCCTCCATGATCTCAAGCAGAGCATCGGTGATTACTTCCAGGGAGGGCAGCGACAGACGTTCTCGATCTGCCGGCAGAGGTTGGGTGACTCGCTCGTTTCCTAGCCACTTGTCTGTGGGATGGCGGCAGCTGGACCGGAAGGCAGTAACCGCCGCCGACTTCACCTTGCTGATACCGAAGAGTAAGTAAAATTTGGGCAACGAGAACTCGTCCAACGACAGCCGGAGTACGCGTTGGGCCTCCTCCGAGAAGGAGGGATTTGTGCACGTGCACAGAGAGTGAATGATGTTAATCACCAGGCCGTGGGTGGAGGCTCTCATGGATAGTGATCCAGAACAAACCAGAAACGTTATTGTGTGAAACAAGTACGGCACCGAGGTAGCCACATCTAGGCAATTGTTGAAGGACAACATAAGGAGGTAGCGTCCCAGGATGGCAATATCATCCCACATCATATGCTGCTCCAGATACTGGGTGGGATTGGTGCACGACTTGTCCATTACCCGACACATGCGGGTGATGACTTTCTTGGACACCAGCTGAACATTCGCAGATGCTAGAGCCACGGCCGTATCGGCCATTATTTCCACTTGAGGGGAACCCAATCCGTAAGTGATCGATTTATGCAAAAAATTATCCAACACCATGTCGATGAGTTCGGGTATTTGGCCAATTGAGCCCCAGATTTTGGCTTGCACCGACGGATACATCTCCTTCTGATCAATTGTTAGGTTTATGAGCTTGTCTAGAATCTGTGAGACTTTCAACTTCTTGGAGTCGTCGTTGGACTTGCAGAACTTGACAAGATTCTTCAGCCAGGGCGTCATGTACTCCAAACACAAATGTTTCAGTTCGATGGTGCTGCGCTGGAATCCCTGGATCGACTCTTCGAGGAACTCAAGGGTAAGATGTGGCTCATTGGTGGCCAGTTTCTCGCTTACGGACTTAATGAAGATCGTGTTGTTGGAGGGAATACACAATCCCTGAGTTTCGAGGAGTTGTCCTTCAATTTTCAAATCAAAAGTGGCGGTCAGCGCACAAAGCAAATTGTACGCGGCTGTCCTGAGATTGGGATCACATGATCCGAGATTCAGAAGCGCCATGTTCAACAATGTTCCCGGCACATCCTTTGGCCGAATTTTCTGGTGCACTGTAACCGAATCTGGCTGACTCAGCTCCCAGCGGTTTCGAATATGGATAATGGCCTGGACAATATTGTCGCAATCATTGTGGATAAAGCTCAGCTGGCCACTCTCGTTAGTTATCGAGAGAGTGAACTGGTTGTCGTCTACCAGACACACCTCCTCAATTTCCGAGGCATAGTACACATCGTTCAAGAGCACAGAATGAGCCAGAACCTTTGTCTTTTCGGCCGAGGTTATCTGAAGGGCAGTGGGTCCCACTTTTATGGCTACCTTGGTGTCCTTGTGGCTTAATTTCAGGGCGTTGCTAAACACCTTCAGATCCTCATCCAGGGAGAGCGTGGCTCCGGGCAGCTTTTGCTGCTCTGCATCGATGAAGTCACTGAGTTTGTTCGGCGACTCCAGGAAGAGCAGTTTGCGATTGCCTTTAAGTGGTGCCAGAATGCGGTCATGGAACTTGGTGTACTCCCGCACCCACGAGTTGCAGTTGTAGATGTACACTGCATGGACGTTTTCATAAGCCACTGTGGGCAGGACGTAGAACCACTTCTGCAAGAACTCTGTGCGGAATCGGTTGTCGGAGCAGGTGTGCGTGAAATCAATAACAACCTCGAATGGCGAGTGACAGAAGGGCTTCAGTGTGAGTATGACATGGTAGATGAGGAGGTCTCCGTTCGTTTCCCCGATCCTAAAAGAGACACAATAACTATTTATTCCTCAACAATACACTTCCACTTACTTGTATCTTCTGGCAATGTAGTAGAACACCGGATAGCCGGATTTGCTGGTGCCCGCTTGGTAAAATATGTTCATGGACTTCAGGGTTTTGAACTCCTCCTTTTCATGCATTTGGTGTTTGACCATGATTTCCTCAAAGTTGGTGGAGGACATGTCAATGGAGCTCCAGCGCGCGTACGAACTGAACATCATGTGGGAGTCCACCGGCTTGTGCTCCGGCGGACCCAAGTATGCCAGCAAGGTGGCCATTTTGTCAAAGGGTCGTCTGCCCACCGCCTTGTGATCTCGGCTGCTGGACAGATAGTCCCCGATCTTCTCCTGGTGGGTCCACAACAAACGATGCAGGGCCAGCACATTGGCGTCCGAAATGAAGCTCATGCTGTGCGATGTTTGGTCCACAGTCTCGCAATCTGAGGCTATCTGGATAAAGAACCGACGGCCGGCCTCAAAGTGATCGCGGAGGAAGTCGTTGAAGCAGAGCATGTGCTGTTCCTTGGAGAACTCAACGTGGTTGGCAATATTCTGCAGGATCTTCGACATCAGCATAAGCCCCCGCTTGGCCGAACTATGAACCTGCTTGTCGACAATTCCAAGCTCTTGCGGTGAGACTGAAAAGGGGGAGTGGTTTAAAAAGGAAGTAAAAACCACATCTTAGGACCTTACCAATAGCAGGGTTTATAAACCGGAGGAATATAACAGTGCCCACGGCGCCAATGTTGTTCTGCAGGAGGTTCGGGAAACGCTTGCTGAGCACCTGGTAGAGACAATGGCACATGGAGCGTAGCTGAGGCGGGAACCGGTCCGAGGAGTTTATGATAGCGTCGAAAACCTTCTGGGTGAGCGCAATCAGGTTGTTTCTGTGCTGTTCAATGTCGTCCGTGGGATCCAATCGGGCAGGATCCACCTCAAAGCAGGTCTCCTCCTGCTCATCAAGGAGCGGTCGAATTAATGGCTCCAGCAGCATCTGCAGGTAGCTGGCACCGTAAATTTTAAAGCAAAAGGCCATGATCTTGCTGCCCAGGGAATTCCCCCGGAAGAGCGTCTGCATGCAATCCGAAACCTCAACCTCGCGGTAGAACATATTCCAAAGAAGCGGCGACAACAGGTGCTTGGCGTCGAACAGAGTAACCAGTACTCTGGCCAGCTCATCCATTTGGGAGGTGGTCACCACGTTGGCCAACGCCATGGCGATGGGCAGCTCGCCCTTGTCACTGATCATCGTGACCAACTGGACCAGCTGCTCAAAGCGATCCGCCAAGACAGTTTCGGCCAAGGTATCGAACTCCGTGCCTTGCTGAAGGATTTGTGTTAGCACTTCCATAAAAGCGGCCCGGGTTTGCAGATCCGGATTGTAGCCCAAATCAATGGAGTGCATCAGGCCAGAATCAATGTTGGCACCTAGCAGATTGGACATGGCCTGGATGGTGGCGTTTCTCAAGGCTGTCAGCTTTCCGGCCGCCATACGAGGACGGGGTGGCAGCAGCGGTGTATTATTCATCTCCTTCTCGGCCTCTGAGCTGTCGATGCAGTCGTTCAAGAGGTTCATGAAAAGCGTAAAGTACTTGAGGAACAAGGCGCTTTTGGCATCCATTAGATCTCCCCGATCCGACTCTTCCGGCTGCAGCGGTAGACCGCGGAGCAGAGCGGCGACCGCTTCCATGCATGCTTGGTCCAAGTCACGGAAGATCAGCGATGTGTTGGTGAGAATGGATGCATCCGCTGAGCTCGGTGGCGCAATCTGATGGGATGTTCCCATTACCCAGTCGGTCAGGTATTCCACCAGCTTATTTCGGAACTTCATCTCCTGGCGGAAGGCAAGGTCGTCGCGACGTTTCATCATAACCTCCACCAGCTGGCACAGCTTAGTCTTAATCCTAATGGCGTAGACTGTCATATCGAGGTGACGGACATAGCGTACTATTCCAAGCATCATTCCCTCAATGCTGGTCACTCCCAGGTGCTCCGAGGGCGCCGGCTGTTCGCTGTTGGGATCTTTGCTGGCCTTGGGGTCGAGTATCGACTTCATTATATAGATGGTGTGCTCGATGAACTGGGTATTGATGTCCGTAACGTTTACATTAACCTGTCCCTGTTGGTCGAAAAACTTTTCGACGATGGCGCGAACTTGGTCGAAGAGTATTGGATACAGTTGGGAGGACATCTCCTCGCCGACGAGTTCCTTCACGTTCTTTTGGATATTTAAGCCGATCTTTTCGTTACTGCACACCAAAAGGCGTAGCAGTTGTCCAATAAATCTGTTTAAGAGATTACGTTGGTTAGCTTTAAGTCGGCTGCCCAGGAGTCCACAATACTTACTGCGTAACTGGGCAATAACTGACGTCTTGGGGCGGAGCTGGCGGAAGAGTGGACAAGGACACTGTACTGGGATGCAACGATCCGTGTCCTGAACTCGTGGAACTGGAGTAAAGTGAGTTTTGAGCCAGCGAACCCAGTGAAACATTGTTCTGTGATTGCTGCAGGAGCATTTGGCGGCTGCTGCTGCGCTTGTGAAGACACACGCCGCCGAGGGCCAGCAGGAACCAGGTCATGTTGGCCCACTCATTGATCTGTTCCTCCAGGTCGTGCTCTGAGCTTTGGTGACTGGCGCGCCTCTTTCCCATGCCACGATGAAAGACCTCCGCTTGTGCATCCTCGCCCTTGCACTTTGGATAGGTTTGCAGCACCTTACTGGACACTTCCCAGTTGCGGAAGGTCTCCTCCCAGGCAGGCTGCACACCATGGACGCAGTGCTCGATTTTTCGCAGTAGGGTCATTATTCGTTTCTGAAGCGTGAGGCGGCTGAGGACGTTGCCATGGGTGTTGTCGAAGAAGCAAATACGAGTGTCGGTAGCAGCTGAAAAATAGGAATAGTTCAAGAGAAGCCTGAAATAATTTTTTAATAAGTCAACTCACAGGAGGACAACTGAGCCAACTCCTGGTATATGTGATAATTGGGCATGATGAAGCCCACTGTCAGCTCATCAGAGCTGCAGCAAATCTCAGCTTCCTCGCAAAGCAGTCCGAAGCAGGATAGCGATGTCAAAACTGCATCCAAATCCACACTCCACAGGTACATGAAGAATACCACCTCCATCTTAATGTGGGCCTGCTTGCAGATAGCGATTTGGCTGCCCACGTGGGCATAATCCTTGTGACGCTGAAGGAAGGTATTGCGGCAGATTAGGATCTCGCGCAACCACTTCAGTACATCCGTATAGTTGGCAATCTGGTGTTGGATCAGTTTTTGCGAGATGGAGAACAGAACCTGGGAGCTAACGTCCCAGAAGGTGTTGATCGGTGCTTCCGGATTCCAAACTTCAATTTTTTCCGGGGCATGCAAAGCAAGCAGCGCCTCCATAGCTTCCTGGGCCACATCTGGCATGGTGGTCTGGTGTACCAGACTTACAAGTCCGTTAATAAGCTCCAGAGTCGAGCTCTGAACCTCGTGAGCCACCTTCCCTTGGGTCTGAAACGGCAATTGTTAACTTTTTCCACAAAACTAAGCAATTATGAACATACATTCAACAGGAGGGTGGGATCCGCATGGATCAGGCGAACGAGGAGCAACAGTAGCATCTTGTGGGCAGGACCTTCTTCAGCCCGGGTCAAGCCCTTTTGGGTGTCCTTCGATTTCAGCGTAAGCGAGGTGATATATCTCAGAGGAGTATGGGCTATGTAACCTTGCGTAGCTTTGTTGAGGGTATCCGTGAATAGAGCTCGCAGCTCCGCAGAGCGGTAGTGGACGACATCGGTTTGCGGCCACCAGGACAAGCGTGGTTGGTTGACGATGCGGAAGGGATTTTTATTTTGCAGACGAAAGTCCACATAAATGTGGGCCAACCTGAACAGAACGATAGGTATTTAAGTTTGCTGTGAAGACTTTCATTCATGTGTCATTACCTCAGCAGCGAGCACACAATAACAAAGTGATAGGCCTGCGGCGATGACAGATTCAGACACACTTTCAAAGCCTCAATGTTGTGCGGATTGATGCGGAAACAGGATACCCAGCAGTCGATCATCAGCTCGATATCCGCAAAGTTGTAGCCCTGACCACGGGAGAAGGGCTTGGCCGGATTAAAAAGCAGTGCCTTGAGGTCGTTTATGAAGTACTGCACCAGCTTAAATACCACATTGTTGGAGTCGTTTATGTTGATGTACGTGGATGCCTTGCAGAGCTTTACACAAGCGATAGCGGATGACTCAGTGACCTGTTTGGAGGGGGAGTGCTGTCCTAATCCTCTCTTTATACTCTCGATAAACTGTTTTGCCGAAAAATCCTTGTCCCGCGAAGTTGATTGAGTTGACTTCGAGGGCACTTTCTCCTTCTCCTTTTCCTTCTCCGACTGTTGAAGTTCGTTTACAGTGGCCTCAAGGCAGGAGGGATTCAGAATCAGCAATAGCATTTGTAGTGGCCAAACAAGGGTCTTGCTCTTTTTGTTCTCTGATTTGAAGTACTCTACCAGGTCCATTAAGGGTTCCCAACAACTAAAGAGATATACAATGATTAATATACTTTAAAAAAATAGGTAAAATAAACATACGTGGATATATCGCGGTTGGTGCCCCGTTGCAGATCTTGGAACTCCTGAGGATGGTATTCAATCCAGTTCCAGATGGCTTTCTCAAGCGAGTAGAGCAAAATCAAAGGTGGGGCTCGCTTGGATCGAAACTTTGTGATGGTTTCTACAACATAAAAAATTTTAGCTGGTTATAAAAAATTGTTTATTATTTTAATTACCCTGCAATAGCTTTGTCAACTTAATCATGTCCATATCGATGTGCTGGATCAACTCGATGTCATTGTAATCGGGATTCTCCTCGGAGCAAGATGTCAGCTCCTGAATTCTGGCCGAGATGCGATTAAACACGGCCGAGAAGTGGTTCTGGGACAGGGCGAAGAGCACCTTCGATGCCAAAGCCTTCAGTTGGGCAGCATTTGGATTACTGTCGCTCTGAACGTCCACGAACTGCGAGATTTCCCGCAGCAGGAGTTTCACGTTCATGGCCTCCTCGAAGCGGGCGGTGTCCTTGGTCTGGTTGGTCAAGCAGCGTTCCAGTGTGGTCAGTATGATGACCAGAGATTCGAAGTAGCAACGCTCCGGTTCGTGACGATTTTGAAGGGCCTTGAATGAAAGGGAATTTTATGAATTAATTTTATGAATGAATATTTATTAATTGGAATTACGCACCGCTTCATTGACCCTTTGCAACATTTTCGTAAGTCCAGAGATGACCAGTGAGAAACGATAACGAGAGATGTGGATTAAACAGGCCACGAGCTGGTCCTGGCTCATCCTCGCCTGCGTTCCATAGGCTCCGATTCGGTTCGGCAGCTGCAAAGACGCATTTGATTGATTATTTCAAATTCATTCATACTCTTGACTCGGCTCCCCAAGCTCTCTCCCCTGCGCCCACGCAGTCCGCAAAACAACGCAGCCGCTTCGTATCGCAGGAAGGGATGGAGGGTGGTGGCAGAGCAGCAGGTACATTTTTTCGCCTGGGACTCCGACGAAGGCGAAGTCGTAGCTGGGAAAAAAGCGGTTTAAAAACACTTGCCTGATCCTCGAAACGGGCCAAAAGGGCACTGGCCCACTCGCCTGGCTTTTGGGTGCCCATTTTGTTATATTTTTAGCATTTATTCCACGCCTTTCACTGCATTTCTTGTAAACAAAGTGGACATGTTGATAATGTATCAAAATATGAATATATCGATATTACTTTTCTCGAACCTGGCTCGATATAACGGGACTCGACTGTAAAGCAAACATTTTCATTGAGCAATATTGACACTTCGACCTACAACACTGAAACTTCCTTGGGACTGTATTATTTTTGGCTTTCATGCGTAAATTAACTTTAAAACACGATTAAATACGCAATTTTATTTAAGATTTGTGTTTTACATTCAATAACAGCACATTTCTTAGTTTAAAGACGGTTAAGGCGCCATGAAAAAACCAAAACATTTTCCAGCACTGGCATCTTAGAACTAGCTCGCAAGGTGAACGGCGGGATATTCAAAATCGGATACTCTGTCCCATCAAAAAGGTATTGTGTTTTCATAAATAAAAGCATCTAATGTTGGCAATTATTATTAATTTATTTAATGTCTTTGTTAATGCATTACAAATTATCAATATTGAATATTTTGATAGTTTTTCTCCTTAGTAGGCGGTGTTGTTGTGTCTTTTTGGATGTGTTAGTTACATTCTAAATATCTTTAAATGTTTCAGCATTTCGAGCAGTAGTAGTTTTAAATCGAATTCTATCTGTTATGATTTAATGTTGCGCCCAACGTTAGTTAATATTTAATCTTTCTTGTTCAATTGATCTATTATTTTACGGTATAAGTTAGTTTTGCTAGCTAAAAAACACATTTACAGTCGCATATAGGTGTTATGTATATAATATATTTTATTGAAAATGTTTGCGTTATTTTTCAAATAACAGTTCTTAAGTTGACAAAAAGTGTATATTTTAGGCATGTTGCAATCGTGAATCTTGGCCGTTTTTGGGAAGTGAGTCGGTTACTACATTTAATCTAATAATTTAAATATAAGATTGTGCATTTAAAACAGGTTTCAAATATTATTTAGAGTTTGTAAGCATAGGGGAAAGAATGTGAGATATCCTAGATGCTGCGAATACCTTTTGATTTATCTTGCATTTGATATACCTTTGTATGTAGATAGCATTGGTTTGTGGACATAAATGCATTATTGATATTATTCAGTTGGGGTTTCTATTAACTTGTGTTTCGATTAGTTGTGTATTACTTGCAATATTACTTTGCCTAGCCGTATATCTGTTGTATAAGTTCAATATCTTTTGTTTGTGGACGTTTGATGATTATTCGCTAGGAAATGATAGCTTAAAGTGCAATAAACTTATTGAAAAGATAGCGCAAGATACAAAGATACTTTCGTTGTAAGTAGATACTAAGCATTTGTACGAATTTGTAAATTTTCTATTTAGATTGCGTTGCATCGTTATCGTTAAAGTTATCGTATTCGATTCGATTCGTTTCGTTTGTCGACTTAAAACTAGGTGGTTTCGCTTTGAAATTGGATTTCAATGAAGTGCAATCCCTGCTTTCGCGATATTGAGCAGGTCTGCTAACAGTTGAGTAAATGTAATAATTACGCTGGTCCTGAGATCGGGGCTTCCCCGCCTCAGCTCACCAGCCGACTAGAGTTAGAGACTAAATTTAACAATTCCTTTGGGGGCATCAGAGACTACAGCTAGTTATGGGCTTTCGCAATTGGGCAGGACTTCAAACCGAAATGGATAGTCGATATGGCGATTAGATTATCAAAACATTATCCTTCTCATTAGATATAATAATGTTGTTATCTAAGGTACTATAATAAAATTAAGTATAAAGTTGTGTCTCTATAAACTATAACTTTTTTTTTGAATAGTTTCTAAGATGTGTGAAATAATCGTATATACCGTAGAGAGTAACCCTATCGAGAACCATTTCGGTTTCAGACCCTGCAGCTTGGAAAGTGCTTTATATGGTCCACACCTGGACCTTTTCGGCCACCACGCACCAGCTGGCACGCTCGTAGTAGGAACTGACGATGTGCAGGCTGGCCACGTGGTGGTTGATCAGTGCGTCCAGCTCGCCCTCGCGGAACACGTGGTAGTAGCGATGGTGAGTGCTGGACCCGCCCTGCGAGGGACTGTCCAGGGAGTTGGTGGAGCTGTTCGAGTGCTCCAGGGAGTCGGAAGAGTGACGCTGCTGCAGGGTGGGCTCCTGCGGCTGCTGCTGCTGTTGCGTCTGCTGTTGCTGCTGATTGTGCTGCTGTGGGGCCACGGGCTGTTGCACCTTCAAGGCGGCCATGTGGCGTCGTCGCTGGCCGTAATCCGCCATTCCCTCACCCAATTGATCTCCGCCCCTGGCTTCCAGGGCCTCTGCCTCGGCCTGCTCGTCCGGCTCCTCTTGCTCCTCCTCCTCCGGTATAACATCGTCCTCATCCTCTTCTCTCACATCGCTGTCACCGTCGTCCTGCAGCAGATAGGCTGTTTCTGGGTTCAGCTGGTAGTGGCGGTTTCGCTTGTAGCTGAACTTGGAGATCTTACAGTGCTCGTACACGCCCAGCGAGTAGCTGGACTCGTTTTCCTCCTCCTCCTCCTCCTCGCCATCCTCCTCGTGAATGGTGAAACTGCGGGTCTGCGACGACAAGGACGAGGTGGAGGAGCTCACCGGCGATTGCTGGAGACTGGGCTGCGTGGAGAGATTGGCCAGCATCAGGCGGCGTTCCCGGAGCTCGTCACGAAAGGCGCTCAGATCGCCGTTGGAACGCTTCTTGCCGCCGCCCAATATCTCCGACAGGTCACCCATTCCGATTCCATCCAGGTACCGGCACTCGGTGCGACTGCTTTTGTCCTCCAACTCCCTCTGTAGTTGGGCTGTCAGTTGCTCGGCAAACTCGGCGCAGTCCTGCTGCTGATTGGCAGCTTCCCGCTTTTCCGGCAACAGGGGCGCACTGTCCGCATTCAGGATTATGTCGTCCTCGGGAGCTGTCTGCGAGCAGGAACTATTGCTGATCTGCAGCTCACCCTTGTGGTATTGCTCCTGCTGGATGCTAATCAGCTTCGCCAGACTGGGCTCCCCCTCGTCGTGGGAAGCGGAGTTGGAATTGGCCGATCCGTCGCCGCCCTCGCCGCTTCCCGAGGGCAGCTTAGCTGATCGCGGTGCACTGATCACACTGTCAATGGAATCAGGGGAGGAGGGCTCACTGGAGTCACTGTCCAGGTCATCGGTGGCTGGGTTGAAGAGTTCCAGGGAGAGCAGCTTGCTGGCCAGTGAAGAGGAAGAGCACGAGGCGGAAATCCCAGAGCCGGAAGCTCTCCGGATGATGGGGAAACTTTGGCGTTGCAATTGCAGGGACTGCTGTTTTCGGAACTTGGGAATGGGGGGCAAGTCCCGTATGGCCTGGCGGGTTATTCGATGGATGGGAGATGGTACCTTTTTGGTTTCTTTTTCATCCTTGGTTGGCTGCTCCTTTTTATCCTCTTTTTGCGCTTCTTTTAGGACATCCTTTTGCTCCTTGATTTGTCCTTTTTGCTGCTCTTTCTGATTCTCCATTTGCTCCCTCTGCTGCTCCTTTTGTTGCTTTATATGAGCCTCGTCGAAACTGAACCGGGCTGGCTTCGAAGGAGGCGTCAGAATCGCCATGGCTGCCGTAACCGCTGCAGTGGATTGAGGCGGCGAGGTCACCGTCCCTTGGATGGCAGCCGGCGAATGAGCCGGGGTCGGGGGGCAGGGCATGATCAGGGGGGAGGTTGGCACAGAGTGTGTGGGGGGCAGACGAGAGCCGCCAGGAATCATCCCGGGATTGCCACCAGCTGCGGCTCCACTCGCCCCCCGCTGTCCATTGCTGGAGGAGGAGTTGCTGGAACTGGAGTTGGAGTTCTGGTGCTGTTGCTGGTAGTTGAGCTGCTGCTGGTGCTGCTCCGGCTTGGGTATGAAGATTACGGAAGCGAAGCTGTCCTCCGACTCGATGCTGGTGTCCGACTGCAGGCTGCTGTCCTTAGAGGAGTCGGAGCCCGATTCCCGGGAGTGACGTCTGGCCTTGTCGCCCTGCATTCCGTCCGCACAGGCCGGACACTCCTGCTGGTACTGGCTGCAGTGGCAAAGATTGGCCAGGGTGCACTCTACAATGCTGCAGTATGTCACGGGTCCTCCCGAGGCCGTGGCGGTGCCGGATGCCGGGTGTATCAGGTGCGACAGGTGGTTGTGCGACTGGTGGCTGTTGGCAAGATGGTGGTGGTGATGATGGTGGTGGTGGTGCTGGTGCTGATGGCCTGCCAGATCCATGCCTTGCTTGTTGTTGTTGTTCAGAGCCGAATTCTTGTCCATATGCGATAAATTCTGGAGGGGATTCTGCGGCCCACTCTTGATGTTCTGGATGAGCTTGCTGATACCCGTCTTCGTCACCCGCTCCAGGCTGCCGGTGGAGCTCTTGATCTTGGTGGTGAACCCCTCACGGATCACCTGCAGCCGCTTGGAGAACAGAGCCGATCGGCAGAGGAAAGCTTCGTTCAGGGAGGTCTGCTTCTGGATGCGCTTCCGCACGCGCTCCTTCTCCCGCAGTCGATTGCAGGCCATCAGTTCCTCGTTCAGGGAGCTCTGTTTGCGCAAGAATGTAGGCGCTGCTCCAGATCCGCCAGGGCCACCTGATTGTGCTGGCACTGCCGTGGAAGCGGCTGAGGTGCCGCCGTTGGATGGCGAGGAGGAAGCATGCTGGTGAAAGTTTCCTGCGTAGCAGCCACTTCGCATATACAGGCTGGTGCTCACGGCCCCATTGGCTCCATTGTAGTTGCTCAGCATTTGAAAAGCTTCCGGAGCAGCCGGGGGCGTAGCTGCATCGTCATCGCACAGGGACTGCTTTTGTTTGATGAGCTTTGGCCGGCGGCTTAGCGTGTTCCCGGCACTGGCTGTGGTCGTGGGCGAATGCCGCCCGTTCAACTGGAGCTGCTGCTGACCTTCGGTAGGATTAAGCAGCAAGGCCGCCGCAGTAGCCTTCGACTCCCCGGGGATTAGTGGTCCTCCCAGGCTAGGGACGCTCGACCGGGAGCGGACAATCTGGCGGGGCGGCGGCTGGAGAATGCTGCCCAAGCTGCGGGACTTTAATCCGGCAGAGAGCGGCGGGTCGGGAAAGTCCTCGAAGTCCTCCAGGCGACGCAGCTCGATGGGAAGGTCTTTGGCATCCTCGAAGTCCAGGCTGCTGTCATTCTTAGTGTCCTTCGAGGACCACGAGTCCATAAACCACGCATGTCGACGTCCACGAGCAAGTTTCTGGCATTAAGTAAAAATTTTAGTTAATTTTAATAAATTTAAATTAATAAAAACTATTTCGTTCTTACCTGTATGGCTCGCCGCACAAAGCTGTAGCAGGACTCTCCCGGGGACGATGAGCTCAGACTGGAACTATCTCCATCCCCCGCCGATCGACTGGAGTTCGTCGAGTCCTCGGTGTAGGCGTGGTAGGGTGGCTGGAAATTGTCGTCGTCTTCCTCGTCGGAGTACGAGTAATTTCGGTTCTTTGGAGGCTGCCAGGGAATGAGAACATCCTGGGATTCAAAGCGCCGGTGGCGCTGCTCCAGTGCCCATACGGTGATCACAACCCGCCCACCGATCCTCAAGATTCTGGCTAGTTCTCGCAGTGCCTGGACCCGTCGCTCGGTGGTGGCGAAGTGATGAACCACCGCTAGGGAGAGTACCGCATCGAAGCTATCGTCCCGGAAAGGCAGCTCCAGATTATCACACAAGGCCACCTGAAAAGCAAAATAATAAAATAAAGTTGAATTATTAAATATTAACCTTTAAAAGTAACTTATTTATTTAAAACTTCGATAAAGGACACCATGAAAATATTAATTTCCGGTGAATTCCCCGCTTCTGAAAAATAATTTCATTGAAAGAAGCTCTTGGAAGTAAATCCCTTCGATCCCCAGCGATGACATGCCAATTAAGGTGCGGTGGGGCTTAGTCCACGCAGGAATCTCTTTGCAGATTCAATACCACAAGCATTCGTGGTCTCTGTCGCTGACGTTGAGTTGCCGGAAGCAATTTCCCATGTGTCCTGCCCGCAAAAGTATGCAATTGAAAGCTGCATAAAGCAAAAAGCGAAACTGTGTGGGTTGATGCAATTTCAAGTTACGGACTGGCCAACCATAGTCCACCATGGTAGAATTCCTTTTTGGCACAAACTCCCCCCAGAAGCTATTTCCATATCAAAGCACAGCAGACCGATTGAATAATCCAGTATCTCTTTCGGTTGAGAACATCAATTTGCAATTAGAAACTTTTCCACGACAGTGCTGTGGACGGAATAACAAAGTTATCGGTTTTCCCAGCTGTCTCTGATCGGAATATTTGGTCGGTCAAGCTATCTTTGTCCATTTGTCAAGGGACAAAAGGGGTGGAGCAGGCAAGGTCCACTATAGTCCACTTGTGGATAGAAAAGTCCTTTGTAAGCTGACCAGGTGCCCCAAACTGACCTAACCCAATGGATTGTGCAAATACGAACAATATGTCCGTTCAGGTGGATGCACGCCATTAATATTCATTTTCGTGTCATGGCCGCAACTGATGGTGTCAATTACCACGGCAGGACGCAAAAGGAAGTGTCCAAACAAAGCTCCGTCTATTTTAGTCGCCAGTCGAACAAATGACAAATTGCTTAACGGCTGAATGGTGTCGATGAGGAATTCCGTTTCGATTTGCGCAGTTCTCACAAAATGCATTGCAAAATATCACGAACGGCAAATAGGGATTTGCAATCCTCCAGGATATTCTATTGCGCTCATTTTGCACTAAAAATATCAAATATATATTTGCCTCAGCGACTTGAAAATATATATATTTCAGAACGGAAATCCATGATTCTCTTCCTGATGAAATGACAATTTATTTTCTGCAATTTAGTTGTGCTTGTAAATCACTCCTCCTCCGCCAATATTACAAGCTCCAACGTGTATTTGCTATTTCCCCGTTTGTGGGCGTGTTCGGCTGCAAAAAAGAAATATCCTTGACCCACCAAGCCCTCTTCTTGGCTGAGAGTTTTCTGCTCCAGGTGCTGCTAGCCAGGTGGCTGCAATTCACTGGACTGAGGCTGGACTGGAAAGGTCCCAGTTTTCAGTAAAATATCCATTAACATAAGTGTTTCTATCAGCCCTCGAGAGAAATGACGTTTAGGTTGCAAATGGATTAACTAACGATACAGATACTTAAAATAATTAATTCGTTGATAGCAGAGATGGTATTGCCATAAAATGTACAAAGACATGGCTCATTTGTTAAATGAAAGTAAAAATGTGGAATAAAACAAACAAACTTGATGCATTTCAAGCAGAAATGGCTTCTTTTGTGTTGTTATTTGCTACTTTTGCATGGATAGCTTCCATCCATCAGATCTCCCGCACACTTTCCAACGCGTGCATTTAATTCAAACCCATGCAGCTCCTCCTTTCAATGTCCATGGGGCAGGATGAATGCACACGCTGACATTTTCCTTTTATCCTTTATTCGGTTCGCTTTTCAGTGCTCTCTGGGCCTTACAAATCGTATTTATAGCAGTTGCCATTTTTCACACACATCCAAGGGGGGGTGCCTTTGTGGGTGTGTAATGTCACACGGGTCGGGCACATGACGCTTTTGAAATTTATGTTGACAAGGCTTCTAGGTGAGAGTGAAGCACGTTACGCATACGCCACGTTGCACGCTAATGAGGGCAAAGTGCAGCAAAAGAAAGACCTCCTCACATGGCCAACAAGAAATATGCGAAAATATGCTTATGCTTTATGCAGTTTCTCCTTTTGGCTTGCGGCTCATTTAAATGACGCTTAAGAACGCCAAGAACGATTCCTTAGGCCATTTTTTATGCCAACTGAAAATTGCAGGCCAAAAAAGGAGGTCCCGGAGGCAAAAGTGGGCCACAAACTCTGCACCTTTTTCGCTTTAGCTTTCAGCTGATGTTATTGAGTTGAACTCTTTTATGTTTGCGGCTGTGCTGTGAGCTGCCCATTTTATGCGCCATTTTGGGCGGGTTAAGATTTACGAGCTCCCACTGCTCGTCTACAGGATGTCCCACTGACTGAGCACTGGTAGAAGTTTCTTTCAATTTACATTGTACATTTATTTTGAGGAAACATTATTGTTTTTTGTTTTTATTTTTAAGCTCTCAGACATTAATTCTTAGCCTTCGTTTTAGGATATAGGAACTAAAATAAAATTTTTTTGTAACCCATTTTTTTCTGTGTGAATCGTGTCGATGTCGGATTACTGCTGTTGCTCCACTTGCTGGCTTATTGCTTTACAAAATTATTGAAAATCAGGCCGTGCACGAGTTGCAGGAATCAAAGTTACCCCACCAACTCCGCACTCTGGCCCGGACCAAGTTAAATTGGTTTTGCATAAAGTTTTCGCTTCCAGTTGGCAACAAAACTTGCATTCGCTTGCATGTCACGTTCGCATTTTGGGCATTTTGCAGTCAGCTTTATTTTAAACACATTATGTAGAAAAATAGAAATAAAACTGACACTGAGTATCTGGCACATCGAATGGAATTACGTGCGTTTTGTTATGCAAACGTGGCGAGTGGAATGATTAGAGACACATGCGGATAATCAATGGCAGGACATTGGTTAAATGTCAAGGACCGGTCGGCGAACAATCGAACCTGTCAGGTCACGGAAATGTGGCATGTTATTAAATAAATTAAACCATTTACAGTAAATAGGGGGCGAACGTCAAGAGCTGCAGTTGCAGTGTGGCTGGCGAGGGCATGTGGCAGGGCCGTTGTTGCAACAACACACTGTTGTGTCAGTGCCACACACAAAAAGCAATTTAAATGCGAAGAATGCGTGTTGTCGATTATGGTAAAATGGAAAGCGGAAAAGCCCCTGGCAGCGAATAGAAAATGGAGAATGCACTTCTTGGGAAATGGTTTTCTGCCGTCCGTCCTCCCGCCTGACTGCCTGCCTGCCTGCCTGCCTGCCTGCCTGCAAATGGCACCATAAATAAGCGGAACGCTCCAAAGCCCAGCGTTAGTAATAGATTATTGCATACCTCAGGCCTCGCGTTTTTTATTGCGCGGATGAGGGGGTTTTCGCAATTTATTGTTGTTCGCTGTGAATGGAAATGCTGGGGGTTGCCGGCCAGGAGCAGTACAACAGCGACAGGACAATAGCGACAGGGAACAAGTATGCAGAAGAGTTGGGTCATTGTTCTGGGGCGAATTGTTCGAGGGGAAAACTAAGTGGTCTATAGTTCATATTCATTATGACATGGCAGAGCGTATCACTTAATTGTGGCAAAAGTTGGTAGGTTGGATCTTAAACCTTAACCATTTCATCAAATGTATTGAAATAGTTGGAGTGATTGTACGAACTACGTCATTCGGTAGAATTGAAAAAAAACTTTGTAAGTACTTTGAACTTTCTTAGGGAATTTTGTGTATAGTTGGAGGAAACTTTTTTCATATTTTAGGGTCCTACTTATGCACATTTTTCGCTGTATCGATTTCAATTTATTTCATTTCGAAACTCCTACAACTAGAAGTGCAATCGGCCATTTCGCACAATTTTGCCCGACAAGCATCTGCAGTTTATTAGTCGTGGCCCGATGGCTCCTTCTCCGAATGACTCGTTTAACGACACCATTGTGGACCATTCCAATTATGGGGCATTAAGAACTTCCAATGCAGCGTGAGAAAGCGGAACATGTGCAAATAATATCCAATGATAAGCATAATTTATGCATGTTCCTAATGGCCCAACTCAAGTGGAGCAACTGGCATTTGAATATACTGGCAATGGTTTATGGCCAGGTCCCTCTCCATTCTCCTTTCGCCACCAGCCGTGCCTGTTCCCTCAGCGGCTTGTTAGAGCAAAATGGGTCAATTGCATGGCCAAGAGAGTTCCAAGAACACGACCGCACCAAACACATGCAATTAGCAGGGTGCAATTAGATTACACACACAACTTTTGGATATGTTCTCCTTATATACATTTCTGCAATGGAGCTCAAGCGCTTTAAGGTTCAAACTTTCTCAGAATGATAATGCTATTTCGGGCGCATAACCTTTTATTATTTATAGATCGATTCTCTTTTGATCTGAAGAGGGAAATAGAGAACTTGGCCTTCGATCTATATGGCGATGGCAATATCTTGGTCAATTTCCATATGATTCTTGAGCGGAATACCTTAAACGATTTGTGGATCGATCCTTCATCACTTTGCATCAAAATCTAGGAAACAAATATTTTTTTGGGTTTTTCGTCAAATTTTCTGATGGACCCTCTTCCGATTTGATAAAAACTGGATTGAAGGACTATATGGGCCATAGCGAGGACAATATCTTGGCCAATTGTCATCCGATTCTTGAGCGGAATACCTTAAACGATTTATGGATCAATCCTTCATCATTCTGCATCAAAATCTAGGAACAAAATTTTTTTTAGGTTTTTCATCAAATTTTCTGGGGGACCCCCTTCAGATTTATTGAAACCTGGATTGAAGGACTATATGGGCCATAGCGATGACAATATCTTGGCCAATTGTCATCCGATTCTTGAGCGGAATACCTTAAACGATTTGTGGATCGATCCTTCATCATTCTGCATCAAAATCTAGGAACAAAATATTTTTTAGGTTTTTAGTCAAATTTTTTGGGGGAAAACTGGATTGAAGGACTATATGACCCACAAGGATGTCCATATCGTGGCCAATTCACATCCAATTACTGTGGGGAATATCTTTAACGATTTTTGGATCGATTCTTTATCATTATTCTTTGAAATCTTTTTATTAAAGTATGTTTTAAATTTGTTTTGCTATTTTTTGAAGAGCCCCTCTTGTAATAGACTTGGGGTTTCGTCTTATGTAGACAGTTAAAGATTTGTAGATCGATTTTTCACCCCTTTATATACAATGTAGATTCCAGGTCACTTACCTCGCCTCCTTTCTCGTGGGCCACTTTACTCAGACGGTAACAACGCTCCACGCCGATGGTGCAGATGGCTGGGTTGCACTGGGTGAGGTATCGACCACTGCCGCATCCCACGTCGCAGACCACGGAGCCGGGCTCCAGGTTCCCCAGGAAGTGGGCCATCCGGGGTCGGATGGGTCCCGTGGGCTCTTCGCAGTGCTCGTAGACATCGTGGACATAGGCACGTTCCAAAGCTGCTGATCTGCCACTGGCATCGCTACTCGAGGGTTTAGTAGCTGCTGCTGTTGTTGTTGTTGTTGTTTTTGCGATGCTGTGGCAGAAGTTGCAGTTTGCGTCAAAGTCTTTGTTGTCTCGTTGATGGGTGCTGCTGTTCCTGCAGCAGCAGCAGCAGCCTCTACCACCCCTGATCCGGTTTCAATGGTGGCTCCAGTGGTTGGGGATATAACAGTGGGCGCCAAATCGCCCGCTTGCGTTATACTCGATGCTGCATTGGTGGCAATGCTTGTTGTCAATTGCTTGGTCATTGTTGCTGTTGTCGGCTTTTCTGCTGCTGATGTTGCTCCTGCAGTTGCTGTTGTTGTTGTTGTTGTAGATAGTGTTGTTGTTGTGTAGCCCTTGTCATATGCTGTCGAGAGGCAAACTTCATCTGCAACAAAAGAAAACGGAAGAAAATGGTTTTAACAACTTCGTGTCAAAAGCAACACTTAATCCCAACATGTGGGTTGACTTTTCATTTAATCCTTGCCACACACAATGGTATTGTCTCTCAGACTCAGATTTGATTGAATTGGTTATGTGCACTGTGGATAGGAAAAGTTCTGTTGTGGCAAATCTTTTGTTTGAAATAAGTCTCAAACAGAGTCCTCTCAAAGTATTAATATTTAAGATTTATTATTAACAAATTATGTAATCATTTTAAAATAAATAATATTATACCTATTTTCTATAAATTGGTAGAATATCATAAATATATTCAGGTCTTGTCTATATTGCAATGTTCTTATATAAAATTCCATTAAATCTCTCCTACTACATTCTATAAAGTGGAATCTACTTCATGATTAACCTTAAGAAAAGTCAAGGATTTGGGAAATTCCACCCAATTCTCTTTAATATGCAAACTGCAATCTAATTTATAATCTGGCAAACAATTTGTATAATCAAGCCAATTGCCTCTCTGAATGCGGACCATAAAGTCAATTTCTGTGCAACTCCTTGTTGCATGTCGTTGGAAATTTTGCGAAAAACCAAGAAGGCTCAATTGCGTTCAGAGCATGCCATCAAGTCGTAAAATCGTTAGAACAACGTCAGCAAAAAACTAGAAACAAAAACAAAAGTGACACACACAAACAACACACAGCAACTAGACACAGAGTTGCATTCCGGATGTGTGGCAACTGTTTCGGGTTAGCATTCTTGTTGACATTTTATGACTGTATTTCCGGTGGGAGCCTTAACAGTCGGTTCGAATGGAAATTTTAACGCCATCGGTGCAGAGCCATTGTCAGCCCTAATAAATTTCATTAAAATGGTGTTGCACAAAAGGAAATTACCCGGCGTGGGCAGCCCCAAATGGAGGGCACTAGGTGGTGCAGTGGGCGACGGGCGACGGGCGGTTCGTCCTGGTTGGATGTCAGAGGCCGAATGGTGGCAGGCATTCTCGTGGCAGTGGGCGCCAAACGACATTAGTGCAGTAAAATGGAATTATAATTGAAATCTGATTAAAAGCAGTTGTGTAGTGCCAACAATGACGCAGCATTAACAGCAGACGCGGGAGGAGAGTGGGCCTGGTCCTGGGCCAAGGAGGCTGCAGAATGCGAATAGGTCATGTCCAAGGGTGCTAATGAGCTGCCGCCCACTCTCCGTATGTGTTAATAAGCATTATAAATGAGTTATAAACGTATTTAATGGCCTTTTGATTGAAATTATTAGGCGAGAGGGTAATAGAATGGAAAAGCATCGCAATGGCTCAGTCCCGAGGGTGCAGAAAAATCAAATCGTTTATTATTTGATTTTAAAATAAAGAAATATGAATAGAGCTTAAACTATTAATTTATTAGAGTTTAAATATTAACTATTTTTTGAAATAGCACCATAATTGTGCTTAAAAAATAAATTTAATAAATATTATGATCAGTCTACCTATGGATATGTTAATGATATAATATTTTATATTTTCAAGTTTTAAATTCCTTTATTTTATTACTGTATTCAATAAATATATCTCTTTTTTAGATATTTACTTTTTTAGATTATTACTGTAAGAGGACTTTCTTTTCATAAATATTTATAATGTTATATAAAAACTGTCTAAAATAAGACAGAGTTCTGGAAAACAAAACAAAACTTTGACAGAAAAGAGCCATTTTGCTTTTAAATATTCTTCTTATTCTTCGATAATGTATGGGTAACCATTTATGTACATTGTCTGGGATATTTGTAGGATGTGAGGCCAAGTCTATTCAATAAACGGCCTTCCTGCCAATGTACAGAGACCATCGACGACGCCTGCCCTTGGCGGATGGAGTGAATGGGTAATGGCCAGGACGGATGAATGGATTGCCTGAGATAGATGGAGGTATGAACCGGGACTCACCTTTCGAGGGGCCGTTGCTGCGCAGATAACTCGCATTCAACAAAGCCGTCGAGGACGCTAGTTCCGCTGATAACATGCGACAACAAAGCCCGGATAGGCTGGCGATATAGATGATGGGGATATAACGACGGCGGTTTGGATGATGGCGACGGTGGTCGGAAAATCAATGGGCATGCATAATTTAAACTCAGTTGCGCCACTTGGACCCTTCTTTTCCTGGCTGGCTGGGATCGGGGATCGGGGGTGGTCTGCGGTGAGGCTTACAGGACCTCGACAAGTTGGCGTCGCACGGTACTGCGGCGAGGCGATCCGGGTACTACGTGTATTTTTAGACTTTCGAGTCGAGGGCACGTTTATACGATATAATTTGCTCAATTTATTTTTTTGAAATCTATCATTATAGAGCAACTACACGGTGTAATTGCTGCTGTTGTTGTGGTTTTGTTTTCTTTGTTGTTGGCTTCGGCTTGGGATATGGCTAAGGACACGCTCGCCAGCTTGGTTGGGGCCACAAAATAGGATACACAAAATGCTTTTCCACTGGCTCCTGTCAATGCCTCTGGCATATGACGTTTCCTTTGTGTGTATGTGCGCGCGCGTGTGTGCGTGTGTCGCGTTTCTATGTGTGTGTGTGTGTGTGTGTGTGAGTGTTTGATTTTCTGGTTCTTATAGGCACTTTTCACTTGCACTTTTCCTTCGCCTTCACTCGGCTTATCATCCCGTTTACCGACCCTCCAATTACTTTTCCATTATCGCGTTCGATTCGGTTTTCCGTTGCTACTGATGTTCGATTTCTAGGACACTGGCACTTGGCGCTTCAATTATATACAGCTGTGTATGTGTCAGTGTGAGTGTGAGTGTGAGTGCGCGTGTCCTGTGTCTCAGTTCGATTCCTGTTTTCGTTCACCCGCTGTCATGTCCGTACTCTCGGAGTCAACGTCGCGTACTGTAAACCGAAAAGTCTGTTGGATTCCAAACGTTTGTTCAAGGATTCTTCTGCTTCTACAGTTCCTACAACCCCAACATCTTTATACACGATTTTTTTTCAAGTGTTTCATGTACGAGCTACCGACCATGTTCGGCCTGTGGAACCCATTGGAAAAGCTTGGCCAACTTGACGAAAGCTTTCTGGAGTATGGGCCGCTGGCTCTCAGCTGTTTGCAGAGAGGGAAAGTGATACGGAGTTGGTGACCGATGTGAAGATTAAGGCGGAAAATTCTTTACTGACATTTCATTCTTCTTAACATGATCTTTTTAGACATGAATTCATGTATTCAACACTTTGAATGCTCTAATTCTTTAAAAAATCTTTGTACGAGTTGATTTACCGGCAAAATGCATTATAAATTTATAAACTTGAATATTAAGTTAATTTGTTTGTTTCAAGATTTTTTTTATAAAGAATTATAAATTATTTTCCATTGTCTAGAATTCTTAAAATATTATTGTTTGTATTGGCCTTTTCTCCATGTTATCTATTATTACCAATTAATACGTGTACCACATGGCGTATGAGTAATAAAATTTTAAAATTTCTATAACCTTCTTTTGTATAAGATTTGAAGCTAAAGGGGGCTTATTTTCTTAATTTAACTTATTATATAAAATAACTATAAATATTTTACAATTAGAACTCAAAAATATAATTTTCAAGGATTTTATGGTACAACATGGCGTATGGGAGAGTAAATTTTGAGATGGAATTATTATAAATTAATTTATTGTTTTCTATACATAATATCCATCAATTCAGCTTAAAAGAGCATAAGCCTAAAGTGTAAATTTTCCAAGCACTCTGCCTTAAAATCCTATTTCTTAAAGGTCAAGCCGAGCTCAAGTTTAAAGACTTCATTTTGGAGTCACATTTAGATTTTATTGACATAATACTCCTTTGAGACACAATGCGATCTAAAAATAGCCAGCCAGCCAAAGGCAATTAAAATGACAAAAGAAATAAAAGCTCGAAATTCGTCTTTGTTTGTTCAGCGCGAGTCGAGTCAGCTTGTCAAATTTCATGAATGAACCCTAAAGCGCAATTGAAGAAGTCTGAAAATAAAAAAAAAATATAAAAAACAACAAAAAGTATGGGAAAAGCAACAATCGCATATGAAAAGCCAATGCACAGAAATAGAAGCTTCGTCAAGTTCGGGCCGCGAATATGTCCAACCAAAATAGCAAAGAGCCAGGCCATGAAATAGGCAAAAAATAGCTCCACGAGTCGCCAAATGGCGCACACTCTATCCGAAGCATACTTTCGGTTCCTTTCCCGCCCACGGTCCTTCCACATCATCTGTCTTTGTTGCTCGCGCCTGATTACTTTTGATGAATGAAAAGCTTTTTGTTTCGGCTTTGCCGCTATCTGCGCTACCGCGTGGCAAGATTGGGGTGGTGTGGGGGACTTCGGCGGGGTGGCTGGAGGCGAACACTCCCGCTCAACCCGCTTAACCCGCTCTTACCGCAACCGACCATGTTGTAGTTGTAACACAGTGACAGCCACTGATGTCCCCGCATAGTAAAAGCTTGCTGTAAGCCGGGAGTGAGGTGTGGGGCGGGCGCCGCACCGGAGTTCCGGAGTGGGTGGGACTCCGAGCGTCACATGTCTTTTTCGATCCGCATGACTAATATAGGCAAATGGCAAGCGCCGTCAGGGTGGCAGGATGTGCCGCACATTTGGCGACATGCCAGAGCAGATACGCATTCTCAAACGAAATGTTCCTGCGTCTTGGTCTGCACAAGAAGAAATTTTAGAAATTATTACCCATGCTTACCATATTTTAGTGTATATTAAATATTAAAACATGTTGAAAACAAAAAATATATTTCAAGAAATATTATATTGTAGACTATTATTTCTTTAATGAAGCATTAATATATTTATTTATGAAAAGTTACTTGGCCTGTTTTTCTTAAATAAATTAACAATTTCATTAGAATAATTGATACTTTTTTAATTGATGTCAACTATATAAGTATTATTAAATATTTGTTATGTTTTCCATTCAAGTTTACCAGAAACATGGACTCGTGCTGATTTTTACCGGCTGGGAAGCCAATGGGGTGTTTGGCGCTGATGTCGTCACTGAATCCATGGATACTGTGCTGAATCATTCATCGGCAACGGCGATGGGGCGAGTGGGTGGGTTTTTATGACAGGCCCCGGCAAAACAAAAGTTTTCCTTGCGGCAGATTGAACTACAAGCTGGAGTTTACAAGTGGCAGCCATACTTGCGATTTGTTTTGCAAAACGTTCGGCTATCTTCGGCGTGTGTCGAATGCGTCAAACGTGAAACTTTGACTGGAGAATAGCATACCAGGGCACCGTGCCATTGCCACTGGCGCACTCCCGGCATCTAACGAATGTGGCATCATTAGTTCTGTCATAGTCATAAATCATGAGACACCCGCTCCGGCACTCCCTCCACAACAGATGTAGCCGGCGGCGGCACGCCAAGGAGGCAAGGACGAATCTATGGAATATTGCGGCAGGACTGCATTGCTAATAATGTCACGTAGCACAGCTTTTGACAGCCAAGTGTCACTCCCACTCTCTGACGCACTCCAGCCCGAGTCCTCGGAGAATGGTCATGATTATATGCTCCTTAACACGGCTAATTGTGGGAGAAGCTATAGAGGTCGGCCGGGAGAGAACAACCTGGTGGAAAAAATCGATTTAAACATTTTGTAATCTTGTGTAGATGCGAAAATTTAATTACAAACAGAGCTGAAAATTATGCCAAAACATACGCAAGGACAGCGAACGCGGCCGCCATACAAATAAACTCGAGAACGGCGGAAGGAAAAACTCATTTCGCAGCGCTATCGCCGCTGAGCAATCAGAGCCACCCACCGGCAAATCCTTATCCTTGTCCTTGGCGGCCAAAGACATTTCCTTTTTGTGTGCTCGGTTTTTGTGTCGGCAAATGAAGTGCAAATTATGCCGACGGCCAGTGCATGGAAATGCGCGAAAAGCAAAAAACAAACTGCTTTTTCCGTCCTGTGCCCCAAAAAGTATGCCATACATTTGGCGGAAACATGAAAACAGAAGGGGCGGATTCTCGCTGCTCAAGATTACATGTTAAAGCATAACTTTATGGAGGTTAGAGCATGGATGCGTCCTCGCCCCTCCGTCCAACGCCCCTCTATAATGCTTGGCGCGTGGCATTGTCAAGGAAATCGGCGCCACTCGTAATGGTCGCGTGTAGTCGGTGGTTTGCGGCAACCTCGTCGGTTCCCAGCCGGCCTTTCAGGCTGGATGCCATATCTTGTTGCGCATTTGTCCATGTACCCGGTCAATGTTCTAGCCCCGGCCAGTGTCAAACTGACGTCAGCGTCCCCCATTTACCGTTTAAAAGCGTCCTTGCCCAACTCCCACCCCCACTTTTCTATTCCATCACTCCCCCGATCCCTCGGCTCCAAACTCTCCAGCACGCACAACTCCGCCCCTGTCCAAGGCCAAACAAACGGACTACCAATGTCGCGTGACGCACAAGGATATTGAGTCCTGTCGCAGTAGCCGCTGTTGTTGTTGTTGTGGTTGTCGGCTTAGATGAATTTCTTTTCGCCCGGTTTTCTGATGGTGTTTACGCCATCACGTGTTTGCCCAGCCAATTAGAGTTATTGTCTGCCAGAGAGGGACGGAGCATGGAGCTTTATAAGCTTTTCCATTTAGCAGAGACGCGATCCATAACCCGGGAAATTTACAATTGGGAAATTCAGGAGCGGTTTCAGAAAAGTACCCATATTATTAGAATTTAAATAAGTTAAATTATTCCATTTATAAAAATAAATATTCTAAGAAATCATGATTATTTTTAAAATATTTATCGATTTATTATTATCTCAAGTTCCAAAGAAGTGATGGACGGTTTAGAAGTAGAGTTCTTGTTTTCAGATGTTTGACTAGAAACGCATTCAAAGCCCAGTGGCACTCCGGGCATCCCCGGCTAGAAGCGCGTGATCTTGTTGTTCTCAGGTGAGGGCGGCAGCGAGGACACCGAAGAGCGGGAGGGACTCTGATGTGGGCGAGGTGGAGGACGTTGTGGGTTTATGTTGGCGTTGGCCTGGCGGAGATTGGCGAAGAATTGCTGGCGCCTCGGCCCACCTCCGCGCAGAGGTAACGTGGGGATCTCGCTGGGCGACTGATGGTTAACCTCCTCTTGGGAACAATGGCGCATGGCGGGGTTCACACACTCGTAGACGCTCTGAATAAAAGTTTTAAGTAATTTTAATTTATTTCAGGTTTTCGTAGAATGATAGACCCACCTGTTCCGAGGAATACTGATTGTTTTGGGCAAACGCCAGCGAAGTGAGGGAGGGCAGGGCCTGAGCTATGTCCGACCGTTCGATGCCCCTAACGATGAGGAAAGTGCGGGGTATTAGGATACCCACCAGCACAGCCCATCCGGATGCCTGGAGTCCCAGGGGAATTGCGGCGTCTCGCCATTCATCGCCGAAGAGGGACAACACTATCCAGGCCACCCAGATGACCATGATGAGCACTGCCCCGATAACAATCAGGATGCCTTCGCGGTAGTTGCGCTGTGATCGGTATATCGAGGGTATCAGGGCGCCGACACAGCAGAGTAGCACAAAGTCGTAGGCCACCAGGCCCCACAACCACCTGCCGTAGTAGATGTTCTCACAGGACACCGCCTCCGAGGCCACGTGCATCACGACGAGCAGCTGCACGGACATCCCCACCTGGACAATCACACTGAAGGCGCAAATCACCGCCTGGATGTAGCCATTAACGTGGGACAGGAAGCCTCCTTCGGAGCCGATGGAGGCCAGCATCACGGCGCGGCAGAGGAGCAGGGAGAAGACGAAGCAGTAAACCAGGGTCATGATGAAAACCCTTACTGCGCAAAGGGTGTTCAAGGTCTGGGCATCCTCGAAAGTCACATGTGAGTTGCGCTGTTCCCCCACATACTCGATCGAAAAGGGGACGAAGGAGCAAAATACCAGGATCAGCGAGAGCAGCAGCAGGATCGAGGTGGCTGGGTTGCCTTCGAAGACATCGCCCAGGGAGATGCGTACCACAATGAAGACCAGAATGGCCAGCGTGGCTATCAGGCCGAGGATGGCGGCCGTCAGCCCAGTTGCCACCCAGGTGTCCATCTTGATGCGCCAGAACATCACCGACTCGCCGTCGAATAGGAACGGATACCTGCGGTTGCCGCCGGCACTGTACTGGCAGTTGAACACCTGGCCGAACTTCGTCTTCAGCTCCAGACTGGTGCCGTTGTCCCGGTTGTAGTGGTAGTAGGTGGTCACGTTGGTCACGAAATTCTGGGAGGCGATCTCGCGTAGCTCAGTCCGCGACTCGCCGGTGATCTTGTCCAGGGTCAGAACCTTCTTCTGGTACATCTGGAAGTTCATGGCGGTGCCCAGTTTGCGCATCGCCAGCAGGGAGAGGATCTCTGGAATCTCGTGCAGCTGCCGGAACTCCGATGTCCGCCAGTCTTCGATGAAGTTGAGGAAATTGAAACAGCTCTCCAGTACGTACAACTGTTCATCTCTCTTGCAGTGCTTGGCCAGAGAGCCACGGAGCCAGTTCATCAGGTCGATGATAGATCCGGCAAAGCTCAGCACCCTTGATGGCACTACGCTCTTCCCGATCAGCACCTCGTCTAGGGTGGTAGGTGAGGGGTCCAGTTCCACGGTGGTGCCAAGGTCGATTTCATTCTCCATCAGGATGAAGGCTCGGTTCGGCAGTTCTACAGGAGGCAGGAGGATGGCATCTAAATCATACATTGTAGAGTTATATATTTGAATCTCACCCGCCAGAAACTCATCATCCGTTCGATCGGTGGGCACTGCGAATATGGTTCCGTTTTCCTTGAAGTGGCTGGCCACTTTGTTGCCAAATAAGATGTACACGTTATCCTCGCTCTTGAAGTGCATCAGACACATGTGCTCCTGGCGGGCAGCCTCCATGAAGTCATTGTACATCTCGAGGGTTTCAGTGGCAATCTCTACGGAGGCAATTTTCTCGCCCCAGGGCATTTGGTGCAATAGGTGGGCCACTTTGGGAAACAGATGAGCTCTGGTGCTTGGTATGGGCCAGATGTTGTACTCGAGATCCTTTATAACCGACTCCAGCTGCTTGTAGAGGTCGAAGTCCATAAATATACCCATGGCATATGTGGTGCACTGCTGGAGGTACTGCACCTCCTGGAGAAGGATGTTTTCGGCCAGGCTGCTGTTGTCGATCTGTATGGCGCGAGTTCCTTCAAGATGAATATGATATTATGATAAAATGAATATATATTCACTTCAGGAAGTCCTTTAGCCTTCTTCCTTACCGATTTCAAAGTCTGCCATGATGATGTTGGCCTGATTGACTCGATTGATCACAAACAGGGCCGAAATGGGGTCCTTGGTCAGCACACTGAGCATTACATCGCCCTCTATGGTCTGAACGAACTCCTCTTGTTTCCGGATCACTGTGCCCTCGTCCGCCGTGTTGACAGTCATCTGGAGACCGTTGAGACATATCTCGGGCACCAGACTGGCGGTGGTGGCACTGGCCCCGGGGCTGCTGCTGCTACTGCCGTCCGTTGTAGAGGAAACCATGGCAGCCAGAAGTCCTTCAGACGCGCTAGAGCCTCCATCCTCGGTGGTGCTGGGGAACGCTGTGGTGGGGCTCCTTGTGGTAATAATGCTGGACTTGGCCTGCTGGCTTGTGGGCTGCGGTTTGGTGATGCGAAGGGGTACGGATTTCTTGGTGGGCGAAGACACCTCCGCTCCATGGCAGGACAGTGCAAAGAGTATGCATAATAAAACTGAAAATGTTTAAATTAGGTCTTTAAAATTTGATGTCCAACATGAGGAGAAAAGTCATTATAGCAGTGTCTTATTATGAATGTAATTAATAGATATTAGGCACCCAAAAGTGGCTTTCATTGTTCAATTGTTCCTTTTATTCCATTGAATATCCGTTGTTGGCTTCGTTCACAAAGTACTTACCCAACTGTAATGGCTTTTTTGGACCACACTGCCACGAACTCATGGCCTTTCTTCAGAAGCTTTATGGTTTTTCAATTAAATATTTTTTTTATCGTTCTTCAGAAGTCTTTTTTCTGTTTTATTTTTTTTAATATTTAGGGATAATTAGCAGCATTTTATGAGCACTCTGGAAGAGAGAGAATATTGGAAATTAGGAATTGAACGCGACGGATTCGGCGGCAAGTGCTTGTTGGACAGGGCTTTGAATCGTTATGCGAACTTCTGGACATTTTAATTTTAGCTTTTGCCATTTTTCCTTGCCACTTCAACCATTTGCCATTTGCCGGCGGCGTTGAGAGTGTTGCACTTTAATCGCATTAAAAATTGTCACACTAACACAGAGCCCGGCCAGAGACTTTGGCGTGACACAGTTTCCTCTTTAGCATTTTCGCCTTGTATTGCCGACTCTTTGTGATTTTCCCTACGACCACCATCAGTGCAAAGTAATGCGGCGGAAAATATTTCTCTTTCTCATATTCTCTCACTCTAGATTCTTGAAGAAAAATCAATAGAATTATTTTCAGGCACACAGTCTTCACAATACAATAGGTATAGTTCCACAGCTTCACGCACTCATCGCGGCACTGGGCCCTCCAGCGATCTAGGCCGTAATATGTTTTAAGTTTTGGTTTAAAGCACAGATTTCAAAAAAAAAAAACGCAAAAAAATCGAAAAAACTACAAACTGAATGCTTCACCGATTTTAGGGTCAATTAAATGTTGTCGTTTTTGTATTTGGTCAGTGAGGTACGCAACTCCCGGCGAACAATCAGCTTGATTTGTAAGCCCGCCTATTAGCGGATGCACCATTGCAGTGCCCCACGTTGCAATTATGTTCTATTGGTTTTTTATTAGGTATGTTTTATTTTTATTTTTTTTTTTTCGTTTTATTTGTATGCTTTGGGACCCACCCTCACAGCTCGAAACACGGAACTCTGATGTGGCAAGGTTTTGCACCTGTTTTGGCTTTTGTTTTGACTAACTTGGCTTAGGCCGGCCACTCGATGGTTGTTATGGTTATTGGCTCAAACTGTCACTCGGCGTTGAGTGCTTTTGACTTGCCCCGTCGAGTGTGCACTTTCCCATAATTATAAACCAGCCAAATATGTACAGAGGGTAGCGCAACGCAACCCCTAAGGGTTCAAATATTGGTCATTCCAATTAGCCGACTCACTAAGGAAAGGTTTCGGGTTGCACTTGTTAGGGGGTGGCAGGTCACCAGCTCCTTGAGGAGCTTTAAGGATATGCCAATTGATGGCTTACACAATATGCATTTTGTTTATCACATGCATGTTCAAAATATTTTCATTTATTTCGAGAGACATCCATCCCATCTAAGGTCGGGCACACGGGCCTTGGGCTGTGACATTCGCAGAGCGCACATCCGGGTTTCGGATCCGGGTTTTTGCATAACACTTTTAATTAATGTCAACAGAGAAAGCAATCAAAATACAAACTGCACTCAGTCACTTTTCACAGTCACAGGCAATTCACCCTACATCACCCCTGGGAAAATCGACACAAGATAGCTTTTCATCAATATTTAAAACATCACTTTTTGGTAACAAATGGGCTGATATATGTTTTATTTACAAATATTGTATTCCGAGGTATAATGCGGCAATATGTTACGTCCGGGCCACGTTCGCGTCTCAACTGTTTGGCCAAAACGCAGACACGGAAGAATTGACTGAGCCGCGACTGCTGTAAGCCCATAAAAATGCAGCCGCAGCCTGCCCCGGGGTCGGGTTAGTCGGTTGGGCTTGGTGGGGGTGGCTAGGCCTTTGTTTCCACTCGACTCGGCTACAGGCCTCACCTGCCTCACCTGGTGCTTTTGGTGTCAGCTCAGGTGGCTTGCTTTGCAGTCAATATAATATTCAGTTATTAGTGACACCAATGAGCATTACTTAGCTGGGATTGAACTTGTTGGGGCCAAATGGGTCACTTATGAAAGTAAAGAAAATGAAAGTGATAATCTTCCAATACATTCCAGGAATAATTTGATTCTTAATTTAGTCTAATCTACTTCAATAATTAAAAAAAAAATTAAATTATCTTATGTTGGAATTATATTCCGCAAAGATCTTACAATTTCTGATTTATTCTCAACTATAACGTGGCGTGTCTTTATGTTTCAGGCTTAGCCTGTTAACGTGAATAGGTGGGAGTGCCGGGCGTTACGAAGGTCCTTGCTAATTTGAATACAATCTGGTCCAAGGCCGAAATAGATTACTTTAGGTTTTACAACATCCATGTGATAATTTTGTTTCATCTAAACAGATTTAAACAGCAAATTGGGGAAACGCAAACGCAGTTTCCACGTCCTTTCGTTTGTGTCGTTTGATGTGTTTGAGTATCCTGTACCCGTCGCAAGTTCTATAGTATATTTTTGTGGGTCAAATGAATAAAAGCTTGATATCTTAGTTGCTACAGTTGCGTCTCAGCTATTGGCCGTCGCCGGCGCCCTTATTGATGGGTCTCCGGACCGGTTTAGCTGGCGCCCTAGTGGTCACATCCCCAGCTCCGTATTTCATACAGTCGTCCTCATCGCTGCAGGACGATATTTCCGAGGAGTACTGGAATTCGTCCATTTCGGTGTAGGTCTCGTCCATGCTGTCCACCGGAGTGTCCAGCTCGGTTTCGTCTACCTTCTTGTCGCCCTTGGTGCGACCCGTTGCTTTGGCAGAAGTGTCGCCGAGTCCAGAATTGGACAATTTCTTGGGAACCATTATGTCGTTTAGGTTCGGGAGGGCATCGTTGATCGCTTGACCGCTGTGGTCTTTCAGCTGAGTGCAGAAGCGCTCTATGTGGCCCAGGACTTCGCGCATGCATAGCTCCGAGGACTTTACATTCAAGCTCTGGTCCGAGGAGGACTTGTGCGCGTCAGCCATGGCGGACTGAGCCGACAGTACCTGCTGTGCCTGATGGGACTTGGCGGAACTGTGGAAGGGCCCAACCTTCAGGGCCTCCATCAAGTCTTTTTTGGTTACCACGCTTGTGGTAGTTTTAGAGTCCCTTTTAGTCTTGGTGGCCTTTCCCGACGCATGCTTCGAGGCCTGGGACGTCTTGTAGCCCAGATTCTTGGTCGCCGAGGCCACGGCCGCAAGGTTCATCTGCGAAGAGTTCACCATTTCCGTCGTTGGCTTGCCGGTCATCATGTACTGATGCTGGTAGAACATCTTGTCATACTCCGACTTCATGCACAAGTATTTGAAGTGCCTCATGTTTTCCTCCCCATAATAAATGACCTCTGAAAAAATAGGCTTTGTGTCTATTCTTTGAACTTAAAGTAAACTATAAAACCTACTTTCGGTGACCTGTTCTTGCAGTTTATCCAAGTGGTCGTTGGTCTGCTTCAGCTCCCCGGAGAAGCGATCGATCTTGTGGCCCAGATCGCGGAAGTTTTTCCCCAATGTATCCGAGATGGTGTTCTAGGAGAGTAATAACAAAACACTTTTAATGGAAAAGGTTTTAGAAACGAGGAAATCTTTGAGCAAACTACTACTGGTCTTACTACTAGGCCTCTCAAGAAGCTAATCAGAAAACTATAACAACTTGGGAGGTGATCCTGATCAGAAATAATTTAGATGGCTGGCATTTAAAATGGAATACAACCAAGATTGGACCAAAACATACCCCTACAGCCGTTTGAACGGTCTGGCGGATCAGCTCGAAAAACTCCTCGGGATCATCGTCCTTCTCGTCATCGTCATCGGCGGTACTCACGTGCACCTTGCTCGTGGGATTCGGCTGCCGCCCACGCGAGTGCTTCTGATGCGAGTTACGGTGGTGGTGCGTCTGGTGCGGATGGTGGTGCTGATGGATCTGCTGTGACTGGTGCTGCGGCTGTAACTGCGGCTGATGCTTCATGCCATTGAGGTGGGTCATCTGCTGCTGGTGGAGCTGGTGCTGGGGCGGATGTGCATGCGTATGCGGCATGATGCCGGGCTGCATCTGGTGGACATGAGAGTGCTGGCGGCGGGTGTTGGCCTGGTTCGAGGCTGGCGCCATCAGTTCCTTGTCCGAGAAGTCCATGTTGTCTTCGAGTCCGAAGGCGGCGCGTTGGGAGACACCTTTCCCGTGTCCATGCATACGGTGGCTATCCTTCGGCTTGGCCAAGCTATAGACACTGTTGTTCACCTTGTTCTCGGGCAGCGAGAAGTGGGGCACCTTCGACATCTGGGTGTGACGAGCACTGGCCTTGTTGGCCATGGAGTTGCGCCTAGAGGACATGGCGTTGTAGGGCGACGGCTGGTGGTGGCCGTGTCCGGGCATCATCTGAGATGCCGACGGCTGCGTAATCTGGCTGGTGGGGTTCCTCAGGTTGGCCGCCGTCAGGGGTAGATTTGTGGTGATGTAGTAATCGTTTTCAGTCACGAAACTGCGCTGTGTGCGTGTCTCCATCTGCCGGTTGCTCATCGTTCCACCCACTCCGGCCCCGGCACCACCGCCTCCCCCAGCACCGCCCACGCCCGCCGCCGCCCGCTCGGCCCGCAGTGCGGCGGTCTTGGTCATACCTACATGCGACACCACCATCGACTTGGCCGGGTGTATGGAATCCATCTTGGAGCCATACACCTCCTCGATCCCTTTGCGGCGACTGGGACGCACCATTTTCATCTGACTGCCGGCTGATCACGAATTCACCAAGCAATTCTCTGGAGGGAACACTGGACTTTCTTCTCGAAAGTCACTTTCTTTCTTCAGCCAGTTTCGATCGCTTCGTGTTCTACCAGCAAACGCAAATTAAAATAAAAGTTGTAACTGTATTTTGAATACTTTTCACTAATATATGTGCCTCGGGTGACTTATCTTAAATGAGTAGAAAGAGTAATAAATGCTGAAAGGTGTTGTGCAAGGCCGACCTGGATTGAATTATAGCTCAGTGTCTCCTGTGGTCTGTAAGTTGATTTCATAAATAATGGCCTGCCTTGCTGCAAAGATTTTCACTGTTAAGTTAATATTAGTCTCTTAAGTGTTTTAATTATTGTCTAAATTAATATATATTCTGAAAGGATAGTATTTGAAATGATAGCTTAAAGTATTTCCTAAATGGGAAATAAAATAAATATAAACACCAAACAGTCTCTTCTACTTTACTTTTCTCAAGAAATATTAAAGCCAATTCAACATGCATCCATCAAGTCGAATTTCACACCTCGCAGACCTGCCTTTCATTATAGATTCTGTGCCCTAGGATGAGAAGATTTTCCCGAAAATTTGTTTACCTTTTGCCGCTCAACTAACCGCAAGTGGCAATGACACAGACCAAAGGCCACAGACTGCGGTTCAATGTTTGCCAGCTTTGCCGGAAATATTTGTTTGATTTTATGCCAAATCAAATGCTAATGAGCTGCAGTTGATTGCGGCTGCTACTTTTGCTCTTGCTGCTTTGGGAAGTGCTTCAGAGCACGTCGACACCGCTCCCGAAAAATTATTACAAATATTTATCCGATTATTTACCTTTGAACCGTGCCCGGATGGAGGGCGGGGAAGTTGGTGTCGAATGTATCCGAGGCGTATGATTCGACACGGACGACCACGCAGGATGAATCCTTAAGTACCCTACTTGCCGGCGCAGTGGCTTTACGGCCTGAAGCCAGGAGTCCATGTCTGGCCTGCTGAAAATAGACCGCTCAGCCTCAGGTTACAGACACTCAAGACATAAAGTAGAAATACGGCCTAGTGAGGAGGGGAAAAGGGCTTAATAAAGACCCGAATCGGATGGGCCCCCTTTAAAATTGGGTCACCCGAAGACAGAGCCTTGAAACAGAAAACCCAGGGCATGACTAACTCCTTGCTTCATATCCGAATGTCCGCCCGTCCTCATTATGCAAATTGCGCATACGACGCGTGTGCCGGATGGCTGCGGGCCCCAGCATGAGGCATTATCCTATTTCTGCAAGCAGATAATTTAGCTGACAATCTGTTGCATGCGATAAGCCACAAACAAAGTTATTACGAACAAGACGCTATCCGTTTGAATAATTTTTAATTTAATGCCCGCCCCGATAGTTTACTCTAAATGACCTCATTTAAAATGCGTGAGAGCGGTCGAATGTTTTTGCATAGATACAAGCCAGCCATGAATGCCGACGACAGGCAGCGCCGCTTGCAGCCTGCAGTTGACCACCATCCTGGCATGTCCTTCGGCCGCCTTAGAATGGGTTGTCGGCGCATATCCATTTTGTGGCAACAGTCGGAGGCCAGGCTTTATTTGTTGAGACTCCATGAAGGGCTGTCGCCACGCTGAATGGCTCTGACGCTGGAGTTGGCATGACCCGATATATAGCCACACTTGTTCATAACCATCACTAGCTTGCTGCTCCAATGAGACTCTTGGTTTGTGGCTCTTGCCGGCAAACTATCTGTCGAGTGTCGCCTGGGATTAGCTGCAAAATGCGAACTAAATTAGAAGAGATAAGAGGGCCTCCCAAAACGTGAGCCACTCGGAATGAATATTAGTCATTAGCATTAGGCACGACGATAAATTTTGATGTGGCACTACACAAGCACTACACCAGCTTAAGGCCGAAACATTTCCACGAAATTTATCACCCAAGAAAGTTTCGCCCCCGGCGCCGATAAATCAAATGAGTGGCGACCGCGTGTCATTTGCCGGCAAATTGTTGAGTATTTATAAGCCGCATAGAATCAGAAATGTTTCCGCTGGCGTTTGTTTTATTTTAATTGCGGACCCCACCAATTAAAAGCCAACCGAGCATTGCAGTTACACTTTTCAGTCGCATAAATTCTTCAGAGCTGTCATCGAGTCTCTCCAAGACTGCCCACCCAAAATACGTCACTTTTCTGTTTTCTATTCTTAGTTGGAATGAGGAATTTCCTCATTTAAAGGCAGGAAAGTATTCGTTTGCTTTCATTAAAGGATTTGTGTACAAATTTATGCTTGAAACGAGTGGATAATTTAAGGCACTTTTATTTGCTTAATTCAAGAGCTGTTTATTGCTGATTATTTATTTTAAAACCAGACAAACATGACGAGAGACATCGCAGGCGAGAATCTGCTTCTACTTTATGACAAAATGTTCACAATAAATAAATGATACAATAAAATAAATTGCTGCTACAGATATCATACAAATAAATTTACTTATTTATGCGATGCTGGCAAAGTTTCCAACAAAATATCTCGATTTTCGACGCGAATTGAGTTTCCGAACTGGCCGCCTTTTCATAAATGCAGCTGCTGTCGCTTTGTTTTGTTTTCTGTTTTATTTTGTTTTAATAAAAATTGCTCGGAAGCGACTTTGATTGTTGATGATTATTTTCGGCATTTTGATGGCTTTTTGTCATGAATTCTGAGCAGGGCATTAATGTATGTTTTTTGTGTCATTTTTTTGAAACACAATCAAGATCATCGGGGGGTTCTGGCTGGCTCTTTTGTTTTGGCTCACAGTCAGTGCAGAAAACTGAATGAAATGAAAATAAAATTTCCTGGTATTTGGGTCAGAGTACATTTTTTACATCACTTCAGTTGCATCAATTAAAGTCATAAATACGAGGAAGGCAGTTTAAAAACCAATAAGCTTAAAAAGCATTTAAATCAGCAACAAACTACAATCAAAAAAATGTATATACAATGTATGTATAACATTTTTAAATTAATTTTTAAGAATTAATAAAAAAGTTTGCTAAGAAAGCTTCTGGCTACAAAAAAATGTTGAGCAACCTCAAGCTTTCGCGTGCCGGCAGCAACATGTTGCTAGCGCTTACTAACAATAATTAATTGGCCAACTCGTTATAAATATTAACTGAACACTTGAGCCACACATCCGCAAGGCTTGGTCAAGTGCAATGGCAACAGCGACTAAACAACAAAACGATACGTAGCATGTTGACGACGTGCAACACCAATGTGAGGCAAACGAGTCCGGCAACATAAACAAAGAACAGCTGTTCGGGTTGTTTGGGTTGTTCGGTTGTCGGCGAAAGAAGCCGGCTGAGCTTTTTGGAGTGAAATCAGGCTCGTGTCGGTTGCCGTCGTGTCGTCGGTGTTGGCCCACCAGAAGCAGCAGCAGCAGCAGGCGGCAGCAGCAACACCAGCAACACAAGCAGCAACAGCAGCCCAAACAGGAAAATCCGCACAGAAATTCAGTTCAATGCGAAATTTTGTTTGAACCAGACGCGAAATATTTAAACGCTGCGTGGCCCAAAAGAATTTTGTTGCCAAGTGCGTAAATGTTGGCTTAAACCAATGCCCGCCGTCAGCGTTAAGTGCGGGAGTAAGAACTGTGACTGCGAATAGGACAACAACCAATAATGGCATTAAATTAAGAAGTCGAGGTCCAAAAAGGTTGCAATCAAATTACGTCAATTCGGGAGAAAAGTGTAATCAATTTGGCGACTCAATTAGACGGCAGACTGGCCGGCCATCGCGTGTGAATCTTCGACGGACAAGATACTCGCCGGACAAGATACAAGCCTGCGGATCGCGGTTTGCTTGACGAGACGCATCGCAGCCTAACGCCTCGAGTGAAATTTGTTGCACAAATCGGTGTGCAAATCGCAGTTGTCCGGATTGCTGGCCAATTGGCAGCGGACTTGTTTAACACATTTTTTAACACCGAACTCAATTTCAATTTGAATTCGAACTGTAATTTCAATTTCCATTCCCATTTCCACTCGAAGTGCACAATATTGAATTGGAATTGCAATTGCAATTCATGTCGCAGCTAGTAGCTTGAGTGAGTATCGCGTTACGGTTGCGCAATCGCTAAGCGCCATGCCTTGGACTCTACGTCCATGTGTCTCCCTCTTAGCTCTAAGTATCTATCCAATTTATACATTTGTTCGCATTTAGTTGACAGTGATTAATCTTAACATTTGAATGCGAAATCACGCTGGCCATTGCAAAGGCTTAGCTTGGCAATTAATTTGCTTTTTTCTGGATTTTTTATAAATTTATAAATTGTGCATGTTACACATAAGATTTCGGGCAGTTTAAATGAAAACGTATTGTTACTAATTCTATAAACAAAAGTATTATAATATATTTAATTAAAATTCCTCTTGACACTTGTCTGCTGGTCGAGGCTTTAATTATATTCAGAAATGCCAACATTGTCAATAAACTCCTTTGCTGGAAATATAATTTTAAGCGTCATAGGTAGCATTACAAAATATGTCACCAGTATTTTGACCCAATTAAATAGCCAACAAAAGTGTGGCAGCTGTACAAATAAATGTTCTCCGAGTTGAAGAAACCACAGCCATACCTCAGACCGATGTGCATGGACAAGCCAACACAAAGTCCCAATAACTTGACTGGAAATTAAATTTAGTTGGGAATATATATATATATATATATATATATATGTAATATATATACGTCTATAGTTGACAATTTGTTTCAAAGTGCCGGTTACACTGACCAATTCTCTGGGGGAAGACGGGCCAAACCACAGTATCTCTTGACTGGATCCAGAACAGAGAACAGCGGCTTCAATGGTGTTTGCCAATTAATAGAGAAATTGAGGCAAGATAAAGTTGAACAAGTGTACTTCTCCGAGAAGTAAAACTTGAGTTTCGCCAGCCTCATTTGTTGTTCCTGCCGTTGGCGGAAGTTGCCAAAATAGCGGGGCACAGCGAGGCGTGCCGAGGCACCCAGAATGTCAAGTAAATAGAAAAACTTTTCAACTTGTTCGGCGAGTGAAAAAAAAAAATGAAAAAGGCAAACTGCTAGCAGATGAATGTCAGAGGAAAGTCAGTTATGAGCCGGCCCCCACTCCCACTCGACCCCACTAAGGGACAACTCTATTCCCAGCTCGGAGTCAATCTCCCCACGACCGCAACTCATGTATCTTTGTGCGGGATGTGGGTCAGCAGTGTTGATTGTGATTGATCTGCGTTTAATGCCATTTTGTTGTTAGACGGAAGCGTAAAAATGGTCAGCTCGGAGCGATGATGTGGCACAAATCTCTGCCAGAGGGTCCTCGGGGGCTGGGTTAGCTGCCATCCGATACACTCCCATCTACACATGCTCGACATATTTATGAAGTTGTTGACTGGGCGGCCGTGCCAGCAATCCTGGCTGACATGCAATCCGGCCAACATATGCCGGGGTCTCGTTTCTCCCTCTTTCCCCCACATTTTCACGAGCTTATAACTTTGGGGTCTAGCTAATCATGTCCTTGTTATTGGGTCAGAAAAATGCGCATAAATATCCCAGGAAGTACAGGGAAACTTGGCAAAGTTTTGATTCTTGACTTGATACATAAAGGTCCTTCACATCGAAGTTCACCTCTACTGGTAGCTGGTAGATTTTCCAAGTACCCGACTTGGTAACTTCTCTTGGAAAGCTGATGTGTGAATTGAACTGGAAATCCCTTTCAGCTTCTATAAGATCATATTCACTTACGCCCCAACCCATTTTACGTCAAAAACATCAGGCAATCGTGGAGTGAGGGCGATCCCAGCTCACGACAGCCATCCCAGATGTATGCAATGGAAGTGCCAGCCATATCACGTTTGAGTGCTATTTGCCAAGCACCACCCCGCCTCTCCTCGGCCAGAGTTCTTCAAATACTAGAGCATACATATTTGCACAGAGATACGTGCGTGTAAAATTGCAAATCGCATTTGTAGCTTTGGTTTCGAAGGCTCCCGATGATTTCAATTTCCAATGGCTGGCACTTTTGATGCATTGATTATGTTATTCCCTCTGTGGTCTATTTGCTTAGGAGCTGCTTATGCCAGCTCCTGGGCGTGCGTGGTATCTTTTGAATTTAAGAGCGGTCCTGCACCGAATACCCATACCCATCCCCATACCATCCGTCACGTTCTTATCGAGGGCATACTTCCCTTTATAGAAGTGCATGGCTAATCGCAACTTTACGTGTGTCACGGCCATAAAAACAAAAGGACAAAAACATAGCCAAAATCCGAAACTCCGCCATTGATTAGGCGACTTCTCGGGGTTACTTTACAGTCTACAAATTTTACATGCCATTGATTCGACAGTTCGGCAGTTGGGATGGGCCCGAGTGGGGCTGGGCCAGCAATAACAGGAAGTTGTCTATTATACGCCCACGACTCTGCCCAAAAAAGATACAGATTGCAATAAAGATACCCAGACAGACTGTCTATCACTCTTCCCTCCCTCATTTCCCATTTCCACAAAGTCTATTTTTTGTATGCTGCACTGGTGATGGTGCCGGAAACTTCTACCCAAAAGTTTATCATCCTGGGCTGAATGTGCCGCTGATTTGTTGCCACTCCAATATGCCTAATTGAATCTTCGACTTGCTTCTTTCCGTTGTTCTCCTCCCGTTGTAAATAAATGTATCTAATTTATTTGTTCAAGTTAAATCGTTTGAGAAATTGGGTCACAATGGTACGGCTCGGCTTGATAGGCGGAGTGATTTACATTCTTTTAAAGATATCGCATTTTGCAAAAAAAAAACTCTGGCAATTTTTGTACAATGTTTCCTGAAAACGGCTAATTGCTTTGCAACAATGGCCAACATTTAAATACAAATTTGCCAAAAAAAAAAAAAAATAAAACATGCAACGAATTTTAGAAGAGAACTACAGCCTCGTTGTAATCCAATTAAAGTTAAAATATTCAACAAAAAATTTGAAATTTAATAATATAGGAGAAATAATTTGCACAATTCACATCCAATTTGTTATTGCTGCCATTATTTGTCAACTTAATGTAGCCGAGGCTCGGCTCTAGGGAAATGGCTTCGTCGAGGAGCAAAAAAATCAGATTTATTGTGGCAAGGCCCTCAGCAATAAAAGGCAAAAGACAGCCAAACAAGCAAGTAAATGTCTTAAAAAATAAGGCACAAAAAGTTTCAAAACACACAATGAAGACCGCCGCAAATGTGTGGCTGCTGTGCCAGCTGTCAATGATTTGTTTCAACAATTTCGCCTGCCGAATGTCTCGTTAAACGCACATAAATATTGTGATTACCTATAATGTGCTGACTGCCTGCCTGCCAGTCTGTCTGTCTGTCTGAGTGTCCCTACCTTCCTCAGCCTATGTGTCTGGCTGTCTGCCGCAGGAACTCTTCTTATTTTTTGCTGTGCTTGCCACATTTTTAATGATGTGTCGGCCCAGCCCCCGCCCCTCGACTGGAAAAGGCTTTAACACAACAATTTACTTTTAATACGAACGCACTCGGCACTCGCGCCGCTTAATTATCGAGCTCACTGGAGGCCAATAATCGTCGCTGACACTTTAACGGCGGATTTCATACGTTTTATTGGCCATGCAGTTATGCATAAATCGCTGCTACTGACATTTCAATAATTTTTAACTGTTATTACTTGGCATTTATAGTCTGGGAGTCGTATTAAGCAGAAGTGCGATTCCGAACATGTGCCGACAGGGCGTATGAGTAATATTCCTGTTTTCAGCCAGCTTAAGAATCATTTCGATAAAAAGGATTAATTCGATACTTTGATTGAATATTAACAGCTTAAATATTTAAGGCATTAGTTGGGACTACCGTGCGTATACTTCATTTCAGGCCATTGTTCACACTTGTATAAAACATATGTCCAGAAAGTAAAAGCCTTAACATTAAAACCAAAAATCAAATTTGCAATTATAATGGCCAAGACCATATATTAGGCAAACAGGCTCTATCTCGCACATTTTCCCAGCTTAGTTTCTTTATTTGTCGACCAGCGCCCGAGTCAGCAGAATTTAAGTTTAAATGTCACATAAATCTCACCACCGGCCAGATAGGACATGGTGGAATTTATCTAAGCCCCTTTATCGGTGCCAGCAACTGTCTAATTAGCCAGGCCAAAAGGGGCGGGGTGATGGGAGATAAGGCCATACCATGTAAACAGGTTGAGTATCTGTTGAGTTCCATCATTCGACATTAAGCAAAAAATAACACCAGCCAGCCATAAAGATGGTTGCTTTCCAAAGTGAGTGTGTCAACACCAAAAACAACAATGCAGCCCACGCTTCGTGTCAAATATAATAACCATTAGATAAAGCCCGAAAAATATATATTACGTGCTAATTTTGACAAAATTTTCAGAATCAATAGGCTACATAACCCAATTAGCAAATTTCATTCATCCACTGGCTATCATCGGAGAGTCTGACAACGGATATATTTTCTATTCAAAACTTGCCATCAGCACTCTGACACTTGTGTAATTTATAGTGTTATTTATTCAGGAACACGTCCTCCCGATTCCTGACAAAGTATCTTCCTCGCTCTGACAAAACTGAAATCGAAAGCAAATAAACTTTTATGCAACTTATTCAAATGCAAAAGTTTTCACTGGAAACGGCCAGAATTGGGTGGCACGTGGATGGCGTTCTGAATGAGACTGCACTTTGGTTTCTTAAAGGATTCTACTTGAATGCATAAGCTACAATCCTGACGCTAATCGATGGAAAAGATTGACACGAAAGTGACTTATGAATAATGAGTTAATGGGGGTGCCTGTTGAAAGGATTTCAGAGTGAGTCACTGCAAACTTTCGAAACAGTACACTTGCAAAGTTGGCTACTTGGATATTCCTTTTATTGAATTAATTTTTTGTACGAAAAACAAAAGTTATTTCCAATCTGCCCAACTTTGCAGAACTGTCTCCTTCAATCATTTATAGAACAGAAAAATACTCTTTATTATTCGCCCCCCAGATACAAATCTTTGAAAAATCCATGGATCCGTATTTCGTGACTCATTTTGGCAATTATTTTTTTATTAATAAGGAAATCAAGTTTTATATTTATCAAGTAAAGTTTCTCTACTCCAAGTTGTACTTAGCATACGGCACCCAAGTGCATAAAAGTGTCGCCTGCAAACTTAAAGGAAAGCATTTTCGAGGGTACTTAAGACAAACATTGCAAAAGTCATGCACGTTTGTCGCCCAATTCTATTTACATCTGGTTGATTGTGTGTAAGGACAAAGTGCTGCAATCAGAGGTTAGACACCTGACCTCTTATGCAAAGCTCACAGGTGGGGCGCTAAGAAGAAATGCCACATGAAAGGAGTAAGCAGCATTTCCAGTCATCGTCGCGAACGTGCCAAGCATTAGAATTGCGATTTTCGAGACTAAAAAGTCGACGCAATTATGCGGCATTCTGGGCCGCAGTTGATTCTACGGTTCTATGGCTTGAAGGCAGTAAGGCTCAAAGGCTCTTCTAACACCACCAGGCGATGGCTCTAGCCATGAGAGCCAGGATTTCTCTTAGCTGATTGCCGAAAATGGCATTTGCAGCATCTTGTCGTGCGGCGATTGTTTTGGCGGTCTGCGGCTAGGTCGGGGGCGGTGCTTATTGATTTTGTTCAGGCAGAAGGGAATCGAGACAAATTATTTTACACCTGAGCGATTTGCGATATGTCTGCGACCTGCCCGCCTCGCCCACCTCACAGCCTGTGATTGACAGCATTTCCAGAAATCCACAAAACGAAAACAAAACAGACACTGAGGGAATTTTTAATTCGACATTATAATCTACTCTAAACTTGTGTCTTAAATAAAATAATAAAGTTTAATAATATTAATGTCGTAATAAAGCCTTTATAGGCCTTTTTAAAAGCCTATTTATTATACTTTTGTTTTAAGATTCACCTAAATAAGCAATAGATTAATGATGAAAGGTAAGGAGCTATGTTTCAACATGTAGTTTTTTTAATTGAATATTTTTTATATTTTTTCGTTGAGTCATATACGATTATAAAACTGGGTAAGCATGTGTTAATACTTTTATCTCAAACACCTAAAAATTGTGAAATTAAAATCAATTTTAAAGCATCACTTGTATTTTACAGTGCAGCTAAAAAAGACGAGCCAAGTCTTCAAGTTAGACGCCTTCTGATTTCCAAAATCAGTCGTTCGGTGAAATTAAAATGCCTGTTTTGTCTCGCGCCTCTCGGGGCGCTCCTATAATTACAGGGGCCTGCCCGGTGGCCCACGTGTGGCAGCTGATTGAAATCGGCCGATGCATGAAGGTGTCAATCTCTTATTCACTGTGCCCCCAAAAATAAATGGGAAATGGGCAAAAAATTATTCCAGTGAGTCCCATCCGCCTGTTGACTTGCCTGCTTCTGACTATTTGCTCATCTGGCCCTGTGCCCACTTTGATTTCGTTTCGTGAATTTCCAATTTTGCGTCGAACCAGTCAGCTGCGTTGCAACTTTTATTTACGCTGAAATATAATTGCTTTTCATAGGCGCTCTGCTCTCCGAGTTTTCGACACTTCCTGGCCGCAGCACTTGTTACATTATTCAGCTTTTAATTAAATACTCTTGGCTTTGGCGCGTGACTTTAATTGTTTGCCCAAGCCCAGATACAGATACAAGAGCCCACACCAGAGTGACAGATTTCCAGCGGCTGGTTCATTGACCAGGCCAAAAGGCGGGTGGGGCCATCGGTGAGAGGGGCAACCCGCTGACAGCCTCAGCAGTATTTTGATTAATTAACGAGCATCGGGCTTTGGGGCTTCCAGGCCCCAAGCATCAGAGAGAAGCATCAGAGCTGCAGGCCTCGTTCTACGCACGCACTTTCGCAGAGTCCCTTAGATCCAACCTTGGGTGCTAACTTTGTGGTAGCTTTTGGCTATTTTTTAATAGACTATCCAAAATTCTTTATTTTCTACATATATTTATTAATCAAATTGAGCTGACGCTTTTGTTAAAAACTAATGACATTCGGATTTACCGAGAAAGTAGATAGTTACAACTCAGCACTTACTCATTATAATTTTTGAAATAAAACTTTACCAGTGTATCTGACAGTGAAGACTCGTCAGCGCTACCGAAGATTCCGAATTCCATGTGGAGCTGTGGTTGTGGCATTTTCTATTTTCTGCTCTTGCGACTAATTAAGTCAAGTTCAAAATTTTACTTAACTCGCAACGCGTGGCACCCGCAATTGCTGAAAGTGTATGGGTGTGTGGCGCACTGTGTGCTGCATAATTTATGCGCTCCGCTCACGCTTACCACTCGCGGCTCACTCTTGACGGCCAAGTGCCTGTGTATATGTGTGTCTGACGGTTGACGGGAGCGAGGATGAGGCAGTTGGCTTTCATTAGCACTAACTAGGAGCGTAAGAGGCCATCAGCCGATAGCTAACTAAGTGATTTAACTGTGTGAATATTTCAGGACATTGAAGGCTTTGAGGTTAGTCCTTTGTCTCTGATGCCATACCAGACAGGAGGAATCTACAGCCCTTTGCTGAAGGAAATGAAAATTTATTATTACTCTCACAATTCATTCGCCCCGAGAAACAATTACCTGCAGTGCATACCTTCAGTACGCATAAATAATAATAATTTCCCAACGGTCTGCCGTTCGCTTCCATCCATCGCCACCACCGCCCTTCTTCGGGCTAATTAACACTCTCCATCCACTTGGCGATTACTTTTCCGCCAGCATCAGCAGGTTTTGGGGGGGCAGGAGCTGAAGGCGGCATAATTTATTTATAATTGACTTAATAGACTCAGCCATCCCCGAGTTCCGCCCTCGGCATTTATGCCATTCGAATTAATTATTTCGGCCAATTTATGGCACACCTTTTCGTAGTGCCAAGAAGAGCCTCAAGAAGTATCTTCTTGGCCAAGGTATCAGTTTTCACGGCCCAACCACTCTGTCTCTCTATTTGCTGCCAAATATCAATCAAACGCCCAAGTGTGTTCACATATTAGGGAAACTTGACAGACAACCAGTCAGACTAACTGGCCTTGGGGTTGAAAGTATTTATAAATTATTGTTCAAACTCATAATAAATGTGTATTGTTTTTGGCTGTTTGGGGGTCTGATTAAATATAGAAGAACACGGTGAAAGTCCCTGACAAATGGCTCCCACTCGGCGGCTCAGCTGCCCACACAAGGTGTCAAGGCAACGCGTCGTATACGCAATTCGTTAAACTTTTCTTTTGTCTGATTGCTAAGCGAAAAGAAAAATCATGTCTATGGCTTGAGCTTCGGCTTTAGCTTTAGCTTCGGCCTGATCTCTTACCTCTGGTAACCATGTGCCCGTCAAGTTCGACCCACTGTTTCATTCATAATGTCTGCCTGGCCGATAAGAAAGTCTAACTTTAAAACATATCATGGACCACCCGGCCGAAGACTTAATCTCGTGTGGCAAATGCTTTGACGCAATTTCGCCCAGCCCATTTTACATTTACATACATTTGTCTAACTTTTGCCCAAAATGGAGCAGGAATATAAGGTTGCCGGGGCATGCGGCAGCTGACATTCCCTCTCTGCTGTCTGCCGTCTGGCGGCGTCTTTATTGTTTCGCAAACTGTTTTACAGGTGCTACAAATTTGAATATAAATACACAAGCAGCCAGCGAGCACGCTGTGTGCAATAATAAAATAAAATGCCATTCAATGGCGTCGCTACGAACGGTGCACTATGGCTATTGTAGAACCCAACTCTTTGTATAAATATTCCAGAGATAGGTATAGTATTATTTACTTTATTCTTACACTAAAAAAAAATACAGTTAAGCATCCGAGTAACCACGGGTACTAAACTAATTTTTAAGCCTTTCATTTTCAATTTTTGGCATTAAATCTTCGAAACGCACCCACTGTTCTTGGCCATTGCCACGTTGAAAAGACGAGTCGGCATTTTTGGCCAATGGGGACCATTCCGAGGGGCCGCAAAAGTTGAATACTCACACACTTGCCCACACTGCCACGCAGGCTGCAACTTTTCAATTTGCTCGCCTCGTCTATTTACAATTTAAGAAAACAAAACCAAGCCAAACCGAACTGAAATGAAAATGCTGGGAGCTGGCCTGGGCTGGGAAAGTGGCATGAAAATTCTTCGAGACAACCAAACGAGCCTTGATATCCAGTTTCGGCTACCATTTTGAAATTTGCGTGTGTTTTCCTTTTTGGTTTTTGTTTTCAGGGGTCCGCTTTCCCGCCCAACGTGCCACTATGTCTGTCATTTAGATTTAAATTTAGTGGCTACTTAAGGCCCCGGCGTCTTAAGTGGATTTTTAGAGACAGTCTGAATGGTGCGATCCGAAAACGGCTTTCAAATTGTCAATTAGTCTGTGCTGTTCGCGCAATCAAAGTAAACCAAATGTGAAACAAATTCAAACATAATGAAAACGAATCGCCGTGGCATGTTGGCCAGCAAGTGAGTCCCCTTGGCTGAACTGGCTCACAGGCAATTATCCTTTATGCACGTGTCACGCTCCATAAAATTGAAATGAAATACTAAACTTTACTCGTTATGACTCTGATTGCCATGAGAACTGCTGCAATTGCATGCGAGGAATCGTGCCGCGTGCATTGTCCGAGCCATAAACATAAAGCGGGGAGGCCACAGGACACGTCAGGACGGGCCAGGAACGGGGCCTGGACCGTGTGACCTAATAAAGTTAGTGCCCGTTTGCTGTCTTGCGATGCCATATTTTTCGCAGTGAAATCAATTTTTCATTTTGAGGCAGCATGACGACGCCATTCTCCCATTCCCATGCCCAATGCCCATTCCCATTTCTATTCTCTTAGTGCACAATATGTGGCACGACAATTGTCACAGAACACATTAAAAGTGACTCCGGAGCAGACAGCGTAATGGCTTATATAATGCCACGTCCTTCCCCAAAAATACTGAACAACAACGTAACATAAATATGCAGCAAGTGGCTCTGGGAGAACAAAAGCCAGATGCATTCGACTTTTATGACTCATACGCCACGATGCACAGGGATGGCCAAAAAACAGAGTCTTTTGCCAAGTTTGAAGTTGGGATTTTCTGGACAAAGATAACTATGAACTTACGAGCCACCATTTTCTAAAAACCCAATTTGCCATAAAGACACAGTTAAGATTTTAAAGAGCTTGGCAAAGTCTTGAATTTATAAATCCACTTTAGTTTTTTGTTATTTTTACTTGCAATACTCGGTATCGCAATAACACAATCCTCTTGCGCGCTTCTTTGATTTTGCAATCAAATTCAATAAACTGCCTTTCAGTTTCAGCGCCTTTCCACGCCAATGGCAGTATCTTAAGTCAATTCGGATGCCAAAAAAGTGTTGGCTTAAGTGACAGCTTACTCAAAATATGTCAATCAAACTCAGCTTTTGCACTTCGCCTTCCTCTACCTTTCAATCTCAAGGCCAAAACAAATATAATACCAAGAACTCGGATTTGGTATCAGAGCAAGGTGTCCTGCCGACTAGACTCGAATTATTCTTTTTTTTTGTTTAGCTATTTTGCATGCAAATTAAATGCGCATTAACAGTCGCCTGAAACTTTAATGCCGAGAGGAACTTATGCAAAGCACAAATGGGTTGATTTTAAGCTCCCAGCCCATTTGCATATAGGTATTATGGGTATGTAAATATGGTAAATAAGGACTTTACTGGAGGACTCTCCTGATGACCATCGACAAGTTGTCAAGGCATCTTTTGTTTGTTTTCCTTAAAGACAACGAAAGGATTTTGTTTTAAGGTATTTTACTTAAGTTACTAGCCTTTTGCGAAGCTTTTCCAAAAGTAAACCGAACTAAAATGGAGATATACTTTAAAATGATGTGTGTGAATCGGGTTTTAAAGCAACTTCATGCACCTCCTGCTTCTGGATCCTGGGTTCTTTCCCGCCGAGCCACCCTGGGCGACCAAATTGAATGTGTCAAAAAAGAAAGCGGGCGATCAGACGGGTGCGTGCGTCTGTGTTTTTCATATAAATCATTGGGAAAATAGTGGCGTGCCCGCATTAGTGGGCCAAATACCTGGCAGCGGCGAGCAAAAGTTTTTGGCATTTTAAAGGAGAGTTCACTTGCTCAGTTCGGGCACGTTGCGCGAGGCGCCCCGCAAAGTTGCGGCTAATCAATTTAAAGTTGCAGTCAAAGAGCAACAGACCGGGGCCCGGGCTGGAACACGAACACGAACACGAACATGGACAGATGGATGCCAGACAACATAGCCACATATGCATGCATAAATATCCGAGAGGCCACAGTAAAGTTCAGGGGCTCCTTTGTTTGCGGTCGCTAAACGTGACAATGCTATTTAGGGTTTAAATGTCTATTGTTAGCTACTAATTGCTGCTAGTCCTGTACGGTCCAAAGGGCCCAGGGTCAAGACACAATTAGTGACACGTTCGTGGCATTACTTGACACGCGTTCGGTGTCATAAATTATTCCAAATCACTGAACAAATAGCTCGGGGGATGGTTTCCGGCTGATATGACAATACCAGTAAAGATAATTTCTATCAGTATTATTTTACATATGATAACCATTACTTCGTCGGAATCAGGGTCGGCTTCCATTAAGAAAGTTGCTTCTATCCCTGACTTACATTCCCCCCCAGTCACCCATGTCACACGCGGCGTATGCGCGATATTAATAACAGACCGAGAATCCTGCACCTGCTGGCTCTCGAAATTTACACACAAAAGCCATGTTAACTGAAGCAAATATTTTTTACGTTTTGCCGGCGAAGTACTTAAAGCATTTATTACGCAGCTTTTCATTTGGGATTTATGTGTTTTTAAGCATTCGCACAGCCCCGGGCTCAGAGGCGATATACGAGTACTTTGGGAGATAAATTTTAAATACACTTTTAATTTTCTTTCATTACAGACTGATTTTTCTCCCGTTCGGGACACAATTTAAATACTTATTTTATTTATCTTTTGATTGTGTCCTTGCAGGCCATGGCAGATTAAGCCCCATAAGGCACAGCTATGTTGCACTTAAGGCTATTCGATAGCTCACTGTACTTCACCCTGGCCTCCAGCTCGGAGTCCTCGTTGGCGGCGGGAGCCGGTCGGGCGATCAATGACAGCCTGGGAGGGGTGTGGCCACAGCAGCACCAGTTAATCTGACATACTTCACACCTGCGATATCACACGTGATGCTGGCGCCAACAGCGGCAGCGACGGCGGCAACAGCTTCGGCTGCAATAGTCCAGACGACAGTGGCGCCGAGCCACGACTTAGAAGCTGCGGCGGCACAGGCGGAGGTGGATATGAACATGGAGCTGGAGATGGAGGCGGGTGCCGGGGGCAACTCCACGGTGGGGCACCCCGGCGAATTGGACAATTTAAACTCGTTCTACTTTTATGAGGTGAGTGCGAGCAGAAAAATGCGGCAAAACAAACTAAACTAATTTATTTATTCAAATCGGAGACGCAGCTGCTCTGCGTTGATTTCGAATTTCGATTTAATATCAAAAGTGCTATAAGAGAACTATCAGCTTATCTGTTTTTCGGGGCTAAAAATTGAACTTTTAGTCTTTGGGAAAAATATAATTTATTCTATATATGTATATGTGACGAGCCATTTAAATATTTTTTATTAGATACATCCGTATTAGATATCGGCTAAGAATATGCTATGAATTTTATTATTTAAGCAACTTTTTCCTTAGTGTATATATCTTGAACTTGCATATAGAAATCACTACACCCACAAGATGCAGAAGTACCAGTCCGTGAATCCTTGCCAAAATCAAACAAAGAAAACAAAGGAAGCCAAGGAGCAAGGGTCTCAAAGTCACAGCTGCCAGCGCTGGCTTGTTGCTTGATGATACAAATTCCAATTTGTTGCAATTTTCCCTTTTTCGGAAAACTGGAAGAGCGGAAAACTGAGCAGCGCAAAGAAAAACTTAATTTCAAGCTGGCAAACCAACCAGCAGCGGCTACAAACAATAAAACGCCAAATGTCATTTGGCAACAAAACCGAAGAAAATTAAGAAAACTCAACATGATGGCTGAAGTTTTTTGTCTTTCCTTGGTGGAGGAGAGTGGTGGGAAGAAGGTGATTTGCATGCCAAGAAAATCAAGAAACACAGTCCACATCAATGGGTGGCAATCAATCAGAGGCCTCGCCAGATCGTGACAACAACTTCGATTAAACTAAACTTCCGATTCGTTTCGTTGGGAAGCTGCTACATACTGCCATAAAAAGTCCTCAATGTAATGAAATTTCCATACGCCCCATCGTATAAATCACACCATTGTTGGAACGGAAGTAGCCCTCGACCGTTCAATTTCCAGCCAAACACAGCAGCCGTCTAAACCATGTGAGCCAAGTTTAAGCGCGCCAATCACTCAAAGTGCGTGCGTGCGTATGGGGATGCCATAAATTTGGGTTTATTTAAATGAGTCCTTTCCAGGACCACAAAAAAGTGGAGACGCGACAGCATGCTGGGTTGCAGGTGACACGACACCATATGGTGTCCCATACTTGGGATGACAACGAGGAGTTTCTAGGGATTGCCAATAATATAAGAAGCTAAAATATATTATTTCTCCGAGAAGTGAAAAATGTTATCAAGAATAGTTGGACTTGAAAATAGAATTTCTATTAAATGATATATTTTTAAACAATGCCATTCATATGCCAAGATGAAAGAAGTCTGGTTAAACCAAGTGTTGCTTGTCTTTCGAGATTAAAAAATTTCTCTAATTTATTCAATCAAAAACTTATTGCAAATTGATTTTTCAGACGGCAGCTCTTTTGTTTAGCGAACTTTGGAAGCAACTCGATTTGCAAGGTTGTTTTTATTTTGTACCTCTGTTAACAGGATTCTGACAACTGGCGGCAAATGAAAAATAAATATAAAACGTTTCATGTAGGTCTGATAGACTTCAAAACGAAACTTTATTTAGATAATCTGTGACAGAGACCTAGAAAGAAAAAAATCGAAAAGCTGTGGCGTAAAAAGGTCGCCGACCTGACAATATTTTCTCTGATACCGTGTGTGTCCCGTGTGGGTGTCGGAGGTACATGCGGGTGGGCAGGATCCCAGGCATAACAGCTAAAAAGGGGTCTCACATGATTTGCAATTTAAATGGCTTAGTTGAGGATTTGCCTTGACCAGCGGTCGTCCGTGGCGCAATCGTGATTGCTTTTTGCATGCCCCGAAATCCCCTGTTAACACACATCTCACTACGCTAAATCATCTTTAAGTTAAGCACCATGTCCCTGCATCCTTGCTGATGTCTCACCTTAAAGTTGAAGGGCCGGACATTAAGCTCACCGGCAACGGATGCGACAATTACTGCTGCATTGGGAGCAGGACGAAGCCAAAAGTCCCGACCATGGCCATGAGCTCTGCATTGCCGTTCAATAGAGAAATGAGGAGGGGATATAAAAGCATTATAGCCCCCGTATGAAAAGGAGCACTTGGTCACAATTTTCCGATGGGAATCACTTTCCATGCTGGCCCGTGGCAGGAATAATCGAGAGTATTGCGCCATTTTATGTCCGTTTGCTTGTTTGTTTGTTTGCCAGCCTGAGGAAACCAAGGCATATTATGCAGACGCACATGCCCTAAGCCATTGTTGGTCCATTGATGGAAATTCAAATGCGTAGGAGGAAAATATTAAAGCTCCCTGCTAGTCCTTGACGTATCCTTCACTGGCTGCGACTCGGCGTTTTTGCTCCCATAATTACATATGCTCTAATGAGACTGGCCCTCATTTAGCAAACCGCTTGTCACCGTTCCAAGGTCCCGGCTTTCATATTGCCCCTCGAACACTCACTCGCACTTCATCTAATTTTAGCCAGGACCTCATGTGGTGTCCTCTCCCAGTGCATATATTTATGCGACACAGTTTTGATACAACAACGGTGGCCCTGGTGCGCCGGCTAATGTGGCCATCAAAGGCCAAAATTAATTGCTATTTTCTATTATGGTGCCAAAGCAAATATTTGCAAAAACGAAAAACACAACGTTGCCTGTTTGCATGTTGATAAAAGTCAAACAGCTGCCCATTTAATAATAGCGGCTAATTTGCCACTCAAACGACATAAGGATGAGGCGTCAGTGTTGCAATAAAATTGAATTTAATACAAACAAAAAATTGACAAGGCCATTAGGAATGAAACCTGTCCTGCGAAGCTTCGTACAAGGCTCTAAACCCTTAGCCACAAATATGATAAAATGTTCAACAGTGCTGGCTTAAGGATCCACTGTCTTAGCAAAGGCCTTGAAAAAAGGCTTGCCTCGAGGATATATTTGCGTCCTTGCCGCAATTTTCTCGACTTTTGCAAATATTATTCTCCGAAAGCGCGTCGATTCCAAGAACTCATTAATCTAGCGTAAAATTTTGTCTTAAGCTTATTTGCCAAGGAAAATTAAGCAGCTCAGGCAGCAGAACGGCGAGACTTGACGCATGTAAAATATGGGACACATGTCGCTGTCTGGGCCTGGGACTGATTTTGATTCTGGGGCTGTCTTCGAGTCTGGAAGGTTAAACACTTAGTGGCCACAAAGCGGCATCATTAACCGACGGCTCCAGGGGATCTCCCTCTTTTCTTTGCACATTTTTTCACAGCTTTTTTAGCAATTTAATTTGCCTTGAGCCGAGTGTGGAGTGTCGAGTGCCAAGAGTAGATGTACTGGGCAGTAGAGAAAATTACAGCACTAAGCAGCTTGGGGAGGCAGTCGGGGCGACTGAGCTGAGCTGAGCTGGTTGTTTATTGTACCCGGCTTTGAGTATTTGCCCAGCACTCTTGGCAGTAAATAAACATATGTGGGAACTGCCTTCGGAGGGGCTGCCATCGCGGCGAAGGCGCTGTAGGAGGTGTAATCACACTTGCCGAGCTTTAACGCAAATTAAAGCATAATTCCAGGCGGCGGACACGCGTGGTTGGGCTTAATTACATTTGCTCCATCCGAGCCGGGTCGGGCCGAGTCGAGATGTTGACAAAACGAAATGCCCACAAGGACATCAAGACCATCAAGCGCTTGAGTGGCCAACGAGCTGGCCTCAAATGCGACCATGGGGACGATGTGGCGCACACTTGGATAAAAATGAGTTAACAACATTATTTGCCCATTGGCCAGTGGAATTGTTTGTAGCAATGGAACGGCCAAGACCAGTCCAGCCCAGGCCACGACAGGCCGCGCCAAGGCGGTGCGACAATGCGACAAAGCGACCAACATCAATTTTATTAAGGCAGCAACGTGATAGGATGGCCGCAGGTCCTTGATGACTTCTGCCGTTTTCTATGCGTTCGCCGCATCCTTGGGCCAGGCCCATAAAATACGTTTTGACAAGAGTTTTATCTGGCACGTCGCCTGTTAGTTGGATGTGTCATAGCGATTTATAAGGATTTGTTGCTGCCAGGAATATCCTGTGGCAGTTGCAGTGAAAGAAATTGTTTCCAATCATTCTTATGTTTCAATTTTATAAAAATATATGAAAATTAATAGTAATTTTTAGCTAATCATATTATAAGTGAAAAATACAATACGTCCTTATGTGTCCTGAAGTTTAAATTCATTAATTTCAGTGTAGCCTTTGTTTGTTTTGGAAAAAATATAAGAATTGTATTTCATTTCGCATTGAAAGTCAATGCACTTCCGCCACTTTAATCTAACCGTGATGAGGCCGCAGAACAGGTTTCTTGACTTTTCGGCTTGGCTGATTTTTTGGCAGCTCATCAAGCGTTCACCGACACCGACCAGGACACCAAGCCGGAGCAGTAGTTCAATTCTATGTCTCAGGTTCAATGGTCGCGCCAAGAGATGGCGAATCTTTTAATGGCCGTATTTTCCAAAACAGACTGTTCAAATTCCCCAAAGTGTCACTTGACCAACAAAATCAATAAGCGTCTTCTCCCAACTAATTGTTATAATTTGCCTCCTCGGCTCCCATCCAGCTTGTCAATGGCCGTAAACGGGCTAAATTTCGAAACTTATGCGAGACGACAACAGCAACAATGGAAGTGTTAATTTCACAAATATTTTCGAGAACCAAACCGGGGGTGGATGGATGAAGAATTGACTTAATGAGAGCTTGAGTTAATTGTTGGTTTATTTGTCACGCTTGAACTTTGAACTCGGAGCAACAATTAATGAAGGGACTGGGTGATCCGAAAAGTTTGCCACCCAACGGGTTGCCATTTGAAATGGGGATTTGAAATTTTGTAGTCAAATATTAAACATGGAATCAATAAATTTCTGCCAAAGTTCGCCTTCAGCGCTCTTTGCAACACAAAGGCGCCTCTACATGTGGATATATTACGAGTATGTATATTTTATGGCAGAGGAAAAGCAAAAATATGGAAATAATAGAAATGCCAAAACTGTTTGCAAAGGCAGCCTTGGGAGGACTGGCTGCTTTTTATTGCGAAAAGAAATTCTTTATGCATTTCATGAGCCATAAAAAGTAAATAAAAATACAAACTTCCTTTTAAAGTCGAGAAAACCTTTTTACTGTCCATCGGCAATCAATCTTCGGAGGGTCCTCGCCCGGGAGAGTTAACCGCTATAAATAACCACAGGACTAAGCACGCCCAAGTCTGGCCAAATCCGTGCCACGCCCCGTTGTGTCTGCACATAATTTGTGAAATAAAATACTCGCTGCTGAGGCGAAAACCCCAAATTGAAACCAAATTAAATTGCAATAAATCAACATGGCGTTAATAGCGTTTCCCCCAAACTGATAACCATTAAGTGGGCGTCGTCAGGGGAGATCGCCGTCACCGAAACACCAACTGGGAAACGGAAACCCATCCACATGTGTTTTTGTGGTTACCATTGCTATGGTACTCCCACTCGAGACCTCGTGCTGATTCTGTTCCTTTTTAACGTCTAATTGATTTGTTTTCCCACTATGCTAAGGAGGAATTTACGGAGCTTCATCGGAGCCACCCACCCTACGTCCTTGGCTTCAAGCTGCTGTTTGTTTTCCTCAAATTTTGGTAGTTCGCTACACTCGAAGAAACGGTATTGAGGGTATACGGAAAATTTCACACAAAAATAGGTAGCTTCTTAAATATTTAAGAAACTCTAATAAATATAATATTTATGAATCTAAATTTTGGTCCTGATTTTAAGTTTAGGAAAAATATCACATTTTTTCTCTATATGCAGTTATTTTTTTTGGCAATCAGAAGGCGCAAACAAAGGCCCTGGGGCCAATCGTCCATACAGCCAGCTGCTGACAAATGTGTGTTTTATTATTGATATTTTTGTTTAGCCAAGGGGATTGTATTTCCCGAAAACAAAAATGTCGCAAAAATATATGTTTATCTTTATATATATGAGTGTAATAAAAGTGGGGCAGTCACAGGTTGGAAAATCAATGGGCTATGCTGGAAAAACATCCGCATCTACGACAGCTGATAAGTGCACATGTATCCTGTGGCACATGCCCCCTCTTCCCGCCCGACACTTGTAATCACGGGGCGGAAGTTCTCTTAATGACAGACATCAAGCGACATTTTGTGCAACAATAAGCTGCGGCGATAAGGGCCAGAAACAATGAAGGCGGGCCAGCTATCCCCTCAGTACTCTCGACCAAAATTGTCAGCTGCTAAAACGGAGCTGAGTAAAAAATTTAATTTCATTTTCATAAGCACAAAATGCCACTCACTTCAGCTGACAGCCCGCCCACATGGCACACCGAAAACTGGCATTTATCTCAAAGTGTTAAGGGATAAGGGTGGCAGAGTAGCAGGGGCAGGAGCAGGAGCACCCGCAACTACATTTTCGCATCATTACAATTTGCATGCATAAGCAGCCAGTGCACACAATAAATTTTACATAGCCCGAGTCAATTACAGTTCCACACTGCGTATGAGCAACGCAGAGCGTTGGCGCGCCAAAAAAAGCTAAGGAACGTAACCGGAGTACACACGACTGCATTCGGGTGACTAAAAAAATAGTGAAGAACAAAATACACTCGCTTTGGGTGGCACTTAAAAAATCGTAAAAAAAGAAACGGGCAATTGTGTAAATTATGCAAATCGCAAAAGCGCTGAAATCCGCGCCTAAGGGACCCGATGACCCCCAGGCTAGATAATTGCAGCAGAATGTATGGAGTTTTACGACACTACCCGGAATACTAAGCTGCATGGCGAATGAGAAATGGAGTGGCGAAGAGGTGGGAATGGGTACAAGGAAGAAGAAATCTCCCACAGCGGAGGACATTCATCTTCAGCTTCTTCTACAGCTGGTTTTGTGCAAGTGCGCGAAATGCGCTTAATGAGAAAATGCAAAGTGCGACAAACCAACAGCGAAATTATGCTCCGTAAATACTTGAGGAGCGGCAGGAACAGAAAAAGTGTCACCAGACGAAGGAAACAGAGTGAGACAGATGGCTGGGAGTCGGGGCGGGGTCTGGGGTCTGAGTGCCTCAGTGAGCTATTTACATGACTTACTAGGAAGTAGGTCAGCTCCCCGAGTCGCACCAAAGTATGCAATGAATTGTGCGGCGTTTTCAATGAAATTAAGTGAAATGACTCAAGTGAATGTTTTAGACGGCTCTATTACAAAGCAGTCTTAAAATAAATAAATCTTTAATAATAAATATAATTTGTGTAATAAGTTTTATTAAACCATTACATTTAGTAAAAACAAACTTTTAGGCAATTTAGGTATGCTTATCTAGTCTTTGAAGCTATTATATCGTTTATCATTCACACAAAATACCCTTCCGTTTAAGCAATATAAAAACTTAAAAAATAACTTAAAATTTAAAAATCAACCTTGATTTTTGTGTACTAATTTTTTGTGTACTTTTTTGATAAACAAAACCAAGCGCTCTCCCTTGTAAAATCAAGTTTCCGTTGAAATTCACTTGAAAAATTCGACGAATTTCTGCAGCTTTTTGTTTAAAATCCTCACATACATACTTACATGCATGGGAACTGAATCGGAAGTGGGCGGAGAATACACGGCAATCAGTACTCAGACATACCTAGAACAAAATTTCTCTCACCAGCGCGGTGGGGGAGAGCTAGTACCACATCAAAGTAACGGCTCGTACATGCCAAAAAGCATCAAAGTGGCAAGACTGACGTATTTGTGAGAGGCGCAGTGGGAGAGATGGGACATGGAGCCGGTGCCGGTGCCAATGCCAATGCAGCGGAAGCAGCAGTGTCATTTACGAAATTTCAATGAAATTGGCACAAACATCCTCTGCCCCGACCATATCACTGAAAAGTTGATTATGTCTGATTCCGAAAAATGCCAGACATCCATAAACTTTTAATATTTTCTCTCATAAAATATTTCTAGTTAAGACACCATTAAAAATCTCACTAAGAAATGTATTTTTTATTTATTCCTGCTAAATCGACTCTATATTCAAAAAGACCTAAAACTTTGGTACTAAAATACAAAATAATGCAAATCCATTAAGGGCGGAAAGTAAAAGGAAGAAATAAAGTGCTTTTGGCACTTAAAGTATTTTGGGTGTCAAAAAGGATCCATTGGGAAATGATTAGAATGTGTTTTAAGTTTTATGTCAAAAAGAGAGGGTTTTTTCCTAACAAACAAATTTTGTTTGTTCTATTTTTAGTTCTATTCGAGGCTTTCAATTTCTTATTAGTCTACATTTTTGGGGAAAAATACGTACCTTCTTGATGCGATAGATTTTAAAATGTACTTTTATGGCATTTCGAGTTTCCACTAAAGCATATCCCAAATAAACTTGAAGGCAGAACTCTACCGAAGCGTGTAAAAGTCGCGTCCGCCTTTCCGTTTCCGTTTCCGCTTTCTACGTGCGCAATGTCAAATGTGACACCCACAAATACATGGGCTGGGAGTGAGTGTGTGGGTGTGTGCATAAATGATTAAGTGCGTGCTTGCATTTGGCTTGCGCATCACGTACAAGCCATGCATTTTTCCTTTGACACAAAGCACTTTATAATGCCCCCTCGCACCCACACAGTTACGCATTTAATGTTGCATTTGACTCGCATTTCAAAGTTTATGGTATTCCACTTATTTCAATCAGAGGCTTGTATTTTAATTACAGATTATGATTTAGTTTCAGTTTTCAAGAGCTCTTGTGCACGAAACTAAATATTGAATGAGATCAAGGGTCGATTTTCAATGCCAGATATCCCTCAAATTTCTGACCACCCTTATATTGCATTTAATTATAGATAAGTGGTTTCTAAGTTGAAATAAGGTTTCTCTGAATTTCATTTGAATATTTGATAAGGGCTAAATATTACTCCGACTAATTAAATCGAAATGGTTCACCACTCTTTACTATTCTCTGCCTCAAGTAAGCCCTCTTTGTTTATCTTGTCTCGTTTTAATTGCTTATGTGGTTGAATTACATTTCAGGCCTAAATAAGAGATGGCTGCACTACAAATTACGCAAATTTTTCAGGTTTACCCAAGCAACACTCTGCTATGAGGCCCTGGTCCTCCTTTGCACACTTTATCCTGACTAAAGTTGGCTGCCCAACCTTATATGCCAAAGTCATGCTCCAGCAATCCCTCAACGACAAGACCGCAGCAATTTGCATAACAGAACATGGCAACACTTTTCATTTACACACAAAATTACTTGACTTGGCACCTCCGTAGCCCTGAGTCCGGAAGCAACCAGGGGAATGTGGTGGCATTCGCCGAGGAATCAAGGCTTACTCTAAATGGAATCAAAGTTAGCCGCCAAGTGGTGCTCAAGCATATAGAAAAACACGTGAAAGGCTGTGCTGGGAAAAAGCGGGCAAAAAAAACTAAAAATGGGGGAAAAATCCGTAAACTGCAGAGGCAACACAAAATCAGAAGTAACAACTCTGACGTCTAGTTTTTCGTCGCTGCAGAGTCGAGACTCCAGAGTCCGGACTACAGACTCCAGACCACTTGACTGCCTGCCGGGCAGACAGCCAAACAGACAGCCAGACAGACTTTTAAACTGGTCCAAGAACAGTTCTCCCATGAAGCTGCTGCATTTCCGTGTGTTCCGCCTCCACTGCCACAGAGTCCTGCCTCAGCTGCCGCATTCCTACCTCCTTTGACAAGTGCCAGTTGTGGAATTTTAAATTAAGAAAAAGTTTATTTTGCTTTCGATAGATTTTTCTGCTCCTACTCCCGCCCGGAACTTGTCTTTTTCGTTAATCGTTAGTCGCTAGGTGTTGCTGTCCTTGGCAAGCTGGACGTTAATTAAATTTGTAGGATTCCAGCGGGTGGCATGGGGCATTTTCATTGGCACTTTTTAGCCTCTACCAGAGTTGGAGTTAAAGTAGAAACATCAACAAAATATCCCTGCAGTCTGCTTAGTTCTTAGTCGATAAAGAAATGTTGATCCAAACTTGAGGCGAAATGAAAGTTTCCTTTTAGTTTGGTATCTTTCGGCACGGAAAGTTAATATAAACTTGGACAAAAGGCTTCTAATGATGTCTATGGCCATTAGGTAGACGAAACTTTCGACACATACTATTGCAAAAGTTGCATACTAATTATAAAGTAGTTTCTGGCTAAATACTTAAAAGTGTTCATTGGGAAGCAATGAATCGGGTAACGGAATCATAAAGTTCCGACTGAATCATCTATAAACTCCTTAAAAATAAATGTTAAAGAGAACCTAAAATTTATTATTGGTTGACAGGACCACCTTTATAAGCCCGTCCATCTATGAGAGCTCCCAAATCAAGCTGTCCGCCGGCGAATATCAGACCGCTTACTTACTGGCTGATTGACAGACGATGTCTGGTTAAAATCTGACTTCAATTTCGACGCCCAGTTGCCTGTCAACTTATCTGCTGACCACACAAATAAAACGATTTGGCATGGCTACTTAATGCCTTGTCCCTCAGTTCATTTGGCAGACGAAGACAGAGATAGATGGGATCCGATATAGGGACACTGGGGCAGGACGATGGCAGGATATGTGGCTGCCGCTTATGTGTTAATTATCGCCAGCAACCCAATGGGAACCCAACTCAAGCGGTAAATGGCTAGGAAAAATATTCAAATTTATGCCTGACTTGACTTTTGTTGCCTATCACAAATGCCTATGTTGTTTATGCAAATTGCCAGGCAGACATTGCCCACACCTCCTCACACTCACCACCGCCCACACACATGGAAATTCGGCCGTAACTTCCGTCAACCGCAGCAGATTCTTCACATCCTCTCTTTCGTCCTGGGGGCAGGCTGTAATTTGTTTTGCATAGTTCTAGGCGCGTGCTTATATTTATTGTTTGCCTGTCTGCTTGTTAATAATGTTGGTACAACCTCGCCCTTGTTTTCCCATTGTCTGGTCAGTCACAAGCTTGGGAAATAGCTTCAGAGCAAGAGATATATGATATTTAAAGGGAAACTGTAACTGGACATTGTACTAATTAATTCTTTAAAATACGCATCTAAAAAATGGTGTATATGTCAAAGGTCGTTCTTTTTTGGGTAACTCAGATGCTAATGTTATCTGATGGCATCAGGCCATTCCGACTCATATTTATGTTTGTTTGGTCCTTTAATTTATTTATACATCAGTCCCATTTGCATTGCGACAACATTCCAACACACTGGGCTATCTGTGAGATTCTTTTATGGCCATCTTTGGGCCAACTAGCTGAATTTATGTTCGACTCATTTGATTAATGTGTTTAGTTGACCCTTGAATTTACGAGTCACTGGCGTAACAATTTCGGCTGTGGGTTCTTTTTCTCCGTTAGACTGGAAATTTATCGAGCCGTTTAGTGGGTCAGTTGTTGGTTGTCATTGGGGAAGAGGAGATTATTTCAGAGTCACTCTGATAATCTCTCATTATAGTCGCCCAAAATGAAGTAATTTTTCTACAAGGCACCAGTTAAATAACTATTATGTCAGCCTGTGGCTCTTTATGATGGCTTTCATAACCAACCACAATTATGTTGGCAAATCTTTGGTAATTTTTCATGTTTCCCAGCCCGCACACACACGCACTTAAGTGCCCCAAAATTCCACTCAACAGTTTGTCAACAGCATGTACAAACGCACTGGCACTGGCACTACCACTGGCCGTGGTGACGGGCTTTTATTAATTTCAATTTGTGTCAACATCAACGCCAAAAATGCATGGCCGAGAGGGGACGGCTCTGGGCGGAATGATTTAAGCCATCTGATGACAAAATGTTTGGCCATTAGGCGAATTAAAGCGCAGTCGACCAGGCTTTCAAACAGTGAGAGAAATGACTCTAATTATTTTTCTTTTTCATGACAACTTCCTTAAGGCACTTTCAAAAATACTGCAAGCTAAATTCATAAAAAAAGGATAGTTGGAAAGTTATGATCTGATATGGCTATCCCTTGTTTCCGGTGTACGTTTAACCCAAACCTCTGCCGAGCTGACTTTGTTGGCTTTTGCCAGAGAGCAGTTCATAAAACGAGACTGGCCAGCCATTGTTACCGAAATAGCAACACAAACCCACTATAAAAACCATGATTGATGTGCTCGGCTTGACCCAAATGCATGTTTTTATGCCAAAATAATACGCTCTTATCTCCACCGAGCTCAAGTGTCCCTCCCCGCACACTATGTATGCATGAATGTCCGTCGTTGGGTGATGATTATGTATCTAAGGATACGTTCCCCGCAATATGCTCCTCCTATATAGAAGCACCCGGCTTTCTCAGGGTTCGTTGAACTGGTTGCGAAAGTTTTCTGCTAATGCTTATTATCTGACCATTTGCTGGCTCAGCACGCGGCGTATACGTAATACGTAATATGAAATTTAATTTTACTTTATGCAACTTCTCTGGAGCCAGGGCACTCAAGCACAATGTAATCGCTATTAATGAATGCCCTGAAAAGTGCTAAGGAAACGAAAAGGAAAACAAACAAACAGCCAGCCAAACAGCCAAACAAAACACATTCAACGCAGACTCGTACAAACTCACTTTATACACACAGAACTACACGCACACACACGAACAAACTTAAGCTGGAAATGCCAACAATGGGGGCCAAGTGGCATGCGGCATGGGGCATGTGCTTCGCGTCCTCGGCTCAGATGCTTTTTAAATATGAGCAGCGAAAATAAAAGTTGATTAAGCTTATGGGCCAAGTTTGATACTTTATCCTAGACTTTCAAGTGTCCTATAAAAATCGAAAATAAATGTATTCAGGGATATATCATAACAAGTACCAGTTCTAGAATACTCACTGGTATTTTCTATCGTAATATATCTGATAGCGTATGGTCAAGTCCCTATCCCAAAGAGAAATCTGTTGGGGTCACAGCTGGCGGAACTGCCGCGGAACTGGGCTACAAGGACTGATTTATAAGCGCAGCTGCCTGTGGCTCTTACAACTGCAACAACTGCCAAGGGCGGGGAGCAATGGAAAGCTCCTTTCTTCTTGCAAAAATGAAATTAATTTCCCATTGCCTTTTGTTTGTGGCCACCCATTTGTCTTTGTTGCTGCATTTTACGATCCGCAGGCAGTGGTTGAAATTTGTCAGCACGGCGATTTAGTGAGCTTAAAGCCACAAGATCCCAAGCCGCACAAAGTGCACTTAAAGTCGCGGGCACAACAAATATAAAAGAGTCCTGCGAGCGAGGAGGGTGTGGCAAGGGTTTCCCTTAACCCTTAACCGGATATGGGAAAAGGACTAGGAAGAGGCAACGATGCGCCGCGCGTGGCACTCAAGTGCCAAGTGGCTGCTATTGTTATGGCTGTCCCACTTAATAATCAGACATAATAGTTTGGGGCTGCAGATAAAGTTTGTCCGGCCCCAGATGCCGCTGTTGCCGTCGGTACCGCTCAACAGGTGGCACTGTGGTATCATTGTTGCCTCTGCAAGAATTGCCTTTTAATGAGGATTTACGGTCGCTCTGGCGAAGATTCCCGTCCTCCCAGCCTCCCATTTCTTCCCTTTTGGGGTCTTATCTGTGCGCTTCTTTAAACGCTGGCCTTTGGGCTTATGCGTTCAACTCTTTGGCCCCTAAAATTGAATTTCGCACTTTTAATGTTCTTCCAGCAAAAAAGCAATTTCCTCGAGGTGCAAAACCAAATTGAAAAAGGCATAATGACTAGCCAAAAAAAGGCCAAAAACTCCTACAACCACAAGCACACACGGCCAAACGAAGAAAAAAATAAAAATAAGAGAAAAAAGGCAACCAGAAATGGTCGATCATTAAAAAAGGCTTACAATATGCCATTTATTACATTTTTATAGCGCCCACAGCATGGGACATAATAAAATCCTTACACTGACTAAAAAGTAATCTGAAAAAGTTGATTTTTCTGTATTCAAAAGTTATTACATTTTCTGCAAGCTGGATAGGCAATTATTTCCTAAATAAATTATCGTTTTAAAGGATATATATTGGGAAATAAAATCATAAATACGTAAATTTTGCTTCCGGTAAACATCTATTTAAAAAAAACCATTCACAACTTTTTCGCTCGATACACACGAAGTGTGAATCTAAATGTGTTGACGCAAATATTTCAAAAACACTTCCTGAATAAAAATAATCATGATCCTTTACAAAAATAGAAGCTGAGCCAACATCTAATGGGGAAAACTTTTGCAAAGAGTGAAAACTTGTGAATGCGTTAACTTGACTTCAAGCGCGACTTTACTTTCTTAAAAGTCACGCTGGAAAATTGCTCTTGAGAGGCCAAACCCCAAACACCTTGCGACACCAAGCCGACAAAGGCTTTAAGGAAACTTGCCAAGTCATTTTCTGCAAGAACAAAACAGAAGGCCAAATCACAGCTCGGAAAGGGGAAACCGTTCAACATCACCGGGGTAAATGCAAAAATACTTGCCTCTAATAAATGACGTGGGGCAACATCAACAGCAGAAGCAGCGGCAAACAGTAGCGGAGGCGTATTTAATAACAAACGCGACACCGGCGAATAATGAAAAACGGGCCAGACAGGATGTGCCAGGATCGAGTAAAAATAGCCGGGCCTTGGTCGAGGTATGCTCATTTGCTGATTTATGCGCCAATTTGCGCAACATGATGTACCGCCAGACGGAATAGAGGCTCACTGCGCCAAAAAGTCTCCGGAACAGAATATATCTGTCGGGCGATATTTATTTTTGTATATAAGTCGCACTTAGGCCCTCCTCCGGACACATGGAAAAAAATGAGCAAGTGAATGCTGCAAGCATAAGCAGGGTATTGGGGCCGCAAAAAGTTGTAGCATAAGCCGGGGCGACTTTAGTCAGTGTAGAGCGCCAAGGACGAAGCCTGTCAAGTTTTTTTTTTGGGAAAGTTTGCTTTCTGCTCGCCCTTAAGGCGTCGACATCAGCGTTGGCGTCAGACTGCACAGACCCCGAGGCCATAACTCAAACTCACCTTCAATACCCACTCCCGGGACACAGGACACTGTACATATATGAGTTTGCTTCGCGATGCGTTTGAAAATAAATTTTATTTGCTGAAAAAAATCATATATATTTGGAACGGTTGAATATGACTGACATTAATATTAAATAAGTTGAGTTCTGAATAAATTTGACAAAAAAGGATTATTAAGTTTTATTTCCAGGAAATCCTTTGAAATGCGCTCGATTCTATTGTTCTTTTCATTCCTTAAATATCCAGAATATTAAACAAGCCAACCGGATTACAGAAACTATTTTACATTTAATTAATGTTTTATAACATACATCTTTCCCTCATTATTTTAAATGTCCTTTTATGAAATGTCACTGAGGGACTAAATGAAATAAGTCTACTTCCAGACATATTTTGCAGATAATTTGAATTAATTTTATTAATAAATACAATTATTTATTTGGTTTCTAAAAATATTTCATAAAGAATGTAGACCCGCGAAATGGTCGTACTTCAGTTATACCTAGACCTGAATAGTCCTTCATCCTGGCAGCAATTTCCTGCTGGCGCAACGTTTTCTGTCTTCGCCTCCATCACGGCTGGGTCTGTGGGGGTTGCCGTGTTGTCCTAGTCTTGTTAGTACTGAGCTGGAAAGAACAAACTTCCGCTGGCACATCCTGCCATCAGCCACGCCCCTTTCCCCCCGCGCCCGCCTCCGCGCCATGACTTCATAGCTCTATCATTTTTATGGCTATTTAAAGGGCCATAAACAACGTGGCGTGTGAGCGTGTGTGTCGGGGGAGCATTAAATTGAGTTTTATGCGTGATTTCCGTTCTTAACACTTTGTTGACAATGAATTTTATAGACGGCTAATGAAATGTGACAAAACCCGGTTCCCTTCCAGACGGAGCAGTTTGCGGTGCTGTGGATCCTTTTCACCATCATCGTCCTGGGCAATTCGGCGGTCCTGTTCGTGATGTTCATCAACAAGAACCGCAAATCGCGAATGAACTACTTCATCAAGCAGCTGGCTCTGGCAGGTGAGTTGATTCCTGACTTGTTGAGATTTTGCGTTTTCGACCTCTCCGGTTCCCTGACAATTTTCGCAGATCTCTGCGTGGGACTGCTCAACGTGTTGACGGACATAATATGGCGGATTACGATTTCGTGGAGGGCCGGCAACCTGGCCTGCAAGGTCATCCGCTTCTCCCAGGTGTGCGTCACATACTCGTCCACCTACGTGCTGGTGGCCATGAGCATCGACAGATACGATGCAATAACGCACCCCATGAACTTCTCAAAGTCGTGTAAGTCGTCGTCGTGTGAAAACTTTTCTAATTGCAAAATGCTGTTCACCAGAGTCCTGCTGCTTGTTTATTCGGATTACATGAATTTTTTTTCGAAAACGTGGCGCTTTATATTTTACTGCATTTTCGTAATTTGTAATAATTATTAACTTAACTTCTTACCACCCCTAGTATTATCTTTTGAAATATTATATGTCACTTATTTTATAGGGAAGCGAGCTCGTCACCTAGTGGCTGGTGCTTGGATCATCTCGGCAGTCTTCTCACTTCCAATTCTGGTGCTCTACGAGGAGAAGCTCATCCAAGGCCATCCACAGTGTTGGATTGAACTGGGTTCGCCCATGGCCTGGCAGGTGTACATGAGTCTGGTATCGGCCACGTTATTTGCCATTCCAGCGTTGATTATTTCCGCGTGCTATGCGATTATTGTAAAGACGATATGGGCCAAGGGCTCCATATTCGTTCCCACAGGTTGGATAGAAAAAATGAAGAACTAAAATATAGGCTAACACAATTTGCTTTCAGAACGAGCTGGCTTTGGAGCTGCTCCCGCCAGAAGGGCAAGCTCGAGGGGGATTATACCACGAGCTAAGGTCAAGACCGTCAAGATGACTCTCACCATAGTCTTCGTATTCATCATCTGCTGGTCGCCATACATCGTCTTTGATCTGCTCCAGGTCTTTGGCCAGATCCCGCACTCGCAGACCAACATCGCCATTGCCACTTTTATCCAGAGCCTGGCCCCTTTGAATTCAGCGGCCAATCCTCTGATTTACTGTCTTTTCTCCTCGCAGGTCTTTCGTACGCTTAGGTTAGTAATCTATTTAAAAAGTAAATATTTTTATTATATTACAAAAATATTCAAATATTATTTTGCAGTCGCTTTCCACCCTTCAAGTGGTTCACCTGTTGCTGCAAGTCCTACCGCAACAACTCGCAGCAGAATCGCTGCCACACCGTGGGCCGTCGGCTCCACAACAGCTGCGACTCCATGCGAACCCTGACCACCTCGCTGACCGTCTCGCGTCGATCCACCAACAAGGCCAATGCCCGGGTCGTCATCTGCGAGCGGCCCAGCAAGGTGGTGACCGTGCCGGCCATGTCGGAGGTATGATAGCTGGCACACACCACCCGCAAGCGTTCAACGTTCGCGGTCCACGGGCCGACCTCCTTCAGTGACGCGGAGTTTCTCTAAGTGCCAGGAGTGACCCATATGTGAATGCACCAGAGGCTTAGACAATAAGTTCGGTAGTTGTACTAGACAAATAGGGTGAGCCAAATGTAAGCCAATAGTTCTTAAGTACGCCAGGTCTACGCTACGAATTTCAAATCTATTTATAACTGCTCCTCGTAAGTATTTATTGTCTAGTAGTTGGTACTTATACGACTTTTAATTAGAGCTAAGCAGTGAAATTTACCAGCCACGGGTGTCATTATTTTTAATTTTTTGTTAATTTTAAACTTAAGACTCAATGATTTGTGGGGCACCCCTGGCAGTGTTGGTTTCAGTCGCTATCCAACTTTGTATTCTATTCATCAGACTGACCTTATTTTCGTGAAACTCGCACCCAATGACAAGGAACTCAAAAGTCATTTCTTTCCAGTCCTAACTAGCTGATAAGCCCATTCAAATTCCATCTTAGCCATGTACATAGCCACTAATAGATGTGGCCGATGAACTTGTCCAAGATCCCTAAACCAAAACCTATTGAGCATAAGTAGACCGTAAGAGTTAAACGAGCATAACGTTTTAGTCAATTTGGTTTAAGCTAATATTTATTTCATCATTATATGAGTAGAAGGAAGAATAAAGTAAGCGGATTCTCAAGCGTTCTCCACTTTCATTTACATTTTTCGGTCTCGGGTCGCGCTTGGTACGCGCTGGAAAATCTTTCTTCCTTTCGCTTTCGCATCAATGAACAACCAGAACAAGGACAGCAAGGACAACGGTTGGGCTCATTTATGCTCTCACTTTGGTTATAATTGTCGTGATGATGTGGTATGTGTCTGTGGCCCATGCTGACGTCACTGGTGGCAGAGTCAACATGGCAGATAAATTGAGCGACAAACCCAACGCAGACAATGAAAACATATTGGTTTCTGTGGGCCCAGTAAACAGCCAACGGGGTATTTCATTTACTGTCATTGTCTGTAAATGGCAAATTTTCCCAGCAAAGTTCAAGGGATCTGTTTACATTTGCCTTATGGCTGGTTAAGTTCTGTAACTTCTCCCTCGACGTATTTACTTTCTGTGCTTCCTGGTCCTTAACCGTATGAGTAAGCAGCAGCTCCGATGCTGGCAATTGTGGATACATTTATTGCCCGTCCTGGCGGGGACAGGACTGCAGGAATTCTTTTCGCCACAGGACACTTCATTAGGCAAGGAAGGCGGAGCAGTTCCATTAAGCAGCTTATTTCAGGTGGCCACTGTTGAGTTATTTTTGCAATTATGATTTTCCAACTTATTTGTCAACTTTCAATGCAAATACTATTAGAAAACAGGCAAACAAAAGCATTCATTAAGTGCTATTATTAGGGAAAATAATATTTTTCTTCAAGGAGAAGTTGGAATAACAAAACAATTAAAAGATCGGACATCCGTTTACAGAAACTTGTTTATTGTTATGTTTCTTAGTTTCAACAGGCCAGGATAGGTTGTCTTTCATCCCTTTTATAAGCAGGATCTGTTTCCTACAAAAATCAAAGGTCGACCCGGAAAAAAAATAAATTTTGTTAGGTTTTTAATCGATCTATAGTTTGAAATTTCGTCAAAAAAGTCATGTTTCCAAATTATTGCTTTACTAAATCAGCCAGACAGTTAGGCTACGATGTTATAAGGAGAAACTACCCCGCCAAGGATAGTTCCCAGCGAATTAGTCGACAACCCGCCCGTCAAGTGAAGTCCGCCGCCGGCAGTGCCCGAAATCATTCCGAAGTCCGGTACGGGTGCGTACCCCGAGATACCTCCATAAAACGCACGCGACGCCAAAGAAAGGTGCCCAAGTGGAGCCCCTCGTCTCCGTGCCCGCTCTCGACGAAGGACTTGTCCTCGCGCACCGTCGGGTTCCGACTGCCAGCTGTGGTGTGCACTGACGCCAGGGTTAACCGCGAGGCCGCCGGCGACGACAGGACCCGAACCGAAAAATCAGACATGGGCCCCGAACCCCCAAGCGATCTCAATCGCGAGCTGCAGGAGTCCTTTGCCGACTTCTTTAGCATCATCCACGACAATGTGTTGGAATCAGTTCAGGGGGCGGTGGAGAAAATGGTGACGAAATGCTTTGAGGATTCCATGGAGAAAATGGAACGCATCTCCAAGGATCTGGAACACCAGGAGACATTGCTGAACAAAATCTATCGCGATGTTACCACCAGTAAGTAGTTCCTTAAATAATCCATCTGGAAATAAGCGAAAAGTTTTAAAAACTCGAAATTCAAAGGATATAAAGTAAAAAATATATATAATTTTTTAGATATGAATAATTATTATATTATATGAGTAGAGCATTATGGCTAAAAGGTTAAGATCTCAACTCCATTCCGTAGAACTATCAGACCAGTCGGAGACGAACATGAATCAGTTCAAGTTCGTCACTCAAATGCTGATTGACAACCAGACGGTGCACTACAGGGCGCTGAACCAGGCGAAGGTGAACAAGCAGCGCCGCAAGGAGCAGAAGACGGAGGAGAGGGAACGGAAGAAGCTCCACGAGTGGAAGCGGAAGGAGGCACAGCTGGAGCGGGAGCGCAGGAAACGCGGCTCCAGCATCGACACAACCAAGCGAATCACTGGCGGGGAGGTGAAGGAAAGTAGCCATCGGCATCCGCAACATCAGCTCTGCCAGCAACAAGTACCCGTGACATACATTTGCCAATCCTGCTCGGAGCAGGAGGCGAAACTGAACAAGCATTCCCGGGCGCCGTCGAGGCAGCGAAGCTCTCCTGCTAACCTTCGAAGATCGGCCTCACTCAGCATGCCGAATCTGCCGAGTCGCACCACCATCTCTGGGAAGCTACACACCTTAACCACCCGGTTCCCGAGAGTGTGCATGGGCCGCCAGTTCAGCAGCAGGGTGGTCCAGACCCTCTGCTCGCCGGCCATGACCTATCCGCCTTGCCCGCGCAGTGGATCGACTCCGCGGCGAAGGCTCCTGCCGCGCATAAAGTCCGGGATGGGACTGTCGAGTGACAAGCTGGGGAGATAGTCTTTCTTTTATTTCTCGCGCCCCTAGTCCAGATATCTGCCGGGGCTCCCAGTTGCCAAGCATGTCTAGAAACAGGAATCGAAGCTACTTTCAGTCTCATTCATGCTTGTAACTGGGAGCCGCAGCAAGCTACCCAAAATTGTGATATTTTTAAAAGAGGTTTCCATTTTAAGAGCAAAGAAATCATTTTAATAAATCTAGGAGCATATGGAGGACTTATCCCAGGCATTAATACAAAATAGGTAGCTTGATTTGTTAATAAACGATTTATTTCAAACAATGTTATAAGTTTATTATAAAACAAAGTTTTAAAAACAAAATATTAGCTTATGAATCGTTATTTTCAACAATTGGACACAATAAAGCCTCTTCGACTTAGATAAAAGATTAGGTATCCGATCCAATTTTCAAAATATTGTATTTGAATTGTATACTGAACATTTTAATATTCAAATATTAATAATAAGAAGCATAAGTTTTAATTAAAAGGTAATAGGAACAATTTGATATGATATACATATTTTCCTCAAGGATTTTTTTGTCCCTCAATTGAGGACAGTATTTCCTCAACATTAAAGGATCAACAATTAGTGCTTCTTCCAATCGAATTCTTCTAATCGGAAGTCTCGTGAATCTTCAAAACATCACCCGTCTTGAGCTCCACAGTTTCATAGTAATTTTTCTTCTTACGCAAATAACGTTGAACAAACGGAGCCAGCAAATTCTCATCCACATCCTTGATATCCTGACGTCCAAAAACAAAGGTGGCCAGGTTTGCAAAGACAATTGTCAAAAGGGAACCAAGCAGGGCGTACAAGAGGAAGGACATGTGGTACACTGAGGTTCCTTTATGGGGCTCGCTGCAAAATAGTTTCAAATTTATTTTACAGTTGATTATCGGCTGAAAAATTATATTGAGCTTACTATTCGGCTGTGGAGTTTGAGTAGCGACTCATGTCAAAGTCGTAGTCACAATTCTCAACGGAAACGGGCAGTTTTGTGTGCTGGAAGGTGCCGGTTATGTTTGCAATTTGGGCGTTCACCGCAATCCAAGCCATGGTGAAGAAGGATATTACGCTTCCAGTAAAAACGCTCTGGAATTACAGAAAGAACACTGATTTAACTTTTGCTTTTGGGCTGGCATTGATTGGTCTTACCTTTTCGCCCACCCAGGGCATTAGCATGCCCACCGTGAATATGCCCAGCATCGGCCCGTACAAGCTCGACTGGAGGGTGGCCGACAACTGCAGGACCATGCCCAGTTTCTCAACAACATACACCATGAAAATGGAGCTTACGCCAAAGGTCACCACCACCAGGCGCATGGTAAGGGCCACATGGCGCTCCTGCATGGCCTTTCCCATGCGCGGCTTCACAAAGTCCTCCAGGATTACGGCGGCCAAGGAGTTGAGGAGCGTGGATAAAGAGCTCAAGGCGGCACTGAACACGGCCGACACAAAGAGTCCTGGCAGGCCGGGAACAACTCCCAGGACTCGCATCACCAGAAGAGGCACCAATTGATCCCGACGGCCAGCCAGCTAAAAAAAACCATAAAGAAATCATGTTAATTCTAAAAAAAAATTGTTATTACTACTGGTTTTACTCACTCCTGTGGACATGGGATCACAATCGAAGTAGGTGGCATAGCAAACCAAGCCCACGTAGACGCAGCCCAAGTACAGCAAGGTCAGTCCAATGGAGAAGGTGATCAGGGTCTGCTTGATGGACTTTAGAGTGGGCAGGGACATGAACCTTTGGACCGTAGCTTGGTTAATGGAAGTGCTCTGCAGCTTGAAGATAGTTCCTCCAACGAACACCGAAAACACACTCAGCCGCACTGTAGGATCCATGGTCCATCTGGAAGAGAAAGTAAAAATAAAAAGGCATCTGTGTGTTTATAAAACATGTGTTCAACCTACTCGGGGGTATTCAGACGTCCGCCCTCGGAGTTGCGCTGCAAGACAACATCTAGGCCTCCAAGATCCAGAGTTCCTTTGATCATGATAATGACCAGGGATCCGTACATGATGACACTCTGAACCACATCCGTGTAGACCACGCCCTTGAGGCCGCCCACACAGGTGTAGAAGGTGCAGATGATAATCACAATGGGTGTGATGGTATGGATTCCGATTCCAGACACCTGGTTGAAGGTTAAGGCCGGAACGTAAACGGCTATGGGTAGCCATATGATCTGAAACGATAGAGGATAGGGGATATTATAAATTCGAAAGTTAAAGTTAAGATTAACTTACCGCCTTCAGGACGAACAAGCTGGCTCCGAACAAACGCATTCGCCGGCTGAAACGTCTCTCAAAATACTGAAAGAGTGAGTGTGTATGAGTAAGGATTCGGACAGACCCAATTGAGAGCTGCTTATGACGGATAGCTAAAACAAAACGTTAAATTTAGGCATTCAGATATGAGAGGATACAGTACAATGGCTAATCTAAGAGCAAACTTCAGGTATTCGGATTTTACGAAAAAAGGTTATATTTTTGCAATAAAAATTAAAGAAACTATGACTAGCCCTAGGCCTTTTCTGGCTGGTCCGATTTCAGCTGCGTCGCTGACTCGTGAAGGGTCAAGTCTGTTTTCTCCTCACAGGACACACTCTCGTACTCTCCGTACCAATAGTTGCGCAGAATCGGGCTGATGAGCTCCTTGTCCACCACCCGCGGATCCTGACGGCCGAAGTACAAAGTGGCCAGAAGGGAGCCGAGCACTGTACCCAGAGAACCAATGGCTGTGTACCACAAAAATGAGATCTCATGGATGCCATGGCTACTGGACGCGGCTGTGGGTCTGTGGGAAAAGAATGGGTAATAGGTTAGAGACAGAGTTCAGATGGTGTCACCGCCTGGAACAAGTACATACGCCGGGGTGGTGGCATTCCAGTTCGAGGGCAGATCAAAACTGTAATCGCAATTCTCGACAGAAACGGGTTTCGCCGGGAAAGTCAGGGTGCCGTTGAAGATGGCCATTTGAGCCCGCACCACAATATAGGCCGTCAAGCTGGCGGCCGTTGATATTCCCGCGAGAAGGCTCTGTATTTATTAGAAGAGGTTTCCAGTTAGTAATCATAGTTGTGCTACACATCCAATAAATCAAACCTCTGTCTTGACAAACGGCAGCAGCATGCCCACGCTGAAAGCTCCCAGCAACGGCCCGCAAGTTATTCCAGCCACTGTGGTGGAGAGCTGCATCACCAGGCCGAGTCTCTGGACAATCGGGACACTGGCCATCGAGATCAGGCCGAAGGCCACCACCACACCCCTCAAAACATAGCCGGTTTGCCGCTCTGTCAGGGGCTTCGATCGATAGGGCTCCACAAAGTCCTTGAGAATCACGCCGGACAGGGAGTTGAGGGCCGTAGAGAGCGAACTGAGAGCAGCGCTGAAAACTCCTGCCACGAACAGGCCCACCACGCCAGGAAACCTGCCCACACTTTTGACCACGTATAGCGGTATAACTTGGTCCTTGGCACGAGCCAGCTAAAGGAATTCATTGAACATATTTTTTCTTTCTTCAAGAATTTGTTATAACTTATATATACTCACCCCAGTGGTAATGGGATCACAATGATAGAACTCGGCAAAGGCCAGCATCCCGATGTAGCAGCACATCAGCAAGACAATCATAAATCCAGTCAAGGATAATATTAACGCCTTTTTCACAGCCCTGTTATTGGGTAAGGTTAAGTAACGCTGCACTATGGACTGGTTGATGCCATTGGCTTGAAGTTTGAATAGAGCGCCTCCAACGAAAAGTGCAAAGACCCCCATTCGGGCAGTTGGATCAAAGGTCATCCTGATAGGAAGCGGTGTGTTAAACAAAAATCAAAGTTTTTAAATGGAAACTTACTCTGGCGCCACCAGACGACCAAACTGACGATTGCGTTCCAGGACAACGCCCAAGCCACCCAAGTCCATGGTGCCTTGGACGATAACAAATGCCATGGAGCCGATCATCACGAATCCCTGAATCACATCCGTCCAAACAACGCCCTTAATACCACCCTGAAGAGTTGAAATAATCATAAAAAAAAATGGCATTTTAGATTAAACACAGATACTAACCACACTAGTATAGAGAATGCAAACAAAACTAGTCAGGGGCACAATTGTGGACACACTTATTCCGGAGACTGAAATAATAATTGAATTGGAAAGCGATTTCAAAGTGAGATATCACTAATTACCTTGGTTTAGTGTGAGGGCAGGAACATAAATGCAAATGGGTTGCCACAATATCTGGGGGAAAAAACATCAAGTCATTTGACATTATTTTTGATCAAAAAACTACTCACATTCATCACCAAAAACAAGCAGGATCCGAAGATGCGAACTCGTCCATCAAATCTCCTTTCAAAGTACTTCGATAAATGAAAGAAAACAGAAACAAGAGCAGAATTTTTATATGATGTATGCGTATTTACAGGATGCACTTGATAAATGAGACATGCTTCGGACTGGCACACAAACAATCAAATAAAACTATTGCACGGCACAAAGAGAGAGGTATATTTTATTTAAAAATAATTTTATAGATTATGTGATCTATACATTACATGGAATTTACATTATAGATCACAAATTAAATTTTAACTTCCACTTGGCCTAAAGCCATACAATTTTTGTCATCACTGGCTACGCCCTCGTACTCCCCATACCAGTAACTTCGCAGGACAGGGCTTATCAGTTCTCTATCCACCGCTCGGGGATCCTGGCGCCCAAAATAAAAGGTAGCTAGCACGGCTCCAAGGATAGTACCCACAGAACCAACTGCCGTGTACCACAGGAATGAGATCTCGTGGATACCATGGCTACTGGAATCGCCCAAAGATCTGTGTTAAAAAATTCAGTTGAAGAGGTCATTCACGGTGAAGAGGTCTTCTTGGAACAAGTACATACGCCGAGGTGGTCATGTTCCAGCTATCCTGGAGGACAAAGCTGTAGTCGCACTCCTCAACAGAAACGGGTTTCGATGGGAAAGTCAGGGAGCCATTGAAAATGGCCATTTGAGCCCTTATCACAATGTAGGCTATTAAAGTGGATGCAGCGGACATGCCGACGAGGAGACTCTAAGGGTAGAGGAGAGGCATTAGCCTTATATTTATGCTCACCACTGAAGGCCAAACCTCTGTCTTAATAAAGGGCATCAGCATGCCCACAGTGAAGGCTCCCAGGAGCGGACCGCAGGCTATGCCACCCACTGTGGTGGAGAGTTGCATCACCAGGCCCAGCCTCTGGACAATCGGAACACTGGCCATCGATATCAGACCGAACAACACTACCACGCCCCTCAAAACGAAGGCGGTCTGCCGTTCCGTGAGAGGCTTCTTCCGATACGGCTCCACAAAGTCCGCCAAAATCACTCCGGATAGGGAATTTAAAGCCGTGGAAAGCGAACTGAGAGCAGCGCTTAAAATCCCAGCCACAAATAATCCGACCAGTCCCGGAAAGTCTCCAACACTCTTTAGCACATAGAGGGGTATGACTTGGTCCCTGGCACCTGCCAGCTGAAATGGAACTGTGAACGACTGTATGAGTTAAAACAGGATCTGCACTTACACCTGTTGTAATCGGATCACATTGGTAAAACTCAGCAAAGGCCAAGAGGCCAATGTAAACACACATTGATATTATGATCACAAAGCCAGTTATTCCCAGTATTAGGGCGTGTTTTATGGCCCTGGAGTTCGGGAGGGTAAGATATCTCTGGACTATGGGTTGGCTTATGCCATCAGCCTGCAGTTTAAACAAAGTGCCTCCAATCAGCACAGCAAGCACTCCCATTCGGGCTCTCGGATCAAAGGTCATTCTGAAAGAAACCATTATTATCTAAATTGTTTTTCTTACAATGCCAGACTTACTCTGGGCCAACCAGTCTATCGTACTGAGCAGCGCGGTCTATCAAGACACCTATGCCTCCCAGGTCCCACGTTCCTTTGAGAATAACAATCGCCATGGAGCCGAGCATCACAACGCATTGAATGGCGTCTGTATAGACCACGCCCTTGATTCCGCCCTAATATTAGGATTACAGCAATAATAGACAATTTATTATACACTATAAATAATAAGAGACCCAATAATAATAGACTCACCACACAGGTATAGAGAATGCAGATACAATTTGTCAAGGGAACGCTCCTGCTAACACTAATGCCGGAAACTGTTTAAAAAAAAATGGTTTGTAACTAAATAATAATATTTTAATAAAACCACCTTGATTTAAAGTCAAAGCTGGCACATAAACGCAAATGGGCTGCCAAAGGACCTACAAAAATAAACAGATTAATATTCAAAAACAAAAAAAATTATGATAGTTAATATTACTCACGTTCATCAACACAAAGAGACAGGATCCAATGAAACGCACACGTCTGTCGAATCGTCTCTCCAAGTACTTCATATAAAAATATTAAACAGGAGCCAGAAAATATTGGTTATAGAATTCATGGGTATGCATAGAAAAGGGTAATGATGAATGATGTCTACTCCATGTAACTAGCTTAATAGACAAACAACAGGATTTTACAGAACAAAGGGTAACATTTTATTGACAGAGTTTAATGATCAGATTCAGCCTCAGATTTGTGCTTAAAAAGGTCCTGCATTTTCACGACGTGGTAGTTCTTCTTGGGCAGAAAACGACGCATGCAGGGCGTGATCAGGGCGGGATCCATTTTGTTAAGGTCCTCCCAACCGAAAACGAAACTGGCTAATAACGAGATCACTATGCAAATCACTCCGCCCAGGGCAGTGTACCAAAGAAAGGACAAATGATAGATGTCGCGTTCCGATGGGCTGAGAAATTTCATAAGAAAGGAGTTGGATTTGTTAATTGAGGTGCCATTTCTCTTCCCTTACTCCCATACTTACCTGTACCCGTGGATGGTCGCTTGAACTGTGGCATTGTCGAATAAATAGTCACAGCCATCGACAGAAACGGGCAGGCGGGGATGTCGAATATCTCCACTCATTTGAGCCAACTGCGCCTTGGCACAAATCCAAGCTAGGACAAGAAAGGACGCCAGGCTACCAGTCAACACGCTCTACAAAGGGTCAAATGCCAACTTGTATTTAGAAACTAAAAGCCTTTTTAATGTCACCTTTTCCCTGACCCAAGGCAGGCCTACTCCAATTGTGTAGATTCCCAACAGCGGACCCATGGACACGGCTGCCGTGGAACTGGCCAATGGAATCACGTTTCCCAGCTTCTCCACAATATTCACCATTCCAATGCAAGAGAATCCAAACACAATGACAATTGCTCTCAATAGGAAGGCAGTCTGACGTTCTGTCAATGGTTTTCTAAGCAAAGGCTTCACGATGTCCTGCGTAATCACACAGGCCAGAGAATTGAGTCCTGTGGACAAGGAGCTAAGGGCAGCACTGAAAACCCCGGCCACAAAGAGTCCTGGTAAACCTGGCAGGGATCCCAGGGTTCGCATCATTAAGAGTGAGGGCAGTTGATCACTGGCTGTTGCCAACTATAAAAGGGATTCCAGTTAGGGGAATCACTGAATGAGTAGACGTATTGTCATCACCAACCTTTGTACTGATTGGATCACAATCGTGGTAAACGGCGTAGGACACCAGACCCATGTAGCTGCAGCAGCTGAGGAGGAACACCAACAACACTGTGAACACAAACATACATCGCTTGGCATGCTCGTAACTGGGCAGGGAGAGGAACCGCTGAATGGAGACCTGGTTGACATCCGAGGACTGAATCTTATGCAGAGTGCCGCCCACAATCACGGACAACATGGACAGGCGCACCGTAGGATCCCAAGTCCACCTGAGATTGAGTTTTCCATTAAATTTGCAAATTAATCATCCCATCTACTTACGGCGGGGCATTCAGGCGACCTCCTTCGGAATTCCGTCCCAGGACCACGCCCAGTCCGCCCACATCGAAGGTGCCCTTAATGCAGACCGCCAAAATAGAGCCGAACATCACGAAGCTCTGAGTGACATCTGTCCAGACCACGGCCTTGAGTCCGCCCTGAAATGGCAGACTCCCAGTCACCACCAGCCCGACAATTTGCATCAGAATTTAATTAAGGCTCACCACGCAGGTGTAGAAGGTGCAGATAGTGCACACAATGGGTGTAATCACGTGGATGCCAGTCCCGGTAACTAGAAATCAAAATGGAATATAGTTCTCGAATCCCGCAACTATTTCATAATTGTTCATCAAACTCACCTTGGCTGAAGGTTATGGCTGGTACGTACAAAACCACAGGCAGCCAGAGTATCTGAGAAGTATGAAGCGTACGAAAATAATGGACACTCGAAAACATAAGGCAGGATACTTACAGTGCCCACTATGAAGAGAACCGAACCCAAATTGCGTATGCCAGCACCATAGCGCAATTGAAAGTACTAAGTATTTAAGAAGAATTTGGTTAGATGGAAATGATTTCGTTACCTATTCCTCTACATGAGTGTTTACTTGAGTTAAATTTAGTTTCATGCATAAACAGACGTATGGTTCAACAAAGTGTGCAACAAATTCAAGAGGCTTAAAGATGAATTTTATTAACAAGTACTCGACATTAGACTATTATCTAGGGTTTTTCATTTGAACTCTTCAGAATGGTCTCATCGAGCTGTACGCTCAAGTAGTTGGACTTCTGGAACCCACGGATACAGGGAGAAATGAGCTCCAAGTCCACATCCTCGGCCTTGTTTCGTCCAAAGAAAAAGCCCGCAATGTGGGCGGCTACCACGCCCACTGTCGCCCCCATTACACTGTAGAACATGAAGGAGATATGGTAGATTTGCTGGACGAATGTGAGAGATCTGTGGGAAAGTGCTATGAGTGATTTTCACTGGGTTGGTCTCCTGTTAACTTACGCGGGTTCATCGGAAGCAAAGGTGGCGTTAGCAGGGGTCACTAAAGGTCGCTGAAAGTCGTAGTCGCAGCCATCGATGCTCACGGGCTTGCTCTCGAAGTGCATTTCACCGGAGTTGATGGCCAGTTGGGCTGTGATACAGAGCCATCCCATGAAAAAGAACGAAACAACGGATCCGAACAAGGCGCTCTTGAAAACAAATAGTTTTAGTTAGTATTTACCCGTTTAGAAATTTATCCACCGGGAAAAAAGATATTCCTTCTAACATAACCTTATTCATAATTTGAAAAGTGAAAATTTAAGACTTTCTAGAAAAAGGTTTAAATAATTAGACGAACTCTCTTTTCCCAGGAAATGGGAGACTAACCCTTGAGTTGATGCTGGGGCACAGCAGACCCATAACAAACAGACCCAACAGAGGACCCTGAACCACCGATCCAATGGTCATGGACAGCTGCATCACGTGGGAGCCCATTTGTTCCACCACAAAGACTAGAGCCACGCTCAGAACTCCAATGCCCACAGTGCAGAGCCGCATGGTAATGGCAATCTGGTGCTCGGAAAGGGGCTTTTTCATAATAGGCTTAATGTAATCCTCCAGAAATACGGCTGCCAGCGAATTAAGTCCCGTGGAGAGGGAACTGAGGGCCGCACTAAACACGCCGGCCACAAACATGCCCGGGACTCCGGGGAAGTTGCTGAGGGACTGCACCACCAGGAGGGGAACTAATTGATCCTTGGCCACAGCCAACTAAAACGAATGGGTCAGTATGCTGGTCATGTTTAGAAAACCAAAGTGTAAACCTTAGTGGTCAGAGGATCGCAGTCGTAGTAGGTGGCATAAAGCAAAAGTCCATTATAGACGCAGATCGTCATTAAAAACACCAATCCAAAGATGAAGAGGAAGGAAGTGTGGGCCATCTCCTTCAGTCCCGGCAGGGACAGATAGCGCTGGGTTATGATCTGATTGCAGCCCAAATTGTATGAATTGTGGGCCAGATTCCCCACCAACATGGCCAGCATGGACATTCGAACTTTGGGATCGAATGTTAACCTGTTTGTTGTAGAGTATTGAATAAAATAATAAAGGTTGAAGCGCGTGGGAACTAAAACCAACACCTACTCTGGCCACTCGAGACGTCCGCTATCGAAGTTCCGCTGAAGGACAACGCCCAGCCCACCCACGTCGATGGTGCCCTTGATGACGACAAAGAAAATGGCTCCCAGCATGACCACTGTTTGGATGACATCTGTCCAGACAACGGCCTTCAACCCACCAGCAGTGGTGTAGAAAATGCAGACGATGCACACGATTGGCGTGATTATGTGAACATTTATGCCCGTAACTGAAAAATGTTTGAGATTCAGGATGCTGGATGAAGTTATTCCCTTCATTGATGAACTTTTAGTCAAGAACCCATCATGAAATGTGTATATCACTGAAGTATGCACGATGTATCAGAAGTCACATTTATAGTAATAAGTGTAAGTACTTTTTATTATGAACCCAACTCAAAGTAATTTTAGTTTTGAACCATTTTCTCATCCAGTTCTACGCTGGAGTACTTCTGTTTGTGGAATCGGCGAATACACGGCGACAGCAAATCTAAGTCCACGTCGCCGGCTTTATTTCGGCCAAAGAAAAATCCCGCTATATGGCCAGCTGCCACGCCCACTGTGCCCCCAATGACGGTGTACAGCAGGAAGGACATGTGATATAGCTGCTCGGCGAAACTGAGGGACCTGTGGGATTGTGATTCGGAATATGAGATAAGTTGGGAGGCATGTGCTTTGTGGGGCTTTATAGAAAACTTACGCAGGCCCTGCCTCCGGAAGTGTGGCATTTGCCAGGGTCACTAGGGGGCGTTCGAATTCGTAATCACACCCCTCGATGCTCACCGGCTTGGTCTCGGGACTAATTTCCCCAGCATTAATGGCCAATTGAGCCGAAAGGGTTAGCCAGCCCATGAAGACAAACGCGACAACAGATCCTGCAATGACGCTCTTGAACGAAAAAGAGTTAATTTTAGAATCGATTTCATCATCTGGGAATCGGTTAAAACTAACTTTTGAGTTAATGCTGGGACAGAGTAGGCCCATCACGAACATTCCCAGTAGTGGACCCTGGACCATTGAGCCCATAGTGATGGCCAACTGCATCACATGCGAGCCCATTCGTTCCACCACAAACACCAGAGCCACGCTCAGAACTCCAATGATGACTGTGCAGAGTCGCATGGTTATGGCGATCTGATGTTCGGTTAGGGGCTTCTTTGCCATGGGCTTGATGTAGTCCTCCAGAAATACGGCGGCCAGGGAATTAAGACCCGTGGAGAGCGAACTCAGTGCAGCACTGAACACGCCGGCCACAAACATACCCGGGACTCCGGGGAAAGAGCTGAGGGACTGCACCACCAAAAGGGGTACCAACTGATCCTTGGCCACCGCCAACTGTAATAATATGTCCGAATCAGTCGCATTTAAATGAATTTTTGATTTAATAGTCGAACCTTTGTGGTCAGAGGATCGCAGTCATAGTAGGTGGCGAAGAGCAGAAGCCCATTGTAAATACATAAGCTATACAGAACAATTAGGCCAACAACAAAGATGAAGGAAGTGTGGCCCATTTTTTTGACACTTGGCAGCGACATGTAGCGCTGGGTCATCGACTGATTGCAGCCGAATTGGTAGGCATTGTGTCCCACAGTGCCCACCACCAGGGACAACATGGACACCCTCACTTTGGGGTCAAGGGTAAATCTGTTATGGAAATTAAAACATATTTTAGATGAAGCTCCCTAGTTTTCTGTGCCATCACATACTCTGGCCATTCGAGGCGTCCGCTGTCAAGGTTGCGCTGAATAACCACTGCCACCCCACCCACATCGATGGTGCCTTTGATAATGACGAACAAAATGGCTCCCACCATGACCACGGTTTGGATGACATCTGTCCAGACAACGGCCTTCAAACCACCGGCAGTGGTATAGAAGATGCAGACGAGGCAGACAATCGGGGTAATAATATGAATGTTTATGCCAGTAACTGAAAAGTTTCATTATATTTTTAAAAATATTAAAATGATATTTAATGTAGATCTGTTTGGGGCTCTTGACATATTATTTCAATACTTAGCTTCGTCTTCTCACCTTGATTGAAGGCCAACGCAGGTACATAGATAACGATGGGCAGCCAGATAAGCTATCAAAAAATGAAGCTGGCAAGTTATTCAGTTTACTTAGCTTATGACTTCCAGATGAACTTCGATAAGAGTTCTATCCCTTTAAACAGAATTCTACTTACATTTGCGCCGGTGAAGAAGGCGGATCCCAGCAGGCGAACCGATTTGTTGAAGCGCAACTCGAAGTACTGTAAGTATTTTTTTGTCCATTGGTTTGTCGGCTCTCGGATAACACAATAAAGATTGTCCCCCACAAACACAGACACGTCGGAGTGTGTGTGCCAGTGCGGGACTACGCATACATAATCGAATATTACTCATACGACATGTTGCCTGGACTTATAAACTACGACTATCCGTGTGCCAACAACAATTGGCATTGTTCGAGATGGCATTGTGTGCCAATACACAAGCACAGGCATCGACAATGTTATTCCAATGGAATGCAAATAAACTGGCAGCGAAAAATACTCGTACTTTCAGCTGATTGCACCCCGGCGTGCCCCCATGTACCCCACACATTTTACATTCATATTCAGAGGAGTATGAATGCGGGCACTCAAAGCATCAGTGCTTTGTTTGGCCTTTAACTTACTTAGAATCCAAAATCGTACACTCAGAAACATTGAATTAATGTGTAACATGCAGTCCAATAAGTAAACACAAAAATCATGCATCTAGTTGGACAACGTTCTGCTTACCTCATAGGTGGATGTCAGCTGCAGGTTGCAGAAAACGGGCAGGAAGATGTACCACGAAATGGCTCCCGATATGGCCAGGGTCACCAGGATGAAGGCGTACTGGGTGCCGTAGACGTAAATTTCCGTTGAAGTTCCCAGAAGCGAGATTCCCGACACGAAGCTGCAAGTTCACACAGGTTAATAAGGCGAAAAAAATTAGTTCAAGCTAATTACGTCGAGGGCCAAAAGTTGGCCGGCTAATTGCCGGCCGATTGATCAAGATTTATTTTTGCTTCGGCTAAGTTATTTTCGTCAAGGCCCAAAGATTACTCTGAGCACATTTTAATTAAATTAAGTTTGGGCTGAGCAAAGTCCCAAGTTTCGGTGAAAGTTTTGTGAAATTTTAAAACAAACTCCTGGCAGAATTTTATTGAATTTAATAAAGCCTTATTGTGAGTCTTAAATCAATTAGATTATGTGTGCAAAATATGTATGGCCTAAATTGAAAGCGAAATGACATTATGCACAGTCGCATTTGTGGGTAAGTGTGTATGGATTTTTCCCATCATGCATTTCATAATCTGATTTTAATGATTAATGTCCATAACAATCATCATTTCAATTCTGGCCGGCAAACAAACAAATGAATCGCCACAGACACTGAAAGTTGACGGCCCAGAGAGAAATGCCATTAAAAGTTGATAACAAGGAGCGTTAAAGTATGCAGACACCCAAACACACACACACACACACCAACCAGGAGAAGTATTTTTTAAATCTGAAAAAATACAATGGATATTTGAAAGAAAAAATGGTGGCATGTAATTGTGATTCAAAGCACGTTGCCTGAATTTGTTGCAAAAAGCAAACGACAACAAATAGAATGCCATAATAATAAAAGGCTCACGAAACAATTGTCAGCGGGCAAGGCAAGGCAAATGACCACGCCAGGACTCTAGGATTGCAGGGAACAGGACCTGTCCGCCTGGTCATTAATGCGACGACAACACGCCTAAGACAAAAGACAAAAGGGCCGCACCCTTCAAAAGGTGCTTGACCAAAACGTGTCAAATACAAAGCCCATCTCGCACCGTTTTCGGAGGGACCAAGGTCACTGGAACAAGCCACAGCAACAACAATTCGTGGCTAAACAAAAAGTAATTTGGGCAAATTATTTGAGTTTGCGGCTGGCGTAAGTTTAAATAACTTCAATCTGGCTTAAACAACGAAAGCTGCTAAGTTGTATTTATACGTCGGATATATTTACTTGCAAAGTTCCGCAAGCCATTTCAATATCAGCACAATCAGCATCAACATCAACCAGCAGCTAGAGGCATGCTCCTTAACCATCCATAATGGGCTTGACCCTGACAATGAATATTATTTACGCAACCTCCATCCTGGTAGAGGAAACTTTTAAATAAAATGCTACGCTGTTTGCCCTCGCCAAACAATTGGCCAGACAAGGCTAGGCGGAGAAAGATTATTTTTTGCTTAGATTACGTATACGCACGTCTGGCTGAGGGCACAAAATGAAATGAAATGACTGCAAAATTTTGATTGATTTGCCGGAGGAGGAGATGCCGGAGAGGAGGGTGGAGACAAGTTAGGGCCATTACGATAATTTGAGTAAATATTAACTGAATTGAAGTGAATGCATCGCATTCGATTTGAGGAGATTATCCCAGCTTAAAGGGACTTGAGCCTTTAATTTCCGAACGGCCTACCTCCTACTACTACTCCACCTAGGGCTCGGAAACGCCTTTCGGATTGGGTCAAAAGCAATTAAACAGGATACACTTGGAAAAGGACAGTGCTATTTTTACACAATTTATATCAAAGCACGACTATTATTTTATTTAAATAAATAATAGGAGTAACAAGAAATTAGTTTTTTTAATACATATTTGAATAGCCTATTAAAATTATTTAGACCCTCATGGCCCCTGTACATCACTTCATATCTCTTCCTAACTCCTAAATAATAAGGTGGAATATTTTCTCTCTCTGTATAGACGCTATAAAACACGCAAGACCAATTTACTATTTGCATATATAGCCCTAGCGGTAACTCACCTGGCCACAAGTGACAGCGCGACAGGAAACACTTTCATTTGGCGTCCGCCCACCAGGTAGTCCAGCGCCTCCGAGCCACGTCGCTCCTCGATGCCCACCGCTCCTGCCCCATCCTTCCCGGCCAGCTTCTTCTTATTCTGCTTCTTTTCGATGAATCCGAAATAGACGCCAATAACGGCGCATACCGCCAACATGGCCACGAAGACCAAGTAATCAACAGTGCCGAAATGTTGCAGGGCCTGGCTCAAATCCTTCACACTGATTTTCCCATCCTCATTTCCCCCGGGGGGGCTGAATGATTGGCCGGGAGTGGGTGTGGGTGTGGGTGTAGAGATGGCCACTGATGAGGACGAGGGCGAGGGCGTGGTCGTGGTCGTGGTAGTTGTAGAGGTGGCAGGAGAGGCGCCAGTTGTTGAGCCTGGAGAGACTGTGCTGCTAATTACGGCCGCTGTCTTCACAATGGCATCAGCCACGATAGTAGGAATGGTACGGGATGACGGGGCGGAGGCAACTTCCCCCAATCCCCCCGCAACCGAATCGGCAGTGGTGGACATTATTTCCGGGACCGCAAGTTGCTTTTATGTAGTTTACTTTTATTGACTTCCAGCCGCGTTGAGTCGTCGGTCGCTTTAATGCGTTTAGGTTTGATTACTTTGGCATTAGTTTGGCACAAGCACTCGGCACTGCGAACTGAATTCGAAATTTCATTAGATATTTTTTCGTCCTTCCTAATCAAAGGACACTTCCTTAAATAAGGATAAGGCAAAAATAAGCTTAAGAAATGTAAATTTAAACATATTGACTCCTTTCTTTAAGACTAAAAGGGTTAAAAGGACTCAGAATCAGATGAATCATTAAAAGTAATATAACTATATTTTTCAAACACTATAAAAACTATAAATATCTCTAGAGTTTAAACGTTTTAATTATATTATTTCCTTTCGATTTAATTAAGCACAACACTTGTAGTTCTATTTAAAACTATTCGTCACACACGCACACTTGATCCTTGAGTTTCGGATTCGGGATAATTGAATTCGAACTGGATGAGAGCTCACACAAGTGGCTGATCCAAATCTCCGCCGGATACTGAACTCGCTGAACGACTCAAGCTGCGTTAGAGATCTCCGGAGATCTTATCAAGGCGAGAAATATCCGAGCTAGCTGCCCATAATTCACGCAAATCTTGTAATAGTGTGGACAGAGGCTTTGTGTAAAGCTTTATCACCCAGTTGTCCAGGGGCATGTCGCGTCTAGTCTAGGTATAGATAGATAAGTCCACACCCCCTATACGTTGTCTAGCCTCGGATATTATCCATTGTAAATTACTTTCTTTGTGCGCGAACGTGGTCCGTGTTAGATTTAATAACTCTGCTATATATAAAAATGCATATCCCTCACGCTTGACTTAGATACATAGTCATTTTGACTATCTTTACAACTTCAAAAAGGGGTACTTTTCCACGATATTACCATAATACGCAAAGGCCTTGTGCCTCACTAACCAAATAAAACAGGTGGCTACTGGTTATGGTCCCGAATTGACTAAACGAGAGGTGGGACACCTCAAAGATGACGTGGTGCCCACGGGGCAAACAAAGTGTCTTGGCTGGAGATTAGACAGTAGCAGCAAATATTTCCAGATTGCCTCAGGGGCAAGGGCACGACGTGACGTACGGATGCATGATGGACTGAACCTAACCGAAGAAAAATTAAAAACAAAAAGGTCTCCAGTTGATTTTGCAATGAAACGAATCTTTGATATTTGTTGCCCAACAGGATGCAACACAAATCGAATTTCCAAAATGGCCAATAAAGTTAGCTAACCGTCTAAATTCCCAAATTGGCCATGTCCGGCAGACACAGAGGCCGTGAAGATGGCTGAAACGAGTCCAAGTTCGACCCATCGGAATGTCAATCTTTCTCCGAAAAAAATCTCCAAACGAAGTAGGAGAGAACCACTCCGGAGAAATGCTCTACTTCTCGTTATTTTCTGATTTATTGAGTTTAATGCACATTAATAGCCGGACAATGGCAGCCATATCAACTGTGCAATTGTGCACCAATTTGTGCTGAAAACGAACTAAACTTGTACTTCGCTTCAGTGCAACTCAGTAGCAATATGCTGCAGAAGCCAGCTCACCGTCTAATTGATTTTTGACAATCAATTACGGCCATTTCTTGGGACTGGAGCTTTGAACGGAGGAGGTAAATTCGATTTTGGGAAACCCACACATTGCCCAGCAACGTGACTTTGACTTTGTGTAATCTTTTGCTGAGGTAATCCCTTGTGAGCAAGGACAATCCGAAAGTAGTAAGAGTGGAGTCAGAGAAGGAAAAAGAAGAATATAGTACTGAATTTAAGATTGAAAAATGTTTCTTTAAGAAAATGGTACAACTGAGTAATTTCATCACATCAATCCAGAAGCAATCATATTCAACTGTCTTAAATGGAATTTTCCACTCCAAATAATGTCTAAGAATAGACCTCAGAGCACTCTAACTTCTGTGAATCCACAAATAAATAAATAGAAATTACAACATGGGGAGACGGCGTGATGAACTTGTAACTATAATCGTAAAGCAGAAGATAAAATCATAATTACAGAACTTATGTGCGCAATAAATGATCCCACTAACCCACTGATAGCGCCCAGTAGGAACCGCAATTTAGTAACCGGCAAGTGTAAATATGGCGCTACAAAAAATCCCCTGGCAAATAAACGCAACAAAGTGCTAAAAAAATTAATTATTTCCATGCGACGAGCAAAATGAAAAACTGGCGAAAATGAAAGCCCGAGTTAAGAATATGCAAAATAATGGCCAGAACCGGCAACGACACCAGCTCTTGACCCTTTTGGGTGGGCTTAATTTGTCTGGCCACCGCGGCAGCTGTTTCGGCCTTTTAACTTGGCGCAAATACAACAGCTTAACTTTAAGGAAGCCATCGCCCCACTGGCAGCGCTTTTGGCCTTTTTGCGAATCCGCCCCAAATGTTTGTGCAGTTCTAGTGTTTGGGAATTTTCCCATTTCCGGCTGCAACTTCAGTTTGCAGTTGCCTTGACTTTGGCTCCGTTTAGTTTTCTTGTGTGTGTTTTACTTTTTTGTGAACACATCCACCCAGTAAGCAAATTGCAAGAGGGATATTAAATTAAATTTATTTAATAGAACGTTTTATTTACTTAACACACAGTATATATAGATTTGAGAGGTTTGGCTTAAAGGCTTTGGTTACTACTGGGTTACTGCTACTACTTGACTACATCAAGTACTACATCCCCTTATCCTGAAGTATAAAGATTCTACATCTTTTGTAAAGTATTTTATTATTAACTATATATATCAGTAACCTCAAAGTAAGAGGTATTTTTAGATTTCCTACCATAAAAATGGTTAGTTAGTTGTTTTTCGTGTGTTTTGTTTTCTGCACACTTGAGCCAATTTAACGCTTCCGTGTGTTTTTTACTTGCCACGCCTCGTTGACTTTGCCGAGGGAACTTTTTGTGTGTCTACTGGAAGGCACAGGGGGAGAACGGGCGAACGATTTAATTTCCAACTAAAAACAGCAAACACAATCCGTAAATTAGCGCTGTGGCTGGCATGTACAGTTCAATTAATCCAGTTAAGTAATCGCTGGCATATTTCTTTGGCCAAAGAACTATTCAGGGCCATTGATTACACGGCCCACAAATTAAGACCAATTAAATCAAATCGAGATTGAACGGACGGGACGGGAGTATATTGGCCCAGCCTGAAACATGACCTTGAACTTGGCGGCTTTTATCCATTAGCCAGAAGCGGGACTCCGTTCTAATTCCTTACTCGGCCATTTTTACATATTCACTTGGGGCCATTTACGCCGGTCCAGACACATGAACAGAAATCGAGTTGGCCCTTCGGAGAGTTGGTCGGACGCCAAGGGCAATGAAATGGGAATGAAAAGCTTGAATATGCATTATTCTTTCCACTGGCCAGCCATTCACTGGCAATCAGAAGTTCTTCGAGTGGAAAAATTAAATGTATTTCGCTGTCCAAATATGTGAAGAGCGGAGAGCTGCGGCTGCAACTGGAGGCCATTTCTTGGTCTTGGTCAAGGAAACTGTCTGCAAACTTCGAAATCCATAAGCTTTACTTTGAGAAGTGTTCAGGCAAACATCTTATCTTTAAACTCTATGTCAAACAAAAAATTTATCATTCATACATACATATATTTAAACAAAGTCTGGATCAATCCATTCAAACTGTTCAAAAGAAAATTAAGGCATTCAAAAATTGGAGAAACATTGAAGATTTAATGGAAAGGATTATATAGGCCACTGAAATACTATATCTTTGGAAATAGTTTTTTAATTCTTAAGCGGAATACTTCAAATGATATGTATATTGGATCCATATTAATTTCGGTCAAACAAATACAAACAAAAGAATTGTTAAATTTTGTGGAAATTTCAAAATGTGGAAAGTGCGGAAATTCCGCTGCCATCGAAGGCTGTATCTTTGCCAATATTCAACCGATTCTTGAAAGGAATACCTCAAAGGTTTTGTGGATCAATTCTCTATATGTTTGCATCAAAACCCAAAAACAAAATATTTTCTAGATTTTTTGTTAAATTTTGTGAGGTATCCCCTTCAAAATGTGGAAAATGCATGGGAAGGGCAATTCGGCTCCCATCGAAGGCTGTATCTTTGCCGATATTCAACCGATTCTTGAGGGGAATACCTTAAACGATTTTTAGATTAATTCTCTATCAGTTTCCGTCAAAACCCACAAACAAAATATTTTTTTGATTTTTTGTAAAATTTTGTATGGTATCCCCTTCAAAATGTGGAAATATCATGGGAAGCGCCATTCGGCTTACCGAAGGCTGTATCTTTGCCGATATTCAACCGATTCTTGAAATGAATACCTCAAAGGTTTTGTAGGTCAATTCTCTATCAGTTTCCGTCAAAACTTACAAACAAAATATTTTTTATTAAATTTTGTGGGGTATCCCCTTCAAAATGTGGAAATATCATGGTAAGCGCAATTCGGCTCCAACCGAAGGCTGTATCTTTTCCAATATTCAACCGATTCTTGAGGGAAAACCCTTAAACGATTTGTAGATTAATTCTCTATCAGTTTCCGTCAAAACCCACAAACAAAATATTTTTTAGATTTTTTGTTAAATTTTGTGGGGTATCCCCTTCAAAATGTGGAAAATGCATGGGAAGGGCAATTCGGCTCCAACCGAAGGCTGTATCTTTGCCGATATTCAACCGATTCTTGAGGGGAATACCTTAAACGATTTGTAGATTAATTCTCTATCAGTTTCCGTCAAAACCCACAAACAAAATTTTTTTTACATTTTTTGTTAAATTTTGTGGGGTATCCCCTTCAAAATGTGGAAAATGCATGGGAAGGGCAATTCGGCTCCCATCAAAGGCTGTATCTTTGCCGATATTCAACCGATTCTTGAGGGGAATACCTCGATTTTTAAACGATTTTTATATAAATTCTCTATCAATTTCCAAATCGAGCAGAATATTTTTTAAATTCAAAATATTTTTTAAACATATTGTTTAATTTTGTTTTTTATCCCTGTTGGCTCATATTAAAAATTTTTTGATAAGCTTATCACTGAACTTAAAATAAATCCGATTATAATAGGCATTTATTCTCCTTGAGATTAGGAACGCAATCCATCACATGCCGCTGTTCTTTTGTTCGTACTCTTCCATGATGGCAATCACCGGATCGTTGACGTACTTTCGGACTTCTCGGTTGAGGGCGTAGTCCCCGTGGGTCCACAGCGTGTCCAACATGTGGTGCATACGCTTGTTGGGCAGTCGGCTGGCCAATTCTTCGACATCCTTTACGGCAGCCATGGCATCGTTGTCCGAGTACCACATATGCACCTCTGAGGTAATTAGCTCGACAGGATACTGGGAAGGCTCCTCAGATCCGTAGATTAGCAGGTTCTTCTTAATTCCGTAGTCGAAACGCCGGAAATAGCCGGACTGCTGCTCCTGGAGATAATGAAGCATCTGATCGGTGGAACATCCTGCCGGATGGGTGGCCATTGCATCTGGCATTGCTGTCTGTAATACGAAAATATTTTATGTTTTAAGATATCAGTTTAGTAGGCAGCACTAAATCCATTTTAATTAAATATCCCTCACCATATTAACACGACCTGCTGAATAGAGAGATTCCATGGTGTTTTCGCAAACAGGGCGCAGCAAGAAATCTGGTTGGCAGAGATTGAAAAATAGGGACATAACAAAATCGTTGTGGGGCAGGAATTCCTGGGTACCAAAAAGGGTGGAATAAATACCCTGGTGGCCCAAATATGGGCCCAGAGCTCGCACTAAAGGACTGGCCATGTTCTTCATTATAGCCACCGGGGCAAACATATGAGCCGTTTTGATTTTTTCGTTGTATTCCGGAAGTGACGACATCAGGGCAAAGTACACGGTTGTGCCCTGCGAATGGCCTACATAATGAAGGGAATCCTGATCCTTGCCGTTTTCTGTGCTGAGGGCATAATCAATAATGGCGGTTATATCGTAGACTGCGATCTCATGCCAACTAAATTGCCAGAAATGGGGGTTTTCGGTAGACAGAGTTGTGTGGTTTCTGGAATAGGCGGTGCCTCGGGCGTTGCCCATCCAGACATCATAGCCAGCATCAGCCAGCAAATACGGAAGACTATTATCAGGTCCTTGCAAAATCCAGGCATCAGAACAGCTAGTTAGTCCATGTTGCAGGAACGCAACTGGTCGTTTCTGGTTTTGGTTCTGCAACTTATGGGAATATGGTATCCGGAATACGCCCAGAACATAGCCGTCCTCGGTAGGAATATAATGATGCTCCGAAGGATATCCATGGGAGGCAATGCGATCAGCCTGTATGTAGAGAAGAAATTCAGTATAAAATTCAATTTTTGCACATTTAACCAAACATTCTTCCATCTATACCCACCGTTGTCAACTTTCCCTTGAGGCTGACGTGAGCCTCTGGATTATCGTACAGCTTGTAGAAATCAATCACTCCATCGAGAGCCGCCGAGTGAATGCCTGAAACTGCCAATCCAGCCAGGATAAGAAAGAGACTCACAAACCGATTCTTCATGTTTCGCTGATGGTTCGATTACTACTGACTGTTGGCAATCACCTCACACTTAACTTTTGTAGCAGACCCTTGGGGGCTTCGTTTCAAGTAACCCCTACTATCAATGGTTCGATTAAATATATTTAGACATTTTTGATAATGAATAAGGAAACTGGTAATCTAAAAGTAATAAAAATGGGATTAAAAGTTTATGCATTGGTTTAAACTTTAAAGTTTGGACAAAAAAATCTGAAAATAAGTTTTCATTGAGATAAGTTCAGATTAAAAGTACAAAAGTTGTTAGTATGGGGTTTTTTATTACTAATTTACAATTGCTTGAAAAAAAAGTTAAGCAATACAAGTACCTAATTCCTTCAAGCCTCAAAAAAATTTGAAGTGGCAAAAGATTAATGCTTGAATTTTTGTTGTCAATTTTAATCTTTAAAATCTAAAATCAGTGTCAGTCATTAAAAATGGGCTAGTCCCATTCCAAACATGTCCGTACGACACATAATTAAAAATTATCGACAACTAAGCCATCACGCCAACACACTTCAGTGGGCTTAACTTATCTTATATTGAAGGCACATTTCGATAATCTAACGAAAGAATGTACCCCCACATATTGGGAAGTTTTTTTACTACTAGATTACAAAGCCATTAATAGATTTCAAGAGGGTAGCTGTAAAATTTATAAACTATACTCAAATGTGGCGCAAATTGCTTTTTGATTAGAAATGTCGGCTAAGATCTATTGAATTAAATATGCACACGAGGAAATGGCCGATTCTACGTGAAGTGAAATCTGGTGGACATTGTTCAATAATGAAGTATCCCCACTTTTGAATGTCTGCATCCGTTAGTGATTAAATATTATCAAGTCTTTACCTGTTTTATATTAATTCTTTAAAATAATTATAAAAAAGGGAAAGAAAGGAGAATATATGAAATGTGAAACGCGTTAGGTTCGCATAACATCAAGTTCCTCATGTATGATTTTTGAAAAGGTTTCATCATACACATGTTCATATTTGCAATTTTTAAGTTAAATAACGTTAATATCATATATGTATATACTTTTATTTTGTTATGTAATATAATAACAATATCTTAAAATTACTTAATTATATTCATATATCATATGGTAATTTTCTGTCATATTTTTTCTTCCACTTTTAAGATTTGCCATTACCCAGAAAAAATGTTCGACCTAGTCTTATGTCGGTCAAGTCTTATGAATGAAATAATACATGGAAACATATATACTTTAGATAGAAATCGTTGGTAGCTTGTGCAAAATATTGTATTGATACTTGATTATATCACTTAGTTCTGGCCTCGTACTCATTCATGATGGCTATAATCGGATCGTTAATATATTTTCGAACTTCCCAATTATTGGCGAAATCTCCATGATCCCACAAAGGATCCTCCATGTGATGCATTACTTTATTGGGAAGGGTCGCCGCCACCTGCAGGACATCCTCCACGGCAGCCATTTCATCGTTATCCGAATACCACAGATGCATTTCAGCGGTAATATTCTCCGTTGGATAATCGGCAGGTTCTTCTGATCCATATACAATTAAATTCTTTTTTGTGCCAAAATCAAATTGGCGGAAATGGGTTGATTGATGTTCCTGCAAATAGTGCAGAACTTGGTCGGTGGAAATTCCAGCGGGCATAACACCAGATATTACTGAATTAGCGGTCTTTAAAGAATAAAAAAATAAATAAAAATTAAATGTGTTTGACATAGATAATTTATCTGTACAACCCACCGAATTGGTTCGACCTCGTTCCACAACTGATTCCTCCTTCTCGTCGTCGCTGCAGAAAATAGACAACACCGGCGATTTCGGGAGACAAACGTTGTAGAAAAATGCCAGGACAAAGTCGTTGTGGGGCAATAATTCCTGGGAGCCGAAGAGCTTCGAGTAAATATTGTTGAAGCCGAGAGTGGGTGACAAAGTATTGACCATGAAGTCATCCATATTATGCATAAAGGCCACTGGGGCCAACAGGTGAGCTGTCTTGATCTTGGCGTTATATTCCGGCCGCATAGAAGGCAGGACAAACATGACAGTGGTGCCTTGGGAGTGGCCCACATAGTGGATCCCGTCCTGACCCTTTCCGTTCTCGGTGGAGAGCGTGTAGTCAATAGCAGCGGCAATGTCGAAGTAACCAATCTCGTGCCAGCTGAACCGCCAAAAGTTCGGGTGCTTCAATGAGAGGGTTGTGTGGTTCTTGGAGTACCTATTTCCTCGGGCATTGCCCAGCCAAACATCATAGCCCGCATCGGAAAGGAGGAAGGGAAGCGCATCATTCGGGCCCAGGCTGGGCCAGACATCGGAGCTGCCGAAGAGACCATGCTGAAGGAAGGCAATGGGTCGCTTCACATCCTGGTTCTGTAGATTGTGGGAGTAGGGAATGCGGAAGATACTGATAATGTAGCCGTCCTCAGTGGTCACATAATGCCGTTCTGCTGGATAGCCGTGATCTTCGATAAATTTTATCTGTGAAAAAGAATATTAAAATATTAGTCAAGTATTTCTTGTAAAATAAGTCTATGTAATATATAAAATATTTTTAATAATAATAATAATATTATTATAGGTATGATAACTTACCGTAGTTGGTGCTTTGGCCAGAGTCAAGTGAGCTTCGGGATTATTAAATAGCTCATAATAGTCGGGAACATCCGCAGGACTCTGTTCCTTCTCAAGAGGAGCGCTCTGCACGATTGCCAAAACAGTGGCAAGAACAATAAGGGCTCGAGACATGTTGAAACTAAACTACGAAAAAATTGCTGGCATCGGTCTCTTTTAAAGACCACCGGCAGCTTCGATTAAAGTAGCAATATTGATAGTCAACCAATCAGCGAAACGAGCAACCAATTAAAAGACCATAAACACGGGTGCTACGAATATCATAAAGGAATATCAATTCCATAAACAAACGTTAAAACTTTCATCACACCATAGCTTCACTAATGACTATGCTTTCTTTCTTTTGGAAAAACGTGAATTCAGAAAAATAATGAGGATTTTCCGGTTAAATAATTTCTTAAGTTGCATATTCTTTTCACTTAAATTTAAGGGAAATTCCCACGGACTGTTCATTGAACGTAATAATATTTAAGGTTTTTAAATGGGTTTATGTTTGCAGTTAATGATTAAAGATTAAACTTTAAAAGCACTGAAAACAATTTTTGAATTTTTGAATAAAATATAAATATATGTTTATTAAGAAATAAAATAATTTAAAATGGGCAACAGAGGCACTCTTGTCATCCTAAGATATTATATAGATAAATTTCTAACAACGCACGCGTGCCGGAATGCGTTTCATTTGATGATCTTCCCCAACTTTCAGGACTGCCACCATTCCTTGTACCGAATGAGCTTCAATATGGCAATGGTATAGCCAAAATCCAGGATTATTAGTTACAAAGCGAACGATTATGTAGCCGAGACCCGGAATCTGAACCGTGTCCTTTGCCACGGCGACATAATCATCCTTCAAACGAGAAAGTCGGCCTCGGCGATCGAGTTCGCGGATCTGAAATGTATACATTTTTTTTAAATAAATAAATACATTCCTCCTATTAAAAGATGCTTCTTACATTTCGGACATCATTGACATTGCCCAGAACTCCTTGTCCCACCAAACGGATCGTGTAGCCATGGATGTGGAAAGGATGGGTGTTGTCCACTAAATTGGCCACCACCATTTCAACAGGTCTGTATGCTGGAAGGCGGATCACGTGAGTGCACTCGCACTGCTCCCGTTCGCAGTTACGACCCTCGCGAGCCAGGGAGGTTTTGTTGCAAAAATACCCATCGTCCTGGTAGAGATGTCGACCCTGCAGCAGCGATATCCCCGGAGAGTTGTAAGAGATGTCATCAATCTGGAAGAGGACTTCACCATTGGGTGCCGTTCGCGATCCGAAGCTGGAGTAGTAGGTTAGGAATTTGGTGTAGCGGGACCAGGAAACAGGTTCCACGGAACGCAGGGCCACAGTGCCCACATTGTTGTCCTTGTCCAGGGATTGGCGCAGGGATGATTTATCGGTTGAATTTGGAGACCGAAAACGGTAGTCGTTGACCCACACGGATTCTTCCTCCTCTGAGCGGCTGTTTGGATTCTCCAGGATACTGCCTTGTGGCAGTTCAGTTCGAGCAGAACCGCGATAGCTGAGCACTGCTCCTTGGTAGAGATTCCTTTCCTCACACTGCTCATATCCACGAACCCTGATCCAATAATTCTTGGCATACTGATTGGCCTCCAAGATGAAATCAAATCTCTCGGCGGAGGTCAGGAAAAAGCCATCTGCCAAGACAGGCTCGATGTCATTGCCATCGGTGCTGATAATCAAAAGCTTGTGTTGCTCTATGGAGAACTCCACAGGACAGTTGGCGATGCCATTAAGGACTACCCGCATCCTGTAGCGGTAGCCTGGAGTAACTCGAAGCCTTTCGTAGCGATGGCGATTGTCATTATCCGGCAGCTGACTAAGATGATTTCGCCCTTTTCCGTTCACCAGGATGTTTCGAACATCCTGCAGGTTATAGTTATAAAATATATCCTGAATCATCAGGGTATGTTCCCCCAGGTCGTAGTCATAGAGTTGAGAGTGCACGTTCTCCTGCCGAGTTTGCCGGACGATAAAGGCACCAGCCACTCCGAAACCCCTTTGCCAGCCGACGTGACTGTGATACCAAAGCAAACCACTCCGATCTACCTGGAACTCATACCGCTGGACTTCGCCCGGCTGCAAAGGATACTGGGTGGTATAGGGAGCGCCATCCATTTCGGGACTACGAATCATGTGGACACCGTGCCAGTGCATGGAGGTGGATTCGCCCAGATAGTTCAGTACATCAACCACTACAGTATCATTTTCGCACAATTCGATGGGAGGTCCTGGCACCATTCTGTTCACAGCCATCACCGGATTGGCTACACCATCGCCGAAGATGCAATGTTCGGAAGCACAGGCCCTTTCGTCCTGCTGACACCTCTGACACTCTGGGCCCAGTCTCTGGTAGTTGTGAACCACTAACTGGTAATAACAACTCTGTGACTGACCCTGCTGACACACTCTCCTACACGGGTGGCGATCAAAGTCTCCAAAGTTGGCCAACTCCATCTGGCTGTAATCGTTTTTTAAATCCAGATCGTTGAGAGACGAGGGAGTGTTTTTGTTGGTTTTGTTCCGCGTCCATGGAAACGATGGCCACTCGAATTTGGCCTGCTGGGAGTCCTCTTGCAGGACCTCGGCCTGGAGTTGAGCTACGCCCAACACCAGGAGTAGTATAAGCCCTTGCCTGAAAAAACTTTTACTTTTGCGTTTAAACATGACGAGCCGCGACGGTCAACTGGCCAGTTCGGTTGTGGGAAGCCGGCGAAGAAAGTTTTGGCCCAGTAGGCGACCCAGACCTTTGGGCATGCGCCGCACGTATTAGCCATTAAAGCTGAGCTGAATTTGATAGGCTCGAAATTGCTGAATTATTCGGGGACTGACGGATTGAAGCTTGGAGCATGAGATCGGTAACGTAAGGTGCTACAGTTACATTACTTAATAACACTTTTTAAAACGCAGAAAAAAGATAAATAAAATTTCATATTTTAAAATAGTTTGTAAGAAAGCCTACTCTGTCGGGAGATATGGTATGTAATGGTTTGACTTTTAGCACCATACCACCTTAATCTTAATATTTCTTTAAAATGTTAAAAAGGTATATTTATTTATATTTTAGAGAGAGTTTGTAAAATTCCACATAATTAAGCCTCCGCAGTCGCTGCAGCTGGTGGGGCAGTAGCCATGCCACCTGAACTGGCTGCCGTGCTCATCAAACTAATCACTCCGCAGGCAATCGAGGGACCCAGCGAGTTCTCCTCGTTCTGGTAGGCCAAGGCATTGGGCATGGGCTGTAGTGAGGACGAAAACACCTCCGCATTTAAGGCCGTGTTCAGGTCAATGGCCTTGCTGTGGATCACTATGGATCGGCCGACAATCCCATTGAAGCCGAACAACTGCAGATATATGCTTTGAAAAACGGCTGAAATGCTTCCATCGTCCTTTGTATCCACATTTCCAAGCTGGAAGTTTAAGTTAGGAACTCAGTTAATCTCTAGTTATTAGGAGATATACTGACAAAATTATTGGGGAATTGTCCTCCTGTGGATTTGCATCCATCGCTTACATCTCCGAAGGTATGGATGTGCAGGGCATGTTTTCCAGGGGTCAGTCCTGTCACATTAATGGTCACCTTGATGTCCGAACTATAGGGTAGTTGCTGGAACGAGATCATTCCTGATACGCCCGCTGCCTCGCCGTCGCCCATTAATTTGGCTCCAGCTTGCCACTGAGGTACTAACTGCTGGGGAAATTGGGATTCATGATACTAGTTAGTTCTTAATTATAAAATAAATACAGGTTCGGTTAAATGGAAAATCTAAAAAAAGCTTTTTGTTGACACAGTAATCTGATTTATTTTAAATTATATTTAAAATTACAATGTAAATTACACTCATTAAAAGGCTTAATCTCTTGTAACGCAATGTTATTAATTTTTTACACATAATTTTCTATAAAACTTACATAGGTATATCCCAAGTATGCCGGTTGTGGCGGCAAAAGCGGTCCAAGAAGTCCGGCTGCCCCAGGAATCCCCGCAGGACCTCCCAGCGGCACCGTCAACCGTTCGTACCGCTTCACTTTGGTGCCGGAAACCACTTTGATTCCGTCATCCATTCGAGTCATGTTCACCGGACGCAGGCGATCCAATAAATTTTGTGCGCAACCGGGCGCGAAAATAGCACCATATCCAATTACCAACACCAGAATTAGTTTAATAAGCATTGTAATATAACTCGAAAATGGGGTTGAGACTCAAATACGGGAGAATTGTCAACCTTTCCGATCTGGGGCTTCGGATGAACTGATCACAGCTCCGAACTCGACCCATCCATGATGACTTCGACATGGTTTTCATGCTGATTGACCAAGTTAATTGTTGGGATCGGATCGGAATGGATTTGGCCAGTTGTGGTGGCAGTATAGTGGCCGTATTGCCGGCTCGGTTGATGACTAGATTGGACGCTAATGGCGATTGAGTGTCGCGTGTATTTGATGCTTGGCTACTTGTCCCAGGGGCGTAGTGTTGCCATGGGTTGGGGTTTTATTCAATTAGTTACTCCAACTATGTATTACCAATCTTATTCATCCTCTGCAGAACCAAGCAGAACCTGCAGAACTTATTCCTAAATTGTAAACTTTTTATGAACATTTTAACAATACTCTAACTTTTTAATTTCAGCCACCTGCGACACATGGAGACGAAAATAATTGAATTATAGCATATTATTATACACCTGAATTGTTTATAAAATATACCCAAAAACTATTTGCAAAAACTAGATAGTACACATAGATAGTTGTACTGTTTCAGACGAATAATTCGGCATATCTAAATTTAAATATAAATCCATCAATTAGACAGAAAATGGGTCGTTGGCATATTGAAAGCGAAAATTTTAACCCCAATTCCAGAGGCGCAATCGACACGCGAGATTTGCTAGCAAAGCGATGACACAGATAGTTTATTTTTTAAACGGGCAACCATTTGCAATTATAAACGTATTCGTATTCGTATAATTTGGCAATAAATTAAACTGGGTTATAATCATCAAGTCGGTAATAGTTAATAATAAAAGGATCAGTCGTTTTAGTCGCCCTTTCCATTGGTAACTGGTTTATATCAGGTACCGAGATCATCGATAGCCGCCGCCGCCACCGCGATGACCGCCGCCTCCTCCATTGCGGCCACCTCCTCCTCCACGACCTCCGCCACCGGCACCACCGCGTCCTCCATGTTGATTCCAGCCGGTGCCCTGGACGCGTCCACTGCCGCTAATCCACTGTTGGTCTTGATTTCTTTCACGGCTTCGATCGTGATCACGTTGATGTTGAGGTTGTTGGTTATTTTGCTGCCAATTTCCACCACCTCCTCCGCCTCCGCCCCTTCCACCTCCTCCTCGACCTCCACGGAAGTTACCTCCTCCACCACGTCCACCTCCAGGAGGACCGCTTGCTCGCTGCTGTTGCCATGAGGGCATTTCCGGTGGTGGAGGAGCATGCTCATTGGCACGACCTCCTCGATCTGGAACGCTACCAATCACATGCTTTTGTATCTTAGAGGCGGTGTTTTTCCTCACATTGGCCGAGCTGGTTTTCTCGATTATAGCCAAATCCGTTCGGGCAGCCAGCAAAGCCACCAAATTAGTCTCTTCTCCGCCCACTTTGAACTGCTCCAGTTCCCTCATCTTCCGTTGAAAACGATCCGTTATCTCGTTCTCACGATGGTGCATAGATTCCGACCACTGGAAGCTCTGAACAGTGGCCTCCAGACGAGTGCTCATCATTTGGCGACGGAGATTGTACTCAGCCTCTAGATCCCTGTGCAGTGACTCCAGCAAACGCCACTGGGCATCGTTAAGAGGCTTTTTAAGATTCAGTAGAGGTTCGCTCACCACCTGGCGATTAGTTTGCTTCAGAGACTGATCCAAGGTGGGTATTAACTTTTCGAACAGCAGTTTTGTGTTGATGTTCTTTGGGAGCTCCCCCAGCTGCAGGTCCTTGGCTAATTGCTCGACGGCCTGCTGGGCATTTGACTCGGTTTTCGAACGCTTGCAAGGCGGTCCCACCGGCTGAGCCTTCAGCACCATCTTGGTGGCCATCAACTCGGAGGTGAGATATTCGAGCAGCTGCACCAAAGACTCACGAGTTAGGAATCGCTCCTCCATTGGACCAGTAACCAGTTTTCGATACGGGCAGCCCAGCTCTGTGAGCAAGAGGGAAAGCTCAAAGGAAAACTCGTCGTGGTCTCCGCTTCCGGAACTGACGCGCTCGTCCGTTTTCCGGAGTACATGAAGCTCCTGGGCCAGCCAGTGGATTACCAACCGCAGCGCCGGACTTTCGATCCCTGCATCTAGCGCCCTGCTCAGGTTCTCCTGCTGTAGGCAAGGTCCCTCGTAGGCCAGGGCCTGAAGCGAGTCCACCACGTCCAGTTCAAGTTCCATTCCTTGCTTTGTTGCCGGTGAATTTTCCTATCAGTGTTGTCAGATGGTAGGCAGATTAATTGCACGTTTTTCAGCACGACACTGTATTTAAAAGGTTACCAACACTGTTGTTTTTTGACAGCTTACAACACCAAAGGTAAAAAAAAATACTAAGAGGGGCGCGATTTCAAATTCAAAGCTTTCAAAATTAAAAACTTAAACCTCAAAATTAATTATTAAATAAACTTTAAAGAACCATACAGCATTTTTTTTTATTTTTGCATAACTTCATTTATTGTAGTTACCAATTTCAATATATATTTATTTATACATACACATACATAATTATGCATACATAATTAATATTTATAAGTTTAGTATATCTGTATGTATTTTTTTGTTTTGTAAAGCAGGAAGTTTTAGGATTCGCATGAGTCACACCTTTGGTGCCACAAACATCTCAAATTTTTCTCTTTTACTCTTCTATACATACAACATTGATGTACTTAAAATGAACACACACATTTAGCTATATAATATTTACGTAATAATATTCAGTTACTTCATGTCTTCCAAAATAGGTACTTAAATAATTTAGAAACAATTAAGAAAAATGGCAAAGAAAGCAGAAGATAGGACATACTACGTTCCGTAATGCAAAACACAAATTTTTTTCCCATCAAGACAATTAAAATGGCACAAAAATAAATTCCGCACGAATAACCACAATCCGCGGATAGGGGCTGCCCAGGATTTAGGTGAAGCTGTACTGGTTGTCGACAGCCCGTCCGGTGCATTCGGCACCTGAATTGGAGGCGCCTGCTCCGGATACGCTGGCGCTGTTGTTGCCACTGTCGCTGGTATGTCGTGATTGTCCTGCCGGATGATGGTGGGCTGCCGCCTGTAGCGAGGCGTTCGAGGCCCGTAGATGCGGTTGATCCAGGAAACTCTGGGCGGCTGGTGGCGATCCATGCACGGTTAGAGATGTGGGATCCAAACGGAAATAGACTTGGTCCGGAAAATATACGTGTGTCGGCTCCTGTGGCAGATCAATTTCATTTGTCTTTAGGCGAACACTAAGATTCATGGTGATCACTTCGTTGCACTGTGGGTTAAGCGACAATACAAATCTTGGTCATTCAATGGCTTTACTGAGGATATGGGGGGTGTATGATGAAACAATTAGCATGCAACAATGAACTCAAGCCTTGAAAAGTTTCAACGAAACACGGAAACCAACTAAAAATATACTATAAGTACTCTTGATTTAAATTTTAAAACAATTATTAAAAAAAATATAAACTTGTATTCAGAACTGAGCTCAAAATATAATTTAGTTTAAAAAGATTTCAAATACTTTTAAATTATTAATTTAGTGTTTAAATGAATTGTAGTTTATTTGAAAAATTCCTTGTTCTTCTTTTGTTCTCTTACCTTTAATCTCTTTCTAAAATTTATTTTAAAATTACTTCCAAATTAATAAACTTGCATTTAAACTTTAAAAATGTCTAATAAAAGCATCCTAAATATCTCTGTTCCTGAAATAACCTACAGAAGACCTAAAAATAGCCTATCTATCTTTTTGTACAAGTATTTCGTTCCATTGCAATGAAATGATAAGAAATCAATAGAAATCAAAGTAAAATAAAAAACCATCACTGACACTGAATTGACTCCAAAATTTTGGCTATCTCACATGTCTCGGAGACGGATGACCACCGCCAGTTGCTCCCGCTCCAGCTCCAGCTCCTCCCGGTGCTGCCGCTCCGTTCATATTTCCATTTCCATTTCCATTGGAGGACAGGTCGTTAAGCTGGCCCGAATCGTGGCCAGATCCTCCTGCTGCAGCTGCCGACAAATCGTTTATTCGGCTGTTGTTAAGGACCCAGTCGGTTAGGGTCACATCCGAAGTACCGCCCGATTCCAAAGGTATCGGATTGTGGCGGAAGTGCTCGAGCATCTCCTGGATGGAGGGGAACCACAGGTGCTGCACCCGGCATTGCCCCTTCTCCGAAATTGTGAGACGCAGGTGCTTGGCTCGCCCTTGAAAGTTGAACGTCAGCACGAACTCTCCGCGGCGCGTTTCGCTCTGTCTGACTAAAAAGTAACCATGTCCGGCGGCTTCCGATTGCAAAACCATTCGGGCCGCTTCCGAGCGAGTGAGTGTTCCGTGAAACCACGGAAAGGAACTCATCTCAGCTGTCAGATCAGCCACATTTATATCAGCATCTTCGCCGAGCTCCACACCATCGAAATTACTGGAGGCCGACAATCGTTGCTCGCCCCGGTGGGGTCTTATGGGTATGTCCGGTGGACCTGAGGGCGGCGTTGTGCCCAATTCATTGATGGCGTTCAAATCATTGGCGGATGTGGCACCTCCTTGTCCCAAAGCACTGTCTGCGGACAGGGAAGAGGCGAGTGGAGGTCCTCCGGCGACTATATTTCCGTTGGAACCCCCTTGCTGATGGTACTGCGGATTCTGGATACCGCCAATGGGATTGGCAGTTGGGTTCGTGGGCGAAGTTTGCATTGCAGCGGCCATCACGCCATCGGACTCGATGAGGGGCTGTTGAGTGGGCGGCGTTCGCATACAGTAGCGAATGGTGGCCAACCAGCTGCGCATTTCCTCAGCGTTTTCCGCCTCAATCACGTACTCCATATTGTTGTCCGCTTTGAGGACGAATGTGTTCAGCCTATCGGGCATCTCTAGAATCGTTGTTTCCCGCGCCTCCGAAATGAGGAAGCAGAAGAGACCACTGCGTGGCTTTGTCGACTTGTTTGGGTAGAACTCCAGCATGTAGCCGCCCACGGCCTTAACCAATACCAACTTGCACCGCTCCCATTTCTGGGAGCCTGTCGGCTGGTCGAGGCTCTCCGGGGTCAGGTTGTTCACCCAGCCCTCCTTGCGGCACTCAACCGTGATCTTGGCCAGCTTCGTCTTGCTCTGCTTGCTGCTTCCGCTACCATCCGCGTCGTCGGAGTTCTTGTGGAAAAAGGCCTGTAGCACGGAGAACTTTGAAAGTTGAAACAAGTGGGTTAAATATAGCCGAAGTACCCGACTATTAAACTACTTTAAATTAATAAATTATCAATACTAGTTGCTACAACTTTAAATATAGAGTCTGCTCCACTCACCTTGCCCTTGCGCAGTCCCTTGAAGGAGAGTCGCCTGAGGAGGGATTTGGAAAGCAACCGAGGCACCTCATGCTCCTCGTCAAATTCCACCGATCCCCCACCCGACTTTAGGGTGCTTCGCCTACGGAAGAATTCGGTGTCGTAGTGGACTGAAAAAGACTCCACGAATTTCTGGGCGAAACTGCGATGCTGAATGTTGCGCGCCTCCTCCGGCGGCAGGTTCCCGTTTATGTAGGTGATGCAGGCCTTGGCGAAGTCGGTGGCGGCCACCTTGGCATGTCGTTCGCAGAATTCTTCCCAACTGGTTCCCCCATACGCGTATGAGGACACTCCCATGGCGTTTCCAGTTCCAATCGGTGCGGGTATGAGGTCGCTGCCACCGGCCACGGCCGCCGCTGCCGCCGCCGAGCCGCCCAAGTTGTTGTGGCTGGCAGATGTCGGTCCAATGTATCCACCCGCGCTAAAGGCGCTCGAGTTGGCCCCAGTGCTGTTGCCACCCATCTGTTCGAGCGCTTGCCGCTGATGCTGCTGCTCCTGCTTCCTGCTCCTGCTCCTGCCCCAGTCGCTGGCGGTTGCGGTTCAGTTTGCCGCACAAGTTACCCAGCTGGAGTTCTTTTGTAAAGACACTGCAAAAATATATTTTTGGTTTAAATTTTAAGGGTCGGCTTGAGATAAGAGAGGCTCCTTCAATGTGCCGCAGTTGTGTTGTTGCGTAAGATGGACCTGGGCAAGCCTCTGGTGAGGATTAAAGGTTTGTATGTGAGGTGTTTTATATTAAAAGTTTCATATACTGTTTGTTATAGGGTTCAATTGTGGGTCTTAAATATGTACACCATGTGAAGTATCTATATAGACTGCCATCAGACCATGTATAAGGACGCCCAAATAGAAAATTAAATATGTAGCTTTTCTGTACATAGTGTCGCATAAATTGGATTCATGTTTGAAATACGGAAATATATGGAAAACAGTATATTTCAAATCGTAACTGATGGCCCCCCTAATGGGCTGGAAAAAGATAAAGATGCAGAAACACGCATTTTGATGCCACTCTCACACACATACGCCCACTATTGCACACAGGAATTTCCACGCCTACGACCCGCGACTCGAGTGTCCAATGGCCAAAAGCAGCCTTGGGAGCACGCCTCCCACACAAGCACCGTACCTAGATGTCCAATATTCACAATATTTTCGGCCGGTTTGTTTATGCAACGGTTTGTGTTTTTATTTTATGCAAAATAACGCATTTACGCAGCACTTGTAGAGGTGGAGATATATCGATAATGCAGACCACATCGATGCATCGATATTTTACATTTTTTTAAACTCATCACTGGAGTGGCTCTCTTACTCTCAAGAGTGGATTTCCCTCATCCGCTCTTCTGCTCTCCGAAGGAAACGAACCGGGTAAATAATGCTATTAATTTAATAAATATTAAAGTACGTAAGGTACACTGTTACGTACTTTTAATAAGTAATACAGTACTATTACGAGTAAAATAAATACGATAGAATATTTGATATCTTTTTTAAATCTCTTATTTTTCTAAACTGTCTCTTAAAAAAATATATTTTTTATTTTACATGGCAGTGTTAAAAATCGAAGTAATCGATAGTTTCAATTTTTTAGCTCATCACCGGAATTGCTCTCTTGCTCTCAAGAGAGGATTTCCCTCACCCGCTCTTTTGGTCTCCGAATCGGAACGCAAGAAACTAACCAGCTAATAACAGTGGGGGAAATTCAAATTCAAATTATTTTTATTTTTTAGGGTATCCTTTCTTGTTTGGAAGATTTAAGATCCGCGATCTTATGTAACATTTATCTTTTTCAACATAATACATAACTTTCCTCAACTAAATAGTTAGTAGTTTCTTTCTTAGTCTTATTTATGACAATTAAAAACAGGTTTATCGTTTAAATCTCACATTTTTATTGTTTCTATACGTTACGAAATTGCATTTACTTAGAACTAATATGTAACTGTCGTTTCCATATGCATACGTAATTATTATTTTGTAAACATAGAAAATGTAAATTCTTGAAACATAATTTTTGTGAAACAGACGCAGTGCAACGTTTGTCTTGTTATTGAACTGTATTTTTACTTGCTTATTTATTGTTTGCAACGAACACATGCATTTGGCAAAAACATCATTTTGATATTATGAAGGCGAATGAGACGAGGACGTAGGACAGAAGGATGTAGGACGGAAATGGGCGTGTGATACGGAAACGAGAATTAACGAAGGTGTGAAGGCGAGCTTACTAACTATTATTTGTTGCATGGTGGTTCGTTATCAATATGCATACGTATATGTTTAATATTACGCATAAAGAAACTTAAGTATTTACAGAACATACTGCCCAGAACAGATTTGAAATGGATGCGGATGCGGTCGAAATTCGAATCTCAAAATGTCTGTAGTCTTTTGCTATCGTTTGCGCATATCTGAATGCTTACTGATACAATAGTAATACGAATGCATTAATCTCTATGAATTGTAACTAATATTTCGATTGATCTTTATCCTAGTTGCTACGTAATCGCATGATTGGCGACTTTAAAGCCAATTTTAATGAACTTTCGGATGTAGTATATGCATATATAAAACGTTCTGCTTACTCTAGAAACTATAATTACTCGGTTGTGGTTTTATTTCACTATGAAAACGAGGATCACCTAACTTAAAACGAAACTTAGTTAAGTTGAGTTTAAAAATACATATTCACACTCAATGTGTTAAGAGACAAACGTTTCTTTAGATCTTATAATTGTTTGTGTGTGTTTTTGATTTGAAAAATAAACCTTTTTCATATTTTGTTTGTTTTTCATTTGCTTTGAGAAAGAGCACACTCAGACTTCCAGTTGTTTTGATGGTTGTTGCGCGATGAACGGCTCGCTCCACATGCGTCGCAGGTCGCCCTGTAATAAAATAATTATTATAAATTATTCACATTGAGAACAAGTTCTAGTACCACCTTCAGATAGGCCATTAGTAGAAGCGGCAATAACGTGAAGGGCACCAAGTACAATAGTGCAGGCTGAGCCGCCTTGAAGACCTCAGAGCTCACCGTAGCCGTTAGCAGACCCAAAAAGTAACTGAAAGATATGCGTTCATGAACAATGATGATGGCGCAATCAATAGATTAAGAACCTACCCCAATAAGGAACAATGAAAATAAGTTAGCCGCGAGCCAACGCCACGGGGCGGTGAGAGCGTGGGATCCGAGGTGACGCCTTGCGACTTCTTGTAGGCATCGTAGCGCAGGACGAAGCACAGCAGCAGGCCGGGCATCACCACATCGCCCAGGCCCAGCATCGAAAAGTGACCCGAGTTGTGAATACTGGGGAACACCAGTTTCCCCGGCAAGTTTAGCTTAGGCGTGTCCCGCACGATTCCTCCCAGATTAAACTTCCGCGCCACAATCCCGACTGGATTCTCGGCGGGTCGCGTGGCCACCTTGACCATTACGTTCGTGCTGAAGATGTAGGAGGAGAGGAAAACCCAAAAGACGTCGTAGATGAGCAGGCCGGTCAACAGCAGCGTGGACACCTTTAAGCTTGGCAGCCGAACGAAGGCGATGAAAGCCACACAAAGGCCCATACCCATTGCTGAATAAGAAATATTAGTTATTATTTTGCACAAAATATTACATTTAAGGCATAAGCTCACCGTCCATTAGCAGCCAGTGCCCGGTAAGCACCCAGATGCACACAATCGACACCGAGAGCGTGAAGCTAAAGAGTTCCGCTGCCGTGAAGCGGCCGCATATCCCAAAGGAGAAGCGCTTCCCGTCCGTACACGGCCGAATGATGTACTGGCACATGGGCAGCAGCAGGAACGCCAATGCCACAGTCGCAATAACTGTAAAGGATATACTTGAGAACAACCTTTAACAACAGAGAACCTTAAACTTACTGGCTGTACACACGGCGAAGAGCAGCTGCATCGAGTCGAAAAAGAAAAACATGATAAGCAGTGATATGGATGCTCCGAGTGGCAAGCAGAGGGCGTGCATCGTGTCCAGAGTGGCAAACTTATCAGCTATGAACAATTTACACTATTAGTTACAATTTTTAATGTTTAAGGGCAGCAATTACTTGGCTCCTTCTCCACCTGCTCGCCGGTCAGGAGATTGGTCGTCGACTCATTCCGCTTTTTCTGCTCCCGCTCGCGAGCCTCCTGCTCTATGTTCAGGCTGCGGAAGCTGCCGTAAACAATCAGCAGCATCGATATTAGGCAGGTGGAGACGCGCGACGAGTCCATCACACTCGATACTGTCCAGTGGAGTTCGCGGTACTCTCCACCGCCTGCGCCGCCGCCACCGGCTGCTGCCGCTGCTGCTGCCGCTGCCGCCGCTGCACCGCCACCAAGGTTGCCGGCAACTACCGTTTGCGCTCCCAAACCGCCGCTGCCGCCGGCGCCGCCGTGCGACATGCTCCGTCCGGGTTATCCGGTTGGGGGTTCCTGGCAGTTGCCTTTTGCTTTTCCTCTTTAATACTGAAAGAATTAATTAAGTTAAATTTTGTAAAAAGAAGATAGCATTTCTGTTGCTATACCTGGATAAGTTGGGCGATACGTTGCGATAACGAATCCGCTTATCTGTCGAGTTGCGTCGGGCTTATCGCGTTTTTATGATGGTGCGCCGCTTCAATCTAAACACGAATGGAAAGTGAAATTTGTTTTGGTTTATTGATTTAGTGATAAATGATGTGTTTATTGACCCTGTCACCGGCATACCCACCCCCCGCTAATATTCACATTTTTCAGTACACACTCAGTGTTTGTCTTCCAAAAGTTCTTTGGACAGCTGCGATTCGAAGTACACACTATCAGGTTTGTTTCCCCAGCTAGCTAGTATAGGGTTTGGAAACCTCGGAGTCAACTTTCATGCGTCAGCCAAGTTGAGTAACTTGAACAAAATAAATCCAAAGCGAAAACATTGAATTATATAGAAAATAATAAAGTGGATATACCCAAGGAATTTGATACAAATGGACATGAAACATACATATTTAAGTTTGGGTTCTAGGCAGACAAACAATGTTTATAAATAAATGGTTTATTTCTGTATACAGTTTCCGATTCAGATTCGGAAAAATGATGGAAATGCATCCAGGCATGCATTGGGATAGCATGTAAACAAACAGCTACGAAGATATACAGTGTTTTAAGTTTAAAACACTGAATATAGTGGGGGGTTCTTTATATGGAAATTTGGAAATACTATAAACGCCATGCAGCAAGCAATTGAATATTCAAGAAGAAGGCCACAAAAAGAAGGAAATACAAGAAAATAAATTATAAAAGCGTTACCCAGTTTCTATGAAGTCTGGGCCATTGTTATTGCTGCCACCGATTCTGTTGTAAGTTCACACATCTGGCCAAGGCACACACCCACACCCACACCCACAACCACCCACCCACCCACACACCCACGCAGGGTTGTTGCACTTGGAAAATGTTAAGGCGCTGTTAGTGGAGCGGCGCTCTGTTAAGCCTCTAATGATTATGGAGACAGTTGCCAACTTCCCTGGTGGCTGGTTGCTCTTGTTGTTGCCTGCTAGTGGATGTTGCCAAGTGCCGTTGCTTGCACCAATTTATGCTGTCTGTTGGCCAATGCATAAGCTGCATTCGTACTTAGCACGCATTTGTAATTGCGATGGAATGCAAATGATTAAAAATTGTCAACAATAGCGGTTGAGGTTTTAGGTTCGGAAAGTGAATAAATAGTGCAAATTTGCGGCAAAATGCATTCTAGGGTGGACACTAACAAAAATATATATTTTATTTATTTTTATAAATCATTATAAATAAACAGATTTATAATATAATAACTAATTTGAGGAGTAACTAGCTACTGAGGCAATCGACTTCTATAAATATTGTAATAAAAAATACTTATAGAAATATAAAAAGAATATTATAATAATTAATATTTACAAAAAAATATTTATTGTAAACTTTTAATTTAAAATGGTCTTAGTGCTTGAACCCCATCTGTATCCGCCTCTCATTCTGCCATTGTGTTGGTATTTGTCCCCTTTTTTATTTCCATCTCTCGCTCTGGATGCAACAATTTAGGTTCCCACACACCGCAACTGGCAGACGATGGGGGCCCGGTAGGAATTGTTAACGAGCGCTAATTAGAATTACATTTTAGGGCGAGGGTGTAGAGATACACTATTAAATGTTAATTTTTGGAGACTTCATAGACTAGGCCGGTCACCGAACAGAAACTATCCACTGTTAGCCACCACACTCATTGAGAAAATGCCGTTCATGTCACAACTCCAACACACATACCCCGACACTTTCTAATTTAAAACGCCCCGAACCCCGAAGAAGTGGGGAACTGAAAATAAAAGAAGTACCAGCCGAGCAATTGGCTTTGCTGTAACTGCCCACAACGAATGTGAAAGTGAAATTTGCCAAGATACCGGGGGGAGTTTCAGAAAGAGCGAGGGAAACAGGAAAAAAAAAAATCCATCAAATACTAAACAAACTACGGATAAATAGATATAAGATAAAGTATCTGTATCTAAATTTTTAGTGAGAAAGTATTTAATGATTTATTGATTTAGATAGATATTGCCATTTAATGAACTAAACTAGTTACTTGACTTTAAACTGCATTTCTTCAGGTGTATTGCACGCGGAAAGAGCTCCTAAACAAGTGCGTAAGCTGGGGCGAAAAGTATCTTATTATGCAAAAAGGGGGGCGGTGGGACAGCGACTGGCTTGCAGCGGCTGAGATATGTTCATTCGAAAAACTTAGCCTGCGCTTTAAGGTTTTTTTTCCCGTTTTCATTCGTGTTTGGTTACACTCCACTTCATTCCATAACATTAACAACAACAACAAAGTCAACTCCAACTTCGCTCCACTGCGTAACAAAATTACAAGACACTCACATACACTAACATTGCTGGCGGGTAGTTGGGGCAAGTTGGGGGAATGAGACTGGTCTTTAATTACGCCAAAAAAAAACCATATATTGCACTCTATACTCCAAACTCAGGGAAACATTTCGCTTACTTTGCCTTCACATTTACATTCGCATTTGGCTGTGTATTTGTTTTGTTTTTCCTTTGCACGGATTTTCTTTCTCGCGAGAAAAGGGTCTTGTCACCCCGATACCATGTTCTCCGCTTTTCAGCTATAAGCCATTTTAATGCACTATGCCACTCGATTCTCGTTGCCGTGAGCGAACGTTAGACAACCATTTTAAACGTATTTCTATTAGTTTAATGTTTTCCACAGTGCCTCAGTGTTGGTGTTTTTCAGTTTGAGGGAGCCCCCAAGCACTTTGTCGATTTTGGTATTTTTTCTCTTGGAGGGAACAGCTCCTCTAAACTATCGAAAAATAAGGCCTCTTTAAACTGGAAACAATGTTATCGATATAAAAATAAAATTTTATACGCAAGCGGAAAAGCGAATAAATTAAACCTTTAGATGTTTATCTCCATCTATTCTTAAGTTTGCCACGCGAATACATTTGTTTATTTTATATTGTGGTTTAAAATACATGGGACCTGGTACCTTAAAAAAATAAATGAATGCCAATTATTTAATGCCTTTATAGTAAGGTCGTAACAAAAGACTCGACTATGATTTTCATATTCTTCTAAAAGCATTGATGTTTCATTCTGGATTGTCCAAAAATCTATTCCGGTGAATTTTTGAATTTAGGGGGATTTTTTAGTGGGTTTTCAGGCAATCCGATAGATTCTAAGGGTTACTAATCGGTATCTGGCATCACTGATAGTTGACTCGAACGGACGCTTGCTGCGGCTCGATGTACAAATAAAATTTTAAATAATTTGCAACGGTTGCAAAGGAAAATTGCGCCAACTGTGGCTTAAATAAAAGTGTTTAAAAAATAAATAAATAGATATTTGGCAAAGGTCTTTAAGTTGGTCTAAACGTGCAAAACGGAAATCGCCTTGCAGGTTGCAGTTAAATACGATTTTGCTGCAACCAACCGACAGTGGCTGCAAGAAGCATCTAAAAAGTGGTGACAAAACCAGTTAATTCCAACCCACTTTCGGCGAGAAAATTAGTTAAAGAACAGAATCCGCAATGGGTCTCAACGGGTGCTGTTCGTGCGTCAAATATCTTATGGTCCTTATAAACATTTTGTTCTGGGTATGTAAGCGACATCAAAAAACCGAGATTCTTTTCTCCCATCACAACAACTGGAACAGGGACCTAAATCTGTGTGTGTGTTTGTTGTAGGTGTGTGGGTGTGTTGCGTGGTAGCTTGTGTGTGTTGTGTATTCCCGACGCCCCTTTGCTAGGTGGGCGGAAGATAGAAGTAGGGGCAGGGCAGCGCGCGCACGCTCTTTTGGAGATTGCTCCTTTGGAGCCCTCCTCTCTTAGGTTCTCTCGCTCGTAGGTGCACAAAAAAAATAATTGTTTTTAGTGATAACATTGAAAATAATATTATAGATATAAAAATGTATTATATTATGTTATACATATGTTTGATTTAAACTAGTTTTTATTTAATAAATACATTTTCATAAAAAATAATTCATAATTACTACTTTATTACTTGAAATGCATTATTAGACCACTACTCCACCCGCCAACAATGGATTTCTTCTAAGAAGGGAACCTCTTCTGCGCCCACCTCCCCCCACAATCGCACATCTAAACAGTGTCTTTATTTTTCTCTTTTTTTTCATTTCTGTTTACTTTTTTTTCTGCTTCTCCCTTTTTCCGCTTTTTTTTTTCTTTTTAATTTTTTTTATGTTTGTTTGTTTAATAAGAGAAGGATATAAAGTTGGCGATCACCCTTTCCGCCCTTCCAGAGCTCTCAGAAAAAGAGTAATTTTTGTTGATTTACGCAATTTCATTAAACTTTTATCATACTTATGGGGTTTCTCACCGAAATACATTCCTTTTCTCCATCGAGTATGTTTATGTTCTCTTTCAAAGCTTGCATCTTATCTATTAGGGCCTGCAGTAGGGGCTTTCGAAATCATTTTTCTTTTCGTTTGGGCATCAATTTATAATGCTGCGCTTATGCTGGTTGTTTTTATTTTTCTCCTTTGGCTGGTTGTGGGTGCCTTTTCGATTTTTGTCTATAGTATTTATTAGTCAAAAGCTATTTTCGAATACGGGCGAGAACAACAAAAACACATGCGTCCGTCTCAAGATGTCTTAGTTTTAGTCGTTATTTTGTGCACAGTGGTGTACAATAATTAAAAAAAGAAAATCTAAATGGAAATGACCTCAACTATTTTTAAAGCGATGATGGAGAAAAGTACGTCAAACACATTTATTTTTAAATGAACTGTCAACAAGTCTGCTCCACTGTGGGCATTGTTGAAATTCATTTTGATTTCTCTACACCTTCTGGACACTGTGCGGCAGTTTCCAAACATTTCCATTTTCATCGTCGCTGTGGGGCATCGTGATCAAACGCCACGATCTCTGAGGACGCTGAGTTGCCGCCGCTGCCATGATCCCAGATCCGGTGGGGCGGTTACCGGGACGGAACGGGAGGCCGATGCTGTCGCTTTCGTCATTGAAGTTGTCAGTGACCAAAAAAAAGCCATCCGTTGGTCATCCCCACCAGTCCACCCACAAAAATGATTAAAAAGAGTACATATCTATTTTCAACAAACTTTTGATCGATTTACTTATTTTTTTTTTTAATTTATGTATTTTTTTTATACCACATTTAAACTATTTTTAAACATGCCATTTACAAGACCCGATGTTCTATTTTCTCCTCAATTATTCAGCGGTGGCGCTTCATATTCCATCTCTGATATAATTTGTGTTGTGCGACTGCAGTTCTCAATCGATGCAGTTAATTGTGGCAGAAAAAACCACTGGAAGTGTATACTACACATACATTGTATGTATTCTCACACCCGAAGTTCTCGTCGTGATTTCAACTGGGTCTTCTGTCGGCACTCGAAAGTGGGTCAACGAAGGACCTGCACATTTATTAGCCCCTTCGGCAGACTTTTTGTTCTTTTTTTTTTGTCATGGACACGCGACATCGTAAAAATGTTACGAACAAAAACGGCGAGGATTCCATTTGTTAAAGAAAAAAAATATTGATACTAAATTGGGCTAAAAAGGTATACAAAAATCTGAATATAAAGGTTCTTTTATTTTTATTAAATAATTTTTGACAAATGATTTCAAAAAATAACCATTTCTTACTTAATATTTATTTAATATACATATATATGTTTGCTGGCACTTTCTGACTTGATGGCAATGTTACTCTATAAACTGCCCTCGTGTGGAGCAACATTGTAAGATATTATGTTTCCATGAATGGAGGCACACACATGAACCATTGGGGCCCAAGCGAGTACTTAGTGTGGCACACTTTTTCGCTTGCTCTTGCCCAATAATTTTTCAAATTAAATAAGTAATATAGTTTTTAAGAAAGAGTCCCTATTCATCTCAGTTCTTAAGCAAATAAAAAAAAAATATGCATATATGTAGTTTTGATAGTTCTTAGAGGTCTACTTGCAAGGCCTACTGCGTAATCTTATCTAGAAGCTGAGATGCTCCAGATTTTAATTCAAAGATCTTTAGAGAATCTATGTACAAACAAGTTACAATTGTTGTTTATTAAAAAAAATATTTCTGTTTTGCAAGAGCCCTTTGCGTTGCTAAATACTTCTCAAGTGGCTATTTCCCATAGAGCAGAGCTCTCACATCTCTTGATTAATTTTCATCGCAAGCCCCTTTGCTCTGGGATGAATAATTCGCTGAATAATTAATGAATATAAACACATTCTGCATTCTATTATATGTCATTAGCTCTTATTAGATTTTCTGATTCAAGCATAAATAAGAACTTGGACGCAAAATAGATGTTTAAGGTTTCATTTGTTGTGCTTCAGTCTCTCTAATTTTTACTCCGTTATAATTTTGTATTAAACAAAAATGAACACAAGTGTTTATAAAAGCTTGATAAGAACAGCGAATTCAGCGCGGATCAATGACTTATTTCTATAAATAAATAAAATAATCACAACTCTGAACATACACATATTATGGAATATATATTAATTTTTTAAATATTTTAATAATATTTTAAATAGTAAATTGGTTTAATTCTAACCACAAAGGCTCACTTTTTATAATTTAATTAAAACAAACTAATAGAATTTGGAACTTTCAACGTAGCTGACATCATAAGTTACGCAGCAGGGGAACAAATGGGGGGGTTGGGGTGTAAGGGCGTGGCGAGACTCCCACTTTAATTGCCGCCCAACCAGATGGCGTCACTGACGCGTGCCTCCAGTAATATGAGTCCACTATTCCCCTAAAATCTATACAAATTTTATGATTTTAAAATAATATTTTTCCCTTTACAGATCATTGGACTGACTTTTGTCATATCCGCCGTGTGGATGCTAACAGATCCCACATTCGTCCTGTCCATGACCCAATCCTACCAGCACTACCAAATAGCGCTCTACGTCCTACTGGGGATCGGAATTCTGATCACTTTAGGCGCGTTCTTTGGCTGCTGGGGCGTTTGTCGAGAGTCGCAATGTTTTCTCGTTTCGGTAAGTAAGAATTGGAGTAAAAAAGTTAATTATATGCGAATTCCAATTAAAACGAATGCAGTTGTGTGGCCCACACTACTCCATTCATGTAATTGCTTTGGAAATCGGCCCACATGGCAGTGCCAAGTCTGGGAATTTGTGGATGTATCATTTTGGGATCTCCGAGAGTTTATTTACTCAACGCCTACACCCTCTGGAACTCATAAATTGTAAATTTTCTTGCAGTTCTTCTGTGTCATACTGGTTGTTATGGTGGCGCAGATTGCGGCCGGGGCCTGGGCCTTCCACAATCAAGACAAACTGGACGATATCATTCGGGCAGCTGTTAAATCAACGGTGCAGCATGAATACGGACAATCCACCATGAGTTCACAGACCGTGACCTTCGATGCGTTGCAAAAGAATGTGAGTAATTTGAGATATTTTCAAGAAGACATTAAATTTAATGACATCCCTTTCCATTCTCGTTTAGCTGAAATGCTGTGGCGCTGATGGTCCTGGAGACTGGGCCACAAGTCGCTTCAATAATGTGGACCGGACGAATATTGTCGAGATCGCCGTGTCGTCCATGAATGTTTTCTATAACATACCCGAGTCCTGTTGCAAAGAAAATCTAAAGGACAACGAATGCGAAATGTCACGTCGCCTTAAGTTCGGGGGTCCCTTGAACCAAGCCATCTATCAAACGGTAATTAAGAGGGCAAGGTTCAATTATAGACTCTTAAAAAAAAAAAGACTAGGGGATACCTACTCCAATGTTATGACATTCCATTTTTAGAATCCCCGCCATTAGCTTTTCATTCTTTCCTCTTTCCAATTACTGAATAACCAAAAACCCATTAAAAATCAATTGGCAGAGGTGGGTCCGACTCATAAGTTCTTGGATGAGCGATCATTATCGCTCTTTTCTGGCCATAAAAGTTAATAATCCTTTATATTGTTTTCGGGGTGTCTTTGGTCTGCCAATTCTCGTCTGCCGACGCTGAGACGATAAAAAATGAGTTTTGATTAATATTGATATTCATGCCGCATATCAGTTTTCGATCTGTTTGTGTGACGGCGCCCATGGAATGCGTGTCGCAAGCCAATTGAGAGAAATTTGAAGTGCCTTCTGGGAGTAATTTGAGTAACCGTCTATGTTGCAGGGTTGTGTGGACAAAATGATTGAATGCGTTACTGAGAACTGGATACCCATTTTCGCCGTCACCGTCTCCGTCATATTTTTGGAGCTGCTGTCCCTCACCTTCGCTCTGAGCCTGTGCTGCGCCGTGAGGAACAAACACTACAAGGCCTGAGAATTACAGAACTCCCATAGGGAAATCACAGACGATGAGAAGTACTAACAAACCAAAACAAAGCGAGTGCATAGCGAGGGCTACTACTAAAGCTGAGCAATAAAGGAGATGCATTTAGGAGTGGAAAGGCTTGCGCAATACAGTCCGAGGCCCCTCGTCAATACTTTAGCAACACAACCGACAACAACCGAAACACAATTTTGTAGTACTTTTAACAACAAGAGGAAGTTGAGCAAATGTATTTGAGATACGAAGCGTTTTGGAATTTGTGAAAATTTTTAAAAAGCAAACAGCAGGATTTCGGAATTCGTATAATGACGAAATCATCTTTAATCGAGAATAACAACAAGAATAACAAAAAAACACTTTTCTAAACAAAACTATTTCTACAAAAAAAAAACACAAACAGTAAACTCCGTATATGTATGAACAACTTAAGCAGCTCCATCATATTTAGCATAGCGAAAACGTTTCGAATTCATACACATACTATATATAAAATATATAGAGAAAAGCATAAGCACAAAAGAATAATGTTAATTGCCAAAAAACAAGAAGAAAAAATGTAAACAAAACGAAAACGCAATCAAATTTCGTTCCACATTAGTTTTGTCCGTAAGACTCTTCATTATACCATACATATATTAAGTTTTTGTGGCCATTTTTATGCTAACACAATGCCAAATGAAATATGAGTACATCCGCCAATACGTATGTAACACATAACAGCATTCCACGAGAATGAGAATGATTGACAAATTTTTGTTCTGGACAAAACGCATTGCCATCCAAAGACCCAGCCCAAAATATGCTTCAAATCATTTTGTTACCTTTGTGTAAAATGTTGTGCTAAAATCGAAAAAAAAAATAATAATTCGTAGAGCTTCTCGAAATTGAATGCCAAATATTTTATACTTAACAAAATTGTAAATTATTTCATCATAACTTATTTAATTGAGCATAAGCAGACATGAGCTAGAACAAAATTTTATTAACATTTAAGTAAATGTTGAATAATCTGTTAATAGAAGATTGATTTGTCCTAAGCTGACATTTGGCCAATTTTACTAAATAACAATGTAAAGTCGTATTTTCAAGTCGAAAGTTTTTGTTCAATGTTTTCCAAAGTTCACAAACTAGTGGTTTTCTAACCCATTTTTTCGAATACAACTAAGGCATATTTGTGTAGAAGTACAAGTTTTTGTACGAAGAATCAATGTGAAATGCACAAAATGTTTAACGGAAAGTACACACTTATGTAACAAAAAATCTCTATATTTACATTGTATTTTTACCATACACCTTAATATATTGATAATATATATTTTTTGTAACATTTTCATTTACCTGTTGTTATATGTGAATTTTGTTGTTGATTAAGCGTATCCTGAACGTCACCGTGTACCCCTTCAAAATGTTTAAGTAAATTAAATCTACAAAAACCAATCCAAGGTCAAAATTATAATAAATTTACAAACAAACAAAATTTAAACTAATATATATATTAACTTTAAATGTACACATTTAAGAAAATTATTTATTTTAAAATTGTTTTAGTATATAGTTAAGAGAACAATTTCTTGGAGTTAATCAAATAAACAGAATAATGATTTAGATTAAGAGATCAATCACTTACAATGCAGTTCACCATCATATAAAATATTTATAAAATGAAACCTTCACATTTAAATGGAATAAATTTAGAAAACAATTCAAAGCATAACTCATCATCAAACATTTAAAATCAAAAAAGTACGTATGTATCCTTAAAAAAAATTGGAACCATGAATACCATAAATACAATCAACTCATCATGTCCATTATTTATGAAAACTACATAGTTTTTATGAAATGTGCCCATTTAGCGAGGCATCTTAACACAAAATTAAAAAATTTAAGCAATAAAACAACGCTCAAGATTTGTACGAAAACAACAGAACACTAAACAGAGGCACAGATTAAAACATGATGTTTATGAAAACAAATTTAGAGAAAAAAAGCATACAAAACTGATATTTCAAAATAAATAATCGTACTTTAAAACAAACTGTCTTAGTTTGCATTTATACTTTTGGGTTAGAGTAGATAAGTGGGAGTTATGGATGTGTTCTAGGGAAGCAGCCTCCCAACCAATAAAAACACTTTTAAAATTTACATAATTAAATAGTTATTTTTATTAAAATTTTTATCCTTTACCCACATTTTCATTGGCAAGGCTTGTTTTTGTTGTTTTCAATCTTCAATATTATTTTATTAAGTTGCATAAGAATTTTTTAATTTTTTATTCTTGACTATTGTTTGTCATATCAGAAACATAAGTGGAACTCAAGAAGAGTGGAAGTGTTAAGAACTTAGGTTGTGACATTCATAAGACCCTCTAAAACTAACACTTAGTATTCGGTTGTTAGTCCACATTATTTAACAGAATATTTAATTTTTTAGTTCCTTAGTTTGAATTCCTTCAGTTTTCCTTTCTAAAGGAACAACAAACATTAATGACTTTAAGATATAACTATGCTGAAATAATGAACTGTAGATGGTAAAACGTGTCAAGAGGACTTTTAGACAATTAAATTATTATAATTTATACATATGCTTATGGGTTTGTCGTATAGTATGATAGTTATATTACTGGAATGAGATTGACTATCATGCACTTATGTATAATCGATCCAAATCACTAACCACGTTTCCTCTTGTTAATTTTGTTTTTTTTTCGATATTCATAGGGATAAAATAAGGTAGGTATAGTAATTTCGAAAGTAAAATTCTAAATGGTTTAATGATAGCGTGGAATTCAATTTCTCTGATTTTTCTTAAAAATCACTTAGCTTGAAAAATTATTATCGTAATTTACATTTGCTATAGGTACGTTTTGATTCAATTTAGATAAAACTAAATTTGATGTTAGGGCAACGCTAAAAATAATTTTCTACATGATAGTTACACACATAGTGAAGTCTGGCATGGATTTCGGATTCCATTCCATTAGGCTATGCACATTTAAATTTGGAAATAGCTAGCATCTTCGTTCGACAGCAAATAGCAGCTAAAATCGATTTTTTATTTGTTATTTTCCAATTAGTTTGGGCTAATAAATGTCTTAGGGTTTAAAAAGGATTTAACTTTAGGTTTAAGCGTTTCGATTTCATAATTTATTATTTTGACTAGTTAAACATTTAGCATCCTCGGTTTTGATGATAAGTTTACATCAATTAGTTTCCCATTCATATTTTTTGGACAGTGTACGTTTGTATTGCATAGATCGTTTCTTAAGATATAGAAATTGTGGGTGGTTTATCAAGTAGGTCGCATAAATACTTTTAAACGCAAGTTATTTTAAACACCTTTCAACTAACGTTTAGATTTGTTGTAATGATTGCATATGAAATGGCTTTGCCGGTTGATGGGAGTACTTTTGACGGATAATTACACATAACATCTGTGAACATTTATGGAAGAATATATATGGTATTCTGTAGGCCTATTGGAAACTCTTAGAAATGTAGCAGAATATTTGATTAGTATATATTTTTTATTTAACCCTGCTGAAGCTCAGATCCATCTTAAATAAATTAAGATCAAATCTATGTTAAACATCTAAATTTAATAATAGTTCACCGACATGCTTTCAAATCCAACATTCAAATATTTCGCTCCTCATAAAGGACAAGTGTTCAAGGATCCACCTTTAGTTTTAGGCTATTATGTTGGCCAGTATAAAAAGGGTTATTCTCTGTCCTCTCTTTGTTTAATTTTCTTCCGTCTTTTTAAGGCGTCTGCATGAGTTTGTACAGAATTATAATATGATTTTAAATTAAAGCAATAATGGAAGAACGATGGCTACAACGAGGAAATAGAAAGTTTCAAACCACATTGATTGTCCTGTCTTGTCCGTGCACAGTTTAGCATTCAATGTTTGTGAGTTTCCTAGGAGGATATCGCTCTCGAAGAATGCAGTTTCTTAGTTTGTTCAACAATATTTGTCCAGCGTCCTGTGCTGAAAACCTTGATTTCATTATTGGGGTGATGTTTCTGGTTATCATTGGTAAATACAATAAGCTGCGACGCATGTTATTGAAATCACTCGAAGAGTCATTCAGTTTATAATAAAAAATCAACACGGCCTTGTATAAATATTAAATTAAACGTAATTCTCATGTGCTATTTTTATATATCGGTGGTTGGTTGGGCATAAAAAAACCCAGGCATATATTATTAATGCGTGTTTACGGAACGTATTTTTCCATTTTTAAACCAATGTTGCAGCGAGCAAATGTAGCGAAAATTGCAAATTCAATTAGTCGATGGGGAAAAACGAGCTGTGCAAGTCAAAAATAATTATAAACAGAATTCCCCCCAAGCTTTAATTTAATTTTCATGTGCCGCAGTTAACGTTTTAATTGACAGCGACGTAAAAGGTTGGCAACTTTGAAAATGTTCACGATATGAACGACAAAAAAAATCAATTTTATAACATTATTGTTGGTATTCTATCGTTGCTAGTTAAGTGTAAATATTATAGTATAATGTTTATATTTATAGTAAAGTAAATCGTGTTGAGAGCTCGATTTCTCTTGTTGTCGGTATACCAATTCCTTTCCTGAATCAAACATTCGGTTTGGTGGTTTAGTTTAGTTTTGTTCTTTAAGTGAAGTTCATTTGCATTGTTCATTGTTTATATGTCATACATATACATACATACATACATATATATCGTAAATACATAAAAGACCAATTCGCTTTTCACGGCAGGAATAAATTCATATGCTCAAAAAATTACATATTCATCATAATCGGATCAATCTTAGTCGATCTCATCGTTAGTTATATAATAACACACTCATAAAGTTTAAAGTTTGGTTTTAAATGTTCATCCTAAGCTAATGTTAATTACTAATACGATTCACTTCCATTTTTGCATTCAATTTCACTGGTGTTATGTATTTGTTATGCATTTTTTCTGCTTTTCTCATTTCTTTTTTTTTTTGTAAATTTTTCAAATTTTAAGGTTTTTTTTCAACGCCTATTTCATTTAGAGATCTATAAGCGATATTATAGTCCTGGAACTGCGTAGCTCTGGCTCATTCTCTTGTCATCAGAGGTCATTGTCAAACATTTGCAACGAGCGCGTTACTAAGTCGTCCTTCAGACAGGCCTCCAAAAATTCCTCTATCGTTATTATCCCGTCCTGATTCAAGTCCAACTTGCGAAAGACACGATCCACCTAATAAGAAATATATTTTTATAAAAACTGCTGCTTTTAATGAGTGTATTTAAAATTTAATTTAATTTAGTCAAATGTTGCCAAAAATCATTCTGCAATCTCTTATCTGGATTGCAGATACCTTCCGTTGGAATTTTCATTATTTTCAAAGGGGGAAACGTAAAGCCCTCATTATTAAGTAAAATATCCGCTGATGCTTCCGCACATGAAAGCTTCCGTTTCCCCCTCTCGAGCTTGGCTGATATTTTCAATGCATTTTCAATTCCCATTCAACGAATATGGAACACCCACTCCCACCGCTCATGTTCTCTCTGTGTTCGCAATTATAATTACTCATACGCACTGTGCGCCGGCGAACGTCAGCGGATGTTGCGCGATATTTCAAGAGCGGCTTTTGAATACAAAATGAAGCATACAACTCGGCGCCATGGGATAGCGGACAGATAGAGATTTCAGTAACAATGCCTAGGACAGGTGACAGTTCTGGATACGAGTAAATAGAGTCTTGGCATTTGTCGACATTTGGATAAAGTTTTTGCATATTTTTCAAAGTTTAGAACAGAGATTCAGATGCGTCATGGAACTGGTACAACCTTTGTTTTACAATTTAATGAGTTTAGTTCCATGAAAGTCTGTTGCATAGTTATTTTTCCCAAAAATAATCCTTGACTTTATTACTGACCTGATCTCTCGCCTTGCGATCGTCCTCAGGCTGGTGCGGTCTCCTTCCCATAAGCTCGTGTATGGCCAATATTATTTCGCTCAACTCTCCGCGACTGATCCGACCGTCGCCGTTCAAGTCGTAGAGCTTGAAGGTCCAACGCAGACGCTCGTACACCGAGCCGCGCAGCAATGTCGATAAGGTGACCAGTAAATCCTAATAATCATTAAAATTTATAAATAGGCATGGCCGGAGAAGATTGCGTAAACGCTATTATAATGAGAAATAATTACCCGAAAACTAATGGCGCCATTGCAATTAACATCGAACGCTTTGAACACATAATGAGCGTATAAACTGGAATCTATATAAATAGAATAAGCAAAGGAGAGGGGCACAATTAAGGGCGTGTGAGAGTAATTTTTTTTGTCGTCTTCCGTTTTCTGGTTATTTGAGTATTTTGGCATTTGGGGGCGCAGCTGCTGCAAGGACGAAAATTTTCGCTTAAATGGCGCTTTATGACGCGCAACTATAAAAAGGAAAAGCATAAGAGCTCAGCGACAGCATTGAATGGCGGCAGGCACTCCCGCACCCGACCTCTGAAAAGGGACATTTATATTCAAGCACACATATACAAATACTTACTGCCATGCGGAAAGAATTTGGCGTAAATATCCTTAAAACAATCCTCGTGCACCACGCCCTCGGGGCATTCCTACGAATAAAGAAATCGCCATTGCAGTGTTTGCTCGGTTATTAAAAAGAAAAAGGCAAATGTAATGAGTTTGGGTTTAAAAAGAGCAAGGAATCTTGCACAAAATATAAATGGTTTTGATTTCTATGGTATTATAAATAAAAATGAAACGAAAAGTAGCTTTAATATAACGATGAACTCGTTTTAAGATGGACATAAAGAGTAGGAAAAAAATAAAACTGAGAATAGGGCAAACTATCAATGACCTGCCAAACTATCAATAGGACAAACTCGAAGTGATCCGAAACTCTCCCTGGCGGAAACTATTCATTTGCTTGACCCCGAGCTCATCTCTTGTTGACCCATATATTGAAACTTTTTTTTTGTTGAGCTAGCAAGTTTTCCGCACTTGCATGTAAAAGTGCTTGGACACACATATTCTCTTACAAAGACCGAATTCATTTGCAATGAAATTCAAAACGCGTGTGCATTAAAGTGACAGCCATTTATGGCAGGCTCTCCTTCATATCCGGGGCAGTATTCTTGGATAATAAAGTTGCCAGTTTGGTGTATAATAAAAACTGCACATATTATATTGTTTACTTTAAGCCTAATAAATTTCACAAGATTTTAGTTATTATTCACGATAAAATAAAAGGAAAGTTATGTAATAGTAGAAAGTTTCAACTTAAAGGGATTTTACTCCAAAGGACATCTTAAAAAAGCATGACAGTTAACACTTACCGTTTTGAATCCTCTGTACATGACCCGAATCTCCTGTTTTGTGAACTTGGTCTGGCGGCAGAGATCCTCTAGGGCAACGGGAATGGGCTTAGGCACGCGTGTGTGTTCCAACTCATAGACCACCTCCTCGATGGGACTCTCCGGTGGTGAGGCCATGGTTGCTCCTTAATTATTGTTGACTCGGTTTCGTATTCAATTAATTGCCGGGTTGATTATGATTTGTAGCCTAATATCAATTTGCATTTAAGGTGCTCGGTTTTAGAGGCAAGAGAACGAACTCATTATGCTCAAATTCGCTAAAAGTATTCAATTTCTTTGTCCTTTTTTTATGGGTTTGCCTCCTTTTCAGTGGTCTCTGCTTTTAATCCCTTTCAGTATATCCTTTTTATTTTTTGGTGGTATCTGGTTTCTTTTCTACGGTTTCCCGTACGCCATTCCACTAAGTCGCTAATGAGGCAACCATAGCTATAACGAAATAGAAAGCACAAGTGAGAAGGTTGGGCAAATATTACACAGCTACAAAAAAGAAAAGCTCTTCGTTAGTGTCCTTGAATTAAATACTAATATAAATTTTGCCAGTGAACTTAAATCAAAGTCCTGTGCCGGGACAAGGACACTTTCGGCTGCCGGAAGTGAAACTCGTAACCGCAGCTATGTACCTTTTGCGCAAACATTTATATTTACTTTTTATGTAAGCACATCGAGTATACGCCCTGTTGACTGCCTCAGGCTCTGGTCCCGTCCCAGGAGCAGCCAGGCAGGCAACATGCAAATGCAGATTATTATTGCGTACCGTAAATCAAAGGCGAATCGAGTTATGCGCGGTCTTTGGCGTACTTGCAGCACCTTCGTTGCACTTGCCGCTGGCAAAAAGGAAGTGCAAGGGTGGGGCTACAGATGGGGTGTGGTGGGAAAAGGTAGTGGAAAGGTTGTTGGGCAGAAGAAATTAATGAGCACTTTGCATGCTAATGAATTGAATGCGATTTCATTCTGATTATGTGTTTGTTCGCGTCAGCAACACACTTCGGAAATAAAAGTCTTTAATTAATAAACAATAATTATTACAATGTGAATTTATAACATTCTTTGAAAAGAATTTGAGATGAAATATTGATCAATTTTATATCTTTATTCTACGCTCCCTAAGTCCCAATACCCATCTTCGACATTTATGGCTCATTCATCATAATAAACTCAATCCATAAATTCGATTCTCCTAAATCCACAAATTCAATTTCCTTGGCAATGATTCGCCTGCACCAACTCAAATCAAATCTTTGCAGAATCCTCCTCGTTTTTTACCCTGACAAATTTCAACAGCACTTCAATATTTATCAGCGAAAAGTCAAAAAGTGGGTTCTGCTACTATTTCCACTCTATTTCCATTCCGTGCTTTCGTTTTATTTTCTCCCACACAGCCACACAGTCTAGAGCTGGAGGATATATGTAGGTGGAGGTACTTCCATTTCCGACGTCACGGTTATTTTTCAGTTGGAATTGATTAAGCGGGAGATGGACCGAAATGGGGTCACTTCGAAACGGAAATAGCTTTGACAGTCCAAATCCGAAAAAAATGTATTTGCCAGATCTGCAATTCTCTCACTGGCTCTGTTTAAGCTACTGGATAGATATGTTACATGAAACACTTTCCAGTAACTAATTTAAAAGCCATACATTGCATTATAAGTATCATTATGAGTAATAAATATTAATTCAAGTACTCTCAGTTCTCATAAATGCCCCACAAACAAAGCTAAAGTGTAATCTATAACTTAGCTCTATAGCCGCAAAGTCCTGAAAATGTGCTGGGTGAGCTCTTTAAACCACAAGAAACTGTTAAATGCTGGCTGCCATTAGCATAAACAGCATTAAAAGCGGAGAGAGCCATAAAACCGAATACAATGTCATACTTAGCTGCTCGAGCTGCAGCCAACTAATTTCATGACTCTATTTTGCACAAATCAGTGTGGCACAGTCTGTGGGGAAAATGGAAAATGGAAAAAGGCGAAAATGGGAGGCTGTCCGGGGAAGGGAAGCGCTTGCAACTGCTTGCAGTTTACAACGTTTCAGACCATGTTGGTGTTACGCCTTTGGCATGGTCAGGATCGGCTTTTGTACATAGAGAAATAATGGAATTTTACTAAATCCTTTAATCTTTTTATTCTTTGAAGATAAGGCTTATCCTTTTTATTTAAATAATTTTCATTCCTCGCTATAACTTGTTTGAAATTGGTACCTAAACAATATTCTTTTTTTTTGTGTAGCACACTTTGTCGGGCACTTTCATCCCACGCCACACACACGCATTTCACTTTCAAATGCATTTTTGGCGAGGCCTGTGTTCGGGGGCGTGCATGTGTGCATGTAAAATGTTTGTCAAATATCACGTATACGACATGTGCTTCCGGTGGGGATCGCACGAACACCCACGAATAACCGTCCAACCGACCGAGTCGAGGCAAACCCATTCACTGCCAGGGCAGCAAAGCTAATTAAATGTTAAATCAGGTCAGTGTGTAAACATTGTAAGGCCAAAATCCTTATTAGCCGATTCCCAATTGCGAGACACTCGGCGCTTGACTTTGGTAAAATATATCCACACATCCGCAGACACAGAAATGCACTTAAGTCGAATGAGAGAGGGACGAAGGGGAAGGCTTAGATTGGATATGCAAATTTTCTGGCAAGGCAATGCCAAGAACTGTATGTTTATTCATTTGTCTAATTGTGTTGTTCTTGTTGCTGTCGCATTCTGGCTGATGAGGGCGGGGCGATCGGGCTTTTGTAGGTCCTGGTCTGCCTGGTGTGCCAGCATGCCAGGACTTAAACTTATAAATGGTAACGACAACAGCACCAGGAGCAGCAGCAAGGACAAGGCTTGGCCGGGCCCGGCTTGCATGCAGTCATGCAATGCTACTCAACTGGGAAAAAAAAGCTAAAACTAAAACTAAACAAGAACGCACGCCAGGCTTCCTCCTTCACACTCTCCGCTCACTGCTAACAGAAATTGTCAACAGTGGTTGGCTTATACATACTCGCACATACAAAATAATATTTGACGTTGTTGGTAAGACAAGAAGCTCCTTGAAGGCTAATGTCTATATAAATTGCAATTATAATAGGGCTAAGGGATTTTTGATGGATGGAATAAGAATGTGCAAATAGGATACCCGAGATTAGAGTCTAAATTAAGTGTTTTCAGTTGATTGTCTACCTTGGGCCGAACTAGCTTTGTCGCCACACTGTGCTAGTCTCATTGTCATATTCTGCTGTTTTCATGCCACTTTCATGGACGGCAGAGACAGGCTGGCACACAGAAAGGAGTGCCATGCTCGAGAGGCAACGAAACGAAACCGACTGGCTATATCTAAATAGAGACTGCCGACCTGATCTAACACGCAACCGCAAAAACCACAGTCCTACTTCAATTTTGAGAGCATTATTAAATTGCGGATATAGCCATGGCACATCTATATAGTACCTTTGCATAGTACGTACTAGGTGTGTGTATGTGGATCATTTTGAGCCAGCAATTGAATTTTTTTGCCTGAGTCTTTGTTGGCACTCGCCCACTAGGGCGAGGTCGTGGGCAAATCTCGTTGCGCCTACCAAAGACAATAAATCAACGCCAATTATATACTTTTTTTGGGGACTTTTTGCGGTTCTCCAAACCAGATATCGCCTCGGCCAAGGCAAGCGATGACGACACATAAAGTACGGGCTTCAACACTTTTCAATCCGCCTTTTGGCCAGGCCTAAATCCAATCAGGCCACAGATGGCAGGTGGAGTTAGGTGGGTGGAAATGGGAAAATAATGAACAGTCCGAGCAGGCGGACGTTAAGCCCATAAATCCCTCGAGAAATACATTCGGATATCCAAATTCAAATCCAAACGGAAACGGAAGTGCATTCGCATTAGGCTGCCATTCTATCTCGAGTTTCCAGTGATTAGCTTTGTTACAAGTTGCAATTTGATGTTGACACAGGCCTCCTGGGAGTCAGAGATAGTTGATGGATTACTTAGCAAAACGTTCGATAAATGGTCATTTATTAATAACAATTTTAGTCCGATGCGATGAAATGCAACAGTGTTGGAGTTTAGATGAGGGGCTTGATAGTTTCATTAAGTGAAGAATAATACTTTGTGCTAGATAGTTTCTAATTTTAAGTTCGGTAATTAATACACAAATATTGTGTTGAAGGTAAAGGTGGTAAGTTTGGAAGATAATGGTCTAAAAGATTCTTATTTACCGCCCATAAGTACCACCCAACCATTGCCTTCTCATCTTATCCTTAAGGATCTGACAGCATGACGCATAATTAAAGTTGGTAATTTTGCCAAAAGAGTTTCTGGCAATTGCCAAGAGATGCAAGATATGAGCTTAAGTTGGCCCTCAGCCAACATAAACACAAATAGCCTATCACTGAGTTATGGGAATAGTCATAGGAAGTGATTATGTGATATAAATACTCAATAAAGTTAGTTTAGTCGTCTCAGTTGATGTGGAGTTCAGCAGTGCATAATATTTGCTTCAAGTCTGTCATTTGGCTTTCACTTTGAGCCCAAGGAAGAGCTTGGGGAAATCAGGCTAAAAGTGTTGATGAACATTCCCCGTTTGCAGTTAGTTTTCGGTTATGAATGGCAAAATGTGCATTAATTTAAGATGGTGTTTTCCAACTCGCAACCAGCCTTCACATGCCCCCAGATAAGCCGGGATCCAGGCCGGGCATGCCACCTGTCACCAGTAACAAACGACTCCCCAGAGCCACGGGGAGCCGTGTGTAGCATGTGGCTTTAGACCTCGGCTTGCAATAATTTTTTAGTGAAACATCGGAGGGAAAAGCAATTTTGGCGAATCATTTCGGATATCTTGAGTCAACAAAGCAACCCACCCACCTAGCCCCGAGCTATTATTAGTCGCTGTTGATGCTCTAATCGCGTTTCCGACACGCGACACGTAATTGCCGGCACCTGGATATCTCTAGTGGGTAGTTTAGAACTTTTAACAAAATGGGTTTGAAATGGAAATGTCTCATATGAGATTTATAAAAGATATTCATTTTATTTTACATTTTTCTGACATTGCAAAGTTATAGTTTTCCTGTTTAAAGTTGTCGCACATATTTATTTTATTTAAAAAGGACTCTTTCAGGCAGGGTTACAGTGCACAAGTGGGAAAACTGCAACTCGAGTGGCCTCATCCAAAATGAAGTACCAATTGTGGATGAGCAATTCCTGCCCTTGATAAGCTTAACTCTGGGATGTGTGGATTTCAAGTGGGCGGTCCACTCAGAGGCAGTCAAGCATTATATGGCAATCAGCTCGATAAACACATGTGTAGATTTCAAAGGACGAAAGAAATTGTGATTGCGGAAGCCTGTTACGGCCAATCACTGGCGCAATCACAATTTCTGCCAACTGGAATTCATTAATTTGGCAACAGTTAGGACTCACTAAAATTGCAATCTACGCTTAGTTATGGCCTCAAGAAAATTTAGGGACTTCGTTGTATGCAAAAGCCAAGGGAACAATGAAAAAGTTTCCACTGCACTTCCGGGCCCGGGAAAAGTTTTAGTAACTCCCTCGTCCAGAAAATGCAGTTATTTTTGGCAATGGCCGACAAGAAACTGACTTCATTGTTGGCCGGGCCAACAAAAAGCGTTACAAGGAAACTGCCAAAATAGTTGCAACTACTTCAAATGGGTGTGGGGTCTTAGGCGACTGGGTGTAGATGGAATTAGTGGGAGCTGTTGGGAAACTTTCTGGCCGGGGGTGTAGTTTCACAAATTTCACATTCAACTGTACAAAATTCTCAACAATAAAACGCCATTGAAGCTCGCCCTACTGGCTCCGACTTCGAACCACAGCGAAACATATACACGAATATATTTATAAATGTACTTAAGCCCATGAAAATGTATACCCACCCACTGGTCTTGATGGGCCCGGAACTTCCGGTTGGGCGATATACGCCAACTTTCAGAAAATCATTCTGGCAGTGCCCTTTCTTGGCCAAAAGGCAAAAGCTTAGCGAATTTTTCGGCCAGAGCTATAAATATGCGGAGATATGTGAGCTACCATTGGGTGCGTGGGTGTATGAGCCACAAGACTTGACTGGACAACAATTTTTTGGTTGAATTGATTTAATTTATGAGCTGACTTAATTTATTTCCGCCAAGAAAAACTCTGTTACATGAATGCCAAAATCAGACAAGTTTAATTGGGTTATAGAATAGCCAATAGTTTTTTATGCCAACTATTTATTTGTAAAATAACTATTATGTTTTTTTTTAATCTCGAAAACCAATTACATGGCTTGGTATTTGTTTTCTCAACTTAATTCTTCTCATTGGCAAATCAACTACAAAACTAACTTTTTGTTATTGCTTGGCTTACTTTTATGTTCACAATGAATATCAACATCTACAAGAACAATAAAAAGAGACCAAATAATACAAAATTGAGCATAAAGAAAAAACAAAAGGCAACAAAAACATAAAAAAAATCTACGAAATGGCAATAAAAAGAAACATTCAACTCTCGCAACTCATACAACTTGTCAGAGTGCGGGAAAAGGGCGAAATTGGACAGAAAAAATTTCGAAAAAGTATGCAATATTTTTTGTGTGGAATTGCCTCCTGCTGTTGGTCCTTCAACTTTTGGTGGCTCGTTGCTGACTTGGCAGGCCCGACACAGTAATTAATGCTTGTAAATACTCTGTGCGGGTGGCTGAACATACTGTATATGTGACTGTGTTGCCGAAATTTTAGATACCTTGGGAAGAGTATTCTCATTTCAGTGCTAGATTTGGGTCGGAAATATAAACAAAAATTTTTCTTTTTCAGTTTACATTTTTATTTTAAATATTTATAGTATAATTTATACCACACAACACCACTTTTATTACAAAAAAAAAATAAAAAAAAAAAAAACAAAAAAAATTTTCCCACCCCCCCTTTTATAAAAAAAAAAAATTTTTTTTTTTTTACAAGTTTAATGTTTAAGATTAAAAATGTATTTAAAGGGTATCCACAGTTTCCAGTACTCTGTTATATTTTCTTTTCATTTCAGAGCTTGGACTTGGCTTGTTAATTGCATGTTGCCAACATATGTTTGCTTGTAGCTGTGGATTTTTCCCCAGCCCTCAAGTGAGGCAATTAAAAAATGTTGCTAAATTCTTGGTAGCAAAGACATTTAACTTTTTGGAAATTGTAGGTAGCTTTCAGTTTTTCCTTTTATTCTTCCATGCTGTGCTATGTAACACATGGCGTATGCGTGTTATTTCTGCAGGCGCCAAGTTTCGGACAAACTTTGTTCTTATCAGCTGGCGATAAAACCAAATAGAAAAAACCTCACCATAATATATGTGCTTGGGATGGATGGGAATGTGTAAGTTTTATAGACACATCTGGCGGTTGGCTATATAAATTTCAAGTTTGTTTTTGCAGCAAAGTTAAACGTTTATTTTTTCCTATTTGTTGCATATGTATACGTATGTTTTTATACACATGCACATGGTTTATGGCTTTAGCCATGGGAGGTGGAATAGCTCTGTTTCCCCCATGATAACTTGACCATTAATGGTCGCCAAATGCCGGCAAATTGATGCTCATGCTGGCAGAGCTTTAACTGGCATGCGAAAGGAATTTGGGACATATAGATTTTACAATTTATACAAAAAAAAACCGAAAAAAACGCCTTAAGTTTGTTTAAGTATCTGAAAAATGCCCAAGTACCGACCCACACAGCCTTAATTATTCATTCAAAGTCCAGGCGTTAGGTTGATAGTCACGCCTTATTCCTTTGTACACTATCTAGGATAATAGCATTCGATTGGGCCTGTAATTACCTGTGTCGTTTGATAGCCCACGCAGCTAACACCTTAAGTGATTAGGCACTTTATAACCGAAAACCGTTGAATCATTTTGCACCTCACAGCTGCGGTTGGCATTTTGTATTAGTTCGCGTGTCGTGTCCTGAACTTTGTGGCTGGGTTCAGCTCCTTTTGACCAAGGCTAGAGTGCTCTGACCTTACCCCAAAGACGTGGCTGATTAATGAAATGGAACTAAAACAATTATTTGTATTTTATGGTAAACTGCGAAAATTTTCGATACTCTGAGGTGTACTCTGACCTTATCTGTTCCAGCTTACAATCTAAATTCTGAGCACCTTGACTTTTTATAGTCGCTCTGCTGGGATGTTATTTATAAATTTTCTATTTGCAGTTTGGCGTTGCATACATTTAGGCGTCGGCTTTAGCTCCCTCTCGCCCGTCCACTTAGAGAACAACAGCAGCCACTTTCGTATAGGCTCTTGGGATGTTTGTGTGGGTCCGTGTGAGTGACTGAAACTAGAGCGCACCTTGATGCTATTTTTAAACGCCACACAAAACGGCACAAACAACAATTGTCGCTTAGTGGCGCGTTAAGTGTTTTCCATCCAGCATCACCCTCGAATCACCACCCACCACCCATTCCATTCCCTCTATCAGTCAAGTTCATTTCATTGTTGCAGGTGCTGGAAGCAGCTCTTGTTAGTTGGATGCACTTAAAATAGTTGGCAAAATAGCGTCAAGCTTTATATAAATTGATAGAGAGCTAAGTTTAGCAGAAATGTCTGCACGAACATTTAAAATTCCTAACTGATATAACGTAAAGCGACGCCAATAAATGTCGAATAAGCTCAACAAATATAAAAGCATAAGTTGACTCTATAATCGGCTTGTGCATCTAAATGGAATTGGCATTTGGTTTATAGTTTATGGTTGAAATGCACGAAATCCGGTTACAACCTATCAATTGTTGCGCTCAACTATTGTTTGTTTTTTTCTAAAACGTCGGAAAATGCTTGTCGAGGATCAAATCGGTCGGAAAATCAAAATGAATAATTATAGTTTTAAGAGCACGATAATTCCATTACCAGATGGATTGTGAAAAACTATTATTTCGTTTGAAAATATCAAATATAATTGTATATCTAAACTTGTTAAAAGAACAACCTGACACACACATAGACTAAATATTATATTGGAATACCAGGTTTATGGAAAAATACCCAATATACTTGGATTCCCATAAGAAACTACTAGTTTTCTTAGATTTATCTTTGATAAAGACACCATAAAATCCCCAAAATTTAATATCTTTTCACATAAAAAACAAACAGCCAAGGTGTTGGCAGGTATTTTCAAATTCATAGTGACCATTTGCGATTTGGCGCGTGTTCCTGTGTGTGTGTGTGTGTGTGTGTGTGTGTGTGTTAACATCTAGTTGGTATGGCAGTGTGAGCGGCTTTGGCGCCTAGTCAAATAAATCGCATGCGATTAAAATTTTATACAAATAGCTGCTGAAGCGTGCGTTTTGCTTTGTTGTGTTCCATTCGGTTCGCTCGCCCATACTTTTCACCTTTCTTTCTCTAGACTCGAGCTTTGTTGCTGCCTTTTTATGGGGCATGGCGTCAGTTAAATGAGTTGTTGTTTGTAGTTCTCCAGGATGAGTGTGTGTGTCAGTGTGTGCTGGTGTTGGTGTGTAGGCGAATGCGAAAAATTTGCATTTGTAGCGTTACGCTTTTGTTTACTTTGTAGGTTAGTTTGTTTGCCCATCCGTGTGTATTGTATGTATTTCTCCACACTGGCATACCTATATTTACCTTCGATGCCTTTAGACGGTGACGAAAGCGGCGCTGTCGAGCAGAGCAGCGAGCGAGTGAAGGGGCAGACCGGAGTAGAGATGGCCAAGACGAGGGGAAAGGATGGCTGACTGGCTGGGTGGGTGGTATTAACCTCAAAGCATTCCAGCAAACAGCTCCTTGAAGCACTTGACTTGTGTTACTTTTCGGGTATAGTTTGCTCTCCGCTAACGGATATAAAGGATATTTTTCTCGGCCTTGCGTGTCTCGTTTTAATTTGTTAATGACTTTGGCTTATTAATTTATTTGCATACTCGCTCGGTGCTTACATTTTTGTGCTACCTGGCTAAATTCCTACGTTAATTTCACGTTAAAATACCGATTGTTCTTGCTGTTGCCGTAGTTGTTTTTATATATTTTTTTTTGCTGTTACTGTTGGGATTAAAGAAAAATACCAAGCAGCCTGCACAACTCAAGAAGCAGCAAAAAGGGAAAAAGAAGAAAAACTGTATCTTTTAGATCCGGGCATATCCTTTATCTCGAACACAGCGACAGCGCCGCTGCAGAGTCGTTGACTGAGGCAGCAGCTGTAGCCGTAGCTGGAAAATTTCCCACAACTTGTTCCTTGGGGTTTTCCTTTTAAAAAAATATATACTTATTCCCACTAGATCATTTTATTATGCTATTTAATTAATTTATTTTTTTTAAGCTAATATTTCTAAAAAAAATAAATGTTCTCTCAAAAAATCAACAGCAGCAGCAGCAACAATCGTTACCATTAATTCTAGAGATTCGGTATCAGCAGAAACCGCGCAGCGTTTTCCCCATTTCCCTTTCCCGATTCCGTTTACCGTTAAGGTTCATACACACCCGCGCACACACAAACACACCTTCACTTCGCACAATTTGGCCAGAAACCGTTCGACGCGCGCACGCGAGTGTCCTATACACAACTGATTACAGGACTGCGAAAATGGAATATATTCGCCAGCAGCGGGGCTTCGGTTTGATTCGCTTTCGCCTCGCTTTCCCTTCGCTTCGGGTTCCTCCGGTACCTTCGGTAGCTCCGTCGGTAAACGCCAGTCCAGCCAGCCAGGCTTCTGTTACCGAAATTTGACTAAGCACAGCTTTGTCGCAGGCTCCGCTGCCTCGCTGTCATGGTGCCGCTTTCTCTCACGCAACGCAGTACATCCGGAGAGAACACCAGCCGGAGACGGCGAACCGGAGCCACTCCGCCGGAGAAAAATTGTATACTAGAAAGCTACCGGAGGACAGCAGCTGGAGCTGGAGCTGCAAGTGGGTGCGAACTCACATGGGTGCGGGTGGGATATATCATGGCTTTTCAGTGGAATGGCAATGTAGTTGGTGAGGTTACAGTGGAATTACCTAAATCTGACTACGTTGCGTATGAGTAATATGCGTAAATGATAAAGATCTTTATTTTCGAAAGAAAAATAATAGTTTAATGTTATTTTTTTTTTTAGCTAAAGAAGACATACATGTTAACGAAACATTGGAATAAGTCTAATATAATAATTATAATATTTTTGGAAAGATGACAGTTCACAGGTCGTATGATTAACATTCTTAACAATATTAGAAAGTAAGATATCATTCATATGTAAATTAATAAAAAAAAATATATAAAAAATTGCAATTATTGTCATTAATCCCGCCCACTGTCCTTGCCACTGTCATATCCTTCATTCATCTTGCTCAACCCGCACAATTGGCTGCCAAAAATATTGCCACACTTCGCACTCTCCCATCGTCGGCGTCTTCGGTCTCTTAACACTTAGCAGTCAAGCAGTCTGGCAGCCTTTACATATTTTGCTCCCAAATGGGGTCTGCTGTTACGTTGCTGTTATCCTGCAGACTCGAGACTCTAGAGGTCCTGAATAAGGACACTAACGAGTTTTTGGGATGATTACGATGCCCACCCACAAGGTCCCGCTCCTTGCCAAAAAGTCACGCCTCTGCCTCGCATATGTTCGTGTGGTTGGACACTTGCACTGTTTTCCGCCAGCGAACGGACACGGAAGGTTTTCCGCCCAAATGACAAGTGGTTAGTGTTTTGCATATGAGGATTGCGATTGTACTGAAAAAACTTAATTCTATTCTATAAAATAAGATTCTATTTTATAAAATACGACTATGATGAGTTTTATAGTAATACTAACAGTCTATGTAGTTAAAAAATCTGCTCTTTTTGAAACCACAATATTCCCAATTTTTTTCCAGTGTGATATTCAGACGCTTGGTTTTTCATTTTCCTTTTTCAAGTCGCAAATAGGCAACTTAAGGAGGGGCGCTGCGGGAAGTGTTAGCAGCACTTGGCCCACGCTTGCGCGGCTTTCAAATTTAGCGTATTAACTCATTAAATGTTCAAAAGCTCATTGCCTGCGAAATGTGCACACATTTTGTGAGACTGCGATTGTGTATGGTGTGAGTGGCACAGCTCTGGTGTGTGAGGGTGTGAAATATGCATATGTGTCGCCTGCTGGCTTTGTTGTTGCCTTCCTGTTCCTGGCCCTTGGTGGCTGTGGCGAGAATTTTTAATACCGCTTAATGGGCAATCAGCAAGGATTGTACGGAGCCAGCATCCCGTAAAATGTACTTCTAATTAAATTTTGCCACCCCTATGTTCTTAATTAAATAAAAAATTCTGTCATGAAGCTAGCTTTTTAATTTATTATATATATTTTTATAAAGGAAGGTAACATTTAGTTTGGACCATGAATAGCAGCCCTTTGCCACATTCATTACGTCCATTTCCTCATTTTCCCTTCTTTATGAAATTTAAATTAATTTCTGTAATTATTTTAGTGGCTTAAATGGCTTTATATCAACACCCCCCAACCACTTTCACTCTCACCATTTCCACTTGACCAGTAGCAACAGGGGGTGTTACGCATACGCCATGTTGCATGCGTCTTGAATATTTTATAGTGGAAATCTGGGGCCCCGGCAAAAATGACAGCTGCGTGTGGAAAATAATTAAGGCGCAATTATAATGACCCTGGCCACGAACCGCTGGCATTCACTACTCACCCCCAACCCAACACCCACCACTTCCCACTGCAATGTGTTGCATGCAACGCTAGACACTTTGGCGGCGCTAACAATGACGAAAGCCATTCATGGCCATCGAGCTTGTGCGATATCTTGTGGGAAAAGCACACAAAATGTCGGTCACTTTTGAAATTGTTTTTATAAGTTTCCCGACATACTTTTAAATTTGTATCTTTTTCCAGGACAGAACTACTTGGAATATTTGTACACACGACGAATGTATAAAGGATACCCTAATTAGTAAAGATAATCATCTTACAAAAATTTAGATTGATTCTACTCTTTTCGAATCCATCAAAAAATTTGGAAGACATTTAAAATAATTTTTGATTTGTTTGCAAGAAACACGTTTTAATTTGTTGTATAGCAGGACACGACCTCAAATAAATACATTTTACAAAATACAATAAATAACTAGTACAAAATTGTTTCATGATTATAATTGATGATAAATTTCAGTTGAGACAATAATGACACAAAATGCGTTCAAGGGAAGGCAAAACACTTCCGTTCATTCTATGTGGAACTCGAGTATTTGTAGTTAAACGACAAGGGATTACTCAGCATTGGCGTCGATAAGGGCAGGCACTTCGGAGACATCAAAGGGAGGCGCTAAGGAGTCTTCGCTTGAAATTGCCTCAGATTCTGGCACGGTTTGAACAGTTTGCTCCTGGGTCTCTTTAACACTGCTTGCATCGCCAGCTGCCTGCAGCTCCAATGTAGATGGATCCTGGATACAGCTGAGCTGCTCTTCTGAAGTGGATGATGCGGCAGCGGCGGCCGCTGCAGCTGCTGCCTTCGCCTTCGACTTTTTTTCCTTCTTGCGATTGTTCTTTTTGGCGTTGTTCGCCTGTCGCTGTTCTTCTGCCGCCTTATTCTTCTCCTCAAGAGCTGTTTTTGATTCGGTGGCCGTGAGCAGTTTCATTTGGTTTTGGAGATTCGCCAATGTTTGTTTCAGCTCTGCACAGTTGCGGGACATCATCTCCATTTTGACATTTTCCTGAGTTGGTTTATTAGTTACAGGCTCGGGCTCCGGCGGCAATTGTGGCAGCGCCGGAATTTCAATGTTATTGTCTCTCAAGCTCTTGTGCAACGTTGTTCTTTCTTGCTGCAAAGCTCTGAGTAACTTCTGCAGTTGCTGAATTTGCTTTTGAAGTCGATCCGAGTGCTGGGAAGAGAGCTGCTTTTCGGTGGCAAGATCAATCACCATAGCGTTGGCCTTTTCGTACTTTTGCCGCCAGGCCAGAGCCTCCTTTTCTATCTTTTTCGTGTGCTTCGACATTTTCTCCAACTCAATTTTGTAGCTTCCAAACACTTCGTTTGACTTTTGCAGAGATTGCTGGAAGTCGTCATACTTGGCCGTGTAGATATTTAGCTGTTCCTTCAATTGATTCTCCCTTTCTGTCAGATCCTTGATGGCTCGTTGCGCCTGCAACAGCTTTTCCAGTCCGATTTGGTTCTCTCTGGAAAGGTGGATAGATAAGCATAAGCTTAACTTATAATTTTGGGCGAATGTCTATTCTAAAAGAGACTTTAGAGTAGACATTTACCCACCAGAAGCTGTGCTACCAACTTGGAGAGTATTTCCTTTTCCATGGCAGCCTCCACCTGGACTTTGTTGAGCTTGGCCTGGTGTAGCTGGGCCTCTAGCTGGACCTGCTCGTTCAGCTTTTCCAGATGCTGCTCCCTGGTCTGGTACTGCTCCGCCAAAAGTTTTAACCTAAAACAGAGGCCAGATGGTTAACAAAAAGCATGCGCTGGTGCGTGTATGCAGTGTCTATATTTAGACATTTCGGTGGGGCAACTTGCGCCCGCTTACTTTTTGGTCATTTCGATGTTGTAATCGCGCAACTTGATGTTTTCCTCGTTGTTCTTGGCGAGGGACTTCTGTACTTCGTTGAGTGATGACTGGAAATTGGTCTGGCTCTCCTTTCGGCGCTCCTCCTCAACCTTAATCTGAAGCATGCTCTCATTTTTCACAGATTTTATGATACGCTGTTGCTCGCGGCACACCTCCTGAAGCTTATCGCGCATAAGAACACTCCTATTGAGATCACGCTGCACTTGCTCCTTTTCTCGCTGCTGGGACTCCATGTGGCGCTGGAGGATCCGCAACTCGCCAGTTAGCCGGCTCACATTTTTCTCGCTGTCCACGTGCCGTTGTAACAGTAGCTTCACCTTATCCTCGGGAGTGGTGCACTCCTCGAGTGATTTTAACACCTAGAGTGCGGAAAAACGTGGAATTAGTCGCTTTATTTATAACCGTTTCCATTGCAACGGGTGCCGGGTGCGGTCAATGCCGATTTAAGGATTCTTGAAATAAAACACACCAACTCCTCGAGTTTCTGTTCCTTTTGCTTCTCTTCGCGAGCCGCCTTTGCCTTCGCCTTGCCTAGCTTCTCCATTTCGCTGAAAGTAGATGCTATATTTAACTTATATTCTTTCGAATTTTGACTATATTTGTTGTGTAGGTAGTAGGGTTGTCAAAAAATTCAAAACCGTCGACCGATGGATGTTACCAGATGGTTTTTTTTTCACAAAATACCATAGTATAAGACTTTTTGCAGTACAATTGCAAATAATAGCGCTTTATATGAAAATAAGTGCAAAAATAAAAAAATACATCTATAAGTTAAAATGAGACACAACTGATTGAAAAAAGGATTTAAAATTTGTTCTTAAAAAATTCGATTGTTTTTCGATAAATTATTTGTAATTTTTAATGTTATACACATTTTCCGGTGCAGGCAAAGTAATTGTTATAAAGTAAAATGCTAAAACAAGTTTTCTTATTTAAAATTTTTAAATTTAACGCCAAAACATTTAATTTTAAACAAATTTTAACAAATTATATACTGTTTTTAAAAATGGTACCAACGCTAACAGTACAGTGTTAAGTAACGTTCAGAATACACCACATGCAGCCGTGTAAATAACAGATTGTAGTTCCTGATGTTTCCAATACGAGCGCTCTATCATTTTACAGTTATTCGCGCCATTGAATTAATTTGCACGGCTTGTTAATATTTCCTATTGAATATTTGCATTAATATATAATATCAAATATGTCTGTGCTAGAAGACGAATACATCGACTACCTCAACGAGAGGGGAATTCTGCCCAGGCTACTGGATATTTTAAAGCAACTAGTTAATATTGAGCCTCCGCCAGCGGACCCCCTGATGTACATTATGCATGTGCTGGGATGCCCCCTGATTCCCCAGGTAGAATTATATTGCAATAAGAATGAAAAGCACATAAGTTGACTGATATTACACCATGACAGGCACAAATGAAAGCGTTGGAGAGAAAGGTTTCACGCGCTCATGACGAATTGCGATATTTGAGGCGCCTGCTAATCGATTTGGATGGAATCGATCATCTTTACGACTCTGAAAGCGATCTGGAGGAGTACGTCGGCGATGTACAAAACACCGGTGGCTCGCAAAGTTCATTGTCCTTTGAGTCTAGACCTCCAAACACCCCGATTAATCAGGCACAGTATATGGTGGAGGCTTCAGTGGTTATGGCCCCTATTTCCAACGCCAAGGAGTCTTCGCAGGGATCCCCTGCGGAATCTTTTAAGGATCACCCCATGCGCCACACGCGCACTTAATATATTTACGGATGCATCTTATATACATATATATAATGCTGGTCGCTTTTATGTACTGCGTACATATTTTATTCTCAGCTGCATGCAAGTAGTTATTCTTCAATTTTGTTAACCAATGCACCTTGAGATCATCATACATATAATATTTTTCTAAAAAAAACTCTGGGACGAATTCTTTTACATATGTATACATAAATGTATAATTGTTGGGGCTAAATAGTTAATAAATTTGTCAAAAGAAATTACTGGCAAGCAATCAACATTTTTAACAATTTCAATTCTAATTCAAAAATACTTATATTGCAAAAACCCCAACATAAAAAAAATATCAGAACTGAAATAAATAGAATTTATGATATAACAAAATGCAAAATGTCAAAACTATGTAGATGATACAACTTTATAAATACATAAAATATTGCATTTCATACTGCTCTTATTAATTTTATTTTAAACTATCCCGAATATTCTTTCTGGCGTTGCCTGAAACATAAGCTCAACGTTTTCGTTGTGTTTTCCCAGTTCTCGGCGCCATTTCTGGTTGATTGGTATTAGACTCATTGCAACCTGTGGGAAATCAATAACCAATATGTGGCATGTATGTCTGCTGGCAATATCTAGGGCCGAACAAGCCAACAAATCAATTAACTATAACAAGCTGCACGTGTAGTTTAATTTTGGCTGAGAACCGGGAAATATTATTTGCCTTCAGAGCTGAAACTATTGCTCCCGATGTGACGGGCGGGGATGCGTGATTCAGGACTCGGGTGAATGCAATTGCGGGTCAGGGACTAAGCTAATTCATCATTATTGAGCTGTGGATAAGCTGCAGCTAATTAAGACTTGCCCTGCAAAATGCATTGAATTAATTTTGTGTTTGACAGTCAGCTGCAGGGGTTTTAAATAAGCGAATTAAAATTAGGAATTACTCGAACAGAATTAGTAATTCAAGCAGAAATCTGTTTAAAATTATAATTAGGTGCGGGGCTTTTGATGAGTTTAAAAAAGATCTTATAATATATTTAAATCAAATTAAATGATTTATAAATTCACTGCATCAAAGTGAAAATTTGATTTAAAAAATTCTTCCATATGCATATATTATTTATTTTTATTTGCGTTAAATTTTGCACTTAGCAGCCAGAGTCCTGGAAAAGTTGCCAACCGTATGATTTACGCCATATATTTGTCACAGTGCGATAAATCCATCTAATCCCCCGGCAGGACCAACGACATCTGCATGTCCGGCTTGACAAATAAACTGCAGCAGAGCTTACATAAATATTTCTACGAAAAAAGAAAACATATTTTACCACATAAAATAAACATGTAGCTTGGGCCATAGGGGCGGAAATAGGGCGTGGCCGGGCAGCAGCTGCTTTTAATTGCTTTTGCTGGTTTTTCAAACAGTTTGGCAACTTTTTAGTTGACACTGAATAATCGCTGCGGAAATTGTCGCTTAACGGCAAATTGTGGTAACAGCGGAGTGGAATCAACTTGATAATTGATTGGAGCTCTTTAAAGTTGTTTGGTTTTCGAGTGTCCTTTTTTTACAATCTGACCGCTGCCGCAGGCTATTCGTTTTGTATCCTGCTTAATCGGTGCACGCGTTCTGACTACACAGAGGCCAACGGTCATGACCTGGCGGGAAGTTTCGCTTTTTTTGTGGCTACCGAGGCACTATTTGGGCAAATCTGCTTTGCATGTCAGTGGCATGTCCGAAATGTAAAACTTTTGGACACAAGACTGTAAACCCATCATAAAAAGCCAAAAACTAAAAGTGCTTTGGGGCAATTAAATATAAAAATTCTTTGGTTTAACATTTAATTTAAAAACAATGATTAAAAATCCGAATATTTTATTTATGAAAGAATTGTAATAACTATAAGAGTACTCAATTCCATAATATATATTTTAAAGCCATATTTAACAAATAATTCAACCCATTCTGCCATCACCACGAATGTAAGTATATTCCTAGAATACCAGCATTAATATTTATTAATACTTCTCGGACATTTCAGATGGGAGTGCAGTTGTAAGCCGATTGAATCGACTTTTGGAAGCCCAAGGACCAGTCCTTTAACCCTCCCTCTTGTTCGACGAAAGTGCAGCCAAAAATGAATGGAATCCCATAGTCGGAAATGGTTTTCCAGGGGCCTGGAGCGCAGAAAGAATGGCAAGGAGCAGCAGTGTGCCGCTTCAATTTCATGTCGAGTAAATTTTAATTTACTGCTCTTTTGTGACCGCATGCGAGCCAACAAAACTTTGGGCGCTCTCTCCTTTTTTTTTAGATCCTTTTTACTGGCTTGTTTGTTTGGCTTGTTGGTCAAATGATATATCCGGCGCTGGGTGCTTCATTCGGCCCGAGGGCGAGTGTGGAATTTTTAAAGCCACCGAACCGCCGAGCTGCCATTAGTTTTAATGACCGCAAAGGCAAAACCAAAAAAATAAAACACCAAACCGACGAAAGGCAAATGCTTAAAAAACAAAGCAGAGACCATCGAATACCGACTACCGAGTGGCGGGAGCGAAATAAAAATTCTACCATTGCTGGCAGGCTAATTGAAGTCTGTCTGAGTGGGGGCGTGGCAAATCTCGAAACTATGCTTCATTAGCCAAGCTGCAAACTCTATTTGCCTAATGGGGCGAAACCCACGCAAAAAAAAGCGAGCACAAAACGTGCTAGGCTTAAAGAATAAACTTAAAACATATACAAATTTCAACTGCAATTGAAAATTCCAAACACAATAATTAAAAAGCAATTAACTATGCAAATTTTCTCGTTGTTAATGAGCCGGAAAGTGGGCGTGGCCATTCTGTAAATAAATTTCTTAGGCATCCTTTTTTGGGAAGTTATCCTTCTGGCATCTGACCCAAATACATCAATGTCTGGAAAATGTTTTGGGCCAACTGCTAAGCAACACACATCCACACGCTCGAAGGCATTTTATCATTTGTTGTCATTTTTCATGCCACGAATGGGCGGGTGGCAAAAAAAAGGGTTAAATAATTTTTATGTGTCAACAAGAATAATTTCTGTCACTAACACGACTACGTGGGATGAGTTGACTCGAATTCCAAGACTAACTTGAGGAAAAACTGAAAGTCTTCATGTTAATAATGAAAACGAACGAGGAAGGACGAAAAAACAAGGATAAAAGTTTGTCACGTCGTTTCCTTATGGCAGTGAAAAGAAAAACCGCTCAAAACGATCCAACGAACAGCATGGGAATTAATACGCTTTTCCAGCTTCCAGAGGTGCAAAGTAGCCAACCACATCTACCCCCTTGCCATCAAGTCCATAAGGATATTGTGACAAAAAGTCACCACGATTATCTTTATGTCAAAATTTATATGAAAAATCAGAAAGGACAGCCAACTTTCTTTCGAGCCGATACCACAAGACCCTTGGAACCAGTACCATTGGAGTTGAACTATAAATAGCCAAAATAAAGCCATCGCGCTTTTTGTTCATGTTGTTTTGGTTGTTAATGTCGATTTTGTTGTTTATGTTGTTGTTGTTGTTTTCCATGGTGTTGTTGTTGTTCATGATGTTTATATTGTTGTTCATTATTTTATTATTGAAGTTCATGATGTTGTTGTTGTTGTTCATTATGATGTTGTTGTTGTTGTTCATTATGATGTTGTTGTTGTTGTTCATTATGATGTTGTTGTTGTTGTTCATTATGATGTTGTTGTTGTTGTTCATGATGTTGTTGTTTTTCATGTTCTTGATTTTGTTGTTGTTGTTCATGTTGTTTTAGTTGTTCCTGTTGTTGTTGTTAATGTTCTTGTTTCCATGTTCTTCATGTCTTGTTGCTGTTATTTTTTTTTTATATTTAAAATATTTTTTTATGCCAACTGGCCTGCTTAGCTGCGACCTATGAGAATCGAGGAGGAGGGCGCTGTTCAATTAATAATAATTTTAAATTATTAATTTTTTTTTTTTTTATTAATTTACTCCGTAAAATTTGGTAAATTTTGGCCGATCCTTATGATTCATTGTAGAACCAGACCAAAAAATTTTACCAAAATCAAAACCAATTATTTTTAGTGCAGAATGACATATGTACAAATCGTTTAAGCTATTCCGCTCAAGAATCTGATAGAAATTGGCCAAGATATAGCCATCGTGGGAGGTCATATTGTCCTTCCACGCACTTTTCAGAATTTCTGAAGTGGATACCCCAGAAAATTTAGCTAAAAATCGGAAAAATATTTTGTTCTCAGATTTTGATGCAGAATGATGGAAAATCAATCTACAAATCGATTAAGGTATTCCGCTCAAGAATCGGATAGAAATTGGCCAAGATATAGCCATCGTGGGAGGCCATATTGTCCTTCCACGCACTTTTCAGAATTTCTAAAATGGAAACCCCAGAAAATTTAGCAAAAATCGAAAAAATATTTCGTTCTAAGATTTTGATGCAGAATGATGGAAAATCAATCTACAAATCGATTAAGGTATTCCGCTCAAGAATCGGATAGAAATTGGCCAAGATATAGCCATCGTGGGAGGCCATATTGTCCTTCCACCCACTTTAAGTGGATACCCCAGAAAATTTAGCAAAAAATCGAAAAAATATTTCGTTCTAAGATTTTGATGCAGAATGGTGGAAAATCACTCTACAAATCGATTAAGGTATTCCGCTCAAGAATCGGATAGAAATTGGCCAAGATATAGCCATCGTGGGAGGCCATATTGTCCTTCCACGCACGTTTCAGAATTTCTGGGGGATACCCCAGAAAATTTAGCAAAAATCGAAAAAATATTTCGTTCTACGATTTTGATGCAGAATGGTGGAAAATCACTCTACAAATCGTTTAAGGTATTCCGCTCAAGAATCGGATAGAAATTGGCCAAGATATAGCCATCGTGGGAGGCCATATTGTCCTTCCACGCACTTTTCAGAATTTCTGAAGTGGATACCCCAGAAAATTTAGCAAAAAATCGGAAAAATATTTTGTTCTCAGATTTTGATGCAGAATGATGGAAAATCAATCTACAAATCGATTAATATATTCCGCTCAAGAATCGGATAGAAATTGGCCAAGATATAGCCATCGTGGGAGGCCATATTGTCCTTCCACGCACTTTTCAGAATTTCTGAAGGGGATACCCCAGAAAATTTAGCAAAAAATCGAAAAAATATTTCGTTATCAGATTTTGATGCAGAATGATGGGAAATCAATCTACAAATCGTTTAAGGTATTCCGCTCAAGAATCGGATAGAAATTGGCCAAGATATAGCCATCGTGGGAGGCCATATTGTCCTTCCACGCACTTTTCAGAATTTCTGGGGGATACCCCAGAAAATTTAGCAAAAATCGAAAAAATATTTCGTTCTAAGATTTTGATGCAGAATGATGGAAAATCAATCTACAAATCGATTAATATATTCCGCTCAAGAATCGGATAGAAATTGGCCAAGATATAGCCATCGTGGGTGAATCCCCAGAAAATTTAGCAAAAAAAACAAAAAGAATAAGATTATAATTAATAGTGAGTAAGAACTTAACTTAATTTTGTTATTTGTATTTTGTAAAAGAATCTTCAAGTTTGGTAATGTATATTATTATAAATGTTTAAATTCATATGAGTACCTAGTACTACCTGTTGCTTATTTTGTAAATATTTATTAACGCTCGCAATAACCATAAAGTTTGCCTTCTGGTGAAGAACTGTAAGCTCAATTTGCAGCGCTTTAGATCTCTGATAGAGTTTAAGCTCTACTTCCGAGCCCCTTCAGTCAAATGTTAAGTTTAGCAAATAAATAAGCAAATTTGCCTTCCAAAGTCGAAAGTCTTTTAAAGTAAAACAATGGAAGTGGAAAAATAAGATGGGAAAAGCTAAAAATAAAGAAAACGAAGCAAATATGCTTTGAGCTATAAAATTACAGTGAATGGGCGCTTGCACCGCTTATCAAAGCATTTTTCCTGGCGAGCATGCCAATGTCAGAACAAAACTACTTAGCGATGACCTTCGCAGATGCTCCTTGGCGCCATCGGAGCCCCCCACGCCATAAAGCTCATTTTCAGGCCAACCTTCTGGCAGGTTACCCCGGCAACAGCTTTCCATGGTCCTGGGCCATTATTAATACCAATTAAATGAGCTTAAGGCTGCTTTGTGTGCCCAATCATTGAATGCTTATTACGCATACGCCGCGTGGGTCACAGAACGAAATATTTAAGAAAAAGGAAGTTCGATGAAATTCATCTACAGTCAAAAGTACAATACGAGGGAAATATAAATTTATGATTGTAAAACTCAAAAAATAATTATTTATATTGATAAATTAGTAATTAAAGTATAAATTGTATTTCCAGTGCAATAATCTTCCAGGAAATTTATTGCGTAACCCTGACAAAGGAAAAACTTTTTAATTGAAAAAAGTGAGTGGAAAAATTGGCAACCAGATAAGCCAGCGGCGGGACTCATTCCCTCCTCTAATTATTCGGCATGACGCTTCATTAGAAAACCACGAAGAGAACGGCAACAAGGATAAGAACGCGAAATGCCTTCTTATTTCCACTTGTCCCAGCCGAAGCCGCCGCCTGATGAATGACTTAATCACCCAGAAAAGCGCCACACAAATCAACGGGCCCAACAGGGTCCCCGCTGTTGTCACAGAACTTTCCCGGGGCCACAAAACTCCGCTTTCGCTCAAAATTAATGGAGCAAATCAAACGAGCAAAAAGCAGACACCAGACCGCAATGTCCAGTTCCCTTTGAGCTGGGGTCGGAGTCAGAGAGTCCAGTTCTGACTGGACTGGCTGTAATAATGACAAGATTTGTGTGGGCCGCATACAAAATTAGCGGAAAGTCGCCGCCGCCGCTGCATAGTAGCGTTTCAAAAATTTAAGTTCCAGGGCCAGGAGCTCATTTATTTTACTCTGGACGAACATTCATGGCCCATTTGTATACTGGGTACTTTTCGAGTATAAGGGTATATTGTATTAGTGAGAATGATGCTTCTAAGCCAATAAATTATTTAAATATATATTATAAAGCAAATATAAAACCACCAATTAGAAAATGTATACAACTTGAAAAATCTATGAATTGTCCAATCAAATACCAAGGATCACAAAAGTAGGCAATGATTTCTGTCTGGTGCCATTATTTTCAACATTTTTCATTATTTCAACATTATTTTAAATGTGTATTAGGGTTTTAAAAGCTTACAAACGCCTTGAAATTAATCTCAAGTTCAAAATTAAAATCAGTCTAAATGGCGAAATTATGAACTTCCAGTTCAGCCAAAAACAAACCAACTACGCAGTCGACACATCAAGATTTTAAAACTTCATTTTTGTGGCAAGCTCGTGCCGCATTTTAAATTTACAGCATCCGTTTCGTGCAGCGGGAGGTGGCTTTAATTAAGTTACACCAATCTTAAGGCCCACCCATTCCCGGCCAACCCGGGCTTGGGTTCATCTGCAGGCGCAGCCAATGCACATGGAAAATTCGTTGAATTGGCATAAAATGTAATAATAATTTCGCAGCATCTTTGGGGGCATGGGTGGGGGGCGAGAGAGATCGGGTCAGAAGTTGTCTGTGTAAAGGAAACAGCTGTTTCCGCCAACAAGACCGGATGGGGTCGGGAGGGCTATGGATGGGGGGTATCCTCAGAGGGGAACGGGGTGGCAGAAAAGGCTTTGTGGCAGAACTGCGCGAGGCATTTGCCACAATTTGGTATTCATTTGAATTTTCAGCTGGCTCTGTTGTTCGGTCGGTTCGCTGGTTGCTTGCCACTGCCGCCATCGCTCGACCATAAAATGCAGGAGATTATGAAAAGTGCGCTTTGGCCACTTCCTTGTGCAGCCACAAAAATATTTGGCTTTATATTTTCCGCTTTCCGTTGCCGCCGTTTGCCGTCGCGCCATTTTCTTCTGTTGATGCGAGTATGTGTGTGTGTGTGTGTGGCCACTGCAACAATAATAATCATAATGCAAGAACGTGCTGCATTCCGGGCACTCATTCGTAAAATTTCAATGTGCCACAGTATTCATTTCGGTGTGCAATCATTTCTGAAATTTAATCAAGTAGCTTTGTTTCATTTAAATTTTAGATTCTGGTGTTTTCATTCAGCGTACAGGTGTGCTTTCACTGCAGACATTTTCATTGAAATGGAAAACAATTTGAAAGGTAAATGCAGTTTTGTAGTGAAAATATTTTGTGGGACTTCATTATCGGGTTTACCAAATAGTTCTATGATTATTTTCCAGAATATTTCTTTATTGAAAAGCCACTCATTTAAGCTTTGATTTGGTTAGCTCTCGACTAAAATTTGAAATACCTCAACTTAATATTAAAGATGTGTGTGAATTTTATTAAACAACCTGTTGAATTTTATATCCAAGGTATTTACAACTTCCTTGGCACACTGTCTTGCCTGTAATCCTCTTTCCGGGTATTTTGCTTTCTGTCATCCTTTTCAACCGAGTCCTGCTTACAGGCTGTGGAATTGTGACCGAGAGCAACTCGGTCTTATCTTCCATACTATTACCAGTGCTTAGATAAAGCCAAAGGATTTCAGCTTGGAGAGCTTTTCTCGGACATTTATACTTCGGCCTCTGCCAAGCAAGGCCAGTGTGAGTGAAAACGGTTTCAGTTATTTTTATATTTATTTATGAAATATTTCTAGCATAGAGCACAATATTAAAACAAATATAGAAACTACAAGAATAGCTTAGTAAGGCCTTACTGGAAGCTCCAAGAATTTCGTTGTGTTTTGACCTTGAAAGGGATTCAAGTCACGCGGCAGTCTTTCTATATCCGAAAATTACGTATCTCCCGATGGGAATTCCCAAAGTCTAACGACCGTGACAAATGCAAATGGAAGTTGCGACTCCGAATTTCATCTGACCCAATGGACATGACATAACAAAAAGTCAAATGAAAAGGCTAAAGGGCAAAATCTAATCAAGTGTTTTGATTGGATTAGTATTTGTTATGAATGTTGGGGAGAACATTAGATTTTATGGGACTATCGGTTTCATCGAGCATGACTACAATCTCAATTATATATTTATTCTTGAATAAGACTGAAAATCATTCAACCTAGTAACACTCAACCTTAAAGTTAAGCCGCTTCCTTATCCAATCTTTGTATGAAATATTTCCAATTTTCCAAATGCCACTATTTTTTTTTTTTGAAGGTCTGGCTTACGTGCAGCCCCTAAGGCCCACTGCAGTTGCAAATGCTTGAAATTACATTTTTCGCATTAATAAAAATGGAATAAAAATAAAAACTCAGCTCCTGCCGCTGTTGCCACGGGTGTCGCTGCGACTCCTGTGCCCGAAATATGCAAATGCGCTGCGTGCAGCACAGCAGATAAAACTGAGCAGGAGACACATGTGTGTGCTTTGGTTCCTTTCAGTTTTTCAGCTCTTTTCCCCCCTCCATTTCTGGGTGAAGTTTTGCTGGCTGCCACATAATATGCAGCAGCTGTTGCAGCCAGTGCCAAAAGTCACAATAAATTCGAGCATTAGTTCTACCGAGTCGGGCCGTAGATCAAGAGTTGGCTGAAGGCACGGTCATTGGACGTTTGCGGCCTTTTGAGTGTTTAGAGGAAAAATATAAATAGCTGGCCAACAACTTCCAAAATAGCGTTTTGCATAAACAAATCCCAGTCATGCCTTACACTTAATGATGGCAAAATATTTATACAAAACTTGAAGGCGCCGCGAGATATTTTATAAAATTTTAATAATGCCCGGACAGCCAAATTGCTTTTGGCCATTTACTTTGCCTTTATTTGGCAAGAATTAATTAGTTCTTTATGGCGCTGTGACAACAACGAACCGCGGATGAATTGGCAGCTATAGGAATATATTATGAATATTTTAGGCGAAAATAAATTCCTTCTATCATGAATCAGAAATTTAATTGTTTTCTTTTAAGTTGATTAGTATTCGAAATATAAGTTTTTACTTTGAAGTTAAGCTTTTAAAATTTGACTAAAGGCAGCTAGAAGACTCTTTGTTAAGTTAACATTAATTAATAGTAGCTTATACATAGATCTGGATTCTAGAAAAAGTCCCCCGCAGCTGCGAAGGTCCTGGGACAGTTCATGCTGGCATATTTGGTATACGCTGTGATCTCACGAGTTCTTAACCTTTGGAATTTGGAGAATTTGTTCCACACATGAATCACATAGGAGTTGGCTGTGGCTTTCATAGTTTTATTCAGAGCACTGCTCCTGAAAAAGTCCATCCACTGTCTCCAGGGAATGGCATAGAAGGCCTTTTCATCGAAAACCGTGAATCCTTTGCAGTGACTGGGTTTGTCGATCATCGTTTGGATGCGGGTGGTGTTGCAGGTATTTTTTACCACTCGGGTTATCACTGCAGGTCCAATGCTACCCCAGTTGTTGGCATTAAAGTTGGCCTGAAGGTCCTGCAGGCATGAAGCAGCTATCCGATGGCCCTCGCCAGTGCTGGACATTCTCATGACACCACACGCCAAGAACGTGTTTGTCTCAGCTCCTGTGAAGTTTGGTGGCATTTTCTCCAGGCTGCGCAGTACCACCACATCAAGATCCAGATATATTCCGCCATACTTGTACAGGGTCAGGTACCGTAGCAGATCCGAGGCGTGGGGAAATAGGTACTTCGATTTGTAGATCTTGCCGAGCTTGATCCACTTCTCTATGGGACTACCGGCCGCGTAGCGCAATAGATTCAAGCGCCTCAAGCGTATGTTCTTGTAGAAATTGAGGCTTCTAATCCAGGGATCTCCACTGTACATCCGGTGCGTGGCGCCGGCGAAGAGCACAAACACAGTGAGGTCGAGGATTGTGGAGAGCGGCTGACTCAATGGCACAAGCCTCTCGCGCCGTCAACTTAATTAGTTGCGTTGTCTCCTCTTTCTGGAGACCCGTGGTCTGCAGGAAAAATATATTCTTTCCATTTTTGGGTTGATTCTTTGCCTTCAAGATATCGAGCAGGGACAGATAGGATTTACCAGACTCGTCCTTGAAGTTAAATTTATTAAAGGTCCCTTTTGGCTGTTTCCGGAAAACAGGTTTCTTCACCTTTTGGGTTTTTCCCTTCACAGTGGCTTTCTTTCGCTTTGGATATGGCTTGGATGTCTTTTTAATTGCACTTTTGAAGACCGTGTGCTTTCTGTGAGCCGCGCCAGACATTTTGGAGCCGAGGCCGCGACTTATCATCCAGTTGAAGGTCAATATAACTCCACAAACGAGGAGCAGAGAACTCCCAATGGCTAGTACTCGTGGCACTTTCATTACGCGCCAGGTCAACTGTTTTTCCGACACGTCATAGTAGACCTTTGAGTCTAATTTGTTTAACTTATGGGATTAACATGTTTTGTATCGGTAATTTAAAATTTTACCTTTTACATTTCGAGGAATAAAATAAATTTTTATGTTTTTACTATTTTGTATTTTTGGTTGAGCTTTACATTATTTAAAAACTAATTATTAAGGTTAGAAGCACAGTCTTATATGTGGTTTTTATTTTTTATTAAAATAATTATTTTCATTTAATGCAAGTGCTGTATTAATAAAGAGCATCTCTATATAATTAATTTATCCACAGGAATTAATTTATTTACGCTCTATTTAAAATTAAGCGTTGTTTGACTAATAAGTTATTTAAAACGGACTTTGTGATTAGAAATACTTACGGCCATCAAGTATAAAAGGGGCCCATTGAGATTGATCTTTCACAACGACTTCGACCAGCAAATATGAAGTACCTATCAGCCTTCGTTACCCTGCTCTTGGCTTTGGCCGTTGCCAATGGACAAAGCGAAAATTCTAATACTAATAAAATCTCCGTTGGAAAGCCTGGTGGCGGAGATGCTGCCGCAGCAAAGTAAACGTTTTTTAAATAACTTTGAAGCAATCTAATATAATTAAAATTATGATTGAATGAAATAAAACTTGTTTAACAACAACAAATATATTTTCTGTTATTGGGTCTGTCCACTTTTTAATAGAAACAACAATAAATAGAATGTGATTCTTAGTTATTCTTTGTGGGACGCAGGATCTGTCCAAAGAAGGATGAACTGTCCAGAGAAGGAATTAAAGAGATTCACTCGAAGAGGTATTAAGTCGGTGTCAAAATTTCAAATACATTTCTCAGAAAATTGCATTTCTTCGCCAAACTCGCTTAAGAAAATAAATTCATTCCTTTAAACAATAAAATTTTAATAAATCTTTTAAATAAAAACTCATTTTTTGGTAGAGAGCTCAAATACTTCAAGTTATCATAAACGCTTTATCAGTTATTTTTAGTTATCAATACTTTAGGAGGAGGGAGAAATATTTAAGAGTTTGAAAACCCCACCTGCACCCGAAACCATTTAGACATTTTTCTACTGAAATATTTCATAGTTTTAAATTACGAAAAGATATCAGAAATGTAAAGCCAACATTTTAGAAACATTAAAAACTTTATAGATCAATCTTTCATGTGTAAAGTTGTTAGTTATGTTACAAAAAATTTTGTTTAAATTGAGTAGTTCTGAATTAAGTAATTTTTCAGAATAAATTAGTAATTATTCTGAGTAATTTTTTCAGTAATTCTATAGAAAGTTGTTAAATAACACAAACAAAATAAATATTTAAATTTATTATGTAACTGTGTTTGACATTTTAACGATAACCTTTAACGTATTAAAAGGTCTTATTTAATGATATAACGCGATAAATTAAGCATGTCAAATATATTTAATTTTTAAATAACCATATAATGAATTATGCAACACCAGACTTATATATGGAAAGATTCTTCGTTTTGCTATCAAACTCCATCGAGACTTGCAGACATGAAGTTCTTTCTAGCCCTTTTCTCTGTGCTGGTAGCTCTGGCTTTCACAAATGCCCAGGACCCAAATAAAAACACGAATACAAATACCAACGACATTAAAATTGATGGTTAGGCATGATCCAAGTTTGTAAAAATGTTCCCGTTAAATGTACGGCCAATACAATAAAGGAATAATTTTGAAAAAGAAATTGATTGTATATTTTATTTTTCTCCATGCTGGTAGCTCTGACTTCGGCAAAGGCAAAGGCAAAGACAGATGATAAACCAAGTGGAGGTAAACCTGGAATTGCAAACAAAAATATCAACAAGGTTAAAGTTTCTGGTTAGGAATGATCCATGTTTGTAGCAATTATTACGTTGAAGGGGTAATACAATAAAAGAACAGCTTGGAATAAATTGATAGTATATTTTATATTTTTGAGCAAGGATTTTAATTTTTGTTTGAATTTATGAAATATAGGAACGTATGTTTAAAAATGGAACAATCTTAAAAATATTGCTGGTTCTGATTCAAGTACTTTTGAATGGGTCGTCGTTTGAATCAGTTACGTTATTCGATGAATAACTTTCAAATAATATAAAAATAGTTCTAAAAGTATTTTTCTGCTGTGGAAATTATGAAATTGTCGCAGGTCCTTTTTCTCTAGTGATCGCTCTACAGTTGCTAAACCTCCATGAACTTCTACCACATGGATTTACTCAGGAAATTGAAAAACTTTCAGCTCTAAATAAAATAAAAAATAAAATAGAATAATAAATTTTATTATTTTAAATATTGTTTTTTTAATCGAACGCGAGAAACTCTGGAAGTGATTATACAACCATTGTTAATACGCATTTGAGGGGGATTAAGTTAATGTGGCGTAGCCTTACCCGAATTTGGCTAAAATGTTCAGTGCTATTTCTGGTCCTGTTAGTATTTATTGTCTACTTATTAAAGATGGGCTTGCAAAATCCATTCAAAGTGGTATTGCTTAGTGCTATTGTTGCAGTTTCTTTGGGTAATATATTATCTTAGTAAATGCAATTATGGAAACCTATTTTTTTAAATAAGGCAATACAGCAAACCGTTATTTAAATAATGTCGAAGTGGACGTCCACAACTTTTTTCTTTGCGTTAAAGAGAAAGAGAATCAGATACCTGATGGGCCTCTCCTGAGTCATCCGCCAATATGTGACACCTTTTTAGATAAACTGTCCTATTCCTGGAACCAGAGAAGACAGTCTCGTACAAATCCCAAAACTAAGTCTTAACAGATTCATTTTTGCTACTTTTAGTGGGAATAAATAAAGTTCAAAGAGCAATATAGATGAAAATCCATGTTTTTTATTCATGTAACTGAGCAAAAGTTTTTTTTAAGTAATTGGAAGAAATTCTATTATTTTACATTCATTTCTTTCGTTTTTTTGTACCCCAATCTAAAAATATTTTTTTCCGGTGGATAATAATGGATACTTTGTTTAGTATAACTATATTTTTTACTTTTGGTTCAGCTGGAGCTCTGAAACAAGTTGAGAAAGAAAAGTACTTGTAGTACTCGAAAATAGGTTGGAAAACCCCTCATTGAATCTTTCACAGGTATGGGAAATATTTCTTGATAAACAATAATTAAAAGGCTCAAAGTCTGATTGAACCAGCCAAGTAGCTATAATCTGATCTTTCTAAGATGAAAGATAAATAAATAAATTAGCCCAGTTTGGAAGGAAGTTTTTGTTCAAAGTGGATTTTTCTCACTGAAGTTCACGAGTAATGCAAAGTAAATATAAGATCTTTTTATTTCTCCATTAAAATCTGAATCTTTCGTACATTTCATATTTTATGGTGTTACCTCCTTTTTATGCAGGACCGAAGACTTGTCCACATATAAGAGTATCTGGCTTTTCTGTTTTCAGGAAAGTTTTTATTGTTGTTTCAAGTGGCATTGTTGTTCCAGTGGCTGCCATAGATAAGTACGTGCTAAGAAACATATAGCAAACTATACAGACATATCTATACATTATATACCCGTGCGGGGAGCGATAGAGATTCATGGGGAACGAGGCACTCGGTTGAGAGCAGCCAGACAATGGCTGGCGCCCACGTCCCCATGGACACATTCTAATAAAAAGCAAGGGAATGGATTCTCTGTGCTGCCGTTTTTAACATTGTTTCCACAGTTTCTTCGCCTTCCTGTCATACATCGTTATAGTTGGAAAAGGAGATTTCGTGGAAGGTCATTGTTTGGCCAAAAATTCGCTGATAATAAAGAGATCCGAAGCTGAGAAAAATAATTTCCTATTACCATGGTGAGGTGAAAGTAAATATTGTGGATTGTGTTGACTAAAGTAGTTCTGCTATTATTATATTATATGTATATATTAAGAAACATACATATATAGTATCCAGAAAAAAGATATTAATTATTTATCTTCCATCTCCTCATGTATGTTTTGCTCATCACTATCCATTTTCAGGATTCCCTGCAAATCCTTTGCTTGCTACTCCACTCCTCTTGAGTTCTTAGGCTTTTTGTTACTTGGGAAACATTTGAGTTATAAATGCCGCACTACTTGAATGAATCTCTTGGGCGTAATAGTTTTCAAATGGCTCTCCGCATGTGTCTGCCTCCAGAATCCAGGATCCTTCTCCTTCTTTTCCAAGCCAATCTGCCTTCCTGCCAGTGATTCTGTTTCTGTCTTTGTTGCAAAAGTATCGCTCACAAGTGACCTCCTTCAAGGAAAGCGAGAAAAAGCGCTTGCCAATGCAAAAATGAGAGGATGTCGGTTTCCTACAATTTTCGATTTTATGCCATTCAGAGGCCTTGTCCCTAAGAGGACCATAAATAATTAAGCATGTTACTTATTTCGGATTTAATGCTAAAGCAAATGGTGATTCCTGATTTCCCTGAAAAAAGGTTTACTATACGTAGCGTATGCGTAACTTTTTAGAAGAGTGTCTTTGGTGAATGGTTGCGTATACGTAATTTTTTTCAATAGTTTTTGTAAAGGGACTTTTAAAGTGAGTTATTTATTGGTTATTTGGTTATTTTTTATCTTAGCTGACAAATTGCTTTAATCAACCGTTTCTGCTTGCTTGGATTAGTTTAATCGAATTCCAATCAATTAAATTGGCAACGCAATTGGTTTTATCTTGGCATTTATCGCAATGATTGGAGCGTCACGGCCTTGAGCCAGGCAAATAAATCAATTTTTCTCATTTCCGGTCAATTAGTAGCGCCCTCCCCGGAACACCAACTCCTCAGTCTAATCGGTATGCCGAAGGGTGAGGGATTGAAGATTAAGTAAGTCAAACAAACAAACGGAGAGTCCGGGAAATGTTTACATTGCGCTGATTTTCTTTTAACTTTAAGTGCACATTTCACTTTCCCCGGTCATTTTCTTCGGAAAGGTAATATTTTATCTACATAAGGACTTTAATAATCCTGGCCCTATGACTCGTATTAAATGCTAATTCTTAGGCGGCACAGATGGAGCAGGACTTCAGCTCTCAAGCTGAAGCTCCCTCCTTTTTTTTTTTGATGGAGGACACGGCCATGCTACATGACATTTACAAGTTATTATTATGCAAAGGACACGCTACGGATGTTGAGGAGTCCTTTAGCGTGTTCCCTTTAACCCGTATTCCACTCGCCTCCTAGTTGCGTTCTCATATGTTGCAAAATCTGCTGTGGCGTTGGAAAATTTGCATTTATTCATGGCATAAATAAAGCATCTGCACCACGGAGAGTGCCCAAAAAATGGATATATTTAATCTGGTCGCCCCGCTGGAGAGAGTCCTGTGTCGAAGGGCTGAGTAAAATCATCACAGCGTTTCGTGTTGATGTCGATGCGTTTTATTTATAATTTATTTCCTGGAAAGTGCACCGCACCACGAGCGGCTTAGAGGGGGGCATGGTGCAGCAAGCCGCTAACAGGTGCTGGCAGGTGCAGCCACAAAAGTGACGTGAATTTCGTTTGTCCAGCACTCTACCATGTATTAATTGCATGATTATAAAATCTGGTTTTGGTTTTGAAATTCGCGGTTTGCCTCCGTCTGTGATTTTCTGGTTCATTTCGACAGTTGGTCGCAGAAGTGTAAACTGGCTGTGAAATAAGCGAAACTAATAAAATTGCATAGATGCAAGTTCGTAGAACAATGAGGTAGAACTATCATATGTAATTTTGTAAATTTAAATTTCTCAAATGAATTATCTATATGCCACCCAAAATTCAATTTTGTGAATCAATGTTTATTCTTGTGCTTTAATAATTTATTCCATCACTTAATGGAAACCTTCATTACTGGTTGGCCAAATCATGACCAAGACAACAGGATCAAATGGAATATTTTATTTGCCCGCAAACCCCAAAATACACAGGGCCGACAAAGCTGCAGCCCCAAAAAGCCCGAGCATAATAATCTCATAATGCGGAATTAGAGGAGCGTAAAATTAGCACCAAAACCGGAACATGTGTGGGTGTGGATGTGGGTGGGATGGGGTGTGATTCGCCTTGTGAATGCACAACAAAGTACACAGCCCACACACAGCAAGGGAATAAAGTTAAGACCAAACCAACACAATATATAACAAATCAAAATACTGTAAAATTCCCCTCCGGTGGCAGAAATATGCATGTGAATCAAATGGATGGCGCCAGATGGTTGAAACAAAGTCGTCGTACCTGGTGCGCAGGAAAAACTCATTTTGTTTTTCGCCCAGTATTTGCACTTTGCCATTTTCCCATTGTCATTAATTTTTTCCGTCGTTTCGAAGTAATATTTGAGCTCTTTTCCTCCCACTCGCTTCACCCTTTAACCTTTTGTTCGGTGGCTCCTTCCAATCCCGTATTTGCTTCTTTCGAATCGTTTATTTCTGAGAAGGACCTCCTTTCCAATTGCCAGCGATTCCTTTTCCATTAGCACTTTAATATTTAATGACTTCTGTTTATCGCACATAATTGAATTCTCCTGCGGTGGCGTCTTGGAGGCGTTTTCTTTAGCCAGCCTTTATTATTCGCCATTGGCTTATTGCTCATTATATTATTATCTTTTGTTTGTAATATCCGCAATATTGTTTAAGCCCTGGCATTTTTATGAGGCTTCATTATTTGGTTTTTATTCTTATAAATAATGCAAAGGGAAATCTCGTGGCCACATTATTTCCTTTTTCGCCTGTCTGCTCTTTGTTTCTTTGGCATTATTCTCAATCAGAATTCAGACACACATGGCCGGGCATGATTTTCTTTATAGGTCCTCCATTGCCCCGACTATTCCCCGGTTGATTTCCGAGTCCCGGCCGTGCCCACTTTCTTGAGTACAAGTTACACCCTTGCGTCTTTTTCAGTTTCCTCCTGGGCGGTGGATCGGGTCGGCGAGAAAATTTAATTAATGTATTTTCTTCGTGTTTTCGCATATTCATGCCTCAAAAATTGGCTGCATGTGTGGCACGTTTTGCTCATTAGCCATTTAGGTGGTATAAATATGCATTAAACCATCTCGGGGAATCCCTCGTATCCGCGCTGCCCGCCGAGATGTTAGTTACAATTTATGGCCAGGACATGAAATGGACAAAAGGAGAGCCCAATTCATACCAGGACCGTGCAAACGGACGAACATTCAAGTGCAAGGCAAACGGAAGGACCCCAAGGGGGCCAAGGACAGTTGCCTTTTGTCCTAATGAAAAGACAACAAAATGGTAGGGATAAACGCTTGGGAGGCTGGGGAAAAGCTCGAAGGCGTCCTCCTGCCAATTTAAAGCTTGGCCCAAAAGCTTCGCCCGTCCGCAATTGTCGGAATATATATTTGACAGCCTCATAATTGCCCTTAAACATGGGCTCATTCCTGGAAAAAATTGCAAATTTAACCTGCATAAATTATACGGAAAACCGGTTGTATCAGAACGGGGGAAAAAATCATCCACAGTTATTTATTATGCGGTGACCTAAAAGAAAACGCAAAAAGTAAAGGAAGAGTTTTGTTGAAAGCTAAAAACAGAAAAACAGGACCAAAACCAGAACCAGGAAAAAGGTATGTGCTGCCGCCCTTTGCCATAATTCAAATTTGTATATAAATTTTATATTTTTTTCTAGAGCCGAGAGAAAGCCACAAAATGGCCAGCGACATGCCGCCCCAGTTAACTTTCCCTTCAAACATCATTTGTCAAGGCAAACACACACTCACCCATACACATATAGCCGGGAAAATGGCCCAAAGGCAAATACCATACAGTCATACCTAGCAGAGCAAAAGCGAATTTTCACGGCTCTTTAAGCGGTGGCTGGTGCACAAAAATTCAATACAAAAGTACAGACGTGTGCATTGCTTATTAGACGAACCAGGCAACCCTGGCAATCCATCAGACGGGCAACAACTCTGAAACATGCCTGACGTTGATTGCCATCCCCCCATCCGCCCCATCTCCCACCGTTCGGATAAGTAAAGATCGTACCAGAGCAATCTAATCCGGTGCCGAGCAAATTGTCCAATGCTTTTTGTGTTGTGTCTTGTGGTTGACAGGCGGGCGAGCATTTTGACAGGTTCCCACCATAGTCCAACAAAAAATTGGGCGGTGGTGGTTCAAGTGGCCCAGGGTGGGGCCAGCATTGCTGCTTGTTGCAAATTTGGAATGCGGATTGGGTTGCCAGGTAACAGAATACCAAGCCTGCGGTTTTTCTTTTCGGCAACCAATTAAATTTCTCTAGTTTGGATGCCAAGTTGCATCATACTAGGCTACTAGTTAGTTTAAAAATAAATTTTAAACACTTTTTCCACCTGACTCCGCTTTTTTATATTTTACCTTATCAAATGCAGTACCTGGAACCTATGACTTGGTTTTTCGTTTTTACTGAGCTCCATAGAATGCACACGTGTCGGGTGGAAAAGTTTTACTTCGCCTTCCCACAAATCGGGACAACTGACGTGTTTAGCATACATTTTCCGGTGAACTCATTTTAAAGTTTAAGGAAAAACGATAATATTTTGCTTATCCGGGCAGACCCTTTGGCATCAATTAACTAAAAGCAAGAGAATTTCGACATTTTCGCATTTCTTGAGATTTTTCACGAAAATGATTAAAACATATTTGCCAGCTGACAGCTCAATTTATGACCTTTGCTCAGAGGCGTTTTCCATAAGGTTGACCTCTCTCCGTGCCATTTCAGTAGCTCTTAATTTGACCCTGGGGCGGCTGTCGGCCGGGAGTTGCGAGATGGTGGCCGGTGGCTGGTGGCATTCGGGCGCCATAAATAAGCCCCAGACCCATGCAATTATGCGCTTGGGCTGTCATTGCAGGACCCTGCTCGTTGGTGTGAAAATTGCATATTGGCATAAATTAATCAGCAGCGACAACGGCAGCAAGTGCAAGTGCAAGTGCGATGGCGAGGCCATCAGCTGGCCATGATTGTACTGGCCAAGTGTCCAATTGGCCAACTGTCGTCGCCGTTCAATCGGCCACTCGTCTGACGGCCCGAATGCCTGCAGGCTGCACTGGAATTAATTTATGTGCGTATATATGTGGCGAGTGTAGATAAGAAATTCACAGAATCTGAGGTTGATTGCCGACAGATTGAGTTGTGTTTGATTTGAATCTATCAATGAATTAATCACGCCCACAGCTTCGGATTGGCACATGCCCGTTGAACAAACTGAATATTTGATTGAAACATTTCAGTTCGGCCATGATTGTATGGGAGATTGAAGAAGGTTGTCATTGTGAAGTTTCCGTAATTGTGTAATTCTGAAATTGGCAATTAATAATTTGTTTCTGCAAAATAAAATACTTCATTGCGTCCAGACTCATGGAATATTCCTTTGGGGAATTTATGGAGGGACTCACATGGCACACAGCGACGTCTATATCTTTGCCAATTTAAGTTCGATCCTTTAAACGATTTGTAGACCGATTTCCCGATATTTTTAGATTTTTCGTTGGTTTTTTAGAGTGACCCCTTTGAAAATTGGGGATGGTATGGGGATGGAGGGACTCTTGTCCCCAACAGCAATGTCTATATCATAGCCAATTACCATTTAATCCTTGAGCGGAATACCTTAAACGATTTGTAGACCGATTTCCCACCAATCGGTATCAAAACCCAGATGCAACAAATTTTTTAGTTCTTTCGTCGATTTTTCCAGGGAGATCTCTTTGAAAATTTGGGGAAAGTATGTGGCCCACAGGGATGTCTATGTCTTTGCCAACTTCCATCCGTATGCTATGAGGAGGACTTTCATGGCGCACTATCACAGATTTGTAGATAGCTTTTTTCCAATTCTACATCTAAACTTAAAAGCGGAATACTTTTTATGCATATTTTTCTTATTTTTATAAACCACATGTTCATTTGAAAAAGAATAAAGAACAAATTCTGGATTCCCTTCAATAGAAATCATATTTTCCGCCTCATGCAGGAGAAGCTGCACATCAAAGATTACCTTTAAAAACAGCAATTAGAAAACTGTTATTTTTAAACGTCAATTACCCGACCGATGACAGTAAGACTCCGGCAGCGAGCTCCTCGATTTGTGGTTGGCTCAGCTTAATTGATTCGCTTTAAAGCTGTTTGAAAAGAACCAGTCGGAGTAGGCAAAAAAAATGATTCTCAACTTGCTAAAAAGAAGGGAAAACTGCAGACAATTAAGCCAGGGCCTCCACAAGGGGTAGAAGTGACCGAGGGGATGCTTCTCCGGAAGGGAAAAGGGAAATTGAAAACTGCAGCAATTACTTACTAGAAATCTGTTGGCGCTACTGGGTGAGTGAGTCTCGAGTCTCAGGACTCGATCCTTGTGGCTGCGGCGTGAAAGTGAAACACTCTGCCAAGGACTTTGCCATTGTTGCGGTTTGGCTGCAGTTTCTGTTGTTTTGAAAAAAATATTCTGCAATCTTCGGTTTGCAGTGCCCCTCAAAGGCCTCGTCTACCAGAACTGTGTCAAGCATTTTCCTTCGTTTTGATTTGCGTTTTTAATGTGGTCTTCTCTTTGTTCGGCGATATGCAAATTGGGCGAGGCTCTTCCGCAGCATCCGGTCGTTGTGGCCCGTAATATGTGCCCGAATGAGATTTATAATTATACAACAATGCCGATAAAAGTGGCCAGCACTTGAACTCTCTTCGCCGACATTCCCCGACCCAAAACCCAATTCGAAATGCACATCGAATTAACAATTTTAAACGAAGAGCGGAAATTGCATTGGTTAAGTACGAGTACACACCATAAAATCATACCCATTCAGCAGATATGGGTGAAAAAAATGGAAAAATCACTTTAAAATGTGTGAGAATTTAATTGCAATCGCATCCCGAATGGGATAACCACAAATAAAAGCTCGGATCGGTCCATTTTTTGTGTGGTAACAACGGCAAAAAAGTAAAAAGCACAATGGCCAGGAAAAATACATATCTACGAGTTGAATTGCATTTGATTGCTGTTATATTGATGATATTTGCTCCGCGGGAGTGATTTTAAATATCAATAGACTTTTTGATAAAAATACCATTTGCACAACTATGTGATTTTTAGAGAAAGTGCATTTCATTTCGATTTTTTTAGGGCTTTTTCCGCGCAACAGGACATCAAATATGTTATGGCCACCAGTCTGGAAGGTAATTTCAGCAGACCGAGTTATGTAAACGATTTGGAATCAACTTAAGCCCAGATGTTTTTTAAATGGCGAGATGTCACAAGACTGGTGGCACATCAAGTGGCTGGTGGCCAAGGAGTGGCTGTCAAGCCAAGTTCCTGTCTTTTAAGCGCCTGCCGTGCAATCACTCAAAGTTGTCCGCATTTGCATAAACACTTCTAATCCTAATGCCATGCAAGCTGCATCGGCTCGGACTTGGGTCCTTGCTGGGTCTTACATCCTGCTTCAGCTTCTGCTCCTAGCTACTTACAGTCAATTGCCCTCGTCCCTGCCCCTCCGCAGTTGAAGTGACAACGCTAAACTGACAGACAGTGAACCAAGTGGCTTCTTTCCTTCCCCAAAAGCTCATCAATTGGAGTTGGCATCGGTAGTGATGGCAGCTATATCGAGTTCTGATTTAATTTTGCTAAAAATAAAGTTTGTTTAAAACATAATACAGTGTCTCTGATAACATTGGTTCATTATTGTAAATTTTTATTCAAACAAAAGAGCATTATTAGCTTAATAAGCTTACATCTCTAGCCTGCGGTGAGGCAAATGTTGCGTGCCAGGACATCGTTTCCTTTGTCCTTCTGGCGCCGTCTCTCAGCTACGATTTCGTCAAACAAGCGTCGAGTGGGTCGAATGGATCACGCATAGAACGGACTTGCATGTCATTCATTGCGACCCGGACGGAAAGCCTGGTCCATACCCTGTTCCCGGTGGCAGTGGATGGAGCTGATGCTAAAGCTGGAGCCACACCAGCACCAGCACCAGCACCAGCACCAACACCAGCACCAACAGCAACAGCAACAAAGGGAGCACTAGCAACAGCAGGATGTCCCGGCCAAGGAGCCAGGGAAGCGCTTAGGCTGCCAGTCAGCATGTCAGTTGTGTGGCATTTCATTGGTTTTGGCTTTTGGCCCGGTCCGATGTGATGGCCCCCCGACCGAAAGTTGCGGACAATTGACAGCTTGGCCGGTCCCTTCCAATAAGTGTCCTGAAAGTATCTTTAATTTTTCTCCTACAGCTGGCCGAGTTGTCTTAAACGGCGAAACTAGCCAGACTTTAGGCCATTAGCTGGCTTTCACTTGCAGCTGGTGCTGTTGCAGCTATTTGTTGGCAACTTGATCCTTATTAAAAGTTTGGAACAGCCAGAAATTTTGATTATGTTGACAAAACTGGGGTGAAGCTCCATTTCTCTTGCTTCTCTTGTAGATTGTCATTTCGTTGTTACAGTTAACTTTTTGATAAAAAAAACTCTGAAAAATATTCTATTCCAGACCACAGCTGAGATTCAACATTTTAATTATTTTCATTTTTTATAATTCAGAGTGTTGGACGAATTTTTAAATTAAAGTCTTAAGATGAAGTAGTACGAATTACAGTGCTTCCTCAATTGCTTAGATTGTTATTTTTGTGACAAGCTTTTGAGTAAAAAGGTCCTGCCAAAGCAGAACAAATCTCTCTCGATTGCAATTACTATACAAAGATTCTGTCAAAACCCAAACGGTCCGGTGGAGGGGATCGGTTGGGGATTCTTGGCACTACTGAAGTACTCCTCCCCTAAACTGACACACTTTGCATAAATTTCAACTTGAAGCATTGCACTTACTTGACACATCCAACCAGTCCACCACCTGGCATGGCGACCTCCTCACCTCATTCAACTTTGTTGTTGTTCATTTGGAAAAAGAAAGTTTTGTCTTTGGTCCTGCTCTTGCAACAATTTACCGTTAAAAGCTCAACATTGTTACACTGGTTTTTCACTTTTCACTAAGTACCGGGTTTGTGTTACACATAAAAAAAAAAAACGGAACGCTGGAAATATAGCCACAGGGTGCAGGGGCAGAGCTGGGGGTGCCGTTGAGTAATCTTCTCAAGTTCTCCCACCGTCTTTTGTGCAACGTGCGAAGTTTGTCACGCCGTCAGTGAAATTGCGAAAGCAACGTTGCAACACCAACACCAACAGCAACAGCAACAGCAACATCAACAGTAAAAGAAACAGCCACACTTTGTCTGTGTGTGCAGTGCATCCTTCCGGTAATCCACTTGCACGGAGAGACATCAGCAAACACCTGGTGGAGCGGTGGAGCTCAGCCAGGTTGGCGGCTGGTTGGACGGATGGGTGAACTTGGGTGGGGCAGTTGTCGTGTCAACACAAGTTTTGCATTTGGCGATGTGTTTTTGTTCTGTGTCCCCTATTTTTTTTTGTCCCTTTCAAGTTGTTAAATGAGTTTTCATACTTTTTTTTCGGCGGGGAGTGGAGCCGTAAAACCCTTTCCCTGCCGGAGTGTTGTGGAAAATTAATATTTTTCCTTAACCCATTATATAAACTTTGTAGTGCCACTGGGGTGCATTTGCTTAGCGGGAAAGTTTTATTTTCTGGCGGATTTTTATTAAAATCCCCGACAAAGTAACATTTTCGAAAAGAAACTTTTCCAGGGTAAAAGTTGTAGTTGTCGGGGGACCTGCAATTTATTAGGGGACTGCATAATGACATCTTGTGTATAAGATAGTATTTGGGAAATGGAGCAATAATGTTTTAGGAGTTTAATAGGAAAAATAAAGGTATGTAATTATTGCTTTAAGGCCTGATTAATCAGAGAGCAAGCAATTAATCAATATTCATAACCTTTAATCAAGCTAATAGCCTAACCAGAAAAACAACAAACACACTGGACCATTACCGACAGCGGGAGCATCATTGGCCATAATTAATCAGTGGAAATATAATAACCGTCATTAAACTAAACAAACACATTTCCCCATTCAGAGTTCGCCGCTCGCATAAATTTCAATACGCAACCGAGAGCATTGCGCTTAACCCATGATGACCCCAAGGACCACCCACCTGAATACATTTCCAATTAACTGTGGGACTGGGACTGGGACTGGGAGTGGGTCGGGTTGCCATCTGCAGTACGTTTGCCACTCTCATGTCTCTGGGAGTTTGGTAAATAATAATACCCCGGAAAATGTTTAATGATATGAAATTAATGCGCAAATATCAGAGGCTTTGCTGCCATAAAAGTGAATAGTAATGGGACCCAATACCTCCGGATGGTACTCCGAAATACCTTCGAGAGTTTTCGATAGGTGCTATTGTGGTGGTGGTGGTGATGGTGCCGTCAGGTGAAAATGTAAATGATATGCGATGATATCTGGCTCCAGCTGAGCGGAATAAATTGACTCTTTGGCGACTAGCCGGCAGTCAGGCAGTGGTATTGACAGCTCGGCAGGATCTGAATCGAGTTGCAACATTTGTATTTGTTCGAAAGTCAATTTAAGACCCGAAAAATGTATGCCATTGTCGATTTTCATTTGCATGCCAGTCACACAGGCACAATACACACGCCCGAACAAGGAAATCGAGAGAATACTGCCAAAAGATGGGGCAAATGAAGAAAACTTCCACAAATTATGTTGTTGTCAGAGATTTTTATGGCCCATGCCGATGGCCAACACCACGCACACACACACACACACACACACACAAATTTAGCGCCCATTTCCCGTTAACACACACCCCTCCGCCTCAAACAATTCCCAGCCATAAATACAATATTTCCCGCAACTTTCGGGCCAAACAGCAACAGATTTGATTTTACTCAGTTTCGGCTTTGGTTTCGGTTTCGATTTCAGGCCGAAAATTTTTATTGTCCAACATCGAGTGTCGAGTATCGAGCATCGAACAGAAGGCAAAAGCGACGAAATACGCATGAAATTTGATTTGCTTCATTGAATTGATTTCATTTCATTTCATTTGTTTTGATTTGTTTCCCCAAAATACGCAGGAACGCAAATTGGAAACCGGACTAGAGCTGAGAACCGGACCCGGACAAGGACCCGAAACCGGACCCAGACCCGGACTCGGTTTAACAAAAACTCCCTCTGTTCGCATTGGAGTGTTGAAATGAATACATTTTGGCCCAGTTTGTGGCGTGACGAGTGGGGGGCGGTGAATGGGATTTAGGATTGGGGGGCGTGGCATTGTGGTTTATGCTGATGCCGTTGAGTGACACTGCCGGCCACAGATGCTTGGTTGTCCTGGGCCTGCGCCTGACTTTCGGTAGTAGTTTATTTAGTTGTCGGAGCGATCAACACTTGCCAGATTGCTTTGGCATTAAAGTGTCAGCAAATATTCGGAATAGCTGTGGAGTGGAATTCCAGGCAATGGCAATGGCAATGGCAGTGGCAATGGCATCTGGCAGATGAATGCCCAGAATGGGAGAAGCCGAATGGTTCTGTTCCGGCTATGATTCCCCCACATGCGGCTTAATGCATCCCAAAGAGCCGCAGTTTCCTGTGCACCGAGACATCAAAATTTTGGGTTCTTGACTAAATATTACAAATAATTCTTATTGACCATACTGTTCGTAAAAATATCATGATAGCTGCGATGATTTTGATATTAATATATTTCATAAAATGAAACATTTTTCTTCGAGTGTAGTGCCAGGGTAAGCTAGGTGAAATCCGCACTAAAAATAGAAACAAAAGCCGCCTCTCCATTCAAACCCTTTTTCTCCGTCTGTCAACAGCGGATGCCAAGAGCTCCTAAAACATGGCCGACCAATAAATTGGGCAGCTATTTGGACACATTTTTATATCTTATAGATACATCAGATTAGGCCAGATCACAGAGCCAACTAGCAGTAGTTTCCGGTGATTGCCAATTTCTGATAACTCCGGCAGCAAGTGCCACTCGAATGTATTATTTTGGGATCTTCTCCCCCAATAAAGGCCACAAATCACCAAATATCCCTATGCCTTTGTTAACTGCTCCTCGGTGAGCACTTTAGCTATTGACTTTATACGCTCCGAGGGGAATCCTTACAGCTGCCAACAGATGACCAAATTAATACGCTGACAGTCGACATTGGCGCTTGGAGAAGGCGAACCGAAAACTTTAAACTTTACGTCTTCGTTTATCCTTTGTTAATTCCCCGCTGAGAGCCCGAAACTAATCATTATTGAAAACGTGTGCTGGAAAGTTTTGTAATGCGTCCTATTGTGTCACGCCCGGGCCCATTGTCACCCGAAACAGAAACAGAGAGCAGGGAAATTGGAAAAAGAAAATACAAAACTCAAAAGTTATAACGAAATAGCTTTGGTCAAATTGTTTTACAAGCCAATTGGGTTTCGTGTCCTTTTTTTGGCCTTGCTGTGCGCTGCCTTTCCAAAGTCCTGTGGCTCCCGACGGTTAGATTGCCGCAGAAAGTCCCCAAGGCGCTTGGCCGAGAAAGTGTCAATGTGCTACAGGATTCTATTTGAACAGGGTTCTGGGTTTGATGAACTTTAAAATCAAACTGCTGCGGAAAGGGAATTTTCTGGTAAAAGTTAGTACTTTTAAACTGGCATTTATTATCGGAAACTATGTTGCAATAGCCTACCTTGTATATTTTACAAAAGTTTTTAATTAGAAAATATAGCTTTGCCCTATTCGTTGCACTCCCACTGTTGTGGTTCTCGTTGCTTCTGCGGCTCCTGCTGCTCCTGCGACCCATCCCTGTCAACCTTCGACCTTGCCTCAGACGCCGCACATGCGGCGCTATAGGCTGCCTTTTTCGTCTTGGAGTAGTCCAGTTTGGCAGCACACAGGTGTTGCGATAGGATCTCTGCCCGGTTGCGAGCCGCCTCCACTAATTGTGTTTTCTCAATCAGCTCGTCCTTGGCCCCCATCGCTGCTGACTCGGCATTGCAAAGTGCCTCCTCGGCGATCTTAATGGTGTTCTGGAGAGTTTCCAACAGCAGTCTAGCCTGCTTCGCGGAGGTGGTAGCCGCGTTCAGATTTTCCTGGGAGTTCACCACGGAGGCGCTTTCTTCCTGGACGACGAGGTCTGCCTCGTGGACTTCTTCCTGGAGCTGATCGACTATCTGCTCTTTCCCGGCCAGAGCTGCCTCCGCGGCCTTGGCCGCTTGGATAGCCTTGTCGGCCAGCTGGACGCGCACCTGGTGGGCGGCGGCCAGAGCAGCCGGCTGCTGGGAGTCCGAGGCCATCTTGGCCTCCTGGGCGGCCTTCTGGGCTATGATGGTGGCTGCCTCCTTGGAGTTTCGGGGGACGTCGTCGCAGAAATCCATGTTTTGGTTCTGTGCCGACCGGGGATGGTGGTAGAGCGCACTGGCGGTGACTGAGACGAGCAGCAGGTGGCAGGCGAGCTGGAGGAGGAGGAGGTGACCCACGACTGGAGGAGACCGTGGTGCAAGGCGCATAATTATGTGAGCCTTCAAAGTTGCTGCAAGTTTGCCTTTCCAGCTCCGGCTCGAACATTTTTACATTTTCAAGTAGTTTCTAGCTAAGCCAACGTGCCCGGAGTTCTGTGGAATAAAATGTTTAGCAAAGTTTTTTTGTTACAAAAAACGGAGGGCGGGGCCGGGAAAAAAAACTTGGAAATGGCAGGCCCAGAGGACCTGCCATCGCATAACTTTTCCGCGCAATTTAACTCAACATTCAAGAGTTTCCCATTTTTATTTTCTTTTGTACGTTATTCACTTGCTTTTTTAGTCCACTTTTTCACTTGACATGAAAAGTAGACTAACAACGCATGTGGCAACAATTTATTTTTTGTCGGTCGGCAGCCGGTCTTGTTGTTGAACAGGAATTAATTGGGTCGTCAAAGTCCTTCAGCCCCGATAAGCTTTCGTCCTTATCGAAATGGCTGCTAAGGAGCGGTCGAAAAAAGAGCAGAATAGGGAATAGGAAAGCGCAAGACGATTGCTCGGGTCATTTGTGCGTTGATCTGTTAATCCGGAAAGGGTTTGGCGACTTCCCCAAGGAAAGCAAAGCCCCGGATTTTCCTCCCATTTGATTGAGGGCCCGAAGAGAAAGCTCCGCCATTAAGCGGCTAAGTTTGTTATGGCCACAAAAAAGGGTTCTGGGCCGCAGCGTTGCTCGGTTTACGGCACCACTAGGCGTATGCGTAATAAAATCACAAACTCGAATTTAAGTCTCCACACACAAGTCCATTTCTCTCCCAATTAGAGTTAACAGATAACTCGAATAGTTCAAACTGTGAATGTTGGCTGGTTCGTATTTGCGTATTTGTGTGCCTGCCAGAACACTCTCGTCCTTGTCCAGGGACCTCGACACTTGCATGCGCCTTTTTGGGCATTCAAGTGCCTGTGCGGAAGTGTTCCATCCCCTTCCCATCGAAGTGACACTCTGAGCACGAAACGGGGGCGGTAAACCGCAAAAAGCTCCTAGAATCTCCTAGAAGAGTTCAAAGTGCATGAAATTTTTTGCCAGCTAAATGATTTTTTTGGGACACACTCAACAAAATGAGTATGGAGGTTTCTGTGGGTTCGGACTTAATAGATAAGACTATTCAATGCCATGTCTTTCTATTGAATTACTATTGATATGGATATGCAATAGCCAATCTCGCATTTAAGAGTTCCAAGCCTTTAATGGGAATACCAATATATCAAGCTCAAAGAAAACTTTTCGATCTGATCTTGCCTCCCTTTGATTTTCTTGCAACTCAAATATCCTGTCCCACATTGCAGTGGCCTCGGTTCATGGGTTCTTTGCCACCACGAATGTCCCCGAATGCTCCGTCAGGGCCTCTGCCCACAAATTCAATTTCCTTTGCAGCCAGGACATCGGAATGTCCTGCGCCCTGCTAACTGACTCAACGTCCTTCTCGCCATCTATGTATGTGGTGAACTGGCGATGTGCCGATGTCATTGGGTGTTGGGCTCCCAGCAATATAGACACACATGGATATTTGCACGTACGACTATATATAATATTTATGCCACCGTAAGTGCTTATTGATGTCAGATCTGAAATTGGAATCTGCCTGGTCCTTTGTTCTTATTTCATGTGGATGCACAATGCAGTTAAGGTCTCGTTTTGGGTTTCAATGTTTTTGTGGACTCTCAATTAAGCAAGTTGGCATTTTGACATGTCTGGGCTGCGGCCGAAACAGAAACCGAAACTTTTGCCCCGAAAAATTGGAAATATACACATGTGTATACGGGCGGGTATACTCGTTCTATATGCACACGAAATATTTATAAAGTCAGACACAAGGCTCTCGATCCCCCGGAGATGCAAACGAGTCTCGTTTGCGAGTGAGTCGTCCTGCAAAGCGGACGAACTGGGGCCGGTGAGGCCACAGTAAAATTTAATTTTAATGCATAAGCAAATTGAATTTAAGCAACAGGAAAATTGTTCGTCTGGCCACAAAGGTGCCGTGTGCGGGAGGCGAGAGCATTTGGCCTGAAAAGGGGAATGGTGGCTAAAACCACTCGGAGTGTTTCATGTTGGCAGTTTTCACCTGAGACACCAGTGAGGGACGAGACGGGAAAATTCTCAAAGCAACCACAATAACCGGAATGTGAAAATTTTATACAAAAAATGTTAAGTGAAGAATACTTGATAAATTGTAGTTGCAAATACAAGATTTCATTTAAAATATTATATCTTTAAAATTCAAGAAAAATTCAAAAATTATAATCTAAGGAAGTATGGAATAAAAACATGCATTTAACAGTGACCTTCTGTTAGTTTTATTTTGGTAAAATGTAAAATGAATTGTTCCGCTACTTCTGACCAATCATCCAGACGAACTCCTCGTAATTGATCATGCCGTCGCCGTCAAAGTCGGCTTCGCGGATCATTTCGTCGATCTCCTCGTCGGTGACCTTCTCGCCCAGATTGATCATCACGAATCGGAGCTCAGCCGGCGAGATGAATCCGTCGCCATCGCGGTCGAAGATCTTGAAGGCCTCGCGCATCTCCTCCTCGGTGTCCGTTTCGCGCATTTGCTTGGCCATCATTGAGCAGAATTCGTTGAAATCGATTTGGCCATTGGGGTCATTGTCAATCTCCATGATCATGTCCTGCAGCTCGGTCTCGGTGGGATTCTGGCCCAGTGCCCGCATCACGGCGCCCAGTTCCCGGGTGGAGATCTTGCCGGTGCCATCCTTGTCGAACTGTATAAAGGCTTCTTTGAACTCGGCCACCTGTTCCTCTGTTAGGTCGCTCATGATTAAAATGTATCTAAAACGAATGTTTCCAAGGGTGTGTGTTTTCTAGGAAGCTCACCCAGCTGATATGGAGAAATGGGGAGGAGTTTTTGAATTTATGAAGGCTAACGGCCTGAAAAGATTTTGAGAATGAAATATCCAGGTTCCCAGCCCCTTAAAGCAAAGCCTGCCAAGGTTCCCTATGACTCAGACATCATGTTGACGAAACGAACGTAGTCGATGTTTCCCTCAGTATTGGAGTCCGCATCCCGAATGATTTCCTCAATCTCATCCTCGGTCATTTTCTCGCCCAGATTCGTCATAATGTGGCGAAACTCGGATTCAGGAATAAACCCGGTTCCCTCCAGGTCAAAGACCCTGAAAGCAGCAATGATCTCGTCCTCGGGGGTCATGTTTGCATACCTCTGCGACATCACGTACAGAAAGTCGCTGAGATACAGCTCCCCCAAGCCTTCCGGATCGATTTCATTGGTGATATCCTGCAGGTCCAGATCGGTGGGATGGTAGGCTACACTCCGCATGAGGGGCCTCAGTTGTTTCATAGGAATAACCCCGGCATTTTCGTGATCGAACAGTGAAAAGGCTGTTTCCAGGTCCTTAAGCTCCTCGCTGTTAAGGTTGTGGCTGCGGATTATTCGCTCCTCGGGCGGGGGAGTCATATAATCCGAAAAATCCATGACTTAGGCTTAGGGGGAGGGACCTGGGAAATTTTGTAGGTAACTAAAGGCTCTAAATTCGATTTTGAACTAGTTTTTTTGAGACATTTTTGCTTTGAAGTAAAAACCAAAGTTGAAGTAAGACACATTAAAAAAAACACTTGCTTTTAATACCTTTATTTTTTTTAATAAATACAACAATATAATTAATGAATGGTACTAATAATTTTATTCGAAAGTCTCAGTATTTTAAATCATTAATTTCCAGTCGAGTTTTATAAAAAGATAAACTTCCATCAAGTGGAATCACTTTTGAAAATTAAGGGGTTAGCTTCGAGATCAGTCCATCTGATTGAGTTCCTTAGGGATTTCTAAATAAAAATAGTTCCAGTGTTTAGTCAAAAATAAAATAAAGTATTGAATGCTTACCTTAGACATTTTTATAGGTATTTGTTCCCCGTTTTATGTCTCCATCATCCTCTGCACAAACTTGACATATTCAATGTTCATTTCGGTGTTGGCATCGGCATCGCGGATCATCTCTTCGATTTCATCCTCGTCCATGGGCTCGCCCATATTGGTTATTATCTGACGGAATTCGGTCTCTGGAATGAAGCCCTTGTCCTCCTTGTCGAAGACCTTGAACGCGAGTATAACTTCATCCTCGGGGGTCGTGTCCTCGTACCTCTTAGACATGATGTAGAGAAAGTCGCTAAGATACAGCTCCCCGGAGTTGTCCGTATCGATTTCGGCTATGTAATCCTGCAGCTCGTTTTCGGGTGGATTGTGGGCCACGGCCCGCAAGCAGTCCTTCAGATATTTGATGGAAATAACCTTGGTGCCCTCGTTGTCGAAGAGTGCAAATGCCTCCTCGAGGTCCTTCACCTGTTCGTCATTTAAGTTGTGGGTGTGAATGACTCGCACTTCTGGCGGCGGTGTGCTGAAATCGAAATCGTCCATGACGAATCTAAAACACTCTGGAATTTAAAATTAGCCTTAAAAAAACAGTTTTTTTTGTTGTATTTGGGTTAAAATTTTGTCGCCGACTAAATATTTTGAGTCATAATTATTTGGATCATATTTCGAAAGCCTGCTGAGATATTTGAATAATAAAACATTTTGTTTTTTCGGCGAACATGGAATTTTATTGATTCAGAATTTCTATTTAAAATGAATGAATACAAAATGAAAGAATTTAACTTTTGGGAATCAACGGCTTAAACATATTCAGGCAATATCGTTTAGTTGAGGATACTGGGAGGACTCGCTCATCATGGACATGAATTGTTCACAACTTATCCGGCCATCTTTCTCACTTTCCAATAGCTTCCTTACGGCCAGGATATTGTCGGACAAGTCCGTGTGCTCCAACAGCTTAAGAAGATCCTCTTCAGTTATGTAGCCGTCGCCGTCTTTGTCGAACATTTTAAATATCTGCAGATTGTCGTCCTTCTCTTCGTGCTCATACAGCGCCATTACGTAGCAGAACTCCTTGAAGTCGATCTCGCCGTTGCCATCCACGTCGGAGGCCTTGAATATGTCTTCCAGCTCCGCGTCAGTTGGCTCCACGCCCATGGAGCGTATCATGGAGCCCAGCTCCTTTACAGTTACCACTCCACGTTCGTTTTTGTGCAGTTGATCGAAGCTGTGCTTGAAGTCCTCCAGTTTCTGGACATTCAACTCATTCATGGCGAGGTAAAGTGCCTTTTCAACGTCCGACAGCTCCTCCATCAGAAAGAAATTTTCAAATATTTTTAGAAATTTTGAGAATTTTAAAACAAATTTACAAATCGAAATAGTCAATAAAAACTACCGAAGAAATAATGAAATTTAATAATGAAATCTGTCAAAGATAAATTCAAAAGCATACCTTGCTTTCGATCTACCAAATATCTCTGGTTTATCTTTTAAATAAATATGGACCACCTTTTGGGAGCGAGTAAAATTTGTTAAATATTTTGTGCACATCGGTGAAGTGACCACATCCCTGGAAGCAGGACTCGACAATTAAATTTACAGAAATTTCCCGAAAACAGCACTCGGACATGGCTTCAATTTCTGGGAAAGTGGCAAAGCATGGGTAATTACAATTTTAATTAAACGCAACGTAATTTGTTTCGTTTTTTATTTTTGTTTTATTTTTATTTATTTTTCGGATGGTTTTTTTTGTGCATTCATACAACTGTTGAGAATTCTTGGTGGACGGCCAGTTCATGGCACTGCTGGTGCTCTCGGGCATTAAGTGTGCTTTTATATTGGACTTTACGTGCTAATAGGAAAATTATCCAATGCGAAATTTCAAGTAATTTGCATAATTCCGAATAGGAGGATGCCTTGATATCCTTGACCATCCTTTCTCACACGTGCGGCCAACAATGGGAGTTGGCAGCTAATGAGGAGCCAAGGCGGGGATTGAGGCTGGCCCATTCGGGTCAGCGTTTAGCCACATGACACTACGACATGGGATTGCCAAGGAATTTCTCTGGACAATTCGGCCAACAGATACCGGAATATATGCATACGAATGTGTGGCAAATGCAGCTAGGAATGTGCCGGTTGTTTGACTTTGATCAGGCATACACAGGACGAAAGGCAACAATACAAACGGCAACAGACCTTCGGGGGATTAGAGTAATTTGCATTTCTGTAGCGAAATGGGATACACAATTCGGCGAAAGGGTTTGTTAGGGCCAATCTCTTAATGTACGAGCTGGGGCAATGACTCCGTATGATAATGCGCATACACCCGAGTGAACTGCTCTTTGGCCTCAAAAGTCCTGAACTAGCAATGCCATTTGACATCATACCATTTCATGTTGATTCATAAAAGAAATTGAATAGTGCAGCAAACATTTAATAATTTGTATCTTTTCAGTTAAGTTATTTGAATTTGATACAATTGATAGCCCTTACTCTCTGTCGCTCACAAGGATATCGCTCCAATTAAGGATATGACTGCAGACTTTGGCCAACAACCACAAACAATGGCCAGCTCCGAAATCCAATTGAGTGGCCACTGGATGGTGAATGGCGGAGAGTGACAGACAGGCAGACATCAGCCAACAGCCAGAAATCGAATCCGAGGCGCTCAGTCGGCGGCCAGAGGTTGCAAAGTAATGTCATTCAATCAAGTCCGACTGCAATCAAGGGTTTGGTAGGGTCTGGCGTCTGAAGGGAGCCTGAACGGGCGTAGATTTGTCTATGCCAAAACGTTTTCAATATGTGAGTTCCTACACAGAGTCTACAGCGTCCAGTGTTCATGCCGTGCCAGATGGGAATCCGAGCTATACTCGGATCCGGACTCGGTCACAAGTGCAGCAACGGAAATGAATTATAGCCAACGGCAATCAGTTGTGGCCCACAATGAGAACAGGCATTTGTGAGAAATGAAGGCCTTCAGTGCTTTCTTTTGTTTTCGCATTCAATCTCCTCCGATGCAGCTGTCACTTTTCATTAATGGCCAACAGTCTCTCTGGCCGTAGACTGAGTTGCCTGGGCCATGAAGTTGCTTTTGCATATCAGATAGCCCCATTCCTATGAACTCTGCATTGCGAGAATTGATTTGATGGCCAAGATGGACAATATTCATTTGAAAAGGCTGTCCAATGTTAATTTCATATTCGATTATGTATTTCAAATTGAAATGCATATGTTCACATTAATATCATTATTATTTTTCCTCAGTGTTCTGCTTTAAAGTCAGTATGCCAGACACACCGTACTTAAGCCAGATGGGAAAGAAAGAAGTGCGGAACTCTTGCTTCTTTGGCTTCTAGGTTTAGGTTTTTGTTTGTTTCTATTCCAGGTTGATGGCACGTGTGTGGAGGGCCCTCGACCCAGGTGAGACTTTGGGAAGGTGGCTGGAGACGACTGGTTGATCCAACTGAAGTGAAAAGGCAAATATCCAAGTCAATACCAGTATGTTGCCCGGAGGAAATGTGTCGGGCGACGCTACAACAATTGAAAGCCATAGGGAGTGCTATGCAAAGATATTGTTAAGACCTCTTATAATCCAAACTCCGTTGAGAATAATGAATGAATGGTTTCCAACACGAATTACATTTAAAATTATTTATAAAGATTTTAAAAAGAACGTAGTCTTAAAGGATTTTGCAAATGTTTATGGTTTTCTCATTCATATTATTTTAAAAGCATTTTGCGAGCACTAAGAAATCCGAGTACTGAAAATCCAATCTGGGATATAACTTTGTTTGACTTTTGTTCGCCGACTTGTAATTTTCCCCATTTTCCGGAATTTTCCTGCACTTTCCTAAGACTTTCCTTGTTTGTTTTGCGGCGAAAATTGCATTGTGTGGGTGTCAACAAAACGCAGCTCTTCGGATCGCCTTTGCTTGGTCATGACAGCATGAAACATGATTAAATTACTCATACGCCTCGTGTGTGTGCGCTCGGACAACACACTTCTGTGGCGTTATTGTTATTGCTCTTGTTGTTTCTGCTCTCATTTAGTTAATTAAGTTTTACAACAGCTTGCCGCATGCCACACTACCCTGACCGTACCCCTGTCCGCCCCTTTAATTAGTTTTTAATTATTTCAGAGTTTTTCGTTGAACGCTTTCCAAAAATTTCCGGTGCGCTTTTCGGTCGAAAGCTTCGGTTTTGGCCTCCGGCCCTGCTTTGAGTTTGAGTTTTACTTAATTTTATTTGTATTTTGCAAGTATTTGCACACCCTCACAGACGAGGGCTAAAACTAGAGCTTTGTTCATTTAGCACATTATTTCTACACGCTTTGTTTTTACTGCAGTTGGTTTGTTCGTTTGTTTCAGCCAGTTTGTTCTCAGCCGGCCAAAGTTTTATGCAAGCCCATTAGCCTAATAGCCCGAACAGCAGTCGCCCTGCTTTATTTAGTATAATTAACTTTTGTTTTAGATTAATATGGCCAGAAGATAAGCCGGATTGGGCCTGCTTAGCCTAACTATTAAGTGAGGAATCTAAAATCGTTAAAAAATAATATAATTTTCTCTTTGTGTGTGTTGCCGAATAATAAGCTGTCTCTGTAAATGAAGTTATCTGCATAAAAATTGATCAATATACTCCTTTTTTATTCGAGTAGTTTGGTCATCAGTCCAGTAAACACATCCTTTGTCAACTTGGCCATTTTTAAATGAATCCTTGTATGGACTGTTGATGTAGGACGAAAGCGGATTGCCCAGAACAGAACAAATATTTACACGGCTTGGTGTATGCCACTGGCCATAAACTACCATTAAACAATAAAATTCGCAATAAACCAAATGGAAAGCGGAAACTGCCGGCTCATGTGAAATGCATGCAAGGCAGAAACGTAAACAAAAGCCACAATAGAGAACAATTTAGCAGCAAAACCAAACGAAACGTTTTCATAACTCAGATTGCAAATGCAACCAAAGGGGCTAAAACTAGACAAAAAGAAAAATGAAACACAAATGCTACTGCCTCAAAATAAACACAAAGCGATGGAACAAAGCCTAAGATGGATCAGGCTTCTCCTGATTCTGTTACACTTTACAAAATTTCACCGCTTAACCACTGGCACTCTTAACTGCTTAGGATTCATTTATTTCGAATTAAAATACCACTTTATGACCTGCCACAGGAAAAGACCAATTTTTACTATGGTATCCATGAAAGATTGTGGCCGAACTTCTTGTTGGGTACTTTCTGGATAGGATTCTTCACTGTCAAGGGGATTTATTTTTGATGAGCTTGGTGCTTCCTCCTGGAGGGTTTCCGGCGGGCGACTGCAAGTGCCTTCATCGACTTGGCTCTCATCTTTCCAAAAATCGTGGGTGGTATCCCCACAACTAGCTGTAAGCCAAATACATGTCTTATTAAATTGAAAGTGGCCCTTTTTGGGTTAATAAAAATGCAGTAAATGTAGGTAAAGGAATGTTTTGTTGTTGAAATATATCTTTATTTGTTTTAATTAATAATAAAAAGAGAAATAAACGACTCACTCACCCTCTGCACGATGTTGGCCCAAAACACCCAAGCCGAGAACTGTCAGCACAACCAATGTATGCAAGCCCATATTTTGGAAACTGAATATTCCAACTATTATGAAACAACTTTTTATGGTTGGGAAATTCGTTTCGTTTATGCTTTAATTTTAAACTCAAAGTGACATTTCCTGGTCGGAAAAGTTTCCCAACTAGCCGTGAAGTGCATAATCTTGTTAGTCTTCTGCTCGGCAACTCTATTTTTAGCTGCTCATCTTGCTGCTGATTTATCTGTAATCCAACTTGCGTTTCAGCCACTTAAGGCCACAATCTGCCTTTTGCCCCCTTTACCACTTCTGCCACTTCTTTGACCTCTTTCCAGCAGAGCCACCTGTAACAAAGTTGGTTCAATAAAGTTTGCCCTCAGCTTTTGACTTGCCTTTGATCATCGCATCACATGCGACTAAAGTGGCTTTCGTTTTCCTAACGCTTTTATTAAAGCCAAAAGCCTCTTCTCCGCCAAGGCGACCGAGGAAAATACATATTCCGACTAAGCCACTTTTCATGGCAGTCTCTTTGAAGTGGGCTTTTATTTCGCCTGGACCCATCCGCCCACCCATCGAAAGGTTCAACTGTATCAGCTGTTTATATTTAGGTCCGTTAATTTATTGCCTGTCAGGACGCTGGTCAGTTCGTTTGATAAACGGCTTAAGCCGTTGGCCAGAAAGCTTCCCTTTAATTTCCCTGCCTATAGTGCCGTCAATAATTTGTTTTTGCTTCCAGAGTCACTGTGAAAAAATGGATTATATTTCCATTGCATTTTGAAATTGCAAATTTCCCAACTAAACCCCATAACTTAATAGATTCGTTACACTTCTCGCAAAATCAATAAGACTGACGATTGACCCAAAAAAAAGGATGCTATTTTTTATTGTGTCCTTGAGTTTTATGAAATTTGCTTGTTGCAGCAAAATTAAAGCCATGAAGCTGCTCTCCAACTGTAGGAAGTTGTTAGTTGCTGGCAACACGAAAAACAGCTACACCAGCAGTTGCAGGAGCAGCAATTGCAACAGTGGCAGCAACATCCAACTTGTAGTGTTGCTGTTGTTGAGTGCACGGCGCCGTATGCAATTATCACCTGAAAAAAACCTACCGGGGCCAAGAGTACTTCTCCTGGACACACAACAAAAAAAGGACGAAAAAATGTACTAGGAACAAATTTTACCTACATTATGTGCTTAAAATGTAAATGTCATTTGAGTGTCGAGCATGAAGCAGCAGCAACAGAAACAGTTGCCTGGGCCAAGTGTTGCAGGATTTGAAGGAATGTGTTGCCAGTTTTTTCAGTAAAGTGGCACCCGAACTAACAGGGCAGCCAGGACAAGTCAGGAGGACCAGGACAGCAAGGACAACACTCTATGAATAAATGTTAAAACACAATCGAGAGCCGTAAATTCTGAGCAATCATCAGCTGGAATAGGTGTAAGGAAAACTAAAGGAAAAACCAGGAAAAAGGAAAACAATGGAAAAGAATCGAGAATAAAGGCAACGGGCGAATTCTCTCCGATGGGAACAATGGACTGGAGAAATGCCTGTCATGAGGCATGAGCCCGAAACAATGCAAAGGAGAAAACTCTAATTGGTATAATAAAATGTCATAAAACGAAAGAGCAGCAGGAGCAGGAGTAGAGCCAGGGGACAGAAGCAGGAGCAGAAGGATCCAATGATTGGTTGGAGTCAAAGATGCAGACTCGCCAGGGACAATGGAAATAACTATATTGATGATGTCCCCTGACGGAAAAATTCCAATTGATTGCAGCAACTATGTATGCAAGGAAGGCATTTTGATTTGCTCCGATTAGGCAGTCCAAGTAATTTTCTCAGTCAAACAAAGGCATTTCTATCAAATTATGCAAATAGTTTAAGTAGAAATTGAACATTTCAATCGACAAAAAGTTCATTGAGTTCTACAATGAAGCGTACTAATTAAAAGATGCTCTAATTATAGTCAAGCTATCACAGTTTTAAGGTTAGTTCAATGTAAATGACTCAACATACCGCTCCTTTCGAATAGCTTATCGATACACATACTACCTCTCCTCTAATGGAATGTATCTCATTGAGACCCGGATACATCCAAAAGAAAGACAGAAAAGATTTCTCTAAACTGGCAGCAGCAGCTCCTAAAACGTTAAGCCACGCCCCCATCCGCCCATATATCAACTGTCGATGGCTATAAAGCTCCGCATCTGCTGGTGCCCCATTCCAACACCGCGGTTGTACAATCAACAAAATTAGTTTCATTTGGCCAAATGGCATGGCTTGGCAGTCGGAGCTTTTCGACCCACAAAGCAGACTGGGCTTAGATAAAAATTGAGGAGGTCAGGCCGGAGTGAGAAATGACAGGGAGGTGGGGGTGGAGTAGAAGGTCCTTTCGTCCTCTATACATCCCTGCTTTTGATGGCTAGCTTGCCATTGCTTTTGATCTTTTCCAACTGCTGATAAATGATAAGATGCCGGTACTGAATGAAAAATGCTGCAAAGTGTAGGAAATTACGCCGCAGGTGTCTGCTGGTCTGCCGGTTCAACCTGCAAACTAACTTCAAGGCTGCCGCAGTAGCAAATAATTAAAAATTACTCAAGCTGCTACGTGCGCTGCGAGGAGAAAGGGCAAAAAATTGTAATTCAAAAGCAAACCTCAGCGGTTATTCGAACCTAACCCCAAACAAAACTAAGTCATTGCCAATTAGAAGGGAAATATAAATATATATAAAAAGGAAATGTTTATTTTTTAACTGTCCAACCTGTTTGCTTTCCCGGAAATGGGACTCTCACTGAAAAGATAAATATAAAGCTGATGTTAAAATGGTGCAAAGTGAGAGGGGGAGCTGTATGTCAAGTTGTAGTTATAAATAATGGCCTGCTGCTGGCAATTTATGAATCCCCGTCTATGGCAACATCCTGCACTGCGAGCTTGTAATTTATGCATCTGAAATATAGTTAAGCCTTTTTAAAACCAGCTAATGAGCATCAAATTGCATTTCATTCAAGTTACGCGAAATCGTACTTGAATTTAAAGCAAACACGGGAAGGCCAACGGAAAATAGCGCATACGCCGTGTGGTCGTTGCGTTTTCGACTAAAAATTACGCATACGCCCAATTGGCGCGCTGTATTCCTTTTTCACAGTTGGCTTGAGACCGCGGTCGTGTTTACATAAAGGTTTCTGCTCCCCACGTTTTGGTCAACTGACTGTCAATATTTTATTGGCTGCATGACGCTTTTTATGTTGCATCCCGCGTCCTCGCATAAATGTGTATGTTTACCATAGTGCACAAAAGGAGAAGATACACATTTATGTATACATTTTATATATAAAACGCACTGAAACGAATATTCGCGGGACTGAGCAAATGCGCAATTTAATTTATGTCATGGGTGCAGGGAAAACGAATTAAAGAAACCGAAGGGAAAATGTTGGGAAATATGTACATACATATATATTGTGTGGTGATGAATTTTTTTCATTACGAATATCATCATTAATATGTTGCTGTTTTATAATTTTAAGATGTTTATAGATGTGGAGGACTTTTAGAAGTCAAGTCTAACTAATGGTAAGAACCATTACTAAATTCAAATAAATTAGTAACAGTTTTTCCTTTAATTCTCCCTTACATTTGCCCTTCACTTTACTTCGCTATTGGTTTACGTTTGCTCTCTAATTGGGTATTTTTTATGTGTTTTATTTTAATTAAAAGTACTCCTCTCTCTGCTCCATTTTCGCCCAGTTTAACCCATTTTTTGCGAGAAGGTTTTGTGTTTCGGTTGGAACTCCTTCACAAAATTTGCGCTTCCTTTTGGTTTTGAATTATCCTTCACCCGTTCTATCCTTTCGGCAAGTGCATTGCCACTTCGATGCCCCTCGCTCCCAAAGTCCTTCGTCCTTGCTTTCCATCAACACTCTCATCATTTCTTTTGTTTGGCGTTTTTTGTTTTTAGTCGTGTCATTCAGTAGGGTTATTCTCAACCGCCCGCCCATCCTGCATCCGTACATTTTTTATGTCAATTCTTTGTCTTTTTTGGATGGTTGGCGGGGTCGGTGGGGGGGAGAATCGTACTCGGGCACTTTTATGTGATGATGGTGCCCCGGTTGCAGCTTCTGTTTTACATTGGCATACATATTTGCATTTTTTTCGACTGCCTTACACAGCCCCTTAATGCTCCTCCCATGCCACCCATTCCATTACTGCCGTATTTTTTCCTGATACGGGCACTCGTTTTAATTTCGTTTCCCAGCGTTTTGTTTTTCATTTCCCGCTTTTTTCTTACTTGGAGTTGGAATTGGCCAAGAGGGTTGGTTGAGGGGCCGAGAGGGGCTTCGCCGACAACCCGTCCATGGAAGTCGCATTTCAATTGAATTGTCAGCGTTTTGTCCTGAAAAACGTGTCATAAAACTCCTTCCGTTGAGCCTTTTTTTGCCGCCAGTGTTGCGGATTAAATATTGGAACTGGGCTTATAAAAAAAGCCATTGTGCTGAGTCCACTAATTCTTAATGTGGTAAATGTTTTTTGTCTAATTTCCCATTTATGCCATAAATAAACTATTTGTCCAAAAGTAAACACCAGTTTTAAATCCTTTTGTTGACATTTTTTGGCATGTTGTCGTTTTGGTTGCAACCCTCGACTCGATGCTCAATTAATTTATAATTTAAATGCACATTGTGCGGCTTAATTATGCCTATTATAGAGTCATCGCCGGCATTGTTCGCCGCCTGTCAGGAAAGTTTGTCGGATTGGTGTTATAGCAGAAATAATTAATGTTTTCATTGCCTTTCGAAATCGCAGAAGCTCGATGCTGGGATTGGACTTATCTGCCATCCTGTCAGTTATTGGCCAACTTTGGTGGGTGGCCAAGCTAGAAGCTAGCTAGCGGGCGGAACTTTTCAGCAATTGAACAGGGAAAAAAACTTTGGAGAAACTCGAAGTGCAGCTGTCAAAAATCGACAGCAGAAATTCTCGCTGGCAGAGAGAAGTGACCAAAAAAAGCAGTCCGGCGACAACTTGAAGCAAACTTTAGGACAGACTTGACATATTGCTAGTTGCTCGCTTCCAGCTCACAACATAATTTTCCATTAGTTGGATAACTAGCAGAGGACAAGGAAGCTGAGCCAAGCTGGACTGACATTCGGTGGTTTCACTTGCCTGCGCTGCCGGCACATAAATAAGTTAATAACTAGCAGCTGAAATATGGTCCTGGCCAGGTGGCGCAAAGTTGGCTAAGAGATGCGGACAAGTGGGGGAGATGGAGGCGAGATAACTAATCAGGAGGCGGAGAGGACGAGGTGTTTTTGCTGAATTGTAATTTTCCTGCCATCCAATTTTAGCTTCATGAATTTAAGATAATATTGCAGCTGCAAATTGATGAATATACCAAAGGCAGTTGCTTTTAGCTATTGCACTTCGAAGCTGTAAGGGGGACAAGTCCTTTTTTAGCCTGAAGAATCCTTAAAGATTACTTATAAGTTCATATAATCATTTTTTAAAGCCTAACTGTATGTGGCATGTGTCTGCGAATCATTTGCAAATTTTCAACAATTGCCAAACATTAAACAGTTACTGATGCAGACATGCATACGCACTCGCACTCGCACCCACACACGCTCACATAAATCACGGCAGTATTTGTGCATTTCCGGTCAGCGCACGGATGTTCCGGTGATCAATTTTCAAATGCGCTGTGTCAGTCGAGGCACCGGTTTCGGATTCGGATTCGGAGTAAAGCCCTGCCCCGGTCAGTTGTGTCGGTTTCATATACTTGTGAAAACTGAATACGAACGCCAGGATGCAGAGATGCAAGGATGCTGGGATGGCAGGACAGCCGGATTGTTGGGCTGCAGGATAGCTGCTCAACCTGTCGGTGGCTCTGCCACTCGTCCACTTGGTTACGTTTTTGCGGCTACCCGTTCCGAAAGTTGTGCGCTTGCAGAAATTGAAATACAAATTCACAGTTTTTGCATAGTTGCCTGTATTTGTCTGTCTGTCCTGCCGGCCCGGCAGATCCTGGCTCCTAACTAACCTCCCCCTATCTTGTTTTTCTAGCTTGCACGTTACGTAGCTTTTATTTGTGAATTTTAAGCACAGTTTTGTTTTTTGTCCTCCGCTCCGATTTTTTATTCGGCATCATTCAATAGCCAGCAATTTGTGCGCTCTGTGGATTACTTTTTATTCCTTCGTCCTTTTAAATTCTCTGACTGTGCAATTTGTGTTTCCAGCTTTTGTATCCATCGGCGGCGATTTTGGCAAGCCGCACAAATTACAGCTGCGGACGGACTTTAAAAATTTATGGCATTTCAGTCAGGTAGAGGAAATTATAAGCAAATAATTGCAAATTAGAAAATCGCAATTCATTTGCCATTTATTGAACGAATGAATTATGCAACGAGTTTTGGCATGAAATCAGCCACAATAAGGGAATGTTCCATAAACGTGGCACTATTAGAAATAATTCTAGAAATACATTTCAAGTATTTAAGTCCAATAGAGATTCCATTCCATCTATGGAATCGAGTAGAAAACATTATTGTCTGTGTAGTATTACTTCTCACAAAATTTGTGAGAACTTCCGTTCACTGCTGTCGGAAAGTTTGGCATACTAATTACGCTGCTACCCAGCCGCCTCTTGCCTTGTCTAATAATGAAATTAATTAACGGTTAATCAAATTGGCAACTCAGTAGAGTTGGCCAAATGCCGCTCTCGACTCGCTCCACGTTCGCCCGTCGTTGGCAAATTGTTTGGCTAAACTTAATTACCCTCATTTTAGCCAATAGCTGCTCTTAGTTGCTTTTAAAATATTTGCCAACATCTTTGGGAGGAATGTGTGCCAGCAGTTACGTTCGAGAAGCTGGAATATAATTTTGTTAAAGTACCAAGGCCTGGGCTTCTGCCCTTGTCCTCATCCTCGTGGTCCTGCGGCTGCCATTTTCCTGATCACCTCCTGTCATTGGGCCAAATGAACCCTTTGTTTGGCGTTGCACGAAGCTGCAACAATTTGCCTAGCAATTGTTTAATTATGCAGGACAAACATTAAGCAAAGTGCAGGTGAAAAAGTGGAGGCCGAAAGAATGGAGAGTCAGTGAGAGTCAGAGCTGCAAGTGAACTTTGCATAGTTTTCCCCAAGGCACTTGCCAACAAAGAGAAAAGGTAAATAACACTTTTGGCTGGCCCCAGGCGAGACACAGATGCAGACGACGACGACGACGACTACGAGGCATTCCTCATTCCGTCAACGCCACCCAGCTCGCAGCTACCACCTCCTAGCTCCCAGCCTTATAGATATGTACTGCACTGCACTTTGCACCGGCCAAGAAGAAAACTTTCCACTAAGGAACTCTCGCAGATTTATTTCAATGCTTCCCAAGCCCAAGGCAACGACAGCAAGTAAAGACTTTGAGTCGGAAACCGAGGATTGGAGAAGGACAGTGGTAGTTCGCCACCCAAGATACCCTGTAATTTTGATGATTTAATTTTAATGTCTCAACATTTTGTCTTTTTTATAGGCCTTTTTTTGATTAAATTTAATTTTTTTATTTTTTTTATATATTAGTTTTTGTGACAACTACTTGTATCCTTTTCAAGTACCCATTACCAAGTGTTTGGGGGAAAAACTATGTCAGTCAACTGCCTGACTCTGCCCCTTTTGTTGCACATTCTTCATTTTGCTCTTCCTACCTTGCATTTACTTTCCAAGTCCTTTCATTCAAGCTAAGCGCAAAGAAAAACACATAATAAGTAAAGTGTTTGGGGGAAGGATGCGGAAATTTATGTTATTTCGCCAAGTGGTTGCATACAAAAAAGCAAAGCTAAACAAAGCAAACTATAAGGACATAAAATAATACACTTACTGCCTACGAAGGACACGAAGGTCATTAGAATACCCAGTGCTGGAATACCCAATAACAGAATTTTAAATAAATGGCAACTTACGTCCTTTAAACTCTATTACGCAAATGATATAATACATAATATTGAACTTATTCTTAAACTTTTAAGAATGATTTTAAACAAGATTGTGTATCATATATGACTTTGAGATATGATTAATAATGACTGGAACAATATTTAAATTGGCTTAAAAAAGGCCTTCCTTCTTTACTGCTCCTTGAAAGGGCATAGACAAGTACCGCCTGTGGAGTTAAGTGTATTTTTTCCAGTTAAAAATTGACTTAATGTTGCATTCGCTGTTGGCTGTTGGGGTGAAGAAGCCCCTGTGCCTGGCAAGCATTCAATCTGCAACAGGAGCTGCGGCACGATACTTTATGCGATATCCGCCAGTCCCTTGGCTTTCGTTCAACTCATTTGCATGCAACATGACAACAAAATTGAGTCGCTATGACTGCTGCTTATAAATTATGCTCTTTGGCGTCCCCATCCCATCTCATCCCACTGGCTTTCCATTTTGTACAGCCCATCCGGGATCCCAAAATTTAATTCTTCGCTCCAGATACACTACAAAAATTTGCATTTGCAGTTGATGTCCAAATTTTTCGGTGATTTTTGTTGTTGTTTTTTTTTGGGTGATATTGTGGCTGAAAGAGGGATGAGGCCAAGGCGGTAGATAAAGGAATTGACTTTTAATTAGGCAACTGTCAACAGTTTCCGAGGCAGCTGCCTCGCAAACTCCCGCCTCAAAAAGTTCTATAAAAATCTCATTAGCACAACGCGTGGCACGAGACCACAAAATGGCTTCTGTGTGCGTTTGTTTGAGTTTTTCAGTTGTTTTTGGGTGTTCGTATGGGTGTGTGGGGGTGTGAGCGGGTGTGGCTGTAATGGTTCACTGTTTTCTATGGCTTCCGTTTCGCTGTGTGTATTTGTTTAGCCCAAAAATTCGACAGTGCCCGAAACCGGAGAGCTTGTGCCACAAAAATTCGGAGAAAAAAGTTTCGTATAATTAGTTTGGCAGTCCTGTTATTGTTTCACCTTTTCCCTGTTTCTACTATGCACATAACACACGGCTGTAATTCTGCATCTAATTGCATTAGCCGAAGAGCACAAAGTTCGACCAGTTGCCAGTAATCCAGTATTGCGACTCATTCACCCGATCCGCATATCAGGCTTGCCTTCCATGCTATATTCCTGTTGCACTGATTTCCGGCGGCAGGTTGCTGTTTTTGTTTGGCCGAATTTGAAACTCCGTAATTAATCCCTATTCTACCGGAAAATCATCCTGTCGGCCAAAAGCAAACTACCGGATATCAGAAACTGACAAGCTAGTAGTTGGTTATACATCGTATTCGTTTAAAAGTTTGCGTCTGAAACTCTAAAAATAATGGCAGATATAGGAATATAGGAATAGTCTTTTTTTATTGGCTCTTTACAACATGTAAAGTTTTTATTATGCGCAACGAAATTAAAAATTAAATTTACTGTTCGCGTGCTGATTTTGATCTCTTTTGGGGGGGAACGCGGACCGAGGAAGATGGCCCGAAAAACCGAAATGCGGCTGTAACAACAATCAGAGTTTAAAGGAAGTTGAGGGCTGAGACGAGGGCGCTGGGGAAGGGCGGTCAGGAGGTCAGGGGGCTTGGGGGTCGAGGACGCATACCCTTGGGCCATGCGGCACTGGGAATAGCGCAATTTGTGAGCCGCAAAATGTCTAAGGTAATCACTAGCCGCAAATGGTTGTTGTTTCTTTGCCCGCTCCGGTTGCTGTATTATTATTGTGCATTATACGAAATTTGACAATGAAATTTTGCCATTGTTGTTGCCGCTGCTGCTGGCTGGAAAATAGCAGAAAGGAAAACAGGCAAAAGGCAACACAAAATTCGACTTCGAATGCCACTTGAGAATTTAATAAAAGAATAAAAAGGACCAAAGGCAAAGGCACACGCAAAGGCAGAAGGAGCTGGATACGAGAGAGAGAGAGAGACAGCCAGGAAGAACTTGGAATTGTTGGGCACAAGTGCCGGTTAAATATTTTAGGCAAATGCCTTAACCCCTGGCACTCCCTAGCTACCAAGGAGCTACCTCCTTCCCCATTTCCATTTCCCCAGCATGCTGACGAGTTGCCAGGGCAAAAATAAATCAGCTGGGGCGTAGGCACTTGGGTTGATTTATGGCAATGACTGGAGAAGGCGGCAGCTTCATGGCATTTCGTGGTAGAAGCATCAGGTAGGGATGTTCCACTCTTGCAAATTCCAAATTACCTTGAGCCCGGCTCGGCAGATTCCCCCGAAATTGACAATAGCTCTTGCCAGGAGAGGGCCAAAAGCTTTTCAACTTGTTTTGAAGTTTGAGTTCCCATTACGAAAAAAGCGCTCAACGACTTTAGAAACTGAGACGCGGAGATCTCTCCTCTCAACTGCAGTTCATCCGTCAGTCAGCCGGCCTGACAGTCGTTTAGAAAGTCAGTTTGTCAGTCAGTCCCAGTGACATTTAGTCAATCAGGGCCTCTTGTCCCCTTTGCCACTTGAGGCCCAAGATTGTCTTTGATATTCAGTAGACATTTTTCCAGCAGAATCGCTTTGCACTCTCAAGTTACTGTTTTTATTTTGAATTTTTCACCTTCGAAGGTGGAATTTTTCCCTTTTCGAAGTGTTTGCCACTCCGCATTTTAATTACATAGCCATTAAAAAACAAAATAAAGTTTGTTCCTAAAATGGGAAAAGGGTGATCCCGGTTACCTTGCAAGGAAGTGGCACGTGTATTTAAATGGGCCCAAAAAAGACAAAGAAAATGAGATAAAATACGAGATATTAAATACACTTTATGTCCAAAATAGGTATATTTCAAAATACCTTTGAAATATTCATGAATCATGGAGTAAATAGTTGGATTAGTTCTTCTCAAGTCCATCTTAAAGTGATGGATAATTAAAAATTTAAAAAGAAATGATACATAAATTGTAAAACTTTTACAAAACACACCCACCTGTATACTCTTAAGAAACCTGACGGCATATTTATAGTCGCAATTTAAATTAAATGCCTTTCGTGGGCCGCCAGAAAATAGGCAGGACATTTTAATGAGCCTCGAAGCCCGAAGACAGAGCCAAGTCGAATGTAATTAAAACAGTGGGTTGGGGGCTAATTCGGAGCCTGCTGGAAGGATGAAAGGGTGGTGAAGTTCGCCTTAAACGTTTATGGGATGGAATAATGGCCAGCAATGTGGGCCGCAAAAATCATTTGAGTGTTAATAGCCAGGTGGCAGGAGGGACAGCCCACGCTCTTCGCTGGAAATAGGAAAAACTTTCATTAGACTAATGTGTTGCACGTCAAATCAATGTCAGTGTGAAAGCTGGATGTGTGGCAAATGCGAAAATCCTAAACAAGCTGAATGCAGATGGCCAGGACATCCCTGAGTCAGGCATCTAGGGCGGGGCGAGTGTCGCCTGTTTGGATAACTGTCGCCCAGGCTCCGTCCCAGCTAGTTGTCACAGCAACATGGTAGCACGCCCGACAACATGCACTTTCTCCCAGCTACTTCACCTACTTTCCCTCCAGCTTTCTTTTTCGCCCGGGCCCTTATTCTTTACAGCCATACATCTTCGTCATTTCATTGCAGCTGTCAGGACAACAATGCAATGCAAAATGCCACAACCTCCCACCTCTGACAGAGTGATGCATCGTTGTGCTATATTTTTTTATACCCTAAGATCTCTGGAATAATGTTGCAAATGGTATTTACTTTGGTATGTAATAAAAAGTAGGATAGCTAAGTATTAAGGTACGTTTATAGCTCCATCCGTTTTGTATTTAAATAAAAAGTTCCTTATAAAAAGACTCTATGCTATTTAGTTTACATTTTATTTAAGGATTCCATAGGAGATAATATTGTTGTGATATTATATAAGTGGGTCACTTTGAATAGACTGTGGGGATCCGGCTTGTTCAGTTTGTTGTTGTAGTTTGTCCAGTGGAATCGTTTCATTAAATGGTTTGAAGAGAATGCAGTGTGGACTGGTCTTATGGCAGACATATATTAGGGGATAGTCCGATTCCAGGGCGTTTACGGCGGACAGAGCCACTATCAGCGCAACAATGGCAATGACCAGGTGTTTGTTCATCTTGGTTGGAAAATTATTAATGAACAATCTTCCAGTATAACTTTCCAACAGTATTCAATCTTCCATGTCGCATTGAATTAGAAACACTTGATGCTACTTAAAAGCATCAGAATGCCAAAGTCGTTTGAATTTATAATCTTAGTACTCTTTTAAAAAGGAGTTTAATAAATTAAAGGTGTGTATGTGATTTGGTGTAGTTGGCAATATTTTCATTTATCAATTTACTGCCGCCAGCAAACTCAAACTAAAATCATTTGCCGGCGCACGTGTGCCGATGACTATGACGAAAGTATGGCCAAAACAAATTGTAGGTCCACGTAGCCCGAAAACTGACCATAACCGGCACAACTAAAACAAAAGTGCTTCGACTGCCCAGCAGGTGGTGGTTTGATTTTGAGGTTGGGGAATGGAGGTCAGAGGTTTGAGGAGCGGATAGTATGGGGTCTTTATGGAGCCACGCGCTCGTTTTTCAGGCAGGCAGTGGCCCATCGGCCGCTCAGTGCTCACTGGCCAGGAAATTCATGGCCACTTAAAAGCTGTAAAATGAAGCAAGCTGCCGGCACTAAAAAGCAAAAGTTGCTCGCTCTACCAAAAGTTTAGTTTAGATATCGTGCACACCGAAACACACCCCAAACACACCCAAACAGACACCTGAATAAACTCACACAAACGCACACCTCGCTCGCCTTTATGGCTCATCATTTTTTTTTCCTTTTGCGTTCGGCCATTTTTTCCTGTTTGGGTCAGTCATAAAAAGTTAAAGTCGAACTTTTTCTAGCCGAACGGGTAGCCGGCGGTAAATCAGTTTTTATTGTGCATAAATTAAAAATGTTCAATTAAAAGTAAAGGAATAACTGGCATCCTCGGCACAGCTTCCTTTCATCAAGTATCCTGTGCCGGCAGCTCCATTTCAACACAGTGTTGCCTCGTCCAAGCCAAAATGCTGTTTTTAAAATAATTTGAAATTTGAGGCTGAGCTCCTGAAATCGTATTACTGTTGGAATAATTAGTTGGGAAAACAAGCTTCCAGGTTGTTGGAATTTGATCATGAAATTGCCTGAAACTGAATTCGAGAACATATGCCGGGCCCTCATTACGTATGCGTAATATTGAATGCACAAACAATTGTCTGACCCATTATTTATACATTTGGTCCGTATTAATGCATAATTATTGTCAATAATTAAGACTATGAAACGACAATGAATTCTGCAATGAATTACAATTTTTTTTTTGCTTTCAGGGGCATTTGCATAATCAGTTGCAAACACATGATACTTTTTTGTATTTATTATTAATGGTCCTGCCTTTGCCGTAAACCCTCTTTTCACACTTACGATTGTTTACTCTTATTTATACCAATTAACAATATTAAGTAAGTTAAGCACAAAAATGGATGCCATTTGGTTAATTAATAAATTACCAGCTCAATCGCTTAATACTGTAATGGGAGTGCGATGATGCCCTTTGTGACACACATTGTGACACACAAGGAATTTGTATTGTTATTTAAAAATAGGAAATCAATTCATGAAAAGTTAAAACATTGATGTGAAAATGGGCCCAAAACTTGAAAAATATAAGCTTCAAGTTGAATATCTGTCAAACGAGTCGAACGCATGTCCCCCGGGCGGTAAAAATCAATTTGCAATGCTCGCAAAAAAATCTACAAGCTAAAGGAAAAATATCAAGAGACACATGCCGACGTGCTCTCAGCTTTGCATCTGAATCTGGTACTGAGTCTGAATCTGAATCTGAGTTCGAATGGAATCAGGGAGCTGAAATCAGCGAGCAGAAGGAATTCCAAGCCATGCAAATAGCTCTAAATGCATTTGACGACGCTGTGATTTGATTCCGATATCTGGCTTGCGTCTCTCTCTTGTACTCCTTGGGTGTGTTGACTTTCAATTTCTGTTCGCGAGGTTAAGATGTTCGCTACACAGTGGAAAAAATATTATTAATTATAATAATTATTGCTGAGTTTTCAGCTTTCTGTACCCAAAGTACTTTATTGCATTTCCAACCGCTTTACATAAATGATAAACATTTTTGAGCTTCAGGCCCATTTCATTAGTATCCTTAACCTAGTTACCTTTATTATTTATTCTCTCTGTAGCTTCCTTGCAACTTGATTATAATTTAAGGGAAGCATCTTCTGGTTTTCGTAAAAGTTGTCTCTCAAAACTTGGAAATTCGAACTGTTGAACTGCCAGAGCTGCCGAGCTGCCAGCCGCCAGCTTCCGTTTAATCATTTTCGGCACTGTTGTTATGCCGTGGGGCTGATTGTCGGAGCTCACTTAGCTGATTGCAGTTGCTATCAAAAATTCGCAACGACATCGACTACGACAACGGCAACAGGACCGACAAGTACGACAGCGACAAGGACAACGTGTCGTATGCGTGATATTATGTTAGGTCGTGCCCATTCTCACTTCTCTCGAGTTTCTAGCTTGTTTGCAGGCATCTTCATTCATATTGCCAACTGGCAGGCAGGTGGGGAAGCGAGGCAGTCCAAAGGGGCTGCCAGTGGTGGAAAAAACTTTGTTAATTTTGAGCAGCTCACGCAATAAAGCAAACGCAGACAGCGCATCACGTGCGCATTTAAGTTGCAAGTTACAACGGCAACGTGCCGCATGCCGCTTGCCGCTCAGCCTCAGATACAGATACACAGCCCAGGACACACGCTGGCATAAATACACGACTAGTTAGCTCGTGTCAGTGTAAATTTTACACACATAGAAACCTGATGCCGCACACACAGGACCGGGCCGAACCGTGCCGGGGGGGAGTTGCCTAGTTATCGCTCCTCACCTTTTGCGGTTTATTTTCACGCGCGTGTGCAATAAAAAGATATACCTAGCCGGCATAACGGAAGTCGGGGCAAGTTTTTGGCATCCATGGCGGCACGGTTCGAAGGAGGGGAAACGGATACCGAAGAAGCATCCTTGGCGGGCTGCGCTGCATAATCAGGCAAAGGCGACGTCGACAACGACAACATTTATCAAATGAAATGCACGTGCCAGGCGTTTTCCCACCGCTTCTGGGTGCCGCCACCCATTTTCCTCTTTTCGGTTTGCCCGGAATACGGTATACGGAATACGGAACCCGGAGTACGGTTCTCTGAGGTGCCAAAGCCCGGGGCTAGCTTGTGCGCGAGGGTTGCCTAGGAAGTCACTCGAAATTCCCATGAAAGGGTTGTAGGATTTTATTAATGAAATATAATAAATGGATAAAATGGCAAGTGGGACTATTTATTATCATAAATAATAATGAAAAAAAAAAAGTAAAGACAATTGTAAGAGTTATATGTATCTGCCCTCGGCTAGGCATTATATGCCCTCTTCTGAAGTATGTATGAAAGTAAGTTAAATATGTATCTATCGTGCATGAGAGTAAAGTCAGCTGCAGGTTGCACTGCATCCGCGTAATTATAATGAGCAAAGTTTCTGGCATTGGTTGCCTTCCCGATGAATTAATACCGCGAAGCTATTCACAAGTGGGTCCTGGACAGCTGAAAGCTGAGCATTATAGAAAGCTTAATGGATGGCTGTTGAGCAGCCTCTGACTGATTACACAAATTCGCTATCAGGAAGGGGGCTTCAAAGCTTCAAACAATGTGCAGGAGGCTGCAGAAGCGGTCCTTCCTTCGACAGTGGCAGCCACCGGCCATAAAATTGCATTCTGCTGTCGTAGAAGTTTCCGCACCTTGCAACCAAGTAGCTGCCACTGGAGCTGCCGCCTTTGCTGTCACTCCTCCAGCTGCTTAAGTGCCATGCATTGAGATTGAGTTGTTTTCCTTGTCGGGCTCGCACCCTCCTGGGCCCCCGGGAAGGCATTCCACTTGAGAAAATCGATGATGTCTTGGGTGCCTTTGTTTTTGCAGCCGCACTCCGACTTGAAAATGTTTTGATAAACTAGCGCTCTGGCAATGCAAAGATGGGGGAAAAAAAAGAGGACGAGCAAAAAGTGGCATCAGCAACTTTAAGCTGCAACAAATGCGCCAACAGTGGCACTTGAACCAACAACTCAGCACAGTTCTGGCAGGGTAATCGGGAGGAGAGGACGGTGGGGCAAAGTTTTGGCCAACTGTCGAAAAACAAGCGAAATGAAATTGGTAAAACAATTGTCAATGCGTCAATTTGAATGGATTTCAGTTGAGGGAGCAGCAGCAGAAGTAACTCCGGCAGATAAAAACATCAACAAGAACAAGTGTCGAAAGTTCCACCAAAGAAACTTCTAAGCCCAGTCAGAGTGGCAGTAGTCCTTGCCACAAAAGGCTAAATAAAAAACACAAACTAGAAAATACAGAGCGTCTGAACAGAGCTAGATATTGAACGAGAAACAAGGGAAAATATGAACTGGAAATTTATTTTCTGCTGGCTGCTCAGCCACTCTATCGGTAAGTTGGTTAGAACTCCGACCGATTCTATTCCGAGACCCCTATTCCAAATCGTTCTAGTTATTGCGATTGGGGCCAACTGTCTGCGGGGCACTCGCCACATGTGGGAGCCAAAGCCAACGCCCACCGGCGGTCACGGTGCTCCATCCAGCTGCAGCCGTCCGCCGTCATTATTGCTGCCCGGAAATGCAACGGCAACGGCAAAAACAGTAACGCCACCGGCAACGCCAACAATGGGTATCCATGCCAAGGAGGACTCTGGTTCTGAGGCCGGCCACCCTGCGGTCTTGTTGGCCAACTACGTCTATCAGTGTGCCACCAGGCGGCCCACCAGCAGCAGCAGTAGTTGCAACAAGCTGGCGGGCCCTGAATCGGATCCAGAATTGGTAACTGCGTCAGCCAAGGCCTCTGGCTCTGGACCTGGCTCGGGTTCTGTTTCTGGCAGCCAGTAAGCTGAAAGAGAACAGGCCAATCAAATGCAACTTGTGTAAGACTAGCTGCTATGCAGCGTAATATAAGCTACTCGTATGTTTTAATATATATTTCATAATCCAATAAAGCAAGCCAAACAAATCTCTTATCTGTGAGGTACCAGATGCTCATGACAAACAATGGCAGGTGACTCAAGTAGACGCAATTATGTATATTAAATAATAATATACATCAATACCTGTTTAAACTAAACTCTATTTCTAAAACAATAGAGTACTTGGCTATCATTTGATAATTTCAGCTCCAGCTCTACTTATACTCCGTTGCCAATTATAAAAGACTTGGAAATGTATATAAGCAGAACAACTGTGTCGTTTGTTTATTTTCTTATCACCAAAGCAGTTGATTAGTCATTTTTAATTATATCTCAGCAGCTGTGAGATTTGTAGATCGAGAACTCAAGTAGCTCAGTTCAGTCATGGAAGCCCTGGCACCTGCTTGGCTAACGAGGGAATATCTGGAAGCTGCACTGCGCCAGCACTACGACGATCCCCAGCTTAAGGTCAAGTCAGTGGATTTTAGACAAGCCCTCAAGAAGGGGGAGAATTATGGCGCCATTTTGACAAGAGTCCACGTAGCGTACGCCCTGGGAAATGGTACGGAAGTGGACGAGCACTTGATGGCAAAGACCGCATTGGAAGATGAGGACTTGGACACTAAGGAGCGAAAGGCCCCATACGATATTTACAATCGGGAACTGGAAATCTATGAGAAGGTGCTGCCCCAACTGCAAAAGCTGGCAGGGGAACCGCTGTGCCCCAAAGTATGGCACACCGATCGTCAGCACGGAGCTCTCCTGATGGAGGACTTAACGCATCAAGGATATAAGATGGCTGCGCGACTGCAAAGGCTGGATGAGCTCCATGTGCGATTGGTACTCAAAAAGCTGGCCAAAATGCAGGCGGCCTCTGCAGTTTTAGAAGCAAATTGCAAAGACCAATCGAACTCCCTGAAGAAATACGACCGCGGTTTTTTTAACCGCTACACCGAAAGTTTTAGTGCCTATTTTTTGGGCTGCCTTAAATCCTGTGCCAGCTATCTGGAACACGGTGCCGGGCTTTGAGAAGCAAGCGCAGTTATTACTGGAACTTGTCCCCTACTACATGGGACTGGGACTGCGCTGCTTTCAGCCCGAGGCTGAACACATAAACGTTCTGACTCATGGCGACGCTTGGACAAACAACATGATGTTCAAGTATGAGAAGGGCGTGCCGACGGATGTCCTGCTCATTGACTTCCAGTACGCCTTCTGGGGCTCGCCCACCCTGGACATCCATCATCTGTTCAACACGTCGGCGGTGGAGCGGGTGCGAAGCGACCTTCAGGTGGAAATGAGGTGCGTGTACCACGATGTGTTTGTGCGGGAACTGCGGAGACTGGGGTTCAAAGGTCAGAGATTGCCCAGCCGGAAGCAGTTTCACTTGGAGTCGGAACAGAAGCGCTTTTACGGTGGGTAGACTTTCTCATCAAAATTTGAATTTTGCATTCATAATTATAATATAATATTATTCGTATTATATTCAAGACATTGATAAGTCGGAGTAGGTGGTCTACATAGGACCTCTTAAGGTATTGAAGACTTTAGAATCTAAAGATATATCGTCTCAAGTCTTCTTTATCTTTATAAGGGAATGGTCGAGTGGAGTACCTGTCCTATGCATTTAAACAAATTAATAATTTAATGTTGTTTTTGATTTTTTGTCCTGCCAGCCGTTCACTGCGGGCTACTCCTCCAGCCTGTGTTACTGAACACCGATGATGCAGATGCGGACTTCGCAGCCTTGCTCTCCGACCAGCCCCGTGGAATCAACATGAAAAGGCGTTTGTATCTGAATGCCAGCATACAGGACTCCATACGGCAGCTGGTGGTGCAATTCGAGCGCGAAGGACTCCTGGACCCGCGGCAGTTCGAGGGCCTCTAGACCAAATGAAGCGGGAATGCGACCCTGCACGGCTCTTTCATAAAGTCCCTTATTTCAGATTTCAATTAGACGGGCTAATAAACATAAAACATGGCTGCCGTCAGGAGCTCTTTGAATTAAAAGCCGAGATGTGAGATGGGAGCTGGGAGGTTGCTTATACAAAAGCGCAACACATTTGACTGCATGGGGAAAGATTGGGAGGGCAGATGCCTAGCGAGCAGGAGGGCACATTGCACAAAGGGCTAGAATAGTAACACACATTTTTTGAATTCTTTAGCATTTTTGAATGAGTGGAATGAATGAGTGACTGAATGGACGCCCTGCCGAGCTGTGAGTGCGTGTCTGCCACAGAAAGTGATGATAAAATAAACGAAAAAATGCTAAAGCCACAAAAGAGACAGAAAAGCGGAGGAGGTGTGGAAATGAAAGAATGCTGCACGTGACTCGGGACTGGGCTTAATTAAAACTTTAGTGCGAAATGCCAGCCAAGCTGTTGGAAAATTACCCAAATTATGATGTGTCTGCTGGCGGCGTGGCGGCTTTCGAAACTGCATTAAAGCAGAGTGCAATTAGGCTAAACTTTCCCATTTAGCCCGCTGGGCGATGTCTAAAACTAGGCAACGATTCAGCAGATGGCGGATAAAAGAGGGTAAAAAAAATCTAAACGGTGGCGGCTTCACAGCCATAAACATTTTCGCAATTCCCACTAAGCCTAATGCACGCTTCCAACGATTGTCACTCCCAGGATGTGTATGTGTATCTGTGAGCGTATGTTGCTTGTTTATGTCCTGCTATCTCGCTCGGCGATGTCCTCAATCCGACAAAGACGCTGAGCATAGAGAACAGTCTGATCCATCAATTCTCGCTGCCAACTTTGTCTTTGTATCCTGTTTACGTTCTCTGCTCCGTCCTCCTCTCAGTGTTTTTCTCTTTGAGGATAGACAGGTGACTTTCAAGGGGAAATAATAAAAAACAAACACACACATGTTTCAGAAAAAATGTTCAAGCACACTTTGAAGGGTTTTTTGTTGAATTTCTTTAATTAATTAATAAATTAGTCTTTGAAATGAGATTTTCTACTTAAAGGTACTATTTCCACTCTAATTTCATAAAAAACTCTGCAAACATCATGAATTGTTTGCATAAAATTGTATGTTTTTGTTTCGTAAATTGCGTTTATGCTGCAATGACAGGCACAGGTTGGCAAACTTTCTGGTCCTGTAAGCTGTAATTTGATTTAAGCCATTCCAAAGATTAAAACTTGGCTATTTCCCCAAAAACCAAGGAGACATTGGGGGGAAAGAAACGAGATTAAAATGAAAATCAAAGTTTGGCTTCGGGGTGTGGAGTAAAATATTAAAATTGCTGTCGGACCAGGGCCAGGATTTATTTTCTTAATCCAAATAATGTCAAAAAGCCACAAACAAGCGACAGCCACATAAAACAACTTAGCAAATGAGCACACACACACCCACACACACACACACACACACACACTGACAATGGGTGGGGCAGAAGGAGAACCGAAGAAAAATGTAATTTATTGTTATTACGAAAATAAATAAGAAAGGCAGGACACAGCAGAGCGAGAAATGAATAGGGGGGCATAAGGAGGCTGGGCCACGCCCACTCTGCCACACACATACCATAAACGTACACACTTACATATGGCAATGCAGTATCTGAAATTGTGGCAAATAAAAGCGGAGAAATTAAGCAACTGACCGCTGGCAAATAAACCGAAAAAGCGAACACAGTCCGAGTACACAGACTCTTTGGCCAACAAAGGGCAGAGGACAGAAGAAATGGCAACGGCAGCCATTTTATATGTCGTTACATTGTAAATAAAGTATTGTTTATTCGCATGTGTGTGTGTGTGTGTGTGTGTGTGTGTGCCTGTGTCTGCTTAGTGAACTATAACAAGTGGATTTATGTGAAGCCAAAGTTGTGCCAGTTCCACATTTACCTAATAACCTGCCAACCTGGCTTACAGGTGAGTCCAGGTCGGAGGTTTTATTTGTCACAAGGGAGGGCAGTTGCCGGTTTCCGGCCCAACGGCCCACTGGTCCACCAGCCCACCAGCCCACTGGACCCTCTGGTCCAGCGGCATTATCGCTCAGTGGCCAACACTTAATCAGAAACCGGAATGAGAAACAGTCTTGCCTCTAATCTAATCAACTCGAGCCCCATAAATCCGCCCAGAGGTGGGGCAAATTGCTAAAGCCCCACAGCCGTACTTCATCAATTGCAACACAAGGTTGCGAGAATTCCGTTGCATACTTTGCTGGTAGTTGGCAGCCGCACTCACGCTTGCACTTCGAAGCCGAAAATTTCAATTTATCTGCAGCCAGCTGAGCCACTGAATTGATTCTGGTCAAAACTGCAGGCCCTTAAAGCCATCGGTTCAAATGTGAGTAATTACCGCTGTTAGGCGGAACAGAGCAGACCAGGGCCAGGCCAGCCCAAAAGGAACAGGAACCTAGGCAACTAGGCAAGTAAAGTTTCCCCGAGCCATCAACCTTTAAAAATAGCCTGCCTCAAGGGTGCTCGCCCTGTTCTCCCCGTTTTTGTTGTGTTTTTCTGCTGCCAAGTTGAGTATGTGATGCTGTGCTTGTGTAGGAGGTCAGGCAACACTTGACTAAACATTTTCATTTTGGCCTGGCATAGGGCGGCCAGAAGTCAATGAATTTTGCCACATGGCGTATGCTTGATATTGCGTGTTTTCTTTTTCCAGCGCTAAATGATTTCATTAAGTGCGAACCCAAACACTCCGGCCAATCGATAAATTTAGTCGAGGACGAAATTAGGAAAATAGGCGCCAGTTCTAGGCGCCCTGACTTTGCATTTTAATTAGCAATGGGCATTAAATTTGCCCTTCCTTGTTTTAATTGCAATTTAATATTGATAACCAAATACCAAATGAGTTTCCTAAGCCGGGACCACGACGTGACAAACAAACGGGGCAAGGGCAAGGGGAGCCAATTCAAGTCGTGACCTTTTCGGGACCAGTGGGTGTCAATGACACATGGCATGCGAATTACATGCCGAGCAAAAATGTAATTTATTCAGTGCCGGAGTGAAGATGGAGCCGAAACAAAGACATTGCTTTGTAATGAAAGGCAAACAAAGCATTCTTTTAGGCGCCGCTGCAGCTGTGACATGTGTTTGTGGGTGTGGCATTCCCGGTCAAAGTTCAAAGGACGAGGCGCAAAAATTAAAACGGATTAGTTGAGCAACGACACACACAAACCATTAGGATAACCAGAAGCCGATCCATCACCAGGGCGCCAAAAGGGTTAAGACCCTAATTGCATTATCTCGGGCCACCGAGATAAATCCCATCCGTCCTGGCCCAGACAGTTATTGAGAACTTATTAGTCTGCAGGCCTGCCAGGACTTGATCCCAGCAGCGAGTCTATTTACATTTGGCAAGCTGAGCCTTGTTGTGTATTTACATGTTTGCTTGTCAATCGGCTGGAAGCTGGAGGTAATATTTCTCCAGCTGCCTGAGTGAGGAAATACTGACCTTAATTGAATTACTGCAGTTAGGCTAGGATTTTAATATTTATCCTATAAACTTTGTAACACGCAAGGAATTTAAATCGAGTACTAAGAGCGATGGCCAAAAAATGAAACTAAAGAGCGCAGCTCACTCTTTCGGAGAGAGTGCTTGCTCTCTTTTCCTCTTTGATTCTCTCACTGCACAAAAGCTCTCCTTTGGCAGTTCGGTCCTCTCCTAGTCTCTTTCTCTCAAACAGGGATGCTGTGTGAAAAAATACTCAAATCCTGCACTCGGAAAAAACGAGTCGTGTCATTGAGTGTCTATTGAGTCAAGTGCTTTTCACACTTCATGTCCTTGCTGCATATGTGTTGGTGTTGTGCTCGGCTTAAATTTCATTTTCCTATGTCCTTAGCATTAGCCAGCACATTCCTTGCACAGACGACCCTTATTTTTTTGCCCACAACTCCGTTTTTGTTGCCACTTCATTTTGGCCCAAAGGAGGCGGAATGATGGAAAAACGGGCCAACCCGCTTTTGTTTTTTATCATCTGTTTGCCTGTTTCAGGCTACCCGTTTGCTGGCTGATGCTTCTTATCTCTCTTCCATTTTTTTTTATCCTGCATCGGCTCCTGCTCCTGCTTCGGCTCTTCCTGTTTTTGTTTTTATTGAACAGCGCCTTCATTGTTTGATTTTTGTCAGCGGTCCTTTGGTGCTGTTGTCTCGACTTGCTTACATAACAGTCCCCCCTGCTCCTGCCATTTGTTTCAGCATCTTGCGTGTTTGATTTTTATTTGGCTTACCCACTGGCCATTGTTCATTTCTCGGTTAGTTGGTCTTTTAATCGCCTTGCTTAGTTATCCGTTTGCTGCTCCTACATCCCTACTACGTCTCCTGTCCGGAGGACTTTAGCCCTCTTAGTCGGGCTTTCAATTTCAATTAGTCGGAGCGCTCCTTAAAGTGCTGCCCTGGCCAGAGTTAATCCGGTAGTTGAGGCAGTCTGAGTTATTAGGTAAATATTTAATTGACGTTAACAAAGATCAAAGTTGGACGCCATCCGGTACCTGCCACCCGACACAGCCACCTGGCTATCTGTAATTTATTATTTTTAGCTTGGCTTAGCTGGCCTTTGTTATAAATGCTATTGATACGCTAATTACACGCGATAATTTATCAAACACACGCGCCCCAAAAACACCAGTGGCACGTAACTAACGTTTCCTGCTGAAAATTCAGCTGCAGTGGCAAAAATTGCTACTTAATTATCCCTTCCTTTGTCCTTAGCTCGTTCCCGACGTCAATGTCACGACTGCATGCTCATCGGCCCGTTCCTCCCGTCCCAGTCCCAGGCCTTTTTCACATCAAATGGGGTAACTTTACAATTAACTACTAATTGCTCATACGCCACGTTGCCCGGATGGAAGAAAGTCAGGTAGTCAGGTGTGCGTTACTGCAGCTCCCATCTCTCCCATGCTCCATCTCCTCCCCCGCTCCTTGTTTGCCTTTTGCCCTAATTATCCGCGTTGTCACCCACCTGGCAGTTTCTGTTGTCTGGCATTTACTGAATTAAGTTTTAAATTTTTATTAAATGCCTTTGCGCATTTTTGCGTTCCTTCACGGCGACGGTTTTCAGCTACTGTAATTAGTTTTTAATTGCTTTTCAGACAGCATAACTATGCGAGCTCAGGATAGTTCACTTCACTTGTTGAAGGAGCGAAATCCTAAAGATTTCCCATTTTACATTTCGGAACTTTACGGCGGCCCAGCTGAGGAAAAGTCAATCAGTAATTGGGTCTGCTCCACGTCAACAGAAAATGGGTGCCCTGGAAATGGCGCGAACAATACGCCGAATATAAGAGGAAAAACGCAAAAAGAGGCGGCTGGCGGGAATAAAAAAGGAAAGTAATCAGAAAACTTTCGCAATAAATCTATGAAAATAATGAAAAACCCAAAGTGCTACCCGCCATTCTGGATTACTATTACAATTTCAATATTTCACACATATAGGCGGATGTCAATATGGAAATGGATGGGTCGCCCGAGAGGTCAGTGCGACCATAAAATACACTCCGAAATTTGGAAATGAGAAATGCGTTAGATTGCCAATCATTTTGTTTTGGGAGGATGTTATATGTAAGTATAGGAATAAATTAGCTGCCCATATTGCATCAAAGTAAAAGTGAAATAGTTGTACATATTTCCATATTAAATTACAGAGCTTAAGAGACTTTAATTCAACCGTGGAGTCACTTCTAATTGCTTCTATTAATTCAGTAATTTCTTACAATTTATGTGTGTCCTGATAGCTCCTGAAATTCAAAAGGATATTTAATTATATATGGCAAATACCTTACTGTTCGCAGAGTATCAATCAGCAAATATTGTTTCCAAGGACCCTCGTGCAAAAAGCGGGTCCTGTCTGTTCCCATTTCTGCACTCACACACACTCAACAGCCAATGGCCCCCTTACACACTCACCTCATGCAAATTGCAAACACATGTCGAAGGCGCAAAACATTGTCAAACAAAATGAAAAATTTATGAAAACGGAAATGAAACAACAGCAAAAACAAAAGCTGGCAACAAAAATGTCGCCAGGCTACAAAAAAAAAAACAAGTGATTGTAAAAAATAAAACATGTTTTGCAACGTACGTGGCAAAAACGAAGAAAAAATGAAAATTTCGCTTCGTTTACGTAAAACTTCCAACTCATTTCGCCCAAATGACAAGCCATTTTGTGTGCCAAGTGCCAAATATTTTACATGCCAGCCAACCAAACATATTTTGGCCCGAAACAGCACACCAAGACTACCCAGAGGAATATGAAACAAAATCTCCAGGAGGAAATCAATACACTGAACAAGAACTTCGCCAGCTGGCAACTGGAAGATGGCTCGCTTTTCAAAATCACTCATACGCAACGTGGGCCCCGAGCATTGAAGAGCTTCAATTGCCGTTTGATGGCTCATTAAAATGTTGCTCGCTGCATTGGCTCGAAGCAGCCGAGCACAATAAATCGGGGCCAGGTGTCGAGCTACCATTTAGACGAACGATGCAATTCCCAGCTCAATAACAGGTGGGAGCCATGCGAAATTAATGTTTTGCCGCTAGCTCAGATAAATAGCAGAATAAATTAAAGTGTGCTTCTGGTCTTAAGCCCCCGACCTGGCCAGCACCTTAATTGCAGAGCAGAGCACCGCACACCAGAGTTGAGTCTTGCCGAGAGGGCCTTAACCCAAAAAATAAAACATGTGTATGCATTCGGTGCAATAATATTAATAGCACACCCGGCAGGCATGTGTCGCAGTATTTACAATCTTCTTCTCCTATGAAATTACAAACATAAAATAAAGTACTGAGAAGGGAATCTAATACGGTTGTGATACTTAAGACTCCTCAGCCCAAGCAAAGATAATGTTCATAAATAAATTGCGTGCTTAGAGGGAGAGTTATACAGCTTAGAGGGATCGAAAGGGTTTTCGGTTTCTGGAGGTTAATATTTGTGTATTTTTTTACATTTATATTGAAGAACAATCATATTTATTTACTAAATAGTATAGTATTTAGTAACTTTGTATACTATTTTTGTAGATATTTATTCATACGGTTTAAAATATCATTCCACCATAAAATGAAGTATTTCGCAGTCGAGTACCTGAAGTAAAAATTCCCACCAGGTATTCCGTGCGTGTATCAGTCACTCCCACTGTTACCTTTTCCGGCCTGGGCCAAACATATCTAATTTTAAACATTTTTCAAACTCAATTACATTCGGAGGAGACGCACCGTAGGTGATAGGAGTTCCCAAGCTCTGGAATTGATGTACGTGGGCGTGGCCCTGTGCCAGGTAATTGCTTGCAAATTACACAGTAACACACCGGGCATAACCCCGGGATATGAAACAGAACAGGGACAAAACGCGGACTACGGGCTGCGAAAACTTTTCAGCACAGCTGCCTGAAGTTGAGAGTCTCCTTGTAATGAAATCAAACAAAGACACCAGCTGAGAGCTGGGGAGCTGGGAGACGGGAGGGAAAATCATCTTAAATTAGCAGCAAAACTCGGCAATTATGCGAGAAGTTGGCCAAAAAGCAGTTGCCAACTCCGCATACCATTCTCCTGGTTCTTTTTTCTTGCCTTTTTTGTGTGTCTTCTTTGAGTAAATGCTAATGACTTGAAGTGCCCGCACAAAGTCAAAGAGAAAGCGAAACGGGGGACTGGGAGAAAGTCATGCCACAGGTTGACTGACAAACACATTGACAGCCCGTTGATGGAGGAGGGGGACGTTGCGCCGGAAATGGTAGCGCCGCACAGCACAAAATGGCTGTTTGTTTGCTTCCGGTCTGGGCCAAAGACGACAAACACATTTAGCCATGAAGCGTGGAAAGTCCTTACCGGGACTGCACATAATTTATGCAAACTAAAAGCAGAGTTCCACTCTATTCCACTCGGCCGACACCCACGAAACCCTCTCACTAGGCCAGCACTCCCTTCCCCTGAACATGAAACATGAAATGGCAAACCGCGACTTTTCCACCTTCTTCTACTGACAGGCTGGCGGACTGGCAGGTTGCCTTACCACATTCAAAATGCTTAGTTCATATTAATAATTCATAAAAATTTATGCGAAATAGACAACATTTGCGCCGGTTCTGTCAGTCGCTGTTGCGGTCTAAGCCAGGCTGACAGCTGCCATTTGGCGGTTGGTGGGGCCAATGAAGTCGACTCCGCCAGCTGGTTTGTATATTTGGTATGCATTCGCTGTTTTTATTTTTTTTGTATTCTGCTCCTTTGTTTACACAACATACAGCTGTGCAAAATCATCATATTCCCGACCCTCGACCCTGTACCTCGATGTGCCTCTTTTGTTTTATTTTTGTAAGCTCATAATAATACATGTGCATTTTTTTTCAAAAATATTTTGATGTTAGAATGAGTTCTCATACATGCCGTATGCATCACGGCTATCGGATTTCACTTTTCTGGCTGAAAACGTGGTTCTGATTATTTAAAAACAAGCAAGTTTCGTTTGTACTTTCTTTTTTACGGGCAGTTTCCGGTTGGGCAACGAAAAAGGATTAATTTCATTACATGAAATTTCTATCATTAGTTTCTAGTCTACTTGAATTTTTTCCTCCAAACAGACGAACATATTCCTTCTTTAATTTGTCTTTTAAGATTCTTTCCAAACCTCTTCACCAATTATAAATGTAATTTCGCTCTAATCCGCTTAAAAACGAAAATAAATTGAATTTGGCAAAACACAGCCCTCAGAAGGCCAGCATAATGCCAGATTTTTCCAACTGAATGACTGAGGCGATTAAGTCACTTATACCCCCATATATAGCCTTGAATATGTATTTGCAAATCGCTTTAGTTCAAGCTTTTAATGTCTTTATCAAATTATAAAAGATCCCTTTTCAAAAAAGGTTCAAAATCATAAAAGTTGACTCAAAAGGACTCATAGCCGTTCGGATGAAGGTGAAGGCCCGCAGGCCTCGTATACCCATCCGAAGGATGGTAAATCGGGTGGGTCAGGCGATCTTTTCCTGTTTGCAATGGAAAAAAAAGATGGGCTTGGCCATACTCCATACCACTTCGGCCGTGGTCCTTGTCAGTGTGATACTCTTCCTAATCGTCTATGATATGTGGTATGTGCTGCCGGAGATATTCGATCCTTACGGCCTCGTTTATGGCTTCCACTGGCTCTTGGCCGGATTCATTGTCAGCAATGTCCTGGGCAACATGTGGGCTACCTTCCGATGCGACACTTCGGTTGCAAGTCTAGCGAAAAGTCGGCAGCAGCCGGCGGAGGGCGAAGCTCACCTCTGGCACTTCTGCTCCATTTGCCAGTTGCAAGTGCCCCCGCGCTCGTGGCACTGTCGATTGTGCAACTGCTGCATTTTGAAGCGCGATCACCACTGCACCTTTGTGGCAAACTGCGTGGGCCACAAAAATCATCGGCACTTCCTATGCTTCGTTTTTTACCTGTTCCTCGGCAGCGGTCTGGCGCTTATCTACAATGGTATATACACCTGGAAATGCAATGCTTTTTTTGTGACAGACCCAATACATATGTTTGGGGCGTATGGCAACAATATCTACGACACCGACTCGGAGGATATCGCCTGGAAGTACATCGTGGCCACCGTTTTCAAGCTGAATATGTTCTCCTTTGTTTTAGCACTCGGCATGTTCTCCCTTCAGATGTTTCTGGCGTATCGGAACAGCACTTGCGTCAAGATAATGGATCGGAGGTACGATCTTGGCTGGCGGGAAAACCTTAGGACCGTCATGGGAAAGCGTTTCTTCTGGATCTTTCTCTGGTCCACAATTGAGAGTCCTTTGCCGCACGACGGAGACCAGTGGCCCGTAGAGCACAGTGGCAGCAACGTTATTGTTTAACTATTTATTTAAATTAAACGGTTGCTATTTAATTATTTTTATTTTTTGTTTGACAAGAAATTTTAGAAACTCTACCACAATATGGTGCTTTGGCATTCATTTCAAATGTCACATTATTCACTAAAGATTCTAAATTGCAACATTTTTCCTCTTAACTTGTACGAATTTTAACAAGAATGTGCATTTTATCCGACCTGTTCGTGTATTATGCCAAAGCCAATCCCAAAAAGTTCATACTATATGCGCATCCGATTTCGATAATTGTTCTATTCGCGGGAACCGTGTTCTTTTTCACCTGGGAGGTGTTCTACTTGTTGCCCGACTTGATCGGAACGGACGGTTGGTTTTACAAGGCCAACTGGATCGTGGACTCGTTTTTAGCCTACAATGTGTTGGCCAACATGCTGGCCTGCTACCGGACGGACTGCTCAGTGGCGAGTCTTCCCGAGGATCGTCTCGATCCCGACTCCGATGAGAGGAGCTTGTGGCACCACTGTGAGGATTGCAAGCAATTGGTGCCGCCCCGATCCTGGCACTGTATGTACTGCAAGTGCTGCATCCTGAAGCGGGATCACCACTGCATCTTTACGGCCAATTGCATCGGGCACAACAACCACCGATACTTTTTCTGGTTCACCTTCTATGTGACCTTGGGAACTGCCGTGAGCTTAGTCACCAACTTCGTCTACATGTTTAAACATAATATTTGGCTCCACGGGCCAGCCTGGATCTTCAATTTATATATCACAATAACCGGATCAAACTCGCCCTTGAACGCCTACGATTTGAATCAGAACGTTGCCTTCTCAATCAACGTGTTCTGCGTGGCAGCTGCCGGCCTCATGTTGATCTACCAAACTATCATCGTCTACCGAAATGCGTCCTTTTACCAAAGAGACGGAAAATATGATCTAGGGGTGCGGCAAAACATCAATCTTATAATGGGACAAGCTGGCCTGTGGACTTTCCTTTCGCCTTCTATTAAAAGCCCATTGCCCCATGACGGCGTCCAGTGGCAACTAAAGGAGAGCATCAAAGAAATTTAATAAACCCACATATGGTCTCAAAAGATCATAATATTTATAAGACAAGAACCACAACAGAAAGCAATTAGTATTTTTATAAAAATTGTATTGTGAAAAACTCTTATGCCGGAGTATGCATCTTATTCATGAGACTGTAATAAAACTTTTAAACCTTCTATATACTAACTCTAAATATTTAGATAATTTTATTTTTAGATTTCGGATCATTTGTAAGACCTTTGTGATACTAATCAGACTTAAAAAACACGCAAAACATACATTTCTGGGTTTTTGATGTACTCTGTGGGTAACTCGATCAAGCTTCGCACCATGGGTTGTCCGGAGAGCCAGCAATCCCACAACCTGGAAAACCGCCTCCTAAAAGCCTCCACGACCTATTTGGAGTCGCTCGCCATCAGTGTGGTTGTCTTTCTGAGCTTTTTCTTTTACTTATACCACATGTATATTGTGATACCAACCATTATGGGAATGTTTGGCCAGACCTTCCAAGGATTTCTGGGAGCGTGGATCGTCTTCAATATCCTGGGAAACTTGTGGGCCTGCAACAGGACCAAGAACTGGGTGGCCAGCCTGTCCGCCGAGGAGCGAACACCGCCAAAGGGGGAAGAGTACACGTGGAGTCGCTGCGAGCCGTGCAACTTGCTGATGCCCCCCCGATCGTGGCATTGCAAGATATGCAATCGCTGTGTCCTAAAGAGGGATCACCACTGCAACTTCACGGGCTGCTGCATCGGCCACAACAACCATCGGTACTTCATTTGGCTACTGTTCTACATTAGTTTCGGCACCGGACTGGCCCTGGTTTGCAATATCATCCATACTTTGAGCCACGGCCGCATAGCCCTGGGAGATCCTATATATATGTATATGCTTTTTATTGAGATGCTAATGGGTCGTGGCCAGAGGGAGGAGCAGATCAAATATTTAATGTTTGTTGTCCTCTATGTGAACGCCATGGTTTTCGTGGTGCCGGCCGTGAAGTTGGTCTATCAAATATGGCTACTCCGGAACAACGCAGTGGTTTTCAGCAAATCGGATCGCAGTTACGATCTGGGATTCTGGAAGAATTTTAATGAAGTGATGGGCCGTCGTGGACTCTGGACTGTACTCTCGCCCACGATCAAGAGTCCTTTGCGCCACAACGGAGCTCAATGGAAATCAAAGCAATCTGTTTAAGTCAACTTTCGATTAGATCTTAGCCGATTTCATTCAAAATTTAAGAGGCGATAGAAGCGATAGTTTATTTTGATAAAAAAAAGCACTTTGCTTTAAAAATAAATATCTGCCAGATATTGAAGTCTATTTACTAGAAACTATTAATCATTGAAGATAGTTTCCTGCGTCACTTGAAGCGTCAGCTTTTAACCAAATCTAATACGGCTATCACCATCGTTTCATTGACGACCGTCTGTTCTCGGAAATTATACACACCCTTTCCCCGTGCATTGCAGACAATCGAGTTTTTCGCTCCATTTAATGCCGCAGTCGATGTGCTAATTACCATTGCAAATCGGGGCGGATATTGGAGGAAGGGAAAGTTTATGGGGGTGGAAGTGGCACGTGTCAGTTTTATCCGATTGCCATTTGAGGTTGCGAATTAAAGTCATGTCTAGGTGAAGATACTGGGCACTCGGTATAATGGTAACAAATATTAAACTTGGAAAATACATATCTATAGTTTCAATTTTCTCATATGCCAAACTTATTCTCAAACTCTCAAGCCAAGACAAATTTGAACACCATATACTATATAGGATAAAGCCCAGTCACTAGGGATTATTGGCTCGGGCCCCCCCTTAAATTTACATAAAGTAAAGCCCCCCAAAATGTTGTTGAGGAAACGATTTGCGGCAGATTTTGGGCCGTCACCTCAAGCCTGTCTATTGCTTGTGACACCTTATGCCACAAGTCGAAAACACTTGTCAAGTGTCGGAAAAAGCCAAAAACGGTTTGAAAAATGAAAGCGGCTATAACAGGGAACCGGATAGACATTGCCAGGAGGAGATATCGAAGAGGGTGGCGCCGGTGGGAGAATTAATGACGGCGCATGCCAGTGACAAGCCTCGAAACATGAAATCAAAGTCCATTGGGCGCTGGGCGCTGGGCGCTGGGCGGTGGGTGTTGGGCGTTGGGCGTGTTCGGTGCATGAAAAATGTTCGAGGTGCGAAATCTGTTGCGAGGTCTAAACAACATAATTGCCAAATAAAAAAGTCGCCGCCGGCTTAGACCGGCTGACCATTAATCAAAACTGGTGCTCAGTCGTTCTGAAAAATGAGCGCACTCGGAAAACTCGGGACAGCTGCCTCCGGCCGAAGGCATGATTCCTCCTCTGCTCCGCGTTCCGCTGAGAAATGGCATTGTCAACACTTTTTGGCCAATCGGAAGGCGGGGATCCCCTCCGGATCCAGCCAGCGACATTTGTTCCGGCCATGGCTTATTGCGACGGCCATCCGCCATCCGCCATCAGCTATCCGCCCTCCCCCGACGACTGATGCCTGATGATGACCTCCGATACGGGATGCGATTCCTGATTCCTGATTGCAGGGCGCTCTATGTTCAATTGGTCTACTTCCGTTGGCCAGAAGCTGGCCAACTGCTGCCATATTTGTGTGCTTTAAAACAGGGACAGAAATTTAGCAAAAGACAGTCCAAGACCACAGAGCAATCTCTCACCAACAGTCGAATAATCATACGCCGCATTGTCCACAACCTGGTGAGGAGCACAGAGCAGGCCGGAGGAACTGTCACGACATCTGTTGTGGATATTTGAATGTGGCATCCACTCGGGCATATGAGGGAGTGGCAGTGAAAATACGGCAGGAAATGGAAAAGGACCTCTAACCTGCGGGTTTATGGTAACAGGGAGTATTTGGCATTCCCAGATGCAGATACCACCAGGCTAGTTGTCAGTTCCTCAAAAACCTCATTCTAAAACTGGCTCCTGTGTGGGGAACAGAATCTACCACTGAGCAATGTGCTCCTGTTCAAAGGACAACGCAAGCAGAGAGTCAGTTGGAGTGTGGTAGGGCTGCGATAAGTATCCAGCACACAAGAATGCTGGCTGGGATGATAGGGGTCCTGGCAGTCATAATGGTGGAACTGAAAGTAAGTGACCTTAAAGGCGCCAAATTAGTCATAATGGTAGAATAACAAAAACAGGGTGCTCAGGACATAATGTCCCAGAAATTTGAAATAATTTTGTAATTGAAGAACCATCTCGACACCCAATCCCAGTCTTCGTGTACGCATCCCATTTTGGCAGGACAATAATAGCAATCGCTGTGCGGCTGCTGCTGCTCTGCTGCTGCTGTTTTCCTCAAAGACTTTCCTCTGCCGGCTGCGCCGCCGACAGCTCAGCTACTGCGCTGCCACAGCTCTGCCTGGCCGCTGCTTATCCCTGTGATTTTCCTGTTTTCCTCTGTTTTTCCTCTGCTTTGGGATCGGGATGATGGACAAATGGCATCGCCAAAAGAGCAACTAAGCAGCGACAGTTTTTATGATTTTTCGGTCGCAGCCAGTTTTTCTTTTGTTTGTTTTGCAATTATTTCCCCTGCCGACGAGTGTGGACTGCGATGTTAATGTCGCTGTCCCTTTCCAGTGGTGGCTGTTATTGTAGTGCTCTTTCATTCACCCCTAATGGCTCATCTTCAATTCCGATGAGCCCCACTTTGCCTCAATTGTCGCACTTTGTTTTTGGATTGACTCTTTGAAATTTGAAACCTTGTCTTACTCACATTTTGCAACATTTGCATACATTTCATATGAGTTGCACTTAAATACTTATTCTCCCAAAACACCAAACCCTGATCAGTATTTCTGCTAGTCCACCCTTTCTTTTTAAACAAACTTCCTTTTAGTATTATTTTTAAAACATTATTTTTCATTTCCATGATATATGGGCATTGGAAAATGGGGAGGACTGTGACCCTGTGGTCCACCGGGATGTCAATATCTTTGTCAATATTCATCCGATCCTTGAGCGGAATACCTTAAACGATTTTTAGACCGATTTCCCACCAATCTGCATCAAACCCCTGATGCAAAAATATTTTTAGATTTTTCGTCGATTTTCCCAGAGAGACCTCTTTGAAAATTCGGAATAGTATGGGGAGGACTCCTGTGGCCCACAAGGATGTGTATATCTTTGCCAATTTTCATCCGATCCTTGAGCGGAATACCTTAAACGATTTGCAGACCGATTTCCCACCAATCTGCATCAAAACCCTGATGCAAAAATATTTTTAGATTTTTCGTCGATTTTCCCAGAGAGACCTCTTTGAAAATTGCCGAAGGTGTGGGGAGGACTCCTGTGGCCCACCGGGATGTCAATATCTTTGTCAATATTCATCCGATCCTTGAGCGGAATACCTTAATCGATTTGCAGACCGATTTCCCACCAATCTGCATCAAAACCCTGATGCAAAAATATTTTTAGATTTTTCGTCGATTTTTCAGCGAGGCCTCTTTGAAAAATGGGGAGAGGTGGGGAGGACTCCAATGGCCCATAGGGATGTCTATATCTTTGTCAATATTCATCCGATCCTTGAGCGGAATACCTTAAACGATTTGTAGGCCGATTTCCCACCAATCTGCATCAAAACCCTGATGCAAAAATATTTTTAGATTTTTCGTCGATTTTCCCAGAGAGACCTCTTTGAAAATTGCCGAAGGTGTGGGGAGGACTCCTGTGGCCCACCGGGATGTCAATATCTTTGTCAATATTCATCCGATCCTTGAGCGGAATACCTTAAACGATTTGTAGGCCGATTTCCCACCAATCTGCATCAAAACCCTGATGCAAAAATATTTTTAGATTTTTCGTCGATTTTCCCAGAGAGACCTCTTAGAAAATTGGGGATAGTATGGGGAGGACTCTTATGGCCCACAGGGATGTCTATATCTTTGCAAATTTTCATTCGATCCTTGAGCGGAATACCTTAAACGATTTGTAGACCGATTTCCCACCAATCTGCATCAAAACCCTGAAGCAAAAATATTTTTAGATTTTTCATCGATTTTTCCGGTGTTACTCCTTTATCTGGGGAGAACTCCTGTAGTCCACAGCGATATGTATATTTTCCTCAGTTTAGATCTGGTGCTCAAGGACCTTTAGGGAAGGAGTACCTCATTGAGAATACCAAATTGTACTTTTTTGCTTCTCTTGGGGAAAGTATCCATGTGACATTGTTTTTCTATGTTGGATAATTTCATTTGTTCGCTCGGCCCGTCTTGTGTGTGAAAATATCTCCTCCCTTTTCCAATTTTTCGCCTTTTATATGCATTCAACGGTGTAACCCGTTCTTAGTTCCCCTTCCACCTATTTTATTTGCCAGGTACTTCACACGCCGCTACTTTCCCATTTCCCAGCCCCGCCCATTTGCACACACGTACACACATTCCTCTTTCTTCCTCCGCACTTTCTACACAGTTCCCCCTCCCATTGCTTTGCGGTCATTTAACTGATGTTTCTATCTCGTCCAGGTCTTTCTTTCCATTACTGCACATCCCTGTCTCGTTCGCTCTGGCTTTCGCTTATCCTGCGGCCTTTTCCGGCCAGCAAACGGCAAATGCTGAAATCGTGCGAAAAATTAAATAAATGACCATCTCGATTTTCCCATTCCCATTTGGATTGGGTTCGCTTTTATTTCCACCTTATTTATGGCTTTAATGTGCTATAATTTTGCATTGATTTCCATTTACCTTTAAAATTTATGGATTAGGGACGCTGATTAAAGTTAGCTACTTAAGTGGCTATCCTTTTTTTTTCAACGTATCAATCAGGTATTTTATGAAGGTAACACATTTTTGCAGTATTTTTATTAAATGTAATCCAGCTTTAATGTTAATGGTAGTCTTAGTTAGTGAATCCCTGAAAGTAGGCAATGATTTTCGACTAACATATGCCTAAAAAATTTAGAATATTTAAGAATATCATTTTATTTACAAAAGGAAGCCATATTTTTTACATTTAACTTTAGTAAGAATTTAATATTAAACTGTAGACTCTTCCCTGGCCCATATTACTTATGCAGCGTTTCATTACTCGGCTATCCGCCTCACGGCTGCTCCACGGCCCATCCTTGAATCCATTCGCTTGCATTCTGTAACAAATTGGCCAACGCCCGGGCAGCTTGTTGCCCGAAATTGCCTTTCATAGCGTCAATTCCATCAGCAATTTCCGCGCCAATTAAAAAATTGTTGCAACCGGCCGCTTTTGCTTCTGGCCCTTGGCATTCGCCACTTTTGCATGCCCGGCACGCACGCACGATGTGGGGTGGTTGATGTGTGAGAGGGGTGGTTGCATGCAGAGTGGGGGTGGGAGGGGGTCCATGGAATTGCGAATAAACGGCTCCTGACACTCTTACCCCTTCACTCTCGCATTTTTTTCGTTGTTCATCATAAATAAATACTGTTAATTTTTCAATTGTTCTCCTGGCCGCTTAACGGCCTCCGTGTCACCTCATCCCCATCCCGCCACCGGGCCGTAACACTCGTGGCACGTGCAACGCCTGGACATAATGGAGGCGCCTCGGGCAAATTGCTGCACTGAAGCCAAGGCTGCCGAATCGCCATATGCTGGAGTTAAAATATGATCTGGCCGGAAGTTTTGGGATACGTGGTGACGGGGATTGACAGACTAGACAGTTGCTTGAACACTTAAAATAAACAAAAAAAAGGATATTCTTTTTAAATTAATTAAAAATATGTCCAAAAATAATCCCATTATTTTCCATTTGTAAATAATATGAATAGTGATTGAAGGTCAATATCTGTGATATATAAAATGGGTGTAGCAACATATATAGCTCAATATTGAAGATTAACAAAAAAGGATTAAAGGATTAATGCATTCACAAAATATTAAAGTTCTCTTTTATTTGAAATTTGGTTCTCTGTATTCCCAATAAGGTTGACAGCTTTCCATCCGACGAAACGTGACAGTCCCTAAGCAGAGTCGGGGTTAAGGACTCAGCCGACCGAGGGCCAAGGACCGGTTCCTGGCGGACGCGTTGTGTAGTCTGGACGACGTCGGCAAAGTTGGAACCGGCGCCGCCACCGGATATCAAACAGTTTGGCTGTTTGCCGGAATGCCTTATCCTAATATCCAAATATCGCACACACGAACTCACACGCCCGGAGCAGCTGTCACAGCATCTCTGCCCTCTGCTCTGGCCTGGAACGGGCTGGATGAGAAAAAGCCATTTTAATTTCACTCGCTCCGCGTCTTGACTTTCTATAAATCTGTCAGCAATGACAAGGCACATATGTCCTTGCCGCCCCACCCGCTCCCGACCAATGGCATTCCTAATCGAAGTAAATTGAATCACATAAACGCGCCCATCGGGTCCCAAAAACAATGACTTGAGCAGCGACCGTATCAAGTGTGTATGGAAAGTGAAAACTGTCAGAAGGAGCACACATATCCCAGCGGGACATTAATCTGACTTTGGCTGAAGTGACAGGATCCAATAAAAAGGAGGAAAGGAGGCTTCCATTGCCCTAAATATTAAACACATCCAAGGCATCACAGTCAAGAAATAATAACTTTTGTTGTCCAAAGAACCTTTTTAAGGAAATAATTTAATATTAAGAGTTTACTAAATCATACTATATTTGGAGCTTTAATCTACAAAATTAAAAAATACAATATGTATATTCTATCTTTTAATTTAAATGAGGGTTTATTAGGTTCCAGAATTCGGTTGAAACCTTTTGGAAAACTCAATTTAAATGCAAATAAATAAATACGCGTTCAATTACATCGCCATAATAAATAAAGCGGTCTTAACAGGAATTCCATCGTTGCATGGCAAAACCCATCCCTTCATGCGAAAACCATTTAAATTATTTGATACTTAGTCTGGTAATCCGCAAATGAAAATTAGCTCGGACCAAAAAAACGATACGATTTACATATTAAATAAACAAAATTATCAAATAAAATAATCGAAACGCAAACAAGCGAACCATTCCCGTTTTTATGTTTTTTCAAAGGTGTTTTGTTTTGTAATTTTGTGGCAATTTGGTGTGGATTGGTGCTTTGTTGCACTGCAATTGGGGATGGAGAGGTAATTAATGAGTTGCCTGGCGGTGGTCCGAAAGCTTTTTGACCTTTGGCGGAGGTCGTGTCTTGAGCAGAGGCGCCACACCCCTAGTAGTTGCTTCCCACCCCCAGGAAGCACACTCAACAAATTGTATCTGCTTGCCGAGAGAGCTGGAGAAATTAATTTACGAGGTGAAACTTATTTGCGAAACCCTTTTGCGCTCTAACGGTCAGGGGGTCGGTAGAATGCCAAGGGGGTGGCAGCAAGGAGTCAGTGGCAGTGGCAGTCCATTGAAGCGTTTAAATTGCTGTCAACAAAAGGCAAACAAATAAATAAAGGCCAACATCCAAAGGCGACGTGGGCGACGGTGAACGGAAAAGTGACAAAGTGGGCGGACCGCACAACAAATATGTCCACAAATGGTCGACGACGGAGGGCCATGGACGTGGCGGGGTTATCCCACGATGTTCGGGAGGAAGGACACAAATTAAGGCTAGGGGAGCCCGTTGAAAGGAAGACCCTGAAGTGACCCAAGGCAGTCAAGACGGAACGTGCGCCAAGTGGAATGATTAACACATTGTGAAAAAGGGTTTGGGGATGGATCGGCAAGTGGTTTCGGCGTTTGCGAAACTGCCAAGGTCCTTGCGGTCTGGGCGTGGCTGAGCTGGTTAAGATAACACGTAAAATATGCAAACCACTAGCCGCAGCAGGGAGAAGGTTTAATTATGAGCTGGTCAAAGTGCGGTATGGGAGATACCCGCGCACGGACTAGGCGAAATCTGAGAATGGCATCCAAGTAGGACACACGGAATGCGCTATGCTCCTGGGCGGCCAACGTGGAAGGCACACAAATGGCCAACAAGCAGGACATGGAGGACAGTCCAAGGAGGACAAATGGGAGGTGGAGGGAAGGGAGGCACATGGGGAAAAGTGCGGAGGAAGTCAAACACTACGCCGAATATTCAAAAAAATAAGTAAGAGTAAGGTAACCCAATGTGGTATTATCTTATTCGTAAATCAAACATAATAAATACTCTTGGTTAATATTTGGAACTTAAAAATAAATAAAATACAATTTGATATTATTTGTTTACAATTTCTCCAAAGGAAGTGCTCTAAGCCTTGAGCATTTAATGTATAAAAATAATAACTCTCATCAAAACATGTTTACGCTGAATTTCTATATACCCGCCCGACTTTCGGCAACTCAAATAATATGAACGGAAAAACAGAAAAATGGAAATCAGCACGAAAATGGCAAACATGTGGCAAGGCCATTGCAGGTGGGTTGGACTGGGGGCGGTGCGTGGGTTGAGCACTCGGCCAAGGTCCGGAGTAGAGCTAACCGGGGAAGGGACTATAAATAGCCAGGCGTCAAGCATGCATGCAAATGGCCACAAGGAAAAGGACGAGCGCTAAAAACGGATTCCTCTCATCAATAATGCATTCCGCACTGGATCAAATACAAGGGCAGATTGAGATACAGATTCAAGTGGGCGGTGGATAAAAATATGGAGGGAGAACAGCATATGGAATCGATGGCGAAACAAGAACTGATACTGATATGTCAACTAATCCAGTGACACTTTCGAATGCGACCTCGGCTCACCTCACTTCGCAACGACGCGTTCTACCTCTCAGGCCCGTTTCCGTTTTCCTTTCCGCCAAATGCCAGTAGGACATAATCGCTTGTTGATCCTTTATAAATACCAAGCAGGACAGCAGCTGCTGCTGAAAGTGACTGACTATCGACTGGAGAGAGTCGGGCCAGTGGGTGACACAATCAAATCAATAATTTATGAGTCCACTCCGCTGTAAGCGGATTTCCATTGGGCAACACTTGGCGCGGCTCCCTCGGGAGATCAGAAACTTTTCGGACCGGGAATCAGAAACTGATATCAATTAGGTGGAAAGTGATAAGTTCTTTGGCTGTTTGTTTGCCTATTTGACCAAACTTTTGACTGTTTTTCGGGTGGGGGGTGGCTGGGAAGGCATCTGTACGGTGGATGGGCGGAGGCGCGCACACTCGGTTCGAGTGTGGATGTTAATGTCCGCATCTAATGTACGAAAAGTGGCTAGTCACCACCAAAAAAGGATAACAGGACACCCAGCATGGGGAAAGTCAGGGGAAATAATTGCAAAACAAACACTGGGAATGTGCCAGCTGAAACCGAAAGAATCGTAAAAACTGTCGCTGCTTACTGGCTCGCCGTACTTGCCATTTGTCCATCATCCAGGAGCAGAGGAAAGCCAGTAAAAAAAAAAGAAACAAGGATAAAGGCAGCGACGCGACAGAGAAGCAGCAGTGCAGTCAGCGGCGCAGCGAGTGGAAGAAGCTGTTGAGGAGGAAAAGCCTCTCTTCGCTCGATTGCTTTTGTTATCCTGCCAAAAGCGATGAAAATATTAAAGGAGAGCGGGGTGAGGATATCGGAATTGCTTATTCCATTGCTTAGGACATTATGCACTAAGCACCCTGTCTTGGCCATTATACGATTTGACTAATTTGGCGCCTTTTCATCGTGTTTTTTGTCCCGTTTCGAGAAAGGAGCCACGTTATGATTACAATGACCCCTATGATCCCAACCAGCATTCCCCTTTACTGTCAGCCCCAGTCCCAGTCCCAGTCCCAGTTTCAGTGCCAGTCCCAGGCTCCAGCCTCATGCCTTTCCCTTATCCTGCTTTCTGACTGTTTGCGTTGTCCTTTGAACAGTCGCACGTTGTTGGCAAATGCTTAGCGGTAAATTTTGTCCTGCACACACAGGAGTCAGTATGGGGATGAGGCCAGAGGGACTGTCAACCAGCCAGCTAGCAGTCCTGCCTGCTGCCAGTGGTTGCTATCTCCGCCTGAGGACGCATTCGTCCTTCCCCATCCCCCGCAACGAGGCCCGCAGTTTAAGGTTCCCTTCACCCGTTCCCAGTACCATTTTCATTTCCACTCCCTGTGATATGCCAACATTTTCCATGGACCTTGTTGATGGCACATTCAAATATCCACAACAGATGCCGTGACAGGTCCTCCCGCCCATTCATTCCACCAATCTCTGGGCCCACGACAATGCGGCGTATGATTATTCGACTGCTAATGTGAGGGACGTTGCCACTTTTCGGCTGGTTTGCGGCTTGGTTGGCCCGGGCCAGAGCCTTTGTGTCCCGTGTGGCAGCCACAGCTCTGATGCGGCTTACTTTAAAATAAAAATGCTGGCTAAGCACACGTACCAGTTGTTGGCGATTCGTTTCCTCGTTTGGCCTGGCACGGTCCAGGAACGGAAGTGGACCAATTGAGTGCGATGCAATCAGAAATCAAAGTGCACCTTTTTTACAGCAACAAAGTGGAAATAAAAAATAGAAAGTTGATGCAGGATATAGGATGAGGCTTACAGCACTTCATTGTCCCTGAATCGGCTTTAAAATCAGAACTAGATGAACATTTTGCAGATTCCCGTAACCAAAACCATTCAACTATTATCTATAATCAACTAACATTCTCTAGACTGATCTGCCAGACTGCAGAAGCTCTGCCAGACAAAAGAATTCATCATACGCCACGTTGGCCGCAACCCTTTCGCACGGCTGCTGGCGAGGCATGCCACGTATGTGGGGCACACACCAAATGCATGCCACAAATTCCGTCGGGGGAGGTTCACAGTGAGTAATCGACTGTGGAGAACTGCTTAGATTAGAGAATGTGTAAGTGGGAGTCTAAATGGGAAGCTTTATAAGGAAATACAAAAGTTTCCTTATTTATGTGCTATTGTTTCTCTGCCTCATCCAACAGCTTCATTATCCTGTCTCTTTTATCGAGTCATAACTATACTTTGCTAGCATAACTATATTTATTTTAGCGATTTATCGCAAAAAATATTTTCCTCTGCTTATTGAAATTCAAACAGGATAAACGGAGGCTCCTTTTCCGTGCCTCTCCCCTCCCCATCGCATTTTATAGCCCCCCCCGTGGCAGGACTACAAATAGTTGGGTGACTGGAAAGTAGCAGAAGCGACCATGTTGCCGCTGGGCAAAGCAAATACCAACAAATACAACAGCTAACACATCCATGGCCCGGCACTTGGCCAGAACAGTTACTTCTGACGCTACACGGAAAACAAAAGTCAATTAAAATATTGTTAAATATACTTATTGATTAAAAACATTTTTAATTAAATGACACTAGAGTACTCCCAATTGAAAGTTATGGCCAACATCTTTTTATCCTGGAGAGTGGGATTATCGGAGAGATAGTTCCCATAAAGACTATGGTTTCTTATTAAACTTCTTCTGGTGTACTGCCACTACTGCCTTGGCTGTTGCCCTGCAGCGACCGCAACGCCTCCTGCCGCAACTTTTGATGCCACACTATAAATATAACATTAATTTTTATGCTTTCATATTTAGCAACGCTTCGCTGGGCACTCACACTCATACACTCGCACACTCTCGCACTCACACCCTGGCACGCATACCCTAAAGCAGTCGCATACATAAAGATATGGGCATTGAATGACGTTTATGAGCGATATCGCCAACGCCGACGCTGCGCAACATGCACTGTTAAGTTCTTGACAGCTGGCTAACAGTAACTTAACAGCAGCATCCACAATTGTTAGTGCGGAAAATCTCTGGTAATGCTTCGCGGTCGCCGCGGCAGCGACGCCAGCCGAGGCAGCAACGTCAGCAGAAGTACCAGCAGCACCAGCAGCAGCTTCTATTGTCATTTTGGCACATGTGAAATTTACCGTTACATCTTGGCCGACGCTTCGTTCATTCATTCGCTGTTTACATTCCGATTCGAAGACTTTTCCCATTCGAGCGCGACTTTCGATAACCATTTCCGGTTGAAGCCAACTAGCATATCTACTGCCTATCGGCATTGTTTTTATGCAAATCATATAGTTATTCAGAAGATTGAGCTTAAAAATTTTAAATATCTGCAAAATGTTAAGTGTAATATGTAGGAAAAGTAAAAAATACGATCTTTATTGTTAAAAATAAGTAAAAAAAAAACTAACAAAAACCAAATTAAAATTCAAATAAAATTAGTTACTTTAAGAAGTTTAAAAATAAAGAAATAATACCTCTTCAAAAGTTAAATCATTATCTTGAAATAAATAAATAAAAGAAATCCCCATTAAAACATCGTAATTTACAATTACGTAGCCAATTAAGTGAATATTCTTAAAGTGCTTACAATATATAGATACTTTGTAATAAAAAAAAAATTAGTTAATTTTCTCAACAACTCTACAAACAATTAAACAAGACTTTAGTGCAAATAAGAACAACGAAATGTATTTCCAATGAAGCCGATTCTAATCAGACCTACCCCAAATGCGTAATAAGGCCAAAGCCTGAGATCGGTATCTATAGTTCCTCGAAGTGATCACAACAGCCCTTGACTCGAACCCTTTCAAGTGCTACCATTTCTTTTCACTTGAGTCATGTAATTACCTTTTGAACTCTTCGATTCACATGATCTATTATCTGATTGTTGGCATTAATTATTTTCATTAAAGATATGATTCATACTTTACAAGTACGACTTATATTAAGTTTATTTTCTGGGCATTGTTTATTTATATTTTATGCTTTATTTTTTGGGGTCTTTAGACTTATTTGTAAATTTACGAAATCCAAAAATAGCGATTACAGTCAGACAACTCGGAGGTGTAAGTGCTGCGATCACTATCGGTGCTCTGCAGTACGCCTATAGATTGGCCAACAATGGATGAGCGAGGCCCTTCACGTCTGCCAAAAACACAAAGGCAGTACGGATAAATATGTGTGTGTGTGTGAGTTCCTGTACCCACACTCGACACAACTTGAACACACGACTGACTCGGGGCTCCATGGCGATAAAATGCAGTGTCAATTGAAGTGCTTGATTAGGCGATTTGCCACGATTCTGCCCGATTTGCCTGTGATTGCGAATGTCTGCAATTAGAAGCGACGGACCAGGCAGAGAACCAGCCAGAGCACATCAGAGTCCTTTTTCGGAGAGGGGTGGAGGCGGGGCGTTGCAACTGTCAGGCACAAATATGGCGGGGGTGGTGCTTGAAAAATGATTTACACGCGTAAATCATAAATTATGCCTATTTCAAGTGGAAGCTACGCCAAATGCAGATGACGCCAAGCCGATGACGATGATGGTGACGGCGATTGTGATTTTGATTTTGATTGGAATGATGCTAATGCCACTGATTGTTGTAAAGATGTTAACGGCTGACGCTTTATTTTGACCCGACCCTATTGTTGGCTGGATGCAGTTTTTCGTTTCAAGTTTTCCGTCTGACTTTTTTTTTGACCAGCTCTTATCAGCCAGGCAGTCGCCCATCGACGTCAGTCAAATCAATTCAACTCTACTCGACTTAACTCAACTCAAATCAAAATCAAAATCAACTCTACTCAATCCGAACCCATTGAATTCAATTTCGAATTTTCTATTTTCAATCACACACACCTGGTCTGATTGAAAGCACTACTACTTTCAATGCTAATGAGCTGCGATTTCGCTTCCACTGGCCCATGTCGATTCAGTTGGCGTCCGTCTTTGCTGGGCATCGCACCGCTCCGGCTCCTAAAAAAATCCCATCATATATACATATATTTGTATATTTTAATCGAATTTTTACACCTGGATATAGTTTCGGGTAGTGTGTGTATGCCCATGCAAGACGTCACGTTCATCGTACGATATCGCGCCATTTCCACGTCCGGTTGTCCGCCTCCCGTCCGGCTTAATTAAAAAATATCTTTTTTTTGCGCACTGATAAACGCCATTCTATACGCAGTGGTAACGCCAAAACACCCGAAAGGAAGTCGCACGCTTCAGATACAATACACATTCTGGTGAAAAACGATGTTCAACAATCGTATTTGTAGGAAACTGCTAGTTGTGATCTCCTTGGCGTTGTCCTTTTCACAAGGTTGGTACAATAATTACAATAATCTGAAAACTCAGTGCAATATAGTGTACAATAATATTACTTACTATGCACAATTCTTTTGTTGGCTAATACCTTATCGGCTTTAAAACTTCCGACATGTGTCTTTCCACTTGAATTTGAATCTATCCTCTAAAGAAACTAATCTGGTTTCAGTGCAAACTTCTTAAAGATACTTATAACTACGTATACGTAATATATATAGGTTACTATTCTTTAAAAGATCAGTCGTATACCCAAATCTATAATATGATTTTTATGCTAATTTATTTATTTACATTATAAGAATTTATTACATCTTTATTGTAAAAGTACTTTTAAGTTCTTAAATCAATAACCAATTTTGATACTGATATCTTGAGGTAGAACATGGGACTCCCCTACAGAGAATCGTTTACCGATCAACAGGTCCCCCTAAGAGCGAATTAATAGTCGATCTGCTAAGAGAAGATGAACGCAGCATCGTGGAGCTGCAAGGGAGATACTTCTCTTCGTGTTATCTCTTCGACGGGGCCAGGTTTTATTCTTGTCAGTTTATGTTGATAAGGCCACCTTGAGGTGGCTAGTGCCGCAAAAACAAACACAGACGCAGAAAAAACCGCTCTCAGCCCCACAGCCAGACAACGATCGCTCGCTCGAATCAAAATCGTTTGCCAATTCGCTTAAATTCGCAGGCCAATTCTCGAAACGAATTCAGTTGAAAAAGGCGCGTTGTACGAACAGGGGCAGCAGCGTTTTTTGCGGCTTATGTTTAAAAGAATCTGGAACTTATATTTAAAAACTTATTAACACAAAATAAACTGTATGTAAATGTTTAAAAACATGATATTTGAATTTGAAACAGAAATTAAAATAAAAAGCACGTGTTGCAAATTCGAAGACACCTTGAAAATTGCACAAACAGTATCAAAACCAAAATAAACTGATACGTCCGCCTTATCAGACCCGACGAACGCGTGCCAACTGTGAAATATCCACGAAAACAATATTTAATTAATTAACGTGCGCGATCGGGGGGGCGTGTCACGCCCCGTTACCTCAAATTCTACCTCAACTTTTATTATTGCCAACGTCAACAGAAGAGCTCGGCTTTTTCGCTTATTTTTGTGCGTTCCTCGGTTGCCGCCTTTCGTATTTATTGTTCGATATTTTGATACATTTTTCGTACATTCGTGGATTTTCGGGCTTTCGGTTTTTGTTTTTGGCAACATCTCGTTTTTCGGACCGTGTTTTTTTGCTGTGTCGCACGATTTTAACCAGTTTCTTTTCGGCCATCTCGTCTCGAAAAATGCGAAGAGAGCAGCGGCCCAGACTCGAGAAAGAGAAATAGCCAGATCGTTTGTTATTTATTTTATTATGTACATATATCTTTTGGCAAGCCATTTGTCAATGCTTTCTGCGGAGAACATTGCGTTTATTTTTACGTTCTGGCCATTTCTCTGATTAGATAATCTCTGGCGGAGATCTCACGCTTCCTGCTTAGATAATCCTATGTCCACGGTCGCCATGCCCCCTCTCAACCCCCTGTATCTCTTCGTAGGCCCCCAATTAGTGTGAAAACTTTGTCAGATCAATGAACAGAGTAGTGGTAGTACAAATACTAAGCTAAAGCCAAGAAAAGTGGAAAACAAAACAGCAGACAAGTAAAAGATCATACCATGGCCATAGTGTCACGCTCTACGAGCACTGCAAGTGATACCAGAATCTCAGCGACAGTTAATAAGGTTTCACCCACAACTGCAACACCCAACAATCTCAACAACAAGAACAACCACAATACCAAGCAACACAACAACGAGATCAGCAAGCGACGGGCCGAACAGCTGTTCAGTCGCGCATGCGCCGGCTTCAATCTGCTGCTGCTGACGCTGATGCTCGGCTTTGGAAAATGCTGCACTGCCACGCCCACGCCACCCACTGCCGCCACATCAGTTAGCCCACAGCCACTGGAAGGGGGCGGCTCGCTGAGCAAGCTGCTCGACGGCAAGGCCTTCATCAATATGAGCTTTAAGTTTCTGAACGTATCCGGAAAGATTGGAACACCACTCGGCATAGGTGAGATCCACATTGTTTGGAAATCTATTTAGGTTCTAGATGGAGATAATTTTAATAATTTAAATATTAATGATATGTATTTAACAGTTGCATGTATAGATTTTATATTATAGAAGTCAGATATACAAAAACACCTCAATACCCACAAATTCACTTTTCTTTTTGAAATTCTTCCATTTTATTTCAATAGACTCTAGACAGGGACTCATCTGAAATTCAGATTCTAAATGTGTATCTAAAACATAGGCCGAATAGGCTGAATAATTAATTTATTCCACTATTTCTTTGATAAAAGTGCAGTTGGTTAAACTTAAATTCAAATTAAACCACCGGGGTCTGTGTGCCAAACACAAATGTGAAAAAGTAAGAATCAGAGTGTTTTCATTTTAAAATCCAAACTATTACGGTTAGAAAAGTTAATGTAAGATATCATTTTTATGCCTATTTTACCTTATTACTCTAGTTTAAGATTATATCCCCTAATATATAAAAAATAGTTAAACAATTCAAGAGTAAACAAAAGTAAATACCTCACGAAAGTATCATTAAAGTCTTGATTCACTAACAACTCTGTAGGCGCTTGGAAAAATTTCAATTAAAAGATACAAATACACAAATGCCCAGATAAAGATACAAAAGTGCAAATCATCTGCCACTTGTTGCACAGATAACCGTGGTACCAAAGCACATAAATAGAGGCTGAATATTGCCAAATGTATTGTACTTCCGTATTGACTTCCGTATTTTCCGCCTCGGACTTCCCCAATCTTTATCTTATTTCGGCCATGCGATAAAGACTGTAGTGGCCTGGTGTCTGGCTGTGACGTAGTTGGCTCGGGCCTTTCCAATCATAAATCAAACTTTAAATCTAGGCACCTGCTTTGACCAAGGGATATGTTGTAGCCCTGAACTGGGGGATTATCTTATCGGTCGATTGGTAATTTTACGATTTGTTTTTATGCATTTCTCATGCCCTGCGATTTTGCGATTCCGCGTCGAGTGCCACTTCCAAGGGCAGCTAGACAATAGAAATTTCCCTGTATAAATCAAAATGTGAATATAAAGATAGTAAATCGAATTGAAAAATAAATGCAGGAAGTCCTTGAAAAGTTCTTCAAACTGATTGATGATTAAAACCGTAAAAGTATTCATTTTAAAACCAGAATAATATATTATATTTAATCCTTGCAACTTTTCTTGTAAAGTTCATCTAAATACATGTGTATTTTTATTGTTTTAAAAATATCCCAACAGTGTAGAGATGCTTCTATTATTGGATAAAAAACAAATTACTTGCCTTTTGTACTTTGCCCTTGAGTCTATTGGACTTTGCTTAAAATAAATGAAATTGTTGACACAAACAATGGTCCTCCCGCACAAAAAACACGGCGCATTTCTGAGATACATTTGCCACAAATTGACGTAGTCCAGAAAAATGTCACCGTTGACTTGGTTAAAATTAAAAATATTTTCGAGCATTTTGTGAGCATGTTGTGAAAAAGTATATATAGACCGAGTCGAGCCCCTATTTCTCAATCTGCTTGCGATGTAAAGTGGCGCATTACATGTCATTACCCCTCTGGGCCTTTGATTCTCTCGATTGTCGAGGCCTTTCTCCGCTGATTTATGGCTGATTCGATTTGATTTGGTCGCTTGTTTAATATCTGAGAGATACTGGCAGATAAATGAGCATATGTCTGATATGATATATACTTTTTACTTATACCTGGTCTATGCAATGCGGCAAGGTCGCCGAAGAGAGCCACACAGAACTTGATTTAATTTTTATTTATGCGCCCCATTTGAGTCTTCATGCCATTTCGTTTCATTTAAGATTTTAATTTATTCGCAGTGCCAACAGATTTCTCTAGTACATATAACTAGTTTGTGCCAGTATCAGCAACCGAAAACAACAACAATTGATAGTGGGCGTGTACGGCTTACATAAATGTAGTTGTTGTGTTCGATGTTGATGCAGTTTAATTGTTTTGTTTGTTTACAGTAAACATGTTTTGATTGATTCAATTCTGGGGGAATTTGCTGATGCATCATACGATGCCCAAATCAACATTTCGTCAGATCCCTTGGGCATCACGTGTTGTGTCACTGTATTTATACAAAAAAATCAATTCGTTGCGACAATTATCAGCTAATCCATTAACCTTCAACTTGACGTAATCGCCGGCCCGGCCTTATCACTGCTGGCATTCACATGTGAATTACCATTAATTGCTGAATCGCCATCTATGGTTGATTATAATATTTTCCCAGAACTTCAGCTACTCTGAGCGCCAGGTATTCTTATCAGTATGTGCAAGCAATGCTTAATTTTTACACAATTATGATTAATTTGTTATGTGTTCGGCTAAAATGCTCATGACCATCAGATTTTGATAGAAACATCACCTGATTATGGGCCTCGGCTTGCTGAATCTTATTGGGTTAAGCCAACCGGATTGTGTGCGGACTTGTTTTCGCGTTCACTACATTATCAAAATCATTAGCTATGCTAAGCAGTTTTATTTTCGATATTTTTTTATATTTATTTATTCAAAGTCTGCCACCAAGTCTGAAGCTATTAGCTGGCAGACCGAGTGAAACTGGTTCCCCGACCGGCGGGATGTGGGGTGTGTCCAGGTTATCGCGGAAAACCGTAATCAATAATTAAGTTCAAATAGTTTAATTAAGTTAATCTCAGTTTTGATAAGTTCCTACCCTATTAGAGTGAAAATAGAAGCAATGTTTGGGAATTTATTTTAAATCCATTCATTGAAACGTTTCAAGTTTAAGGCAAAGAACCCCATTCATGGCGCAGCTTGACGTCAGCTGGAATTACTCGAATGGCAAAGATCCACACAAATATTATCCCGTAGTCATCCCGCAAATATATGCATGCATATGGCTGAATTATAATTCGACATTTTGTCGACTGTCATCATACATAATTGAAAACAATTCCCGGGCAGCCAGGACAGCCAGCGCGGCGACACGGCCGCACACAAAATTGAATTGATTTGACCTTATTGATTGACGGCCGACAATCGGAGATGGCCCTTTGTTTATTTTGCCGCACGCACTCGATTTCGCTGCGAACTCCAATTACGACAATTAACAGGTTTCTGCATATGTGAATGGGCAAAATATTGGATATTGAAATATGCAAGCTGCTGGGGGGTCGTGTGAATGGGTCAAGCTCTCAGGCTGTCAGCGGCAGGCGGTCCAGAGTACCCTTTTCAAAATCGGTTCCACTTCAGGCCCTCTCTCACTGTTTGCTGAATGGCAATCTATTACATTCAGTTTTTTATTTCCTTTGTGAGTGCCTGTCACATTTTGTATTAGGTCCCTAAGACTGTTGACATTCTTGGGACATCCTGCTGCTGATTTTGCTGCCAGTGTGATGGCTTGTTTTGTTTCAAATATGTTTATTGCACAAATTCGAGGACAACACGGGGGCGAAAGACAAAAAAAATATAAGGAAGGAGGCCCAAAAGTTTGTGATCCATTTTGTTGGGGGCTTTTCTGTTGATTAAAAGCCGGCTGGGCCATCCGCTCATGCCTCTTGTTTATCGTTTAGTATGCAAATTACTTGTCACACTCACACGTATGCATTCAAGGAGCCAGATTCAAGGATGCGTGTGTGGGTGTACGCCTGGTGATTGTTTTTGAAGTTTTTAGCCCTAATCAATTTGAGCTTTTGTTATTTTTCCTTTAATGAGAAAACTTTTCGGGGAGCGAGAGTGGCCCCAGGCTCCAAGCCCTTAAGTCGACAACTCGGAGTTGTTATAATTAGCTTTAAGCATTTGTTTGCCCATCTACATCCAGGATCTGTTTACGTTTCAGGACAATCTCTGGAGGCCAAGTGCGGCGAGAAGCAGTTTCAATGCCGGAGCGGCGACTGCATTCCCATTCGGTTCGTCTGCGATGGCGATGCCGACTGCAAGGACCACAGTGACGAGCAGATAAACGAGTGCAAGTTCTTAGGTAAGAAAAAAGGATATTTCATTTTCCAAACTATACCAATGAAATTAATCAATCGCACAGCTCATTGGATTTTATTTAATTAGCTGATTTATCGCGCAGTAATTATCTCTAAAATGAAACATTTTTTAGTTCACTTATTTCTTAAAACACTAATGGAATCAAATGATTAGTCCTCAATTTAAATTTGTAGAAAAAAAGAGATAGATTGTCCTATCTTTTTGTTTAAAGATACATATTCAATGTTTTTGTGCTAATAATCGTGTTATTTATAAAACTATTGTGTATTTGACGATATAATTGCCATAAATACATTTAATCCAGTTCATTAAATTCATTCCATAAAAAAGGTCAGTGTTTATTGTGTATTTATGATATTTAGATGGAAAACAAAACCGAAATTGATTCTCTTATCGACAAATACAAAATAACCGCCATGTTTCCCCATTTTAGACGCCATGCTTACAATTTTCACAAATCGTAGCATACTTTCCGGCATGCGCTGCACTAGAACGACCAGAGTAGCGTCCGCGCTATTAGTCATGGTGGTCACTTCGGAGGGGAGCTTGGGGCATTCGCTGGTTTTCCTTTTGTTTGAGTCAAACCTGAAACTGAAATCGAAACCGAAACTAGTTTGCAACATTTACGCATCGCAATTGTCGCTGACTGCTGACCAAAAACTGTGCCATGGCAGTTCCCCCGCCGCCTGTATCGGGCCCCGGGCCCTCCAAATTGCAACGCATTTAGCTGTGCTGAGTGCAACATGCACCCGCTGTTGCATCAGCAATTCGATGCGTTTTTTCTGCCGCTGTCTGCCGCTTTATCATTTGCGTCGCACGAGACTTTTGCGACTTACGCGGACCACTCGTAAAAGGAAACTATGTGAGGTCGTCTGCCTTGGATTTATCATACTAGTTGTGTGCCAGACACCAAAAACTAAATCCCTTTTTAGGTTTCTTGCGGCGCGTATCGCAATTGTCTTATGTAACCCAGAGCTGGAGGAATTAATTGCAGCCAAGTGAAATTGATAATGAGGCAAGATGCGAGAATAAAAGAAAAGTTAATGCCAGTTGAACTTGAGGGAGTGTCATAATGCGACTGGTTTTTGCCCCAGATATCTTGAAAAGCGGATGGGAACTATTTATAGTCTTATCTCAATGCTAATACTATTTATTTAAAAACAAAAATACCATGTATTTATGATAAAATAAAAAATGTTCCAGGACTCAGAATCACTCAGGACTCTAAAAAATCACTCACAACAAATTCGCAATTTTAAGCAGACTCTCACTCATTCAAAAACTCTCCACTCCACAAAATTCCTCTCAAGCAGAGTCGGATTTTTGCACTCGACTCGCTTCTTGGCTGTGTGGCAAGCTTTCAGTCGAGTCTCTCGTTGGTTGCGGAGGCTGCAAACGACTTTGGGCGGAATTGTTTTTAAGGATAGCCGCTCCGAAGCCAAACACTCAGTTGGCGGCGAACCTCTCAACCAAACGGACGACATCGAGACCAGTTAGCGCGTCGAGTGTGAAAGGACTCTGCCACCCATTCAGAGGCAATTTACATATAGACGGGGAAAGCCCCTCGAACCCAAGCAAACAAAGAAAAACAAAACCATAAACGAAAAAGAAAATCGAAAGAAACGTGCAAAAAGTAAGCCAGTAAATGTGTGCCAAAAAGTGTTTCCGTGTGTCCTGAGACTGCTTGAATCCTGCAAAGAATAAACAAATTGCGATGAACATTTAAGGCTAATCAGACTGCGAGCAGCCAGCCGTTGCCAAGATTCGTCTTATCTTTGACAAAACGCCAGCAGCAGGACATGAAAATCCTGACGGCCACGTGGCGCGTTCGCTTCTCAAGGATACGCCAAGGAAGTCTCCGTTTCCAGCCATCCACAAAGCTATCCTTAAAGCCAATCGGTGACTGTTGATGGGGTTGACTTCCCACCCCCGGAGCACTCTGACCATTTATCATTTAGTTGAACATTAAATGAGTTTCCGCAATTTCCCGACCCCCAACTCACTTCCGCGATGACCCCAGAAATGGAGTGTCGTGTTTACAATTTATATATTTAGTCTGTCTGCCGTCCACTGCGACCATAATGAACTTGAAAACGTCCTACCCGAGGGCAGGTTTTGTTTGCGGAAATTATGCAATCAATTTGTGCAACTTGGCTGAACTCCTCAAATATGTCACTTGTACGCTCTTGAGCCACTCGCAATCCGCCATTCGCCATTGATGGCCCTGTCTTTGTGATGGAAATTGTGCGGTGCTTGTGTCATTTATAATTCATAATCAAGAACTTGCCAAACACAACTGAAATATTCATCGCTTAATCTTCTTAACTACTTAAAGAAAACGTGAACGCCGCGGAATTATTCGCTGTCATCGCCACAAAATGGCTCGCATTTGGTCGTTATTGTTTGTGACCAGCTTGCTGCACTCAGAGGGCTACAGTTTTCGCGCCCTGGCCATAACCGGTATGAAAATAAGTTTTTCTCTTTGGGATTAACATTTTAATATTTGTTTAAGGCCTACTCCAGTAGTTGGATAAAATAAAAGTGTGTAATTCAATGGGATTTTCAACAATTAAACCGTTACTGAGCTGGATTTTTTTCATTATCCTTGTAACTTATTATACAAAATATATTTTATTTACTATATATATTTATATTTTGCGTTATTTAATGGCGTACTATTTGTATATCCTTCTTAAAACTAATCTTGAACTGTCGAGTTAATTCTTTACTTTTATCAAAGTCCCAAGAGCATGCTGGTCTAACATTTACTCTGTCACCCTAATACGTACTCTAACGAAACCTTGAAAAGTTTAAGGTTCTTTTTATAACTTGACGTAGTAGTATCATAGCCCTTTTATCAGTCCAGCGGGAGTCCTAGCTAAAAGTAAACTCGAAACACCGAAGAACACTCGGTTAAACTAGGTGAAGTTGGGGAAACTTTTAACTATTATCAGGTCGGAAAGTTTTCAACACCTTTTAACTTAAATTAAACATGCCAAAATCCCAATCGTCTGGATTTTACAAAAATCCAGTCGTCCCTCTCTCCGAATATTTAGCTTTTCCGTTTCGGTTCCTCCATTTTTCCGTTTTTCCGCCCGGAGTCCTTATGCAGCCTGCGAGCAGTGCCACCAATGGCTTGTATGCAACAGAATATTTTTGCCAGCGCCGCTTAACATTTGCATACAAATTGGCATGAGGCTGGAGGCATGAGGCAGGAGGCATGCACCGAGTGAGATAGCAGGCGGCATGCACGGGAACAACTGCTGCCAAAGGCCAAAGTTTTTTAATCAACTGAAAAGCCGTTTAAACTAAGTTAAAAAAATAAATTATGCTTCAAAAAACACTGCATGACAGCGCAACTTTTATCATTTTATTTATAATTTTTCTTTTTTTTGGGGGGGACTGCATAAACGCAATCAATAAAAGTTTCCCCTTGTCGTGATATGCGACATGATGCGAAAACTGCTGTAATTTGATTGTTAATTGGGGAGCGTGGGGACATCAAATTTTAACAAGTGCACAGCGATGGAAATTCCCAATTTGTCCTCTGGGCGCAATAGCCCCAAATAATGTCACATATTAGCATAAAATCGAATCGACAATAATTGAACGAATGGAGGGCCGGCCCAAGAGTGGTATTTGCACCGACATCCCCCCTTTTGTTTTTTATACAAACTCGTTTTTTTGAGCCTGGGTCACACATGTAGCCAATTTTTTATTGTTCACTGAATGTGAATATATATTTGCCTTTTTGTTTTGCTTCCGCCTCTTTTTTTTTTGGCAAATATTGGCTCACATCAAAGTTTGGTTGGGTGCAAGTTTGCTACGCACACATTTTTTGTTCATGCCACATTTCATTGCCGTCCACAAAAAGTTTTAGAAAAGTAATCATATAAAATGTTATTGATATGGCAAGCACTGGGCCCCCGCCCGACAATCATAAAAATTGATTAAAAATTTTAGAGCGGTGGCACTGCCTCTGGACCCGGCCAAGATTTGCATAATCAACAGCAATTTTCTATGGCCACAGGCCATGTTCCGATCATTTACACCAAATTGCTTCGAATTCTATTTTATGAAGGTCGTAAAAATTGCTCTAAACTGCCCCAAGAATTTGCCAAATGGCCACCAAAAAATTTGCCAAACAAGTTGTGCCCAGTCGGGCATTGAAAAGCGCCCAAGCTCAGTCTAATTGCCGCGACGGCTTCGAAAAGTATGCAATAGAAATTCTGCGATAGCCTCCCCTCATAATTCCCCAGCAACAAGTCAGCGGCGGATTCAAAAAGTGACTAATCCTATTACAAACCAAACATATTTCTATACATGTGTGCGCGTGGTGCTTTGGAAAAAAATGACACATTTTCCGTGCCCCTTGGAGTGGCATTGAAAAACCATTGCAATGTTCCTTTTTGTTTGTTTATGGAATATTCTCCCTGCTCAGCACGTGCTCAAGTGCGTGTAAATAACTATGTGTATGTGTGTGTGTGAGTGTACAGTAGAGTGGTGGGTGTGGTCGCATACACACACACACACACAGACACAGGCAATCATAAACACGAGCATATTGCCAAGTGCCCCTGCTTCCTTTGGTATTTGTTTGGCTTTTGTTTCTGATACGGGTCGCTGGTAGAGTTCAAAAGCCATTTCCACACACATATTTCTTAGGGGTACATACTAGATACATATACATTTATAGCAAAAATACTCTACTATCGCACAATTTAACTTGAATTCTGTGGCTCTTTGCAGAGGCCACTTGCTCCACGGATCAATTCCGCTGCACCAACGGCAACTGCATCCCCAACAAGTGGCGTTGCGATCAGGAAAGGGACTGCGCCGATGGCTCCGACGAGTCCAAGGAATTGTGCAGTAAGTACCCACTATACAAACAAATGACCTACACACTTTTCAAGGAACATAGTCTTAAGCTGAAGTCTAGCCAGTATTGACCTAACATCTTACGTTTCCCTGTTTAGTGGATGCCTGTCCCAACAATGAGTTCAAATGCGAATCGGTCGATCAGTGCATTCCACGCAACTGGCTCTGTGATGGCAGCCCCGACTGTCGCGACAAATCCGATGAGGCGCACTGCAGTAAGCGAATCAAAATCACCATCTATGCATTCCAAAAGCTCTCAAGTACCGAGTACCGAGCCACTCGCCGTGTAATCGCTTTCACTAACCAACTTGCCGCATAACTCATACGCACCCTTAATGGAGTGGCGCTTGCATAATTTTCGCAACAATTTTCCCTCCCATCGTCCACCCCCACTTGTGCTTAGAAGTTTAATCAAGTCATTGAGAGCGAGAGTCGCTTGTGTGTGTGTTGTGGGTGTGTGCATGTTTGTGATTGTGTGTTCAAACAACGCAGTGAGAGTGTGTGTGTGTATGTGTGTGTGTGCGGGTACATTGTGTACTCATTCATGGCAGCCCTTGACAACAAGTATACGACGCGTTGTCGTTGGGGGTGGCGCCTGGTAACACACTCGTGGCATAAAATTCTCTTAATCCCGCTGTTTCCACAATAAACTTAGTGAGCCACAGTGTTACTTCGCAAACACAAATCCGAAAAAAATCGATTTCCTACAAATTATTAATAAAACTATGCCGTTAATGGATTTTCACTAAACTCTTCGGCAGAATTAGTAAGATTTTCAAGGAACTTGGTCAAAACAATAATTCTTGTTAGCCACATTTGATTGTGTTCGAGGGACTTCCAAGACATCTGACCCATAAATGAATCCCCATTCTGAATCTGATGGAATATTTGAACATATATTTCCCTTTTAGCCGTTTAGGGTGCCAAAGGAAATCTTGTGTAATAAATGAATTTATGGTTATGTCTATGTATGTGTGGGAACAAAGCCAACTCAACTTTATACCTTCTCCTTTTATATTCCTCTTGAAATGCACATCAACTTTGATAGAGGCCCGCACCTGTTCACCGGACGAGTACGCCTGCAAAAATGGGGAAGGACAATGCGTTCCTCTGGCCTGGATGTGCGACCAGAGCAAGGACTGCAGCGATGGCTCCGACGAGCACAACTGCAGTAAGGACAATCTGTCAATCAATTCCAACTTTTAATTAGTCAACAGTTTTTAGATTATTCATGAGTTTCTATGATGGTTTTTCATTCTCCTGGAAATGTTGAGTTACAAATCTCTTTTACTTACACAGAAATTGTTTTTATTCAAACCCTGTAATTATTTTCTTTGGGCTCAAATCTTACCATTTATCCATGACTGAGTCCCTTTGATCTCCCACTGAATAATGTTTGCATTTGTCTCACTTTAGCATTTCCGTTGAGTCGTGCCAAATTGGTTTCAGTTTTGCTAAGCATCCTTTCAGTATTTAGTCGGTTTTTTACTTTCTGCTCCAGCTCCTAGCTTATCCTTTCAAATTCATTGATAATTATTAGTATCCATTGAACAACCGCAGTACATTTGGCTTTTCATTTCTAGTTTGCTTTTATTTAAGCTCTTCATTTGTGGCTAACAATCCGATTGCATCAATGCAACTGGGGGTCTGTACTTCATTCAAAACTGGAGTGTGGGAAAATGATATCAGAAAATTAATCAACTTACATGTTTAGTTTTAGGATTTTAAATTAATTTACATGTTGCTCCAATTACCAAGCAAATATCCTTTATTTGGTGGCTCGTTTATATACACTAAGGATTTGGAATTTAAGTATTTTTTGGTTCCTTTCCTACTTCCTTTTAGTAAACTCCCTTTTGCATCTAACAACTCCATCCAAGTTAATTTGCTTTTGGTTCATTTTTGTGTTTTTTTTTTATCACAAACTCCCATTCTATGTCGAACAATTCCTGAATATTTTCGATGCATTCTCAGACCAGACCTGTCGCTCCGATGAGTTCACCTGCGGCAATGGCCGGTGCATCCAGAAGCGGTGGGTGTGCGATCACGACGACGACTGCGGCGATGGCACCGACGAGAAGGAGTGCCCGGTGGTGCCCTGCGACTCCGTGGCGGAGCACACCTGCACCAACGGCGCCTGCATCGCCAAGCGGTGGGTGTGCGACGGCGATCCCGACTGCTCCGATGCCTCCGATGAGCGGGTGAGTTGAATAATGCCTGCCATAAATTTCCATTTTGGCCAAGTCCAAAAAAGAATGTGGGCTTGGCTGCCCCGTACCGGGCATTCTTTCGTTTTTTCCCTTTTAGTTTTTTTTAGAAGGGAGTGCGGTTTAAGCCACGTAAATTATGGCCAAGTTGGGCATAACTCAGCGCCCTGCCAGCTTTGGCAGCTTTTGTTGTCAACGCATGGCACGCATAAAATTGCATTTTTGCATGCTTAGAAGGGTGCATAATATCCTGTGTGCCCGAAGGGAAAACTTTACCCACAGGGACCAAGAAACTTTGGCCAACTCCTCAGCCTAACCATCTTTATAGAATCCACATTTAACATATTTTTGGCGAATATTTAACTTACAGCACCCTTTTGAGTCTGAGTTTGTTTTATTAACTTTATAATTTATTAAATTTCCCTAAAAACTATGTTCAACAGTCCTGTGCGAATGTGACCAAGACAACCACGCCCTGTTTGCCCCACGAGTACCAGTGCAAGGACAGAATCACCTGTCTCCACCATAGCTGGCTTTGTGACGGAGATCGCGACTGCCCGGACGGCGATGACGAGCACACGGCCAATTGCAAAAATGTCACCTGTCGGGCGGATCAGTTCCAGTGCGGCGATCGCAGCTGCATTCCCGGACACCTCACCTGCAACGGAGACAAAGACTGCACGGATGGCAGCGACGAAAAGGATTGCGGCCTAAGCTTCAGCCTGGGCTCGGCCAAAGGAGTCTGCAACGCCACCATAGAGTTCGACTGTGGTGGCAGCCAGTGCATTCCTCTTTCCAAAGTCTGTGACAAGCGCAAGGACTGTCCGGACGGCGAGGACGAGCCAGCTGGAAAGTGCGCTGTGAACGAATGCGCCTCCAAAAACGGGGGCTGTATGCACAGGTGTGTGGACCTCGCTGTGGGCCATCACTGTGAGTGCCACGAAGGTTACAAACTATCCTCCGACAAGCGTAACTGCCAGGACATCGATGAGTGCGAGACTCCGGGAAAATGCTCGCAGATTTGCGTCAACGAAATTGGAGGATACAAGTGCGAGTGCGAGGCGGGGTACATGAGAGATCCCCGCAATCACACCAGATGCAAGGCCAGCGAAGGACATGCCTCGCTGCTACTCGCCCGGCGCCACGACATCCGAAAGATAGCCCTGGACCACATGGAGATGACCTCCATTGTGAACAGCACCAAGGCGGCAACAGCACTAGACTTTGTCTTCCGCACGGGCATGATCTTCTGGAGCGACGTGACCACCCAGAGTATCTACAAAGCACCCATCGACGAGGGCAACGAAAAGACAGTGGTGCTGAAGCAGAGCTCAGTGACCTCCGACGGACTGGCCGTGGACTGGATCTACAACCACGTCTACTATACGGACACCCACAAGTGCACCATTGAGCTGACCAACTTCGAGGGCAGCATGGGCAAGGTACTCATCAAGGACGCCCTAGACATTCCACGCTCCATCGCCCTGGACCCCATTGAGGGCTGGATGTACTGGTCCGACTGGGGCGCCTCCCCCCGCATCGAACGGGCCGGCATGGACGGCTCCCACCGCACCACCATCATCAGCTACGACGTCAAGTGGCCGAATGGCATCACACTGGATCTGGTGCTGAAGCGCATCTACTGGGTGGACGGCAAGCTGAACATCATCTCATCAGCCAACTACGACGGCTCCCAGCGCCGCCAGGTGCTCTACTCCAGCGAATACCTGCGGCACCCCTTCTCCATCACCACGTTCGAGGACCACGTCTACTGGACCGACTGGGACAAGCAGGCCGTCTTCAAGGCCAACAAGTTCACTGGAGAGGATGTGGAAGCCGTTACAGCTACTCATATGGTAAGATTTTTTGCTTTATACTCAACTTTTACCATAGACTGCCTAAAAAAAGGATTTTGTAAGTTGTGCAGTTTGTTGAAAAGGGCAACGTTGCGTATACGTTATGTAAATTTTAAGCAAAAATTTAAAAAAATTAATGTTTGGCATTAAAATTTAAATTCAAATTACTTGGGTATATGTTTAGTCCATCTAGGTTCCAAAACATAGATTACAAATTCGGAATAGGTTGTGAAATAGAGATTCGTTAAAAGAAGCATGTCGTATACGTGATTCGCATAACATTTTCTCTGTAAAGTTTAAATTATTTTCACTTAAATTAAATACTTTTTTTTTGTTCTTCTTTAATAATATTTTATAGGAATATATTTTTCTCAAGAATATATATTCTCCAGTAAAATCTTTCACATTTCATGCGTACATGTCGTATACGTAATATTTATATCTATATTAAAACAGAAGCAAATATCCGCTTGAATAAATCAAATTTTTAAAGCTAATCCAATCCTAGTAATATATTTAATTCTTATTCTAACAAGAATAAGTTATTTTCTTTTTAAACATCCGAGTAACCGAGTAAACTCTTCTCCGAATCAGCTACAACATCCCATGGTGGTCCATGTCTACCACCCTTACCGCCAGCCCGATGGTGTGAACCATTGCCAGTCGGTGAATGGCCATTGCTCTCATCTCTGCCTGCCAGCTCCCAGAATTAACGAGCGCAGTCCTCGCATATCCTGCGCCTGCCCCACGGGCCTGAAACTGATGCCCGACGGCCTCATGTGTGTCGAGGATCGTAAGTATTGCCGGACTTTTAGTCACGATTCTGCTTTTGATTTAACCCGCATGGCTTAACTTTTGATTTCTGATTACTAACCCAAAAAACCTTGATTCCCCGACCCGGCATGACTTGCACGTGCATGCAGCTCTTTACATACCACCCAGAACGAAACCACCGCGGGCTTATAAAACGAGACCCAGGTCGTCCTTCTCGCAGCAGCGACTGCCATCCGGCATCCATGTAGGACACGCCAACATCCGGATTGAAGTGAACCAACAGGTTCACTTGAACAGCAGACTGCCCATCTCCCAAGCCTCGTTTGGTAGGATTGGAAAACCTTTATCTGTGTTTTGTTCTGTGTGGATATATATGGACCCATTGTGTTGTCCAACTTATAATCTAAAATAATAGGTGTCTTCATAATATACAATGTTTCATTCGTGAGGTTCCAAAAGTGTTTATTACGAAGGTTACTTGCCTTTTCAGATATGAAAAGGACGAAAACTTTATCAGATGTCAACGTAAATTTTGATTAATAATCTTTTTGGGGCAACCTTCGATATTTGTCCTCCTGAATGGGTTGACAAGCATGCTAGTTATTCTCAATTTATAAGTTCAACATCTCTCTCAGCTAGTGGCACGAAGTTTTTCTTCCTTTCGGACTGTTCATAAACACTTTTGTGAGATTCAGATTTATTGCGAGCAAATTAATCAAACTGCTTGCCAAGAGAACTGAAACCCTTTTGTGGCACCTCCGTCTCCACCAGCATCTACCCGCAACATTTGCTTTGTCATGGCCCACATTAATCATCGTCATCGCAGGGGAGGGAGCGCCAGCACCCCATTCTTGACAGTTCCATAAACGCCATCCGAACTGAGCCACTTGGAGCGTTGCAGCCAAACGCACCACAAGCAGGCAGGCAATGGGCCAATGCTGCAATTGAAACCGCCTCGGTATCCAATAACCCACCACCAGCGTGCTTCACCGCCATCGTGCCACAGATACGCAACCGCAAAGTATGAGGTTAATAATATTGGCCGCTTGACGCCATCGCCTTCGGCGTCATGGGCCTGCTGTGTTTGCTTTAAAGTGCGGCTCAGCTTAATGTTGATAACTTTTACTGTTTTGACTAGAAGAAAACACCCTCAGCGGCTGACAAAATCCCATTAAATGCGCGGCGTTAACGATGTCATTACGTTTCCATTTCCATTCCCATTCCCAATCTAAATCGGTGGCGGCCGCATCCCGCTTCTCGCTCGTATAAAAGTTTGGGCCATCAAAGGCGCGAGCGCGTTTAAGTGTTTATTTGCGCCTAAATGCGCACTTTGAGCGATTTGATTGAAAATTCCTTCGAATCTCCGCCGGTGGGTGGCGGCGGAAACGGAGCCTGGGCGGCGGTGAGGCGATCCCTTCGCATCGGGCCGCGCCGGCCCTAAGCCGCTTGGATTTTGATGTTGATTCCCTCTTTCGTTTTGCTCTTTTATTGCAATGATTTCCGTTTTCTTTTCACACAGTTTCTCTCTTTTTGTTTATCATTGGCCAAGGTAAAGCCGAATTTAAGCCCAGTCATTGTGCGAAGAAAAATAAAACCATCTTAAAGGGGTGGGATACGTTGTGCGCCGAAAAAAGAAAGGGTGGAGTTTAAAATAAATGTTAAACATTGATTAAAAATACATTTAAATATGTATAAAAATGTATATTATGTTTGTTGGTGGTATGGTTAAAAAAAAAAAAGATATTAAATATTTAAATTGATGGAATAGCAATTAATTTGCGGTTGAGGATACTTTTTAGTTTGTTGACTTAACTTATGACTCATTAATCCCGTTTTTTATGTTGTAAACACGTAATATTAATAAAATATAACCCATATTAATGTTTGCCTACAAATCATTAATTTTAGCAAGAAATGTCCCCAAATTAAATCCGCTTCTGTTCACAGTTGCCGACCATCATCCTGTGAAGAACCAGACCCAAATCGAACAGACCACAGCGCCCAGCCCACAGCCGGATTCTGGCTTTATTGCGCTGGTGGTCATCGCCAGTCTCAGTTGCTTTGCAGTCCTTCTCTCGGTGGTAAGTTGGATACCCGCATGTGGAATTTGGCGCAGAATCCTAATCAATTGTTTCCGCAAAACAACAAACAGCTCCTGCTCATTGGCTACCGCTACTGCAGCAAGCGACGCATCAACTCGATAAACTTCGAGAATCCCATTTACCGCAAAACCACCACCACAGAGGATCATTTCAGTCTGCGGAAGAATCTGCCGGCACGGATCTATGACCACACCAGTGTCATGGATGAGGAGGTAATTGAAGTTCATGTTAACTAAAGCTTGCCCCTTACAACTCCTTTTTTTTTAGTACTCACCCGTTATAGGCATATCCTCGTATTAGATTGATTCCTTTGGAATTGCGTGAGATGTGAATTGGTTGATTCTTTCGCTTGGTCGCTGGAAAAGTTCAGACCAAAGCTGGCACGGAACCCGCCTGGCAGAAAAAAAAACACACGCCCGAAGACTGAGCAACTCTGTGTATTGTGTAAATTAATTATTTTAAAATTTTAAGTCACGGCAAGGAAGGCGGATCACTTGGAGGCGCATCCTTAAAGGATGCTGTACAAAATACTATGTCGCAGAGTTCTATCACAAAAAGAGAAGCAGTAAAGGAGGAAAACGTAAAGCAAAGTGTTTAAGAAAATATAATTGCTAATTATAAATTAAATAGTTCCAAACTGTATATAGCTGTAAGTGTGCATTATTTTTAAACGAAGCTAATTAAAATAACTGTATGTATTATGACAAAAAAGATCGTAACGATTGTGGTCTTCTACTAGAGAAAGTTGAGAAATTTCGAGTATATTTCTGTTTTTGCAAAACAGAATCGTTTTATTATATTACTACATACATACGTATTAGCCTTTTGTTAAATATATTTGTTAAGTGTACATACATATGTATATGTTTCCCCATTAAAATATTAATAATAAACTCAGATAAACTTATGTGTAGCATACTCGCGGTGTTTCTTTTGAAAAATACAATTTTGGGATACAGAATGACAAAGGATATTTAAGTTCAATGTGGTAGGTACCATAAACAAATTACTTACTATTCTTGATAAGATCTGCAATACTTTATGAAGCTATTACCATTAAATTGAGTACTTGATTGATTTATTTCGGAAACATATGTACATATATGCATTTTTCGGTACAAGCCGGAATGTATGCGCATACATTTTTTGACTTTAGCCTTGAACTTCAACGCTCAGTTTTCCATTCTCAATTAAAGTGCCGAAGAATGGGCACGAGAAGTTTTTTAAGTTTTTGTTTTGGTATTGAAAAATATCTAGTCGAAAAAATAATTGATTATTTTGCATTTTTGTTATATAAATATACATAAAATATTCCAAAAAAATACATTTTTTTGACACAAATTAAAAAATTTCTTATCAGAAGTTGAATAATAACAAATAACTTTGGTTGACCGTTGATACTTTGGATGTTAGTCATATTATAAAAATGAGGATAAAATATTTAGTCACTGGTCAAGCACATTCCTAAGATTTTAAAACAACTCTTAGCAATATTTAATTGGTCGGGGGCTCTATTCTTCAAGGTCTGAATGTTAAGTAAAACGTGCCTTAGCAAATTACCCCCACTAAGGTATTCAAGTGGTTGCCGTGGCCTTTCGACCTATGCCAACATACAATTTAGGTCTATAATTTTACAAATTGCCTATCAAAAACGGTATGGCACCCCTCCAAAGCTAAATTGATTGTTACACCGGTTGATCTAAGAGAGCGACCCATGTAAGAGAGGATATCGGAAGAAACACCTGCTGGCTCTCGCAACAACTAAAATTCAATGTCACATGGGGAGCATTCTCCGAAGACCCCAATCTCTTTGCTGGGGCTCCCGCTCTCCCGCTCTTTGGACGGGCCCACAGATGACGTCGGCATCTGTCAAACCCACATGTGCTACAGTGCTCTCAGATCCCCCGCCGTCTTATAGAACGATAAGGAACTTTGCATCTTCCGAGTGGAATAAATAATAGTTCCAAATTTAAAATGAAACTATAAAATGGCCATTTCCTATTCCTTGTAGAATCGCGTCATACAATTTATGGTATTTTTAAATAAGACTGTTGCTTAAATGTTTTTTGGAAAAAGGGTTATAAATCAAATGGGTACTAAAAGTTATATGACATAAAAGCGTAATATTGCCCATGGTGCACAGGTGAGATCGTTCGGTAAGTTCGGCTTGACGCGTGGCGATCTTCGGTTCGTCGGCCCCCGAGTGCTGACGAAAACGAGCCCGAGTACGGGCAACGGTGAACTGCTAGTCCGATTGGCCGGCAGTCGCTTATCGTCGGGTCGCCCATTTGCACGCTGTACCGCGGACGATATTCTACCGTTAACCGCTCTTCTTCGCTCGCGAATAAGTTTCGGAAAGCAAAAGTTCAAAGCAAATAAAAAATTCAAGCCCAAGTTTCAAAGCCAGCTCCATCACAACCGCCTATACCGATCATTTCCAGGCCAAAAGTGTTAATTGAAAAAATGTAGGCATCTATTTTAGCCGCCCGTTACGTCAATATATCATGTGAAACGGCAGCATAAATTTCCGCAGCGCATGTCTTTTGCCAAAAAATAAATAAAATCCCAAAAACAATTTTATTCGGAAATTGTGTCAGAAAGCGAGTGCTCCGCATGACTTTTACCACGCTTAATGGGCAGAAGCTCACCTGGCTTATCGCATTTTACATACATAGCTGATAAGCTGTGAGACACTGGCCCTCGTAACTGATTCATTTTTGAAAACTCCCCCACGCGGCATGACATGGCCCGAACCCCAAAACCCAAAACCGGCAGCTTCAAGGGGAAAACATGCTGAAACAAAATTAACCCTCGCTTGACCAAAGTCGTCGCCCTTAGTCTGCACTTTTCTGTGTGCTTTTTTGCTTCATGCCTTTGCCTCATGCTGCTGCCATGTATTTGCAACATCGTATGATGTTTCTTTTTTTAGTCGTGGCTTTTTCACCATTTTTATCGTGCGTTTGCCTGCCACTCTCTTCCGATACATTGCCGAACACTTATTCTGTTCAGTCCACATCTCTCTTTTTTTTCGAAAAATTCGTGAAATTTTTTGGCAAACGCTGCGTGTATTTCCTCGGTCTTATTATTGAATAATATGGCCAGATACAAATAGATACACCTTATGGCTAGGATGAATTAGAGTGAAAAGTGTGTTTGACCCACTGAACTTTTTCAACATCATTTTTCAGTGTCGAATTGGTGTTGAAATGGCAACAGCCTGCCTGCCCGCGTTTACGGAACGCTTTGAATCCTCCGAGGACCATATAGAGTCCGACGAGGAATGCGATACCACACAGGAACCTCCGCCCAAAACAAATGGATTTTTCTTCAGCTCGCGTACAAATTACCAGAGCAAAGTACAGCAGCTAATCAGCTTTAGCTTCGCCTCCTGGTTCCACCTGCTCTTTATCCCCGGCATCCTGAGCATCAGCAAGTTCTGCAATGCAGCGGCGGTGAATGCCGCCCAGGTGACCGCCGCCACGCCCAGTCGCAGCGAAATTATGCAGAACCTAAGCGGATCTGCGCTGTTGGAGAGGCTGAAAGCCACCACCCTGGGCCCTCCGCTGGATAGACTCAAGCACTTGGCCCCGGCGGCTGCAAACAGTTTGAATCCCGGATTTGGAATCGGATCAGGAATGGGAATCGGAATGGGAAACTTTGGAAACTCCTTGAACTCTGTGCTAAATGGAAATGCCTTCAAGTTTCTTAATGTTTCGGGAAAAGTAGGAACATCCATGGATATAAGTAAGTTCCCAACTAGAGTGTGAAATTTTTTAATCGAAAGCTTCTAAACACTCTTTTATTTTAATGGAAAGTCTAGTCTATATTTAGTAAAACAAAGTTTATAACTTAAGCTTAACTGTAAAATAAATTAATAAATATACTTGAGTATTCGGTTGAAATTCCAAATCTACACTCTGAGTAGCAACAGTGTTTATTTTAGTCTCGCATTTCTAACGATCAGGCCACCAACCAGCTCCACCTCCAACTCCAACTCCAGGTCCACTAAACCCGACTCCGATTTTAACTAAGGCACCGACTGACTCCGAGCTGACGGGGCTCAAGTTTTATTTATGTGAATATTGTTGGAAGCCGAAAGCCAGAGCGTCTGGCGATGCCACTCAACTCCAGTTCCATTTCCAAGTCTGAATACCAGCGTCATACGATTTTTAGTCGGCTAAGCCCCCACCCCGCCCCCAAGCCCAGCTCCGTTCCACTCTTCTTTCAGCTTCCCCCCTGTATAGGGGCCTTTTACTTTTCTCTACAGTACACCTGGAAAAAATACATGGTATTACTAAATAAATAACAGCAAAAGCTATAAATTTTATTTTGAAAAGTATATAAGGAAAATAAGAATATATGTTATTTATTATATTTTTCCTAAAATCATGTTATTTTTCTTATAATCAAATTAGTATTTTTTAGAATGTATCCTCTCTGCTTGCTTTGTTTCCCCTTTAGTAATTATTCGGTTTTATGCTTATTTTTTATACCGGCCGGCATCTCCATGCCTCATAGGCATGGAGCGCCACTTGGTGGAGTCTTCAGCATTGGAGAAAAGACATGCGAAGAGAGAAGGCAATGCTTGAAGAAAGAGAACAAAAAGAGCAACAAGTGTCTGGTTCTTGGAGTTTGCACATTGGTCAGATGGAGCTTGAAAAGTAACTCCAGCACGTGTCACATTAACATGAAATTCCCGAAGCCCACAAAAATATTATATATTGTTTCTAAAGCTATTTCTAGGGACATAAATCTAGCCTCACTAATGAAGATGAATGATTAAAAACCTGCCAACCGATTTCCTACAAAATTTCGTAACAAAGTAGGGGAACTACAAATCGATAGACCTTAAACTTCATTCAAAAGCTTAAATGAAACCTTCAGCTGGCAAAAAAAAATCAGATATTTAATGTCAAAGATTTTAGCCAAATGAATACCGCTGGGTCATGATTATAGCCACGGTCTAAAGGTTAAAGCTGATGCTCAACCGCTATAGACATATCCATATGTGTGTAAGCCGTTGCATCATAAGGGCATCAATTATTTTCCATTCAAATAGCCCATTTTAATAGTCACAAATGCATTTTCGGTGTTTATTTGACAGTTTTGCCGCCTTAGATGCGGCTAATGGAAGGGAAATCGGTCGATCCACGTCTTTAAATAAATTGTAGGACGGATTTTGAGCCAGGATATAGGTCAAAGCAATTTATAATGACAGGCAGTGACAAAATTATTTCCACCGATCTATGTTTAGAGCCCGTAGAATGAAATTCTGTCCAATCGCCGACACGAAATACGGATTGGAAGTTCAAATTGGCAACTCTCGTTGCCAGCCAGTTCTGGGCACGTCCTTGACAGTTTTAATGACAGTCTCCGACATCGCCAGCAAATCGCTCCCAGACGGAAGTAGGACCTTAAACGCTCTGGTGTCGTATCTGGTGTGTTGATTTATTTCAGAATCGAATTTAAACAAGTTTGCAGCCTGGAGCCGACTCCCATCTTGGTTCGGACTTTTATAATTAACTTGGCTAATTATGCCCGGAATTTGCACGTGCTCTGGATCCACTTGTCCCTGCCCCAAAGTTGTTCTCTGGAAGCCGTAGCGACTCTTGCAGCTTAGCCGGCTGCCTTAATTACAAAAGCATTTTCCTTTACGTATAATTATGGGACGACACGAAAATATGTGCATGTTTTTTTGTCATCCGAAAACGGGTTTGCGTCTAAAGGAAGCCTACCAAGTGCGATACTAACAAGCCACTGCAATTGTTCGTGCTCGAGTGACGAATTTCATAAGCGACACATGCAAAACACAATGAAATGGAAGCTGTTACCTGCATGCTGTTAACTGTATCTCAATGAACGTCTAATAAGTACTGCCAACAAGCAGTGATGGTCAAAACCCATTAACCTTCGACTTTGTATGTGCTGCTTGTTCCCACACATCACTGACAATTTCTCTTTTTTAATTGGTTTTTCTATTTTGGCTAGCAATTAAAATATTAAGCATACGCAGTGGTGGCGGTGAGAAGGTGGCGTAATGTGCTGCTTGCAACTGGCCAGCAAATCGTGTGACTAAAAAATGCATTCAATGGTAATTCCTTAGGGCTCTAGTTCTAGATTGCCACAAATAACTAATGACGTTGCCGGGAATATTTTTTAAGTACTTAGCAGGGCTCATCATTCATTATTAGCACTGAGTCACTTTTAATTCGATTAATACCGCCCATACAGCATTGCCAAACAGATGTATGTACGGGTGACTAATTGTTATTGTTTTTTAGTGGTTTGTTGCTTAAAGTATGACGTTAGCGATCAGGCCACCTTTTTCCCACTAAGCGGGAACATTTGTGACGAGATCGCATCTCTTTAAAACACTTTAAGAGCATCGCCGAGATACTCTTAAGTGTTGGCTCCAAAGAGTGTCTCGTAAAGTGGAGTTTTAATGGCAACATATCTTACGATTCTCACTCCGACGTGTCCCAACTGTACGGACCCATGTTCACATTATTATACAATTATTTGTTGATATTTCTTTATCTTAATTGCAAAAGCACCCACTTTTATCAACAAAAGGTTATCTCCAAGCAACGGAAAAATCGCACAAAAATATTATAATTATTAGATAAAATTTTGGTGGCATGATTCCAGATAGAACCCACTAAAAAAATATTAGTACTAGTGAACTAAAAATTATTTTGCACCTTGCCTTGATGAAAAGATTTTTATTGAGAGCCACTTTGATAAGAAAAATTTATTTACCTTCCGCTTGTGCCGAAAATCGATTTATGACTACGTTGAAATCAGATTTTGCTATTCATGCTAATTCTGGCCACGCACTTACCCGTAGTAAGTACTACGTTATATTAGCTTCTTATCAGATAAGAAATGTGAATAGTCGCCCGATTTTCGGAAAGCAATTTATGACTAAGTCGAAGTCTATTCTGGCTAAGACGCCCGCAAAGCTATTTCGAAATGTAAGCAACCATTACGTATAATTGATAAGGGCTGCGAAATCGCAGTATCCTTATCACAGATAATAGTTTGTTTTTATGGGCTGCTTTTTTTCTACATGGTAGAAATAGATTATTGGCGCCGACAAGGTCTTCAGGGCGTTTGTTGCACAGAGTCTTGTTGCAAAAATCAAATAGATATAGAGGAATGAGTTCTTCTTATCAAGCTTGTGCCAATTTGCTGCCCCGCCCTCTATTAACTAAAGGAGAAAGAAAAGGAGAAGGAGGACAGTAACACGACTATAGCCGTCCTTACATTTTTCTATAATGAACTATACCTTAATTTCTTATCAAAATTGCAATATCAACACCTTCTGATAAGTGCAAAGTTCGCAAATTTTTTTTTTATCTAAATTAACTGGAAATGTTTTGGTCTACTGTTATTAACGTGTAGTTGACCATAAGCCAATCAATGATTAATCACTACTATTAATAGGATTGCACGCGTAATCAAATCAGAGGGCAAGGAACAACATCGACAACCTTTCGAGCTATTAATAAAGCATTTATATTGATTTGAACTCTGATTGACTTTTGCGCTGATTTCTGTTTATTATTTCGCCCTCTTGGCTAACCGCCCTGCCCCAAAGCCTCTGCCACGCCCCCTTTTCCCATGCCTTTTGCTGTCATTGAATTAATGGTGCGAAATTTTCATGTGAAATACTCTTGACTGACCAAAGGGGGCTCTGCTGGCGGCTGCTGGGACTCTTCTCATAGGCCAGGATGCTGTGATTGTGATTGATTTCTGAGCGAGAGTGAGGAATAAAGTAAAATAAAACTGTTCAATGAACTTCGCATTAAGCATTTAATTGGCCAGTTGCCTGCTGCTTTTGTTCTGGTCAGACATTTGTGATTCTGTCAATCAAATTGGCGGTTTCTGCCGTTGGAAGCCGAGCCTGCTGCTGCGGTGTGTGCGGTCCGCCTCACGAATTATTGCCCTACTGATTTAATTTGTATTAAATAGCTAGATTGTGGCAATGGGTGGGAGTGCCTGGGAGAAAAAAGATAAGAACGGATCGCGAATAATAAATTCAATTTCAAAGAAGAACTGCTCCCATTACATTTTCTGGGAAGGGGCCGTATACGAAGCTTTTTATAATAGCCCGGGAACAAGTTTGTAGGAAATAAACATTATTTCCTTTGGAACTCATCCAGTAATTACATGGAAATATTCTATGTCTACTTATCCATCCGAGTTCGACCGAGGTATTATTGCATCTTAAAAACAAGAATGAAAAACTATACTCTGGCTTTTATATATTTATAGGTATTATATATAATAAGATATATATTGATGTAAAATCGGATTACAAATCGTTTAATATATCCCGCCAAAAAATCGGATAGAAATTGGCGAAAATATAGCCATCGCAGAAGGCCATATTGCCCCTCCATGCATTTTTCACAATCTTTAAAGGGAACCCCCCAGGAAATTACACGAAAAATTAAAAAAATATTTTTTTTCCTATATTTTGATGCAGAATGGTGGAGAAACTACATACAAATCGTTAAAGGTATTCCGCTCAAGAATCAGATGGAAATTGGCCAAGATGTAGCCATCGCAGGGGCCATATTGCCCCTTTATGCATTTTCCCCAATTTTTGAAGGAACCCCCAGGAAATTTCGGAAAAAAATCAAAAAAAAATTTTTGTTTCTAGATTTTGATGCAGAATGGTGGAGAATCGTTTAACAAATCGTTGAAGATATCCAGGAATCAGATGCAAATTAGCTAAGATGTATTCAGTGAACAGAAATATAGATATTTCCTAAATATAGCTACCGCTGAGGGCATTTTTTCTGAAAAAGTGGTTCAAAATTCAGCTTTAAATCGGATGCAGTAGTATTGAGTAAAAACTGACGCACCAACGGACATGCTTTTATTGACTCAAGAAATGATCTTGATCCTTTTTCCCGCTCCATACTCTTGAATTATAGAACCCTCTTGAAGGGTATAATGAATAACTTTGTGTTACAACTTTGTTTCACTTTTCTTAGAGTTGCTTAACGTCAATGAAGGGTCGACGAAATCGATAAAAATTATTTATTACTTAAGCGTGGGGCTTAGTTATAGTTTCGTGTTTAAATACGTTTGCCTAACCTATGATCCATCACTCCCATGAGCGGACATTCCGACGAAAATAATGTATACACTGTACATCTCTATTAACCACTTTGTAATGGCAATGGATTGCCGACTTTGTAATGCATATTTCAAATGCAAATGAAGTATGTTACATATGAATAAAATTCCCTTTCGGATTGCTTGCTGCGTATCTCGACTAATCTAAACATTGCCAAATGGATCGGATGGGTCACTTTCTTTTAATATTTATTTCAATTAAGCGACTAAACGACTCACTTAAAATGCAAATTGCATTACCCATTTACATACAGATTTGTCTACAAAAGCAATTGCAATATTTGAGCTCCCAACAAGTGCATATACAAGTACCCATTTGGCCAACGAATGTACGTACAGTATAGCATGAATGGCAGGAGCGAACAAAACTCTTTTCATAAATTCAAAATACCTGCGCACATTTTTAATAATTTACGGGGAATAATAAAAAATTTCCATCCAGCTCTGGAATGAAAAGTAGCAAAGGCGGCTCTCGTCATATAGCACAGGACTCGTAAGCATTTGTGTGCTTGTGTTTTTCAGCCAAATAAATATGTACATATGCATGCATAAACAAAATGCAAAGTGCAAAAGCGGCAAGGAAGCAGAATTACAATCAACGAACAATTTCGAAACACTAGCCGGTAAATTCGCCTTCATTCGTTCGCCTTGCATGCAATGAATTTTCCACCACCATAATGAAGAACGCATCAAATGCGTGTCTGCCGGGCTTCTTGGGCCGGGGTGTGTATTTTGGCCGGATGGCTGTGTGCGTGTTGGGGGCAGTGCATGACATGTCTGATTTTGTAATTAAACCCCAAGGCTGGAGAGTGGACCTATCAGAAAATAAAACTTAAACGCGCAAATGGATGTTTTAGGTTGCTTTGTTTTTTTAATTTAAAATCAATCATACGACATGTAGGCCAGGCATGAATTATAGAGTTGAGTCAGAAAAACACTGTCTGTGATGAAATCAAGGGCAACAATGCTTAAGAAAAATTAAAATATAATAAGAAGGTTCTCAAAAAAGAAAAAAATATATAATTTTTACTTCTATTGCGTCAAGCAATTTATAAAATCTAATGGTCCTGTAATTCGATAATGCACTATCTAAAACGTGCCAAGATTAGTAACAGTAGTTGGTAATAATTCAATCGGATTAGTTGATATTTCTTCAATGACAATTAATTTATGGACTGTAAATATTTCATTACAATACTAAAATATTTATAGTTGTTGGTTGTCAGAGATAGTTTGGGAATTCCTATTTTTTAAATAAAGCCCCGTCCTATAAAACCGAAATAGAAACTAGATCATTTTAAGGTCCACTCTAGGGTGAGCTTGTCAGTGTGCGTGCGCGAGGCTTTGTGGGCGAGCCCGTGCGTGGCACTGACGGTGCCTAAGCAATTGTCAATTTGTGTTAAATGCGCACAATTAAACGGTAAATGACGCACGGATAGACTCCACTCATACACACCAACACACACATGCTAAATGGCGACACTCTAAGCATAATCGCGCCACATTAACCAGAATCAGTTTGCTTTAGCATACCATATAGTACACACAATGTACATATGCTAATCGAGAAGCATAGCAAATGAAAGACGGATTAAAGCAGTGGTGTTAAATGTCAAGTTGCCCGTAAAACGATTGATGAAGCCATCCGGCGAGGAACCTTCCCACTGACTGCCTGCCATCAAATACTTTGCTTATTAATTTCCCCAAAACTTTCAGCCTTTTCACTTGGGTCCTTTTGCGGTCCACCACAACACCCCACTCACCCATACAACCGAGCTCTAATACGTACATGTGTTAGGCCCCGCCCCTCCACTGGATTTCATTATATACAAGTTTTTGTTTATTGTCAAGACTCGGCTTTCATTAAAAAGGGTTTTGAGGCTTGTCAACAGACGCCTTCTCCTTCACACCACCCTCCTGGTCTCACTTTCTCAGTGTGTGCTTAACGAGCCAAAGTTTTCAACTTAAATTTTAGTTATGAATTTTATTAGGGCCTCCCTCCTCCCCCGTCCCCCTCTCCGATCCCAAGAGAACGGCCGCCCGTCCGGCCGTCTCCTGTTCATGTTTAATTATAGTCTGCGGCTAACCCGAGGATTCCAACTTAATTAATTAATATGCATTTGATTTTGCAGCTCAAAGCCTGCGGATGGAGTGCGGAGAAAAGCAGTTCCAGTGCTCCCCCGGCGTTTGTATTCCCATACGGTTCGTATGCGACGGCGACTCGGATTGCCAGAATCATAGTGACGAGCGGCTGGAGGAGTGCAGGTTCAAAGGTGAGTTTATATCCGAAAAAGATACCAGAAATCTTTAATTAAAATACAAAATATAAAAGAAGTTTCTAAGAAATTATTTTAGCTATATCTTGTTAGACTAACTCCATCTCTACATATTTATTTACATTTTTTGAATACTTCTGTTTTCGAGTCAATAAATAAACCAAATTTCTGAGTTCAGAGTACTGGCCTTGCTTTCAATGGCTTCCCTTTCGACATTCCATTTCTTACCATTTTTATCCTTCCGGCCTTGATTGGGCCTTCACTTCAACTGTTGTCTTATTCAAATAAACTCAAACGGCAGCTCAAAGCCTCACACACTTGAAGGAAATCAACAGTAACAGCCGCAGAATGTATTTCCAGGTCTGTTGGCTTTTTTCTGTGTATTTGCGGAAGCCTTTTAAGGGAGAATTGTGCTAACGCCAATTTTTCTCCTCCTTCCTGCTGGATTTTTTTGCTCTTCTTTATATATTTTTTATGTTTGGCCCTAGCCAGGAGCAGGGAATCTTGCCCAGGAATTGGGCTCAGGATTGGGACTTACGGCGAATGCCAGGCCAATGCCAGGGCCCAGCTGTTGCCTGCGAACTACGTGCGCCCTCGCTCTAATCTTTTGTCAGTCATTTGTAGTTTTTCAATTTAGAAATGTCACAGAACTAACCATTTACTTCTTTTTCCCCGGCCGTCGCCCTCTGCGTGTGCTGTTTGCTTTCGTATTGGTTTTGGATGTCGGTGTTTGGTGTTTTTGCTATTTGTTTGGCTTCGTTGTTGAGTAAGTAACAACTGGCTGTTTATTTAGTGTCATGTAGGCAGGACCCGAAATCCTCGGGCCCCACTGCCCGCCGATCCTGCTGACTGACTTTCAATTCTGTAGCTGAATTTATTTTCATTTAATTTTAACACTCGGCCAGTGTGCGAGTGTGCGTTTTTTATTAGCCCCTGCATTTAATTTAAGTTTGGTTAGCAGACCAGTCTGCTATTTGGTTCGTTGGTTTCGTTTGGACCGGCTTCTGAAAACGTAGTTACACTGCCTACTTTCAGGCAGCTGCGCTTTAAACACTGACAGTCGCAAATATTAGGCATGGTTGCGGCTCAGGCGACAGACCTCAGCTAACCCCCAATTATATTGTATGTCTGCTCCGATGGAAGGTCTTAAGTCGGCTCAGGCCTGGTAATTTAACAACAACCCAGTTCGAGTCGAGTCAAGTTGAGCCATATCGGGGGCATGGCAAGTCAAGTGCAATCGAACTAATCCATTGCATCATGCTTGGCTCTCACAAGTCCAGTATGTTAGTAGTTGAAGAATGGTGTTTATTTTGGGAAAACAAGATTGGCGAAGCTTGAACTCATTCACTTAAAACACTCAAGAAACTTAAGATTATATTCTCTCTTTTATTTTGAGTAATTTCAAAACCAAATTATCTTTATTAAATGAAAGGAATTAAAGCGATACGAACCTAATATATCAATTATTACACTTTATCAATGAAATTTTCGCAACACTTGGGGATCTCCATTCTCCAAATAATAATATTAGCCTTGTTCTATTATGGGTACTGTTGTTAGATGTAAGGAATGATAGTTCGACATGAACCTAAATATAGATATATATATACATAGCTTCAATTGCGTTTCACCCATTGAGGAAATCAGTTTCAAACTTGACCCACAACTGATACGGAAAACCAACTACAAAGAAGAAGGCAGACTCAGCTAGAAATCCGACAATTAATTTATGTGGGATTTTTTACTTATCAGTGGCTTATCAGTGGAGAGTAAGTCGCAGCGCCAAAAAATTAGTCGCCACTTATAACACTTGAGATTAGCTACGATTTCAATAGTCTAGGGTCATCAAGGTTTCGGGTGTTTTGCTAGTTCTGACAAATCACAATCTAATTGCGACTCTTAATAGAAATAGAACGGAGTCTATTGAGGACAGACCGCCGCGAGTGGAAACCAAAACTCACTCATCACAGCAGACTGCAGAAGACCATTGAGTGTGCGCTCTGAGTGGAATCCTTATCATTTGAGCGCAAGCTTAGGCTCGGGGTGGAGCTCCGGCATTGATGCCAACACATCTTAGCAGATGAAACGAGGAACAAATACGAAACACTCAGTTTACGCCGAACTCTGCGAAGCAAAGGACGTGCGCGCTTAGGAAATTCCAGGATATATTTTAATTTTAAAATCTCGTGACGGCAGAAAAGAACGGTTTTGAAGTGAACTGGCAGTGAGAAACAAAATAAAATAGATTCAATATTTTTAAATAAATTAAAGTTTATTTAAATTTATTCAAAAAAAGGTGCTACAAATTGTGGACTTAATCCGACAGCTGTTGTTAGCCAGCAAAAATCAATGGCAAGGCCAAGTGTTGGCTGAAAAACTGAAAACAGTTTTGTGGCGTCTCCTTGGCGGCAATTCGAAAGTGGTATCAGCTTCCTAAGGCAACAGTCCAAGCCACATCAGCTTTTCCTTTGAAACGGAAGCTTTTCCGCCGTGTGCTCTGTCTGTTTTCCTCTTTCGGATTAACTTTATTTTTTTGGCCCGCTTCTGCGCGCCACTTTTTTTTAACATTTCCATTTTTTGACTCTCCATCCTTTCTCTTAGAGGCAAGATGCTCTTAACGCAATGGCGTAATTCGGTTGTGATTTGCAAAACGCTTGACTTTTGTTTTGGATTGGATTACATGAACTTGACACCAAATGCAAGTCAAAGCCACTTGAGGAGCGCATCAATTGCGCCCAGCTATTCCCAAACAAATCAAAGTTAATATTCACACTTGGCCCACAATTGTTGCGAATTCTTAATCCGCAATGATTGTTGATTATTCTTATTATGTAGTACTTATTCATTTTCATTAAAACTTCCCCAAGCGTGTAAAAGTTTGTCAGCGTCATAATTCCTGTCGGCAAAGTGCAAAATTGCAATTAAATGTAAACACTCAACACGGCTTAACTTCTGCTCATCCCGCATCGTCCGCAAGGACATTGAAAAATAATTTCCAATGAGAGGATTATGCAAAGTTAAAAAAAAAACCAAGCACATATATAATTATGACTATAAAGCCGACAGGACGACACGAAAAAATGGCTTAATTAAAGCATTAAACGCGAAAATATTAAAACAAAGAAATATTTCCGTACACAGTTCACCCAATGAAAGCAATAAATTAAACATAATTCTCTATTCATGCCTATGAAAACATGCTTTCGTTTAAGTTGTTCTTTTTCCATGAATTTATGGTAATAGGAAATGTATCTTCGAGCCAAATACATTTTAAAACTAAATAAATCAAATGTGACTTGCGTTAAAATCACATTCTTTAAAAACTTGCCCGCAGTTCTCTCAATCGCAAATGCGATTTTAAAAGCCATTAATTATTATTTCGCTCATGACGAAAAACTGTTGCCTACTTTTGAGCTTCAGAGCATTGCTTGCCGCCATTTTGCTGGCCAACCACTTGACTGCCATTTAAAATAATTATGATTACATATTCGCAACAGAAAGCCCAGCGCAAACATTCTCGCGACAACAAACCTGGATAAAGAGCAATTTATTTTAATAATTCAGTCGAGCACTTAGGCTAGAACATTATCACTTTGGCATAGACCCTAAGCCCACGGAGCGCTAACATGGGACCAATACCGAGCTTCCTTGGATGCTCCTTCCTGCTGCTCCTCGCAGGATTACTGCCGCGACATGCTCACACCATCACATCATTTGGTAAGGCTGGGACAAATTGGATTTGGTTGTGGAAAGATAATTCCCGAAATCAGATTAATAATAAAACGCGCAAAGTAAGCCGCTCAGATCTAGTTATTGGTTAAGAAAGTTTAGTTAAAACCCACTAAAACCGGATCAATTTCTGCAAATTCTGCTCTTCAAATACAACTTTTTATCAAATATACATTCCGAAGAAAATTCCAGTTTATAAAGACTTGATAAGTTAATTATTTTTATTCAACTTAAAGATGGGAAAAACGTACTGCGTTTTTATCAATTAAAATATTATGTAGTTGTTGTTGTTTTCTAAGGAATGTCTCAAATAACCTCGGAATGCAAAGATAACAAAAGGCGGATGCGCTTCAAGTGAAGTTCAATTTAGTGTTATTGTAGTCCTAAAGATTCGCCACGAGGGTTTTATCTTCCTAGCCGGGTGGCGGGCATTCTCCACAGCGGATATGGGCGAAACCGACTGCTAGCCCAAGCTACCGAGATGACAAAAATAAATGTATATCGGCGGGTAGATGCGAAGAAGTCAGTAAATAAATAAATAACTTATAGGCAACTAAGCTGAGTAGGGCCATTAACAACAGATCCGATCCGAGGCGGAAAGGATGTATACTGTTCGAGTAAATAAATGTGTGTAGCCATCAGGCGGCTTTAAGTTACCCATTCGCCGCGTAAGCGTAAGGAGACAAAGGACACTGAGACGTTGCCAGGGTTTTAAGCTGCTTTTACAGCACATAGCGCAGACTCAAACACATAAAATATGCACATACTATACATACTATACACTACCCGCCAAATATATAATGGTCATATGTGTGCTGGCGCCCGATATCGAGCGCATAAATATTCATGCAACGCATTTGGAAAAATCAGACAGCTGATAAGCCTGCCGCCCCCTCACGAAGAATGTGAAAAGTCTGAAAAAGAAAACCATCTCACGAGGAGTCTTACCAGCCTATTGTATATACTTATAGCGTACACAAAATTTTTTTGTGGATTTTGCGCTCTGACTGCAGACCCTAGTACTCTAGGCTCTAGTCACACATCCTTGGTCTACCGTTGCCGTTGCCGTTCCTGATCCTTGTCCTTGTCCTTCCCCGAAAGCCATAAATTATGTATGCCGCACATTTTTAAGCGCAGCAATCCATCGAAATTGCTCGATCCTAAGTTCGGCCAGAATTCACCGAAATGGGAATTACTTTTCAAATATTTCACGAGCCTAGCCCCCCGTCCCAGGAACCACTTTGTTTGCTTCCCTAAACCGAACTTAGTTAACATATAAATTGCCAAGCACTTGAAGTGTAATTTAAATCGATTTCGCGGCCATTTGTTGCATTGCTTCATTCAGCAACAGTTGCCATATGGAAACAAGTTACATGGAACTTTGCCTCATTAGAGTGACTCTCAATCTCTGCCCTGGCCGCCTTTCCGAATGATTTATGATGCATGGCATTGTCCTCTGAGCCCGGCCCCAACCCAAAAACAAACCCTTGGTTGTCCCATTTCCTTGCTCTTTTTTTATTGAAATACTTGAGGCAGAGTACAACTTCAATAAAGTGGAAAAAGGTGCCATAAACAACAAGCGGCGAGCCTTTTATGATACAACCCGCTGTGTACGGAAGCAGATACTTCTCTAAACAACACAAAAAAAAAAGCAAAATAAATAAAAATAAAAAAGGGAAGGAGCAGAAAAGAAAAACAATTGTAAACAGTGAAAAAGGAAAATCCCCTTAGCTGCGGCACAAATTTTTCATTTATTTATTGAGACGAGACAGGAAGAGACTGGAATGAATGAGGGTCCCGATGAGGGTCAGGTGGAGTGAGGTCTGGACCGGACCAGACCAGACCAGACCGTAGAATGAAATTCACTTTCGCATTTTCCCTGCTCCATTTTTTATGTTTTGCTTCTTTCCGCCGTTTAAATGAATCGGACAATTCAATTTATGCTCTGCCAGACAGACAAACTTCATTAGGATATCTTTCGCCCTCAACCAAATATTTCATCTTGTCTTGTTTTCGCGTCCAGAGCTTTTCAGTTTGAAAATATATTAAATATAAATAGTATTTCATAGGTATTTTATAGTGGCCGAAACTTAAATATAAATAGTTTAGTTCCATATATAAGCATGTGTTCTGGTGTGTCCTTTTTAATTGCGCCTTAATTCTTCACAGGATCAAATATTTCAAAGTAGGAAAAGCGAAGATTGGAAAACGGCAAATATCAGAAAAGTTTTAATGCGCCAAATCGATGAATGACCGCAAAACTTTTTCTCTTTTCCCCTTGGACACTTCCCAAGTACAAGTACAGGGCAACTTTTTCTATCACTAAGCTTTCGGCCTGTAAATGAGCTCGGGGAGTTTTCCGGGCAAGTCCTGGCTGAAAGGGAGGAGCTGCATTGTTAGCCAACTTTGTTGAGGTTAGTTCAGTGGGCCTGGTTGGAAAGTTTTCGATGTATTTGCTTTGGCTTGAGCCAACTGACTTTGTCACTTTTGTTGCCGCCAGTTTGGAAATACTGGCATCAATTTGTGTGATAGCCCTCAAATCAGGGCGCTGCACTGAAACTTTCATAAAGGTACAATATATGCAGATTCTCCTTCCGCCTGCATGTCCTTTGGGCGTCAGGTGTGCCATTCATTACATGCCGGGAAAAGGTGTTCCGTGGCGTCGAGAGAGATTTTCACCCCTCGGCAGCCAAAGCACTTTAAATGAATTGCATAATCTGCACTGAGGGTCCCCGCCCCGCCTCATATACCGCCCATCTGGGCTAACGGGAATTAAGAGTCTGTCTCCCATCGCCCACTCACCCTGCCACAGAATACACACCTTCAGCTTCATGTTGTCGGGACGCGGCAGACTGTAAATAATGAAGTTTGCGTCTGTGTGGCAAGTGGCAAGCGCCAAGCAGCTGCTAAAAATGCTCTTAGGCACAAGAACAAAAACCGAGTATTTTGAAAAGAGATACATGCTCACACGTTAAGCGACATTTATTAAATCATGTATATGTGTGAGAAAATATATTTATGATTTTCATTTCAGGTCAGGTTTCAGGTCAATAATATTTGCTTATTAAATCTTAAGGTCGCAAAGTTCATTCACTCTGCCTGCTGGACTTCCGCTGATTCTCGCTCATTAAGCGAAAATCCTGAAGCGAACCAAAAAGGACAACTTGCACCAGACTAGTCCCCAGATTCAGACCATTTTAATGTGCTTTTTTGGCGCTAAATCTGCTGTCTAGGTAAATACGTTGTGGAACGTTTTCGCCATTCAGGCTTCGCCATTTGCTGGGCTTCCCCTGGTCCCAAAACGCAGAACGCAGAACGTGATGCGCATTTTTCGCACTGCGGCGGCTCTGAGCCTGAATCCCGTGGGATTGGCGTTGGATGCGGCCACGACTTTGGCGCTATCCGGGGGTTACAGCTGGCCCCGGAGTTAGAGGTGCCAGGGGTACGAGGCGAACTGCCACAAAAGTTGCGCTTAAGTTTATGGCAAACGACTCCCGGTCTGGTGGCTGGGGAAACTTTTCCCGAGGGAAGGGCCACGAAGCCCCTTAAAGTCATGCCGAACGAAATGCAGATGTCCTTCAAGCGAATGCGTCTTAAAGCTCACAGCAACTACCTATACAAATTTCAAACATTTATGAGTGATAAATAATTTTTATAAAATTATTTTCCAAAACAGTAGCTTACAGAAGCATCAGCCGTCAATCCCCCCCGACTTTATCAATAATTCCCTGTTTTCTTTTAATTGCATTCCCATCACTCAATCAATTACAATTTATTTTGCCTGTCAGCACAAGCCAAAAAAGCCGGAATATTTGTTGGCCTTTTAAAGAAGGTTTCTGTTGCATATTAAACCGAAAAGAGAAAAGCCATAAAGCAAAGTGACCATAAAATGGCTTAAACACTATTCCCTGTAAAGCATAAAACAAAGGGAATATCGAAGGCGAATCGATGGACGGAAAGTATGGCGAAAGCTAGTGCGGAAGCCACAGGAACATAAAAATCACATTTAATTTTTGACACACTTAACCATTCGAGCATTAAAAATTGAAAGCCATGCTGGGCAGACACTCGGCCAGTGAACATATACATTTTTATGGGAATATTCTATCGATGCCATTTATCCGAGGCAGTTATGTAAAATTGATTCCTAACGCTTGCTTTTGCAGTATCGACTTGCCGCTCGGACCAATTCCGCTGTGGCAACGGCATGTGCCTCCCGCCGAGCTATATCTGCGATGGGGAGAACGACTGCGCCGATGGAAGCGACGAAAGCCGTTGTGGTAAGTCTTAATCAATTAATTTTAATACAATGATGAATGTCTTTCGGAATGGTATAATCTAATCGAATTCGCGAATGGGTTTAGATGTTCAATGCAGAAATAATATGGTTATGTGCAAGAATGGGGAACAATGTGTGCACAGTAGCTTTCTTTGTGACGGTGACAACGACTGCCGCGACAAGTCCGACGAAGAGAACTGTGCCTCAAGTAAGCTTTAATTACGAAATAACCTCTCCCCATACAACATTTACATACTAACTGTACGACTTCGACCCATCACTAAAACCTTCGCCTCCGGAAAAGCAGAGTCACTTAATCGAAATTTAAATGCATGCTCCCCGAAAGTAATCTGGCCCCGCAGAGCATCGCCAGGACTTAACGACTTGGCTCGGAGGGGAATGACCAGGCCATAAATTAGTGTCACTCCTTGCGGACAGTATCGCGACGTGACCATCGGCGGAACTAATTTGTATTTATGCATTAGACTGAATGCTATTATTTCGGGGCTCCGACTCGATGTAGTTTCCGCTTTTCACTTTATTCGTGGCATTTTTGCCACACTTACTATACTTGTTGGCGGTTTATTGTCTGTGACACATTTTCCCAACTATACGGCAGCGGCTGGTGCTGGGACTGGGCTGCTGGGGGCGGAAAAATATTTTTTATGTTTCAAGGAATTTCAGCGGAGTAATTGAAAAAGTGATGCGATTTTTATGATGTTATACTTGATGAAAATAAAAGGCGGTAATCAAAAATGGAACGCAGCGCCAAATTGGGCCTGTGGTTTATATTCCGAGAGCCATGGCTCAGTGAGCGGCTAAGGGGATTCCAGGATACCGAATATATGTACGTGTGTGAGTCCTTTTATGACGGTTATACGCTTTAAAATTGTCATCAAGCCTTGTTGACATTCACCCTCGTGGGTCTTAATTTAACGTTGGTTTGCCTTAAAAAAGTTGAACCCACTACCGAGGATTACGAAGGATTGCGATTTTCAGTTATGTCCCCGGTCCGTTATTTAATTCCATTTAACACTCCACTTGGACTCTTCATAACTTTGTTTACCATTATGGGGGAGAAGTTGCCCTCGAGCCGGACAATAGAGACCGAAGGGGATGCTGTGCAATAAACAAAACGCAAACTGCTCCACAAAAGCATTAAGCTTCATTGGCTTTCAACTGGCAGAGTAGTGGGGAAAGGGGCAAGGGGCAATAGTTGCACTCTTCTAGGAGACATGGTCGAAGTTGCACATGGTCTAAAAAGCATTTTAAATCAAATTAAAATCAAATTGCAAGTATATACTGCTTGGCGTTAGATAACAAGAAAATGCTATTGAACACAATGCCCAAGTCGCCTCTGATGGCCAGCAGAGCTGGAAGGAGTGAAAGGACTATCAGTGTTGACTATGGCCCCACAACAGCAAATTGATTCTGCCGTGGCTAACAAAAGCTGAAGCTGGCTGGCTGGCTGGCATTGAAGCCGGGGCTTGGTAGCTGGGCGGCAACAAATAAGAATGTCCCCATGGCCGCACGACATCGAAACGTCCATTCAGCCAAGTAGTTGCCTTCGAATGGATGAAATGAAAAATAAAAAAATAATCGTCCCCAGGGTATGTTTTCCTCACTCACCGATGGAAAATTTAATGAAGCCATAAATTATGACGGACAAAATGATATTGGATAATTGAAAATGAAATCGGACGCAAAAATGGAGCATAATAATCGAAAAAGCACACTCCAGCACTGGTTGTCGAAAGTGAAAATAAATTTTAATAAGATATGAATAAAATTCGGAAAATAAGATTCGCCGAAAATGAATTTTCAGCATCCTTTAGTGTGTCTTTCAGAAGAAATTCAACAAAAGCGTTCCTGAAATAAACTCTGTAAGCTGGTCGCAGTATATTCCTATTAGAGGCATATCACGCATACGACGCGTTGTACATGCTAAGCAACCGCCGAAAATTTGCGAATGCCAAGAGGAAAATAATAATAAATTAATTTATTTGCAACGATGTCAGAAATTTCCGTAGCGCCATGCACGTGTAAACGGTAAACAAATAGAAGGACACGGTTCAGGACGAGTTTGGTGGAGGACGAGAACTAGAGGAGAAGCGGAGAAGCGGAAAAGGTAGACAAAACGCCAAAAAGCATATTCAAATATGTGCGGCTCGGCCGTAAGATTTTATTGCTTACACGCACACAGACGGACGGAACAAAAGGCACACAGACGGACGGAACGGAAGCGAAGCGGCGGGATGTGCTATACGTATACGTAATAATATCAAGTAGAATCAAGCGTCGCCTCCACACACGCACACGTCCACACGTCTAAACAAAGGACCTCCATTTCACAGGAACACAGTCACCCGTCGCGACCGGGATGGGGGTAGGCAATGAAAGCCGAAAAGAAAGCGGAGAAAGAAAGCACGAAAGGGAAACCCGAAAGAACTGGCATACTAATACGCATTAAGGGTTAAACACAAGCGTTTTTATGCGAATGTGTGCAATGTGTGTCTGTGTGGGAGTGTTGTCAGCTTTGTTTAATGTCCGCTCCTCCGGCAGGATAACTTCAATGAAACTTTCAGGCAGCCTCATACACAAATACAGACTCGCTGTGGCTGGGGTGTGTGCGATAATTGCTTTAATGCATACGCATGTGTGCGTTTTAACTTTATGGAGTGTTGGCTGATAATGTCTTAATTACTGCCTAGATAAAATGCCAACTGTTTAGTCCCGAATGGCGGTACACACACATGCGTATGGGTGTGTCGGCATGACAACTATGTTTATTACTAGCAGAGTTGTTGCCGCCCCTTGGCAGCTGCTTATAAACTTAATTACAGGACAAACGACAGCATCCTCCTTCAAGGCAACCGTCGTGTCGGCCATTATCCAGGCCGTTAGTGGACTATTTGGGGGGCCGCAGATAAGGTTCCTGCTTCAGTACTCTTCTTAGTTTTTCAAAACACTTTCAGAACCTAACCCGTAACATAACCATCTTGTCTCTTTTAGGTAGAAGGACCTGTACGCCCGAGCAGTTCAGCTGCAAGTCGGGCGAGTGCATCCCGCTGGCCTGGATGTGCGATCAGCAGAAGGACTGTGCGGACGGAAGCGACGAGGCCCAGTGCAGTAAGCCCATATCTGCTTTGTTCCTTGGTGTTGGCTATCTTCTCTTGCATATACCCCGCTCCTACCCTGTACTTGGTGTCGGTTGCTATATCTATATCACGCTATCCTATACTTTATGTCCCAGCTGCACTTGAGAGTGCCAAGCACACATTTCCCAGGAAATTGTGTAATGCCCTGCTTAAAGATTGTACGCTATAAAGAACAAATATTTGCTAACACACACAAACATCTACTTGCAAACGGGAGAAAGTTTAGTTTGCTTCCTTTTAGCCGTGTTGTTGTATTGGTTGTTGTTGTTGTCACTTTCACCCGCCTCTTAGTTCTCTGCTTATACTTTTACCATCTTTTGTTTGTTGACAATTTTTGTAATGGTGTTGGTTTTGCAAAGCACATACACATCCTGCTCCAGAGCCTGGCAGTAACTGTAGTTAGAACCTTTCCATACTCCCCCATCCTCATGCACCCACTCAGCACGCTAAGAAAAGTATTTGAGGTCTCTGGCTAATCATTCTTCTGGATTTGTGCAGAAAGGACTTGTCGCTCGGACGAGCACACCTGCGGAAACGGCCGCTGCGTCCATAATCAGTTCAAATGCGACGGCGACGACGACTGCGGCGATGGATCCGACGAGAGGAACTGCAGCCAGGTGAACAAGTGCCAGTCGGGGGACTTCGTCTGCCCCAATGGTGGCTGCGTTAGCCAAGATTGGGTCTGCGATGGAGATAAAGACTGCTCCGATGGCGCCGATGAGAGGGTGAGTCCCCAGACCTTGTTCCTTCCCCACCTTGCAATGAAAATTGACATGAGCACATTAGAAAACCACACACATTTCCTGCAACTTGTTTAGCAACCCTCGTATATACATAAATATATGTAGTTGTATGGAGCGAGCTCGGAAGCATAAATTATGCAGGATGCGAGCATTATTCAAAACTGGCAACGACGACGAGGACCATGTCGGCAACTGTTTCCCCATAAACATTTATATGTATGACGCATGGCTTTTGTTGTCAGTGGGGTGTGGTGGTTGGGTGGAGCGGTGCCCAAAAATTGCATGGCACCGAAAAGCAATAAAAACAAAGGACTGAAGGAAACTATTCCAACAAGCCGCATATTTTATGCACTTTGTGCCTGGAATATTTTTCGAATACCTGGTATTACTTTAAAACAGTTTAAAGTTTCAAATATCTATGCAATTCAAAAAACTTTTCTTATTAAAATTCCATTTAAAGCCATATATTTTAGAAATAATTTTCTGAATACTTCAATTTAGAAATTTACAATGAAATTTCAACTGAAATATGTTTCCCGCCAAGTTTGAGAAAATTGTCTTTTTCGAAAGAGTATAAAAATGTGGAAAATCATTCTAGCAGCTCGTAAAAGTGTGCAACACAAAAAATTCAGCAAGAAGGGCCAAAGGGATCTGCCATATTCGCACACAGGGTACATGCGCCTGGTGGTGCAATATGTGTGTTTGTAAACCGGGCTTAGCTGCCAGAATATTTGGTTGGCACTTAACAAGAAAAGCAAAGCGTTGTTTCCACAGTAAAGTTAACTTCCTTTATCCTCGCCGCTCGCCGAGATTCATTTTTTATACGACGCTCATAAATTTAAACCAAAATTCCATTAAGTTGAGAAATTCTAATCCTTAAATCCCGATTCTCTGTATTCCTTAGCAAAACTGCAGCATCAAAGTGGATACCAGACTGGGTATCTGTCAGCACAACGAGTTTCAATGCAATGATCGCATCACTTGCCTGCATAGGAGCTGGGTATGTGACGGCGAAAAGGACTGTCCCGATGGCGACGACGAGTCTTCGGAGAATTGTCCGACGGTGAGCTGCCGGCCAGATCAGTTCCAGTGCCAGGATCGCAGTTGCATCGCCGGAAACCTGATCTGCAACGGGCAGGGAGACTGTGCGGATGGCAGTGATGAGCTGAACTGCAACACTACTGCCCCTGTAAAGCCCTGTAATGCCAGCAGCGAGTTTGACTGCGGCGGCGGCCAGTGCATCCCGCTCGCCAAGGTCTGTGATAAGCGGAAGGACTGTCCCAACGGCGAGGACGAGCCCGCCGGGAAGTGTGCAGTTAATGAATGCGCCACCTCGAACGGCGGTTGCATGCACACCTGTGTCAACCTGGCCGTGGGTTACCGCTGCGACTGCCATGCCGGCTACAAGCTGGCCCCGGACCAACGCAGCTGTGTGGACATCGACGAATGCGAGACCCCCGGCGTTTGCTCCCACCACTGTATCAACCAGGTTGGATCCTTCAAGTGCGAATGCGAGGAGGGCTACAAGAGGGTCATGCACAATCACACACGATGCAAGGCGAATGAGGGCCATGCGTCTCTGCTCTTGACCAGGCGCCATGACATCCGGAAAATAGCCCTCGACCGTCCCGAAATGACTTCGATTGTTAACAACACCAAGTCATCCACCGCCCTGGACTTTGTCTTCCGTACGGGCATGATCTTCTGGAGCGACATGACCACAAAGAGCATCTACAAGTCCCCGATCGACGAAGGCAACGAAAAGACAGTGGTGCTGAAGCATAGCTCGGTGACCTCCGACGGACTGGCCGTCGACTGGATCTACAATCACGTCTACTACACGGACACCCACAAGTGCACCATTGAGTTGACCAACTTCGAGGGCAGCATGGGCAAAGTCCTCGTCGAGGATTCCGTAGACATTCCGCGCTCCATCGCCCTGGACCCCATCGATGGCTGGATGTACTGGTCCGACTGGGGCGCCTCCCCCCGCATCGAACGGGCCGGCATGGACGGCTCCCACCGCACCACCATCATCAGCTACGACGTCAAGTGGCCGAATGGCATCACCCTGGATCTGGTGCTGAAGCGCATCTACTGGGTGGACGGCAAGCTGAACATCATCTCATCGGCCAACTACGACGGCTCCCAGCGCCGCCAAGTGCTCTACTCCAGCGAATACCTGCGGCACCCCTTCTCCATCACCACGTTCGAGGACCACGTCTACTGGACCGACTGGGACAAGCAGGCCGTCTTTAAGGCCAACAAGTTCACTGGAGAGGATGTGCAAGCAGTTACGGCGACGCATATGGTAGGTTACCTTTAGCGCTGATTACTCATACGCCATGTGCTCCATGCATTCTTGTTGCTAATACAATCTTTCTTTCATAAACAACATTGTTTACAATGCAGCTCGAACATCCCATGGTGGTGCATGTGTACCATCCATACCGCCAACCTGATGGCGTCAACCACTGCCAGGCGGTCAACGGCCACTGCTCCCACCTCTGCCTGCCAGCCCCCAGGATTAACGAGCGCAGTCCTCGCATATCCTGCGCCTGCCCCACGGGCCTGAAACTGATGTCCGACGGCCTGATGTGTGTCGAAGATCGTAAGTAGCCATGTCGGTGTAGTGTGGGTATTTTACGAGGGGATTTCGTAATGGGATTTGAAGCGCCGGACAACAAACTGTCCACTTACACTGATGCGTTTTGTGGCTGCGCTCCACGCAGCGCTTTTCTGTTGCGGTTGCGGCCTATTAAGTGGCCATCTGCACTGCGCGCTTCTGCCAGCTTGTAATTCTTGCCTTTTCATGTAATTACTTTTCCCCTAGTGTATGTGCCAAAAATGCACAGCAGAAGACCGATCCACAAGACGACAAGCAAGTCGCCAGTCTCAACCACCGAACTACCTCAGATTGCGCACAGCGAAGTGCCGGGTATGAGATCTCTTTCTTTTACTATGGTGGCGGTATATTTTGGGCCTTTATAGGAGTAATGCTTGTGTGTACTGTCCTTAAAACCATGAGTAAAATTTGGGACACCAACATCCGGTGATGGGTTATTTAATATTTCAGTGTTTCATGTGGGACTGCCACACTGGTTGTGGTAAATACATTTTCACCTGTTCTCTTCACTGTTTTAATTTCGTCACAATTTTACGATTTCCCGGGCCATCATCCTCACCGTCGCCATCATCATAAATCAACATCAATGATATCGACGTAATCACTCAAAATGCACAGGCCACCACACCCAAAACTTTGTCTCAAACCAACGAGCAGGCACTCATGCAAAATGCGAACGAGCTGAGCTCGGAGCTCAGAGCTGGGGCTCGGAACGTAAAACATAAATATCGGGTTCACACACAGCACAAAAACCACAAAAGGGAAGCATTGGTGACATGTTTAATGGCAACGAAGCACCATCCCGATTCCCAGGGAGCGGGAGCTTGCTCAACTTAAGCGGGTCCTCGTCCGCGTCCATGTGTCCCACCACTTACCCGGGCAAATTTCTCCGTGCAATTTGCGAACTGCTCTGTGACAGAATGACAACGTTATGGAGGATGTGGATGTGAATCCGTCTGGGAATGGGAATGATGAACGGCTGACAACCGCAACGGCAAGCGGGGTAGTGGGGGCCTCCACATCACCCGGGCACCCAATCACCCAGTCACCCGGGGGCCAGCCTGGGTAACAGTTCAGCCATCTGATATATCTGCGACCGGCAGCAGAGTCGTCGGCAAATCGCCATGAAATTAAATTGTACACAAACCACACCAAAAGATACACCAACTACACCACAACTCCACATAGCCGAATACGAAACTGATAGGGTGCGGGGCAAATAATTTAACCAGATATTCGTCATCGCCATCATCATGATCCTGCAGCAAATTGGCATTGTCAACACCTCGAAACTGTCAACGTTCGAGGGAAATATTTACCCTGGCTATGTGGCAAAATAAATTACCCCTATCTGGCCGGTGGTTTATTTCTAAAAAGTTGCACCACCACAACCCATAACTCGCCATTTGTACGCTTGTATGTTTTCTGTTCAGTCCAATATTTGTGTTCCTTTTATTATTGACCCGAAAACGAATGCTATGTGCTCGTCTAAATGGTGTATCATTATTTTTAATAAACGCAAAATTTTGCCGGTTGCCAGCAGACGGGCTTTGATCACTTCCAATTGAAAAATGCGAAGTCCTCCATTATTGGGAACGAATGGAAAATATTTTGCTGTGGCAACCAAAATTATCCTCGCCTTTTTCCATGGAATAAACAAGGCCAATAAAGAGTGTTCGTTATGGTTATGGTTCCAACGAAAATCACATCAATTGTTCGTCAAAAGAACACGGACTTTTTAACAAGAATCGATAGAGTCGATAGAAGAATCCTGTTTAAGTCTTAAACAATAATGTGAATCCGTAATTAAATTCAATTAAAGTATAGCAATTTTTTTTTCAAAATGAGCAAGTTTCCGTTTAAAAGTTTCCTGGGAAAGATCAGCGAGAAGCCCACACAATTGTGCGTAATTATGTCATTTCAAAAAAGTCATTGCTAAAATATTTACTAAGGTCGAGGGGCGGAAAACACTAATCAGCTCAGGACTTGGACTTGGACCGAAGGACATTCGTGAGTGGGAAAGAATAATGACGACAACGAGGGCTTAAGAAAAATTAAGTAAAAAGAAAGACAGCGAGAAAAGTTTGCAGAAGCGCGGCCGAGTAAATAACTATAAACTAGTTAAGGACTATTTCAATTAGATGGCCTTGCCATGCCAATGATGATGACGCCCGTCCCTGCCCCAATCCCGTCCGGCATAACTGCAATTTCAATTAGCGGTTTGTGCTACTTTTTCTATGGCCATCTTTGCCCACTTCAGATTGCTTAATTAAGCGCAGGCAAAGTTCTGCAAATACCCCAGAGACACCCAGTACGGAGAACGAGGGCCAGGGCCTGGGCCCAGTATCCATAAACTTTGAGCCGTCGAAGTAGCAGCTACGTTTTTAATAGCCAACCACATAAAACCGGGCTCACTCCGGCGGATGTGGCGAAAAGTGGGTGAACAGCTGCCGCTGTCGGTCGTGCTCCTTGCAGAATTTTATGACTTTCATTTGCCTGCATTTCGGTCAGTCCGGCAATTGTTATTGTCAGTCTCTAACTTTACTGCATATTGCCAGAAAAAAAGAACAAAAACCGAAGGAGAAACAATTCCACAAACATGGCAGCCCAGCCGCTATTTTGTTTATTTTCCAGCCATACGATTACTTGGCCATTCTATTTTTCATTTATTTTTTTCATAAAACTTTTAAACTTTTTATGTGTGTTGGTCTATCTAATCTGTTTAGATGCCCTCTCCTCCTCGGCAACAAAAATATCCCCAAACAGGTGACGGAACATATTTTATGCGTTTTTATTTCATTTGGGAAGGAAAATTGTGGCTTGGCATCCATTTTGTCGTACTTTTTATGGCACTTCCGTTTCCCACTGATGGCAGTAAAGGAGGGGATGGTTCGGGAGCCATATACCTGCTATACATTATCCCTAGTCGGAGTTGTGAAATAAATATGAAAACACATGTGCAGGATTATACAAATGGGCGATGAGGCATAACTCTCAGTTACACGTTTCAACGTTCTGCGTTCGTGCGTGTGTCTGCGGCGGGCTCGGAAATTGCATTTTCTATATAGTATTAGGAGTGCGGCACAATATAGGATGACATATATAGGTGAACATAAAACTTGATGCCTCAGCCGAAGATAAAATGCAAATTTTAAGAGACACGTGCAAAAAATACACAACAACTTTCATACAGAAGTCAGATTTGAAATTTTAACAAAAACTGTATTTAGAAAACCACTTACATTTACAAGCCCAAAAGCGGCAGCTTTCAAAAAGATTAAAATGGTTTATAAAATATTTATTTAACTGCCGAAAAAAATATTTCGTATTTGTTCAGTGCCAACATCTGGCATTTCCCAATGCCTATTTTATATCCCCGCCCCCAAAAGCACACACTTAAACCAGAAGGAATCTGGCAATTAATATGCCACAGCAACGTGCAACTTTTCAAGTGTTGGCCCGCTGCCATTTGACTGTCTGTTAATGCCGCCAAAATAAATTTGCAGCATCTTAACGCGCCCACGCCGAAGTTGGCCATAATCGATGCCGCACAGCTGTTGCCGCTGTCAACTTTTAATGATAATTCCCTGCCACACGCCTCATCTGGACACTCATAGGGCAAGAATTAATAGCAACAACAATGGCAGAAATGTTTGGAGGAAGAGTCGGAGCTAAATGCGCGGCACATCCTTTGCCAGACGAACGCGCGCCTCCTGCGCTTAACTTTCTGCTTTTTTCCTGCTGTTGAACAAATTCTAAACGGAAAATACGAAAACGAATTATGATGACAGCGGAAAAATCCTACAACTTCCTGGCCCCAGAAAACCGAAAGGACCGAAAATAAAAGAGCACCAAAGTCGACAGTAAAACCGGGAAAAACCCAAAAGCGGAAACATTCGCCACGGGATGTAGTCATCCACGGATTTTGCTTCCAACCCAGGGACAACATTTTAATTATATTTAGAAAACATGAAAAATCTGTAAATGGTTTATGGGAGAATCTTATTAAATTATTTGTTGGGTTTATCATCTAACAAAATATTCCATGATATTAAAACACATGCTTTGGGATTTGGTCTGCTTTACATTGTAAATGTTTTGTCTTTTATAAAATTCATCTATGGTATTATTTGTATTCCTAAATCCTTTTTTATTTTGTTATTTCTTCAACAGTTGGAAACAAGACTGAAACTCATATACCTGAGGAAAAACCCGATGGCTCGGAACCACCATCGAACTATACACTCGTTATTGTGCTATCCAGTCTAACGGCCACAGCTATGCTCATTTTATTCACATTTATGGCATATAGACGCTGCACGCGAGCCGTGAACTCAATGAACTTTGAGAATCCCGTGTACCACAAGACCACGGAGGATCACTTCAGCCTGGAGAAGAACGTGACGCCACACATGTACGCCACTGCCATGGAGGAGGAGGTAAGCGGGTCCGTCCCACCGATGGCGACCAATACGAATGACTTTAGCTACGTGAGGTTCTAAGGGGAGATCTAGTTGCTAAGTTAGTGTTGTACATAGATGGCTAAGTGTGCGTATCATAGATGTATTTAGGGTTAAGAAACACGATCCAAGTAGTCGATAATCCGGTAGGACGTAGGATCAGCGTCGAAGGAGTCCTGAAAATTGTTGTGAATTTTTTAGCCTATTGTTAGAGTCCCATATTTTGACTTTTATCCACCTATCTTATGAAAGTTAACCGTTTTCCAATTTGCAAATAATTTATTTAAAACGCTGCGAGCCATGAACTTTTAAGCCGCGAAACCGCAGTCGCAATTATCTATTAACAACGGTAAGTTGTGGTCACAAAATACACATTAGAACATTATTGGTGTATTATATTACTTAATTGTTGGCCCGCGTGTACAATTTAATTATAATTTTATTACTCTATGATTTAATTTATAATCCATTCGAGAGTCCTGACTCATTGCTTTTCAAAATTTCCAAACCGAGCCGAGCCGAGTCGAGGTGACTGACGTTGCCCGCGGGGTCCGCTAATTGCAGTTCTGCCAATGCAATCAAAACATGCATATCAATTGACCAATTAACTAAAAGGCCAATTAAACGGCGTCAGTGGAGCGTCAAAATATCCACCAGCCAGACAGCTGCTGCATTAAGCCGTAAAAGCAACTCTGAAAGAACGAATAAATTAGCGAATATTTCGCTTAAATTGCGTTTACCTTGCCGCATTATATTAGTGCTTCGTTGCCAATTTCAATTAAAGCGGTTAATTAATAAAAAAAAAAAAAGTGTAAATTCCTTCGGTAGCCGACAACAAAGGCCGGTGATAATAACGCAAAATTGATCAAAATGGCATTAAGAGGGATTTTCTATACGCCTGCGGCAAACAATGAACAAAAATGTAATTTTCATACAAGTAGGCTAACTCAATTGACCGAATTGCGTGCCACAAGCTTAGTGATTGCCGGATTTAATTAAATGTTTAAACAACCTTGTTATTGCGGCAGGACATAATTTTTAATCGGAGTTTGAAAGACTTTTATTTTTTGTATTTTTTATAAAGGTTTTGAGTTCTTAATATTACTTTATATTATTTTATTATTATTAGTTGCCCTTTTAATTTTTTACTTTATTGTATAAATTTCCTTACTAATTAAATTCCTCTCTAATCCCAATCTAGTCCGCTAACCCCCTGTGTGAACCGGGCACCGAATGTGTCTGAGCCTCCGCCACAGACCCACTTGTATGCATATCCTACATACACTGGCCGCGCAGACCGAGATCAGCAATGGCATCTCCTACTATAAATTCCTTTAGACCAAGGCCCCGAAACTCAACTAAACAAAATGAAAGTTCAAAAAGTGAAATGCAAAGTGAAAAAAAGGGAAATAAGAAACTTTCATTAGCAGTAAGAAAGAAGAATGCCAAAAACCAAATAGAAAAGACAACAGCGTGTGGAGAAGAGAATACTCAACAAATTCAATTTGTTGCCTAGTTTAAAATTTAATTTAAATGTTAAAATACTAAACCCAGACACACACACATATAAGAATACACACTCACACACACTCATAAACTAATAACAACTCACAAACTTTTTTTAGGCGCAACATTTCGACATCAACTAGCTGCGTCGAACACGCCCTCACCCACTCCCCCACGCGCCCACACACACACTCTCACACACACACACAGACACGCGTATACTAAAAAGCCCTCAAGAACTCAAAAAAGGAACGAGCCAGGACGCCATTCAGAGCCAAAACTCCAACTTTCCTTTCACGTCCATGAAATCAATTGTAAAAAGTTAAGACATTTTGTTGAAGTTTGCTGGAAAAAGAGACATTTGTGAAATCAAAAAGGTAATGGCTAAATGGAAACTGTTTATAGACATAGAAACCATTGTGAATAGATGTAGCGTATATATTTTGCTTTTCAGCAGAAATCGCAGTTAATAAATCCGAGTTATTATCTTGATCGAAAGGGTTAAATTATAGCACAAAGTTGGATTCATTTTTAGCTAAATATTAGAACACAACATCTCTGTAAATACCTAGAAAATAGAAATTAAAGTATAAATTAAATTTAAAATGTTTAGGAGAAATGTACACGGAAAATAAAACACAAAAACTATAACATTTTTTAAGTGGTTTACATTTAACTGATTATTTGATGAACTTTGCTCGTTTTCGTTCTTGGGTATTATACAAAATTTGCTGTGATCAGTTTAAAAGCATTAAACATACATTAAAACATCGTACTTGTAGTTTGTTTAATAATCGTCTCATTTATTTAGTGTGTAAACAAGCTTTCAGATATTTTTAATTTATTTTACACAAAAAACAAGAGCATACTACGTTATGTGTATCGGCCGACGTTGTTTCCTGTGAAATGTATTTTAATTTAGACTCGTAAAAGTGTTTGTCCGAATACTTTTTGTAAACAAACTATTAGATATCTGTATTGGTACATGTGAAAAGTTATTAATAAATAATGTAAATTCAAGTTTATTCGGAAAAATAAAATGGGATTTTAAAATATAAACAAAAGTTTACAAGTTTTAATCTAATAATGGCGTTGGATTATCACCCTGAAGTCTTAAATCGACAGGATAAGTAAGTATTTGTCTCACCAAGAACAATGCCTTACCCATTAGCTTACGACCGTTGAAGGTTATCAATCAAATGGGCAACTTGGCATTATTATCCATCAACTGCATATGTTAAGTTCGCCTGAATTATCATTGCAACGATAATCCACTCACTCATCGTACATTGTCGGCTTATCTGGGCAGCATTGAAAAGCTAATAGGGTTTGCACATTGTGCCTGATTGCTTGAACTTAATGGCCTCAACGCCAATACTGGTTTGACTTTTGTTGGCTCACATGGACACAGACACTACCACCCCCAGACGTGCGGAGTGATAGAAGGATAGACACGCATCCATGAATTATTAAATGCTAATGGACAACTACGGCAATTATTTCACATGAGAGGGCATCAATACGTAATGAGCTTCGTCCGATGAACATTTCTGGCAAAGTTTGAGGTGCCTGGTGAATGGATTGAACAGTCACTAATGGCTTACAGGTCAGTGGCTCAGTTGGATTTAACAAAGGGGACTGGTATGTATTTAATTAATTACAAAATATATCAAAATACATGAATCTATTGTAAAATATTCAATATTAAATCTTGTTCTTTATTCCTGTAATACCTATAATATTATCCCCTTCCTGGACGCCCCTGTTTGAGAACACAAACAAAGTTGAAAGGACTTGTTTGGACGCAATACGAGCTAAATCGACTAAGCATCAGCAGATTTTAATTTCATCCTAGCCCGGTTAGTGAGCCCTCGCAGTCTAACGGGCTCCAACTTTTGTCTGGCTAATTTATGGCTGGGAATTATCCGGGCTGGGAATAGTCATTGATGGGGAAAGTCCGACGCAGCGATTTTGGCGAATAAATAAGATTTTTATGCCCTATCGGTGTCTTTAATGTTATAATTTATGTAGCGCGGCTGGAGGCAGGACACATTATTTTTGTTTATTGCTTGCAGGACAGCTGGCTGTCAACGACACGTCGACAAGGCGTATAGGATGGTATATTGTAAGCGGATTTCTGGATTCCCTTTCGATTTGAATCGATTATCCGGCCCGGCACACGTTCCCCATGAAAATAAAATGTAAATAAAAGGCGACACATTTGAAACACGGCATCGCGCCACGAACTTTTTCAATTTAGATATGATCCGAAAGTATGCTAGGAAACTGCCCGGATAGTCCCCAGCCAGTGTCAGGTGAGTCTGTGTGTTTCTGTGTTCTCAGCTCCTTTCCATTAGCAATATGCGACCAAATGGCAAAACATTGTTCCTCAGCGTCCTGCTGATCCCTCGCCAAGCAAAGTGAATGCCAGAACCATTCTCACCAAAGAAGGCCTCCAGTGATGCTGAAATTAGAAAGGGAAAGTTTATACCAAAATGGTATAAATATTAAAATAATAAATGTAACCATTAAATGAGTAGAAATTATAGACAAACAGCAATCTTAAATATAAACTCAACCAACATCGTTATACATCAGGATATTTTCAAAGAAACACCTCCAAAACTGGCCCATTAAATGGCCAAATCGACAACCCTATTGCACATAAAGGCAGAAGGAGTAAGCAACTGTTTGCCAGCTATGTGTGTGAGGTTCTGAGGATGAAAATCTGCAATTCAGCCGGAACAGAGCATACATTTTGTCGTTTTGCCAGCCGCAGGCGGCCACCAAACAAAACCCCCCTCCACAGAGTGGCCAAAAGCCAATGAGACGCAGCAGCTGGGCAAAAGGAATAGCACGAGGAAATATGGCCAGAATCGGGAATGGCTGGGAGGGATTTGGGATATGAAAGGGATAGGGGTAGAGGGAGCAGGTGGAGCGTGGACTCCTGAGGCAGGAAACATGGCTAACCGGTGGTTGTCGCGTCGCTGTAACATACTTTGTTAGCGGAGCGCAGCCAACGATAACTTTGGCCAACAATATCTTTCGTTTTCACTTTTTTCCGCCATCCTTGCAGGCTTTTGGCTTTTGTCAAAGGACTCTTTAGATACAATTGCATTTGCAGAGCTTGTAGTTGATCGTTCACAAGATTGCAGTGTCGAATGTAAAACTGTGTTTTTTTCCTGTTCTTTTCGAAATTGTTCCCTTTAAATCCCTTTGTGATCTTAAATTTTACATTCTTAAAAACATAGAAATATAACATTCTGTTATCCCAGTGTCTGACCCTATCCCGACTTGGTAGTCCCAACACTCCGCTGGTGAACTTTAATTACAAGCTGGCCCACCGGCCTCTTTGCCTCACGACACGGCTTCCATGTTAGCACATCCTTGCAGCTCCAGTCCGTCGCTGTTGTTGTTTATATAGTCGAGGTTGTTCTTGGTATTGTGGGTTATCCGGGGGGCAATTGCATGGCACATGCACCAGCAAGGTTAGTAGGCAAGTTCACTTGCCAAATATGCTGTGCGTGTGCCATGGAATTTCAGCGGTGCACTGAGAAGGCCTGTGGGCGGGCTGACCAGAAGGCGGAGCCGCTGTACCCACTGCGTCTTACATGCAGGCGGAGGTTGTTGGCTTGTCGGTCGAGTTGTTTGCACCACGTTCTGAATAATGGAAACGTTTCGTGCCACATTGAATGGCCACAGCAGTGAGTGACATTGCACGACTCTGACTCGGTCTTTTTGCAGGGATGCGGCTGGCTGGAGGTATGTTTTCGGAATGGTTAATGTAATTACGCCTGAGAGCCCTCCGTTGCCACCTTTTGGGGGGCTAATCAGAGCCGAAGTCGATAAGCATGTGGGAATTTAAAATGCAGCTCGGCAATTTGCCTAATTGCCGTGTGGACTAATCAAGTGACGACTTTTTCAGAGCTTCCCGTCATCCTCTTCGGGCTTCCCGTTCCCCAAAAAGTTTTCTGGCCTTTGTGCTTAGCACAAAAATAAAATAACTTTTCAGACAGACACGGAGCGTGAGTGAAATTCATCAACTTCAAGCCGAAACAGTTCAAGCTAACAAAAAGAAGAGAACTTGGTTGGGGGCGACTGTAAGCCGCTGCTGTTTGCCATGATAAAATGGTTACAAAATGGCGGCATCTGACTTAATGCTCTGTGTTTGTGTGCTGGTGTCCCTGTGCTGGTGTGTGTAGATGTGAGGGAGTGTGCGAGCGAGTGCGGCCTTGGCGCAAACTGTCGTCTGTCTTCTGCTCTGCGTGTGTGGCTTAAATTTCGCTTTTTATGTGGTCTGCTGGAAAAACTTTTGCGATTTCCCACCATGACCTTGTGCTCTGTAAAATTGCTCTCGCAAAAAGGATGCCGCACACTGCAGGGAACAATGTAAATGAAGCAGCATTGTTAACAAAAAGGTTCCTATAAGTATATACTCAAAATATTATACAAATTTAAGATCTAAAAGTTAGTTAGTTAGTTATTTCACCATTTATAATGTAAACAAGTAACCTTGTCCATTTACATTTTTCCTTAAAAATACAAGTTCTAATAATTTCTATTAACATATGTTTTTATATATATATTTTTTTTTTTGTAAAATAATCAGAGGCACGTTACGCCCCAAGCTGGAACACTTAATTTCTGTAAGGCTCCCGGCTTGTTTGCAAATTTTCAACTTGAAACGCCAGCGCCAGATGTCCTCCGAACACAGCGGGCAGGATTTCTTTTCACTTTTCCATTACTTGAAGCGAAAGCAAAAGGAAAGCGAAAAGTTCGTATTGCGGTTGGCAGCAGATTGCAGTCGCTCTCGCTTCGCATGTGTGCAGTGAGTGCGGCCGCCATTTTGTTAACATGTTAACTAGTGTGCGTGACATGGGATGCAATGGCGGGTGACGGCAAAACAGTCCCATTCATAAGTAAGAAAAGTGCATTAAATTAATGCGAATGGGTGCGAATGTTTCTGAAATAAATATAAATGAATAAATTAAATCCGGTATGGATATTTGTTTTGGTGGCATTTTTTGTACATTTACGTTTAAATATATTTAATTAGTTTGTCAATTTTATGGCTTTGATGTTTTTAGAAAATGGTCTATAACTAATTCAAACAATAATAATTCAATAATCTTTCCAAATAACAAAATAATTTTCATACAAGCATAATCCTTTTTTTTTTTGTAATAAAGCTGAAATATTCAAAAATAAATCTGCATCTATTTTATTTAATTAAGGTAAAATTTGTCGCACCACCTATCGATTGACTAAATAAAGATAAATAGTTTTGTTTTGGCTGACCAGTTAATGGCAAACAAACAAATCTGAAAGCTATTAGGGCGAAAATCCGAAATGCTTGGTTATCCTGCGAAATTAATTAGATTTAATCGAATGCCAGTGGTCTGTCAACATTGGATGGCCAAACTTATAGAAGGAGCTTCAGCGTCCACAGAAGTGTTGGCCTAATGTTGTTTGGATGGCTTATGACCTGATAAGGGGTATAGTTATTATGAGACAAGTTTGATATTATTTGCATGGTTAGTATATATTCAAAACATTTTCATTGATTTAGGCAACAATTTGTAGGTTTTCTCTAGATTCCATTTATTAATAAATAATACAAATCTTCTTATTGAGTATCTTAAAGTCGGATAACCTACCAGGGAGTTCCTCTTGTTGCTATTGCCCTTCGGAGCTCGTGTTGCCACACGCACTCCAAATAGTGAAAGCAGGCCAAGTCCAGTATGCGGATGACAGTCAGACAGAAGAAGGGAGGAAATGGACGTGAGATGGAGGCGGAAACGCCAGGTGAATTGGCAGCCAGCACGTTTAATACCAAAATTGACATTAAATTGCTTGTGACCTGCATCCTCCACCGCCGGCTCTGTTATCGACTTTTACGACAATTCCAATAAAGAAACATTGCAGACGTTGTCCTGATGCTCCTGCTGCTTTTGCTGATTTTGACATGGCGCAGAGCGATGTCAGCTGTAGTCAGATGTGCCTTTTGTCCTGTACTCGACACAAAGTGAATTTACTGTGAATTTATGACGGATTTGTGAGACTACGGAGCATGACCCCCAGGTGCTAGAATCGAACTACGAGACAAAATCTAAGATAAATATTTAAACATAAAAACATTGTGATTATTGCATTAAAATTATAATAACATCTTATAAGAAAGGAAATTAATATTTATATATTTTTCCCTCAAACTTTAGTCGGTAATGCCTATTCTGTTGCGAAAACACTTTAAAAAATGATGACACTTTTATTTTTTCTGAAAACGTGTTAAGGGGGAACAGGCACAAGGTTGTCAACAATTGGAGTGGGGAACCCCCAAGCCACCAAGCCATGGAGCTATTCCCCGGGATATTGGCTGGCATTTTCCCCGAATGAAGTTGTTGATTATGTCGAATGCTGTTACACGTGGCTCGAGAGGTGTGTGGGTGTGGGTGAGTGCACAGTGACATGACAACAAGGACTTTCGCAGGCAATCGACGCTGGGCATGAGTCGGCGCTTCCTTATTTTTTCTTTTTGGCAAGTCCATTTGGAAAGCTGCATGATTCTGGGATTTTGTCGATGGTGTTGCTCACTTACGTGACGCAAATGTCTAACGTAATTGTCATAACGGTGGCTCTGGGACCGCAGAGCGGGCGTATTTCTATTTCAACCCTCAGAGCTGCCGCCAAATCCCACAGCAAACATTGTTAAAGATCGACCGAGGCCCCAGCATGGGATAAACAGAAAAACACACACTGGAAATCGAAAGATGCAAAAAATAAACATGAAAAAGCAAAAGTAAAACTAATTTAAAATGACCTTCGACATGTGGGCCAGTCTGCACAAAAGTCCGACCATGTTACAATGTACAATAGACCTCCCCAGACGTGTGGGTCGGGTTTCAGGCCGAAAAATACTTAACATTATTCAGTAGAGCGAGGGTGGACCAACCAGTTGTTTAGAAATAAAAAAAAGTTACAAGCTATATTTCTAACGGTGCGTATGCGTAATTTTATTTATATTTTTTTTGTTAATAATGAATAGCTTTAATTAAAAAAAATATTCTTAAGTTTGAGACTATAATATTTCTCAAAATCCTTTCCTCAAATGCAATACCTGAAAAACAAACCTAAACCTGTAGGAAATGGGTTCAAAAAATCGCCACATAAGCTGAAATCAAAATATAGTTTGCCCAACTACACTAACCACCCTCTTCTATGCGAACCCACGCGCATTTCTATTGCCTACTTTTGCGTTTTTCGGCCAGCCGGGGCAGCAGGGACTGCAGTGCACCAATTTCCATTCATAGTTCAGTGCCTCTCTGGGAACGACGCCCGCGGCGGGGAAAGAACCAACAAACGGCATTGCCTCAATCCTGGCTTTAAGACTCATCCAGATGCCTTTTCCATTTTTCCTCATTTTCCGTTTGTCTTTTTCCTCTTTTTGGGTCGGGATGTGGCCGAGCGGAGCACACGGAATGACCAAAAGTGCGCCCACATTTAATGCCCCCCGTGGACGGAGTCCTTCTCGCCCACAATTTTTTGCTTGTTCTATAATTTTTCCTGTTATTCGCCTCTGCTTTCCTCGCATCAGCGTGCTTTGCTTTCCATTGCCTTGCTTTGCTTAGCTCCGCTTTGCCATGCTGGCTTTAGTTATATTTTCCGCTTCTTTTTGGATGCTTGCTTTTCCTTTTGCTGTTTTAGTTTTCTAACCAACAAAACAAATTGAATCACGTTCGCCTGGGAGAAACGTGAGTATTTTATTTTTTTCGTTAAACATTTTCATTTTTCTTCCAAAAAAAAAAATCAAATAAATGGGGTGTTTAAGACAAGCAGAAGAAAAAAATACCCTCACGACAAACAAAATGGTCTTAAATGGTTCAACTAACTTTTATGTTTGAAAAATGGTTTTTGTCCTTTTTCTGAAACAAAAAAATATTCTTTTAGTATTATAAATTACCAAAGACGATTTAATGTTTTTTAATTTTTATTTGAATCTAATTCGATTTATTTTTATGCAGATAAATATAAATTAAAATTAAAAACAACAAGTTATTAATGATTATTATGGCACATTTTAGTGCTTTATTAATTTTTTAGAGAGGGTATAAAAGGAAACATTTTCTGTTAACAGAAAACCTAAGAAACTCAACTGGGTCCCAAGAAATGCAAGACGTTTTCTCCGATAATGACGCCGTTGAGCCATCGCATTTTGTTGTTTCTAACTCTGGACGTTGAGTGTTAGCCACTGGAGCATACCACATACAACCACATTGTTGTTGCCGTGGTCGTGAGGCTACATTTTGTTTTGTTTATTAAAAAGAGATTGGAGGGCAGAAATAATCCCCATTTTTGTCATGACCGCTGCCACTTGGGCCTACCGGCCCCAGCAACCATTCATCATCATTCCGGGCTGATGATTTTATTTTGATTCCGAAACGTTTGGGGATTACCAGGCTAATGATTTTATTATAGTTTTTTCATACACCGTTTCTCGAAAATTTGATTGATGGTCCTGTGCCTTTGCCTCAGCCTGTGGACACAAAATTTCAGATTCCAGTCCCATTGTCTTGACATTTAAGCAGCTTCATTTTATTAAAAGCGAATTAATGTTGTCGCCAAGGAGATGGTTCTTCGACTGCCTCCAAATTGAAACAAAATTACGCTGCCTTTCATCCAGAGAAATTTTATTTTTAAGTGCTAGTATGAGAGATGAAAAGTTTCCTTCTTATTGTTATTTCACAAATTAAATTGGGACTAGAGAAGCTTTAAATGGGATTTAGAAAATGTGTCCGAAATTGAGTTAATACCAAGGGCATGATATAGGACTTTAAACATTAATTCTATGCTAAAGATGAAACAACAAAAATTAAAAAGACATGGCCACGATCATTATCTTGGTATATGTTTCCATTTAATGAAACCATAAAATATGTGAAATTCTTTTAAAATATCCTTTGAACTTTTCTTATCATTGTCTCATGGCTCGAATACAATTGTTAATTGGTGTGCGGTTTTTCGAACCTGCGGCCAACACCTAGAACCCTGAGACAGGATGCCCGTATGCTTAGGATCCTTACCCCCACAGAGCTTGGGGCATAAACTAAATAAAGGCCCACAGCGGGACACCAGGGAACCCAAACCCACACAACACCAGGATACCCGCACATTGTTATAATTACGCGTAACTTTCGACAAGTGTCGCCTGGAAATCGCCAAGCGTTCTCATTTCAAGTGTCGTTGTCCAGGCAAAGTTATCTTTCTCTTATTTGGGACACTGGGGGGAATCCCCCAGCATCTGCGGTTTAATCTTCTTTTAAGTTGTGCCCCGCCCCCTTATTTCGGGGGAGTGGAAGCTAGAAAAAAGATGGCGACACCGTAAAGCAAAAGTTTGCCGCCACTTGTGGGTTGATAAGTTAGAACAAAGCAAGTTGGGGGCTAGGATTCTGGCCAGGAGTGGTGCTAGCCGGGCGGAATGGTTAGGTGGGGATTTCAAAAAGGAGAGCAATCCTTTGCACAGCTTGAAAATAGTTGGAGTTTGTGAAAAGTCATTGTTACACTGCTGAAGAGCTGCCTTTGGTTTTCTCCTTCTGCTCTCTAATTAGTCGTCATTGGCTTGTGATTTGTGGGCGGACTTTCGGGCACTTTCGAAATTGCGGAACCGAAGCCTTGGAGAGCTGAATGGGCTGTTCAACTTTAGCTGCCACAAATTCAACTTGTAATTTGGGCCAAATTTTGATTTACCTGTGAAACCAAATGCACTGTTGACAGAAAAGTCTTGTGCTTTTAAAGTTATTTTTTATTTTTGTGGCCAGTAAACTAATGAAGAGAGTAAATAGGAAACTTTAAGATCTTTAAAAAGAATATTAAAATGCCCAATAATGTACAATACTAAAATTATTAATATCTCATCAGAATGCTCAGTGTGGAATATCCTTATCCACGATAAATCTTGAACCACACCTGCTAGAAAATAGCACTAGGCCAGAGCTTCTCTCCCATTAGTCGAACCAATTGCCAGTTCATGTATGTATGGTTTATTCGGACCACAAGCGTCGGAGCTGGCCGCAAATGATTTAAAGCTAAATGAGCTCGCCGCAATTTATGCTGACCACATTAACCATTCGAGGCAGAGCGCAAAGATCCGAGAAAGTATTTAATTAAATTAAGCACAAAGGAAAACACCAAAGTCCGAGCACTGAACACGCCGAACACCGAGCACCGGGCACTGGGCGGTCAGATGAAGTTGGCTTCTGCTTTTATGGTTTTGGCCTTTAAAGCAGTCGTAAATCATTTAAGAAAATGGCCATGACGGGTGGGCAAGGGGGACCGAGATATATAGAGAGATGGTCGCTAATGGCCACCGTTTCTTCATTGTCCGAGCCGATCACGCCCGCCAACCACTCGAAGCGCATTAAAATAGACTAAAATGTTCAGCGTTCGGCGGCTTTTATGGCCACTTAATGTAAAACAGTTAATTAGCCCCACTCACACTCATACGCATGCAGGGCGCCAGAATAAGGGAAATGTCCCGGCTTAATGCAAAATGGCCGCCATCATTTTGTTTTCGCTTTTTTTTTACCGCCATTTCCTTTCCCGCTTCTTCCGCTGCTGCTGACGTTTGCCATCTTCACTAGGCCAGGTACAAATGAGGGGGGCGGTGAAGGTGCAGGTGAAGAGAGCGGGTGTTTGCGGGCAACGAGAATGCTGTGAAAGGCGGAAAATTACTTTTGATTAATGAAGCGCAATGAGGTGGACAAAAAAATCAAATAAAAATTATACATATATATACATAGTAACGAAAGGAAGCAAAAATTAAACATCAGACTTAAAGTCTCTTTTTTAAGTTAAAAAAAATATATATTAAAAAAGAGCATTTGGATTAAAAGAGTAATCCTGAGACCTTTTTTGGTAATATTCAAATATCAAAAAGATATATCTATTTTACTATCCAAAACTTTAATACATTTAAAGAAGGCCCACAAATATAATAACATTTTTTGAATTTGAGAAAATCAAGTAACCCCAATACATTGTAAAGGGTATTACAAAAAGTTGTCAATCGACCATTACGAACCTGATGGACTTTTCTTTTTATGACAGGCACCTACTGAGTAGCCCTGAGTGCCTTTCAGAAATATATAAAAGGCAGTGCGGTTTCTGAAAATTAACATTCACAATGACAGCCGACACGCCATGGACATTATTGGGCCGAACACCTGGGTGCATTATAATTAAAAGCGTTGCACGGATGCTGTTCCTTGGTCTTCTGACTTGACCTTTAAATAAAGATGTCGATTTCTTACTTTATTAACTTTATTTTCCATTTAAAAAAGTTAAAGCTTATACATTTAATTTAATTTTAAAATTATTGGTAGACCTTTTATTACAATAATTAACGATTAAAGATACCTTTCTATAACGAAAAGTACGGTCTTAAACGTGAAACAGATTTTAGCTACTTTCCGGGAAATTCATTATCTGGACGATAAGGTCAGGACATGGCCGAGCCAGTGCCAAAGTTTATATTAAGTAATAAACGGTTACCGCGACTTAATTTGCATATCCAAGACGGCAGGCAGCAGAAAATATACTAGCGTCCGCCTCGGTTAAGTGGCAGTGTAATTAAATATAATCCAATTAAAAGACTGACAAGTCCGGAGGAGCTTGCGGTGAAGCTTATTAATGGCGGTTTCGTTAAATATGTTCCGACCCGTCCATAGCGCAGCTTTATTCGAATTTTAAACAATAGTAGCGCAAAATAAAAGGATTTCAATAAACTTAAAGATTTAACTTGGATTTTTGAGAGTTCTGAAAACTTGCAAATGCGAAAAAGGGGGACCTATTCTGGACTCTTGGATCGAATATGTTTTGATAGTTGAATGTTTAGAAACTAAATGGGTCGTTTTGTTTAGTTTTAAGTCTATATTCCTACTTAAGGATTTCATCAATTTTTTTTTTTTGGCTGCTTTGTATGTTGTGTAAACTTATTAAATATTTTTTGAATTTGAATTCTAAAGCTATGTCCTGCGAAACCGCCACTACAATTGTCTAAAATTGACATTCCCCTGGTGTGGCAACGCCACGCAGCGTGGCATTTGTTGCCGCTTGGCCGGTCACACTTGAAGCCGACTTGTGTAATAAAAACAAAATTTCGGTAGATGTTGTGGATTGATTTGATTGCTGATTGAAATCATACACAGAGTTCGTACAGCTTACAAGTGTGAGCTGTAGCATAGGAGACAAAACCAATGGTATGTCATTGATAAGCTACTGATAACAGTGGTCTTTGAACGATCTCTGCACACACAACACATGTACGTTGTAGATCTCAAGGCCAAAGATCGAAATAAATTTGCTCTAATTACTGGGATTTTTGTTTTCAACAGAACCCTCGTAAAGTAAAGGTGCTGCCCAGATTCCGAGCCAGCTGCCATCCGAGGATTTAAGACTGACCAATTGGGAATCCGAAACAATATGCTGCCCGCCATAGTTTTCCGGCAGGTGCAACGGCCGCTGCACCACGGAGCCGCCACCTTAGAGCATGTCCTTGGCGTGGGAGGCAGCAGCTTCGTGAACTGCCTGAACCGCTATGCCGCAGCCACCGGATTTATCCGCATCTCCTTCCTGGACATCAAGAGGCGCCGCAATTGGGAACTAGCACGTCTTCGTCTGTACGCCGATGCCAAAAAGCAGTCGCTGCATCTGAGGACCCAACAGGGCCGCCACTTGCTACAAGGCGTTATCGACAGGCAGCGCGCTGAGTTCATTGAGCGCAAGAACTTTCTGGTGGATGACATCCGAGAGGCTCGGCACAAAGTCCAAGAGCGAGTGCGCGAGAAGATCGATGAGATCCGCGAGGAGCGCGAAAATATTATGACCATACCTAATATGCTAACCATCAGTCGTGCCATTCTCTCGCCCTACATCGGCTACGTGATCGTCCAGGGTGACTTTACCTTTGGTATGAGCTTATTGGCCATCGCAGGGATCACGGATCTGGTACGATAAATTCAAACATGGTTATATTTATATTTGCTTATATTTTATTTGTTTATAGTTGGATGGACAAATCGCTCGCCGATGGCCCTCGCAGGCAAGTAAGGCTGGATCCTTCCTGGACCCCATGGCTGACAAATTACTGATGGGCTCACTGGTCATTTCACTTTGCTACACCGACCTTCTGCCCATGTGGCTCACCGGCATTGTTGTGTTTCGTGATGTTTTTCTCCTTGGAGCTGGTTTTGTTATACGCTACATAAGTCTGCCACCGCCGGTAGGATAATGAAATTTCATATCACATGAAAAATATTTTAGACATTTCATATTCCGATAGAAAACCTTTTCGCGGTATTTCGATGCAACCCACGTAACCGCTCAATTGGAGCCAACATTGCTTAGCAAGATAAACACGGGTGTGCAACTAGCTACTATCGGCTTTAGTTTGGGTGCTCCTATTTGGAACTATATTGGTAAGAAAGCATACACTAAGCATCATCAAATGAGTGTTAATTTCTATATTGTCTTATTAGATCATCCTGCTCTCCAGGGTCTTTGGTATCTGACTGGACTCACCACAGCTGCCACTGCTCTAAGCTACGTCATGAATAGGCATAATACGTTTAAGATAATCAAGAAAAAGGCGTAGGACTGGCATTTCCACTATATTTGAAAAAATGATGGGGTAGTTCTCCAATTGCAATAATTAGTATGTATTGTGATTTCTATACGAGTACCAACTAAAATTAAATAAATCTATTTTGTTAACGATGTTTTATTGATAAAAATAACGTATGTATAAACATTTTGATTTTGTTAAGAGTGTAAAAGTAAAAATGTTATTTCCAAAGAAATGTGCAGATATCTTCAATTGAATTATATTTTTGAAAATACAATGCATCTGGCAGCTTTTCGACGTTTTTTACAACGCTTTCTTTAAATATGGTCCCTCTTATCTTTTTTTAGGACCAAATAGCGCTACTGAGCGTATAACAGCACTCATTAACGTTTAACAGTGCTCTGTTAGTAAAAAGTCAAGACAATTTTGCAAAGACTATTCAATATAATTAATTTAAATGTAAAAAAAAATACGATATTGAAATTCAAACAATAAATTTAATACAATTTAATAATTTATCACATTTTTTTCGAAATGTAGCAACGTTTACTTCAAAAACTCTGGTAGCACTGTCCCTGGCTTTTTATGCGTGCGTCGCAGCCACACTATTTTCTTTCTTTTAACCTCTCGTTTCCGGCAAGGTATGCACGAAAATGTCTTCCACGTGTTTTTTGTATTTATTTAATGTAGAAAATACAATTTTAAAGCGGGAATCGTTTAAAAATCGTTTTATGTGGCCACCAGTTAAACATGATTTCGTTTGGTTTGTGGAAAAACGCAAAAACTATGTCAAAAATCGCTATAGCGCATGGATTTGCACTGCACGGGACGTTGTCCCATGCGATGGTTGAACCAAGGCAGATACAATTATTTGCTATGCATGATTGTGGAATCTATTAATCAAATGGTCATAACTAGGGCAAAGATCTCACAACGAATTTATTGGTTAATAAAATATGTAAAAATGGTTTCAAAATAAGTCATTAACAAAATCTTACAATCTTCTAATTTCATGACAACAGCAGCATCGAGACAAAGCCGCCAAAATGAGGAAGATTATGAAACAGGGCAAGATCGTCATCGTCCTTAGCGGACGTTACGCCGGCCGCAAGGCCATCATCGTCAAGACCTCCGACGATGGCACCCCGGAGAAGCCCTTCGGACATGCCCTGGTCGCTGGAATCGATCGTTACCCCCGCAAGGTGACCAAGAAGATGGGCAAGAACAAGCTGAAGAAGAAGTCTAAGGTCAAGCCTTTCCTGAAGAGCTTGAACTACAACCACCTGATGCCCACCCGCTACACCGCGCACGACATCAGCTTCGAGAAGCTGTCGCCCAAGGACCTTAAGGATCCCGTCAAGCGCAAGACGCACCGTTTCCAGACCCGTGTCAAGTTCGAGTCTGTCTACAAGGAGGGCAAGAACAAGTGGTTCTTCCAGAAGCTGCGATTCTAAGCCGAAGCTCATTATTGTTGCTGGATGAATGTCGTCGCTTTTTTTAAGGATTAATAAACAAAGAAGTAATTCTGATAAAAAATGACCGAAGTGAAATGTGCCTTATTTCTGTGTTCGTGTTAAAAAATTTAGACCTATCTTTGAAAATTTTAGAAACTAAATTGTGTAGCTATTCAATCCAGAATCATTTTCAAAGAAGTCGAAGAGCAGTAAAGAGATTAGTAAAGATTTAAATGCTTCCCAAATGTATATTCTTATAGGAACATGAATATCATATTCCGAATATTCTTTAATTTAAATCTCAAATCATTACAGAAGATAGGCGGCAACTGCACCAAACATCTCTAATAAAGATTAGTCAAGAACCAGCCCCACAAAAACCAAAACAATCTAAATTCAGTTGTCTTTGTTTAATTGTCACTTTTACTAATAAATATTCGAACAGAATAATACATTTTGTTTGAATTCGTTTCTGAATATTACAATTTTTAGAAGAATTAAATTACAAATTAATATCGCTTAGGTCGAATCGTGAGGAAAATATGTGTTTCGACTGTGCTCTCTCTGTTATACATGTTTTCTTTTAACTTAGGATAGTAGAATAGAGGAAGTAGAAATGGAGCTCAGTAAAGAAAAAAATAGTCAGTGTGCAGATAAATAGAGTGGGACCGGCAAGTAAATCTGTGAAGAGGAAAAAAATAAATTAGCATCTTTGAAATAGCAGTGGATAATTTAAAACTGAAAAATAATTATATTTGATTTTATTTTATCTTTACCTGAATTATCACACTTTGACATCGAACGAACACACAATGGACATATAGCCGGGATAATATTGGATTTTGTTAATCAGCGGAATAATTCGACCTCAACTTTATTAAACCTTTGATTCTTTTGGGGCATCACATGAACGCTGAATGCATTGGCTTGGGGAACAAGATTTCTCAGATTGGCTTAGTTGTGGGGTTAATATAATTTTGATTGGTTTGGTATTATGCTTAGTTCGATTTGGTTTATCTTGCTGAGTTTTGTTAGCGGTTGGTTGAGTGTTTATTGTAGTGCGATATTGCCTAAAATTGGCTAAAATAATTTCCATGTGGCCTGCGGAGCGGGTAAGCATTTACGATTTTGGGGAAGAGGAGAAAAAAATAATATTTTCGATTAGATCTGCACAAGGACTATTTGGTTATACGTTCATAACGATAACTACATACGTTTGTGTTCTGGGTTGTGTGTGATTGGTGTGTTCTACAGGTGCACTACTTACTAATTATACAGATAAACAAAAGAAAAGTTCAACAAGCGTCTAACAAGGAGGATGGGCATGTTTGTTGAGATAGGATTAGAAGTAAAATCCTTTATCTTTAAAAGTTCATCAATGTTTTTAAGATCAAAATTGAATTAAAAGTTGTAATAAACCTATCAAAACAAAGACAGCCCACCCAATAATAGTTAATTGTTAGTATTTAAGTGTAGTCTGAGTTGTGCTGGTTGGTTAGACACAGTTAGGCCATAAAGGCAATAACACTTACAGTTCATTGTAGTAATCAAAGTTAAAATAATACAGTAACAGAGCATGAAATTATAATACATAAATCAGGCCTGCTTCGACAGGACCTATAGCAACAGTGAAGTAAAGGGGACAAGCAATAGATGTGTTCTCATTGAAGGACTAAGTTAAAAATACGACACTTCGGAGACAGCGCGAAAAAAGAACATAAATACTACATTAAATTCAATCGAATATTTTACCAATTCACGCGCTTGGCACTCAGGATTTTGAGTATGTTCTCAACAACATCAGTGCTTGAGTGGTTACCGCCCAGATCTGTAAGATAGTATATAAAGCGATATAGATGTGTATAGATGTACGTGATTGCAATGTTGTTTACCAGGTGTGCGAATGGCATCGTCGACGATGGTCTGGTAGGTGGCATCTTGAATAACCTTGGCGTGCTCCTTGTGGCCAAGATGGTTCAGCATGTCGATACTGGCGTTGATCATGGCTACGGGATTTGCGATGTTCTTTCCAGCGATGGCGGTGCCAGTGTTTCGGGTGCCTGGCTCGAAGATGGCGTACTGTAGGAAATAAATATTAATTTAAAAAGATAACAAATAGAGTAACAAGAAGCTCACATGATCACCATAGTTCCTGCCAGAAATGAGACCAGCTCCGCCGATCAGACCACAGATGACGTTGGACACAATGGTGCCGTACAGGTTGGTCATGTTCATAACATCGAATTGATGGGGATTGGACACGGCCTGCATGCAGGTGTTGTCGATAATCATGTTGTTGTGCTCCAGTTCGGGATAGTCCTTATGAACGCGGTTCGCCACTTCGAGGAAGAGACCATCGGACAGCTTCATGATGTTCGCCTTGTGAATGGTGGTCACCTTCTTGCGGTTGTTCTGCCGGGCATATTCAAAAGCATACCGAGCAACACGCTCTGCGTTCTCCACGGTGACCACCTTCATGCTCTCCACCACTCCCTTGACCGACTCATGCTCCAGCATAGCGTACTCGCCATCGGTGTTTTGGCGGATGAGGACAATATCAATGTTTTGGTGGCGAGCGGGAATACCAGGATACGATTTGCAGTGCACCACGTTAACGTAGAGATCAAGCTCATTGCGGATGGCCACGTTGCGGGAGACTTCAGTCAAGCTCTGGGACTTGGTCTCGATGTTACCCTTGAGCGCCACGCCGTTCCTTTTGATAGAAGTGATGGCGTACTCCAAGTCGTCGTTACCTTCAGTTGAGGGATCAATATCGATCACCTCGAAGTCGATGGGGGCGCCGCAGTAACGGAAAATCTCGCGCACGTAGGTCATCAGTTCCGGACCGATGCCACCTCCTGGAAGCATGGTGACTCCATGGCGACCACCGTACTGAGCCGAGGGAATATCAGTGCCCTGTTTTTAAAGATAAAGGGATACTATAACCTCAATCATATGGATACAAGTAGTTCGAACTCACTGTGAGCTTCTTTTGCAGCGCCGATTTGGTGTGGGCCACATCCTCAGTCTTCTCCTTGGTCACCAGCAAGGGGTATCCCTTAAATAATGATAAATCCAAAGCGCATTCATTAAATATCCTACTCCCGCATTATGTAATTTCCATTTGTTGGCCAATTTTCCGGCCGTGAAAACTTACGCGAGTGAGGAACGGTGTCTGCGTCTGCAGCAATCTCTGAGTCAAGCGAAGGGCCATGATTTAGGTTTATGTATTAATTGCTTTCAAGCAGCTGCAGACAAGTGCTTTCTTTATCGCGAAAATCACGGCCAATTGCGCTTTATTCTCCTGGCCAAAATTGACACACTCTTCTTCTTTCCTGACCAAGAACAGCTGAAGTCAGCTGATTGACCAGGGCTGACACGCTACCTATTCATAGACGGAAAAAGCTGAATATAAAATAAGCAAATAAGGCTCAATAGTATTAAAATTTTAAAATGTTTTCAACTTTTAAGTTAATTAAATATTTAAATTTATATTTTCAGCATTTTCCGATTTTATAGTCCAATTTCAAATGTTCAAATCTGGCAATAAATTTGCCAACCTGACAATACTACTCCAGACCCTCAAACAGTTGTTACGTTAACAACCGAATTGAAAAAGTTTGTTTATTGAATTAATTCCGTGAATATCACACCGGCATGACTTAAACTAGGTGTGAGCCTTAAGTTTATAGGATATGGCGGCAGATTTAGCTCAGGAGACGGCCGGTGGGTCTATACAGCTTCACGTGCAGGATCCAGTCCAAAAATTTACCTTCCTCCATGCGCTCGTTGTAAATATTAAAAAAAATGCATTAAAGGAATCTTAAGGTAAGAAACTATTTACTTTTAGGCTGGAGGCGTGGCTGGCGTGGTAGTGGACATAGCCCTGTTCCCCATAGACACTGTAAAGACGAGACTACAAAGCGAGCTGGGATTTTGGCGGGCTGGGGGATTCCGAGGAATTTATAAAGGACTGGCTCCTGCGGCTGCCGGAAGTGCTCCAACTGCAGCTCTTTTTTTCTGCGCATATGAATGTGGCAAGCAGCTCCTCAGTTCTGCCACGCATACCAAAGACTCTCCCTATGTTCACATGGCGGCAGCCTCTGCCGCCGAAGTGGTAAGATTTTCAAGCATTTTTGAATGATAGTCCGATTGATAAATAAAAATCTATTTCATCTCTTAGTTGGCTTGTTTAATCCGTGTTCCAGTGGAGATAGCCAAGCAGCGCTCCCAAACAATATTGGGTCACAAGCAGCAGCTGTCTGCCTTCCAAATCCTGCTCCGAGCCTACCGTACTGAGGGACTGCGTCGTGGGCTCTATCGCGGATTTGGTTCGACCATAATGCGAGAGATACCCTTCAGCCTTATACAGTTTCCCCTTTGGGAGTACTTCAAACTGCAATGGACTCCAGTGACGGGCTATGAGTCCAGTCCACTCTCTGTGGCACTTTGTGGAGCAGTTGCAGGTGGAATATCAGCGGGCCTGACTACTCCACTGGACGTGGTCAAAACTCGCATCATGCTGGCAGAGAAAGAAAGTTTAAACAGAAGACGAAATGCTCGAAGCATTCTTCATGGCATTTATGTCGAAAGGGGAATAAGCGGGTAAATATTTAACTTTACCTTTGCCATTACACAATAATTTTTTACAATAAGTATAAACCAATTAACAAACATTTATTTTAAACTTCAAAAAATATTATTTTTAAGCTAGGTTTTGCCCCTTTCAATGATTAAATTATTTATTATGTACATGTTTTATTTATTAATAATACAATTGATGTTTATTATTTTTCAGTCTGTTTGCTGGATTTGTGCCCAGAGTTCTTTGGATCACGCTGGGCGGTGCATTCTTCTTTGGCTTTTACGATTTGACGACGCGACTACTGGGCGCCACAAATACTGACAAATAAAATAGGTCTATTTTCGTTGTATAGTTTACATGTAATAGAGGCACGTAGTTTTTATAGTAAGCCGATGACAACCACCTGGAGCACAACGTGGACAATAAAGTTTATTCAAGTCTCGCAACGAAGACATATTTTGTTTCTTTTTAGGAAATTAAGGGATCATTTCGTCGCTGTTGGAATATAAAAGCGAATTATAAATGGAGAACTGCTTTCTATCAACCTTACTTACATCCTCTATGTGGAGGCGTCCTTGTAGAAGACTTTCTCCGAGATCATCCCCGCAAGCCATTGGCACATCAGAATCCTCATCGTCCACGTTAATATATCCACTTCTTGGCGGAGCTCTGTGCTTCAGACATGACCAGGAGCACCGACAGCGACTACGTGACATGGCATAGACCTAGAAAATGTCCCAAATACATAAATTAAGCTAAACAAATGCAAATGCACTTGAATAAACAGACAGCGTCTGTTGAGATAAGAAAAGTAACGCACCAAAGCTGCTAGAATAAAAATGCCAACAAGCACTGAAATCGGCAGCCATATATACTGGGCATCGTCAGGATGTAGTATATCCGCGCCAGGATCAATTGTGGTCGTCTCTACCTTAAAGTACATACCCGCTTTCTTGAGGAAAACTATGACAAGGCGATACAAGAAAGAAGTTAAAAGTAAATTGCACCAAAAGAGCTCTCAGAAATTTAAAAGTAAGTCACAGTAGCATCAAAAGTATGCTGAGGAACGTTGGAGAGTGGAACATAAAATTGTTGGAAGTAAATTAAAAAAAAACATTATTTTATCATGTTGTTGTATTGAAAATCTATTTAAGTATATCCTCTTTAGTTTTCTCTTCTAAATAATCAGATTAGTTTGTTATTTGAAGAGCCGAAAATTTGAAAATTTGAAAGCGCGCCATATTTTTTCAATTCCGCATTCCATTCCGCAGTCTGGCCGGCAGGCGACGCTACCTTGACTTCCTTTCTGTGTTTATTTTTCATTTCTTTTTCCAAGACGAAATTTACTGTTATAAAGAGTATTAAAAACAAGGATCCCGACTTAATTAAATAATGGATCTTCAAACGACAAAACAGGGCGCAGTTCGTCCTTTCAGAATTCTGAAATGCGGCAGCAAATCCGAGGTGGCAGCTCCTGTGGAAAGTGCGTCCCGAGAAGTCTCATGCGGGAGCTTCCCAGTTCTGGATCTGCAAAATAACTGCCGCCTGTGTCTCGAGGAACCCAATCCCCGTCTAATGTTGGACATGTCTGCCTGCTATGACCAGGAATCAGGCTTGAGCTACTATGACTGCTATGAAATTTGTACCAGAGAGGATCTCCGCCAGAAACCCAGTCATGAGCCCCGGTCTCTGTGTAAACGTTGCGCTGTGGAACTTCAGTGGGCCTATGACTTTCATAAAAAAGTGACTCTGGCTAATCAGCAGTTGTTGGAGATATTCGAGTCCTCCGCTCAGGACCCCGCCGAACAAGAAACGGTAGACGATGAGTTGGATGAGGAGTACTTGGTAGAGGAAGATGAAAATGAGGAGGATGGAGTAAACAAAGTGGAGGAAAATGAGCAAGAATCTCAAGAAGAAAACGACGTATTGTCCCGCCAAGGGTCTTCCGGAATAGTCAGTTGCAAATTCTGCCACAAGGTTTTCAAAAATCGGTCCCGTATGGTGACGCACGAGATAATTCACCTAAGCAACCGACCCCGATTCCAGTGCACCCAATGCAACAGGGTCTATCTCACCAAGCAGGCGCTTAAAGTCCATGTGGACGCGAAGCACCAGCAGTCTGGCGTCACCTGCGACACATGCGGTAAAGTCTTTGCCATTGCCAAGGCTCTGGAGATACACAAACGCTACCACTCAAGGGATTTCCCCTTCGCCTGTGACCTATGCGATCGCAAGTATGCTCAACGATCCCACCTAACCGTCCATCGAAAAGTGAAGCACAGTGGAGAACGATTTATTTGCGAATATGGCAACTGTAATAAGACGTTTACGTCGTCTTCATCGCTACGCTATCATGAATATACGCACACGACTATGCCATTTGAATGTGGACACTGCCAGAAACGGTTTCCAGGTCGAACAAAGTATGTATTTTCGTTAACCAAATGTAGATTCTAATATTTTTTATTATTTTAGACTGCGCGTGCACATAGAAAACAGCCACAACCGGGTAGTAGAGATCGATGAACTCGAGGAAATGAGAAAATTTCGTGTATCCCGCTCCAAGCTGGTTTTGACAAAGATTAATGTAAAGAAATAGCTATAATTTAAAATGTATCCTAACAAAACAAAAATTATGTGATAAATTAGATAAGTAGTATCAGAAGCTGATTATTTGTTCTTACAAATATCACATACAGTTTATTTTACGCTTTGCTTTGGTTAACTTACACTGATAGGTTAGATAAACACATATAAACGGATAGATTTTCGATATAGACAAAATAAATGCTGCTACATCTGATTAGTATACTGATGGATGCGCCAGCCACACGAGTCCCTCAATTTGCTAGCGTAAGTGTCATTGGCATGGCTTTGGCCAGGGCCGTGGAGTCGTCTGGATGGGAGGAGCCAGTGGCGGTGCCAGTCGTGGTGGTGGCTACGTTTCCGTTTCCAGCCTCTGCCCGCTTTCGTGAGGTGATCTTTTTCCAGCCGCGCAAGAACACCTGGTTGCGGTACTTGGGCGTAGTAAAGGTATACAGAATCGGATTGACCGCCGAGTTCAGGGGGATCACAAAGACCACCAGCCAGGCGTAGATATCGTCGGAGATATTGTAGTTGAAGAACACCCAAATCTTCATTACGATGATGGGCACCCAGCAAAGGACGTCGGTCAGGACGATGAAAAAGAACCTCACCGCAAACTCGCAGTCTAGGAGAGTCAGTGGAGTGGCACTTCGTGTCCTCCATATGGAGATTAGCAAAGCCGTATATAACATCGCGATCATCACCAGGAGGAGCAGGTTAACGCCCAGAAAGACGAATGCCGAGTACAGCCAGCCAAGTGGAAACGGCTCGTGAATGTGCAGGGGAAAACAGGTGCCAGAGTAGGATCCGTAGTAGGGCAGGCTGCTGGAGCGCCAGAGAAGCACTGGTACGACCGCCAAACCTACTCCTGTCAGCCAGATGCAGAGCAATGCCAGCCACATCACTCGGCTTCCGATGCTGCGATGGCCTCGGAAAGGGTCCGCAATCAGCAGGAAGCGTTCCAACGACATAAAGGCCAGGATTAACATGGAAACCTCAGAGGAACTCACAGCTAGGGTTCCTATAACCGTGCACTGCCACGAGGTAATCCAGTCCAAAACCACTCTGCACAATAAGAAGTTGTTATTTAATATTATTTGCGTTAATGTTTTGAAATGTAAACATACTGGTAATACTTGTTCCTGTAGCGATAGTCCTGTATTCCTATGGTGACCAAATAGAAACCCATTAGCATGTCAGCCAGTGCCAAGTTTCGAATGACCATCGTCACCGCCATGTTTTCGTCCCGGTATATGAAGCGCCCCCAAAGAACCAGCACATTGCCAGCTATCGTCAAGGTGGCCATTACCCAAGTGGAGTATCTGAGGACGGGCTTGCTCAACAAGTCTTGGAAGGAGCTAACCCCATCGGTGGAGGGTCTGCACAGCTTCACCCTCGGCGTCATCGAGCAGTAGAAGAACCGATCGAAGACAATGTATGTCAGATTTCGCATGGAGTTTATTGCCTTAAAGTCGATGTTATCATATCGGATGCCTGTGAGATTCAGAAAGGAAATGTTCAGTGGCTCCAGAAGATTGCGGTGGACCTGAAGCGGCATTTGAGCCAGAGAGCTGGAAGGCAAGAACACAATTGAGTGAACAACAGACTTTGGGCAAACCAATTTTTAAATTAGATGTTTAAGTTAAGAAGTTGGCTTATACTTACAGGGCCTCCAATCTGGAATTGTGCAGAAATGTTTCTCCAGATAACTCCTTAATGGGATTACCAACGAGGCGGCTGTAAAACGAAACACACGTCTCAGAATTATTCGCAGATACCAGGTTACTCATACGCCGCGTTGCCGCATAATGGCCCGCATGTCGCGCTGATAAAGCCGCCACACGTTAACGCTTTAAAACTGCCCAAAAAAAGTATCTCCCTTGGCATGGCTTTAAGCCACATCCAGCCGAAGCTTGAGCTTTTGAAAGTCACATAATAAAATCCCGCTTGGGAGCATAATAACGAAAATTCTTATTTAATAGCTGGCTGAGTATAAATCAGCGCACAAACACTGTCTATCAGTGGCGGGCTAACAGAGATGCAACTGGCTATGCCAAAGTGTGTTGGCAGGAAGGAGCGCATCATTCATGGCAGACAGGAGGTGCCACAGTGGTTGCGAGGCCACTCGAAAAGACTTTACACATGTGCCACTAACATTATATGTGCGGACATCACACTAATGTTTTCACCCCGGGATCGGGGTGTTTCGGTTCCACCGTGTCACGTCCCTGGGAACTGCTGCAGCTGATGCAGAAGTTGGGGGCTGGAATTGAATCTGACGTTGAGCTCTTTGCTGGAGCTCCATTGCTTGCACTTGTCTGGTCAATCAATGCCGAAGCGCCAACCGCCAACTGTTAACAGTTTGTTTTTATGGATTGTCGCACAAAGACAATGGACACGCCCTCCAGTTTCAGCCCCCAAACGTCCACATATTGCTTGTAATTGCTCGATGGCCATAAAGTTGCCGGACAATCCTGTCCCTTTTTGTTTTGGGTTTTTTTTCGGGAAAAGCTTAAACTAAATATTTAACTCGGCCGAAAATTGAGCCACCGAAAATGGGTCGGCCTGGCTTTCAAATTATTATGTAAATTTCTAATTAATTATTGAGGGCCAGGCCTTTCGGAGCGGCTGCCTTCATTATTTTTCCTGTGGCTTCTGGCCGCATAAACAGCGTACTTAATAACTCCATAAATATCTGGGGCTGCCAGACAGCGACGAGGACACGACACACGAGCACAATTAACATAATTCTCAGGCAACAAGTTGCCGTCCCTTGATGGGCGCCCAAATAAGCTCCAAATAATGCCAATTGCTCATGGTGGAGCACATCCAGTGCCCACACACACACACACACACGTGTCCCAGAAAAGTAGGCAATGCAAAGTGCGTCACAATCAAAAAGGACTGCAGGAATGGGGCATTCAAACGGTCAGTGCGCATTTAAGAATATGACAAATAATTACACTCGGAGTAGTATTAGTGCGCTACGTGCAAAAAGCAAAAAAATAATGGCGAACATAACGCAAAGGTATAGTTCATGTCGAACCTGACCCTGAATACCCTGCTCAGGGAAGGAAAGGCAACTATTTAATGGCACTTGCTTCAAGATAGTTAGACTGTGGAACACTGATCCTCTTCTAATCATGTAGTATATTATTTAATATAGAATTTATTTATGATATTTGAGGAAACTATCCAAGTTGAATCTTGATTATGTACTTTTTCAATTGTACCCCTTTCGACGGAGAGAGCATGTTAACCAAATGAAACCATTTGCGCTTCTCTTGCAAATGACACGTTTCAATTGTGAATTCTTTCGGGGCAATGTGCCCTGCGGATGTCCTGCGGCATTTGTTGCATAGTCCGTCCGGAGGCGGCGCCGGAGAGGAGCTTAGGGTGACCATAATTAACGTCACAGCCACGTTGACCGGACAATGCGGGGACTTGAAGGTCTTTAAAACCAATTCTTTGTACGAGAATCTCTGTAATGACCTGTCAGTGGCTCAGTGGCTTGACACGAGGAATCAAATTAGTGCAGCGATTTCTCAAATATTTTCGTTTGTTTTATGTCCAGCGTGGCGCTGCCACCCAAACCCCCGAGGGATACCGAAAACAAAACAAATCAGCAGAAATTGCTGGAGGAAGACAGCTACATGAGCAGCATTTAGATGCGTATCTGATAGATACAAATACACAGACACCCCTGCCATCGGAATTTCTGTGCAGTTCTTTCCCCCGCTCTGTGGCCATAAAAGTCTTACACTTGCCACACAAGCTCTCCGGAATGCCGAGAAATTCCTCGCACGCCAGCCAGCAAAGGGCAAATTATTTGCATGGATCTGGCGCGAGGAGGGACACTCGCGGGAGCGGAAAGGTTACCAAGGAGGTGCGAAGTGAGAGATGGGAGGTGTCATCAACAGGCGTAAAGGATTCACTGTTTTGGGGTTGTCGTGGTGGTGATGGAGCTCGATCTAATGAAGCAATGACGATTGGGGGATACCGCCCCGAGTCGATTTCAATAAACTCCTTCATTATTGGCCAACAACTTGGCCCAGAGTTGGTTACAGCTACTGCTTTCTGGCCAAGGCTTTGGCGAAATTGTTTTCACATAAAATACAAATTTATTTGCATTTTTATTTGGTCATAATAATGTTTGTTTATTCGTATCTCTTTCTGCGTTAGCCAGAAGTCAAAGGCATATCATCTTGTCCCAAAAGATATACAATGCTCTGGCCAAAATTCGTTTTTTCTTGTGGTGTGTGTGTGTGTGTGTGTGTGTATTGTACACTGAATCTGGTCAAGCCCGAGTGTGTCTGTGTGAAGGAGTGTGTTATCATCCTTGATATGCTGATGTATATGCTGGCTGGTTTGTAAATTTATTAAGGCCACAGCTTGATGCTAGACGATGGATGTGGAGTTGACGGAGACATTTATTGAATATGCCACTGATATATGGTTATGAAAGCCAGAAAGCAACATCAAATTCTTATTTCTGCCACACAGCTTAAAGCGATCAAGCAAATGGAATTTATTTGCCACCAATCTTTAAATGCCATATTTTCCCTCCATATTATTAAGCGCACACCATGTTGTTCGAGGCTTATAAAATTTCTTCCTCAAAGCGTTAAATAATTTGTTTCATTTTTCTTTTACGACTTTACGACTTGTGTTTATAGATTGCTTTAGAGTTTCCCATAAACTACATATGACTATAAAGGTTAGATTAGTTGCCCGGGGGCAGGAAAACTTTCCTACAATGTGGGCGTGCTCAAGATCATAAAAAAATATTTTTCATCTTTGACTTTCAAAGGAATAAGCTCCTCCGAAGAGAAGAGAATGTTAGCCTTTTTTCCCTAGCTCTAATTTATCTGTTTAAGGGCGAAAAAGTTTTCAACTTGAGTTTTTCATGAACTGCGACAACATGGCGTATACGTAATTGCGCATTAATGAACTGAAATTATTTTCATCGAATATGGTTTTGAATCACAAAGCCTGAATCACTTCGGGGCGTCGGCTAGTTGAAATCCTTTGCCAAATTATTATTTTCTTATCCTGTCGCTTTGTTCTGCGCTGATTTTTTGACCACAGACCGAGTTCATTTACTTCTGGCCCTGCATTATTCGTATTATTATGCTAATTAGCTTGGTGTCGCCATAATTCATGCTTAGTGTCGGTGTAAAAGTTTCACCCATTCCCATTCTAAACGAAATACAATCCAAAATATACTTACATGTCTCGCAGGTTCGTTAAATTTTCAAAGGCTAGTCCATGGATGTGGGTGATAATATTATGTTGCAGGTCTCTATAATTCAAAAGCATAAACACAATTTGTATTTAATGTTAAAATATAAAGAATTCTAGAGAATAATTTAAGTTCCCATGAAATTCATCGCTCCCATTCGTTTCCAATCACTGTAAAGGTTAACACATTTATTTACGTTGTGCAATTTGGGTAACTGATTTATTTTCAGTTAGCAGCAAGGCGTCGGGTACCCAGACGACCCATTGACTTATATTGTCAGCTATTGATGCATAAATTAATGATTATATACGCTCCAGCCTGACAACACCATGTGGGGAGGCCTCTGACAAATGCTTTCAAATTGTCTTGGAAGCCTGTCGCCGAAAGTGTGTTTGGTTTATTTAATACTCTTTCGAATATTCATTCCAAGAATTGCAAGAATAAAATATTTTAAAGATTTTTCGTCAAAATTCCAGGGGATCCCCTTCAAAAAGTATAAAAAACACATGGAGGCACAAAATGGCCCCTAGCGATGGCCATATCTCTGCCAATAATAATCCGATTCTTGAGCGGAATACCTTAAACGATTTGTGGATAGATTCTCCACCAATCTCCATTCAAATCCAAGAAAAAAATATTTTTTAGATTTTTCGTCAAAATTCCAGGGGATCCCCTTCAAAAAGTATAAAAAACACATGGAGGCACAAAATGGCCCCTAGCGATGGCCATATCTCTGCCAATAATAATCCGATTCTTGAGCGGAATACCTTAAACGATTTGTTGATCAATTCTCCACCAATCTGCATTAAAATCCAAAAAAAAAATATTTTTAAGATTTTTCGTCAATATTCCAGGGGGTCCCTTTCAAAAAGTATAAAAACGCATGGAGGCACAAAATGGCTCCCAGCAATGGCTATATCTCTGCCACTAATAATCCGATTCTTGAGCGGAATACCTTAAACGATTTGTAGATCAATTCTCCACGAACCTGCATCAAAATCCAAGAAAAAAATATTTTTTAGATTTTTCGTCAAAATTCCAGGGGATCCCCTTCAAAAAGTATAAAAAACACATGGAGGCACAAAATGGCTCCTAGCGATGGCTATATCTCTGCCACTAATAATCCGATTCTTGAGCGGAATACCTTAAACGATTTGTAGATCAATTCTCCACGAACCTGCATCAAAATCCAAGAAAAAAATATTTTTTAGATTTTTCGTCAAAATTCCAGGGGATCCCCTTCAAAAAGTATAAAAAAACGCATGGAGGCACAAAATGGCTCCCAGCAATGGCTATATCTCTGCCACTAATAATCCGATTCTTGAGCGGAATACCTTAAACGATTTGTAGATCAATTCTCCACGAACCTGCATCAAAATCCAAGAAAAAAATATTTTTTAGATTTTTCGTCAAAATTCCAGGGGATCCCCTTCAAAAAGTATAAAAAACGCATGGAGGCACAAAATGGCTCCCAGCAATGGCTATATCTCTGCCACTAATAATCCGATTCTTGAGCGGAATACCTTAAACGATTTGTAGATCAATTCTCCACGAACCTGCATCAAAATCCAAGAAAAAAATATTTTTTAGATTTTTCGTCAAAATTCCAGGGGATCCCCTTCAAAAAGTATAAAAAACACATGGAGGCACAAAATGGCCCCTAGCGATGGCTCATATCTCTGCCACTAATAATCCGATTCTTGAGCGGAATACCTTAAACGATTTGTAGATCAATTCTCCACGAACCTGCATCAAAATCCAAGAAAAAAATATTTTTTAGATTTTTCGTCCTATTTTTTATGGGATCTCCTTAAAAAAATGTACACGCAAATGTAGGCAAAACACGGCCTATTCAGTCGGCTGCATCTTCGTTTTTCAGGGAATGCTGATGTCAAAGATTTGCAAGTCTATTGTTCATGAACCTCCATTAAATAAAACCAAAATGGTGAAAATATAATATTTATATACTATGAGAGAGACACAAGTATCTTCGACCTGGAAAGGTATTTCTGTTTCGGTGTGCTTTTTTCTTACCCTCCTTTAAATATCTGTTTAGCATATGTTATTTGGGTAAACAATAAAAGTGCCAATTTATGTGTATCGGTGCATAAATTCGGTTGTTCCTTTTTATGCCGGCAAAAGGTGTCGATGTATGGATATTGTTTTCAATGTCATTTCAATAGAAGTGCGAATGGCCGATACTCGTTCTCATCCTTATAGGTGTTTATTCCCATTTTACTTTCTGAGCAACAATGTAACCCACATAAATCTCCCAATGTAAACAAGTAGACGAAAAAGATCTGCCAAATCGAAAGCAAAATGCAGCGAAGAGTAAAAATTACGCATACGCCCCATAAAATCTAAGTACGGCATATTTCAATAGATTTTTCGACACTTGCCGGCATCTTTTTCGTCTTTTTTCTTGTTATTTAAGGGGAAAGTTGATTGTTTTACTTACAGCAAATGTAAATTATCCAATTGGGAAAAAGTTTCCTCGCCAATATATTCGATTCGATTGAAATCCAAATAACTGTAAGGAGGAAAGATAAATTTATAAAAGCAGGCGGGCGGGATAAAGAAAAGAATCTAGCTAAGCTCCAGGCCTAGTTTTTTTTTTTTATATATTTTTGGGTATGGCAGTGCTGAAACTTAAGCTTTTTTCTATGCTTGTGTGGACATGTGAGGAATGTTTCGTTAGCAGATTAAGATAGAAAAAAATATAACTAAAGTCAGGCATTTTGTATCACTCACGTAAATAGCTTTAACATTGTAACCATAGAGCTTGAGCAAACTCTACTTTGTAACTTCCATTTACCCCTTACAGACTACACAAATACAGCAACTAGGACAGTATTTTGCTAGTCTTTAACTAAATCACCTAGCAGTAGTGAGCTTATGGCACAGGACTGTGGAACCTCGTCAATCCATCAGAACACCCAATACGCAACTAACCCAATGAGATGGGTGGGTAGCTGCTTTTAACAATGGCAGACAGTGTAAAGCATTTTACGCTTGAATACATCAGCAGAACGTCCAGGCACCGACCGGCTTCCCTTTTTAGGATTTAATCTCACAAATAGGAGAGAAGCTCCCCCGCCAGTATTACGACCCAATTCGATTTACTCACACTTCGTAGAGCGAGGAGATTTTCGGCAGCTGCACGTTGCGCAATGTGAGACGATTCCGGCTGAGGACGAGCCACTCCAGCCGGCGGATGAACCGCAGCTGCTCCATAGGAAACTGGCGGAGATGGTTGTTCACCAGGAACAGCCACTGAAGGTTATGCAGGCCGTGGAACACACCGTGCGGCAGGTGGCTGATATTGTTGTGGCTCACATCGAGTCGCTCCAGATGTTCGAGGCCGCTGAAACTGCCCAGCGGCACGTGTGATATGTTGTTGTATTTGAGAGTCCTGAAAGGGGGACAAAATGTGAAATAAAAAATATATTTTATAGAAAATTTCTATTAACAAAGGAATCTGGTTACAAGACACTAATATCCCTATTCTAAAACTCCTAAACTCACAGTTTTTGTAGACGCGTGATATTAGCAAACAAGTTGTCCCTCAGAGTGATGTTGTTTCGGATGATGATCAGGTTGGTAACCTCCGGACTGATTTTAGGAAATCGACGTAGTTTGGCAAAACGACCGCAGTAGAGTATGGTTCCCTGTCCGCATTTGCAGACGCGTGGATATGTGACGATATCTAAGGGAATGTGTATTAAGAATAAGTTTATTCCCTCCAGGTATTAGTCAGAACCAGACCGCACTCGTCCTACGTTTTAAATCCCCTTATCCCCACTTACCACAAGTCTGGCTTAGAATTTGGCTCTGATTACTTTGCACCACGCGCGGTGATAGATCCAGGTTGCTCGCATTGGAGCCAGACAGGCTGAGGCGCTGATTAAGCTGCTGCTGTTGCTTCTTCTCGATGGCATTACGCACAATCTTGTCGGCCATCTCCTTGCTCCCGTAGAGCAGTCCGCACTCCACCGGGTGCTCGTCGCTCTTGTCGGCGCAGTCCGGCCGACTGTCGCATATCTGTCGCTGAGGAACGCACAGCGTGCCGTTGTCGCAGGAGTAACTGCCTGTAGGACAGGGTCCTGACAAAGAAGACACACAATATTTAAACTTAAATATTTAATACTATTTGATTTATAAAATATGTATTCTGTAAGTTTTTCCTCAGGCTTATCGCCATTCTGATAGGAACAACGCGGCGTATGAGTAATTATTCTAATCGCTGACATGCAAACTTTAAACTTAAAACTCGGAATGTCAACTGGATTTTTGATGTTTCCCTTTCCCTTTTTGCCACAAAGAACTTCAGCTTATTGTTTGGTTGCTTTTTCCAAGACATGGAAATTAAACTTAATGTCCAAAAAGTTGTCGTCAATCTTTTCGCTTGATTTTGAGAGGTTCGCTTTGTTAACAATATGTTTTTGGTGTATACCAAGTACATGATTCAATTGAATGGATGGTGTGGATGGAATTAATAAGCCAAAGAAACTAATTTATCCAGAAAAGTTTAACAACATATTTCACAGGCGTTTTACAGGGATTTCTTATTATTAGATTTAATTCTTTCAAAGAATTTTTTCTGCCCGAATGCCTACAACTTTTTCGGGCAATTGTCGTAAAATGAAACGACAATTCTCCTTTTGCATTTTATCATTTTTACGATTTGTTTGGGTGGCCCCTGTTGTATATTGAGCAATTCAAATGACGAGATTATGGAATATTGTAGTTCATTAGACAAATGAGCGAGTAAGAGCTGTGCACCTTGAGGAGGTTTTAATTCATTTGAAAGGATTGCGTCAGAAGACAGATATTTTGATGTTTTCGACAACATGGACATAAAAACTCTGAACAGATAGATCTTTTAATTGAAGAGGTTTAAGTAGTAATAAGCTTGTTGGTAAAGTGGGTTTATTACCCCCCAAAAATGTTCCACAAGCTGTTCAAGTCAACGCTAAAATTAACACATTGTTTAATACGCTTTCGGATATATTTATGCATTTCCGTTTCCTCAGCGCCATTTCCTTTGGAACATTACTGCTGGAGCATACTCCTCCATACCATGTCCCCCGATATATCCTTACTAACTTCATTAGATAAGGTCGTGCTCTCGCACACACGTTCACCGGCAATGTGCATTAGCAAGAATTTCAATTTCATTGTGTCTATGACAGAGACGCATAAAAAACACAAATCATAGCGCTTCTGGCTTTGTTCTGCCCAGCTCTACCATAATCCCCATATTCTTGGGATCATTTAAACCTAAGCAGGAAAACTGCTCTCTGGCAGATAAATAATTTCTGGTTTTTGCCAGGGTGATGCATGTACTTTGAATCCGAGGCGACAAAATGGCATAAATCAAACATGTTTTGCCTATATCAGGCTCGGCCTGTATGGCAAATCAATACGCAAATTGGCATAAAAAATGTAATATTGTAGCAGCAAAAAGCGGCGCAAATTTCTCGATATTGATACTCGTAAAACAAGATAAAAGCCTAGCCTGGCGTGGCCTGGCCTGGCCTGGAACAAGGAACCACAACATACCAACGACCAGAGGCCAAAAATATATACACACTTATACGCACAATATGGATGTGCGAAAATTGTTTTTCGCTCAAGACAAAGTTTTCGCCGTGCTTGTATTTATTTTTTATGGTCAGGCGTTTGTTGCCGTTTTTGTTTTTCTTTTTGCTATTGTATTTTTTATCGTATTAAACAACAAATTACTTTCAAATACTTTTGAGTATAAAATTTATGGGCATTCTGCAGTTAGGAATTTGATTTGGTTTTTGTTTGTCCTTCAGGAAGCCTTTCGGCCCATCGGTTGGCGGGGGTCGTGTGATTGATAAATGCGAAAATCATAAACTTTGCAACTTAAATTCGCAATAAAAACAATGTTTCCATCTTCTAATGTTACTAATATTAATAAAATCTGTAGTTCCTTTCCATTTTTTTCATTTTTTTGCTGACTAAATGGTTTTAATAATTTAAGCTTTATTTCTTGGGAAATTGAATCATACTTGAATAAATAATACTTGTCTTAAATCACAAGTTGTCGATCACTTACCGAGACTCAAGTAAAATATGAGAGCGGCCAGGAACAGGACAATGGTCATCAGGCAGACGCCCACGGCGATGCTCCTTCCGTAGACCATCGCGATTTATCGGTTTGGCCAAGTTCGTCCTGTTTTCGAAAGCTTCGCTTATCTAATTAGCTGGCCAGCGTGGCTGCACTGGCTCCTTGACCGAGTTCATCATTAGCAGCGCTCAATTCCCACTCCGGCCACGCCTCCAGCCGCCCACCAACCGCAGAAAGCAGCGAATGACAACAACAGCAACACCAATGCCGTGCTGACTCATTGAGTTTTTATATTATTATTTCTTATATCGCTTCGTCTATTTTTTTTTTTTTTTTTTTGTTAATTTCTTGTCACTTCATTTGGCTAATGTTCCCAGCTCATTTAGAAGAGTTTTAAGTACCAGGATTACATAGCAGATGGAGCGGAAGGATCCTGGGGAGTGGGAAGAGCGGTTTCAAAATTAATATTTCGTATGGTAAGTGCTTTCCACTTGGAGGGTTTCGATTTCAGCATTGCAGAAATGAATTTAATGGGATAAAAGTGTCTTTTTTGATGGACATTGAAATTTGAAGTTATCCAAGGACACTTAAGGATAGCTTGTTTTTATCTTAACTGCTATGGTACTGGAATGGTACTTAACTGGAACTGATACCTGTGTAGTTCTTAGAAGCACTGTCCTTTAGAGTTAAATATGTCAACTAAATAGCAACTATAAACAAATTGTCCTTTTATTAGATTGTTTAAAAAAAAGAGAATAAACCTGTCATAATTTCGATAAAAATATTTTAATACAAGAATACGAAATAATTGAAGAAATGAATCCTGCTGATTTTCTAAATTACTTTCTTTGCGAGCCGTTCAAAATAAAACCATTAATGCTTCCATCATATGGTTCTATTTTTTAAGGAGCCGCTTTTATTTCCTAATTTATTCAACACATTAAGCCAAACTCAAGGATATAAAGTTGCCGAATCTACTAAAATACAAAATGGAAGTGCAATATGTGACCGGCATTTACGGGCCCCTTTCTGAGACATTTCTTCTCTGGCTGATTAAATTTCGCTTAATTGAGTCCGAGATGGGGGACCCAGGACCTCCTGGGAGGCCTCAAGGTCAGCCGGAGACAAATCATAATTTCCGCAAAAGGTCATCGAGTAGCTATCCCGGCACATTGTTGTGGCATGCATGATCCCAAAAGACGAAACAGGGACACTCATTATCGCAATCATCGCAATTGAACAGCATTTGGTGTGGAAAAGTGTCGTAAAAACGGAACAGTTTTGTTCCTTTTTCTTTTCCACGGCTACTCGATGCTCCCTTGGCCACTTTATAGATTGTGTCACTCCGATAGGAGGCGAGAAACCGACCATTTAAATGTGTGCTCGTCCCTCCCTTTATTTTTATTTTTTTTTTTTGGGCCACTCTCACTGCCCTGTTAAGTAGGCAATACCCTTTATGTTCAAAATTTCAGCGGGAACTGTTTGAACCGCGCGCGTTGCCAAAAAAAATGAATCTTTTCAGGCAATCCTCGAAATACAACCAAACACTTTCGCGGACATCGGCCAACTGAAGCTGGTGACAGCATTTGTTGCTGATTTTGTTTTCCTCCGCAAAGAAGAAAGGCGGCAGAGCAGCAGCAGCGCTGTTGGCCCTTCGGGTGTCCTCCGAGAATTCGGGTGGTCGCCGTGGAAGGGTCCGTTGAGCTGCTGCGGCATGCATTCCCTTCCGAATATCCTTAGCCGCAACAAACACTGAAGATTGAACTCCCAGTGGCGAAAGTGGTATTGTTTCTTTACATCCTTAATAATAAATAAATTATGTTCAATTCTTAAATACTTTTTTCCCAAGACCCTCAAAGTTAAAAAACATTATCCTTTTGCGATTTAAAGGAAAAAATTATAAAATGTATTTATTAGCTAATTAATAGTTCAATTAGAATTGTGTCTAAACATTTTTAAAATTTAAAGTTTATAGTAAAATGTAATAATTACTAAATTGCATTAGGTTGGTGTTATTAGTGTTTTTTTTACTATCAAAGTGGCGTAATATTGCTAATTAAAATCATAATACACAGAAGCTACTCTTTGTATTTTGTTAAACGCGTATAATTCTAAAAAATATTTATTGTATATTAATGCATTGTGGTTTATGCTTCGTTATTCGGTGGCTAAGGCTAAGCACTTTAGAAGTGAAGATTTTCAACAAAGCATTGCTAATTTGTTTGCTAAAGCTGCGCTAATTGCTAAGTACTATACGATTTTGTGTGTTAATCGAATTGAGAATTCTATAATGAATTATTCGTGGGAGACAAATCACTAAGTGCACTACTTAAACGTTAAAAAGGCGGTTCAAGTTTCGTTACGTTCGAATTATTGCAACAATTAAAGTTCCCCTTAAGTAACAACTAATGGCGAAATATAAGGTTTGAAAACGGTTTTTGTTTACATTTAGACTAGCAACAAAAGTTAAATAAGAGTATAGCACACAAAATTAAAAACAAGGGGAATGTTTTTAGAATCTTTGACTACATTAAAGTACAAAATAAAAACGGTGTAGAATTCGTTCTCGTGCATTTAAAAATGTGTGTTCGAAACTTCTATCATTTATCATTGCTTTGAGAGATCCATAGTGTGGTTGGAAATTAAGTTTACTAGAACAATTCTCGAGCACATAGATTATTGTAAATTTGTGAAGACTGTATAAAATTGTGATATTCATATGGAATCCGTTTTGTGCCAACTCCATTATGCATTAACGATATGTTCATAAATTTTGTTCCCAAATATTGTTTTTACGAAGGAATACAATTAGAAAAATATGTTCGTTTTCTAAAGCTCCTTTAGACCCAAACTCCATGTGGATTTTTACTGGTGGGAACAGCCGTCTCAAGCTGCCGAGGCGAACCAATGATGCGACGACTGCTGCCTTGCTTGTTGGGCCCCTCCAACAAGTGTTTGATCTCCTCCGTGGTGGTCACTGTTAGGCTCTGCAGATTCACTTCCTTCATTTCATTAACCAATTGTTCCACCTGCCTTTTCTTCTCGGCAATGGCGTGCTCGATCATCAGCAGTTCCTTCTTCAAACTATCAGCGGTTTTGTTTGAAGAATCGGTATTGTGCAGAGCCTGATCGATCTCGCTTTGTATCCGTTCCATTTCCATCAAAAAGTCTCGCTCCACAGTTTGTCTATAAACAGTTTTAAAGTCAATAAAATAATACACGATACTTATACAGATACTCACCTGTTGCTTTGCTGTTGCTGCTGCTGCTCCATTTCTATATCGTCCATCAGCAGTCGCATTTTATTTTTGCACTGCAGCAGTTCCGTCTCACAGTTAGCCAACTTTGAGCGGAGAAGAGCGATTTCAGACTTGAGCGTCTTTTCCTGTTGCTTGACCAGTTCGTTCTCCTCCTCGACGTACTGGAGAGTCTGAAGCTGTTCGCTGCCCTGCCGAAAGATCTGATCTGCCTTGGTGATCTCTCGAGATATTACTTCCAACTCATGGGCATGGTCGCGTTCTTTGCTTTCCAAAAAGACTATTTCCGAATCGAACTGTAAGAAAAAGAGGTTAAATTAATGCTGGATTGAATAAAAATTCTAAATAAATGTTACCTTTTGCAATTCCATCTGCTGCGATGTAATCTTCTCCCGCTGAAACTTTATCAACTGCATCAAATCGTTGTACTGAGTGGCCTGGAACATGTTCTCTCCCTCGTCCATGGCCTGACTGCCATTGTTATTATTGTTCATATTGATTTGCGAGCTGTGCTGATCATAGTCGCTTATAAACGGATTCGTCGAAGAGGAGGCATTCGACATGGTGTCGGCATTACTGATGGCCATGCGTTGGCCCTGGCACATGGGACTATTCCTTGGTGGCGGTGGATCACGATATGGCGGCGGCACCAGAGCTCCATTGGCCGAAATCGTTGGTGTCTGCTTGTACATCTCAGGCGAGTTATTGTTATTATTGTTGTTAAGGTTGACATTCGCATTGTTATTGTAGTACATCTCGTTGGGGCTGGAACGTCGGAGTTCATTGCTTGATTTGCTCAACTGGCTGTAGATATGCTGGTTTCCGTTGTTATTGTTATAGAAATCATTGTAGCCGGTTGCGGCGGTTGGTGGAGTGCTGCCTGTGCTGGTCATATCCAGCGGATTGGATAATGATTTCTCATGCTTTGGCACAAGAGGAGCAAGGTTGTTGTTTTCTTGCGTCGGCAACTGATCTGTAGAAACCACTGGCGAGGAGCTGGCAGGAGGCTTTGAGGTCGGTGGTGGAGGCTGCTGTTGGGGAATCCCTCTGACTATTCCGATATTGTCGAACTGTTTTGCGTCGTAGCCCCTGGAAACGAAAAGATTATTAGTTGGATAACATAAGAAGTTTGTTTTTTTTGAAGCATTAAATGCTTTGGCCCCATTCCAGCGTTAACCAGCGTTAGGTTCAACCAAAAACAAAAACAATATATTTTAAACAAGGTTAATGAAACACACCCAAAACTCTTTTTCAATTCCTTTGAACGGTAGCTGAGCTCGACGTTCGACTTTTGCTTTTGCAATGTGGGCGCTGGCTTGCTGTTATTTGGCCCCAGCGGTTTTTTCGTTGAATTCACAGCATAGTTGTTATTATTATTATTGTTGTTGTTGTTGCTGCTGCTGCTGTTGTTGTTGTTGCGCCGTTTGCTGCTGTGTTTTGTTCTCCGATCGCTGCAATATGAACTGAACATCGTTTGCATACTCGCCCCATTTGAGCAGCAGCTTCATGGGATTCTCGTTGGGTGCCAAGTGGCGTTCGTTGTTGCGCCATCGCTCGATCAACGTAAAGCGTCCCACCTTGCCCGTGGCATGTGCCAAGGCGAACACCACATCCTGCCGTAATGGAGGTGATACATGTGTCATTATTATCGGTAATGAGGGAAAAAATCAATTCCAATTACATACCTGGCACGTCGTGTTAACTGTGACTCCACACACTATCCGCTGGATGCCCTCAACCCAAACTTTCAGCTCCATTTCGGCTAATTGTCCGTCGCTGTCTCTCGCAGAACGATTATTGCTATTTCTTGATTGCCGCCGCTACCAGAAAATTGCTTTCTTGTGCCGCTCACACGGAATTGGCGTCCAGGGCAGTGGTTGAGGGGAAGGACAGGGGGCCTGGCCTATACTGACTGGCTGGGCTAATGATTTCAGCTGCCCAAGCGTTGACGCTCGACTGGCGTTCTGCTGTCGCGCACCCAGCCAAGCGTTTCGACTATCAGGGGCTGCTGATGCACTTTTACACTTTTCTCTGCTCTGCTTCCCTTTCTTTTGCTAGATTTTCCGATTCAGCTTCTGCTTCACTTGCACTTATTTACAACAACAACAACTGGTTTGGGGCTGGAGAGTGTGTATGTGTATGTGTGCTGGAAAAATTCTGATTCACTTTTTTTACTAAATGCGATTTTGGTGTTTACTTCAGTGCTTCCGGCACCTGCCTTCCGTGGTTGCTTACTGGCTCACGTGCACTCTTTTTGTTGTGGCTGCGACACAATCTTTTCGTTTTTATGGATTTTTAAACAAAAACGAAAAACAAACACACGCATTGTTGTTGGCATGCACTTGTACTCGACGAGGTTGCCAGATAGCAGGTGGTTAATACCTTTGGTATTTTTCAGGTGTGTTTTATTTCAAATTAAATAAAAATACTTTTTAATATTCTTTATTTTTCTTAATATCATCACTTCAATATTTAAAATAAATTTGTATCCACTTATAAAGAATAAATAAATATTACTAAGGGGATATTTTAGAAAGATTTTTTTAGCAAAATAAATTAAATTACCATCAAATATTATCAAGGTAAGGTGTTATTTTAAAAAGGCGTAGGGAAATTTCTTACATAATTTATTCATGATGTTAAATGTGAAACTTATAGAATAAACCCGCCAATATAAATACGATTCAAATAATTGTTAATTTAGTATATTTTATTGCACGGTCACTCTGTAATCCCGCCAAGGTTATAAAACAGTGTTGAGAAGGCTCTTAAAATTTTGGAGCTAAAAGGCAACCCTAAAAACTGAAAACAATACAAAGTACCTGCGCTTGGCCACTCCGATTCCATCACAAAACAATGCAAGACTCCGATTTGCGGGGGAGTGTGATTTAATTGGAAAATAATTACGGTGGCAGCAGTGCTTGGAGGCCATAGTGCAGCCAGGCAGTCCGGGAGTCGACCCGAACGCAACCGCGCAGCAAACAGTGTCCGGTCGCGAGCGCAACAAACGAAAAGTGACGCCCCAAAAATCGTATTGATTTTGGGTTGCAATTGTGCATTAAATATTTAGTGAAAAACGAGGGTTGGGCGCGTGGCAGGCCGTGGCAAATTGTTGCTCCTGTTTCGGTTGTCATACCCACTGCCCCTCAGCCAGCGATCGTTCCAGAAATGCAAGCCACAAACTGGAGCAGGAGCAGGAAGTGAAGCGAATTGGAGGCTGCTCGAATACAAAAAAGAAAAAAAAAGAAGTCATTGCGTTTTGGTGGCGTCTCCTAAGCTTTTTGGGGCTCAGTGTGTGCGTGTGTGTACGAGCGAGTAAACAAACAAGCAAACAGATTCTTCGAAAATGGCCAACAGTAGTCGTAGTCGCGCTATACTGAGCGTTAATCTCGATTCGGTCATGGCCAACGATCCGCTGCGGGAGCTGTTCGAGGCCTGCAAGACGGGGGAGATAGCCAAGGTGAAGAAACTGATAACGCCGCAGACCGTGAATGCCCGGGACACGGCTGGTCGCAAGTCCACGCCACTGCACTTTGCTGCGGGTAAGTAGTCCCCAGGATGCGTCAGGATGCCTCCAAAATGAGACCAAGGACATAACGAAGTCAGGGACGTCTAGGGCTTTTTCCAAACCATGTATTCCTCAAAACAAGCCTTTAAAATTCCAACTAAAGTCCAAAAAGATTCATGACAACTTATCCTTTAACATAAATATAAGAATGTAACCCTTTGAAAATACAAAAAAGGATACAAAAATAGTTAGTTTTCTGTGTGTTTGGATTTGAGGCAGCCGAAAAATCTGGTACGTTCAGTGGCACCTCGACACATCCTCCCATCGGGAGGCAGGCACCCAGTAAGGTTGAAGGACACCCCACAATAGCATGAAGAGCTGCTCGGCTGTGGACTGGCCTTGAGCTAGTTGGGGCCTGGGTGTGACGGGCGTCATTGTCGCACTCGGTCGGACACTCGCCTGCTCCAATGGCGTCGAGAGCTGACCTAGTTTCCATTCTGCCATTCAGCTCGGCTCTGCCCCTGCACTGCTGTGCTTTCAGTTCTGTTCTGTTCGGTGTGTTTGGGGCATGTTTCCGGAACTCTCTCTCTACCTCTCTCTGTTTTCCCTGCTGCCGCGTGTGCGAGTGTGCGTGTTGCATTTTAATATTTTCTATTTTGGAAAAGAAAATATGCACACAGCTGAGGTGGAAACAATAGCACCCCACTCCACTCCACTCCAGCCACTAGTTACATGTGTTTTTGTTTTCTCGCAAATGCTTTCACGTTTAATGGATTAAAAAATAAATCTAAATTTATAAACTTAAATGAGTTATCTTGAGGATATGATCCATACTCTAGTGTCCCTAGTGGTCCATAGTGGGCTGCTGCGGTTCTGGGTGCATGGCCCCCTCCTGCTGACGTCTTTGGCTCAATATTTCTGCGTCTATTGTTGTGACTTTGGCCCAGTTAGCACCCAGGCACTGCGATTTATGTTGCTTCCAAACCACTCTTCTTTTAGTTTCTGCCCAACAACGCCCCTCGCATATCAATTTCGCCTCTGACTGCTGGCGACTTCTTTCTAAATTGGTCGTTTTTTTTATTATCTTGTGGCCTATGAATCACTTGGCGGGTCTTTCTTTCCACAAACTGGTTTTCCATTATTATTTTCGTCGCTTGTCACGTTCTGTGAACAGAAAAGTGAGATCTTCCGAAGGCTTGTTTTCACCTTCTGAAGTTGATGAATTTTTCAATTATTCGAAACTTGGCCATACCTGTTGCCACTTACTCGGCCCAATCGTGACAAAATTTTACAAAATTTAATAATTAAAAAAATATTATCTTTATTTATGCTAGTTATTATCAGCTGTTTGACATTGTACCGTTATCTTTCATAACAAAAATATGATAATAATAAGTCGATACCCGCGACTAGACCTTCCTTTCCACATTGCAACTGTCTTTGAGGCACTAAACTGGCTTTTATTGTTGGCCTTCGAACGAATATCTCAAGTAATAGTCCGAAGTTATGGTTCCCCTTTCAAGGATCGCCTTTATGGTTGCCCTCTTTCGGGGCGGCAAGTGCAACACACAACTGTCGGAATTAAGTTTTCCATTCTATTAATTTTTAATGCAAAACTTTCGTAATTGTTTGCCCACAAAAAGTGAACGGCACAGACGTTGGCCAAGTCGAGTTTGGTGGGTGGCTCGGGCTTTTGTTTTGGGCCCAGATTTGTAATTGGCTCCGGTTCTCCTCGCAGTTCATTTAAAACTTGGCAATAGATCCGACACTAAGCACTTCGGTGACTAATGCGGCTGTCAAAATTCAGATGACTCAGGTGCCTCCGATGGAATGGCTATTTTTGAAAGATAATTGCTTAATCGCCGCATCAGAGGGTCCACGTATTTGTTGATTTAATTATCGGCCCATCAGCCCTGTATATATCAGTTGCTGGATATCAGATGATCCATAAACATTTCCTTGTGCTATCGACTTCCTATGCGACTAATATGCGACTTAATTACCCGCAACCCTCAGGCCTCAACCCTCCACGAAACAAGGTCGAAAAACCCCAAGAAAACCCGACCATGACATGACATTTCCGCCTCACTTCTACGGCTTGCCAAACACTAATTCTTTCTCTTCTCTTGGCTTATTGATCTTCAGGCTATGGACGCCGGGAAGTGGTGGAATTTCTGCTCAACAGCGGCGCCTCCATCCAGGCCTGCGACGAGGGCGGCCTGCATCCGCTGCACAACTGCTGCTCCTTCGGGCATGCGGAGGTGGTGCGACTGCTGCTGAAGGCGGGTGCCAGCCCGAATACCACCGACAACTGGAACTACACGCCCCTCCACGAGGCCGCCAGCAAGGGCAAGGTGGACGTCTGCCTGGCCCTTCTCCAGCACGGCGCCAATCACACGATACGCAACTCGGAGCAGAAGACGCCCCTGGAGCTGGCCGATGAGGCGACCCGGCCAGTGCTGACCGGGGAGTATCGCAAGGACGAGCTCCTGGAGGCAGCTCGCTCCGGGGCGGAAGACCGCCTGCTGGCCCTGCTCACCCCCCTCAACGTCAACTGCCACGCCAGTGACGGCAGGCGCTCCACTCCCCTCCACCTGGCCGCCGGCTACAATCGAATAGGGATCGTGGAGATCCTCCTGGCCAACGGAGCCGACGTGCATGCCAAGGACAAGGGCGGCCTGGTGCCGCTGCACAACGCCTGTTCGTACGGCCACTTCGATGTCACCAAGCTCCTCATCCAGGCGGGCGCCAACGTGAATGCGAATGATCTCTGGGCGTTTACGCCGCTCCACGAGGCGGCCTCCAAGAGCCGGGTCGAAGTCTGCAGTCTTCTGCTGAGCCGCGGCGCGGATCCCACTCTCCTCAACTGCCACAGCAAGTCGGCCATCGATGCGGCACCCACCAGGGAGCTACGCGAGCGGATAGCCTGTGAGTGTTGGGGACAGCATCCCCAGTCTTTGATAGTCCGCCCCGTGCGGAATTATAGGGAAACAGAAGCTGCATAATCTTGAGCTAAGTCTAGCTAAGCTGAACTAAGATTTCCTCTATCTTATCTCTTTTAAACATAAATACATTAATCTTAAACTTTGTATGAAAATATAAAATATCCATCCTAACCAATTGCATCCTCATTCCAGTCGAGTATAAAGGCCACTGTCTGCTAGACGCCTGTCGCAAGTGCGATGTGTCGCGTGCCAAAAAACTGATCTGTGCGGAGATTGTCAACTTCGTGCATCCGTACACGGGCGACACTCCGCTCCACCTGGCCGTGGTCTGTCCGGACGGCAAGCGGAAGCAGCTGCTGGAGCTGCTGACTCGAAAGGGAGCCCTGCTGAACGAGAAGAACAAAGCTTTCCTCACTCCACTGCACCTGGCCGCCGAACTGCTCCACTACGATGCCATGGAAGTGTTGCTGAAGCAGGGAGCCAAGGTGAACGCATTGGACAGTCTGGGCCAGACTCCGCTCCATAGATGTGCCCGGGATGAGCAGGCGGTCCGGTTGCTGCTCTCGTACGCTGCCGACACGAATATCGTGTCCCTGGAAGGACTCAGCGCTTCGCAACTGGCCTCGGACACCGTGCTGAAGTTGCTCAAGAATCCACCGGACAGCGAGACACATCTCCTGGAAGCGGCCAAGGCCGGCGATCTGGACACGGTGCGTCGTATTGTGCTCAACAATCCCCACACCGTCAACTGCCGGGACCTGGACGGACGACATTCCACGCCACTGCATTTCGCCGCCGGCTTCAACCGAGTTCCCGTCGTCCAGTTTCTGTTGGAGCACGGCGCCGAGGTGTATGCGGCGGACAAGGGCGGCCTGGTGCCCCTCCACAACGCCTGTTCGTATGGCCACTACGAAGTGACCGAACTGCTAGTCAAGCACGGCGCCAACGTGAACGTCTCCGACTTGTGGAAGTTTACGCCGCTCCACGAGGCTGCTGCCAAGGGAAAGTACGACATTTGCAAGCTACTCCTGAAGCATGGCGCTGATCCCATGAAGAAGAACCGCGACGGGGCCACCCCGGCGGACTTGGTCAAGGAATCAGATCACGACGTGGCGGAGCTGCTGAGGGGGCCGTCGGCGCTGCTGGATGCCGCGAAGAAGGGCAACCTGGCCCGGGTGCAGCGCTTGGTTACCGCCGAGACGATAAACTGCCGGGATGCCCAGGGCAGGAACTCCACGCCACTGCACTTGGCTGCTGGGTATAATAATTACGAGTGCGCTGAATACCTTCTGGAACACGGAGCCGACGTGAATGCCCAGGACAAGGGCGGTCTGATTCCCCTCCACAATGCCAGCAGCTATGGCCACCTGGATATCGCAGCACTGCTGATCAAGCACAAGACGGTGGTGAACGCCACCGACAAATGGGGCTTCACCCCGCTGCATGAGGCCGCCCAGAAGGGTCGTACGCAGCTGTGTTCCCTGCTTCTGGCCCACGGAGCGGACGCCTATCTGAAGAACCAAGAAGGTCAGACGCCCATCGAGCTGGCCACGGCCGACGACGTCAAGTGCCTGCTGCAAGACGCGATGGCCACCTCCCTGAGCCAACAGGCGCTGAGCGCTTCCACCCAGTCGCTGAGCAGCAGCTCACCAGCCCCTGATGCAGCTGCCTCTGCTGCGGGAACCACATCGTCCTCCTCCTCCACAATGCTGTCCCCCACGACGGAAACGGTCCTCCTGCCCACTGGCGCCTCCATGACGCTCAGTGTTCCCGTCCCCTTGCCGCTGTCCACGCGCATCAGTCCCGCCCAGGGCGCTGAAGCTCACGGCGCGGAGGCATCCACCTCGGATGATCTGTTGCCCGACGCCGAGTCCATCACGAATGTGTCCGGGTTCTTAAGTAGCCAGCAGCTGCACCACCTCATCGAGCTGTTCGAGCGAGAGCAAATCACCCTGGACATACTGGCCGAAATGGGCCACGACGATCTCAAGCAGGTGGGCGTCTCTGCCTACGGCTTCCGCCACAAGATACTTAAGGGAATTGCCCAGCTGAGGGCCACCACAGGTATTATTTGAAGGAGCTCATGGAAGTCATCATCTCTCATCTATTTTTTTTATCCCCCAGGCATTGGTAACAACGTAAATCTGTGCACCTTGTTGGTGGACCTGCTACCTGACGACAAGGAGTTCGTGGCAGTCGAAGAGGAGATGCAGGCCACGATCCGCGAGCATCGGGACAATGGTCAGGCCGGAGGATACTTCACCCGCTACAACATTATTCGGGTATGTGGCTCTTCCCAGTTATTCATTCCAATGTTCTTATAAGAGTTTGGCTTTTCGGTGGCAGGTTCAAAAGGTGCAGAATAGAAAGCTTTGGGAGCGGTACGCCCATCGCCGCCAGGAGATCGCCGAGGAGAACTATTTGCAGTCTAACGAGCGGATGCTCTTCCACGGCAGTCCGTTCATCAATGCGATTGTGCAGCGAGGTTTTGATGAGCGCCACGCCTACATCGGTGGCATGTTCGGGGCGGGCATTTATTACGCGGAGCACAGCTCTAAGAGTAACCAGTATGTGTACGGAATTGGCGGCGGCATTGGGTGTCCCTCGCATAAAGACAAGTCCTGCTACGTGTGTCCTAGGTGAGTGGTTCATACCCCATGAAATAAATTGAAAAATAATCATACTGTGATTCACAGGCAACTGCTGCTGTGCCGAGTGGCATTGGGCAAGTCCTTTTTGCAGTACAGCGCCATGAAGATGGCCCACGCACCACCTGGCCACCATTCGGTGGTGGGACGTCCGTCGGCTGGTGGCCTGCACTTCGCGGAGTATGTTGTCTATCGGGGCGAACAGGTAGGAGTTGTACAATGGTGTTTATTGGAAGATATTTTAATCATGTTTGGTGTTGCAGTCTTATCCAGAGTACTTGATAACCTACCAGATCGTGAAACCCGATGACAGCAGTAGCGGGACGGAAGATACAAGATGATGGATGCCCTCTGTCGGCTCCACGCCCACAACCACATCCCCGGCGCTGCAACAGCAGCAGCAGCAGCAGATGTTGCAACAACCACAACCGCAACAGCAGCAGCAAATTGTGCAACAACAACTGCAGCAACAACAACTGCAGCAACAACAACTGCAGCAGCAACAACTGCAGCAGCAACAACTGCAGCAACAACAACTGCAGCAACAACAACTGCAGCAGCAACATCAACACCAGCAACAACAACAACAGCTGCAGCAACAAATACAACATCCACAACAGCAGCAGCAGCAGCAGCAGCAGCAACCCCAACCACAGCCACCACAACAACCCCGATCGCTGCCGATACCGTTACCATTGCCAGCACCACCACAACAGCAGACCTCAGCTCCAGTTGCCAAGAAGCGGCGTGCCAAGCCAACAAAGCCGCCACTGCAGTTGCAGTACCAGCACTATCAGCCCCAGCAGCAGTCGCAGCAGAATCAACACCATCACCATCAGCCGCAACACAACCACCATACGGTTGTTACAACCACCCAACCTGCCCCAGCTGGCGTCTTTGCGCACAACAACAACAACAACTCGAGCTCTGCCAACCCGGCCAGTGGCAATGTGAACAACAATAACAATGACCTATCGCCGGTGTCGAATAGCAATAGCTACTCCTCAGTGGACACCAACCAGACGCTGCTCAACTCTCTGGCCAACCAGCAGCGCAACAATCGACAGCAACAGCAGCAACAACAACACCAGCGACCCAATCGCAGCCAGAGATATAGTCAATTTATGATCATCACACCCGCCGTATCCATTGATCGGGACTTTGAATACGAGTCGCCCCTGGACTTTGAAGACTTTGCCAATGCTGCTCACAACAACGGAAATCTCTTCCGGCTGGGATTGCGCCGGAGCGACAGCAGCAGTGACGATAGCGGCCACAGCAGCGACAGCGGCAGCTTCCGCTCGAATTATAATCCGTACTTGCACCACAGCCGGCAGCATTTGCTGTCCAAGGGTAATGTCGATGGCGGCGGGGCAAGTCGTCATTTTTACGCCTTCACCTCGTCGTGGAGATGGTGCAGTTTCTTGTGCGCCGCTATGCGGTGCTTTGGAGCCGGCGGAGCCGGACACGGCAATGCTCCGTACAGCAGCTCCCTGCAGCACCATCGCCTGAGGAGATGCTCGTCGTACAATGCCGAGAATGCGTACGAACACTTTGCGGCTCCGTTTAAGGCGCGAAAGATGCGCGATCACATGAACAACATCACCTACGAGTTGTGACGGTGGTGGCACGCGCTGGTGGTTATTGATCTCTTTGTCTCCGTTGGCCTCCCGACTCTTTTATTACAATTACTAGCTATAGATGTCGTGTCCTGTGTGTCTCTTTCTCTAACTCTCTCTCGTTGTTTATATTATTACTCCACATGAATATAGATCGCGGCGAGCAAACGAGATTGGTTTAAATTGGATTGCATTGGGTTTAGTATCAAATGTGAAGCACGGTTTTTGAGTGATTTTAATTGGAAATACTGAACTGGAAAACAGAAAAACAGAAAACCAGAAAAGGCGATTATACGAGCTACAGAAATTCTATAACGATAATGCATTACATTACATTATATTGCGCTCGCGCGTTTAAGTGTTTAAGCTTAGTTAATTTAAACAATAATTAAAACTCCAATTAAATTTAAATATACATATACATCTTACAAAACAAAACAAAAAAAACTGTGTTTTGACTTGATATTTTAGGGGATTTTTTAGTCTGGGTGTCCTAGAGGATATACGCAGTACAAATGTCTAAATTTAACAATGTTTTCGAAAAACTATCAAATTTTCCTTTTCTTTTTAAATTTGTGCGCCATTTCTTATATTTTGTGCTATTTGTTTCTTCTACCTTGCAATAGATGGCGCTATGCAGGGAATAACGGAATAGAACATTTGTATGTGAAAGATTAAAATATATTTCTCTAAAAATAATTTATGTGCAACCATTCATAGGGTACAAATAATCTAAAATGATTAATTCGTGTACATTTCTGCTAGTCAGTATAAATCTCTAATTTTAAGAATGTTTTCACTTTGAATTTAAATTTGGCGGGCCGTGTGATTTCGGTAACTTCCAGCACTGACATTTTTACCTGACCTACGGTCACACTGCTTCCATTATTATTGTTGCGCCTCGTCTTTATTAACATTTAAACAATAATTTGAAATTAACAACGCACAAAATGGACACGGTAAAAGAACTGGTGCAATTTATGCAGCCTAATCAACGACTCGACCTCAAGGCGGTGGCATTAACACACGTTTTAGGTGAGTTTCGGTAAAAACAAACCTAGAGCGCCCAACACGTGCGTTTGTTTTTGGTCGACAGTGACGTCACAAAGCCGCAAGCTTCAATAAATATATTACATTTTTAGGTTTAACTGGAAGTGCGGAGGGAAAAGAGGCCATACTGTCCCTGGATGATATGCTGTTGGCCATTTTCGGGCTTACATATGATGACAACCACACAGTGGCCAAGGATGCAGTTCTCAGTCTGATAAACTTAACGGCCGAGGAGCAGGGAGCTGTTCAAGTCTTCGAGTTGGCCAAGAAAGTGCAACCGGTTGGATTTGTTTTATTGATAATATTTAAAGACCAGCTAGTAAATAATATTATTTTAGACATTCGAAATTGTTAATGTCGCTGCTAAGCAAATTTGCGACGATCAGTCGGATCTGGCTGACCCTTGGAGTATGGTTCTCAGCAATCTCACACGCGTAGAGTCGCTGGTCCATGAGATTTTGGCTATATTGGAAAGCAACGAGCAGACTCTACCACGTCTAGCCAAAGCTTTCGCACAGCTGGACTACAATAAGAAGAAATCGAAGCTGCACTACCTAGCGCCCATTTTCTGCAACCTAACTCAGGTGCCCCGAGGTCGGGAACTGTGCTGCCAGGCACGCTACCATTTACTGGAGAAACTGTTGCCGTTCGCGTCCTTTGAGGCCAGTGTGGTGCGACGTGGTGGTACCATCGGCATCCTAAAAAACGTTTGCTTCGATGCCGTGTACCATGACGTGATTCTCAACGAACAGGATAGCATCTTGGTGGCTATTCTGCAGCCGCTCTGCGGGCCAGAGGAATACAGCGATGAAGACAATGAAAAGTTACCTATAGAACTGCAGGTAGAATGTCATCATTTTCATTAAGAACATATTCTTTATTTCAAAATGTGTTTTTTAGTACCTGCCTGAGAGTAAGACGCGAGAAGAAGACCCAGATCTGCGAAAAATGCTGTTGGAGTGCCTCCTACAGCTGTGTTCCACGCGTCGCAGTCGAGAGTTCCTGCGGGCCAAGGGCGTCTACGAGATCCTGCGGGAGTACCACAAGTGGGAGGCCAAGGTGGGCAGGGATAGTGATTGTCTGCTGGCTTGCGAGAACGTGGTTGACATTCTGATCAAGTTAGTACTCAAATTAGTCCCACCGAAATCCAATTTAAACAAGCTTTTAATTTCTGTAGGAAAGAAGAGGAGATTGGACTGGACAACTACAAAACCGAAGTGGAAGTGCCCGCCGATCAGGCCGAAAAGTTTGTCCAAGAAGACGCCGCCTATGTGAAGAGCCTGTTGGATTGAAGACCTACATCCCTAGACCCTTTTCTTGTTTGTAAATATGTGTAGTGTTAGTAAAACTCGTAGACTATATCGAAAGTTCAATATATGTATGCAGTTTTTATTCAGAAATGCTGATAGTTCATTGGGTAATGCTTCCATTGCCCAAAAATGTTGCATTAGAAAAAGTTGTACGCACGCATTTAAATGCAAGAGAAACAATTTGAATTTTAAATTTAATTTGATTAGTTCAATTAGCGTCGTTATCTAGATTATCTAATTATCGTTAATCCACCCCGCTGCGCCTCGCTTGTATATGTATAAAGTTCTCCTTATGTGCTAAATACATTTGCATTCAAAAATGTTTAGCAATTGCCTTGCCATGAAACGTTCAATGTACTCTTGTGTTCTTTTTACAAACTTTGCTTGGTCGTTCATTTAGTGTAAGTGGGTGTGTGTGAGAGAGAGTTTTGAGAAAGGACTACCTTGATGGAGTCCTGCTATCCGATAAGGTGCGTTTTGTGTTACTTTTGATTAGTTTGCATTGAGTTGTGTTGCAAGCAAGCGATTTCAGCAGAGAAAAACTTTGAATTATCTGATGTTGTTTGTTGCTTGTATGCTTCTACTCAGCAAAATCCATTGAGATCTATCAAAAACTTCTCCCCATGTTTATACAAAGTTGTTGTTTTTTCGTTTGCGGAAACCATTGCAAGCTCGCTTAGTCCGTAAAAATGCAAACTAAACACGAATTGTACGTTTAAATTGAAAACCGATGCAAGTAGCTACGAGTAACTCGCTCTTGCAATTATCATTTGGTAGCCTGGCCATAGTGTTTGACTTGCTTTTGTTTAGTTTGGTCCTATTGGTTATCCTTCCCCGTTTCGAAATATAGTTAGACTTTAAAACTAAGTGTTTAGGATACGTGTAATTGCCGAGTTTAGAACGTAGTTGCTCTACTTTACTTGATTTTGTTAACTTAGAACTGTTTCCTGCATAAAGGGGCGAAAAGCGAAAACTGCAAGCGCAAGAGTCCTTATTCTTTCAAAAGTCTATAGAAAAAACATATTGATTTTGCGACACTCCAATCACTAAAAAACTAAAAATAAATATGATAAGGGCGTGGAAATTTAGCTCCAGCTATAAAGAAAAGATTAGAGCCCACGAGCTTCTACAAAAAGGTGTCGAGTTTATTTGTGATTAACAGGTAACTGGTTGGCACTTATCGTGCCTCCCTGAGACGAGACAGAACTTCGTAGGCGAAGATCTTCACCTCCTCGGAGTCGTACGGAATGTAGAGGCAGCCGTGGGATGGGTGCACCTTGCCGACAGTCAGACTGCCGGCGTGGTAGCCCCTTCCGGCGTAGAGGGTCTCGCCATCGACGTTCTGGCCCACCTTGACGGCTCCAGGGGGCACCTCACCGTTCTCAGCCGGCAGCCACTCGTAGTTGGAGCCGCTCAGCACCTCGTAGTTCTCCAGCTCCACCTCCTGGTTGGCGTAGGCCACGTAGGCCTTGCCCTTGTTGGGAATGATCTTGGCCGGCAACATGTCGTTGCAGTAGAAGGCGCGACCGATGAAGATGGTGTCTCCGTCGGAATCATGACCAGCAACAACGGCTGCCTGGGGAATGGCCCCGTGGCTGAAGTGAAGCCAATTGTGTCCTGAAAGGAGTCGGGATGCTTAAACCGTATTTCTTTAGAGCTGTGCGCTCCTGCTTACCGTCCATGTTGTTCGATCTGCTAGAATGTACTGAAGAGCCCTAATCGGAAGCGGCGATTTCTAGGTGGGTACCGTCACCTTATCGGGTTATCCGGCAATGGCCAGATAGCCAATCAGCTGGTGAATCAACTGATCAGACCGGCGGCAACATATAGTAGACCAATGTCTGCATTCAGAAGTCTATAAAGTGCCGAATTGTGTCATTTATGGCCGATATTTATGACATGATTTAGAGGCTTAAGCAGGGCCGGAATTGGGTGTATTTTTAAGTTATCAGAACTATTTTCCTTGGAAGAAAACTGTTACTCAGGAAACCACCTCAGAAAGTAGTTTGAACTAAATAAACTAATCTCCGAGTTTTTTTTACTCATAGTTGTAAAAAATATACTGTCCGACAAAGGGTCAAAAATCAAAAAAAATAAAACTTAAATATGTGAATTAAGGATACTCCCCTGGCTCACAGTTTTCGTTTGCTAATTTTACACACTAATTCATTTACACACAATTACTTTTAAATTTATAATTTGCCCAAAATTCAGCATTCATGTAACAAATAGATAAATATTCTCTTGTATATGTACAACACTCATCTAGAGAGGCGAAAAATTCATACGTGTACTTATTCTCGAGTTAAGGTAAAACAGATCTCATATAAATTGTAAAACATTCTGCTTTCATTAATTTATAATATTGTTCCATCGAAACTTAGCAGCGACAGCATTTAAAGTCTAGGTTCGTTCTTAGAGTCTAAAAATAATTGCAGTTAGAATTTGAATTTAGTTTGCAGTGTGTTCCTTTGATTTTCGACTCCCGAATGCTTAGCATCTAAATAGTTTCCGTTCGTGTTCATCAATTATTGTTAGATAGTTGTTAAGTATTCATTTTTAAATCACATAATTGCTTGATGAATTCCATAATATTATGTGTGTGTGTGGGTTTTTGGTTTAGAGTGTGTGGTTGTGTTCTGTCCGCGTGTCCTTGCTGCTTTTGAAGTTGCTCTTGTGCATTATTGTAGGTGCAATCTTAGACACTGAAATAGATTCGTAGAGAGGAGAGACGCCTAAAGAAATCATTTCCACGCGCGCAGCCGACCTTAACTAAATTCTTTTCACGCTGCCTCACTTCGTTTGCCGCATTTCCCTGTTTCCTTCGAGAAATTCCACCGCTTACTGATACTGCTACCTGGCGACGGCCAAGGAAAGCACAGCCAGGCTGAGCAGGTGCCGCATGAACGACTGCAGGTCCGCGGCATGTTGGCCATGCCTCTTGGCCGAGTTGCAGGCATCCGCGTCGCTGCAGCTCTGCAGACATCCGTGCACGTACCTGTGGGGGTGGAGCCGGAAAAAAACATTGCATAAACTTATTAAAATTACACTGCAAGAAGCTATAACTTTGTAACTAAATCATTTTCCAAGCATAAAACAGAAATATTTCTCTGAGTGCAATGAAAAAACTAATGGGCTTCCTCACTTATCATCGTAGTAGAACTTTCCGCAATGCGACATCCTTATTATTTCGGTGTCGGTGGTCAGGGTGCCGCTGTCCAGGGCGCAACCCCTCACCGTTATCGTCTCTCCGGTTTCATCTGCGGGTGGAACGGTGGAAAGGTGGAAAGTAAAAGGTTAGGCATTCGCCCATTCATCCACCACATGGTTACCACACCTACCGTAATAGCCGGCGATCTTGATGCAGGCGGTGGCCGGAAACAGGCCATCACGACCCTTTCGTCCTCCCATGCAGGGCGACTCGAGGATGGCCGTGGAGTAGTTGTTGTGGAACGGATCGTCGCAGGCTTTATTCGCTCCATTATAGGATACGCACTTGAAGCAGTCTATGCAGTAGCCTTTGGAAGGTATTAGTTATCCCCAATCTTTCAGTTGCAAACCACTGTTCTACTTACCACTCCGGATAAATAGGCCAAGGAACAGGGCCAAAATGGTGACGGTTTCCATAATTGAACTGGACGCCGCCATCCTTTAATCTACCAGCACTCACGCAGGACTCACAGGACTCAGGTTCACAGGTTGACCGATTTGGGGCATTCCTTGGGCTTCAGTTCACGCTGGTCCTTGCGGGGTCCTGCAAAGGAAGGAGCGATTCAAAGGGATTAAAATTAACAAGCGAATTGAAACCTTTTAAAAGTTTTTCGATTTTCCGCTGAGATCTCGGGATCAGCGGCGGAGAGCTCATAAAAAAGTTGAAGCCAAACGTAAAGTAAAAGTATAAACGAAGGCAATGGTCATAAAAATTATATCCACAATCCGCAAAAATGCAATTCCAGAAAATGACAAAGAGGGTAAGAAGGACAGCGGCAGGAGCAGTCGGCCAAGAAAAATTAAAGGTAATAAATTGCACAACAGCATTTTTGACACATTTCATTCCCACACTCCCAGGAGTCCGGCCGGCTTCGTTTTTTGTTCCATATTTTTATTGCCGAAGTGTAAATAATTGGTTTTCAGTCGATTCTCGTGTCGAACGTTCGCCATGTTCGTTCTCCGTGTTTTTCCCGCCCGTTGCCACCAATTTCTGTGCTGGCTGGTTGTTGTTGCCACTTTTAATGGCCACTTCGATGGCCCAAGGTGTTGTTGGGTCAACTTTTGGGGGTTGTGTTTTTCTTTTGTTTCTGTATTTTGCTTTATTTGGTATTTTGGGTTCCCTGTTCCTGGGGGCAGCTCGAATTATGACAAATGATTCTGACTTACGGGCTGAAACTGTAGCTAAGCTTTTGAAACACAATTTATGGGGCCAGAGCGTGTGGCTTAAAGCGGACTTGGGCGTGACCCATTGTGGCTTTAAAGTCAAAGTGGCAAAGTCAATGCAGAATTATTCTGACAGCTTAAACGACCATGGAAATCGCTTCAATAATTCTATCAAACTTTTGCCACTTTATTTGCCAACCACTGGCAATCAATTCAAACGAATCTGTCATCATGACAGATAAATATTATCGTTGGAGGAACTGCAGCTTGGCTCTGGGCGATGGCCAAACCAAATAGATATAGCCATCTATCAATCGCTGTTTTGGGAAACAGAGCTCGTGCCTCTGCGGCAGCTGCGGATCAATATTTATTGCAAATTATGGCACTGCCACACACTCTCGGTGTGGCCCACGGGGCGTATGTGCAACAACGGGCCTGCCCGGAATAGCCGCAAGTACTGTGCATTAATTATGCGATTTTGAGTGTTTCTGAGTGGGTGTGTGTGGTGTCGGCTGTGGGTGTTGCCATCAGAACTGCCAACTGAGATTTGTGGTTGAGCCTGTCGAACTGTGCCAATTGTATGTGTGATCCAGTAATGTAATTAAGTTTCGTCATTAAACGGACCGAGGTGAATCCTGCGAAAAACACATACCAAGAAAGGCACATTAAGGTGAGTAACAAAAAAACCCCCCCCCCCCCCCCCCCCCCCCCCCCCCCCCCCCCCCCCCCCCCAATTTTTTTTTTTCCTTCCCCTCCTTACACACAACCAAAAAAAATGTTGGTTATTATATAAATATTAAATCAGTCTTGATCTTTTAATAACTTTTAATTTAAATAGAACCTGATTACCCAAAATATTTATGATTTTAAGCACCTTTTAAAAGCTCCGCGTAATAAAACTTCTTTATTTTCTCTGTACTGACATTGTCTTTCATTTCCTGCCAGGAGGCAAAGTGGCCATTGTCCCCGTTTAATGACCTTCGGTGTATGGTTGGAGCTAGGAGCTGGAACAGTAACAGGACCTGCTTGTGGCCTTTGCTCCTTTGCCGTACTTACTTAATTTTGTCGCTCCGACTTGGCCACAATCGAATCAGCCACGAAGGCAGCCAAGCGGACAGCCGTCAACTTCCTTTGGCAGCTGCTGGCAGAAAAGTTTTATGACAAAGCCGAAGGCAGCCAATAAAGAGCCTGGCCTCGTCTGAGTAGAAGTATATGTTTGAGCCGGCAAACAATTAAAATCCTTTGGCAGGACGTTAAATTAGTCTCCCCTACAAAATTGAAATCTCCCATTCCCGACTCTGAATTTTTAGGAATTTTTAATAAAGTTTTTGCAACCTAATCGCGTATTCATGGACCCAAGCTTGCCCGTGGCGAACATTAAAAATGAAAAATGAAGGCAAAGTTATCCCCAAATCGTCCTTCCTTGACAAAGTAGCCCGCTCAATTGTAGGCCATTAATTTCTTAATCTGCCTGTAAATGGCAGCCCAGGCCCAAGTGGAGTCTGGGGGTCTCATTAGGCTCGGGGTCAGCTTTGATTGAGCGACAAACACCTAGAGGAACATTGGAGAGCTCCACGGCAGTAAATGGAGCATTTTTCGGGGTGGCCATTTGGTATGATCCACTTTTTGTCTCAACTCGCAATGATTTATTATGAGTTTTTGTTTTTTGGATGGGTTTGAGGCATTCCTGTGCCATTAGGTTATAATCAATCGATGTAAGGGGCTAACCCATTCCGCCTCCTGTCATTGACTGAGGAGGGATTATGGGCATTTTATATCTAAATTTCAAAGTCCTAACCTTGTACAGTTTATGGTAATTCAAAGGAATCAGTTAAAAAGTATGTAATCATTAAATTTTTTGTTGCCGCAGGCACTTTGTAAAGTTGGGCTTGCTTTTGACAGCTGATTAACCTTCCTGATGTTAACATTGTAAGTTCCAAAAATGCTATCCTTATTTTTTACTTCATTCCTAAAACTGTAATCCCTCGAAATGGACTTTGGGAATTGTAGCTGCACACTTTATGGCTTTCGGGACACTCGAACACACCTAAATGGCAGCTCACCTTTAATTCGGTTGCATCAGGTGCTCTCGAGAGGGAAATTAATTTCACGCATCGTCCCCACACATACACACACAGGACACACTATATTGCACACACCCCGCCGCAGGCAGTCGCACACAAAGTCTCATTTGAGTTGAATTTGCATAACTGCAGCGTTAGAGCAATTTTCGTGGGGATGGAAACTGCGAATTGCGTCTGCAATTTGCAGCTGCAGTTGGGGGGAATTGCAGTTGCAGAGCTCCGCGTTACCATAACCATAAAGCAATAAACTCCAGCTGCTAATCTGAAAACCTCACATGAAGGACCTTCCGCTTAATCTAATTTAAGAAAAATTGTGCAAAAACTTTTAAATAAAAATTAAAGTTTAAAGAGATATGTCTATCGTGAGCATTAGTGTACTTTCTGTTACTGTACCACGTTTTGTACATTTTTCCGCTGAGATTTGATAACTAAAAATGAAATTTCATAAAGGAAAAACTTTTGTGGATGTTGTCTGATAAAATTTGATTAAAATCGTGTTTTTTGGCTTTATAATAGCGTTGCCAAAAAATTACTCAAAATGCAAATTGAATCAATTAAGTTGGCAAATGTTTGTAAGCTCTGGCCAAGATGATGGCAGCGTTTAAGTTTTATGCAGCTTGTAATTCATAATTCCAGGGAATGTGCTTTCAAGGCCAATTAACTTCTAACGACCTCCACTATTTATGGGCCGTGCTCTTTTTCGGGGAACCTTTTAACAGCCCTCAGCTGAACTGGGCCGGAATGTTCGGGACACACGCAAACGCAAGCCAATGGCAAATTGGTCACCGGAATGAACGTCGATTTATGTCCGGGTCAGCCAAAGAGCTTACATTGATATGGGTCCCATATGCGTGACAGAATCCGTAAGTGGAATCCGGGGTTTCGGGGCTTCGAGAGACGTTATTGCCATGCTCACCGCCAGTTAAGTGTTTGAGCATTTTTGTTTTAGGCTTTTCAATCAATGAAACTGTCGTCCTAGCCAATTTAAATATTTTTTCAACGAAGTCATGGCATTAAATCATGTAATCCTATTGGGCGAGAGCCCAAACATTGATTCTCAGGTAAAAAATGTACAGAATTCACATGAAAACTAGCCTCGCCTCAGTGGAGGATAGAACCTAATAAACGATTAAAGCCACAACTTTTGATCCCAAATAGCCACTTCACTTCCAATAGCCACAACTGAAGATAAAACTAAAAGACCAGACGACTGCATTGAAGTGCCTTTTTCCCGGTATTGAAAACTTTTTTAGATTCATGCAAAATAGCGCAGCACGAATCCAATACACTCTACCGTGTACAGTATACACCCCCCTATTCTTTTGTGCTTTTCCTGGCAAATGGTGAATGGGTTGAATGGCCAATGTGCCACCTCCACAGCCATTGACATCGATTTGAGATACTCAGAAGTGTGTGTCTATGCAGTGTTCAATGACTCTCGACCGCAATTGTTGAGCATCCAAGGTGGCTGCTCCTTCCAACTGCCAGATGCTCATTCCCGATGCGTCGGGCTGGGCTTTTTATAAGCTGGGTTTTCGTGTTCACACGCTTGAGCGGTCAAAGGGAGCAGTCAACAGGTGAAAATACTGAGCATCTGCTTCTGTATCTTGAGCTAAGCTTTGTTAGACTTTGATTAAGTTAATTGTTTTTTAGTTTCACTTGCGGCCACTCAAATCCCATCTGAAAATGAAGACTGACAAAGTGAAGGCGACACACTTGAGCTTATAAGTTACAAGGCAATCTAAATTTTTAAGCAATTCCATGAATAACAAAATAGCAATCAACGCTTTGTTCAAAAGCAGACCAAGGCCAGGAGGAAAAGTTCTATATCTTGGCTGTTTCCTTGTCTGTTGCAAACTTCTGCTGAAGAAAGTCAATTTAAAGTTGAATGTGGGCATGTGTACTGGCATGACTGAATGCCATATTAAATAACTGAGTGAGTTGTCTCCCAAAAACCGACGAAAGGGAAAACTTTTAGAGCGAAAAACGGAAAGTAATTCCTTCTAACCAGCCCGGCAATTCATTTTATGCAGACACCTCTGGGCCATTTCCTGTGGGATATCCACATACCATACTGTTAAGTTCAGTTAATTAATGCCCTTTTGACCGAAAACAAAATCCATTTCGCAATTGGGTAAATTTAAATTTCACACAAGACATGAGGCCACTTGGAATGGCTGTTCTGGGGCGTGGCATTATTGTGGTTTAGGGTTCAAGCAAGTGGCTCACCACCAGCCCCATTGTTAATCCACATAATTTTAGAAAACTTTTTGGCAGACTACGTCTGGAATGAGTTTCTTGTGGGCGATAGTTTTTGTTGATTGTAATTAACACCTTTAAATGAAGTTAGGAGAGATAGTTTCATATACCTATCATATATATCATAAAAGCTTAGGCTATTTAAACTAACTTGATTTACACAATTGACTTGCCACTTCATCCTGAAATGCATCCCTTTGTTGAAAGGTTCCTTGGCAATTTCCGAGGAAAAGCTTTATAATTGCTCATATTTAATTCATGAACTGAATGCAAATGCATATGGCAGGGGAAAATGAGAAAAAACTGCAATAGTTCTTGGCGAAGAAAACTTTTCATGGAGTTTTCTCATCAAACAGAAAGCATTCAGACAAACTAACAACTAAAAACATTTTATGGGGGAAACTGTAGAAGCTGCAAGGGGCTAACCGCACAGTAAGCCGTAAACCATTTTTTCTGTTGTCTGTATTTTTTGTTTTTCATTTTATTTTAGTTTCAACCAGCTCGGCGGCACAACAGATTTCTTATTTTTTAGCCACTTATTGCAAACAAACTTCGGCGAACGCCGTAAAGTATGCAACTGGAAACTGTGAATAGTTGCGAGTTCTCATCCTCAAAGTGGAAAATATTTCTCCGGAGTCCGGAGTAGCCTTTTCAAGCTTGCAGCCTAATGAAAAGCTCCTTTCAGTCTGGCACAACTTTTTTATTTTTTTTTTTAAGTGATAAAAAGTTTTTCTTTTGTGCGTACATTTTCCAAAAAAACTGATTTTTCCTTCCTGGTAAAAAAATATAAGTTGAAAATAGGCTCATTGAAATAAATATTTAAATATTTTAAAAGATTTCAACCAATACAAATTAGTCGCATTTATTATTCAAACTTTAACTTTCATAACCGGAAAATACTGGCACAGCAATTACTCACAAGTCACGAAGTGAAGGCAGACAATTCAATTCGTCTTCGCGCAAAAATGCTGAAATAATTAAGACTTGTTATGAAGAAATAATGAACTCGCGCAACATTTTTAGCTTCTCCAGGCTGGCGGGCAGTGAAAATAGCATGAAATTATAAAACGGCGTTGAAAATGCAAAACTTGCTTCCGTTTAGGAGAAACTTTAGCCTCAAGAAGTTGCGGGAAAGTTTTTCAATAAGCGGTCATGCCAAAAACAAGTCAGCAGGACTTCAGCGAAATGCATGATGAACTGAAAGGACTGCACGAGCTTTGGAAAGCCATAAGCTGGAAAAATACAGCGCCAGTAATCAGGAGAACTGGCTATCAAGGCCACAAATACGTTACAGCTAAAGTCAATAAAAATAATTGAAAATCAACAGTAACATGAACGGAACTTGGTGTAATGAACCCAACCAAGTCGAAGTCCTCTTCCTAATGGAAAAGCACGAAAGTCAACCGCCTTCACGGATTGCAGGCCAAAAAAATCGAAATAAAATCGAAGCCACCGCAAACAAAGGTATGGGCACGAAGTTTATTGAGGGATTGACGGCACGCAATAAAAAAGCCAGCAAAGAAATAAAAAACCGGCGGAAAAAGCAAAGGCAAACCGGAAGCCGTTGGTGACGGAAACTGAGGCCTGCAGCTGTTCGAAAGGTTTGAAATAAATAATACATCAGTCGACGTTGTCGCCTTTGCGGGTGAAATAAAAATAAGTATTTTACGACCGATTGATGTTTGACTTTTGATGCTCAAGGGGTTATGCCACCGAATTTGTTTCTCCAGAGATGTCGGTTGGATTTGTTGAGTGATGTCAGAGGTACAGAAAAAAAAGTATGTACTCTTATGTATCTAAATATTTTAATCATTTAAGGTAAAGTTTGGAGCTTCATTAATAAATAGTTCCGTTCACAACGCGGTCATATATTTTCAATAAAAATCACTGAATAATGTACAAAAAAGGGGAGTTGAACAAAAGCGGAATACCCACATTTTTTGTTTGGCCTTTGTGTGCAGAAAGCCCATCAGAGGAAGCAACACACTTAATGAAAACCACAGCCCACCCACCACGGCCGACATTTAATTTTCTTTATACAATGTGAACAAAAAACGAGCAGCAAGCGAGCCATCAGTTGATTGGCATTGTTGTTAACGGCACCATGAAAATATGGCTTTAATCGTCGAGTAGCTGTTTAGTTCCCTTTGGCCCCAAATTGACCTGACCCGTTGTCAATTTTGGCTGACGGTGCTTCTTTTTCCTATAAGGCCTTCTTCGATGAAAAAGCAACTTGTGGCAGCAACAGGATATTCATTTTAGATACTTTACTATGGGTTTGAAGTCCAGCACGCAAAGAGGCTTAGGTTGTAAGAAATCTTAAGTGCAATTTTCGTGATTTTCAATCCGAAAGTTTGGTTTTTTTGGAAGATGAAACAAGAAATTATTACTAGGCTAGTAAGCTAACTAATCTATACAGCCATTCCAAACCTATATCTTGGACAGTTTATAGGCAACTTCCTTTTAGCCCAACTCAGGCAAATTCCTTTAAGGAAAATGTGACTAAAAGGTTTTTTTTTAACAAAAGGACGTCAGGGTAGTACCTCCAGGTTCTCTTCACCTTTCATCTAATTTGCATAATGCCCTACACCGGACAGGTAGCTATTTGAAGTAGGCTCCTGACAAGGCACTTTATTCCACTGCTAACTCTTCATTTGTCAACAATTTTTCATCTTTAATGGGCTACTTCCTTGGCCACACGCAAGTGAGTCTATTAGCGGCCCAGGAGGAAAATCAGCGACAAATAAATGTCAAATACTTTGTTTTAAAATGGGGCGAGTGGCACTAGTGCTCCATTAATGTTCGCAACTTAAGTCCCCATTTTTCTTTGTCCGACTGAAATTTACATACTAAATGAAAGTGGCCTAGGAGGGAAATGAAATAAAGTTGTCACCATTCTGTAGGAATGAAATTTATAAGGTAAACGACGCTATAGGACATTCCCATTAACATCCAATTCATTGGAAATTCCGGGCTTAATGCAACAAAAAGAGATCTGCTGCATTCGAAGCTGGGCCATTTGCAACTAAGACGCTGATTGAATGCAAGGCAAACATGATTATCCTCCATAAGGAGCCATCAAAGGCAGCAGCACAACCAGTAGAGGGATCAGACGGCCAATAAAAGGGTCTGAAACTGTCGATTGGGTCGCACTTGTTGTCATTGATTGGGTGAAAATCGATATCATTATATGGATGGAAAGTGGGTCGCCGATGGCTGAACGGAAAGCGAACCCATTCAGTAATGGAAAAAAGCTTATACCACATTCTCAATATTCAATTACCAGTGTCCTGTTAAAGGTCCTTCAGCCCGCACAGAAGCCCTGCAGAAGTTGGCCAATTCGGGTGCGGGGTCTGTGAAGTCCTAGGACTAAAGGAAATAAAGGGATATATCCTGTCCGCGTCTGGGCTCTTTGTTGTCGTTGGCACGCACAATTACGCGGGCAAAGAGCGCATCAGCTGAATGTGGGCAGAAAAGAGGATAACAAAGTATTTCGCTGCCGGCGGGCAAACACCATTGCGTATACGTGATGTTTGGTTTGGGTTCCCCGAAGCGGAGTAAAGGATTTGCAGATGAGAGCTTTATCGACTGCAGGTCAGTCGTTGAACGTCGGGGAATTCTGTAGGACTTACTGATTTTTTATCAGGTGCACTGTAGAAAAAAAGGCTATTTCTTGAAGTAATATATGGAATAATATTACTCTATATGTCTATCAAATGCTGAAAAAAATCACAAAAATTCGTATCCAAGTCATGCCAAATGCATCATTAATAATGGCAATGTGCCAGATGGGCTTTTGCTTCTCAATGGCTCATGACTGCTTACATCACGTGCCGCAATGTATCTAACGAGAGGACATGAAGTCCTCCCTTGGTATGCGTGTGCGACCTTTTGAGTAATGGCCGGTCCTCATAGCCAAAGAGATTTTCGGGCCATAAACCAAAAATGAAAGAGTGCCAAATAAACTGACCACCAGTTATCGAAGAAGCTTTCTTGGTTTCCCTGTAAAAGTGTTGAGGTTTAAACGTGATTTGCATTGCTGAGTGGCTGGAAAATGATCAGTATGTTGCACAGACACCTTCTCTATATATAAAACGATAATTTCTTGAAAATAATATTTTTTAATTGTTAGTGCAATAACAATTTTTTTTATCATGTTTCTCGTTCGTAGCCAGAAATGGCACTTTAACGATAGGGCCCCCGTAGCACATACTCATAAAAGTACTGTGTGAAACACACTGTGACTTTTATTACAATTCGTGATTATTGCCGCAGCTGGTGGGAAACCACATAGGAAGAAAAAAAGGACGAAATGGCAATTGTAACGAAAATAGCCAGACCTGAGAAGTGAAAAGGTTTGGCCCGGATGGGATGAGTTTTTTGGGGGACCTGCTTGTGTTTAAATATTTAAAATATCATACCCTGTTGAGAGAAGAGAATCCAAAGTTAATTATTAATTTAGGCAAGACAATAATAATTGAAAGGATATTCGCATTTGATTCTCCTTAAAGCTAGATATTTTAGGAAAAGGCCAAACCATCTTTTATTATGTAAATTGATTTTGGAATTTAATTCTCTGTTAAATTTTTCGTCTTATTTTTGGCAAATTAAAGCCATTGAAAGCACTTTCATCAAAAGAAATATTCGTTTCTATCCGTTTGTTGCGCATACGTCGCGTGTTCCCAAGGACAACATAAGCCGCCAACTCCAGCGTCTCGTGCATGTTTTGTGTGAAACCAATAGCCATAAATTTTCCTAGCCAAGCACGAAATTCTTACTTACTTCCTCGCACAAGCCGGGCGAGAAGGCAACACTCCGACCACACTCTACTGCTTGTTTGTTTTTGTTTGCTTTTATGAAATTCAAATTTTATTACGAGCAAGATGAAAACTTGAATTGAGTTCCAGAATGAAATACAAGGAATAAAAATTATATGCATGAGATTTTTTTTTGGGATTTGAAAACAAGTTAAATGCTTAGCCGTCGGCCTTTTACAAAAAGACTTTCGACGATTTATAAAGCTAAGAAAAATAATAAAGGCAAAAAGTTTGCTTTAATTGCAGTTTAAAAACACTGTGTTTATTAATTTTTGTTTTGTTTTTTATTAAAAAAACCATATAGATTGGATAGAAGAGCATCTTAAGAGTGCCGTTTCAATATCAATCATTGATTTCAATATCCTAAAGTTCCTAAAAAATATGGACAGTTCTATTACTAGGAAAGCAGTTACTTTAATGGAAAATTGTTTTTATTTTGACTTACTAATTATAAACTGTTTATTTAAATAATTTGAACTATTTCAATAAAATACTATTTCGAATTGCAAATCAAATTGAATGTTCAATTTTAAAATTAAGACATTTTTGTTTTGGCAAATGGCAAAATGCAAAAACTGAAATGACGGCTGACATTTGAATTTAGGCGACTTGTGGATGGTGGATGGTGGATGGGGAAAGTAAACAAATTGTTGTAAATGTTTTGTGCTGTCATTTCGGCTGAAACATTTCAACAAATTTGGTTTTTATGACAGCCAAATGTGTGTGTAATTATTCCTGTCGAATGCCGGAATGGACGCGAAGGGACCTTAGCTGGACTTGGCAGGAAAATTGCCCCAAACAATTATTATGATGGTTGATAAGCCTCACGCACATACAAATACCCCTCCACATGTGCTAGTACATACCACACGTTTGTACCGAAAGCGTGGAGTTGGAATTTGCTTTGGTACGTGACTGTCGGTAATTTTCGTGCACACTGCGTATACGTAATGTGACGCCGGTCCCAACTAAATGGCCCTGCCGCAACACTAACGCACGACATTTGCGATGGCTTCAGTGGCGCATCAACTTTCACATGGATTTTCCAGGACGCTTCACCCCGCCCCTCTGCCCCCGCCCATTGTCGCCTTTGCCCTCGTTATTTCGCCATTTATGCGGCTCCCCTTTCGGGCACCACGTTACTACCGGTACGATAATGTTGCCTGCTTTTCCACGCCATTTTGTCGAGTTTTTGGGGGCTTTTTATTGTTTTATTTTTATTGTTTATTGCCGCCTTATTTCTTTTTTTCGTGTGCGCTCATGCACTTCCCTTTATGATGGACACAAATTGCACTGCCAAAGGTAAACAAAACCCGAGGAATTCGCTGATGAATTGCCAGCTAATTAAATATGCGTCTGAGATGGCCAGGGTTAAAAGACAGCCCTAATGGAATTCGGGAAGACTTCGCCAAATTGATTAAGAGGAAATCAGCAGGACAAAATATCTCAAGCAAATCATTTAGGGCCACTGCTTGAATGGGTTTCTCAAGGTTTCTCTTATTGAATTTTTGTTGAGATAAGACTTTGGCTAATTAAGTGATTCTCGGCACGTTCTAAATTGCAATCTATTTCATTTAATTACAGTCTGTCTGGGCTATCTTAGGGAGTGCTTAGTTTCAAATCAATACTTACATTAATCATGCAATTTGCCGATTTAATCTTTTAATTTGAATGAAATCCTTTCGATAATGTACGACAGTTTAGTTCACACCAAGATTTTTACTGCGAATATTAAAGAAAAAACGCGGATTATAATTGGAGTGCTGATATCTGACTATGTTCTATTCCGTTTTTGAGTTTTGAAAATATTTCCACCTCGGAACTGGGTTAGAATTAAGCACGCGCGTAATTGTGGGTTAAAATGTCCGCAAATAAAACAAGTTGTGCCTGGTGAGTGTGTGGTTTCGTGTGCGTGAAGGCATGAACAACTTAATTGCTCCAAACTAAAAATAAGGGGAGTCCTATAGGACCCCCGATGGTAGCGTAAATTTTATTCCAAGCTTTGTTACTCTGGCACCTTTAATACACACAAAAGCACTCACACCCAAGGACTTGTTACTTTCGCTTTTTTACTTTTACGAACATTCATTAGTATGCCACTGCTTATTGTATTTGTAATTGTAATGGCGATTGTTAGCCTGTTTTTTCACACCCACGTGTCTGATTTGAGTCCTTTACGTATTTCAGCGTTTAGTCACTCGGCTATATTTCGATCCGATCTGGTGCGTCGCGTGTTGCTGTTCTGATGGAAGCCGCATGAGAACTGAAATGTCGCCGATGGAGCACCACGGCCACTACGTCGACTGACGCAGCGACTGGAGCAGCGACGCTGGCGGCTCTGCCGGAAAACTCTGTCGGAAAATCGCAGAGTCTGCGCACGAAAAACGCCGAGTGAATGAAAACAAAATTAACCCGTACGGCGGCAACAGTAGTTTTAACAACAAATAAATTCAAAGATTTTCAAAACAATATGCATATATTTTAGTTAAATATATTTAAAATAATTTAAAATTCTGCATTTAGTTTTTATTGATCTTAATTTAGTTAAACACTTAATATTTTGCAAAAATTTGTAGTCTAAACAAGAAAAAATAGTTGTATTGAATTATATTTCCGGCACTTTTGAAAATAAGTCCGTGAGTAACCTCTACAGTACATTCCATAATATGGACCATGTTCTGGAACTTAATTGAGTGAATTGTTTATATTTGTACTTTTCGGGCATTGTTTAGCTTGGAATTCAGCTTTCTGTGTTTGGATTGATTTTGCTCCTCTATTTTTAATTTTGGCTGTTTACATTGTGGTGAGTATATCAAGATCTTTTGTTCTTCTACTTTTATTCCAATTTGTTGAAGCCAGAATGTATCTATAGGTTGAATACTTTAAAATTGAACCTATATTGTATATATATTTTTATTGTATATATATTTAAATTAAAGAATATTTACAGTGTTCACATATCACTTTTTATCAGCATATGTAAATGACAAAGGCTTACAGGACAGACTATATAATGTTGGTTCACATGCTTACCCCGTTGTTGTCTTTTGAATTATTCAACTAAAGTCAACATGTTACGCTGTCATGATGCATATACTCACAGTATTTTAAATATTTTTTTTTTTATCACCTGAAGGAGATTTAACAGATTTTTAAAACATATTCCACAACAAAACATTGGATCCAAATAAAGATAAATATACTTACGGCTTGGACACTGACTTTGTAAGAATCAATGAATGAAAAAATTTATCGCGTATGGACAGATGTAAGTACTCGGCTATATTTATAACTTTCAGATAAACCACATGCTCGTATGTAATCATCTAATAATAACGTCCAAATTAACGAAATTAGACGTAAACAAGACAAATTGTTGTGCACATGTGGGAAAAAGATTATCCAGGATAATTGATAGCTCCGACTGTATGTTACGTGAATTCGAATCTAATTTGTAATTGAAAATGAATGGCAATATACAGTCCGTTGTTTAGTTCAAGATTACCAGTAACATATTTCAATATAATACTGTACTGTTCAATATTCAACTTCCCATAGTTCCTTTCAAAATTTTAAAAAGAATAAACTTCCTTTAGTTACCAAGTTGGTTACAGCGGTTGGCCATGCAAATTAATTTAACTCAACCGGGGATGAATAATGAGGTCGGTTTTTGGGACAGCTCACACAGAGAATATAATATATGCCCGTACTTGGTGGTCAAGTCGGGAATCTGCATTTTAAGCCACAACAAGCTGGCCAGCTCCAAAGTCTGCCGACCACACAGGCACATAGAAGAGGCAGGACATTTTAAGTTGCTTCTGTTGTCCTGGTCGCCCGAGCCTGATTGCTGTCTTATGGCTTTTACTTCCCTTTTTTGTTGGCTGTTGCATCAAACTAAAAGCAAACTGTTCGAATTTTTCATTTTAACTTGTCTGGTGGCTACCAGGCTACCATTAAGGAGTACCTTCGGTCCCTGTCTCCTTCTGTTTGGCTTGTCTCCTGCCAATTACAAAAGTTGGCAAATTGTTGTCGCTTTCCTTTATGTTGTATGTTTGTTTATGTCCTTTAGTGCATTTGAACATTTTTTTTCCCCCGGCCATGAACCATATTTGCTTTCGTTTTGAAGTTTAACTTTTCAGACGACCTTTTGTCTATATTTTTAATAATATTTTTTAAGCTGTTTAATGGCTTCAAAGCAAACGTCTGGTGAGTCATTTGTTTTTCCGCAATTAAATAAAAATACCTCTTTTGTTCGAAGAATCGGAAAATTCTTAGGAAAATCACGAAAACATGTGCCGAGAAAACATATTTGAAATGAATTCTCAATTAAATGGTTTCTGTGAGAATTCGTTTATAAAAGCCTTTGCACCACAGAGAAAACAATATTTCTTTCATCAAAAGAAAAATATTATAACTTATAATAAAACTCTCAACTTATTTTACGTCCTAATGGAATTAAGAAGATAACTTTTCCAAAAGCAAACTTACTCCGAGGACATTTTGAGTCCATGTCCTCAATGCCCCAATAATTATTCCTTTACTCGTCAAATAGTTGAAGGAGAGAAAGAGAAAAACCTGGAGAAATATTAATATATGTCAACGAGCATTGTTCCTTACGGTCTTTTGATGCAGAGAACCTGGAAATGGCGCCTGGGAATAAGTGATGGAATGCAGACTGGTGGGGATTGCTCATCAACGCAAGTGCTGTCGGAACCAACATCGAGAAAACCACAGAGATAAACTGGCGAGCTGCATTTAATTTTTTATTTTATTTTTAATTTCTCCATAAGAACATTTGTGTTCTCTTTATTCTGAATAAAGTTGGAGAATATTTACCTCTCTTTTTGATGGAGTAGTAAGTAAGCCTTGATATAAAAATGCAGGAGGAATGCAGAGGACGTTTAAAATAATTTAATGAAAAAATTATTATAAACTCAATATTATATATAGAGATGTAACTAAAAATGTATTTAAATAAAGAATGCTCATTAATTTAATATTGTATGCCGAATACATAATTTGGTTTAAGGCTTGGCTTTAATAACTAGTTTAATGGGTTTTTGACAGGGCCAGTCCGTGTGGTTGTTGGACATTTCCCAACTTCCGCCACAGGATGTGCTGATTGCATCAAAAAGGGTTAGCAGAAAGAGAACATGTAGTAAAAACACCATTCCATTAAACTTCAAAGTGCGCTATTATATTCATAAAAATCGTATTAAATTATAAAACTAAGATGTCTTGAAACCAGTATAAATTTCTCTTGTACGTGAGGCGATTAACTTAAATAGATAAGCCCTCCTAGCCTCCAAACAAATTAAAACAAGAAAAACCTCATCGTTTGAAACAACACTTGTCAGATAAGCCGGGAGGAAGCGTGTGTCAGAGACTTCCGCAATTCTTAAATATTTGTACAATGAAAACGATGCCCACAGAAAACAGGCATCCCGCAGACATCCCGCATCACCACCGCCTACACCCCACCTTAACCCTTGAAAAATCCCACAGGTGACAGAAGGCAAACTTTGTCTTAGCAGCCACACATCAGGCTGAACACCGACGCCGAAACATTAGCATTAACTTTTGGTGTTGGTTTTCCCCTCCGGCACTTAAACACCTACTTAAGTGCTCAAGCAAAATTTTCGCACATTCTCTGTAAAATTTTAATTTCCTCACGCACCTGCACTGAATTTTTAAATATGCGAATTAATGAGCTCATGTCTACAGGTTTCCTTTCCTTTCCAGGCCTAGGGGGAATATAGTAAGAAATATACAAAGATAAAATATAATTTATAAAACACAAAGCAAGTCAATAAAACAAATTCAACTTTTCCCTTTGCTATAATGGATGTGGCTCTCTTATTTTATAAATACTTAATTCAAGTTTATAAAATGTGATTGTCAAACAAAACCGCTTTCGAACTTTTATTGAATTTGGTACTTGGAAATGGATTGATTTTGATGCTTGAGAAGTGGAAAATAAACTTTAAGTGGTAGAGTTGGTTAAGTTTTTTCTCTGATTTCTTACCAATAATTGGCTTTAGAAGTTATCTGGTCGACTCCTGTCAATAAGGGTAGCTGATATTTACAATAAATATTAACAGCTATACTTTTATGATAACTATTGCTTAAAAACCAAAATTACTCTGGAGAAATAAATCCCTTTTTCAACAGATTAGTTTCTATTTTAAATTTGTTAGATTTTGTGGCAGTTTTTAAGCCAGATTTCCCCGGGGCTTCCCCCAAGTGTAGTCAGTCTCGGAGGTAACAGAACAAATAAAATGTTTTTTATAGTAGATCAAACAAAAAAGTGTTGAAAAAAGGATAGTTAAAATTCTCCCTAGCTTTAGTGGTTCAGAGAATTATAAATTGTTCTCAACCACAATAAAAATATTATTTTAAATTATGCCATAAAAGACTAATTAAATTTTTTTCACAAAAAGTTGTATAAACCGACTAAATGCAAATAAGAGGCAGGAATGGCAGGGAAATTAAAAGCAAATATGTGAGATTTCCAAAACTATTTGCATGTGCAACTGTTGAATTTTAATATTGCAAACCCTCTGCCAGACAGTTTATGGCCAGACAGTTGAGTGTTTTTTTGTTCTATTACCCATTGCCTCGGATGACATTTCAGCTGACCACAAGTATATGAGGGAGAGTTTAGTAGCCGAGAATTGTCCCAGCAATTATTAAAATGGCTAACAATAGTCGCCCATATGCACACTGAAATGTACCAGCAAGGATATAAAGGCGCACTCACAGCTGTGTGAAATGAGGAGGGTTGAATTTACTTTTGCTACGTGACTATTCGTAATTTTTTGTGTTCACGCTGCGTATACGTAACGCGAGCGAACTAACCCGTGGCGTTTGCAACTGCCTTGGCCCCTTGGATTCCCCATTTGCCCCTGTCCCTTACGCCATCAGCCCCTCGTCCTGACGGCTCCCTTCATTGTCATTCCTTGTATGCTAATGTGGTCCTTCGGTTCTTGGGGCACTTTCGCATTTTCGTATTCATTATTACGCTTTTTATGATTTCTTTGTTTGTGTGCTTTCAAGCATTATTTTATTCCCAGAAGAATTAACCGCTGAAAATTACATGTGAAACGGCTCGTGGGGGACTTTAGGCTAAAATTTGTGTCAATTGATTTTTTGGGAAATTGAATTCATAACAATTTGTATGCTAATTTAAAGGAAGTTCGTTTTTTGATCAGGATCCACCTTACTCTCAGAAGTATTTGTTTTTAATATTGACAAGCATTTATCATATATCCTCCTATCAAGGATTATTAAAAAAGTATCAAAGTGTTTGATTTTACAATCAGTTGTCCATACAATCGTATCGGAGGTGATAAATCGACTTTATTGCCTTGCGACATATTGAATAGAAACCTTTCATGAAAGCCTCAAATTGAATTGTATTATGGCTTTACTCTTATTGTGTGTGTTTTCTTTAGCCTTTGTGCTTTCTATCCAATGAAAAGCAAGACTCGGTCTTTGACAGATGGGTTTTGGCTTCGCTGCGGGCTTTATATGAGATTATGAAAAGGTTTTTCAATGTGTTTTCCAATGCCAACAGGTTGGGCCAATGGCTTTTCAAATTTTAAAGGCTTCAAAGCTTGGATTGAATGGCATTCAAATTGAATGTTTAATCAGAGAAAGAATATAGATCTTTTTTGGACATTTATATTTTATTCTAAGGTAACTCCAACTAAACCTGAATCGGAGTGCATGTTTGCCAGCGATGAACTTCGCATGCATCTTGAAAAAGACTTGAAAACTAAATGGCGTGCAAAGTTGCAAGTTAGCATTTGGAATGACGCGCCGAACTAAATCTAATTGGCTAAATCTGTTGCATGCTCGATATACATATATATATATATATTTGTTGCTATAGTCATTTTAATGCCTTTACATGATGCCATATCGTGGGCATCGGACGAGTTTTCTTTTTATCAACAGAAGTTACTTTAAAATACCATTTCTTCTCTTTACACAATGCTTGGCACGTGATGTTAGAAGGTTTCCAGTAAATGGGTTTCTTTTTGTGTACTCTCCGTACACTTTTGTGTGCCATCCGATCCCGAGATTCACCAAAATTGCTTATACGCCGAGTGGACCGGTCGATTGGTGTATCAGTTTGTTAGTCTGTTTGTTTGCCAGTCGGTCCATTTACCCGCTTGTCAGTTTCCTCCGGTCGCGTCTATTGCAATTTCCCCAGCCGCTGGGCTTTTCTGCCATTTCCGTGATGCGCTTTTCGCCCACGTAATTGTGCGTGCGAACGACAACGGCTTAGTCCGTTCTAAGTCGGCCTAAAAGAGCCACCGGATACGGAACGCAGGTCCACTGCTATTATTCCCATATCCCGGCACAACACATATCACCTAATTGCCTTCTGTACAAAGAAGTGGTGAGGAAGTAACATGCAAATGACTCTCGGTATTTTTTTTTCAATAGAGACGTCACTATTTAAGAGGCCAAGGAGTTGACAGAACTTCTTTTTTACAGAGTCGGTACTTTCGTTGATGAGCATATATTACGAAACTGGAACATTAAAGATGCGTAAAATAAAACAACTCCACCAATTTTGACTTTTATTCGTACTTTTAATCAACTCCGATATCCATCACACATCACTCGCAGAATCCCACTTGATTGCTTTTCACTTCTCGTTCCACAAATCCCACACTTTTTGCCACATCTCAGTGGCCTTGCCGCCACTACCACTAGCTGCCAAACTCCACGCACGTCCTGGCCATAAAGTGCAGCGCTCTCTTAGCCAATTTCGGATTCTGTATAATCGAAAGATGCCCAAGGCAATGACAAGCTTTAGAGATTTTAAATTTCACTCTTTTTGGTTTCATTGTAATTCTTACATGCTTTTCACACACAGTAAATATATTTTCCCAATGTATTTGATAACTGTATCAATTTCAATCATAATTCAAAAATTATTATATGATGTAAATAAACTAGCAATAGCGCTGTTGGTCAACATAACGCCATCGTTCTTAAATTTTGATGCAGATTATCTTAGATACGATTGGTAAATAGATTGAGGTATTCCGCTCAAGAATCGGATGGAAATTGACAAAGATATGGACATCGCTGGGGTTGTCTGAAGAAGTTTTGTAATTTTTGGTTAGAAAAAATATTTTATAATGAATAGTATGGTAAGAGTATAATGAAATGCCATATCATGTTGAATGCTGTTAACCGTTTTTAATGGCCATCCTTTCAATTAAGAAATTCCTCATTTATCCTTTAATAATATCACTTTCAACTCAAACTAAATTTTCAAACAGGAGGACATGATAATTTCTGCAAGCATTTCTGGTAATTTTCTGGTAAGGGCAGAAGCCTCTTCACTTGCCACATTTTAGTATAATTTCCATTTACTTACTTTGCTATGCCGCAATGCATCCGAAACTTTATGCCAAAAGTTTTTTGTACTTTCGCTATTTGTGGCAATATAATTATCGCAGCATGAAGAGCTTGTCGGAGGTTCCTGCAGCTGCAGCGGCAATTTCCGAGCTAAAATTTCCACACAAAAACTAAAAACTTTCTACAAATTGGTTTTGTCCCATTTATTTTTTGGCTATCGAAGTGGTGGTTGCGACAGTTTTCTTAAAGTTTTTGAAAAAAATAAGGTTTTAGTGGAGATTATATTCTTGAAATAGTTTATGCTGAAATATTAATTAAGTAAAATGTCGTTAAAAGTTTGTTTTTGAAATCCTTGTAAGATTAGAGCTCAGAAATCAAAATGAATTCTTGTATTTTAACAATTTTCTTGATTTAGTGGGTGTTGTATAAATAAACTAATAGACTTTTTTATTTCGGCTCGCAGCAGGACATGCGACAAATTCCTTCCTTCTATACCTTGCGGTTGTAGGACCTTTGAATGTAATTAATTTAATTAAATTCCATTGCTTTGGCTACTAGGCTTTGTTAATTAGCGTAATCCTAGAAATTGTAAAGGGCATATAATGGAATTCAATTAAGTTCAGACGGTAATTTTACTTTAATAGAAATTCCTTGAAAATCTAAACGTTGGAATATAAATTAGATCAAATACTTCTTAGAAGCCAGGAAAAAATTTCATTTAGCTAAATATACGAATTGGTTAAAATATTAAGCTGTTCCGTAAAATTATTAAACTTTCTCATATTTTTTTCGAAGGAAATCCATGTAAAGTAAGCGTGGAATATAAAATGCTGTTGAGAAAGTTGGTGCTATTAAGTAAAGCTCTCACCCTAAGACGCTGCTAGGGCCTGGGATAAGAGAAAGTTTTTCAATAAGCAGCGGTGTCAAAAACAAGAGAATGTGCATGAAGGGTGAGTTGAGAAAAAATATACGCCATACGCTAGGGGACGAGAAAATGACTGCCACTTATTCAGGACGTTATAATTTATGACGAGCCAATAAAAATAATTGCACACAAGCAGGCAATGTTATTGACGCTTTTATAATGAACTCAGCCTCTATAGACATTCATATTGATCGCCATGGAAAATGAAAAGGGCATAAATCAAAATGAATGTTTTGTATTTTTCAGTTTTGAAGCGGTCGTTTTTTTTTGTAAAAACCATTTGCCTTTTCGGTTAATCTCTGAAATGGCTCAAAATGTCTCATGTTCTTTAAATTTATATTTCGTTATACCTTTTATGACGGTTGTAAATTGTCTTTATTAAGGCCCCCAATTTATTACTTGTTAAGAGAAGTACAAATTCCTGTTTGGTCGTTTTTTCCGGGACTTTATTCTCCCATTTTGACGTATTTAAGGACAAGGTTGTTAAAGTTTAACACTCCTCCGACTGCCCCAACTGGTGGCACTGGCCACTTGAGTCCCGTTTTTTCCGACCATCAGACCACAACAAGTTAAGCGCGTAAAATTTCACAGCTCGCCATTTTGATGCTTTTCTGGCTAAAATTTAAATTTTTGTTTAAAATGAACCCTCGGGGAAGTCTTCATTTAAAAAGCATTTATTGATTTTATCCGGTTAAGCACTGGACTATGCCATATTTCAACCACATAATCAAAATTGCGGCAAATTAATAAATTTCATGTAATTTCAATTTACACCGCTTTTGTGGCTGGCCATAAAATTGTTTAAAAATTGCAAGCTCAACAAAAGCCGACAGCTTTTGTGTTTTTTTTCTTTTGTGTTTGCATAATGTAAGACCAACTGGGACGAAAACATATTTTAGTTAATAAAGGCCACCAGTCGCAGCGTTTTATATTCTGATATGAATAAAGTGAACAAAAGCGCGGGATGATTGACATTGTTATTAATAAGAATTTTTTATCAAAACCACACTCAACAAAGCATTTATTTTATTATACAATTTAAGCTTAGTCTGACTTTCATATTCTTATTTAATTTTGAATTTTAACTATTTTAATTGGGCGTTTTTGATGTCGAAAGTGATTATCAATAACATAATAAATTAGCACTCATAGGATTATCATTTTTTTTCAGTGCAGCTTTTATAGCCCTGGAGTTGACCTGACCTGCTGTCATTTTTAGCCGACTGTGCACTTTTCAGACATCGAGCACCTTCCTCCCGGGGCTGCGACTTGCGGCAAAAAGTTTGCGACCACAGCAGAAGTGAAGCCTCCACCTTTCATCCGGGCTGTCTATCCCGGCTTTGGTGCCCGGCAAAGTTTGATTAAAAGGCCGACAGCGGAGCAACTCGAGCTGCATCGGAACTCGAATGGCAGTCGAGTGGCAAAATAGGTATTTTGGGCACGTAGCTGTGTGAGGGAATTTGCAATTTGAGTGCAATGGCTGATACTGCAGGTGCAGGAGAATGGAATGCAAATGGGCTGAGGACTAGAATTTGGGCGACAGGTGGATAAGGCGCTCTGGGCATAGAAAGATTTCAATAGCTATATGTCAGTTATATATTGTGCAGTATCGACATACATTCCTTTATTCTACGTATCTGAAATAAATCCTGCAGGGAGTCGCGGTTTATTTCCAAAATTGTTTGGCACGTCGTTGAGTATTTCCATTTCTTTTTGCAAAAGCCTGGCGGCTCTATCATTAATTTAATGGAATTTAACCGAGGTACATGTACGCGTAACTTGTCCAAGGGGCATGCAACATTTTCCGTAGTGAGGGCAATAAAAAAATTGAAATTGGATAAAAGAGTGAGCCCGTCAAGGGAAATCACATTTTTATGTCGCCCGTTGGGTAATTTCACACTATTGTTGAATAAATAAAATTTAATTAAACTTTCTAGTAAAAAACTGCATAGTGGGTTAGTTCTCTGCTTTATATTGTCAGTTAAAAATCTTGATTAAATACTTCAAGTGGAACAGGTTGAAACCTTTATAATGCCACACCAAGTGTTTGAAATTGGGTGGCTCATTTCCCTGAGACCATTTCTCATTTCTGTGAATGAAGAGCAAAGTTTATGGCTGCCATGTGCGGAGTTAATCAAAATAATTTAGAAGGTTTACACAAAGGCAAGGAGAAAGGAGTTCAGTTATAAGTTTCCTTGTTTCATCTTTTGGTTTTCATTATAAATCTAGAAGGCTCTATGATAAAAACTACTTTAAATAAAATTGTGTACCTGAATTTTAATATTAAATAAGTCTACTGATTGGATTTAAAGGGACCCTTTAGGACAGGGCGAGTGTAAAAGCGGACGAAAAAGTAAAAATTCCCTAAAAAATCGGGCAACCAACCCAAGCCGACCATAAAAACTTTCTGCTAAAGGCGAAACGAAACAAAACTGTGGCAAAGCGTAAAATATAAGCAGAGGCGTAAACAAACAGAGCGCAAAGGCATAAACGGAACAACTACAAAATTTCCAACTTTTGTAATCGAGACCCCTCGATGGTGACAGGACGAAACCGGGTAGAGTCTGCTCCAGTTTAGGGCAAAAAATAAAACCAAAATATAAATATTTTACTTGTAGTTCCTCAGAGCAAACAACAGCAAACTAAAGCAAACTACTACAACAAGCAACAGCTGCCAAAATGGGAAACAATCATGCCCAGACCAGGGCAGGGCCAGTAAAATTTCCTGTGAAATTGCTTTCCAGACACTTTCCCCGACCCCAGACCCCAGAACACAGACACACTCAGCCACCAAGTATTATAGTTTCAGATGGAGACTTTTGGCTCCCTGATATAGCCTCTCGTCTGGCATCATTATTCATTTTCGGTTGAGTAAAATTAATGAGCTGGCCAAGCTGCCACAAAGAACTAGAACTAGAGTGGCTGCTTATGTTGCTCGATTTAGAAGTGGTCCGGGGAAATGAACTCGTCAGAGTTAGTCCAGTTAGTTGGCCTCAAATTGAGCTCGGCCAGCAAGGAACTGGGATTAGTTTCTAAGCGACTGACAAAAGTCAGGGCACCAGGGCAACACAGGGATAATTGAATGAAACGCAAACACGATTATGACCATAACAGGTCCTCAACAATGGAATCGAAGGGGTCAAGCCCTTCGGATGTGCTCTCACTTGTTGTCATTGATTGGAAGAAAATCGATAGCAGCGAAAAATGGGTCAGCAATGAGCGAAGCGAGGCAGACCCTCCCGCAGTAAAAGGCAAGTTTATGCTACATTTTCCCTATTCAATTACCAAGGCCGTTCAACTCCCGAAGCAGTAGTGCTTGGTGCCAATGTATACTATATTCGATATACTACAGGTTCTGTCTGGACCAACCCTTTTGTTGTCGCGGACTCGCCCGACTCTGCGAAAAATAAACACAACAGGCAGTAAAAAGAAATAAAAGCAACGAAATACGGCAATTTATTCAAATACCTTTCTAGAGGCCTTTGCTGAAAAATTGTATTTACTTTTTATAATTTTTTAGAAACTATTACACGGTTATTTGAGATTAAATAGGAGTGATTTTGGGAGACCTCTTTGCGGTGTAATAATTTAATTGAAAAAAGTATTTTACAATCAAAAATTGAAGATTGTTTCGCCTCTTTTTATTGCAAATATTGCAAAGAATAAAACCAACTAGGTTGAACATTTTAAAAATACTTGTAGAGAAGAAAAATACAAAAAAAAAGTGCCCAACATATGCGAGCTTGCACACTTTTGTATACATTATTTAAGCAACAATATAGGGAGCGTGAAAATTCCGCGCCCAGATGGAACGGCAGTGGATTTTCCGGGCTCTTGGCCAAATGCCGTCAAGAATGTAAATTGAAGTGCAGCTGGGTGGACTCGGGCAGTGAATGCTAATTTTGGTTCGCCCAAGAGCCTAAGTCCCCGCAATGTATGCAAACGTTTTCATCAAACGGAAAATTCGCGTTTGTTGCGCATACGCCGCGTGTTCTCAAGGCCAACATAAGCCACCGACTCTGCCGTCTCATGCACGGGCTTGTGTGAGGCCAAAAGCCATAAATTTTCCTAGCCAAGCACGTCGAAATTCTAATTTACTTCCTCCGCAAAGAGAGATGGTATGTTCAGGCAAGGAAAGATATTAGGTTAAAAAGGATAAAAACACTGCAGAGACACCCAAAAAAAAGTAGGAACTTTATGCTTTGCCGCTGATTGTTGCCGTTTTGATGAAATTCAAATTTTAATATGGGGACAAGGCAGAGCTGACTTGCAGGATGTGATGTCTCAAAACGAAATGATATGCATGAGTTTTTCGTCACCTTGGGCATTTCTAAAAATTTTCCTTTTGATTTTCTCAGGAAAACAGATTAAGTTGAGATCTCATCGAACTCTTTTAGTATGATGAAGCTATTATTCATTTTATATTTAAATTGAATTTTATGTCATTTTTGAAGCTGACATGTTAAAACCTCAAAAAAGCCATCCAACCACTAAAATGTGTCCAGATGCCCAGTGCCTGTGTCATGTTACAATATGTGGTCTAGTCTTTCTATTTTTTAGCCTTTGATAATCTGTAATACATACATATATCGAATCATTTCGGTGATAAAATTTTTAGTGGAAATGCCAAAACGTCACATTAGACCACGTCTTCCTGTCAACCATCAACAAAAAAAATAAATAGTTTTATCTCACTGCTATTGTTAGTTCTGAAAAATATAATATTTCGTCTAATTTAAAATTGACCATTTTCGATAATCCGGTGACAGCATTTTGTGGTTGGAACAGAGTCAATAAATAATTACTTGCAATGAAAAAACCATAAAAAGAACCCATCCAGATATTATACACAAAATATTTTTAAGCACACAGCTTATCGCCCTAAGCGTACGTGTGACTATCAACATAATTGGATGAGTTTTTAACCCAAAACGATTCCCAGCTCAGACACCTCTTGCCAGATAAACTCGGAAAATGAGACAGGAACAGGGATACAACACAGTACTCAAATAAATGTGCAAAACGAACACAGGAAACCTCATTTTGAGCCCCACATCAGGCAGAACATTGCGCCAACAAACTCCAACGCCCACAAGGATATACAGGCATCAACTTTTCAAGTTTCTCCTCTTCCCTGGGCTCTAAGCACCTGCTTAAGTGCTTAGATATAATTTTCGAAAATTCTCTGTGAAATTTTAATTTCCTCACGCAACACACGTGGGAAAGAATTTTTGAGCAGGCGCATAAATTGGCTTAAGTTTGTGCCGTGCCATTGGAATTTCACATGCGGGGAGAACATGAAATTAATTGGCTTGCTTAATGTGCTCCTTGCTTATGTTTATACACTTGCATAACTCATATTTTTATTTGAATATTTTTTATACTCGATGAGTTGATTTCTCGACTGTAATATTTCTGCTGACGCACAATGAAGTCACAATGGATTGCCTCCGACTATTTAAAGAACAAAACAAAAGCCCCAGAACAGAAAGATTTTATTAGCGCATTTTCCGCTTCGTCATAACTGTTGTCGTGACAATAAGGAAGCAAGGTTGACTCCCCCGCTCTTCCACAGTTTCTTATCTAATAATAAAGCAGAGTCGGAAAATTAAATAAGTAGAACAGAAGTTCCATGACACAACAGGTCTCGACATGATAAAAAGATATAACTAAATAAAAGAGGAAATAAAAAGGACTGTCAACTACAAAGCTTCTATACAATTCCTTTAACGTACCAAGCTGTTTATATAACCTGACAGTATTGTCAGTAAGAATAAGGCCCACTGAAACCGTTCTTTTCCTTCATTTTTCTTTTTAATTTTAATCTTATAAAATATATTATTTCTATACAGTTTTTTTTATTATTGGCAGAAGTAATGTTTGCAGGCTTGCCTTCGGTTGGCCAAGTCAAACAAAGTGAACAAGCAGCCCGCAGCTTCTAATGACAAACATTGCAGAACTGACACTTTCCCGTCCGTTCCGAATTTTCGCTGCGGGCAATGTCAAATTGCCAGACAAACAGCCAAAAAAAAACAGGAATTGCTCTGGAGACTCAGTTGAGAACGTCACGGAGCCAACGGGGCGTATAATCAATTTGCGGGCAAGGCAGCATAACAAACCTGGCGGATAAAAGTAAAAATTGTATTTAAATTTTAAACTAAACTGGAAAGATATGCAGTGTCTCCATAAACGTACACATTTTGTCCAATGTTTCCAATAATTTTTATCCTTTTGTCAGTTTTATTTTTGGCAGCAATGAAGTTTTCGTGTTTTCACCTTGTCTTCGGTATTGTTGCAACAAATTGACAATATGGATCACTATCGGATTGAATATGAAAAGCTTCCACTGCTGTCACATTTGAAATTGTACTGCCTTCCGGCACTTTTTTCCATTTTGTACATTTTTTGTACATATCTGATAAATATTAAAGTTGGTGACTGGGACTCAGATGGGCTGCTTTGATTGGCTTTGTGGAAGGATGTAATGGATCAAGTATTCTCAGCGTGACAGAAATCTTGACAAGATTTCATTTTGTTGTTAATTTTTTCTCTGCAACAAATTACTTTTTCTGAGTTTGAAAGTACTTGGCTTTCTCAAAGACACATGTTGCTGCGGCTTATTAAAAAAGTTACCAGGAAAGTTGTGGCTAAATATTATTTTGTTTATTTTTTTTTACAGTATCATAGAGTTTTTCTTTTTAGTGAGTTTTTCAAAACTAATTTGAAAGTAGTATTTTTTTTTTTTTTTTTTTTTTTTATCAGATTTATCTCCCCCCCCGTTTTTTTTCCCCTCCCCCCCCCCCCCCCCCCGCCCCCCCCCCCAAATCCTCCCCCTCTCTTATTTATTTCACCCCCCCCCCCCTCCCTCCGTGCGTCCGCTCTTCTTAACGAAAACGCCTCTCTTTTTTCGTTATTCTCCCTCTCTATAAAAAATAATACTCTCATAATATAATTTTTTATTTTTTGTGTCTGGATAAGCAAATACCATTTCCTTCCACTTTAAATATTATAACACGCACACACACATATTCCCCCCCTAACCAACACCCCCCCCCCCCATCACCTCCCCTCCTACTCCCCCCTCCCTCCCCCCCCCCAGCACTATTTTTTTTTTTTTCCGGGGTGTCCTCTCTTCCCTCGCGGGCTTATTCTCCCCCCTTTTTCCCCCCCCCCCCCTTTTTTCTTTCCCCCCCCCCTTCCCTTTTCGCTTCTCCCCGGTTTCCCTTTACCCACCCGGAAAAAGGGGCTGTTTTTTTTTTTTTTATTATAATTTCCCCACCCCCCTCCCGGGGACCTTTCTCTTACACTTGGTCTTTCCCTCCCCCATAATCATCCCCGCGAGGCCTCGCGTCTAAACCACCGGTATATAGTTATAAAAATATAGGCCCCCCTCCATAGCCAGCCCGCGCACGCCGATTGCCGCCCCACGGTGGGTCCCACCCCGTCGTGGTGAAAAATGCGGCGGGGGGCGCGGCCGGCGCCGGAGGGCACATTTTGGTTGGGGGGAGGAGGGGGCGCGGGGGGTTACGCGGCTAGTCCCCCCACAAATATTATATTTAGCAGCCACAATGTTGCCGGGCTCTAAGGAGGACTGCCCAGCCACCGATGAAGTGGAAAGCAGCTGCACTTCCGACCGAGATTGTGTAGCCAACGGATACACCCAGCAATTCCTGCTATCCCGATTGCCTGGCCATTTCCAGCTTAGCCATTTGCATTTTAAATAACGGCCAAGTCATATTTTGTTGCAGAAGCAAACCAAATTTACGGTCAGTTGGCTCTAAATCTTCAATTATACGCTTGTTGACCAAATTAATTCTATAAGTGTTTCAGCTTTAAAATTATTAAGCTCTCCAAAAGTTTGTTCCAGATTAAAGTATATTGGCTTTGGTATCTGAGCATTTTCTTCATCAAATTGTACAAATATTCCAAGAACGACGCAAATCCCAAATAAAAATAATGAATCAACAAATTATACAAATATTTGCTCTGAATAAGTAAAAACGAAAAAACCACAAAACACAATTTTCTTTAATTATATTTACCAACGCTCTGATATGTTTTTCGGCGAATCACCTGAGCACCGAAACCAAGAACGTTCAAGTAAACATAAAACAAATTATAATGGGCTTTCCAGTAACATCCCCACCTCTCCAAGAACAGAATTTATAAATTTGAATTTTGCGGTTGACCTTAAAAATGTTCTAGTAAATGAATTTTTCATTATTAATGGATATTTTTCCCATTAAGCATGCAGGTACTATTTAAATCACTTTGGCACGTTTACGAAAACTGTGTGTACATTTAAAATTTCCATTTAATTAAATCAACCTCTCAAATAGACAAAACTATGTATACAAAAATGTATGGCCAGCTGAAAAATAAACAAAACCGAGAGCCAAAATAAGTGGGATGAATAAAAATTAAATAAACACCGACCATTTGGCAAAATTATACGTGCAAAAACATGCAATAAACTAAGTTAAACCAATTTTAAGTTCCAACCCATTCGAGTTCGAATCGCGTTGAATCTTTTTCCGAAAAAATTGATGGTAAGAGACGTGGTAGTCCCCAACCCTCTGGCGGCCTCGAGCGTGTGTATTTATTACAGATGATACACAAAACCCATTCCCCGACGGAAGCAATCTGCACAATGCAAATTTGTAAGTCAGCTTACCAACTTCCTCTTCCGCTGCCATTTCCCCTCAAGTGCCATTGGCCAGACCATTCATTTTTGGAGCAAATTATGTGAAGGTAGTACCCATATTTCATCAGCCCTTTCCAGACTACATAGTATTTCATGTCCTTTGTTCCACTTACTTAAGGCCGTTTAATGTAGATTATTACCAGAGACCTCAGTTCCCTCGTTTGCATTAGACCCTATTTGTCAAACGATTTTTTGACTCTAATGAGCTACCTTCCTTCCACACACGCAAATGGATAGAGAAAAGATCTGAGTTATGAAAAGGCACTTTATTAAATTGTCAGACACCTTGCAAAGTCCACAAGACGCTACCTGGCCGTATTAATGTTGGTAATTTGAGCTGCCGATTCACCTCGTCTCTGCCACAAGTGGCAGTATAAAGCGCAGAGGAGGAAATTAAGTTGTCACCAAGTCAAATCGCTTTATATCCGCTTTGGTGCAGAACCCCTTGCTAAACCGACTGTTCCTGGCCCGCCTTTATTTCCTTTTGCCAGCTCCTTCAATTTCAATTAGAAACACTCTGCCATTGGGCTACTGACTTAAGCTTTATGGCTAGAACGTGTTGGGAATTGGCAGCCAGCGGAAATGGCTGCTTGACAAACCTGGCCAAAAGATAATAGATCCAACTAAATGGCTAAATCTGCTAGCAGTCTTGTAATGCCACATTTCTTGAAATAGTATCAGTTTGGAATTAATGTCAAATGTTTACACTCCCAACTTTAAAGTGTTGCCTTAATCAGTGATAAATAAAATCTCTAATTAAACACCGTAACATCTGAAGAAAGTAAGGCTTACAATGTGAGCCAACAGAACAGAGTCCCATACGAGACATCGTCTTATTGAGTTTACTCCATGAAGCGTCGAAAAATCAACAACGAAACGCAAACACCTCGTCCTGCACATGGAAAATGCAGGAATTGCTATCGTTGCGCCAAATCTTTACTTTCCTGCTTTTTCGTATATTTTTCCGGCTTCTCTCGTTGTCCGCCTGTTTTCTGGGGAAACGGAAAAATAACTTTGGAAAAAGTCGGTGGGAACTGAGCAACAACTTTAACCTTCTCGGCATGTTTATGTTTGTTTTGCCAAAGTTAAGGTTTTTCAGTAAGAACAACACTGCAGCAGCATCGACGTCGTTTTAATCCTGTTAGAATTTATGCGGGGTCCTGCCAGCCCCATAGCCTGAATAAGTGTTAACAGCATCACTTATCTAAGCTGCAGCTCATTTTCCACTTGCTTGTGTTCTTTCCCCCTTTCCACACCTCCTTGGCAATTTATTACTTTGCTTGTTGTGCCACGTTCCATTTTGAGATCCCTGTGTGTCCCCTGGTCGGACAAATTGAATTGCTGTCCTGCCTGTAAAATTGTACGCCCTTCGGCGAAGATATGACCCAGAAAACTCAGCCACATCGCCCAGATAGAACAGAGATAGGAGGGACCGCCTCGATGTATCCCGATTTTGTGTAACAAATATTGACCAGGCCGGAATTAGCATAACTCCGTTCAGGTTTGGCCTTCTCCATTAGGAACCTTTTAATAGGCACATGTGATCTTATTAGCCAAATCTTTGGGAGACCATTAGGCAAACACATTACAAAAGCAAACACTAATGACTAGGCTGGTGAGCTTTGATTATCCTGGAGGAAAACAATGGCCACATCGGCAAACATGGCAAACATCGATTAACCCAAGCAACACGTACTAACTTTTTATTCAATTGGACGCCCGAGAGGAGAGTTACAGGGTGACGCAATGCCCTAAGGGTAAGATGGACCAAAAACGGGGCAAAAACTATTACCAAAGTAAACACAGGCAGAGAAAAAGTTCAGACAATGAAACAGTACCAGAAAAAAATGGGCAAAAGTGTAGTGGGATAGTCGAATGTTTGATACTAATTAAATCTTCACTACATATGTATATATTTTATTAAAAGATAATTATTCCAATGTCTTATTTAACTTAAATATATATATTCGTAAGGAAACCTAATACTTCGCCCCAAGGATATTGCAACATCTTAAGAGAATATGCTCTTGGCTCGTAAAAATTCCAAGCAAAGCTGTCGCAAAAATAACATTTATTCCATTAGTTGAGATTACCAATGGAATTTCTCAACTATTTAGAGATTTCCTCCCCCATTGACAAACGACTCTTAACTCTTAACTAGTTGCCTTCGAAGTGATGCCATATTTCTTGGCCAGTCCATGCAGGGCATGTCAATTGCATCATTAATAATGGCAGTGCGCCAGATGCCCAGATGGCCCAGTTCCACTTGATGGCCAGCATCTGGCATTCCGAGGCCTCGTGTCCGCTCATATATTACAATACGTGCCGGACACAAGACAAGACTCCTGGTTGTATTCGGATTGTCCAAGTCTTTGAGTAATGGCCCTAGCATATAGCCATACATCTTTAGGATCTGCTGACAATGAACTCCGACAGAAGATTTTTGTTCTAGCCTGAGAACACTGAAAGGTCTGAACAGAAAAGTCTTGTATAAGAAACTGCTTTGCCTGCATTGTTGGATCTCTAGTTAAAAATAACCTATTTATGCAAAGTCAAACACAATAAATTGGAATTAAAATATTTAAGTTAACCCCAAAGCGGGGAATACTTTTCAGCGTTCCCATTAGCATGGATCTGTTTAAATATTTAAAATACCATTTACCATAGGGCGGTCACATGAACCGAGGCTTCTGAATAATTCATCATGCGACAATAACAATAGGAGGGATATGCCCGAGGTATCCTGTCAGCCAAAGTGCTTTGCATATTCCTTAAGCCTGTACTGGCAACGGGTAGGATATTGAAGGATAGCGGCGTGAAAGTGATAAGCCGCCGTCGGAGTACAAAGAATATATGCCAGGATCACTATGGGGCTCCATCAAGTATGTAAATTAAAGTGCAGCTGGGTGAATTCGGGCAGCAAATGCTAATTTTTGGCTCGCCCACGAGCTGTGGGCGCCACTCTGTATGCACACATTTTCATCAAACAGAAAATCGACAAAGTTGCGCATACGCCGCGTGGGCCCACAGTGTGTGTACGAAACTACAATCCATAAATTCCCACAGCCAAGCTCAGGAATTCTGGCTGAGAAATTCCCCTCCCAGAGAAAGTCAGCGGAGTCAATGAAACAAGATGTGTATACAAACTACTTCGGAAATCAAAACATTTCGTCCTAAAAATCAAAGGGAAAAAGCAACACTTGACTTGAAATTTAAGTCCGCCAAAAATAAAATTGAAATGCCGAACAGATAGAAAACCACCTGAACGCCCATCAATACATTTCAATTTGATATGCGGCTGCCTCGAAAGACTTTCATATTCAATCTGACACCGATCAATGATGTCAATTTCTCACCCGAGTGGCGCAAACAATGTGGAAACATGGAAATCCAATTGCTGCCAAGAAATAAACTCGCACATTCAGCATGGAAATCCTTTTTAAGGCCAACGGCAAAGGCAGGAAAAAAAAAGGAATCCGTCAGCCTTCACATGCCACTTGCCATAGAGCAGCCTTGTTTTTGCCTCACCTGTTCGCTTCAATTTCGAAATCTATTTTGTGGCATAAAGGTTGGGAAAATTCTTGGAAATTGTTTTGCACTTTGAAACCTTTACCCATCAATCCCCAAATTGCTGGCTGTTAAAATGATAAACACGTCTCTGGTCTAGTCGAGTAATACCTGTGAAGGCAATTGCCATTGTTGCAGCGCCGGAATCGAAAACGGGATTGGCAAGGGCTTCTGCGGTTAGCTGGTCTAAATGTATCTGTTTTCAATGGAATTTGACGATTAAATTAGCCAACCTAATGGAAAAATCTAATTTGGTTTCAGGCTCCATTAGAACAGAATAGTCGCTTGTAACTGAGAGAAACATAGACTGAAACATAGATTTGTGTGGCTGTGAAAATAATTGGTATAAATTCTGTCGGGCTCTAAATTCCGAAGCCTTAAATGTTGCTTTAGGATTTTGGGGATTTATGCTCCATCTGTTACTTCAGTCGAGTCATATACAAGGGCATCTCAAATCAGATGACGTGGCAAAACATGCAGGATGCGTGGAACAAATTTCATAGCCCGGCCAGGCCAAAGAAGATGGCAATGACAAAGTGACGCAATGACAGCAGCACAAAGCAACAAACGGTCTCTGCATTCCTCCAAGCCGTCTTGACACTGAGAAATGTGTGTTTGTACTTTTATATGTGCATGTCAAGGCAGGGCGGGTTGTGAGCCCCTCTATTCCGCAGTCCCCAGCCCGCAATTCGACCCCTTAGCTTTTCTTGGGGCACCAACATCATCATTATGGCCCAGACTCCGCCAGTAAGCAGCAGCTGTTACCGAAGCAAGATTCCGAGGAGCCAGAAGCCAGCACCCAGGATCTAGCAGCCAGGGTGCACTTGGCTTGTATCTTTTTGCGGGAGCGATTGAGCTGAAATGTGGCAAATCAGCGTTGTTCCCTGCCACACCTTTGTCGGGTCGCCGTTGTTAATGATGATGACGGCGCATGGTAGGGGACGTTGATGCTAATGTAGGACTCGTTGTCACCATCTACTTGGCAATTTCTGCGCTATCAACTATCTTTTACCATGTCACGAGTGCAAGAGGTCCTCAAGTCAGCAGACACATCCCACATACACTCTCGCATGTCCTACATACTCTATTTGGGTGCTGGGTAAAGTAGTTATTAATGTTTCATTTAAGAAAATACAAATTATTTATTTTTCTCATTGTAACACTCTTTTTCTGACCACCATTTCTACCATGTTATTCTGTGGTTTCCACCAAAACACAATTTCTACTTTTAATTGCATAAAATTTTCATGTTATTCTCCTGTACTGGGCCAAGAAAAAAGTAAACAGCCATAATGAAAAAACAAGACTGCCTTTATTTCGGACAAATTGAAAATGAGAAAACTACCACTGATTTTGACACAAAAAAGCATGAACAAGCTGTGTTGAACAATCAAAACGTTTCAAATGCTTTTGGCTGTCATCTGTTGGACTTTTTTAAAAAATAACCATTTATGACAATACATTTTCTGATTTTGTAAAGTTTTTGTTTAAATTTTTTGATGTGGTTGAGCGAAACATGAAACCTACTTATTGCTCAACCGGGCGTATGCGTAATTTTATCAGAGCTAAAATAAACTAGAATCTAATTAGTAGATTATTATATTTCTCTCCGTTCTCAAGAACCTTAAAGGTGAATCTATATTTAAGAACTTAGAAAACATCAAAACAATTTTAATTTTAAATTAAAGTTAGTTTTGAATTTAACTAACGTGGTTGTCGTGTGGGTTTCGAACATAAAATTATTTTAAATGGTGGCTCCATTGTTTTTTATGATACGTTGCCTTTGAAGGCCGTACAATCACTAAAGTTCCGTGGGACTTACGACTCTCATTCGTGTCCTGCTCTGCCAACGTCAGCAGCGACGCAGGCAGCAAACGCAAGCAGGAGCTGCGCTGCCCTTAGACTCGGAAACGGAGTCTGCGCAGGATGTACGGCAAATAAATAGAAACACCTTTAACCCGGTCATGGTGCCGAATCTCATAATTCATATTGAAATAAATTTCAGTAAAGAATAAAGATATATATTTGTTCCTTATTTCCATTAAATAATAGACGTAATGGATAATATTATATATTTATGTCTAGTATTATACTATTAATCAATATTAAAAGGTTTGATTATAAGAAATAAATAAATAAACTATTGGTTTTAGATTCTTATACTTGTTAATAACATATTTATTCACATATTATAATTCAAATAGATAAGAACCATCTCGAAAATCTGCCAAAAAGGGAAAATACTTCATCCAAAATCCCAAAACTATATAAAAACTTACTGCAATGGCTTTGACTTTCTCAAAACTACGCTTTGTATTAAAATTAAATGATTGGATGGCCACCTGAATATGTTATGATGGATCCGTGACATGCCTTCGCCGCCATCTTCGAATCCGGATACCATGTGTGACTTGGCTCCACAGTCACTCAAAGTTTGGCTGACATATGTCTGTGGCGATATGACCACAGACAGTTGAGGACAAGGCGAGTGGTGAACATGTCAAGTGGATGGTGACAGGAGCACAACCAACTTTTGTTGTCATCATCATTAACAACGGGCAGACAACCAGACAAAGGTGGGGCTGACTGGTAAAGCCACACTGATTTCAGCGATAGTGTTCAAGAATTCCTATAAAGGCCCAATGGGAGCTCAGAGCTTGGAGCAGGGAGCAGCTGCTGTTGCTTCGGGCGTTGCCTGCATGCCAAATGCCGGAGGACTCTGATCCCTCACTCAGAACGTATGTATGTCCTTGTTCCTTGGCCTGACACTTGCTCACATTGCTCAGTGTCACGAAGGAATGCGCATTGTCCAAGAAGAACGTCTGTCAAGATGCCTTGCCAATCCTGAAATTATGCTTCTTGCGCCCTATGTTGAAAGTTTAACGAGGTTCAAGGTGTTAATTGTCCAAAACACAAGTAGAACTTGACTTATGCTTGAGCATGGAACACTAAAATGGAATCTATTTGAAAGATATATACTTATTCCTCTCGGTGCTACAGGTAATCAATTCCGCATTGTGTTTTTAAAAACCATTAGGAAAGAATGGTCTCTAAACCTACTTTCCATTATCCACACTGGCTATTTTCCCAATCAATTCGAAATGCGTGTTTCCACTTCACTTACCTGGCTCAGGTGAGAAATCGCCGTCATTGATCAGTGTCAGATTGAATATGAGAACCTCTCGGGTCGGACGCATAATAAATTGTACTTCGCCTGAGCTCGAAGGCAGCCATTCGCAGTCCTGGCAAGCTTTAACGCCAAGCTCTCTTTGAGGATGAAAAGTCCTGGAATTATCCACAATTAAGTGGCTCAAGATGTATATGCGTGATAATTTGAATAAGCGGAATAATCGGAGGATTAAGCGAAATCTAAAGAGGATCAGCGTCAGTCCATTAGAAATCAAAATTACAATGCCCAAAAATGACAGCTGGAGGGGGGAAATTGCTGGAGAGAAATTCTATGGAATGGAATGTCCTTTGCTTTGGTTTTCTGTCTCGAGGTCTGGAGACGCTTTTTGTCATTACACTCGTGGGGGTTAATGCCGTTTTCAACGAGCACGTCGCCAGCTCCTTGAGGTCAGGGACCCTAATCTGCTTTACGCTCTGCGGCAATCTCGAGTTTGTTCCTCCTTCGTGGAGGTTAACAACGTGAGAATTAATTTGGCTTATTTTCATCTTGATTTTGGTTGTCTCTTGGCTCAGGCGCAGGACTTTATTGTTGTCCTGGGACGCGAAGTACATAAATTCGATGAATAATTAATGAAGTTGCGATGAAATAATCTCTAGTTAAATCAAAATTCATTCATAATTTCTTGGAAGGGAGTTTTTTTTTATTTATTAAAGCTTTAAATTATGATTCAAAAAAAAGTTCGTTTTCCCTCCCATTTGAAAATTTTCTTTTAGGTTTTAAACTGGTGGCTTTTATTTACTTTTATGACTTTGCTTTTTGATATTCATATGAAAAGTCCTCAAAGTAATAAGACTGTGGGCGGTTCTATTCGTTTCCCAGCTGGCCAGATGTTGAATAATTTAGCGACATTCCCGTCCCATTCTCAAAAGGTAAATGATATTTTAAATATTAAAATGGTTCAATGCTAGTTCCAGCCAGAGCTATGCCAACTATGCTTTGCCATGCTCTGCCAGCTGGATCGAAGCCAAAAGACGACAGGGCATATTTCCATTTCCATTCAGTCGATTCCGCCACAATTACGGGCGCATTGTGTGGTAGTTCTCAGCCAGATGTTGCCACAATCATTCGGGACAATAAAAGTCCGTGCCAGAATGTACTCGGCATAATGAGACATTACAATGGATTCCTTTTTTGAGGGCTACGCCTTATTGGCTGCTAACAGGACATTTACTTAAGGACGCCGTTTGGCGCTTCATTTGTATTCTAGACAGCCCAAAAGTTTGACAATTTCCCTGAAAATCATGTTCAAATTGTGTCCGCATCTGATTTAAATCAATCAGCATCCTCTTTGCTGGAAAAACATGAATATTCAATAAATAACAAGTGTGCTTAACTTTAAAGAAAGCTCAAGTAATTTCAATTCAGTGAAATATTTAAAAGCGAATCTATAGAAATAATGAATAGAAACAGAGAAAATTTCTTGGTATTTTTATTTGCGATTCTCTCAATGCTGTTCCTGAATGCACTTTCCTTAATGAACAATGGCAGATGTGGATAGATCCTTCCGCTCCTCCTGCACCGGCAGAGAATATAGACGGCAGGAGTCAGAAGCAAATTGCTTGCCGCAAAGGATAAACCGTAAAGGATAATTCCAACTGACAGATTTGCTTCTGTTTTTTCTGCTTCCATAAATCCTTTGCGACGGCTTTAAACCTGCTTCTTGGAATAATAATAGAAACTTATGGGCGCATTGGGGTGCAAATGTCGCCTTTGATTTGGAGTGGTTTGTGGGAAAAACGGAAAAAGGGATAGTTATCCTTATGCGTCAAATAGATCTTACTTCACAAAAGATTTTACATACTTTGAAGAACGAATAAGCAACAAGCAAAGATATTTTCTTTAAAGTAAATATCTGCCTTACAAAATCAAGCCCAAAAATGTATTTTTCCTGACCAGCACATTCTTTGGCCAAAGAAGCCTTATCGAAATCTTGGCTATCCACCGATTTGGCCTTGATTCTGACATCGTGAACCCTTGTCAGGAAAGTGAAACAGCGATGGAAAGCATCTGATACCATCAATTGTTTAGTGCTTAATCATTAGGCCCCTTCCTTGGGGCGAAATTTGGTATTATGTTCAGATTATCATTGTCTCAGTCCAAGTGGGGCCACCAATAAATCAATTCAAGACGACCGGGGAGGACAGCGAAGTGCCTCGATTGAACTTAAGCACTTTTGAGTTGTTGAATTAATAAAAGGTCTCCTTCCATATACATTTTCAATTGATTTTGGCAACATTTTTGTAAAATATTTTATGTCGAAGCTAGTCGAAGGCAGTATTTAAGCAAATTCCAGCACTTATAGTCCCAAAGCTGAAGGCCAGCCAGCCTTAAAGTCCCACGTTCGCAGTGCGCCAGTTGCCCAAATCCGAGCCTCGGGCCTTGGGGGCTGTTGACAGCGGCGTCTGTTTGAACATCCGAGTGGAGTGGGTCAAACAACAGGCCATAAAGAATGTTGCTTTGCTTTCGCCCAGTGTTGCCCAGAGAAACGAAAAAATAAAAAAAGAAACAAAATGAAAACAGAAAAACGGTATAATTCGCGGCAGACAAACAAGCGGACGGAAAAGCCCTTCGAATTTGGGTCGGACTTGCCACTGTATTCTCAAAGGCTGGATGGTATAAGTATTCATTTTCCTGCAGTATTTTATACCCTTTGCCAATGTAGTTTTGGGTCAGATGTGTGAGACTTACTGACCTTTAAAAAGTTCATATAGCCAGTTTCAAATCAATGAATAATCCAATAAAGTTGACCGTAAAGGGTGCCCCTAAAATGTTAAATTATATATGAGGTTGGCTGACAAGATAGTTATGCCGAATCACCCTTAACTCTGTATACACTTTATTAAACGGATCACTGTGTCTGTTGTTCTGGTTGCAGCTTGATGACTATCCAAATTTTAACAGCAAATGCAAACAGCCTGCAGCATCCGAAGGCAAATGTTTGCCTCGCCGGCCCATCTCTCCCAACTCCACTTTACGGATGCTGCAGGCAACGTCAATTTGTTAGATAAACACATGAAGCCATGGGACCGCACTGGAGTCGGACTCCATACAATTTGGAAGGACCAACGGAGCGTATAATTAATTTATGGGTGCGATGCAGCCAACCAAACTGGAAATTAATAGCAATAACATTAACTAGTTGCCACTCATATAGTTTATTAAATTAAAGGATCTACCATGCGAATGGCTTACAACAAGTATGTTTCCTTGGTTGTCGTAGAAAGTATGTATTTTCCACTCAACTAAATGGAAAATGTTGCTCCTTGATGGAAAATCCAGCTTACCTTGCGGTTCCTTTTAAATTTGTGTGAGAAATTAGCATTCACCGAATGCCTCTGCGACGGCTCGCTTAACTCAACTTTAATTTGCATATTTAATTGCAGTCGTTGGGTACATGGTTTCGATAAAACTTTAAACACTTTAGAGCTCGGAATGCTTTCAGAACGAAAGCAAGACAGTGTCAAGACAACTCAACTAATTCCGCCAAATTTGCATCCCATTGAAGCCGCTCTCATCCAGAGGCGTTTGCCAAGGATATGTACGTATATAAGATATTACTTTTGCACCTCATTGGTATGCGAGGCGAGGGAAGTTTCATAATTTAACAGCACTTTGCTTTTACTTTCGCTGATTGGATGGCTGCGGGCAATCGTGCTCTTAACTGATTCGTGGCAGTTGTTGAGTCACTTTCACTCATTGATTGTTAAGACGGCCTCAGTCCTGCCACCAAATTGATTCAGCGAACGCGTCGAATATCATAAATTTAAAATTCTGAGAAAGTTCGACGGCCTCTAAAATTTGCAGTTTACTACTCGACAGATATCTCCAACTTAGAGGCAACTTCCGCAACATAATGTTAGCCTCAATATTAAGCATCTAAACCATCATCATTGTCATAAACGATGTGTAAGGACCTCGTTACCGCTTGGCATAAAATCTGCCAAATGCCGGAGCATTAAAATGTAATTAGGATGCCAACACATACTGACGGTAGACACCCCGAATATTTATGGCTGATGCATGCTCGTAGCAGTCTCAAGGATACTCCACATATAAGGTGAAATATATTTTTTTTCGGTTGGGTAAATATTTGTGGGCGCATGTGCCTTTAGTAGTAGTCGTTGTCGGCCTACCTGTCCGAGGCCGACTGCTGCTGACAGACTAATTGGCCAAATTAATTCCTGAATCAGTTAAATTATCCATAATTGAAACAGTAAATCATAAGCCATTAACAATGGGCTAAAGCCTATTGTATTCATTCATAAAGGATGCAACTATAATTACCTTAAGCACTTAGCCTATCTTGTTTTATTCCCTTTGATGCTTAACTTTTATTTAATATATTAAAAGCTTAGTAAATACCCGCCAAGATTAATTAAATCCCAAAGAAATGTTAAATACTTTTTGAAAGAAAGTAAACTGAAAGCTATGTAAATAAATCCAGGTATTAACAAAAATTCTACCTTTCGCTTTGGGGACTGTCAACAAAGGCACTCTGCCGATGAAAGGTGAAAAAGGGTGTAGATGCTGGTCCTATTTTGAAACTCGCAACAAAAAACGCTGCATTTGCATCTGAAAATTAATGAAAAGGCGCCGGGCGACGAGTCAACAAAGGACCTACAAGGGTTAACGCCACCTGATCCCAAACGAAAACCGGAACAAAATTGGGCACGTGTTCGTGAGTTGCGGTGAAAGTAAAACATGCTACCAAATCCCTAATTTAAAATACGGCACGCAAATATTTGCTCTGGTCTCCTAAGTCAGCTGGGTAGAGGGGCTCTCGCAATGGAAGGCTTTAAATGTTTTTTAAGCCCAAACTTTATCCCAAGCTGAATAATTTATCAAAATTAGGCAGACAGCTAAAAACTCGATATGAAATAATTGAAATTTCATTTCGTTTTCCTTCAATATCTGAGGCATTCTTCACAGCCAGAACATTACCATTTGCAGGATAAAAGAATACCCACAAATGAATTACTTCGAGTTTTGATGGGTTTGATGTGATTGAATTATTGTGCCTCTCATTCATGTGGTGGCTCCTGTCAGTCAGCAACAGGCTGTGGCCTTCACACTCACAAATCAGGCCATGAATTAGACATAAATTATTTGGAACAGCACCGCCGGGGGCCCAGGGCAAAATGGCAACTGTCCAATTTGCAAATATGGACACCCGGAATGAATTAAAACAGGAAATTACCATTTATATTGCATTAAGTCCACACTAGCGTCAGAAATCCCAGTGACCAACAAATCTGTTGATTGCTTCAGAGCCGGCCAGTGATATTGACCAATTTTCCGCCTGATGGCTACACGTCCGACTATTAATTCCGACAATGGTCAGCTAATTGGCTCAAACGAGTGCGGCTCGATGAGTGTTAGTCACAACCCAACTCCTCAAGCAAATCATATGATTATTATTATTGTGTGCCCAGTGGGTTTTCGGCATTTATTGCACACCCACCGCCGCCATAAATAATTCAAAAGGTATCTCGGATTCGCCTTTTTTACGGAGTTAATAAATTTTGCCATTAAAAGCTCCGAAAATAAATATGCGCGTGTGTTTGAGAGATGCTTGGGAGATTTGGAGGAAAAACCCCCCAAACGAAAAGTACTCCTGGGAACCGCTGCATTAGCTCAGTTAAAACTCAACAATAAAATAAAGCAATATTCACGAGGGATAACAAAATGTATGGGTTTTGATTTATGGCCTTGGCTCCGATGCCGCAATTTGCCAGCACAGTTTAAATGTAATATTTTCAAAGCCAATTTTGTATTTTATTAAAGAGATGAAAGCCAGGAGCTTAGCACATAATGGGTTACATCCTAAAAGGATTCGCCTCCATAAATAAGATTAAATTGTGTGGCATCCTTTTTTTTGGCTTTCTCCCAATTTCGCACACGATTTTAATTAGCTAATTGCCGTACTCGGGACTGGCTTTTTCCTTTTTAACCGAAAAATGTTAAACGCCAAAGCAAAGCCAAGTGACAGAAACAGAAAACTTAAATCCACCACCCAATCTGCTGGTTTGTTTTAGCCAAACAATCCCTAGCTGGTTTTGGCCTTTCAATCAAACTTTTTTTTGAAGCTTTGATGTGGCCAGCAGGAGGAAAAACTTGCTCCAAAGCGCCGCCCTAGGACGCCAAATTGTTTGTCGTTCCACTAGCCTCTCGTCAGGTGCCTGTCACCCTGACAATCAAAAAGGGTCGGGAGGCGATTCCAATGGGGATGGGGTTAGCCAAAAATGTCATGATATTTTTTAGAGTTAGTTTTCGGAAGGATGTTTTGTTAATTAAAAGCATTTTAAAAGTCATGTTCTCTTTCAGCCTTAATTGAATTTTCCTCCCACAGGTTGGTATTTTATTTCACTTTATTTCCATAAATATTCCAGTTCGAGTTTGGGGAATTCGATATCCAATTAATTTGTTTATCAATCAGTTACCATTTCATAACAAAATGACTCTTTTTATAAATGGTTTGTTTATTGAACAAATCATATTAGAGTCTTCCACAAAAACCATTTCCTAATTAAAAAATATTTTGTGGACATCGTGCTCCCAAAAATAATAACTCCTGATCACCAAATTATTAAAATGTCTTTATTTGAAATCGATATGTACCCCAGTTTCCACATCTAATATTTTATTTATTTCAAACCTTTCACCCAGCTCCGAGATGCAAGGAGGCCTCCTTCAACTTTGACTTGGTCTGCTCCTGCTACTGCCATTTTCTCCTGCCTGCCCCTCAGCTGGCTCTCTGCTTTTTTATGGCTCCTTTTTTATTGCAAGCCATTACTTGAATATTCTGGTAGCCTGGTTAGTGCCAGCTCCGATTTCACTTCGATTCTCCGGCAGTGAGAAATCGATGAAGGAACCGGCGAACGGCAACAGGACGACTCGCCTTTGTTTCAGCCAGACAAGGACATTTCTGAACCGTGGCAGTAGGTTCAATGCTCGCTGATGTGAGTTGGCCATTAACCGCTGCCAGTCGCAGGCTGTGTGGCATTAATGCTTTTCAATTATTTTTATTGGCTTATCATAAATTATAACGCCCTTCTGGCCTAGGGTGGCATATTTTTCGTACACTTACCGGCTTGACGTGTACTTTGCCAAATGACTTTAACTTCAACTGCCTCGTAAACTTGCAAAAATTCTGCAACCAACATATGTTGGACCAATTTTCCTCAAATAGCGTAAATTTTATTCCAAAAGGGCACAAAGTTTCCCCTCTGCTGGCATTTGTCGTAAAATAAAGTAGAGCTCTAGACGAAAATTCTCTTACATAAGAGGGTCAAGTCCTAATTGGAAAGGTTCTTAATAATTAAAATAAAGTATTCTACTATCACCTACATATTCTACGTTTTTGAAGAGCCAAACAATTTACAACTGTTGAGGAGCTATTGAATGTATTTCAGTTGCAAAGGGAAGTTCTCACGAACAATTTCCATGCATATTTGCACTTGAGAGTTCACAACTTTCCTCGCACTTTTCCCTTTGTTCTGGGCTAGTTGTTTCGTAAGAAAAAGTTTCCCTCCTTTGGAAGAAATATTTTCTTTGTTGGGTTTTACTAAACCTGAACTTGTTTTCCTTTCATTAAGCTCTTGACCGGCCAGTGTTTCAGTCATCGCTGACCGCTCTTGCAGTTTCTCAAAGAAAAGTTCAAAACTTCACGAATATTTTGTTTAATTCTACGCACACTTTTTAAAAATTGTTTTGTTAAAACTATGCCATGGGTTCTAGATGCTTTAATAAAATAAATTCAATCTCCTGAGCGCCACTGAAGCATGTTTGTAGCGAATGCAGATAAAGAAGTGGCATGGCATGCAAAATGTTGCAAAGTTGCAAACACGCCCTAGATTGCACAGTCGGTGGAGCATGCCAGTCGCTTTCTCACGTCATAAGATTCCTAATTAGATCAGCCGAGGGCAGCAGATAGGGCAAGCCACTGAGCTGCCACTTTGCATGCGATGAGCAGACATTTCCGAAACTGCTTTCCTCCCGCAACTTTTAAGTGGAGCATTTGGTGGCCTTATCTTTAAGATGCTCGCCTTGAGTGGCATCCGTTTTCACTTCCCCTCGGACCGCCAGAGGAGCAAACAGATAAAAAACCATTTCGAATGAAATCCCTTTAAGCGAGCCAGGTGGGAAAAAGCTGGGAAAACAAAACCCGGAAATTTAAATTACATGCTGCACTTTTATGTGCCAAACTTTGCCCGCACAGCAACGTAAACACAAACACCGGCCATGTTCCATCATTCAGGTTCCATTTCATTGTTGGCCCCAGTATTTTTCAAAGCAATTAGCACGAAAATTGCAGTGAACCGAGAGCGTAATTGGATTGTTTTGCGGCAGGCAGCATGAATTTGGAATCTGAGCCCCAAAATGTCGCATTGTTGAACCATGACCACCGTCATTGGCAGCCGCGTAATTTGAACAGGCCACCAAGAGTCTGCGCCCAGTCCACCCGCACGAATATTTCACCAAAATATGCCCGCTCTAAGCTCCAGGGGCTTTGCACGTTTGGCATTAAGTACCCGCCCACATTGACGTTCAATAATTCCAGGCCGGGATGGCTAAAATGTTTACGTTTTGTAGACAAGTCGATACAAAAGCAAAAGGTGGCCATTTTCCTAGGAATCTCTTTGAATTTCTTTGTTTGAAAATGTATTTCAAAGCAAAATATTTTTGTTCAGAGGTTTATATTTTCATTATGGGTCACGACGACAATTAAAAGAATATTATAAAGGAAACTCAAGTGAATAGCTTTACTGTCGAGGTTTTTAAGCAATAAAATATCTAAAATTAGAATACCATTTCTTAGCGACAGGCTAGCTAAGCACGCCTTCTTATGTACAATGTGAGTATTTAATTAAACATATTGCTCATACGCCACGTGGCCAAGGCCTCACATACGCACTCTGGCCAGACAAAGTAGGTTAACTTTATTGCTGGGTTAAGGAACCTCTAAAACGCAACGGTTGCTAGCCCAGGACTTGTCTCCGCTCCGAGGGGCGAACAGCAATTACTGGCGGGCGGCGGTCATTAAAAACAATCCTCAACAAAGCACGCAAAGCCGCCGAGTCCCATGCGAAGCCAAATATGCTTGTGCGTGACATTGTTTTTTTCGCTGTAAAAATAAAACATTAGATGTTACAGTTTTCGTTTAGTAGAAGCCCCATTAAAATTCATTTTTTGAGACTGTAAGGAAATTACTTTAGATGTATAATTAGAATACATTCAATGGTTGTTTCTACAAGTTTTCATCAGTATTTTACTCTATGGCTAGCAAGTTTTGAAATATTTGATTTGTTTTTAGTTTGAGTAATCTTTTATAATAAAAATAGTCCGTATATTTAAATAAGGAAGCAGTTTAAAAAGTCTATTTAAAACCAACTCAACTATTTTACGTAAGCTTGGTCACTTTATTTTGGAAAGCTTTTATGCTAATCAACAAAAGCTATCTGCTGCAAAAAGTATACAGTTTTTGTTAATATTGGCGCGCTTTTTGAAATGTAGTGAGTACATGAATACAACAGCATTAATAATAAACAATTATTTAATTATATTTTTTTATTAAAAAGGTTTTTTAACTTACTACTAGAGAACACTCGTCACCTATCACAAATATCGGATTGCTGGTCCCTCTGGTCTCAAGAAATCTAAGTAAAAACTTTAAAACTATCGTAACGATCACATGCAAACCTACTCTTCTATCTTAACATGAGACTACCGAAAATAAATAACAGCTTAAATATTATTTTATGAGCCCAATGGAGTCGTTTTCATGCGCCACGCATTCTTGATCATATCTGAGGCCTTTTCGGCAATCATTATCACAATGGCATTTGTATGTCCAGCCGGAACATTCGGCATTACGGAGGCGTCCACCACCCGGAGACCGCTAATGCCGTGGACCCTGAGTTCGGAATCCACCACAGACGAGGGGTCTGTTACGGGACCCATCTTACAGGTGCCCGATTGATGCTGCAAACTCGATCCATAAAGCCGCAAACAGCACTTCCAGTACTCCTCACTGGCGAACTTAAGATGTCCGCATCCTGGAAACGGGCGGGCGTGAAAACGAGTGCCCATCTTCACCATAGGTTTGGATTTGGCCAGCTGAAGGATCTATAAATTTAAAATTTTAGTAATAATATCTCTGGAATAGCTAAGCCGTGTTTAGCTTGTAGTTCCTTACCATTTCAATGCCCTCTATCATGGCCCTTATATCATCTGGGTGTTGCATGAAATTGGGTTCCATTCGCGGCCAGTGGAATGGATTGCGACTCCGAAGAGAAATACGACCCCGACTTTTGGGGCGAAGAAGAACAGGCACAAGTCCAAAAGTCTCCTTGTTCTGCAAATCCCCAAACATTGTGTCATAGAACTCATCCGTAATTCCCAGAAGGTTTCGCATGGTACCGAAGCGGTCTCCGCTCAAGGATCCAGCTCCTAATACCAGTTCCATATCCGGATAGTCCTTGGCTGAATTTACACATTTCATTTATTTTTTTAAAATTATGATAGTGGGATAAAGTTATACTCACCGTAAGTAGAGCTAGGTGTCCGGACAAAGCCAAAGGCCTCGGCTCCTCCTGGAATCGTATAAGGTCCCTGACCGGCGAAAATGTACCGAAAGATGTCCGAGGGATTCAGCAAACGGGCATCGTTGACCGTGGAATCGTTAACCACGAAAACCAGACCATTGAGTGTTATGTGATCCTGAAGGTTGTGCCCAACTGGAAGATCCTGCACTACTGAGATGTTGAGTTCCCGCAAATGATCCGCCGGGCCGACTCCAGACAACATCAGCAGTTGGGGACTGGCAATAGTTCCCGCCGAAAGGATCACCTCCTTCCGCACACCCACCACGTACCGTTGGCGCTGCTTGATGAACTCCACTCCAGTGGTGGCTTTTGTCACCGGATCGATAATCAGTTTAGTGACCCAGCTCTTCATGGAGATGTGCAGGTTCTTGCGTTGCACCACCGGCTGGATGAATGCCTTGCTGGTACTACAGCGCCTACCGTTCCGAATGGTGGCCTGGGAACGGCCAAAGCCCATCAAGTGCTCTCCATTGGGATCCGTGATGTCGTAGCCCAGATCCCGGCCAGATTTGAGGAAAGCTTTCAGTAATTGCGATCTATAGTCTGTGTATTGGACATCCAGTGGTCCATTGCGGCCATGGTACGGCGACTTGTACAGCTCTGGAATTCCAATCCTCTCAGATTTCCGGAAGTATGGCAGCACCTCGTCGTACGACCAACCAGTATTATTGGCCGCTGCCCACTCATCGTAGTCCCGCCGATGACCGCGGGTGTAGAGCATAAAGTTGATCAGACTAGTGCCGCCCACACCTCGCCCCTTGGGCCAGTTGCACACGCCCCCCTTGAGACCTTGGCAGGCGTTCGGAGTGGGTTCCGCCTTGTAGCCCCAGTTGTATCGGGTCATTTGCGTGAGGGCCGCCGTGAGAGGGACATCGCTAATGAAGGTCTCCTGGTCACCTGCCTCCAGCAAAAGAACACTCGCCGTGGAAATCTCACTCAATCGATTGGCCAGGACACATCCGCCGCTACCGGCTCCAATTATTATGAAATCATATTCCGGCAGAAAGCGGGTTGTGTCAGGTATTCTGGTATTGAGCAACGACGTCTCGAAGTCACGGGCCAAGTCGACCAATAGTTGGGCCCAAGAGGTGTGAAAACAACACAACCAAAGAACTATTCCTTCTATAAATCGCATATTTCACAGAAAATAATCTGAAACACACAAAAATAAACAATTTATTATACGATTTTTATATTTTTTGTAAATTTTCTGTGATTTAAGAAAACTTATTTATTTATAATTTAATAAAATTTTCGTTATAAGGACAATATGGGCCAAAGATTCGAAAAATTAATATCTCATAAGCTTCGCAGCTCGATGCTCCTTCATTCTTAAGCAAAATCCACAAAAAAAATGTTTTTTTTTTTTAATTTTGCACTTCTAAGATGGGGAGAATGCATGGAAGCCCAAAATGGCCCCCTGCGATTGGTATATCTTGGCCAATTTCCATCTGATTCTTGAGCGGAATACCTTAAACGATTTGTAGATCGATTCTCCATCGATCTGCATCAAAATCTCATAACAAAATATTTTTCAAATTTTTCATCAAAATTTCTGGTGGATCCCCTTCAATGATGGTGAGAATGCATGGAGGCCCAATATGGCTCCCAGCGAATGCTATATCTTGGCCAATTTCCATCTGATTCTTGAGCGGAATACCTTAAACGATTTGTAGATCGATTCTCCATCGATCTGCATCAAAATCTCATAACAAAATATTTTTCAAATTTTTCATCAAAATTTCTGGTGGATCCCCTTCAATGATAGTGAGAATGCATGGAGGCCCAATATGGCTCCCAGCGAATGCTATATCTTGGCCAATTTCCATCTGATTCTTGAGCGGAATACCTTAAACGATTTGTAGATCGATTCTCCATCGATCTGCATCAAAATCTCATAACAAAATATTTTTCAAATTTTTCATCAAAATTTCTGGTGGATCCCCTTCAATGATAGTGAGAATGCATGGAGGCCCAATATGTCTCCCAGCGAATGCTATATCTTCGCCAATTTCCATCTGATTCTTGAGCGGAATACCTTAAACGATTTGCAGATCGATTCTCCATCGATCTGCATTATAACCTCATAACAAAATATTTTTCCCCCTTCAATGATGGTGAGAATGCATGGAAGCCCAAAATGGCCCCCTGCGATTGGTATATCTTGGCCAATTTCCATCTGATTCTTGAGCGGAATACCTTAAACGATTTGTAGATCGATTCTTCACCAATCTGCATCAAAATCTCATAACAAAATATTTTTCACATTTTTCATCAAAATTTCTGGTGGATCCCCTTCAATGATGGTGAGAATGCATGGAGGCCCAATATGGCCCCCAGCGAATGCTATATCTTGGCCAATTTCCATCTGATTCTTGAGCGGAATACCTTAAACGATTTGTAGATCGATTCTCCATCGATCTGCATCAAAATCTCATAACAAAATATTTTTAAAATTTTTCATCAAAATTTCTGGTGGATCCCCTTCAATGATGGTGAGAATGCATGGAAGCCCAAAATGGCCCCCTGCGATTGGTATATCTTGGCCAATTTCCATCTGATTCTTGAGCGGAATACCTCAAACGATTTGTAGATCGATTCTTCACCAATCTGCATAAAAACGTCATAACAAAATATTTTTCACATTTTTTATCAAAATTTCTGATGGATCCCCTTCAATGATGGTGAGAATGCATGGAGGCGCAATATGGCCCCCAGCGAATGCTATATCTTGGCCAATTTCTATCTGAATTTTGAGCGGAATGTTTTAAACGATTTGTAGATCAATTTTCCATCGATCTGCATTATAACAAATGCTCATAACAAAATATTTTTCATCAAAACCCATTCCATGGAAGGCAAATATGGCCCTTAGTGATTGCTACATCTTGAGCGGAATACCTGAAACGATTTTTGGTCAATTCTTTTTATTTTGCCTTCAAGACAACAACGTATCTTTCCTGTTTTATGTAAATTATTTAGAAGGGAGTTCTGGAATGCAGCCTTGAGGATTTCACTTTCCCTTTCTTTGTTCTGAGTGATATTCACTCCCCACTGCAGATCGGAACGATCGCGTTTTGAGCTCAAGTTCAACGGGTTTTGAGGTTACAAGAAAATCGAAAACGCCAATACAAATAATGACTTTGCAAAAGGAACGCAGTAAAGTTAATGCCAGCCAACCGGTTTGGGATCAAAACAAAACCAAAATGAAGAAGAAACCGAATCAAGCAAACATTGCAAAAAATAAAGGCAGAAAAAATAACAAAATAAATCGATCGAGGAGACCAAGCAAATATTTAAGCGTTGACCCATAAACCGTACGCGGATGTCCATAAAGCCGAAGACGACACTTCCAAAAATATACAAAAAAAAAATATAAAAAAGTTTAAATTAAATTACTTAAAGCTGTGGGCGCCAAATGCTGGCGTATGCAAATTTCTTCAATTTGGAATTTTTCGAAGAGCGAATAAAATTGCACCAATGTCAATAAATCATTACAATTAACCTCAATAATGCGGAACGGAGGCTCAAAAGTAAATCGAAACAATAGCCAAGTCTAATTCAAAGCCGCTTAAAATACACTATTTTTGACGAACAGATATCATCGCATTTTCTTGGCTCCAGTTCGTTCTAGCCTTGGCCTTGCCTTTGGACATAGTCGATTGGTTACAACTCAGTCAGAACCCGGTCATGCTGGTTTCACTTTGAGGCCCGCCCTCCGAAGGGCGTTGCATTCATTAATGTTCTGGTTATCAAGTCTACGGCAATCAATGCGGGCCATTAAGCCGCAATTAATTGGCCGAGACGTGCTGCCTGAAGATCTCGATAACTATAACATGGAGTCTACAAACTCTGAAATCACAAATTATACAGTGGCGATTGCCAAAGCTATGTCTAAAACACTGGCTCATTAAAAAGCTTAGCAAATCTGGGTTGCTACTTAATAAATGTATATCTTTATTAAATCATCAGGCTAATAAAGGTGATAACCTAAATTAATGGTCTGGATAATTTGGTAATACTGTTCAACTCTTTTATTATGGCATTTAATCAGCATTTATTTCATATTGTATTTTAAAGTTTTTCAAGTAATGTTTATAATGATAATCTAACAAAAAGAATAAAAAATCGTTAAGATACAGATTAATAAAAATTCATATTAATTTTATATTTTAGAATTCATGTTTTTCCAAAAAAGTATTATAATTCACTGACAAACACCAAATTCCCAAAAGAGCACAATCTACTTCATGAATGTGAACCATGCATTAGTCTTTTTGTGCAACTGCATTTTTGAGCCTACCGGGCCAGACTTGTTCTCAGAAATAGCTAAATTATTGCTCAGGCTGGTAGGTTGACGCCACACACTCGCTCACTGATCACTTGATCACAAAATGTTTTGAATCCTCTTGTGAAATTCTAAACACGTTTGGCACAAAATAATGCACTTACGAAGTGGGTGCGGTTGCTCTGATTAGAAGTGTGCCACGAAAATAGATACTCATATACTAAATAGATACACTTGTCAGATACTCTAGATCAATTGACCGAATTTTCTTTCGAATGCGCATGCGCACTAGTTGATGTCCGACGCTAAAATGAAACGTCGCCTCCCGGCTTGCAACGTTGAAGCCTATGTGAGATAAAAAACTGAAAAATACACAAGACTACAACAAATTGAACAATACGGGTAGCTGCCGGGCTATTCGGTCAACACGCTACGTTCGAGCGATCACGGCAAATAGTCTCGCACGAATCTTAAAGATACAAGATACAAGATGCCAGATACCAAATTGTTTGCCTCTCTCACTGGACCATCTTTTTCAAGTTCATCCGGTGAACTTGCAAATTTTTTCGCTGATCTCTTATGGGCGCTTACATTAGCATTTTATTGGCTATTTTTGGGGAATTTGATGCATATTGATTAGCAAGTAGGATCGCTGTAATCCTAATCACACTGGACAAGTCGATGATCGGCAATTTGTCGCTGACTTATTAGCGTCGAGGTGCGAACGAATCAAAGTGTATTTGTGGGTGAATCGAAGTGCTTCCGCTATTGCCTATTAACCGATTATTTGCACTATAATGGATCAAGTCATTGGACTTCTGTTGAAGTTCAATGTCAAGCATCGAACCTCGCTTTTCCGGGCTTCACATTTGGCCGGCTATGCGATGCGGCTATATGAGATGGCCTTACAAGATCGTTTGGCTTACACGAGCCGGAGATCATTAAGACGGCATTCAGCAGATTACAAATGGCCCGCTTGGTTTCTTCCAACTGCTTGACCCAGTCTCATTTGCATACGAGTCACGTCCAAATCGTTTCATTAATGGCCAACTGAAAATGTTTCGGGCTCTAGCTCGCCCGATTTCGCAGATACTTTCATAATCAATTTTTGGTTTTTTTTCCATCCAATCTCTAATTTTTGGCAATTTCGGTGAATCGCTAAAAATCTGACCTTGAGTACAGACATTTTTTTGGCTGTATTTCTTTTTATAGACCAGACCCAAAGCAAACAAATCGGTTTGAATGCACTTTGCACTGCCTCGGTGGAGTTGCTTTATTTGCCAGCTCCGAGCTGATATTTGAACAGCTTTTATGCATATTCATTTGGCATGACTCGGCAACTGTAAAATTGGCCAGCTCGCCCCCACTCCCCCGGATGGAGATATGAAGTCCATTCAATTCGCGACCTGATAATTGATTAAAGATCAAATGGCTGGCCATAATGTGCCTTGCTAATTAAATTTTAACTGCTAAACAAAGCCAAAAAATGGATAATCGCCTGGGTGGTTTTACCCGCAAAGTGATAGTTGTCCCAGAGCAAGGAATGAGGCTGATCAAACTTAAACAAAAAAAATAATAATATACTCTATATTTTTTCATTGATTCTCTGTATCCAAAGAACCTTCTCCTAATTAGCACAACTTGACCCATAAAAAGTGTGTACACTTTGCATACTCGAGTTGCAAATTAGCTAAGCCGAGTGGTTGCCAATGACAGTGCTCGGTGTAAAAATTTACTAAAACAAACAAATAATGTACTTGGATCATAAAAATACCCTGATGTCACTGTGAGTTTGATCTATGGACCACTCCTAGTGACTCACATCTAATAATATAAATTTAAATCGCTCGGTCAAGCATTCCCCAAAGTACGCGCACACAATGACCTTGTCAAGGTAACGATCGCGCTCAGCGATCTAATTTCCCACACAAATGTTGACGATTTAACACTCCGCTGCCAAAGACAACAAACGGTGGCAGTTCAGACAGAAATATCAAATAATACAAATTACCAAATACAAATCGCGCCATAAACACAAACACAAATCAAGTTCAACAGTCACTGTTTCGGCTCGGAGCACCGTTTGCCGGGCGGGCGGGTAATAAAACCCCTTCAGTGTCAAGTGGGCCTGGTACTAGCACTAAATATACCCCGACCCACTGACGGGGTGCTCATAAATCACGTGTCTCACACAGATGAAGACGTGCCCAGAGTGCATAAAAAAACCAATCCAACAATACACTGCCTGTAAAAAGGTAATAATAATAGCCCCGATGATGGAGCACCCACAATCCATAAACCCTAGCCCATGATTGACCAACGCCAAATGCTTTTCTGCAAAGTTATGATTACGGATCAGACTGGCCAAGAGCTGGAATTGAGCCAAGCACTCAGGGTGTCAAGTGTGTGGCCAAAAAGCAAGCTCCGAGTGAGTCTGGCTGACGTGCGGACAAGGGAGTACAACGATCGCCCGATAATATGAGTGGCATTTAGATAGATCTTGGAGGGGCTGTAATAAATAAACTTGAAACAATTGCCAAATCATTTTTTGGATGCAGCATTACGGACAGTATTGAAGAAGGGTTTCGTTTAATCTTTTCCCTTACGCATCATAATCTATTTTATAATATTTATAACATCTGACACAGCATCTAACATAACATCAAAAAAATCAACAAAAAAAGGAGAGAAGTTTCAATTAAATATCAAATTCCCTAAAGAGTACCCATAGGCTTAGAATAGTTTCTGAAACTAACATATTATTTCAGTGATTGGATGCTACTTTCAAGAGCATTAGCTTTTATGACTAAGGTAAGGTAAGAGACGGTCTGTGATCACGTTGATTGGGTGCTGTTGACATGACTTACTATAAGTACTCACTTAGCCATGACTTGTTTGCTTTATTCGAAATTGCGTGCGGTCTAAGAATCTAAGTCCATTTCTACGGCTAAAGTTTATTTATATTGATTTATGCTTATTTCATAAATTATTTTTAGAAATGTTTTTCAATAATATATATATATATCTTAGAAATGTGATTAATATATTAATAAAATTATTATTTTTGTACTTTTACAAAGTTAATGAAAATGTTATTTGTGATTTATTTGGTTTAATGACCAGATAATACCATGCACCATAAATAAATATTTTAAATTCGAGAAAATAAATTGGTTTTTGAAAATGCAGTGTTTGAAATTTAAAAAACCCCTCCAAAAAGGTTTAGAGTGACCAGCCTTTACTTTTACATCAGGGCTACCATAAACACGCACACAAATCGTTAGCCTCCTTCGAAATAAAAACATGCAGGAAAGAAATACATATAAAACTAAGATAAGGATAAAGTTAGGAATCGACACTATGTATATCAATTCCGCTACCCCAAAGTCCTACAAAAACTACAAAAATATCGTTTAAACGATAGCGGGAATGTTGCGACGCTCGGCAACCCTCTAGCTCTTAGGCACACACTACCATCAGATAGAAGCAGGAGCCAGGCGAAGAAAAATCTACCACCACCGTCAGCGGATAAATGGAAGGAAGCTGCCAAGCGGCAGCAGCCACTGCGAGGAGCATGGAACCCATCGACATAGCCCGCCTCGAGGAGGCTGTCATCGCTTTCTATCGCGTCAACGCTCAAGACCAGGCGGTCACCCACGGATGGCTTACGGATGCGGAGGCCAGTCCCCAGGCCTGGCAATTTTCCTGGCAGTTTATGCAGCTAGGCAAGGTGAGTTGTGTACAATACATTCTCTTTGCATCCCAGGACCTTGCAGGACCTGCGCATCGATGCACCACATTAATCCGCTGTGTATACACATGCACCCACGCACCACCTCATGCCACCCCTTTTTTAACCACCCCATCTCTCCAATTTTGTGTTCCCGCGCAGAGTCAGGAAGTGCAATTCTTCGGCGCAATTACGCTGCACTCCAAGTTGATGAAGCACTGGCACGAAGTGCCCCCCGAGAACCGCGAGGAGCTGAAGCAGAAGATCCTTGAGACAATCGTCCAGTTTGCACGAGGTCCAAAGATCGTTCTCAACCGGTTGTGCATCGCTTTGGGCGCCTACATTGTCCACATGCTCGACGATTGGCCAAGGGCCATTGAGGAGGTGATCGAAACTTTCCAGAATCAACGAATGCCCAACGTCACCTCGGACATTCAGCTATGGATCATGCTCGAAGTGCTGCAGGCCATTCCGGAGGAGGCCCAGGTCATCCATACCTCCGTCAAGCGCGTCACTTTGCGCGCTGAGCTGGGCAAGAGAGTTCCATTGGTACTGCAGACCAACGAGTCGTTTCTGAGGCAACAGATGAACAGGGTTTGGGATGCAGAAACCTATAGCAACATGATCAGAGCCGTCAAGTGCGTGGGCACTTGGATTAAGTGAGTATTTACTTTGCTAGTTAAACTGTCTCTAAATAGTAGCTTGATGAACCAATTCAATATAATTCCTAAGCTCTTACTGTCTAAGACTATAAACTGCTTCTATATAATTTTCGAAATCGCTTTCCGATCTTCGCTAGAAACATTGGCTACTCCATTGAGGGCTGTGTGACCATTACAGCCGTACTCCTGGAGGTTGTAAACAAATGCTACTGGCCCTGCATCCGCGCCGGCGACGGTTGCATGTCCGCTGATGAGAACGAACTGGCCGAGGCTTGTCTCAAGACGATGGTGACCATCATTATCCAACCGGATTGCCACAATTTCCCGAAGACGTCCTTTGTACTAATCAAGATGTTCCTCGACTCATTGAGCGAAATAACCAAGATGGAATGGAAAAGGGATAACGACAACGAGGACATCATTGTGCACATTTACATGCTCTTCGTTTCGGCCGTAGAACGTCACTCCACACTTCTACTTAGTGGCATTACTTCGTCGGACCCGGAGCTCGCCGTGCTAGTCAATCGCATCGTGCAGGAGATCCTTCATTGCACCGACAAACCCGGCATCTACCCAGTCGAAGAGTCCTGCAGCACCATGGCCTTGGCTTTTTGGTATATGCTCCAGGACGAGGTCTTCGCCATTCAGAACGAAGAGCAAAAGCTCAAGTGCTGGGAGTACATAAAGCCTCTCTACGCTCATCTCACGAGTATTTTGGTGCGCAAATCGGAGCAGCCGGACGAAAGGTCCTTGGACAAGTGGAGCTCTGACGATTTAGAGTGTTTTAGGTGCTACCGGCAGGATATATCCGATACCTTTGTGAGTGCCTACTGTAACGCAGATTTTTTTTTTTTTTAATAATTTGTTGCGTTCCAGAACATTATATTTTAGATTTTAATTTTAAAAATACATTCAAGTTATATATGAGAGTTGTAATATTTTTAAAGATGTACTGCTACGATGTGCTACACGACTACATTCTGGAGATCCTAGCAGCTATGCTGGATGAGGCTTTGGCTGAACTGCAACGACACCCCAGCCACTGGACAAAGCTGGAGGCCTGCATCTATTCTTTCCAGTCGGTGGCCGAGCACTTCGGCGGCGAGGAATCACGCCAGATACCCAGGCTAATGCGCGTTCTTGCCGAGATCCCATATGAGAAGATGAATGTCAAGCTATTGGGCACCGCCCTCGAAACGGTCGGCTCCTATTGCACCTGGCTAATGGAGAACCCGTCCTTCATACCACCGGCCATTAACCTATTGGTGCGCGGCTTGAACTCATCGATGTCCGCCCAGGCCACGCTGGGCCTCAAGGAACTATGCCGAGATTGCCAGCTGCAGTTGAAACCATATGCGGAGCCCTTGCTCAACGCTTGTCACTCTTCGCTCATCACCGGACGTATGAAGAACTCGGACTCTGTCCGACTAATGTTTAGCATTGGGAAGCTGATGAGCCTGCTACCACCGGATCAAATACCCAAGTATCTCGACATCATCGTCAGCCCGTGCTTCGAAGAGCTTTCGGTCATCTGTGAAGCAAATACAGTATGTTATTGGCAGAATGGGAAGTCGAAAAAAAATTACAATTGTAATCGAATTGCAGAAAACTCCCGCAGCTAGGATTCGCACCATTTTCCGGCTCAATATGATCTCCACTTTGTTCTCTTCGCTAAACACGGATTTGGATGACGAGTCCAAGGAGCACGCCACTGTGCAGCCAGTTCTTCTGGTCATGCAGCGAACCATGCCCATTTTTAGACGAATTGCCGAGATTTGGGTTGAGGAGATTGATGTTCTTGAGGTACTTGTGTTTTAAAAATCATTTTGAATTCAGTATAACATTGTTTATGTTAATAGGCCGCTTGTAGTGCCATGAAGCACGCGATTATGAATCTTAGAGGCAGCTTTCAACCCATGTTACAGGACCTATGCCTCTTTATTGTGGCAAGCTTCCAGACACGATGCTGCGCTCCAACAATGGAGATATCAAAAACGGTGGGTTATAGTCCTTTTGATTTTTAAAACCCATAATAACATCCATTTCATCCTTCTAGGCCATCGTTATGTTTTACAAGGACGAGAGCTGCAAGCCGCTAATGCAACAACTCCTAAGGGAGTTCATCCAGCACAGCTTCAAAGTGTTTGAGAACGTACCCCAGCAGAACTTCTCCAATATTTCGGACACCATGGAGACCTTCTTCGGTTGCTCGTCGCAGATTGTGAAGAAGATACCCCAAACTTTGGAAGACAAAACCATCGCCTACGATCGTCTGGTCTATTACGCTCAACGGTGCATGACTTTGCCGGAGAGTGGAGCTATCCGTACTAGCATCCAATTTATGACCCACTTCTTGATGCAGTCGCGCAACCATCCCCACATCACCGAGGTCATCCTGGCCACTGGCGAACAGACACTCTACACGGTGATGACCTGCGTGGGATATTTGACACCGAGGTCCCAAGTCGACAAGTTTGCCGATGTCTTTTTGGCCATGAACAAGAAGTACCCGGCCGAAATGGCTATCTGGTTGAAGACCGTAATGGCAACTCCCAACTTCCCCACTGAACTTATTAGCGATGCCGAAAAGACACGCTACACTACATTAATAATCAAGTAAGTGGCACATACAATATTCTAATGAAATTAGACATTCTAACTCTATATTTTAATTCCGCTCGATAGGGAAAAAGTAAACAAACGGTTGCTACAACAACATCTTTCGGAGATGGCCATAAAGACGCGAGGACTCACCGAGAAGTTCCAGTAAATTATTCAAATAACACGATAAGCGGCCAAATCCAGTCTCTGTCCTCTCCAGGATTCTGATATAGTTTCTGTCCCTGTATTTAATTTGTATCTAAGCTCTGTAAATGTTCGTCGTTCTTAAGATTTCTTTGCCGCCAGGCATAAGCTTATAGTTTCTTTTATGTGCATTTGGTAAAAGTCCGGCAGCTCTCGACATGATAAACTTTTATTTATAATTTTACAAAAATTACATGCTTCATTTACAACTTGCACATATATTTCTTTAGGGGTGTATAACTCATTTTATTTATTGTTTTCACATTTATAAATACATATACATATATATATTTTTTATAGATCTTTTAAAATAATTTTCATATTTTTTTTTATTATATATTGAAAAGTTTGATTTTCACCGTCTCCTGTATGAAAAAATCTGCCTTTCTGCTATTATGTACTTTCCCTTTTACCATGCCATACAATAATATATATATTTTTTTTTGCCAAAAATATGTAAATACATCTCTATATAATATATATTTGTGTCTATAGCTAAACTGAAGCCTTTCGTTTTCTTGGCCTGTACAGCACTTGGTAGTGGTAGAAGAATTTTGATCAGCTCCGGCTGCAGCTCCTGCATCCTTAAGTCATCTAGAATAGTGTTGAGAGTATCTGTGGAAAATTCTTCTGATTAAGGATGCTCCACTCCACTTTACTCTACTCATTTGGCTGGCACGGATCCCACATTAAACATATATATTTATATATAATATATGTGTACATCGATAAACATATAGATCTTGATCTGTCCTTTGGGGTTCTCTCGTAATATAAATATTTATAGGTAAGCTGCTAAGGGGTAGGCTAATCGCATATAAGACTTGTAAACATTAGCTGCGGAGTAGTTTTAAACATTTATATTATATTTATGTGTGTGTGTGTGTGTGTGTGTATGCGATGGTGATGGTGTACATAGGTAACAAGCTATGTCGAATTGAGTGGCAGAAGTCGGGGGTCAGGTGGTAATCTTCTACGCCTTAAGTTTCAAATTTCAAATTCAACTGTACAATTTAATTTTCGCGCTTTCACTGAAATGGTAAGAGCACAATTTGGATACCAATGATTATTTAAATCGGATCGATTAGAAGTTTCTTGTTTTTTCGGCGGTTGCAGCAACATGCAGAGGCAAAACAATAAGGAAATCATTCAAGTCTAAGCTTCACTGTGATGTGACATGCATACAACGCAAGAAACTAAAATCAAAATTTGCATTCCGTACAATCTAGCTATAGCTTTCAACTGGGATTTCAGATCTTTATTCGTACTAAGTTGGTTCATTAGAAATAGGGTATAGTGTATGTTGATATAAAGAAGTAGTTTTGTAAACGCTGCCACGCTCCCTCTTCTCCCGCAAATGCATAATATATATTTATATGTATATTCCTTTCTAGATATCGGCTTTTATCTGGGGCTTTGTGGTTTTCAATTTCTGGTTCTGTCTAGGGTTGGAGTGTTGTTGCGTTGGGTGCATTGTGAATTGGTTCCTGGCATGTGGACCTGGACCAGCTAGCTCCTAGATATTTCCCGTCCGGCGGCGGCGTGGTCAGGTACTCGTCGGGTCGCTTGTGCTCAATGAGCGCCTTCACGGTCCCACTGTCCGAGGGCAGGACCGACTTGCGGCGCAGCAGCGGCTTGTCCTTGTTCCGCTCGCCCCGAACCTGTGTGGAACGGGAAGCAAGGTGGCAAATAGAAAATCGACTTGCTAAGGACAAGTCTCAACACACGGTACACACGGGTGGTGACGGGGGTGAGTTACGTTACGGTGGTGTACGATATTGAAGTGCAGATCTAGAAGCTTAAGAATTAGTCGAACTGTAGTTGGATCCCCAGATGTGAACACCAGATGGACATCACAACTACCGCATGTACAACAGCTAACCCAACAAGGCATTACATTGTACACAGACCGACCCATTCAGTGGGAAAGAGTATGCTGGTGATTGTTAATAAATGACATGCTTAATATACATTATAAATAATAAAATGATAACACCTTATCGATGATAATAATGTTATTATGATAACACTTGAGTACACTCAGGGAATTGGTGTTCTATATTACACTGAGAATACACTGATTTTGATTTAGAAATCACAACATTTGGAATAGGAGTATTGCGAATCATGCACATTAATTCAAATTGAACAAATAAACTTCACATTAAAGTCAGAGTGGAGGAATTATTATGGGAATATCAGAGTAACTGATTCAAAATAGTCATAAATGATGATTTATTTTGAACAAAATTGTCGTTCTCCTCTCGAAAAAATGCTCATGAATGAATCGAACCGAACGACGGAAATCAGTAACTTATTTTATTAATCGACATGAGTGATGGATGATGGTGAGTCACAGATCGGAGGGCACATCAAGAAAGTGTCATACTTCTGGGGTCAATGGTATGCTTGGGTTTAGATTGGCGGACAGTGAGAGAACCAATAAGTAATAAATAAATAGACAATAGTTAAAGATATACAAATATGTATTTTTTTTAAATGACATGAGTGTGATTATTTTAACAGACATTCGTTCGATTAGAATTAGAGTTGAGCCAGGGGTGGGTCTTGGCTAGGCACGCCGCACCACAGATCACGCGCGGCGTATTAGTAGTTGTTTAGTGTGGTTAGTGTGGCAAGTGCCTGTCTCACCTCTCGTGGCTCCTGCAGCGCCTGCTTCTGGGTTGGTAGCGGGGGCGGCGGCTGGCGAGCCTGCTGCTCGTTCTGCTGCTCGTACAGCAGATCACAATTCTCATTATACTCATTATACAGGTTGCGGCTCTCGTTCGGCGACAGGCAGTCGTTGAAGCGGCGCGCCTTCGACCACTCCGGGTTCGTCTTGGCCAAGCTCTCGACCTGCTGCCAGAGTTCTTCGCGCTGCGACAGCTTCTCGCGCTCCCTATCGATCGACAAGGTTAAGACAATGATAATGGGATGCACATTGCTATTCATTCTATTATATGCTAAAGTAGACCTATCTTACATTTGCTTCTCCTGCTTGTAGTTCTTGCTACAGTCGTCGAACAACCGCTGATCCATCTCCATAAACAGCTTAAGCGCATTGTAAATTAATCCATGTATTGTTTTGTTCCAGTGTGTCTTGGAGTTGCGATTCAACGCCGGGAACATGATGGGTAGTATTACCGCCGAGTTGTCCGCTATCAAGGACATGATATACTCATTATTCCAATAATAAAGCGCCCGTTCGGCCACCTGGAAGTGCGGGGAGGAGACGCACTTGGCAATTTGGCGGAACAGGGGCACCATTACTTTTTGGAATTCGGCCGGTTCGATTACGTCAAGTAGCTCTTCCAGCTCATTCAAGAACATCACCTCCTTGGGGCTATGCGTCTTCGGCCAAAATTTAAGCAGGCTTCTGAAAAATTGTAAAAAATTACTCTGCATCTGTAATCTGTGACTATTTTCGGAGACTGCATGGTTACTCACTTGATAACAGCCTCGGATAAGCTGGGATCCTTCTCAAGGAACTGCACCACGCAGTATGTGAGCTGCGGATGGTAGACCGAGAGGCTCTTGGCCTTGTGCAATGGCAACAATACCTTAAGTAAAAATTGTTTATGCTCTTCCTTGAGCGGTAGGGCGAATCCATTGATTATGCTGCCCAGGATTTCCAATAGTTCGGCTATGCCGTTATGATGCTCCGTTTCGTAGATAAATCTATAAGATATTATATTAGTAATTGCAACTTATTTGGAGCTTAGTTAGTCTAATCTAACCTGTAAAAGACATTGTTGATTTGCTTCCTAATAAATGCTCTCAAGCCCAAAAATTTTCCATAGATGCGATGCAAAACAGTCTTTAGGAAATCACGTTCACGTGGATCCTCCGAATCGAATAAATCCAATAGTTGTAATACGAATTGATGATCGATAAATCGTTTAGCCATATTTGGTTGGAAGTCCGGTGACTCCAAGAAGCGCAAGAATAGCTCGTAGACCAGTTGGAGGTGTGGCCACGATGATTCCAGCGTCGGTTCATCCTCCTCGGGATCGAACTCAGCGCCATTCGGGTTGGACGATGGCGGCAAAGTGCGGAAAAGGTTGACAGCAAACTGTAAAGGATTTCCAATTTTAACATCTAATACCTCAAGAAATACCTATGATAGCCACATACCATGTTGATCGCTTCCGGGTAGATCACCTCGGTAATCACTCCATTTTGGTTTGTGAGAAAGTCGACCATCTCGTGGAGGGCCGCGCGCTTCACTTCCTTCCATTTCAGGTCGCTCAGCGGCTCCGAAAAGTCGAAGAGTGTGCAGCATTGTCGGATCTTCTGAATAAACAACTCCTCCCGTTCACCAGCCGTCGATTCTGCGAAAGAATCATCCGAAAATGAAATCCCAAATACAAGACCAAATCGGAGAACTAACAATAATTAAATAACTACAATAAACATAACATAAAATTGACGACAAGAACGAAAGAATGAAGAAGATTCATACAACTTATCGACCAACAAAAGCGAGCAAGCGAAACTCAAAATGAAACCAATGTAGATCAGAAAGGACCAAGCCCAAGTGATCGAATGCCACTTGGGCTGGATGGATAGCAACCTCGCAGTGCTGGCAGCGCCAGGACAACCAAAGCGGTGGGTGGCGTATGGAACAGATTCCGGTCACGAGCTCTTCCCGGACTGCCCGTCAGCTGTTGCAGCGTCTGGTGATGCTGGTCACCGTTCTGCTGCAGGATGGTCAAGCTGGATGCACAGGACACCACCACAGTGGAGCTGGTTGTGGCCACAACTGTTGCCGTCTGTGTGGCACTGCCATTCCGCTGGCCAATACCCAGTGAGATGCTAATGCCGCCGACCAGATTTTGGGCCACCGTTGGGCGCAGCTCCTCTGCGGGCGCCTCGTTGTTTACCGGGGCGACGACGGCGGGGGCGGGGCCAGGGCCGGAGCCGGAGCCAGTGCTGGTGACGGGAGCGGTAGCTGTGGCTGTGGCTATGGCGTTGGTGGTGTTGTTAGTTGTTGGGACGGCTGGTGTGGAGGATGAGGATGATGAGGAGGTGGCCGCCGCCGCTGCTGCAGCAGCTGCTGCAGCACTGTTGCCGACACTTTTGGTGGCATTCAGAATGTTCTTAATGGCCGCGGCCGCGCTCACCGGTGACTGGAGGATGAGTTGGCGATGAAATGAGAGCAGAGTAGTTTTTGGTTTTAAAATTTTTAGACTCGTTCGATTGGTGGCTATGTAGTTTCGTGTGTATATGGGTATCTGTGGATGATGTTGCTCAAATGTTATGCAATTGTTCTCCCTCTGCTTCTAACTTCTAGTTGCTACCGACATTTAATCTTCGGTTACCTTTTGGTAGATATTGCTGGAGAACTTCTTGCTCATTGCGACTCCTACTGTCCACTAACACTATCGTCCAACAGGACTACCCCTTTTTTTGTGTATCCCTATAGTCATATCCCCTAATTGCCTAATAAAGCTCCCTTGATAGACTCATTAACATTAACCCCCATTAAATTTCATTTATTAAGGTGGAACCCTTTTCCTCTCGAAATATTTTAGCTGATTGCCAATAAATACAAATGTGATTAGAAAGAATAATCAAATTATAAAATACCATGCATGTTCCAAGTTAACAAGTTCTACAAATCCCAAAGGGACTCTCAATCTCCCACAGAAGCCTCCTGAATTAGAACAGCAGAACTGCAGTCTGCGAACTTGTGAGAATAGCAGTGTTGGCGGTGGTGCAGGTGTAGAGTGGTAGCGGTGGGTGTGTGTGCGTGTGTGGACTAAAGCTGCAAACCTTGCTGGCGGCTATGGAGCCGGATGCATTACTGGCGCCGCTAGACGAGGAAGCAGATGAACCGGATGCAGTCGAACCGGAAGCTGAAGAAGCAGCTGCAGCTGCCGCAGAGGCAGCCGCCGAAGTGGCCGCCGAAAAGTGCTGGGCCAGGGTAGAGACCAGCGAGGTTCCGGCGCTCGTTGATGCAGCCGTGGTGGTGGCTCCTGGCTTCGGCATGCCGGCATTCGAGGAAACCGACAACGAGGAAGTGGACGACTGCGATCCAAAGGGCGAGGAGGCTATCAAAGCAGCTGCCGCCGAATTGGCGCCACCGCCGTACGTTGCCGCCGAGGACGAGGCCGAGGAGTTGGCCGCCGCCGAGGCCAGCGAGGAGGAACCCGCCTGCGAGAGCGAGGACAGGGCCGAGGCGGAGGAGTTGGAGCTGGTGGAGGAGGAGGAGGGCGATGAGGAGGCAGCAGCCGCTGGTCCTGCGGCCGCCTCGGGAGGCGAGAGGGGCGTCTTCCGCCCCTCGAACTTGGCCTTGAGCTCCTCCACGCTGCTGAATTTGAACTTGCTGCCGGCTGGCTCACGATCCTGATCCGGATTCTGATCCTGGTCCTCCAACTCGTCGTCGGCCAGCTGGTCTAGTCCACTATGGAAGGATGGCGATTTGGGAATTCGAATGCCGAGGGCATAATACCCGGCGCCTGGGGGTTGCTGTATATCTTGATCCTTGAAACTTCTGGTAGATTTGATTTCTGCCGGTTTTGGTTTTGGCGAATTTTCCACCTTCTGATGCTGCTGCTGATGTTTTTGTTGTTGTTGCTGTTGCTGTTGTTGTTCCTGTTGCTTCTTTGGGCCGCTTATGTTGCCCGATAGTAGCATAGCACCGAAGACCATTTCATTAGGGAGCGCTTTTGATGGAAATGGCACTCGGAGGGCGGCTCTAATCGAAACGCAATCATTCAACTACGGAATAACGAAAACGCATACGGAACCCGACGTGGAGGTCGACAGAACAGAAACCGACTATTATTACACTACTAATTCAATGCGAGCACGCTAAGCATGAAAATATAGGATCTGTAATGGAATTGCAATATAGATAATGGTTTAGATTAATGCCGAAAGCGAAATGATGTGCAACTGCGACTGGAAATGAAAATTGAAAATGGGAAATGGAAAATGGAAAATGTAAACGCTAATGACAACGCCTCCGCAAAAAATGTTTTTCTTTCATTTTTCACTCGATAACGGATTAGATGCACTTACTTTTCTATCCGGTGTGTGAGAGGGGGGTGGTCGGCTACTAACAAACCTAAATTAAGAACAAAAATAGGTTTTTTTCCGCAAAAAAATTTTTATTGCGTCTTGCAATTGTCTAACGGTAACTATTTTGCTGCTCCAACTGCTGCTGCGGCAATCGGAAAAATCGATACATTCCCAGAAAGAGAGCAGCCGGAGAGCTTTGGAGCCGGGAGAGGGGCAACTCTCCCTCTCCTGGTGCAGCAGGAGAAACAATAACAATAACAACGCTTAAGCCCGCAAAGCTATCGGCTTGAACAATAAAATCGAACACGCGAAATTTGTTTATACGATTCTTGTGTCAATATATACACAGAAAATGTCCACAGCAATTAGCAATAATAGTATAATACAATCAATAACTAATCATTTGATGACATTAAGAGCGCCTGGCTGGCCTGGGTGAGGGTGAAGAGAGTGAAGAGAAAGCGCATGAGTGGAAATTAGGGAGAATGTGCTGTAAAATGAGAGCGCGGGGGTGTAAGGGGCTGTACGTGGTGTATTGGTATGCAAAAGTGTGTGTATGTGCAGCAGTGTCGTGCGTCAGTGTTGCCACCCACCTAATCAGATGGCAATCCCTTGACCTTTAACATTCGTGATTAATAAAAAAAAGAAACAATTGCAACAGCTGAGCGAAAATAATCGAGCGAAATAAAAACTAAAACATACGCTTTTCGGTTTACCGAAATCTTTTTTATTAATAAGGTATTTGTTTTTATTTTATTTACGATGTACTATAGACCTTCTTTTTAAACCAATATATTTATAATAAAGAAATCCCTTATCCCTAAGAATATTATTATATAAATATAATTTTATTTGTAAAATTATTTTTTTCTTATATCTAGGTCTCTATATCTACTTGACAACTCTATCCCCTCATTATCCCAAAAAGTATGCTACAAGACCGGAATATCCTGAGAATGACTTTCCAGGAAACAGTTTTATTTTAATTTAATCCTTTTAACTTAAAACAAAATCTTAATGTAATTCTTAATAGTATTTTGATTATACTCACTCTCGGTCAGGGGACTGAGGGCCGTCAGTTCGCAATTTTTGGAGGCATTGTAGCGGGCGCTGCTCTGGCGCTTCTCCTTGCGGACGATGGGGGTGCCGGTGAGGTTCAGCCCCTTGGTGATCGGCGTGGGCGGCGGTGCATCTCGGGGCGGTGTGTTGTCCTTGTCTTTGTTAGCCTGCAATTGGGCACAATGGCGGTATTTCTTGTGTACTTTTCCCATGGCAGTCGAGTTATTTGTGGTTAGAATTGAATTGAGAACGGAAATATTTTTAACAACAAAAGCAAAGCAACATTTACAAAAGCATACTCGAACGTCGAACTTGCAAAATTATAGTAGAGTAGAGTAGAGTAGATGGGTCGTTTGGTCCTTCGATTGTTGACTTTCTTTTCTGCCGCATCGGCTAGCCCGCCCCCAATTACCTTGTGACTTTGAGCGAATCCTTGACGCCTAAGCCGCGCTGCCTGTGGGTGTGTTTTAGTATCATTTTAGTTAGACCGAACATAGAGATGTGCACTGGGGCGAAGGGGTATTTGGTATGCGGGTTATCCGGGTGTCTACCGGGTATCATACTCATACCAGGCACTAAAAAGCGGCATTCCATCTATTATTCTTTAAGCTTTTGAGCCATTTTTAAAGAAGCAAATATTTTGCAGCGTTCGAAATAAGGGTTGTGTTTTTTATTTTAATGTTACAAAGTTAAATAAAAGGAAGTGACTAGTAAGGAACTAGCTGAAATGGGAACAGTGCTAAGCACTTGTTAGCTTGTTAGCGCTCTTAATACATTTATAATTTGATTTGTTATCCAAGCAACAACATTCACAATTGGAAACATTGAAAACCTAATTGGAGGAGGAAACACACATCGTTTGCAGCGATTAGATTAGATATTGTTAGAGCCTGCGATTTGTGCTAGGAAGTGCTTTGACCTACAAAGTGCCTAATATTCACACACGAATTAATATTTATTACAAATATTTAATATTCAATATTTAATACATTTATTTTTCAAGCATAATTATAGTTTACTTTTCTAATATATATTTCTAAAAATAATAAAATAAAAAATATATATTTTTCCTTTATTGCTTTCTGCAGAAATAATAATAAAAAAATCTATAAGCTTTTGGGAAAAAAATTGTTACACATGCGTAGGTCGGAGGGCAACAGGTGACAGAGAGCGACAGAGACAGGGAGACTGTGAGAGTGGAGAGCTGGGTGGGCGGTGGGCGGGGGATCACGGTACTCACCTCACTACTAGCTGGAACGCCAACCAGATATGGTATGGTTGTTGCTGTTGTTGCCGGCGCTGCTGCTGGCGACGATGCTGTTGTTGTTGTTGTACTTAAGTTACTGTTACTCTCTTTGATACCGTTAGTGGCTACGACTATGCTAGTGCTGCTGCTACTGTTATTGTTTGTGGCCGCTTCGCTCTTTGCTAACGACGATGACGATGAAGATGATGTTGCTACCGTAGTTGTTCCTGATGCCGCTGATGATGTTGGTATTGTTGTTGTTGTTGTTGCTGTGGCCGGTGCTGTTGCAACTTCAGATGTTGCTGTCGATGTTGCTTCTAACGCCTCGTTATCCATAATACGCAGTCAGCTCTCAGGGCCTAATTATTTTCGTAAACCGCTCCTTAACTGCTCACACTTACGACCACCAGCAAGAAAACAAACAAACAAACAAATAACAGCCGGCTGATCGCTACCTGAAAATTTATATTTGCACTGTGGGAGTGTCGAAAGAAAGAAATTAACGTAGCAATAACTAAAAATAATAGAAAACCATGCGATTAAAATAGAAAAAAAAACAAAACAAAACACACACTTGGTGGAAGTCGGAACTCCCGAGACCTTTCTTTCAAAAAAGAATGGTAATTTATGGAAAGAGAAACCTTTTAGTAATCTCTGCAGTTCCAATTGGAAGTGCTGCCTTAATGGCGGAAAACCGCTTCGAATCAGAATCCAAAGTTGTCACAAGAAGTCCCAACATGATTTTCTAGCCAAGCTAACCAAATCCGGTTCTAAACGGTACTGAAACACGTTCGTGCGGGCATCCACAACATGCAGCGTTCCATGAATGCGTTAGGTTCTCACTGAACAGGTGACGATTAAAGGGATCGCATTATCAGTCGACGATCAAACATCAAGATTCATAAAATATTATGTTTGTATTTTTTTGGTTTGAAAGACTTACACTGAACGAAAATAAATAACAAAATGTGCCAAAACACACACAGACACACACAAAGAGAGTGGGAGAGAGCGAGCAATGTGAGGGACGAGCAACAAGTTGCGACAACCCATTGCCTAGGGTTGCCGAAGATTCCGTTGAAACGGGAAGAGCGCTTTTTGGGTGGTGATGGTGAAGGTGCAATAGGGGGTAGGGATGGACTAGGAGAAGGGGTACTTTTCAACAACAAATATTGTTTTAGAAAAAAAAGAGCAAAAAATGTAGAAAGAGGCGGAGGAGACCACAATGACAGAGAGTATAAATAAAATGTGTACTAGGCATAATTAATAGTTGTTGCACTTGCAGTCACAATAAATATATAGATTTCGATAGTGGGATTATTCACGGATTTCAGGGGGCGAGGTCGAGGGTTTCAATAGGGATTCATTACCGCCAGAAGCTGCAAGAACTTGTTAAATTTTCCCCTGCTGCGATTTATATTCGCCAACATCAAATGGACTGCTGATAAAAGCTGCTCTTTACGTAAAAAAAAATGCGAATTCTAACAAAACGCACGCACACACACACGGCTACAATCGCACGCTCACACTCACACACCCGCACGCACACCGCGTTAATTCACTCGAGGCTAGGTATTATTTGCGCTGCAATTTCTTCGATCGTTGCCGTGATTTTCGCTTGCGAATTTCACAAGACTAGCTCGCGAATTTCGCACTTGGCGGCTAAACGGGCTATCAGCACCGGGGTCAAGTTCACCTTCTGCTCGAGAATGCTCAACATCAACGGCTTGTGCAATTGTAAATAATAATTTATGTAAACTGTTTTATTCACGCAACGTTGTCGGGCCTGCTCAATAGAAACTAGAGTTGCCAGCGTTTCGGTTAGCTTTGCAGGGTTGCCACGCCGACTAGAGCTTCGATAGTTTTTGAACTTATTCCTTTGAATAAAAATTAAATACATAGCCAAGAGCCTTGTACTCAGTTAAATTTCTTTTTATTTTATAAAATCAATAATAAGATTTAGAGAGTTACAAGAAATAACTAATAAACTGGTAGCTTTTGACAGCACTGTTTCGTCAGCCAGGTGGTAACGCTATAGCGGAATTGTTTATATTGCTTGCGAGCCAAAAAACTTGCTTAATTTTATATATAACTATCAAATTTGCTATGCAGATCACAATCAAAGTGCTTAAAGGCCAGGACTGCTTGCTTGAAGTAGGTATTAGTTGTATATATTAAACAGATTAACATTTAAATGACGTTTTTAAGGTCTCGCCGACATCCACGATTTTGGAGGTGAAACAACAAATAGAAGGGGAGCTCCAAATTTCCGCGGCAAATCAGAAACTCCTGCTTATGGGGCGTCCTCTGAACAATGACCAGACAATTGCCTCCTATCCCAGCATCAAGCAGGGCACCAAACTAAACCTGGTTGTGATGAAGCCCTGCCTCAGAGATAGTATACTCCGGGGATTCCGCAAGCACTTTCCGGAACAGCAGGCGGAGCGCTTGACCAGCGAGTTTATGGCCGATTTTGAAAGGAAACTAACTGAACAGAGCCTGGACGATCTGGAGAGATTTGCAGATAGTATAGTCAGCAGAGTGCCCACTTAGTTTTTGGGCTATAGGCCATCCCTCTTCCCCATCCTCCCTGACTATGCAAATTTATTGTTTATAAATATTTCCCCCCCCCCCCTGCGGTAGAAAAATATAAAACTTGACTGAGAACCGGCATTTTTAATGAGAATAAGATGTTAATATTTTAAGTCCGATATAGTGTTCCAAGAAACAATGTATGTATTTTCCTATATCAAGAGTGTGATTAACAGGTAAGTATTGCTAACAGGAGTTCATATATTTCTTTTACTTGCAATGGAAATTTTGTAATTAATAACAGAAATTTGTCCAACTATTTTGTATTGGAAAAGAATCAAGTCCGCCTCAAACAATTTTTAAATTCAGGTTTTATGAAATATAATTTTTCGAGAGGATCTGGCAGCGCTGCGAACAGATGCAGCGGCCATTGCGAGCAGGTGTGCAGTTGTGTGCGTGAGAAGAAGAGAAAGAGAGGAGAATGCGAGTGCTGTCGTGCAAATTTATTGGCCGAGTTGCAAACTCCTTCCAACAAATCAATTCGGTGCGATCCCTGTCTAAAACAGTTCCAGCCATGGTGAAAGTAAGTAGAGTCGTTGAAATCATCTGATATTGATAAAGGGAACCGCCGCAGGCAATTACATAAGGTCCCGGTGTAGGCATAAATATTGATTGCGGCGGAAGAGACTTGCGATGCACTCAAGGTTATACTTCATGTAAATGTGTGTGATTTTAATTCTAGGTAGGTGATGCCCTTCCCTCGGTGGATCTCTTCGAAGACTCCCCTGCCAACAAGATAAACACCGGTGACTTGGTCAACGGCAAGAAGGTTATCATCTTCGGAGTGCCCGGTGCCTTCACCCCTGGATGCTCTAAGGTGCGTGAATTTTCCATTTAAAATAAACTCATAAGATGTCTGAACAATTACATTCCTTTTATTCAACTTACTTTTATTACTTCTTCAGACCCACTTACCCGGCTATGTGAGCTCAGCTGAGGAGCTCAAGTCCAAGCAAGGCGTGGACGAGATCGTCTGCGTTTCTGTCAACGATCCCTTCGTCATGTCTGCTTGGGGCAAGGAGCACGGCGCTGCTGGAAAAGTTCGCCTTCTGGCCGACCCCGCTGGTGGTTTCACCAAAGCCTTGGACGTGACCATTGACCTGCCTCCGCTGGGCGGAGTGCGCTCCAAGCGCTACTCCCTGGTGGTGGAGGGCGGCAAGGTCACCGAGCTGAACGTGGAGCCCGATGGCACTGGCCTCAGCTGCTCCCTTGCCAACAACATTGGAAAGAAGTAAAAGGATATTCCAGTCAACGTAAATGCTTGAAACTCATACTGTTACACTAGGCCGCAATGATATCAATTACGTCTTGAAAAGAACTATGTATGTAGCCCGTACAATATATGCGATTAGAGATGTTATATCTTAAATGTGTGTTTTAATATCTAGTTGTGGGATTAGTCTTTCATCTTATCGTTAGGTTAGCGGTTGTCTGTGTTGGGTGCGATCTTTTGTGACAACAGTTTGCCGTAGCCGCCTCGTCCGGCGTCGTAGTCTGTGCGGTATTCGTCTCGAACCTGGCCGCCCGTTTTGCCGCGTCCGTACTGTCTGCCCTCAATGAAGCCGGCATCCCAGTCCACCCGAATCAGTCTATCATCTAGGCGCGTTCCGTTTACGAACCTAAAAAATGTCCAAAATATAATATAGAACAGTTATAACAACCAACACTACACTACAAGTCCTTAACCAATAAAGGATATCTCAAAAGGCTATAAACGAAATAGCTCTCAAGAGAATCGCTTCTTACCTCATGGCGGCCTCCGCCTCCGCACGAGTGTAGTACTCCACAAAGCAGAAACCGCATGGTGTTTTCTTGTACTTGTCCAATCCCATGACGATCACCCGGACATCGCCACATCTGGAAAACAGCTCATGGATTTGCTCTTCCGTTGTGTAGAAGCTCAGATTTCCAACATATAGCGTAGTCGACTCACGGAGGGATCTTTCTTGTTCCGAACGGGAGCCCTGTTTTGGGTTATTTATTTAGAATAGATTTAAACGGCTGAAGACAAAGCTTACCTTGAAATGCTGGTCCCTGTAAGAGCTTAAATCCACGGAAGTGCTCATATTTTTCGCTATTTAGTTAACTATATTTCGAGCGTTTATTTTGAGGTGGCAGTTCAGCGATAATTTTATTTATTTCCTTTCGTCACCGTTTGCGATATATATCGTTGTTGAATATGCGATATCCTAGTCGAAATAAGTATTTTTATCGATATATTCCCAGGTCACCTTATAGTATTTTGTCTGGCGTTAGATATTTGTCATACAGTTTCCCCTGACACTTGGCTCATTGTTATTATTAATTTTTCATGGGGATACTTCGTACTAAATGAATACTTCAGTAAATTCCGCCGGCAGCAAGCGGCAGCTGCGCTTTCGCGGCGACCTGAGCACCCACAACAGAGTGGACGAACTGCATCCGATCCACCACAGCCTGCAGGAGGATACCAAGCAAAAGCACCAGTTACTACCAAAGCCGCTTGGCCAGGATGACGTTGCAGCGGTGCCTACGGCGACAACAGCGGGAGGAATGCAGCAGCGAAACCAGAACGGTATAAATAATATTCTGTTTTATAATTTTTGATTATCATCCATTTTTCTCCGACAGACACTTTCGAGACCTGCACAAATACGTTTTTTGACTTTTTTAAAATTGAATTGACACGGGGATATATGCTGGAGCACGATGAGGAGCGTTATTCGGCGCGACGTCAGAAGATATATAGCTTTATGCGTATACCCCGAGATCTGGAGCGTTTTATGGTCTACGGGATTATGCAGTGTGCAGATTCTTTTCTATACATTCATACCTTCCTGCCGGTTCGATTCCTGATGGCTGTTTGGGCATTGCTCTCGAGAACAGTAGCACGCATCTTTCGTTTTCGTAGTGGCAGCCAGAGATTGCTGTCACCGGCAGAAATATGCGATTTGCTCAAAGGAGTCATTTGGATAATTGTAACGCTCATTATGCTTCTGGTGGACACCAATCGAGTGTATCACATTATTAAGTCACAGTCTATAATTAAGTTATATATCTTTTATAATATGCTGGAGGTTGGCGACCGTTTGCTTTCCGCATTCGGCCAGGATACCATGGATGCTCTCTTCTGGACTGCCACCGAACCGAAGAATTCCAAGCGGGAACACTTTGGAGTCTTCACGCACACCCTCTTCACTCTGATCTATGTAACCTTGCACAGTGGGCTGATTATGTTTCAGGTAAGCGTACATATCTTCAGAAACCACAGTGTATCCTGTACATTTTTTTTCTTAGGCCACCTGCTTAAACGTAGCCGTCAATTCCAATAACAAAGGATTACTCACTATCATGATATCGAATAACTTTGTGGAGCTCAAAGGATCCGTGTTCAAAAAGTTTGACAAAAACAACCTGTTTCAGCTCACATGCAGCGATGTGCGCGAGCGCTTCCACTTGTCTGTGCTGCTCTTCATCGTAGTGATCCAAACAATGAAGGAGTTCGACTGGTGCATCACCCAGTTCTGTGTCATGCTCCCCGACTGCATTTCTGTTCTGTTCACCGAGATTCTCATTGATTGGGTAAAGCATGCGTTTATAACGCGGTTCAATGAGCTGCCGGAGAGCATCTATCGGGAGTATACGACCAGTTTGGCATACGACATGACCCAGACTCGTCAGAAGCACGCCTTTTCGGATCATTCGGACCTAGTTGCCCGGCGAATGGGCTTCATCCCATTTCCTCTGGCTGTGGTATTGATCAAGGCCATTTATACAGCTGTTTCGTTTAAAAGTCTGGCCGCCTGGCTGCTTTTCCTGTTAGCCTATTTATTTGCGATGGGACTGCGCGTTTGTCTCACCATCTGTGCCCTTGGAAAGGCTTGCAAGCTAATGAAAGAGCACCAGACTGAGAAGAATAGCTCTACTCCAAGCAGCATGACTAATGTGCCGGTATTGGGGGCTACCGCTTCGAACTCTTTGTTGATCGGAGGACAGAACACCAATAATAACAACATTAATATTGGCTCAAAGCCCTCAGGGCGTTCCCACGCTTTTGACCACACCAAGTGCCGGGAATTTGGATGTTAGTCACAATTTCTCGCGTGCCTCGCTCACCTCCACATCGACGCCCAAAAAGGCGGTCAGCGAACAAGAATTGGATGTCACCAACTCACTGGAACTGGGCGCCACGGCTCTCTTCTCCAATAGCGATGTCGACTTGGATGATGTGTGCCTCAACGAGCAGGTGACCAACACCAACGCAAACTCAGCCGTTCAGGAGATCTACCAGGAACAGGATCTGGTTCGCAGCCAGCCGGATCTGATGCTTCTCAACAACTCTGCTGGCGGAGAAGCAAGTCCCAACAAATCCAAGCAAGCGATCCATCGGCTGCCTAAGAGGACTCACAAGCGCTCCGAGTCGGAGCCGGGCATTCCCAGTCTGTCGGAGAAAGGAGCAGCGCTTCCGTCCGGCAATCAAACGACTCAACTGTAGCCATAAATCGATGCTAATTTATTATATATTTGATGTTACTTTATATGTAGTTGCGTTTTTTACATTCTGTTTATTGGTAATTTGAATAGAATACGTAAGTATAAGTTAGAATGGATAGCGTGACGGTGTTCTAGTTGATAGCTCAGAAATGTTGTTTTCAAAGTTCTCTCTAGATAGTCGAAGAGTGCCTGAGACTCCCTTAAATGGTTTGCAATAAGGTTGTTCTGTAATATTTGTAAATCAGTTTTGGCAACATCTATACTTAAATCAACCAAATGGACTGTTATCGAGCTCTTTAATGAATAAAATTATATTTAAACTCTTTGCCTAAAATGTGAAGGTATAAATATATATTTTTAGACCCTTTATATTCTTTATAGAAATGGGAGGACGTTTATATTGTAATTGCAATCATCCTTTAAATTAATCAATAGTTTGATTTATCTGTCACTTTTACTATCTCTTTACATATTACACATTTTACTTTTGAAATTTCAAAAGCCGTAGGTTTTTGAGTTTCAAAAAAATATTTTATAATTTCTAAATAACTAGACATCAGTGTTTTCATCAATTTTGTAAGATAATGAACTTTAAGCCAAATTGGTCAAGTCAATATACGTACAAATGCCTGCTGCTGGGCAATACCCGAGTGGGAAAATCCACATTCATGCGACTTCTAGCTACAGGAAACTTTACGGAGCAGCATCTGCCCACCAAAGGACTCATGGTACACACCTTGCTCTTGGAAACCAGTTACCAACCACTCGCTCTTCAGCTCTGGGACGTGGCTGGCGACTGTCAGCACGGTGGACTACACAACGGCTACTTTTTCCACGCCCGGTGTGCCATCATTATGTTCGATCTGAGTGAAATTTCCTCAGCGGCCAGTGTGGCGGAGTGGATGCGTGAGCTGGAGGCGATTTGCGGCCCTGATCTGCCCGTGGTGATCTGTGGCAATAAGGCGGATTTAAATCCATTTCCTCGCGAACTGCTGCTTCGTCGTCGCGGGAACATCCACTACTGCGAAATATCTTGTAAGGCCGCATGGAATCTCAAGGAGCCGTTGGAGCTCCTCTCCCGGCGTCTGCTGGGAATGAGCAAGCTGCGTCTGATCTCCGAGCCCCCCATCCAACCGGTGACCGGGTGCGAGGTGGATGAGCAAAAGTTGAAGGATCGTGTTCGGGATATAAGGAATCGGGTTCTTGTCGAGGAGGGTCAAAAAGGTGGTCAGAATAGACATCAAAGCAGCAAAGCGCAGCAGTACATAGTATTAAATTGAGACCGTTTTTTTTTAACATGAATAATAAATAAATGTAATATTTAAATATTGTAAATATATTTTAATGATAAGCCAATCAAATTTATTTTAATTTATAGACCCAGGATTATTTTTAAAATGTATTATTGTATCTAAACTTGCAATCTTAAAAACTAATTTAAAACCAAAGAACCTCTCTGAATGGAGTCCTTATCGCAAAAGTTTATTAAGCCAACCATCAGAATTCATAGAACCTTAAAGCTATGTTATGTATAACCATGATGTGAGCATCCCATAACCTTTAGCATTTTCCGCTTAGATAAATGGCACTTCTCCGATTCAGTCGCCAGAGGACAATCAAATGACTAAGTTCAGCGAAAATTCCTAGAGGCAAAAAGTGCTTTCAGCTTAGAGAGAAATTGTTTTCTGGATTTGCTCCAAAAATATTGTTGTTTATCCCCGGGCCTTACCCCCTTGGGGGCGGAATAAGACAGAGAGCTGGTGCTCGGGGTGGGGCTTGAGGAGTGTGGCGCCCCCCCCGGTTGGTTTCATGAATGAAATGGTTTCCCGCTTTTGTTTGTGTTTGCACGCGTAGAAAAATCAACAAGCAGCGCGTTTAACCCACATCCCCCCATTAATTCTTGGCTCCAAATATAAGAGTTGGCTCCCGTCCACCCACTTGCCGACCCACCGACGCACCACCCAGCACCCAGCACCCAGCACCCCTCGGGAACTTACACGCGCGTGTACGCACAAACACACACACAAACTGAGACACACACGCCGCACCACGGGGCATATCAGTTTTATGAATGAAATTTTACGCTGACCTTGGAACAGCGCATTGTGGTTGCGTCAGTGCCCTGAAGAGGGGAAGTTTCGAAGTCAAGTCCCGAGTCCCTCGTCCCGAAGCCCTCTGATCCTTGATGGGTGACGGTTGCCCAGGCGCATGCTCACCAAACGCCGAAAGATTCCCCTGTCACCTCGCTGGCCATTTTCATTCATGAAATGCCCTGCTAATTTCATGAATGGCTCTTTCCCTTTTCGATTTCAAGGACACGCCACTCCCGCGGCATGGCGTCCTTATCGATTTTCCCTTTCGCATTTAAGTATGTACATTTCACATTCGCTTTCTGCGTGGGCTGGAATCATTTATTTGCTCCGTGTTAAATTAATTTGCCAAGATTTATTTCAGCTTGTTGGGTTTAAAGGTGTTACATTTCGCCAATTTACTTTTTAATAAAAGTCGGTTTTAAATTAAAATTAAATGAACTTTTAAGGCTCGGCTATATTATAAGGAATATTTTATTCTTAAAATTTTTATAATATTTTTTAATTATTCAGTTTTATGAAGTTAAAAAAAATATATACATACAGAAGTAATATAAATATAAGTATATATTTTATGGTATATAAGTTTATATAATAAAAAATAATGAATAAGTTTATATAAAATTGTATGAGTATGAACCCGGAAGAATTGGAAAATAAAATACATTGTATTTATTTCTGGCAGAAATTGAATAATTATGTTTAATATAGAATAAATTATATAGATAAACAATAAATTCTTACATAATATAGTATTATGATTATATTTAATTTATTTTCCAGTATATTGTATAAAAATCAAAGAATCCTTTGCGAGAAAAGTTGGGTGAAAATTGGTTGTTTACTTTCGGGCTGACGCACTAATTGCATTCCAAATACGTGCGGCATAGTTTATGGCCGTGCTCTAGAGAGAAACTTTGAACCCTCTATATCCGGCCGGCCGGCAGCAGCTTGGACAGAGTTAAAAATAGCCTTGAGTAAGCCCGCAGGGAGCTGGGTACCGATACGACCTCATACTTGCCGCATACCCGTACATCCAGTGGTTTTATGAATGAAAGTACCGCACCCAGCACCCCATCTCACACCCAACACCCAACTGCGTGGAAAGCAGAGATCCCAGGGCAATGTTTCACCTTGCTCTTGACTGCCGCTATGCCCCATAATTTATCGATTCGTTCGTCGGTCCTGCGCACAGTCTTCGAGTAGATACAGATACAGATATGGCTGCGGCTCCAGCTGCTTATCGTTGACATATTGGCGTCAATGAGCTTTGTCCCGTTGCAGCCCCTAACTGTTGCTTCCCACTGACGTCATAGGAGCGTCGACGGGGAAGCTCCATTATATTCCCGATAAAAAAAAGCATATGCCAATATTTTAGCCTGGTTACCAGTACTGACCATTAATAGAGGAAGGTGTATATTTTTATGCGGAAAGTAGGCAACAAAAACGACCATCAAGGCCATCACTTAAAAGGAATGAATAATAATTATTAAATTGTTGGATTCTTGCGGCTGATAAAGTCCCGAAACCACTTAAAGTTCTCAAGCCACTCTTGAATCCCTCCTCCCAGCACACAGAGGCGCACTGGTACGTAGTCCGTCTGGGCAACAAAATCATCCAAAAGGTCGGAGGAAGTCTCTCGTTCGCTATCGGAATCCTCATTCGACAGCAGGACATCCAAGGCAATGAGGCCATGGAGCAAGAATACAACACTGCACACCAAAGTAGCCACCGCCTGGCTACGCATTTGACTCAGAAACGGATGCATTGGCGCTTCTGGCAGATTCAGATGCTGTTCGGTCTTGTGGGAGTGATAGATGTAAAAGTCCGCCTCAGCATCGGCCAGTACTAGCAGGGAACAGATCGTGTAGACTATGAACCCGGCCAAGGGCCGCAGTACTTCCTCCAGGATCCGGGTGCTGTTGCCGGTGCACATGTTCACGCTCGCGAACATGGTCAGTACGGTGAAGACATAGTAACATATCAGATAGAAGTAGTGGCTCAGCTCGTCGGTCAGCGGGAGAAAGACTAGCTTTATGAAAATGAACCCCGTCAGATGGTAGTACATCAGGAACATATTGATCAAGATCTCCACGAAATAGAATAAGAACAAAACCGGTCGCATTTGGCACAGGTAGCTCCTCATTTTGTCCAAAGTTATTGTTTCAAAATAATAAATAAAACTAAAGAAATTAAATGTCAGCTTTGTTGATTATAGTGGTTACTGTATGTATGATTATTTTTTTTTGTCAGAAATGTAAGAGAATATTATATTTATATTTTTATTTTCTTGACCAAAGATAAAAAACTAAAAATGTAGACCAAGTTAGTGTATTCAAATTGGCCAAGAGACCCAAGAAAAAAATATTTATTTAGGTAAATACCTAAAATCTGTATCCAGGTGCAGATGTGTGTAAGAACAAATACTTGTCATTGCCGACCACGACACGCTTTTGTTGTGGCTCCGTCCCCTCGGTTGGAAAGTGCTGCTTGGGCTCGGCTGGAGCTCATCATAAAAAAAACCACTTCACATCTGCTGTTGCTGCTGCTGCTGCTGTTTGTGGTGCTTCTGTTGCTTCTTGTACTGTATACTGGACGGACTGCGTCTGTCTCCTGGTGGCGCGGCTGCTGGAAACAGTAGCAACGTTTGCCTGCCAGTTTGATGCTGTTGACTGCTGTTGACGGCGATTACGTTGATGACGCGAGACCGCAACGAATTTACGCGCAATTCTCCACCGTGCTTCAGCTCAAGTGCGAGACCTGGTAGCCGTAGTCGGTAGTCGGTAGTCGGAGCGGTAAGCATTTAAATAAATGTGTGTTCACTGTACACACGACCGCCAACAGCAGAGCCAAAATGTTAGTAGACTTTTTTTTAATGAAAAGTAAAGCTTTGGAAAAGTTTTAGACCCAGTTTGCAAAACCTTATTGGGTGTATTTTTGGATATCAATAAATGCCTGTATAGAAGTCAGCCAATTATTCTTACTTTCTTGGAATTTCATAAATTATGGGCATCCTCACAGGACCTCCCTGTATCTCTCGAACTGTTAACACCTTCCTTGGCTCAAATATTTTCGGATTGGTGTACTTTAATTTGTTTTCTGGCCGAAAAGACACAACAACAACGGCCAAGAAAGCTGAAAGAGAAGAGAAACAAATCTGAGGAGTCTATTGTTGTTGTAGCCACCGTATTACATGCGAGAAGGATGTGTGTGTTTGTGGGCAAAGTAAAAGGGTTAATTCATTTGGCCATTTCGACTGCGTCATCTCTTGTGGCTTCTTAACACACAAAAAAAAAAAAAAAAGCGAAGACGATGTCGGAAGAGGCTCGGCGGGAAGGGGTATGGTAGTGGTGCAATTTTGACAAGCCAACACACCGCTTTAACACCGGGTTTAAGTGCAACAAAAGCGCGGCTGGCTGTATTTTTAAGCCCCGCTCGAAATTCCAGGGATCGCACAGTAGTCAGCGCGGCATCATCTTCGAGTCTTTTGTTTTGCGACTTTGTTGGCTCAAGTTCATCTTAAGCGCGTGTGCCCTGCCCGAGCCTAGGCGGTTTATTTATTTATCAGTTTGTTTCTCCTCGCCTGTCCTTTTCCGCTCTTCACGTCCGGCGGCCATCTTGAAATCCGCCATTCGGCCTATCTGGGTGAGAGTGTGTGTGTGTGTATGAGACATCCATTGGAAATATTTTTTAAGTTTAAATTTCATTTATTAAACTTTATTTAAAATAAAAAAATAATGATATTTTATTCATAAGTTCCCATGAAGTTGGACTAAAGGAAGTCAAGAAGAAATCATATTAGATTTAATAACATGGCAGCGGAGAGACTCCCTGGATATTGGGCATCATTGTATTCACTTCCCTCCACAATTAAGCTGGCCAAGCGCTTATGTAATCCGGAGCACTACTGGGGCAGTGCAAATTGCCAGATATACGCCCATCCCAGGGGGCATGGCAGCCACATGCCATTACACGCGGCTAAATGCAAGTGCATAAATAACAATTACAGCTGTGGCTTCTATGGCCGGAGCGGGAATCGGTAGCGGGAACAATAATAGCAATAATAGGCAACTCCACCGCTCAGGTGTCAATTGGGGGCCGCGGTGACCGGCGGCCATTTTTGCAAAAGCGCATTCTGCTGATCGCCATATATCGGCATATAATGCCCGTTGATTATTATGTTTACACTACGCGGACCATTGCCGGGCGAGATTGCTGGTCCCGGTAATGATCCCGGACCGAGCAAATCTCAATGCAAATCAACGGCAATTAATAATTCATCGCCCGCTGGGCCTCCTTCCATGGCGTCCGATGGCAATTATGCGCCACCCTGCGGGTTGGAGCGCCGGGGTGGTGCGGTTTGAAGGGGGCGACCAGCAGCACAATGAGCTGGAAATCTGCTAGTGTTGGTCAGTCGATAGAGGGTCGATAGGAAAAGTCACCTTGCAGTGGAAAAATTCTTGAAATTTGAATGGAAAATGTAATAAATGGATAGGAAGTTTGAAGATGTTTAAGACTGTTATTTATTTTTTTAAGCCAGAAAGATTGTATATGTATATGAAAAAAATGACACTACATAGAAAGTCCTTATAAACTTTCTTTAAAAAAAATCATTTAATATCCCATTAATTTTTCATAGAGGGGTCAGTGTTATTTATTCGAAAATAATTCTATGAAATTGCCTTGGAGAGGGTACAACTTATAGATCCCGCCTCGCATATCTAACTAAATCTTTGTCTATATTCAATAAAATAAATTTAATATGCAAAACAGCCGGACAACTGGAGTAGCAGCAGCAGCAGCAGCAGAATAAGCAGCGCAGCAGTACAAACTGCTCCAGTGGCCGCCTGTCGTCCAATATCAACAAATTTGCAATAAAATATTTGTCTGGCCGTCGCTTTCGGTCGCTGGAACTTGGCTATAAGAGTGTGAGTGTGGGGCAGGCCAACAGTGGGTCGTCGAGTGGCTAGCCCGGCCGCGGCCGCCTGGCTACTGCAAATTATTTATTTGCACCTTTCGCCGCCATCGTCTGACTGGCCTGGCCTCCTTCTGCCTCTGCTCTGCTCTTTCTCCGGCTCTGTATTTCCATTTGCTTATCAAATCGCCAGCAATCGCTGGAGAGTGAGAAATGCAGGGCAAATATAAATATTAGCCGCCTGGATGGGGACCAGGCGAGGGAGATCTGGGGATCTAAGACGTGGCGTATGAAATTAGGCGCTGCCAATACGCCGCCAGCCATTTCGACCTGTCCGATGCATGAAAAGTGTGAAAACGAATTAGTGCCCGAGATCGGAGAACCAGAAACAGTCCAGAAAACTGAACTCCAATCTGAACGGATCGAGGGCTGAGGGCAGACAGAGGTCGCATAAGTTATTAAGCTCTCGAGGTATGTGATTTCAAATAGAGTTAGATGGGTGAAAATGATACAATATTGATATAAAGGATATCTTTTCTTTTTAAATATATATTTTTATTTAAGCCAGATGTTAGATCTTTAGAATGTGTATTATAGATCGTATAGATCGGAAAAATTTATTGCAGGTCTCTTCGTATAAGTAGCAGGCTAAAAAACAGTTGTCCTGACAGACTTTCAACACATGTTGCTTGTTTACTGTTTGCTCCACAAATGCCAAATGTGGAGAACCAGAGCTAAATTGTCACTTGCACATGGGCGCCCAATAATTATAACAATGGGTGGGCCGGACAGCCGGGCAGCCGTGGAGCTGTAAACTGCGTCATGTTCACAAATTTGTTTGCATTCCACAACGGTGGTCGCCGCCGACAAAATGGCCCAGAGCCCCGCCGAAACGCACTAAGCTGTGGAAAAATCGAGGGGAGTTGAGAAAAGCCAAGCCAATGCCGGTAAAAATTGTCCGACTGGCCATCGTCACATATGACAAATTTTGTTGTTGAAAATCGTGTAGCTGTTGCGTGTGGCTTTGCCGATCGATGGGGCGTGGAGGGAAGTTGGGAGGCTGCCACATGCGTGGCGCATGCGTGGTGGAGTCGGTGACTATGACAAATCGCCACATGGCAGGCGGCCAATTAGCAAGAAGAGAAGTCCGTTCAGACTGGTTCGATGGCACCTGATAGTCTTAAGATTAATTACAGCCGATGCCTGTCTTGGCTTCTTCCTTATGTGGAGAATATTTGGATCTCCTAGATACCCTTGGATTACGTGGATCCCCAAATCAAATAAAAGAATAAACCATTTAGACACAATACAATTTTTTCGTAATTTATTTTATAAATAAATGCTATGTTTGAATAATAACTTCTTGAGAAAACAATCATAGAAGTTGTGTAATATTAGGCTGGAGTCCATGATTCTGGATTATATTTGTGAAAATAAAAATGTATATAATGTGCAGGTACAACGTCCGACCTAAGGACTTCCACTTTCAAAACGGATGTTTTACGTTCCCAATATTTTTCATTCTCCTGATATGAATTCCAAAGTATTGGACAGTCGGTGACCATGAATAGGAAGGCCGGCTTATAGTCATCATCGGACCTGACCTTTAAAACATTATGCAATAGTTCTCCCGTCAGTTGTGGACAGCTCCCGAGTATAAATTGTTTCAAATTGGGGCAACTTTTATAAAAATCTAGTAATTGGACATCGGTGAGATCTGGACAGTTGAAAAATGCGGCATAGGATTGCGAAACTGGCAGATTTAATTTGGCTATGTCTTCGTAGTCGAACTGGCAGTTAACCAAATGTAACTCATGTAGGGCGCAGCATCTTTTCAAGTTCAACTGTTTTAGACACTCGCTGTGGAGCATAAAGCCGCAATTGAGCCTGAACCTCTTCATGATGATGGTGCTGCGATCGATCAGAAATATTAACGCCTGGAGTGTTTCCTCAGGATCCGAGGTGTCATAAATTTGAACATCCAGCAAGTTCGGCAGCTGTACGATTTCTTCGCGACACTTTTGAAATGTATTCAGATTCACCATTAAGTTCTCGAGATGCGTGCGCATGGAAATGCCCTTGAGTATGTGAAGTCTTTTGCTGTAAAAGTGCAAGGTCTGAAGCGGAATATCACTCTCCATTATAGCCTTCATGGCTGATTTGGATATGCCGTCATGAATTTTAAGGGTTTCGAGCTTTTTAAACTGATCAATAAAGCAAGCATAGATCGGAGAAAATATCTGCAGCTCGCTCAGGTTTGTCAACAGCCTGGGCAACGCGTGGAAGGGCCATTGTTGAAAATTGGGATTTTTCTCCCACTCCACGGAATTGCCTCGGTTGATCACACAGGAAGAGACTTGGGGCAACTCTCCAATCCCTGCCTTTTCCAGGATGTTCAGCTCCTCCTGCAACTGTTCGCAGCGAAAGTGGGCACTCTGGAAGTGCACCCGCATTAGCTTCAGGAAGCAATGCAAGTTCTCACCCCTCAACTGCCACTGCATTTTTCCCAATTCCAATCGCGTGTAGTCCTTCTTCCACAGGGCTATAAGACCTTGTGGTACCTTCTTGTACTTCTGGGTGATGAACGCCTGTTCTTGGATTGTCAGTTTCTTCAGGATGTTGCCCACCTGAATTATGTCAAACTTGTCAGTGTCTGAATCGCTGCTGTTCAGCTCCAACTCCTTGCTCCTTGACTTGCTCCCCTTCTTTCCGCGATGTGACATGTTTTTTTGTTTAAAAAATAAATTACAATTTTCTAGTTATTTATCCTAAAAATTCTATCCGATTTATCCTCTGCCTACTAAGTGTTGAATACACCAAATACCTTGCCAATAATTTCTCCTATTATACAACAATCTTGCCAGTCACAATCGTTGGAAAATATTTTCGTGCACCACTTTTCACATAACACTTGTGGCACTGCTACCACCCTGCTGGGATCGGATGCTAACGAGCCATGGATATGTTTTCATTTCAAACTGATTTTGTTTTATGGGCCCAGGCATGGTGCCGAGACCTGATCGACGGGGACACTCGGTCACTCCAATCATCCAATCCAGGTGAGTTTTTCCTAATGCCTGGGGCGTCTGGGGCGGGTGGGGCGTCCAACGCGGCATCTCCTCCATGCCGCGAGATGACCATGGCCCTCCGCTAATGAGTCGATGAGTTGTTTGGGGAGCTTATTTATGGCACTTGCTTGCCCATATCTCGGCTTTTGTTTCCAAAACATTTTGCTGTGGCATCAATTAAGCGATTGCCAGCCCGAAACCGGCGACCCAAAACAAGTTCCACAATCGAATCGAAGAAGAAAACTATGGAAAAACAGAGACAAACTCGTTAAAAGTGTGTGTCTGCGTTTGGCGGATGAAAATACGAAAATTGAAATGTTTTATTAATATTTTTCAACAGCTCCAATGCGAGTTAATTAAATTTGTTGCCAGGTTTTTGTTTTTCAGTTTCTAGCTGTTGTCGACAACCGCTGCAACTCCTGCAATTTCTGACAGTTTGGACGTATTCGAGGAGGCGAACAAAAAAATATCTTGCCGCTGGGTGGTTTTTTAAACCCCACCCCAGATGTGGATGTGATTAGATTTGGGTAAGGCATCCAGGCTACAAAGTTTTCCATTTTAGTATCATAAAATCGATGTTGGTTATAGATTATAGAAGCTTCACAGACAATATATTATTTATAATAGTAAAAATTTTTGAACCAATACCGCAAATACAATATCACCCGGAACTTGTACACTTTACAGCATTTATGTATGTATATCTCACTCCCCTGGGCCCAATCAGCGAGTGCTTAACATTTTATTTCTTCGTTCATTTACTAGCTTTAGCCTGGCTTGAATGGCAGAAAACGTTTATGGCCTTGTCGGGTGGGCCCAGAGGCAGAGATACAACTGCAGATATACAACTGTAGATACACAGATACAAATTGTGCCTGCCCGCATTCGGGGCGTTTACATTTGGTTTTGGCCGCAACCCGTTTAAATGCCTCGAAATTTGGTTTGTTGGCTGGGGCACATGGGTAAATATTTTAATTATTTTAGCTCAGCAACGCCCCTCCAACTAGATTTCTCCACATCTGATTGTGATCAGCCGTGAGATACGATCGAGGACTAAATGGGTTCAGCCATCGAAAGTTAGTCAGGTGCAATTCCCTTTTGATCGCCGGGACCTGCAGCGATGCTTTCTCATTAGCGGCTCATTAGCCCCGGCCAATTGACGCCTCCACGCCCCGAAACACCGGGAGCTGTCTTTAATGTGGCCAAGAGGGGGGTTCGGAGGATGTCTGAAAAACATCTGATTACAATGCGCAGCCAATTGGCCAACCAAGACCGGGGACCGCCGAGTGACTGCAATTATTTGCACGCGAATAAACAATTCAAAACATCTCTGGGCGTTTATCACTGCCTCTCGAGTTGGCCGACTCGGCCGTCTTGCCATTTTCTCGGCCTGTTGGCGTTTAATTTTACGGCTTTATTAGCAGGGCCATCGCTCGTTCGGCCAACGTTGGTAATTTGACGGCCCCCAGGGCTCTGCCACCTGCATTCAGTCTCGGCTTGGCCATAAGCTTGAGCTACTGTCGGCCCGATGAGAAGATGTGTCTTGGCCAGGTTGGACAAATGGGAGGTCTCTGATGTGCAAGGAATTTAATTTGCAGACTGAATTCCGTTGAATGGCAGCTCTTTGATTTATTAAATGAATGAAGGGGGGAATGAAGAAACTCTTTATATTTTAGGGCCATGAGTTCATTTTTTTTTTACGAAATATACCCATCATATTTTGACTTGAGATGACTAACATTTTATCAATCACGTTAAATCTTTTCACTTTGTGTCGCTTGCCTTTAAAAGTCTTTATCCTACATCCTCCTGGCACTCGTTGGTTTTGATTTATGAACCCCATTTGAATTATATAAACCACGTATTTATGCGGCAGGAACTTAAAAGAGGCTTACGGAATGTTATCCCAGATTATGAGCGCCAATTGAATCGGAAAACGCGAACGGACTAACATTTTGTTTGCCGGTTAACGATCAGTCATTCACTTGGTTACTTTATGTTATGCGCCAGCAACATTCAATAATAGTAATAATAATGATAGCAACTGTAAGCGCATCGCTTCACGATTTTATGGGAAAGAGTGCGGAAGAAGACAGGACTAGGAGGCCCAGGAATATTCAAAACCGGACCCGATCGGGCCGCACCAGGCAGTTGGGATTGGCTGGGCGTGCGTGTGGCATTTACGTCGAACTGTCAGCCCAGATGACAGGCCTTAAGCCAGGTGACAATGTTGCCCTGGAAGACAGGCACGCCACCTCCAGTTCTCCCTTTTAATTTCCCCCATTGGACCCCGCTCATCAGGCTAATTGCCATTTACACCTTAAAACTGCAATCAAGTTTATAACTATTTCAAAACTAATTTGGAGGAAAAAGAAATGCGGGAGGAATGGGATCTAAAAAGCGTTATGATGGGCCATACCAAAGTACCCTGGAATAAGTAATTACGTATACTTAATATTTACGTATACTTAATTTGGGAGATAATTTTTCTCGTTCAAATGGTGTGTTATTATTTTTATACTTTTAATTCCTTCGAGCCTGTTGCATACTGAAATATCAACATACCCTGTAGTCCCTTCTGACTTGGATTGGGTAGACAATTAAAATAAAGACATCGTCAAATGGTCGAGATGCCTTTCGAAAAGTCCATTGTGTAGCGTTTACCATTTTGATGGTTCCAACATTTTTATGGGCCATGTCCAAAGGTTTTTCAATGCAGATGGATCGTTAATTTCTTATTTTTTTGGGGGGAAGATCTAGACAAAATACCAGAAAAACGTTTTCGTGTCGCCGTTCCTATACAGATCTATAAAAATAAAAATTCCTATTTTTAATATGTTAATTAAGGAATTAAGGTAATTCGCATAGGCATAAAATGGATTTCAGGAAGACAAAGGAAGTGCCTCGGGCCAATTCTGGGGTAGACGCCTCAATTAATAACTATTTTGCGATAATATCGATCAGTGATAGTAAACTTTATCGCTGGATTGTAAAAAATCAACGGCACGCTGTGTTATTGGATCAATTATTCAGGCCGGAGCCAGAGGGAAGGGCTATCGTCTCTAATGAACACATTACATAAAATGTTGAGTTTTATGCCCCACTTTGAGAGCGGGCATTTTTTTTCGTTCTTTTTTCGTTCATGAGGGACGCGCCAATTAGAAGGGCTGAGGCGGGACAGGGTCTTGGACTCGGAGAGTCGGTTTTAATGGCAATGGGCCAAGCCATGTCTGGGCTTTGGTTTTATTGTCTAGCTACTGATCTGTATCTGTTGTATGTATTACTCATGTTACCGTCGAAGAACGGCAGAAGAAATGCGGCCCGGCCGCTCCTCATCAACCCGGTCATTACTTGATTAAGTTCATTTTGCGGCCCAGTTTGGAGCAGTTGGTTCTGTTGGTGGAAAACCGATATGGGTAAGCGATACTCCCAGATTTTCCACGGCCTGTATGTGTGTGACAAGGTGCAGTTCGGCTACCAGAGCTGCATAAATCTGGCCCGATTATACTGTCTTGCATTTCACCTGCTCGAAATGCTTCATAAATCAGTCCATTAATTGCATTCCGAAAAATACCTGAATGACTTGTACAGAAGGAGTTATGGGCTGCAGCGATGAATCTGATTTCGAAAACAAACTTCAAATTTGAAAGAGGAAATCTTTGGGCTCAATCGCGCGGAGGCTGCTGTCTCACCTCATCAATCAATGCTTGTGGACCGAAATCGAAAATCTATTTTTGCTAATATCGCATAATCTTGATTACTCATTTCCGGCGCACATCTCAAACGATATTGTCAAAGGCAATTGCAGTGTAGTAGAGTTCAGCAAAGTGACTGGAGCTCCTGGATACCCTACTGACTGCTTATTTGGTTAACTTATCCGTTAGCTGATGGCTAAGACAAAAGCGTCTCAAGTAAGAAATTGCGCCCAGTCATTAAGCCGAGGATAGACCTGATTCAGAACCACAGACAGACGGAGACCCACAGACCGTCAAGTACTCAATAATTCACAAAAAAATAAGAAAGAAAAGAAACACGACGTCGAAAATAAAATGATCAATACGGAGACGTTTGCACAAGAGGGGCCAAGCACTGGCGACCGACAAGCGAAAGAGCAAAACGCAACAACGAGAAATTGAAAAGCCACAAGTCATCTCAGCTGGTGGCTTAAAAGGCGCGTGCTAAGCCATTCATATTCATAAAAAGAGCCACAGCGAGGGACCCGGGACCCGGGACCCGGAGCCCCCAACTCGAGCTAAGCCAAGCCAAGAGAGAAAAAAATACCCGAAGAAAAAAGGATTGGCCGGACTGGGGCGGCGGGTGAACGACTGGGGCTGCGGGTGCGAATGTGAGGCAGCAGCAACATCAGCAGCCTCCGAGAGATCTGGCTGGTCTGAAAAACTGGACTGAAGAACCCAACGAAAGCAATCGGACCTCTACGGCCAGACAGACGGAGCAATCGAGGGGATGATTGGGGGTAAAAAAAAGGGAAAAAAAAGACCCACGACCGAAGACCCAAAGACTGAATGTCGGCTACAGTTCCGCAATGTCGCCGGGCGACAGCATCAGCATCAGCCTCAACTCAACATGCCTCTATAGATATTCTATAGAAAGCAATACGGGGCACTGGAGAAATCCGTGGGGGAGGAAAATAGGGTATATATAACTTATCTGCCTGTAAAAATATTCTTAATTTCCAATACCCTTTGAAGGAGTTCATTGTTGGATCTAGTATGGTTTAGAGTTATAATGTTGGTGTTATAATTCTATCCTATTTCATAGGAATGTTATAAAGTTCTGACTTCAAACTCAAATCTTTATCCATTAATTTTATTCCACTTCCCCCAACGTGTTTTGTGTTTCCGATAGTTTAGCTTTTGAAAATCACATTTTTAAAGCTCCGTAACACTAAGTCCATATTAAGGGTATTCAAGACTCAAGACTAATGTGACTTTTCCCTTTCATATTTATTTGTGTTGCCTTTTTAGGGATGGGCATATCCGATTTTTGTTACAGCTGAAACTTTACGGACAGAATGGGTTTGTTGTTGCGATTGTTGTGGCTGTTGCCGTTGATGTTTTTATCTTGTAGTCAGTCAGTCACAGTTGTTGTTGTCATGGCTGTTGTTCCCCTGATGCCGCAGTTGTTGTTTCTGTTTCTGTTGCTGTTGCTGTTTGAGTTACCTTTGGGCTTTTGGCGTTTGGCGTTTCTATAGACTGGCTGTGTGATTTACCAGTTTGATTGATTGGATTAGGTACTTATGTTATTAATTTACTTCTATTTATAAACAAGCACCGCGGACAAAGGCCTGTTTCGAGGGCTTTGAGCTGACCCGCGCCCCATCCACCCCCTAACCCTAGTGGGTTTTTCAATTTTCATTCAGAGCCATACGATGGCATCCATGAATGGTGAATTGATGCTCTCGGCCTGACAAATTGTGAACTGAACTGAGCCGAGCTGACCAGAGTACAGTTGACTTGAGATCTTGGCGATTAATGCCTCATTTCCGGCCAACAAGCCGCGCCGATGAGATCGACCGCAACCAATTTATTCCTACTTTCCGAGACAAGTGTAAAGAAATTAATATTTGAGTCGGATGGCTGGGCTTATCAGCCGGCAACAGGGGTCGTGGCATCTTCGTCGCCACTAAAACAATCAAAGACCAATCAAACAATCAAATCGTTTTCAACACTTTAGCATAATTGTAAGTTATTCTGCCCGTGGCCCGGGCCTGGGGCCCTTTGCATTTGCATTAATCGATCGGTTTTTCGGCATTTTTGCGATAAGCATCTGTGGAGAGACGCGGTCGCGACTTGCTGCGAGATTTTCATTTTCATTAATTGAATCGATTGGAACGGTACAGCTAACCGAACTGATCAGATCTCCGGGGCTGTGACCACAAAACTGAATCCAAAACTGATAACCATCGACGTGGAGGAGAGAAAAGCATCGAAAAGAAATCAACAGATGATCGCACTCGGCTGGTGGTCCGGTCGTGGCCGGGTACCTCTGTTTTTGGCCTGGTCAAAATGTCAAACTGCCCCGGTCCTAAGGGCCTCATTAGCGTGCCAAGTGTGGAGCAGTGTCAGGGCCCGATATCGACGCCTGGACAGGTGTAAATGTAAATAATCTCAGCCACGTAGCCGCTGCCCTAGACTGCTCCACATGAGGGCCGCAGACGGTGCTATAAAATGTTGTATTTTTAATTAATTTTTGTTTGCGATGTTTCAAAAGATTATTTCCCAACAGCACCTATCTTTGCCCACTGATCTATAAAAAATTAAAAAAGTTGATCTTGTAATCGGAATCAGGATATTATACTACGATTTTTGACTCGATATCCCTACAACTTTAATATCTTTGTAGATCTGTAGAAGTCATGGCCGTTGACCTGGTACAGTGTCTCCCACAAGTAACTTACTTTCGTTGCGCTAGTAATGAACTCAGTCTGGCTGAAGGGCTAAAACGAGGAATGGCTGAAAGCTAAAAAGGCAAAAAAAAAAAAAATGAACCAAACACAAGCAGACGCATTGGAGCGTTGCAAATGCATTTTAGCCATTTTGTAGCCTGCTTTGGTGACGTGTCGGGATGTCCAACGTAACGCTGTGTTCCCTCCTCTACCAGTTGCCAGATGCCTGTTACTGCCTTCGGCGTCACTCCTTTAGGAACCAGAAGAGGAAACGACATCAGCATCAAAATCAACATCTCGGCTTCAGCATCAGCATCGGTTGCTTCAGCAGCAACATGGTTGGGCCAAACCCTTTTTCTATTTCCGCTTGGCCCGTTCCAGATCCACCGAGATGGCAGGGAACACCTCTTATCTGGGCGTTGTAATCGAAAACAGAAGACTTTTAGTTAAGACCGAGATCTCAGCTTAAAAGGAAACAAGGGACAAGCTTAAAAGTAAATTTTGATTTTCAAAAATATTTTATAGTTTCTTAAGGAAGGTTTTCAAAAAAATAGAGAATAGTTTGTCTATAGTTTTGAAAAATTGTAACCAAATTTCGAGCATATTTATATTATGATTAGTTTTAATATTAAATGGATGTCATGTTTAGTTTTAAAATATCTTCAAGTTAGACATCCTTTGTTGACCCTTTTTTGATTAAACAGAAGAATTTGTAAATGCGTGTCTAAAATGGACATAAAATTAAAGAAACACCATTCAAAATAAGAGAAAAGGAAAAAATCGGCACACGGCAGTCGTAAAGTAAATGATCAGTTCGACCTGAGACTGGGTTCCAATGGATGCCTTCATCCTCCCTGGGGACCCGGGAACCCGTGGAACCCAGGAACCCAGTAGGAAATCCTCGGACCCGCAGACTCTTTGTCTTAACTCTGTCGCATCGGTAGGCCTAAAAGTTGGACCTTTTTGCGTGTCTCGCTTTGGTGACATTCTGGTTGTTGAATTGTTGTTATGGCTTTTTGCTGTTCTTGTTGTTGCTGGTGTTGTGTTTGTTGCCGCGTGTCATTTTCGAAATTATATGTCACACTTTTGGCGTTAAAACAGGCACACGACCGACCAGAGAGTCCGACCCGTTTCAGAGTCCTGATTTTTATTGTCATGTTTTGATCTTTTCTTATTTTTTTCCTTCACTCTGGCTTGGTTTTAGTTTTTGTTTTTATGTTTTTTATTTTATTTACATTTCTTTTTGTTTTTGTTTTTGCTCTGCTGTCGCTTGTTGACGCTGGAATCGGAGTTGGAGTTGAACTTGAAGTCAAGGAATGCGCATAAAAGTTTTTATGTTGTCAGCCAAGTTAAGACGGCCGTTCCTGGCTGATTTGGTCGTTATGCCCAGTTGCCCGAAGAAGGTAAATACTTGCTCTCGGCACAGCTCAATTGAACCGTTAAATATGGGTATATATATTCAGGGAAATCATTCTCCAAGACAATGGAATCATAAATTCTGACGTCCACTTGTTGCATTTATTTCGGTATTTCTCATCTTGTATTTCTTTTTTTCCCCAGTGGCCAGTGAAGCGTTTAATTTGAAATTTGTCCCAAACGAAAGGCAGTTAATCAAAGTCTGTTAGCTCGCAGGGAGTGGGTGGTCTGTGCTGCCTTTGTTTTGGCTCTTTAAGTTGTCCATCAATTTGCATCATTTTGTGGCTCACTATTTGACGTTTGTCTAAAGATCGCCCCCATATTCGAATTAGGAATAGGCTTTTCGGTTTCAACCAGGTGACAGGTTGGTTTATGCTGGTAGCTTTTGACTCAAAAAACATTTATATGCATATTCGGTAAAGAAATCGCTTTGATTTCGATTCGTGGCTGCTTTTGTCGACAACTCGTTAAAGTTGTCAATAAGTGCACCATTTTCGGCTTCTTATCAGCCCAGAGACAATAAATACACCCCAGACCCCACGAAATCTAAACCATGGCCGAAACTGAACTCTCAGCTCTCGACAATTTAAATGCTAATTTCCCGAGGAGGGAACTGCGTTTTGTTTTGGTATGTTGTGATAATTACCTCAAGTTATTTTTATTTATATTTCTTCAGATAATACCTCTAAGTGGAGGGAGAGTGAGTTCCCTTATCTGCGAGCTCTTACATTAAATACCGTTGGGGAATTTGTAAAGAAATGCTAATTCTCCGACGCGTGTGTGGTCCCCACCAACTAACTAATTGGTTTTATTCGAATCAGAAAAAAAAAACCAAAAATCAAGACCAAGAGCCGAAAATAAATTTCTGCTTAAATGGTAGATAAGTGTATGGTAAGTAGCCGGCTCTCAGACATTCAGGCATCAAGGAGGAGAAAACGCCGGGCAGAAGCTGTTGGCGGCGGCCTAAGCAAGTTATTAGAATTCTTGTCACCTGGGCCATGGAACAAATTTACATGGCAACCAATAATTGAACAGCAATTTTCCATTTTCGCCACAAACTGCCAAGGACGTGAGGAAATAGGCTAAGGTGGGGAGATGCAGGTGGAAAAACTAAATTGATTTTTACACTTGAGAATTGTCGGACTTTTTCTGTCGGAGTACACTTGGAAAATCATTAATTTCCAAATATTTGATATAGATATAAGGTTTTATTATAGTTTAGAATTTTCAATCCATGCTAAAGGCAGTGATTTCAATTTTGAAAAATCTAAGCTCAAAAGAATGTTTATAATTTTTAAGTGTATCTGCCTAAGGACACACACCGAGTGTGTGGCTCGAGTTAAAGTCAAGCCAGATTAGCAGTGACCAACACATGTTGCTGCTGTTGCCGCTGCGGCAAGTAGTGTTGTTGCTGTTGCTGATGCTGCTACTGCTGCTGATGTTGCTGGTGCTCATCAAGGAACGACGCACGCAAGTTGTAGCTACAACATGTACATGGAAGCATCCAAAACCAAAGGGACAGGGACAAGGACTTCTCCGCTAGCGGCCTGCAACACATTCCCCAATGCTCTGTTCAACGGCATGTTGCAATTTTAATTGAACCAGCCATTAATTAATTTTGAGGCAAAGGCTTTGCCACAAGGAAGGCAATAGATGATTTGCAAAGGACGTTGTTTAATCAAAATCACAAATCTATAATAATTATTGTATTTTATTTTAATATTACTTTGTAAACCTTTTTAAGGTGATATAACTCAACAATTATCACTTGAAGGTCCCTTAACTTTAATATACCACTTTCGTTATGACGTTGAATGCAAATCCATGGAAATGTTGCGGCAATAATTTCATGATTGATGGCCGCGTAGTTCAGTTAACGGCGGCTGTTGATCGTCGATCGTATATTGTTGGGGGATCGGGGATCGGAAATCGGGGCTCGGAGATAGATGTGGTTCGATCCGGCGATTCAGCGATCCGTGCGATCTGAGCGATCAACCGTTGGCAGGCTTTCGCATAAATAATAATAGACTTCTGGACCAGTTGTGCTAACATGGCTTGTGGTTAGCGTAATAATTCATCGGCTCTGGCAATGGGGGCCATTATTAGGCAGTCGAAGCGGCTACTGAATTTGCGATCGAGTCGGCCAAAAAATGAAAAATCCAGCTGGCAAAATGCTCATCATCAATATTCGGGCGATTGGGAAAGCATCCGAAGATGAAGATGAGCTGCATTCTCTAAATTCGGGGCGTGTCATTTGATCGGAGTGGCGAGTCTGCTCTATGCAATCACGATAATCAACATTAATTGTGAATCAATAAATGCACGCCTTGCACTGGCTAGTTGAGGGGCGGTGGGGGCGTGGTCTGAGCTCAGGTAATTGGCTCAAACGTGAGCAGAACGCGTTGCCAAGTTTGTTTAAAAGCCCATTAATTAGTGAGCATAATTGCCAGAGCCAGATTTAAGATTAATTGGAATATAAAGATACGGCAGGCTATTTCCATGTGACAATCGTTGAGAAAGTATAGATATGAAAGTCTGTACTATATAGAGATTCAAGTATAAATAAGTGTTGAGATTTAAAAACTATAATTTTAAATTTATAGAAAATATATTTTATGAATAAACATACAAAAAATAATTCGTTTCTGTTATTTCTCTCACTTTCCAATAAACTATACAGAAATCTATAAATAGATATTTTCCAAATTTTTTCCCTAAACAAATTCTTAACAAATTATTCTCCTTAAAAGTATCTAACCTTATAGGCCATCTCTAATGCCAGAAAATTGCACGGCAGGTATTGGTAATTGCCTGGAATCGGTGGGGAGGTGCTGCTCCTCTAGCAAGCAGAAGGCTGAAACCATAGACAAATTTAATTGATGTCTGCGACGCGACTTGCGATATGTCAGCTATCTATTTAATGCCTCGATTTTAATTCTGTGCCACTTCCTGTCACTTTGCAATAATTACCCAAAGGAGAGAGACTCCTGGACGACGACGTGAAATAAAAATGGAGAAGATCGGAGAAGAATGCACTAATATATATGTACATCGATGTTGGGCATTTCTTTTATGGGAAATTATTGCTATTTTTAATGCAAATGCGCTAATTACAAACACTGATAAGCCAGGCGGGACCCCAAGGAACGGCCAATGCATTAATTAGGAATTCCTGAGATCGCTGTGATGCTGGGATTGTCTAGCTATTTTTCTAGGTATTTTTTAAATGGAGTCTTTGGTATTAATAAGTGCTATAAAGACAATTTTAATATTTGTTATTTGATTTCTTATTTTATTGAGAACAAATAGAAAATGCGTTTATAAAGTCAATACCTATAAAGACTCAACATTTGGCCTGTTAAAAACTTACCAACTCTGTTTGGGCGGTTCCTGCTCTCGGGTCCAGTGGTCCACTGGTCCAGTATCGAGTGTCCAGCGGCGCCTTTGGCCAAATGCAAAACGCCCGCGGCACAATGCTCTGTGACAAAGTGGCACGCTTCCGCAAAGTGTCTCCAAAGTGGATCGAACCCAAGTCGGCGGATTCTTCAGCGAGTTGGCTCACAAAATGCATGGGCCTGACTGTGTATGTGTGTCTGTGTAGAGGAGAAAAATAAGAACCAAAAACGAAAACAAATTAAATTGATCTAGTTTCTTTATGGCCAAGAAAGCTTCTGTGCATCGTCCGACGACACAAGTCCCAGTCTCTGGAGTCGCGGAAGAGACAACGACCGATGACAACGACGACGATGAAATATGTGGCCATAGATATGCAAACCGGAGAATACTTTCGGCCCAGGTAGCTGCAGCTGGGGAAGATGGCCCCCAGTGCCTGCCGGGTGTCTGGTGCCCTTATGCCGGCGAGGCTGCTAATGCATCGGCAGCAGCCATGATGAATTAGTTTTGATTAGGCCAGATGCACTTCCTCCGCGCTGCTCCCTGCCAACTTTCGCTGATTCGACCACAATATATCAGGGCTTTTCAATTAGTCAAATGTCGCAGACAGTGCGATATGGCCAAGTTTATTAATAGCACTTCGCTACCGACCACTTGGAGCCTTCGACCTTAGGGTGGCCTATCTCCCAAAGGGCACGCCCTAAATCCAAGGGTCTGGGACTAACATTTTCAGGTTTTGAAAAACCAGAAATGTGTCTAATACGGATGCTGAGATGGTTATTATTCCCACACTATGAATATCAAATAATAATAACGAGAAAACTCAATAATATACACTGGTACTTCATAAATCGTATAAAAAATTGTGACATTTGGCCAAGATGTGTCGGAGAAAAGATTCGTTTCGCCAAAGACATGGAAGTGTTGCTTTTGATCGGTTCAGTGTGTCAGGAGAGCTCGTGTCTGTGCCGTGTGTTGCATGCCGCATGCAAAGTTGAACTTGGCTTAACTGCTGGCAATTCTATTTATTTACGAAATAAATCACTAACGGCAACTCATTAGCAGTTAAGCAAAGATATTAAGCCGAGGCAGTACAGAGATTGGCTGCATGACATTCCTCTGGTCCTTTTTGTGGCTCGAAAAAGTAAAAATAAAAATAAAAACGAGTCCGGTTTCGATAGTTGATGTTGCCGGTTGTTGCTTTTCGTTTTGGTTTTGCTGTTGCTTTTGGCTGCTGAGTGACTGTTCAGCGACACCTCGCTGGCAGATAGCTGGTCCACTTCCACTTCCCCATTCGGTTGCGCCCCCACCTCCGCCACAATCTCATGACTCTCACAATATTGTCGTCTGCTTCGCCTGGTATCTTGGCCACTGGGCGATAAGCCACATTGGTGTCCATATATTGAAGCTACCGAATGGCTAAGATGAAATGTGGCAGCTTATCAAATCGAAATCAATTTGGACCGTATCGGGCATGCCATCTAAACACCTAAACATGTCAAGTAGGCGCACTTAAGACGACAACTACACATGTGCCTTCCCAGTCTGCCGACTGCCGATTGCCGACAGTTCATCACCTGCCGCTGAGGTTGCATATGGCATGGGGCCCTGGGATTACTGCTCTCCGCTTGGTCTGGATTCGGAATAATTTTGTTTGCGCCTGTCATAAGCCGAACAACTGGGCCCGGGTAACAACTGGCCATTGGTAGCCACAGCTCGCGGCTCAAATTGTACCGCAAGCACACAAATCACAAGGCGAACCTCCAGCTCTAGCTCCAGCTCCAGCTCCATCCCCATCTCCTGCAGCTCCATCTCCTTCTGCCGCTCTTGTTCGATGATGATTGCTGCGCAGACAAGAATTTCTAGTTTCAAACCTAAGCAGTCAGTCGAGCAGTCCGAAGAGGCCGAAGACGTGGAAGCTGCAGCCGTGAAAGCATTTTGCATTTTAGTGCCCTACACGTTTTTGGGGAACTACATTTTTTCAGGTCTCACAAAAAGACTTTGGCCTTAACGTGGTTTTTCATACTAAGCAGGGATAAAGTCTCATGGATTTCCTGTACCTACATTTGTATAAGAATAATTTGGTTTTTTAATACGATTTTATTTAGAATGAGTTGAAAGTTAACTTCACTGAGAAGTAAATCGAAATACTTGACATGAAACAGTACTAGACTATATACCGAAAATATGTTTTTGTAAATACTTAAATAAAAGTTGATTTGTTTATCTTAGAATTTCAGAGCATCCTTTAGTCATGCACCCAGAATTTAGAAACCTTTCCTTTTTGCATTTTTACGAGAGAATTGCGCTCATAACTTTTGCCAAGTCCCCGACATTGGCTGCTCGTCTTTGGCAAGCAGAAAACTGAAGAATTTTAGGCCCGACATGCGCCTGTCGCTCCTGGCAGCCCAGTCGGTTGTTCGGACTCTTCCGTCCGAACAGGTGGGCCAGGTGAGCCCGGAGAGCAGGTGGGGCCGGGCGGGCAGATGACCGGCGAAATGGAGGAGCGAAGCGTTTCTGGTCAATCGACTTTCGTGGCGCGCTTTGGCGCTCTAGCCACCAGGCTGCAATCGCTTTGGAGTTTGGAACATTTCATTAGTTTTGAGTGCTGGCATATATCGTCCGTGTCGTCGTCAGACGCTCCGCTTTGGCTATTATTTTCAATTTTATTGCGCTTTTTATTGGGGCTGCATTTCGCTATATATGGCCACGATATGGCTTATTGAAACGAATGCCTAACTAATTTATATGGCCAGAGCGAAGCTAACTTGCAGGGAATGCTAAGCAATATTGAGTTAAAAGACAGTTGAATGTTGAATTTTAAATTTTGTTTAATTCGTTCAAAAAGTGGTTGCCAAATTTGCATATTATGCTTTTATAGTTATGTGTATAATATGTAATTATAATATTGTTAGATTACATTGACATAAAATACAAACTTATATTTAGGGATATATGTTAGATGTTAAACTTGTAGCAAAGAACTGATATAGTGACGAAGAGGCTCAGGCCTCCCCCTCGGGATGATAGAACTAGCGATCTAAACACAAAGACAGTCTTTGAAACTAGAGCTTAAGAATTGAGAGGTTACTTATAGTATCTGTTAGATGGTAATTAAGTACGTAATGTGCACACAAAAAACATTAAGAATCGATAATTTGTCTACGCATTTAACGCACAAGTAAAATACATATTTTTCGCAATGCAACATCTACAAAAACACACTGCAAGCGTCCCTATTGAGCATTAAATTGTCTCTTGTCTGGATTTAATATGCTTAGCTACGAATAATTGTTGTCTAGCTAAGAATGCATCAATAAAATACATTTATTCGTGTGAATGCTATATTCGTTTAGGTAGTGTATGTATGGAAGAAAAACTGTCCATAAGCAACTTGAGTCATAAACACATCTACATATATACACATTAAATACACCTAGGATCCAAGGCCTTAGCACTTCTTGACTATGGGGTTTCTGCTTTTTGATTAGTAATTATTAATAATTATTAACACTGAACCATGCATCAAGTGAACATTATAAATCACAACGTTTAAAATTTCAAAATCTTTTCTTTAAATATAAGTATTCTTTTTTCTATTTGTATTTAAATAAGCTTCTTTATTTCGCATGGCACATAAGTTTCACACACACCTTTCTACTTTGGATACTTTGTGACTTACTCTAGCTAAGAAATGACAAATATTCAATACAAATATAAACATTAATTTAACTCCATTTTTAATGCGGGAAGTGCTCTTATTTTATTTTAATTTTCCTTGGCACCGCCCTTTTCCTAATCCTATTTTCGTAAGATTTAGCCTTTTTCCATCCTAATGCTAATTTGTGTCTGATTTTAGCGGCTATGCAAAATATATATTTCAATATTTTGCTAAAAAATAGATTTGAATTTAAAACATTATAAGCAATCGTTACTTTCGTTGCTCTCTCTGTATATACTATATAGGTATGTATATTTCAGTATACATCAACAAATATATTTGTCATGTGGCACAAGAGTTCCATTTACATAACATTTTTGTATTTCGTGTTGGTTCTACACTTTCTAGTTCGATTCAAGTTCGTTAGGCTGTAATTTGTGAGTTGCCAGACTCATTCAGAATAAGCTGAACATCATATACGATAACTAGTTTTAAATATTCTTACGACTAACATACATTTTGGGTATACAGTGTCATTCAAAGCCATATGAAAATATATATAGCTGGGACCAATGGGTTCTGGGAAATAGTAGAAAAGTTCAGAAAAGAGAGCAGGTCCCCTCCCGCACCGAGTGAGGACCGAGATTGTTCCTATTGTCTAACACGAAACCCACATTTCTTTCCCCGATCCTTATTGCCGCGATCTGCGCTCCGAAACCATTCCTTAGCTTGCACCTTAATATTCCAGTGTTTAGGAGTGAAAATACTCAAATGAAAATAACACAAAAGAGATGTTTTTTAAAAATTGTTATGTATTTTCAAAAGTAAAATAAACTAATAATGTAAAAATTAAACTTAAATCGATTTAAAAACTAAGGAGAAATAAGTTTCTACAGTAGATTGAACATATATGTACTTATTGTAATGAAATAAAACTAAGTATTATTTTTCCGCTTTGATTTCGAATCAATTAAGGAAGTACAAGGGGCGTTTATCAATTTTCAGTTTTCACTTGGCTAGACGATTTCCTCTTCGCTTCTTATTAGCACACGAATATTCCGCTTTTCGAATTAAAATTAATTTTTTGTTTTTAACTTATGCAATTCATAATGCTTAGAGGAAAAAATGATATGCTAAGATTTGTGTGTACTGCTGCAATGTACTGCTGCTTGTTAAAACCTAACTCTAAACCTTTAAGACAATAAGTTAATAATTATAATAGATATTTGTATAAATATTTTAAAATGCAATAAATTAGTGTGTGTGTGTGTGTGTGTGCGCGTGTGTGTGTGCTTGTTTTAGCATTTTTTAAAAATGAACATTAGCTAGGCAAAGGCGAAAGGATTATAATTTTTAAAATTATTTCTGGTTATTTGTAGTTATGTAAAGAAATTAAAATTAATAATTATTACACATGAGATCACAGTATTAGAGACATAAGTTAAATATTTTCCCATTTCATAACTATCGAATAATATTATTATTGATCAACTTGCTTTAGTTAGGCTTTGTATGGTTAGTAACTTTGTTTTGTTTTGTTTTTGCTTTGCTTTGCTTTGCTCTGCGTGCTTCTTGCTAAACCCTCCATTTAGTAAGTTGTGAGTTCGAGATATTAACTAGGCTAATTGTAGCATATTGTGTTGCTTCTTTATGATTTAATGTCTTGCATAGATTTTGTTTGTTTTTTGCTGGTAGCTGGTAGCACAACCCCGTTTTACGACTATCGGTATACTATTTATGATTATTCAGCATCGGCGATTGATCTTCCCTTTGGCAAACACCCTTCAGATGACCGGCGACCGGTCCTTGTAGAAGAAGGGCTGGCTGGAGTCCTGGCCCACCAGTACGTAGTTGAACGGCACGGGGCTGGTCAGGGGCGAGAGGGTGCCGTAGTCCGAGGTCAGCTCGAAGGGAAAGGCGCTCTCGTCGAGGTCCAAGGCCAGGGCCAGATTAATTTTGCGAATCTTATCCCTGGCCTTGCCCTCGGCGGATGCTGAATTCGGTAGTCTCTACATGCTCGCACTCGACGTCACAATGGCCAGATCGGCGGCCTGCAGAAGGTGGTGATGGGAGTGCTGGTACTGCGGATGCTGCTGCTGCTGCTGGTGGTGGTGTTGCTGCTGTTGCTGGAGCTGCTGCTGTTGTTGCTGTTGGTGTTGCTGCTGCTGTTGCTGTTGCTGCTCGCCACGAACTTTTTCCTTCTTGATGCGCTGCTTCAAGTGCACCTTGGCGTGCCGCTTCTTCTCGTCGGAGCGGGCGAACTTTCGGCCGCAAATGTCGCAGCTGAAGGGCTTTTCGCCGGTGTGGGTGCGGATGTGGGTGGTCAGGTGGTCGCTCCGGCTGAAGCTCCTCATGCAAATGCGGCACTGGAACGGCTTCTGGCCTGTATGGATGCGTATGTGGCGGGTGAGCTCGTCGGAGCGGGAGAATCGCCGATCGCAGTTCTCCACCGGACAGGCGTAGGGTCGCTCATGCACAGGTGTCTTGCTGGGGCGGTTGGGGTACTTCCTTGGCTTCACGGGCACCAGCTTCAAGGGCACACTGCTCTGCTGGTAGACTTGCGACAGGATCTCGTGTCCCTTGCTGGTGGATGGGCTGTATTCCGCCAGTTGTACTGCAGCGGCTGCTGCTGCGGCGGCGGCGGCAGCGGCTGAGGAGCTGCCTCCGGATCCGGCAGAGTAGCCTGTGCCATTAGAACTGGGCTGCATGTCCGGGTAGCTTTCCTGCTTGGGAATTAGCACCCCCAGAGCGGCATTGCTGGAACTCGCCGAGGACGTGGGTCCCGGCAGCACCAGGGTCTGCTGTTGCTGCTGCTGTTGTTGTTGTTGCACCTGTTGCTGCTGTTGGGCATAGTCCGCTGGGGAATCCAGCCACTGGTACTTTGGCTGCACAGTCCGGTTGTACTGCTGCTGCTGCTGCAACTGCTCGTGGCTGCTCTGGAGTTCTGCCAGGCTGGCGAATCCGGTAGATCCGGCGTAGGTTGGAGGTGGTTGCTTCAGCAAGAGGGGCGTGCAGTCCATGGTCAGGCCCAGAAGCTCAGCGTGCTGTGCTGCGGCAGCAACTGCGGCACGTCCATCGTCGTAGGGCGAGGCAGATTGCTGCTGTTGTTGTTGCTGCTGCTGCTGTTGTTGCTGCTGCATGGTGGTGGCGTAGTGAGCGGGCAGACTGAACATGGGCGGCTGGAAGAGAGCCTTGTCCGGACTCGGTAGACCCCAGCTGTTGCCCAGACTGTTCGAGGGCGGCGACATTTGGCCGGGCAGAACGCTCAGCTGCGGGGATGGAAGTTGCTGCTGTTGTTGATGCTGCTGTTGCGCCGCTGCGGCTGCTGCGTTCATCGCGTTGCCTGTGGTGGTAAAAATGCCACGATATGAGATTTTGCTAGCCTGTTGCTGCTGTTGTTGGATGGCATGTTGATAGTGTTGTTGGTGTTGCTGCTGGTGTTGGAGTTGCTGTTGTTGCTGCTGGTGTAGGGGCTGTTGTTGGTGTTGCTGCTGTTGTGGATGTTGTTGTTGGTGTTGTTGTAGCTGACTGTGATGATGGTGATGATGATGATGATGGTGGTGGTGATGTGGCAATTGTTGTTGTTGTTGCTGTTGGTGTAATATTTGGTGTTGTTGGTATTGATGTTGATGTTGCGGGGAGCTCATGTGTGGCTGTTGTTGTTGTTGTTGTTGTTGCTGGTGACTGTGATGGCAATTCGCATTACTGCTACTATTGTTGTTGTTGTGATGCAGCTGTTGTTGCTGCTGCTGTTGGTGTGATTGTGTATTGTTGTTGTTGCCTGGTGAGCCAACTCCCTCAGTGTTGTTGTTACTTTCGCTTGTTGTCTGTTTGCTTATTGTTGTAGTTGTTGTTGTTGATGATGATGTTTGTTGTTGTTGTTGTTGTTGTTGTTGTGTTGGGGGTACATATTACAACTATTATTACTTGATTCTTCCTTGACAATGGTTAAAACCGGTGGTGTACTGCGTTCCTCCTTCAAAGGACTGCAATGAGATAGCACGGGACTGCCAACGGAAATGACTTGAGGCTCCAACGATAGATCCTCGGATTCAATGGATCCTGGAATTATAAAATGCAAAAAAGTGTGGTTTTAGATAAAATTCTACATTATGGGATTAATCTTGCAACTTAAAAAAATTAGTCCCCTTAAAATTAATTTTAATTTTAATTTTTCACAGAATCCAAAAAAATAAGTTAATATTTTCCCTGAAAATCGGTTGTTCTTTGGCAGTTGCAGTTTCTGTCGCTGCTGTTGCTGTTGCCGCTGCTGCTGCTGCTGCGGCAGGGTGCGATATCAATCACAGTTCGCTTGAATGGCATTGGCATTGGGCTACTGCAGCTGGGCGCGCTTTGATTTCGCGGAAATCGAACGACACGGGAGGTCGCATCATCGCTCATCGTGCCAGAAGTCCACCAGTCCAGCAGTCCAGAAGACAGTTGCACTTGGGGGCCAGGCAGAAGTGTCGGCGAGAAGACTAATTACGCGGCTGGCTACCAGCAAGCCGAGAGAATCTTTTCTCTTTTTTTTCTGTTTCTGTTTCTGCGTTTTTTTTTTTACTGCTCACGATTGCCGTCATTAATGCCGCCTGGGACTTGAGCTTTGGTCTGGATATTGATTGAGTTGCATTGCGCCTAATGTGCTGCGACATCAATCTGGTTTTCAGCAGAAGAGGCAGGGCGCTTCGATTCACAGAAAAATATTGCGATAGTGTTTCTATTCTCTTAGTCGCATATATTTGCAAGCCCCATTAATGCTGTCAGGGCAAATTATGTGGCCAAAACAAAAAAATTATAAAAGGAAGACGGCAACAAATTATGTATATATGTTCCTTTTCTGACAGCCCATAGTCCATAGCCCATAGCCCATAGCCCAAAAGGAGACGCACTCTATCTAGTCTGGCCAATATGGAGCCTTCGTCTATATATTACTGTTTCCGAGCTCTAGACTCTGAGTGAGACATGGCCAGCAGATTGGCCAGCTTGCCAAGTTTGGCGATTAAAAGCAGCTCCATCATTGTCATGCAAATTGTTTTAATGGATTTTCATTTGAGAATTGCCCATGTCTATGATTTTTGTTCTTTCGCTCTTCGCTGGCCAAAGTTTAGCCGCCTGCGTGGGCAGTGGCCAGAATTTATGAGTGACATTTTTTTGGCTTCTGGCGGTGCTATTTCTTTATATCCAAGACACTTGCTTATGAAACATATTTTAGTCACCAATGCGTATTGGCTTTTTATGCATTTTCAATTGGCATTCACTCGCTTCGCTTCGGCGACCGAAAATGGCTTTGTCTCTTTTGGGGTAAGGGGAGCAATTAAACTCAATTGTTTTTGATAGCGGCAGAAAATCTAGTATACTTTATTTGCTTTGCCTTAATTCAATTAGAAATGCAGCTCCATATGTCTGTAGCTATACTTATGGGGTATGTACATACATATGTAGGTCTGATATGGCATGCTGGGTATCTGCGTATCTTGAGGCGGCCGCGAGTGAGAAAATTGCGCTCGAAACATTGACACTGAACGGAAATGTTTAATACATGCGCCGTTGTTGTTGCTCTTGCTTCTAGATTAATTAAGCGTCGTTGTTGTTGCTATTTTATTTATTATTTTCATTATGCAGTCTTAGAAATATGAGAGCGTTGCGTCGCGACTCGCGAGTATTGCAAAATTCAATTTTATTTGACATTAATGAAAAGTGAGCGCGAAAACAAGATAAACAAAAATTGTACAAAATTTGTGACATATATTTTACGAAGTCCGTACACTGATATAGCCATTGGGATGTCAGCGTTTTTATTAATTTATATTTATGTGGCCAAATTAAAAACAGAATATACATAGAGGCGATAAATGTGGGTATTTTTGGCTGGAAATATGTATCTCAAAATGCCCCATAACTTAATAATAACAACGAAATTATTAAGACAATATAAAAACACAAAACAAAAAGAAATCAAAAGGAAAACCAACAAATCAAGCATGAAGACAGCCAAATACAAACAAAAAAATCTCAAAAATTGGTACTTCAGTTCTTTCGAATGTTTGTTTTAGATTTTGAACTTGTTATTCGGGCCAAAGCCCAAAAGAAAGAAAGGGTGAAGTACAAAGGTGGAAGTACAGAGAAAGACAAAGTCAAGATATGTTGAAGTGGCAGGGAAGTAAGTCAAGATATCGGCTAACATAACGACAGTTTCTGCGGACTACTCCACTGAGGCTGATTTATGTTGAGACTTAGGACTGACAACGGATTAGTTGCAGTCTCTGCAACCGGCGTTGCCACTGCCCCATGTGGCAGCTGCAGCCGGCAAGCTGCATCCATTAGCAGCAGATAAAGAAACTACTCCACGGTGCGGTTTTCTTCCAGCCCAACCGTCCAGTCGATGGCCTCCGAAACCGAAGCTAAGCCAAAGTCCATAAATGTTTTGAGGCTTTTTTATCCAAGATTTATAGCGAGTATTATGAAAAGGAACTATGGAACTAGCATGAGAATGCCAAATTCAAGCCCTAAATCCAAAATAATGTGAAATAAATAAATTATGGGATTTCCTTTCAGATCTTTTTCAAAATAAGCCTTTAAATAAACTTAGTATTTTGCATTTAGTAACTCACCAGTAATTGGCGGTGGTTCCACCACTGTGCTGGGGCCGAAAAATGATGGAATATCGCTGGACGTGGTCACCGGCGTGTTGAGGTCTCCGGGCAGTGCCTCGATCAGCTGCTTGTGGGCCTCCACCTGCTGCTCGACGGCCACCGATGAAGGACTCTGCTGGCCGCTCGTATTCAACAGGCTGAGGTGCGAGGCGGAGCTCCTGCCGCTGCTGGCGGTGGCACCGGCACTCGGCTGAACAGCCACGTGCCCGGGACTGCCGCCCTGGGTGGGCGTGGCCGTTTGGTTACGGGCTCGCAGAACGGAATTGTTGGCGGATGCTGCAGCAGCTGCGGCAGCAGCGGCCGCCGCTGCAGAGGCGCTGCTGTAGTGGAGTAACGAGGACGAGGATGATGAGGCGGCGGAGGAGGTGCTGCCGCCGGGGTTGCTGCCGAACTGGGCCGGACTCAGGTAGGTGGCTGCCGCCGCTGTGGACGGGCTTCCGCTGCTCTGGGCCGCCGTGCTCGTCTTGAAGAGACAGGTGTCGAAGCTCAGCACATTGAAGTGGGCGGCCGCGGCCGACTCGGTGAGCAGGAATGCGTGATGGGTTGGCGCCACCAGGGTTTCAAGCCCTTCCATGATCATGGCCGCTGATGGAGTTCCAGGGGCTACGCCGCCTAAAATGGGAAGAGGATTAGAATGGTTAGTAAGGTCTACCATAAGGAGCGTATAGGGATAACCCTTGATCCCATTTCATTGGAAATGATATCCCATTGGCCGAGTTTATAAAGAGTTGGTAACCATCAAGGCACTCATGCAAAATCATGCTGCGAATGCCGTGCTCTTGGCTTTTCAATTGATTTGCCACGACAGCTGTTCGATTGCATAACCAGCGAGTCAGTCAGTCAGTCAGTCGGCCAGTGAGCGGCTGAGTAAGCCGGGTCATCAAGTGGGGAAATTACTTAACAATTTAATTTGTCATAGAGTGTTGTCTTGGTAACTGTCGCAGACTTTCGCCTCCTGCGCCCACGAGCGCCAGCAATTAAATTAAGATCGATTAAGCACTTAGTGCTCTGAGCCCTGAGAAGTAGAACAGGCGCTTTTCCCATGGATCGGATCACCAGGTTTCGGGCTCCCGGGAAGTGGGTCAGGCTGACAGGGTGACCTTACGCAATCCGCGACGCCGACTTGTGCAACTCGTCTCAATTAGAGCCTGATCAGCGGGCAGTGGCAAATATTTCTTAAACAAGTGTCCAATAAACTTGGCTTATTATTTATTTTGTGGTTTTATCTGCATGTTTATCACAGATAAACTAACCGAAATAGTGATTGCCATCTGCAACATGTTGCGGCGCAGCGTCTGTGTCTTCCATCTTTGTTGTCTCTTGATTTCTGCCCCCCTCGATCTGGTCGATGTGGCGTCATCAAAATCTGAAGTGTTGTTTTATCATATTCCGCATACATACACATGTATGTGCGGCTGGCCATACGTGTGTGTATATTTTTTGTGGGGCGAAGGCTTGACCGCGTTGATTTGCATTACAAGTGCACTTGTGTTGACAGGCAGCTATGCGCCAAAATAACTACCGTGCCACGGTGTATCCGACAGATACGAAGAGACACGGCAGAGCGGAGAGGGGGGGCAGGGCGAGAGCTGAAAAAGTCCCGCTTTTGGCACTTTTGCTTTTTTATTTACATTTGATTTCACGCATAATTTCCATGGCAAAGTGCACTCGAGACGGGCAGCGAGTGAAATTACATTTGAAAGACCGAACCGAGTAAGAGACTGGGTCTCCGTCGGATGCCACAGATTCGGATACAAGTCACCTCCTAGAGGTGCCCAACACACCCGCAGCTACAGAGATACAGATACATTTGTGTTGGGCCAGCGCGTGCTGGGCTTGTGTGCCTTTTGTCTGCTGTTCATTCATAAAATTATGCGCTCGAGTCAATAATTTTTACAGTCGATCAAAGATTTGTATCTTTTTTTTTCTGAATGCGCGACTTGCCACATGAATCATCCGCGGGCGGCCGAAATAAAAATCCAATACTTCGAACCTCTCAAAGTCTGAAAACTGGTTGGAGAGCATCGAAACTTCCACTTCCACAACTCCTGGCTCAGCTTCTTTGGGCTTCTTGGCCCGGTCTTTGTCTTCCCCTGGTTCTTAATAACTTGGCTAACAATTGACACTCCCTTAAATAAAAAAAAAAATAATAATAAAAATAAAGAAAAACCAACAACGGCAAGCCAAGCCGTAGATGTTGTGTTAGTTTCTTATCTACAGTGGCAACTAGCTAAGACGATCCCCAAACCCTGATGAATATTGGGAAAGGAGTATTTTGGGGTCTCCCCGGAAACGATCACATTAGGCAATTGCCACTGTCCGCAGCGCTGTCTACGTTTATGGGCGTATATTGTAAATCTTGTCTCCGGCTCGACTCCGGTCCCCTGACTTCTTTCACTCTGCATATTTTTGCATAGCATTTTTCTTGATTTTGTTTTTAGTGTAGTAGGACAGACAACAGCACACGTCAAGACCTCTTGCCATGAATGAATGAATATTGGCAGTGGCTGTGGGCCAGAGTGAGATGGATATCCGAGAGATACATTTAACGGCTCGATGAGGAAGAAGTATGTGTGGCAGAGAAAAAAGCGCCAAGCATGAAAAAAATTGTTATGTTGATATTATTTTAATTAAGTTTTGCCAAACCGGTTGCTGCCATTTCCATAGTTACTCTCCGGTTCTATGCTTCTTTATCTTTTATTTTTCCTAGCAGCCGAGAGTGTTAACAATTCGATAGATGGGCGCCAATTTGTTTGCTTTGGCAAGCGAGATGGGGGCACACAGATGATGAGATGGCAGGCGGTAGGGTTTGGAGGGGACCTGACCCAGACCTGAACCCGAACCCGAACCCGTGGCTTTGGCCAGAGCTGCTGCGTTGTTTTCATTGGCAGCATTGAAGACCTCATTGAGGATTAAATGTTGAGACGCGTCAATCGACCTTTGGCTACTTAACGGCTCCAAAAATAAACTACAAGATTGTTGTCTTTCCTTGTCCCCCGAGATCTTATGTCTTGTGCAATGCTATCCGCACTCGTATATCGCCAGATTTGCATTCCCAACCTTGACGGATCTATAGCTGGGTATATCCAAAATATGTATTTTTATTTCTCAATTAATAATAACAATAATATTGCACGCTCTTTGTTGTTTTCTTTTGGTTATTAATGTGAAAAGAAATTGGAGAAACGTTTAAAGGAGTCGGGGAGGGAGAAGGGATGCCGATCATTAGTCAACTGGGCGAGTGTATGAGGAGTAAAAGTATCTTGCAGATACATAGATAGAAAACATGCAAGTTGCATGCGACACGGAGATGATGGAATGGCCGGGCGGCAACAAAGTCCATCATTCACACAGCGGGAGCAGATACATGCACCACCCTCTCGGGTCCCTTGCCCAGGAGTGTCCAACAAGTTAACATGGACAACGGCAAAAACAAAAACAACATGATGCTTTGGATGGAAAATGTATCTTTTGCCGCCGTCTTTTGCATGCGTAACACTTTGTCACACTTTTCATGCCAACAGCTAGATAGTGGCTTGTTGCTGTTGTTGTTGTTGCTGTTTTCCCTCATGAGAACAATTAATGAAAATAAACAGCCGCAGGCCAGACAACAACAACAACAACCATACTAACAACATCAACCACACCGAATATGTATATTTTTATAACGATATTTTTTCTTTGGTTTTTTGTTCGAAATCATTTTAGTGGGCACTTAAATGAAAATTTTCTTGTTTGACTTGGCAGACACAACACAACTCCCCATCCCGACGGCAACTTCCAAGCTCTTGGCCATTTAAATTAGAAGGTGAGGGGGACTGGCAACGGGGGCGATGTCAAAGTGCCATTTGGCAACTGCGGCAAGTGTTAAATGAACTCTACGACCCGTCGTCAACGGCCGTCGGCGCTTTTTGTTTTGATCTCATAATTATTTTGTTAAATACCACAAAAAGCGAAAATTGACGAAAAGCCGGTGGAAAAACTCTAAAATTGATAAATGATCTTCCGCCCAGCGTATTTTCGTTTTCATATATTTTTTCCCTCACTATTTTCTTTCGTTGGTTATGGGAGGTTGCATGTAAATCACTTTGCTAATTGTTTTTCCATTTGGTGGTGCTAGTAGAAAATGCATTAGTCTCAGTGGCCGCGGGCGGAGCTGTGGCAAGAGTGTGTCGCGGATGGGAGGGGGGCGTGACACGGCTGGTCCGGAACGTAAATGCACGGAATGCAGACGGACCAAAAATTTGCCATTAAATTGTAAACATCTGAAATAAGCAGATTGCTCTTTTAATTGAGCGCTAAATGTATGACAATAATTTAATTACAAAAACTGCAAATAGCTAATGCAGTTACACTTGTGCTCAGATTCAGATTTAGATACGGATGCATAAATGCCCAGATACATACATAGTTGCGGTCGTAAATTTTGCCGTTTGGCTGTCTGCTCTCAGGTGCTATCTAAATAACGTGCAGAAATTTTTATTAAGCGTTAAATGAATTTTTATATCTTTCAACAAAATCTGTGAAAATAAACCCACAGAACGGACAGGACAGGCCACAGAGTTTCTATTCTAAAAGAAATTATTTTCTTTAGTTTCCATTTCAGGAACTAACTAACTAAAACTTTAAAATAAAAAAAATCACTTTTTATCTATTATGATATAATTAATTTATAATTTTATTTATCAGATTTTCACAGAACTCATAAATCAACATCAAAATATATACGCTCTTTTGGCCATCTTATAAATTAATGTTCTGGCCAATAACTCAAGCAGAATCACAAGAAAAATTTTAAATTTATTAGAAGAATAAATAAAATTTTGAAGCACTAGAGCCACTCGCCACAAGAGCTAGGGCCTTATTTTTTTTTGTATCACCTGCACCGTTCAACACCCACCTGGATCGCAATGGCACTTGCAGAAGAATTCAAAGGGATTTTCCTTTGGCCTTTCTCGCCTTCTCGGCCGTGTGTCTGACTGACTTAGATTGCGTTAGGTTTCACTGTAGTGGATTGCACGAAAGTATTTCGTTCACACTGCGAGGCAAAAATCAATAAAGCACCGCTCGTGTAAGCATATTTTGGGGCCTAAGGCTTTCATTCATACCGTCGCCCTGCCGGAATATCCTTTCACTTTTACTTTAGTTTCAGTTTTTTATGCAAATATACCGAATTTTGTTGTTTTTGAGAGCTTTGTATATTTTTTGTTCTTTGGCACTGCGCACTGCACAAACGATTTGATAAAATATTTAGCTCTTTGGATTTTCCAACACGTATATATATTTTATTTCGCGTTGAATATCTATTAAATGTTCACCGGAGACTGCTGCTATATGCTTTCTTCACTGTTTTATTTCTTGCTAGATGGCGAGCTGGCTGCTGGCTGTTGGCTGGCTTGTTTTTAGTTTCTTCTATTCCGCCGCGTTGTTCGAACACAACTGAGGCACGAGATGCGCACTCTTTCGGTTTTTATGAATGAAACTCAACATCGTCGAGTCGCCCCATCGGAACGGCACGCGCCCCAACAATCGACTTCGAAAAGCCAACGGCTCTCCAGTGGGGAAATCGGTCCGCTCGCCGACGTCACCACGGCACACAGACAACCAAATATCACGTAGCCGGCCGGTTTTCGATCCAATCGTAGGTTCGGTTGCCTCCCTTCGCTGCAGCCATTTTCATCGCGCACGCGCACTCCAGCCAATCAACAGTTTGCCAGGCCTTTCCGGCGTGGTGAGTTTTCGGCTGGGGTCTCTTCTGGCTCTTCTGGCGAGGGAGAGAGCTCCCTCGCTAGCTCTCGCTCTTCGAACTCGAATCCCCGGTGAGGTAAAAATACAACAGGTACCCCCCGTAAGCATATCTATGGGTATATCGATTCCTGCACTAGTGTGTGTGAGAGTTTTAGCGGCTGGCAAATGTTATGATTTCCCGAAATACGTCATCGGTGTGCGCGAAAATTGCGGCCCATTAGCCGTAGCAAAATTATAGCACCGTAGCAGCAATTTTTGCATCGACGTAAACACCGGGATGGGATCGGGATCGGGATCCGACCATCCATTGAATTGTTTGCATGAGCCAGCCGCCAGAAATGTGCCGATTCCTAAACAAAATGATTCACTTGACCATTTATGGACAGTTTTTCGGGGCATTGTCTAGCGGATACTTTTCCGGGCGGGCGTGAAAGGTCAGGGTGGGCTGAGTTTGTTTGCCAAATAGCTCACTAAATGTTTTCCAAGTGTCTGTTTGGTCTAACTGGGACTCCAGAGGTATTGTTTGTGCAATTTTCGGGTAATTGAGATTGTTTTATTAAGTATGTTGAGTCAATTTGGATGGTTGTGTCTGGGAGGAACTTTTTAAAAGGTCAGGGTTGGCTGCCCGCCGGCATTTTAGGGCTTCAATCAAATATTTAAGAAGTAAGAGCTGTCTTGAAAACTTTCTGAACTCTGTCCTTTAATGTTGAAAGGTTCTAGAAGGTGTAGGTGTAGGGATAGGTGTAAGGAACGAGAACAACGTTTTAAAAATAGAAACCTATAATTTTGTAATATTTTCAATATTTTATTTATTGTTCTTGAAATTACTATACTGACTTTACTGAAAATATATATACGCCTCAAATTATGTTTGAAAATAAAATTTTTAAATTTCTAAAAACTTTTGACCATAGCTTCCCCATAGTGCACGTTTCTGTCTGATTTCCAAAAACGCATTGACAGCATTTGGAATTTCGGCTCACATGTTTATCATTCGCTCACAATGTAAACCAAACAAAAGTTTTCATGTGCTAAGGACAAGGTTGCACGTCAGTTGTGCAATGTGCATTCCGCATTGCTTTTACTGGGAAACATAAACAAAATTGCAGTCAGAAATAGTGCGAAAATCATATATTGAAAAGATGCCAGAAAGAAGCTGCACGAAATTTTACGAGCCTTATTTTCAGAATGCTAGGATGGGATGGCTTGGGGGTGGCAAGGGAAGTATATCTATATATACCATTAAGAAGTATCCGAGGGATCAGGTGATATTAGTGGTCGCATCATAACCCAGACACCGTTTTTTGTGTTGATTGGAGCACACGCCATGCCCTAAAAATAACCACCTGGGAAATGATTTTCTCTTTTTTTTTTTCGTTTGCCGGTAAAAAGTTCAGAAGCAGACAACAACAGAGCACGTCAGATATCTAGCAGATACACAAGGGATTCGGATAGATGTACAGATACATGCGCCCCCACCCAAAAATAGAACTTTGCCTCATTTGTGAAAGTTTTTGCCAAACAAAATAAATACAAATCGCATATGCTCCCGATTATTTTTAACCTTCGCATGATGCTGACCGCTGAGCCGAGAGAACCTATTTGGGGAGGGGGACTTGGCCAAAATGAGTGTGATTGAAAGGGACAGGCAGAGGCCGTCGGCCACCTGTAGGCCAACGAACGCCAATAAAATTCTGTGAGATTTTTATCTAGTAAGAGCCGAAGAAAAGGAAAACTCATTACGCTAAATATAGCTAAATCTATTTGCACAATTTCTAAAATTTTCATCGCCGATTTCTAGTGACGTTGTTGAGGTTGTTGTTTGGCTTTTATTATTCGCTGGGGAGGAGCGCGAAAGGTGCGAGGTGTTTTCGGCCCAGCCCCTGACAAAACACCCACGAAAATAGTTTGCACAATCTAAAAATACACTTTTGTGGCGATTGTAAATTATTTGCTGCCTGTCTGATTGCCGTTCATCCAAAGATGGACATGGATGGGTTTCTGGTGGGGGGCGTGCTACGTGGCTAAGCCATAAGCCGGCTAAGCGCTTAGGTGATGACTGGAAACTGGAAGCTGGAAGCTGTGCCCCCCAATTGACTCAATCAGCTGTACTGCACCTTTTCCTCAATTTGGTAGCACTGTCAGCAGCACACCCAGGACAGGTAGGTTGTCTAATAAACGTGTTCCAAATGAAACAAAAAATCCAATAAATTTGCCAAGAGTCATTGGAGGTTTTTTTACAATTATTAGCAAACTAATTAATGTTTCTTGAAGCGTTGAGAGTTCGAGCTACAAGTGGTAGTCTTGAAATATTTCAGTTTATGTTTTTAAGGTCTTTTATGTTATAATAAAAGTGCAATAGTCTTCGTTAAATATTTCAAATCCACCGAAGAGTTTCCATTTGAAAAAGACTACAAGGACCTAGCGCCTATAACCATGGCTCCACCGGACTATTAACCCTTTTGCTCCAGAGTTCTGCTCTTAATTCTTTGGCCATCTTAATATCCAACATTGTATTGATATCTATATCTGTCTATATGCCAATTCTATGGCTGTGTTTGTGGTTCGTGTATCGTGTGGGTTTTCTCAGCAGTGTTATCTCATTGAGAACGTTGCCGAGCGTGCGTGGGTCAATTGGGGAGACTCGAGTGCTGCGACTGTTGCCTCTTGATGAGGCAGAGGCGTTAGATAGTCGCAAGTCGCAAGCCAGATGACACATGGCACGCGCCCAGAGCTCACACTGATACAGATACATTTATATTCACATGCAGAGGCCCAGATACACGACAGTCAGACAGACAAAAGAAACAAACATTGGCGGAGCGAGCGCATCAATGCCAAACCGAGCTTGTCTGTCTCTGTCTGTGTGTTTTTTTTTATTCAGCTAAATTTTTTTAATCCAAGGTCCGCGCTTTGCCGTAAATGGTGAAAAGTTTTGTTAGGGCAACTTTTGAGTAACATCTCGCGTAGGCTGTAATTAAAAGCATATTGACTGGCAATGCAACTCGTTTGCTGCCGTCCCGCTTGCACTCGACTTCTCGAGTATCTCTATGAGATACACTTGAGTTAGCGGCGCTGCCTTTTCCATCTTTCTATTCACTTGTTATTGGTTGGCAAGACTGCGGATTGCCCTCGGAACTGAAATTGTTTTGTTTTCGCCGTGTCGACTGCCAATGGGGGCTTTGTAAAGTTTTTGGCCTGATTGAAACGCACTTGATTGCCAAGCAGCTGCTGTTGCGCAAGCCAACTTCATTTTGGTTTTCTCCATAGGTGAGAGCCATAAACCAATGGCCAAGTGGGCGTTATGGAATCGAGGTGTGAATAAAATTATATTCGACTTTTGTTATATATATTTAACATATATTCATTTTGGATTTATGGGCCCTGCGACCGTTTTGATGGTGCTTAAATATCACCTCTTGTAAATTGTCAGGACGTTAAACAAAAATCAGATCATAGACGAGAAGCTCAATTTTATACACTCGGTCGCTATGCCATTTTCCCTGTAAAATTCATAAATAAAATTTTGATTTTTTCTATATTTTAATTCATTTAATTTATGAGCCTCATAATATGCTTTATGATCTTGGCATGTTGCCGTAAATTGCTGCAGTCAACAGCAAAAAAAACAACCAGGGGGTGATATTGGGGGGAAATATTGTTGTTCAGAGACACAAATTAGAAATTTAAACATTTGGAAACCCCGAAAAATATTCCATTGGCTAAAATATCTAGTATAGAAATGGAGTGGGCGGATTTTAGGGGGATCCAAGAGACATCTCCAGCGCCATTTTCCGACGCCGATGAAAGGTTGCTCGAGAATGAGGTGAGAATTAAATTTAATTTTTGTGATTTTGGTTTTTTATTAGTTGTCAGTGTTCGAAAAGAAGTGCATAAAACTGATTAAATTAGTGGGGTAATTATTGGAATTAGGTATATTGTAGAATGTCAAGGATTGGACTTTAAATTGATTAGAGGGTGACGATTTATGGGTCACAAATTAAATGAATATTTTTTAAGGGCTTTGAACAAAACACGGCAAATATAGCCATCACTTTCTCCGCCCTGTCTCTGTTTGTCAATCTTGGATTTTGGAAAGCGAAAATCCGGCTGACTGGCAATTGTCTAGCAGCTGCCCACTGTCCGTCCGACTGTTTTTCTCTAATTGCAGACTCTATGAGTTTTGTCACAAAAACATGAATATTCATAAATAATAACTCAACGCAGTCCCAATTAGGAATAAGCTGCTCAACTCTATTGGAGCCTGCTTGGCCCGGTGAAAGTGTGTCAAAAGAAATGGCATCGAAAATAGATTGCATGAATGTGTCCGATAAGTACTTGTGCTCTATTTCCGATCTTCGAACCAAAACATGGCAATCATCTAATTATAAAACGCGTGCCTCACTCTAGCTAATTTTAAAAACGCTCGTCGATGAACATATTTAGCCAAAAAACAAAAATCACAGCCAAAACAAATCAAAATTCGTCCGTTCTTCGTTTTTAATTTATTTTCCTCGTGGCGTGGAGAGGATGCTCACAGAGATTGACAGCAGATGCTGAGGGGCAGACCGAAAACTGGCCACAATCCCAATCAGCTGGCACAAAAAAAGAAAATAAGCTGGGAAGAGCCACCAAGATCTATGAGAGAAAGATGCTACAAATACATTCGTTTCGCCGGACAGGAAAACAAGACCTAAATTGGCCAAAGTCAGCAGGGGGTCCGGCGCTCTCTTGGCTAATATCTCTCTATCCGCTGGATACGTAAGTAAACAATTAACTGCAAAGAGATTTAAATGGCAATTCCCCATCGATCCACGGAGATGACGTGAAAAGCGCCGCGTGCAAACAGCCAACTAATTACAATATAAATTTTCCACGTCAAGTTCATAAATTCTGTGGCGCTTAATCAGCCTCGCCCGCTTTGGATGCTCACGTAGATCGATTAGTTGTTGTTGTGTCTATTAATAGATACTTTTTATTTTCTACGCTCGGTCAAGGTAATTTTAGGCACACCACTTGTACTTCATCGCCCCTTCTCCGACAATGGGGCTATATGGGCGATGGGAGACTGAAAATAGCCAACAATGATTGGCAAAACTCATTGGGTCGAAAAATAGATTTCGTTGCAATTTTGGGTATTTGTTTTCCTATCTCTTTGCTGGGTTTTGATGGATTGTGTAGATGCATTTTGCCGCTCGCTGAAAATTCGTTGAATTCCACTTTAATGACTTTATTTATGGGGCGTGCATGGGCAGCGCTTTTTTCGCTTTTGGATATTTATGACACTGTGTCTCGGCCACAAAAAGTTAATCCCACTAAATGCCGTTGATAGTTTATATTACGATTTGTTGTTCTGGGGAGAATGAAAGATATTCGGGCATTTTAATTTTAGAATTGTGACAAATGCGCAACTTTTTACGGCTGCATATGCCGGAGTGATCCTAGTTTTTCATTTTATGATTGATTTTCATTGTTCTTTGAGACTTTAATATGGTTATTTTTCTTCCTGGTGGATTTGGTTCTTAGTCCAAAGTTAAGATCTTTGTTTTGTTCTCTGATGATAAATTTTGATTCTTATCGATACATAGTTTTTGTTAGGGCTACCCTTCCCCCATTATGAATATGGGTCGAAGAGTCTCCCAATCGGTAATGGCAAATATTTTTGGCACCTTATCAATCATGATGAACGTCACAGATTATAGTAAGTCGATATCAGATAGATGTGCTAACGTTTTCACAACCTGGAGATAAGTCGGGCAGCGTCATAGAACCCGCTCTCAAAGGCATTGTGCGTCAATCAACATAATATACATGGATATATGGATGTCACACGGCTAAATATAGTCATGGCATGCATATAGTATATGTTATAGCTCTATGGCTGGCGATATCGGGATATATATGCGCTTGATTAAAAGCACAAAGGGGGCACGGCAACTGAGCTGGCCAGGCCAGGCCAAACGTGAACCAATTTCCAATATTGTCAGCTGCTAATGAGCAGATTCCTCGCCTTGCCAGTGCGACAGTGAGGAAATATTTTTTTGGGGTTTCTGGCCGGGCCATCCGTGACACACTTTGCAGTTGCATCATTAATTTTCAGTTTTCGTTTCGGCTTTTCCATCTCTGCCCCAGCTCTGCCATTTGGAATGGAAGGCCCTCGCATCCGTATCTCTGGCTAATGACAGAAAACTATCTGGCTCTGTGTGACAATGGGCCGAGGCACACGGCTAGAAGGCTAGAAGCAAGAACAAATTCGTGTCGTGTTTACGCTGCCAGATTGCCATTAATTTTATATTTATATAGATATATCCCTGCCCCGGGGGGGAAGGTGGTGCCGGGGGCGGGAGGGAAGAGGCCGAGACATTCCTGATATATCTTGTAATTTTTAATGTTCGCAGTGTTGTCGAGTGGAATTTTTGATTCGAAGTGAAGTGTGCCACGTCGTTGCTGGTGTTGGAGGTTTTTATTGATTTAGTGGCCCATTTCCGTCCCTCCTCGTTCCAGAGTATTTATAGAGCCCATCTCCCCCATGACGAACCAGAAATTGCAAGCCTATATTTAGCCCAATATTTAGAAACAGCGTGTTTACTTCTTCACCCACATTTCTGTGCTCCGATTTGTTTAGATGATAGCGACGTCATAGTTGTATTCTGCCCGAGATGTTCACTTTTCTCATGAACTTGACGTCGGCGTCGGCGAATAATTAGCTGAAAGCATTTTTGCTTCTTGTTCAATAATAATCAGCAGCTAATACTCGTTACGTGAAGCGATATAAATAGTTTGTGTGGGTTTATATTTAGCCAGGGAACGGCCACACATGGAATGGGCACTATATAGTTCAGATCTCCCTGGCCAAGCCAAACAAATGGGGTGAGTTGAGAGGAAAATGGAAAGTGTTGTTGGAATTTGTGCAAAGATGTATTTATTTTGGTAGGTGATTCTCCAAGCCGCCAATCTCAACACCCCGCCGGCCACCACCACCAATCCTAAGCATATTCTGTTTTGGTTTTATCTCTTGGCTTTCGTCATTTTTCATGCCGGAAAGTCCGGGGTGGATGTGTCGTTGTCTACAAGTCAGGCAGGTCTCATTGGGGCCACATAAATCCCTTCAAATGCCATGACATGTAAATATTTTCCAAGTCTTCTGGCACAGTCAAAGCAAAAGCAACAGCAACACCAAAAGTCAGAAGGCAGAACAACTCTCTTGACTTGCGGAGCGCTTATAAAATATAATTTCATTCTATAAGAAAAATGCAAAGTGACAACATAATTCGCCAGTTTATCATAATCAAAATACGCCTACATTGTTCGCCTCACTTTTTGTAGTTGTAGTTCTCTCTCTGCTGCGATGCGGTGTTGCTGTGGCATGCAACAATTTACAAGCACACTTTAGCAACAGCAACAACAACTGTGCCAAATGCAACACCAGGACAACAATGACACAGACGAGTGTCAGGCCAAGTTGCGCGAAAATAACTTCAAATAGTTTATTTGATTTTCAGTGCTCTCCCAAAGCATTACACGAAATTTCTTTTCGCAGCCTGACAACTTAAGTTTTTAAATTGTTTTCATGCTTCACTAGGAAAAGGTTGTTTGAATATTAAATAAGATAAGTGTGGAAAAATTTAAGTAATTTTTTCAGAGTACTAAAGCCTTATAAATACTTCTTGGCTTCACTCACTTTTACCTTGTTGATTTGAATTTGATTCTGGGCACTAATGTGCCAGCTTCTGGTCTAAATTTGATAGTCTCACACCAAATTAATGCTGAACACGAAGTGGAAAAGTCTTAACATGCATCAAAATAAATCATCGTGAGTGTTGTTCTTAATTAAAACCGAATTGTTGCATGCACCCAGTGGCGAGGACAGGCGTCTAAGATCTGTATGCCCGCCATTCAAAAGAATCCAGTCTCCTTAGTCAACAGAAAAAAAAATAAAAATAAAAACTTTTTAATGAAATGTCAGACACTTAAAGAAGTAATTTTATTTGGCACTCTTTAAGCCAAGTCGAAAAACAGGTCAAGTAACAAAATGATTTTAATGCTCAGACAATGTATGAGCATATTATACAATTCATAAAAGAGTCTCGTCCAAATTTGGTCAAAAGTAGGCACCACAAATTTCGACTCTGCTCCGTTTTTTCTTCGTTTTTATTCAAGCAACCATCATCTCATCGTCGGTTGGCATTGTTGTTTTCGGTTGTTTCTGTTTGTCTCTCGGTTCCCTTTGACTGGTCTTAACCAATTTTGGGCAAACTTTGTGATTTGTGCTTAATTGCGGTTTTGCGTTTCTCTCTCCCTCCCGTCGGGCCATTTATGGTAACATTTGTGTCGAGAGTCGCAAAAACAAGTTAATAATTTCATGGCTGGCTTAATCATCGTTAGCCACGTCAGTCTACTGAGCCGACTATTTTTAACAAAACAGTTCACCCTGGGAACGTGTTGGGATTTAGTCTGGGTGGCTTCTGCTTTTGCATTTGCTCCTCAAAGTTGTGCTTTGTGGTGTTCAAATCTTAAAATTAAAACTTGGCAAATCTTTTGAAGGTTTACCTTGCTTTAAATTCAACGAAGCTAGCCAAAAAACAGCAAAGGATGGATAAGGTTAGGCTTAAACCGAAGATAGACCGTTTTTCTAAAAGATTTCCTAGTTTATAAAAAAAAGCAGGAATCGCTTTTAACCTCAAATTATTGCTTCAAAGTCCTCTTTCCTCATTGACCCTCAATTAAGTAACTATTTTTAGGGACAGTGTCAACTGAATAATGGGAATTTACGGGTCGCTTTCCTCAAACTGCGTCAAGCGAGCCTCTGCGAAAGTGAAAATGAAGCAAAAAACGGCCAGCAGACACAGACATCTTAAAAATTCCACCTGTTGTCTGTGTGTGAAACTTTCCACAGTCAAGGACACAGCTGGGCCTTGCTTTCGTCATCGGCCACTTCCGCCATCACACGGACAGGCGCACCCTCACGCACACCGACGCAGGAACCCGGAGGCAACGCAAGCGCCCTGCTAAGTATGCTATACATTGTCGCTTTCATTCATAAAACGGAGCGGGCCCCCGACCAAGTTTACGCAAGCAGATGGAGGAGCTTCTTGGGGAACTCGCAGGAGAACAAAGCCGGCAATTTTTAGCTCTATCGATTTTCGAAATTCTCCGAGAAGAAAATGCTTCGAGAGAAGGGGAGAACTACGGCTCCTTGACTTTGAACCAAGAAAACTTAGTTGACACGTGGCACTAGGTTCAAAGTGCGCCAGCCGGTGTTCCAGGGCTTGTCTTTGTTTTGTTTCACTTGCATTTTTATACATATATGTATATATATATATTTTTAGCCTGCAAAACCGGTAAACATTTATCATCCCAGCCGTCTCTGTCGCGCAACCAACCCGATTCGAGTACTGAGGCCTTGCCAAGAAGGCGTTCAAAATTAAAAGTCTCTCAACTGCAAAGAAAAAAAGTAAAAAAAAAATAGCGCCAGCAAAAACAAAATGCATTGCGCAAATGCGAATGATATTAAAATGAAAAGTTTGCCAAGTAATAAACTGATAAAGAGGCGACGTCTGCGTCTGACGTCGACATATCGCACGAAGGTAACTTTATGAACAACATGGCGCTCGTTTTGGATACTCTATCCTGCAGAAACCTAAGGATACGACTTCGGGTTGCTTATTACTTAGTACTTATTTAGTTTTTTCTTGATTTGTAAATAATTAATATTTTATAAAATAAATTTCACTTCTATGTCTGTCCTGTCTAAAATGGTTAAAGTGATATAGAAATCATTTATTAACATAGACTCCCTAGCGTTTAGTACCTTTTCAGGGACATTTTAGCTTCGGCCACAGGAAAACCTAGTTTTCCTTTCTGGTTAATAATATACACGCACTCATATTGCGATCCAGTTGTTGTTATTACCATGGCAGTATGACTGCCTCGTTGCAGCAGATAAATGTAAATTATTATGTCGTAAATTTGTTGACTGCCATGTTTGTGGCTGCAGCCTCATACTGACATGGCCGAAAGAAGCAAAATAATAAAAAAGGAGACCCTAGTCGACCAACCAAACAACAACAATGCCAGTCGACTTTGCCGGTGCAAATTAAAACCCCTGAAAATGCTTAATAAAATGACTTGATTGAGTCGCCGTTTGCATAATGCGCGAAAATAATAATAAAAAAATAATGGTAATAAGAAATATTGTGCAGAAATGCTGAGGTATTGAGCCTGGGCGAACCGGATGCCTAAGATAGGCAGCAACATGTTGATTTATTTGAGGCGGCACACGACCAGACGACAATGACATACGCATCCACGGGGGAAAAAGTGCAAGTTGCTGGCGCAGAGAAATACGTGGGCCAAAATGGCGAAGAGGCGTTCCAGATTGAAGCGTGCCAAAAACGCCTTCGTTTCTAGATACATTTTTGCTGTTTTTAGCGAGCGTGGCGAGTGCGGCGTGCGCCAAAAGGTTGAGTCCGCCCTTGAACTCATCGCGAACGCATTCGGACTCGCATTCTCATGACTGACCGACATTTGCCAGATCAGTGGTTCAGGTGGGTGGATGTGAAAACGCAAACAAACAACCCCCGCACAAATACACACACAAAACTGAACAAAAACCGGCCACAAACATTTTCGCGACCAGACATTACGACGTCACCCGTACGTTTCCTACACTTGTCGATGCCAAGATCGCACGCAGAATTTTCGCTTTTGTGTGGAGGTGGTGGAGGAGTATCCCCACGTGATCTGTGCCCGAGATGTGGTCGAGAGTCGCGTGCCACATTGTCCTACACACTGCCACGGGTCACTCAACTGAACTTGCTCCATAAAAAGAAGGCGGCATACATGACTAAAATAAAAAAAAAACACACACACACTAAAATAAAAACAATAACAAAACGTAACGTAAGATCTCCCGGAGAATGGAGGCGTTGCCCGGCTTGACTTTGCCAATTTGGTTTTGGCATGGAAAGTGGGTGCACTTAATATGCACACTCGCTTAGGCGCGATCAATTTTCGTCTAGTGGGGGTGTGGGAACTTTTGGCCGCCGCCTGCTGTTTTGTAAATTATTGCACATAAATTTCACACACAAAGTAGTTTGGCTGGCGACTAAACTGCACCACCCACCCAACATAACGGGCCCAAGAGCCCGGCACCCCAGCAGCACAGCCACCGAAATGTACCGTTCCCAGAGACCTGGGCGATCGCCTTTAATTTAATTAGTTGCGCGTGCGAGAACGTCTCCCAATGGTCCGATCTGGTGGGATCGGATCTTCGGGCTGCCGGTTGCCAATGCCAGGTTCCATGCTTCAGTTGGAACGCCTTGTTATTTATGCGTCTCCTTCTTTATGGCTTCCCATATAAATTCTCATTTTGCTTGTCATCATTTTTTGTGTGAGTGCGTTTTGCTGGGCGAAGGCTGCTGATGCGTTAAGCGTACGGGATTTTGGTTGCAACTTGCTCGGCATTTGAGGCAATTATGTGAATTGCAGATGATCAGTTTGGGGATGCAAGTGGTCAACTTTGACAATTTTTATTGCGCGTATACGTAATATAGTTCGCATTGTTAAATATTCAGACATTTTTGTTGTCTATAACCCATATTTTAGTAAGAACTTGGCCATAAAAAGTAAAGACATTTACGTCTTATATTCTTCTTATTAGTTAATAACAAAAAATTAATGAATAAAATAAAATTTATAATAAAAAAATTACCATGCGTCGGCCGGGAATCGAACCCGGGTCAACTGCTTGGAAGGCAACTATGCTAACCATTACACCACCGACGCCACGTTTTTGCCGTGACTAAGTGAAGATCCATATTTGTGATACTGCCAAAAAACTATATATAGCTTTATTTTTGTATTAAAGCGTTTTATTTTAAAATTGCCAAACATTTTTATTCATATTATCTAATTTTTAAAACTTTTCTTTAATTCAAATATGGTATAAAATGCATATTTTATATTCAAAATGAATATTGTGTGTTTGGAAAGTCTGTATTAAATAGTAAGGCAGTAACTCATTTTTTTAATTAAAAAAAAATGTAAATAAGCGTGTTACTTTTAAAGAAAATTTTATATAGATTTTAAAACAGTAATTAAATAAATAAAAATAAACAAAAAAATCACTGCGTCGGCCGGGAATCGAACCCGGGTCAACTGCTTGGAAGGCAACTATGCTAACCATTACACCACCGACGCCACATAATCTGAGCCAATTTTTCGCAAGTCAAAAGGTTTCGTGAAAGATAAAAAAATGTGTTTCCAAAATGTCAAAATGGATTAAATCTTATTTTCCCTTTCTATAAATCAATTTGATTTATGAAAATCCTACTAATAGGCTGGCTTGCCTTGCCAATATGCAGATTAATTTCTTTTTCCACATTTTAATTGGTTCTTTTTAGTGGTTCTTTCACTCAACGGCTACAGGAAGCACTTTGTGTAACTATATTTCTTATGAATTTAATTAAAATGAATAAAGTAAACAGTCGCTTGAGCCGAGTGGTTCACAAAAGCAACAAGCGGCTCCAAACAACATCGACTTCAACTTGACTTGAGTGTGTCGGTTTTTGCTTGTTGTTGCTGGTGTTTCTGTAATGGACGCCCACCCAGTAAATGTCTTTTGCTGTAACAATTTATTATCACATTTACGTCTTGGCATCGGCAGCAATTAATATGAAAAGTAAATGGTGGAAACAGCAACAGACTGGAAACAGAAAATAGAAAATTAAATGAATGAATCAACGAGCGAACGATCGTCGAGAAACAAAACGAGTAAATCATGAATGAACAAAGCCAAGTTGTAGCCAAGCTATATCCCAATATCGATATCTGTTCGTATCTGTTGCTGTATCTTTGTGTTGGCGTCCGAAACCGCAGAAACAACAATCGGCAGCTTTTGACTTGGCAAAGCGTTTGCCAATGCAGAAATCAAATTAGCCGCAACACAGTCGCAGCTTAGTTTTCCTTGCGTATCTTACAGATACTTGTCGCTGTAGCTGTCGCAGTATCTGTATCTGTTGTTTTTGCTGCTGCTGCTGCTGATGGTGCTGGCTTTGCTGTGTGGGTTGCCACTGTGTCCACTGTGCGTAGGTCGATAAAGTCGGCAGCACCCTGTATCTGCGGCGCAGAATAATAAAATTTAACAATTTATTGCATTTGTTGCTTTAATTTGTTGTTGTTATTTGGCCGAAACAAAACCAGAAAATACAACGCAAAAAAAAATTTTTCATTCACAAAACGGCCGCCGTTGTATGCAAATTGATCGTTCCACTAGATGTTGTTGTCGATGTTAACTTTAGTTTTCTTTGAGTTGTTGCTATTTTGCAGTAGCTGCTCTGCCAGCATCGTCGTCGACACACTTGGCAAGCGATGTTCGATGATTGCAACAGCAACAGTAACACCAACAACACCAACAACATAAACTGCAACTGCAATATGAATGAATTGGGTTTGTGCCTTGGGCCAGGGCATGTTCGCAGTTGCAGTTGCCATTGCGCCTGTGCCTACGTGGCGGCTACGTGTTGGCATAAATTGTATATTAATGCACTTTGAATGGAGCATTTCAATACTTATTCGATTGAGTAGGATTTAATTTTATGAAAAGCGATCTAAGGATGCATAAATTTTGCATATTTTACAGTTAAAATATATCTGTTTCGTGGTTAAACCTTACTTTCTCTACTTTTATGAAAATACATCTATGGGTGTATTCAGAAGCAAATATTTTTAAAGCAAAAATATTTTATGCATCAGAGTATTCGAAAACTACTTGCAGTTTCAGGCCAACTTTTTGTCGCAGTTGCATGCACATTTTATTTATTTAAAGCATTAAACAAAGACACAGACATATGTAAAACCATTGGTTTCTGGCCGACTGTTGTTTGTGCTCCGCTGGCGACATGCAACAAATGTTAGACATTCAATTTGTTGTTGACACTTCATTAGCAAACAAAAAATTAAGCGAATGAAGAAGCGGCAGCGAAGCGGCCAGAAACTGGGTTAAATGTTGCTAAAATTAAGCGAGGCAAGCAGCCGCAAGATGCAACCAGAAGCGGATCGCGTGCCCCTTTCCCTCAGTCGAGCTTAACCAAATAAAAGCAATAGCTCCGTCGAGTATTGGGTTACTTGGCTGTTTGTATAAGGAATGGTTCAGGGCTAGGCACGCGTTGATAATGAAGACTTTTATGAATGAACGACCAACTGAACGCATCGTAGTAAACTGCGCCCACGTCGCAGCTCGATGATGAAATCATGAATGGGAATCTTTGGGCCAAGCCACTCCGAAAAAACAAACCAAAACCAATACCCAGTCGAACCGAACCCCAAACCCCAGGTGCCAAAAGGGCACGCGAGTCGTAAATGTGGGCAGCAAATGCAAATTGATGGCCATGGCTAAGATGTTGATGGTAAGATGCTGTGCTGCCGCTGCCTCTCGGCCATTAGCTGTGCGCACCGGAACCGCATTAGCATGTCCGAGATCCGAGATCCGGGGCACCGGAAAAAGCCGAAACTTTACTGTTTCTCCCTGGCTTTGTCAATGCAAACAAATTAACTGTCAAATGCTTCAACATTCATTCGAGATGCATTCAAATGAAAACATCTTTCGAAACGTCTTCTCCATAATTCGTTTTATTTCTGCCCGTGAATGAAATGTTTGTTCAAAAGCTCAGTGGGTAGGAGACTAGCTAATCGTCCAGAGAACGGTTTCGATCGGAACTATCATATTTCAGGCGTTTGTCAACAGTTACCATTGTTCCATTTTCCTGGACTAGAATGTATCTTTTGATTTCCCAAAAAAAAGGGGGGGAGTATCTCGTTAAATATGTGAGAAAATTCCCATTAAATGCTGAGGCCTATCTGAAAGTATCTCTGGCCATAAAAGTATCTGAAACTAGTAACGTCTTGGCTTAAGGTTTTTCGTAATTAATTTGCACTTTTGCGCTATTCATTATGGGTCGCAAAATCTTATCCGTGAATGGCTTATTTCCCACTCCTCCGCTTGAGAGTCTCTTTTTTTTGCGGCCATTACAATTTTACGACTTGGCACAGCTGCAATAATAGTAACAACACTATCTGCTGCAGGAACAACAAGCACTGCAACAACTGTTAACCAGATCCCATGGTCAGGCTGACGTCATAAATGCATAAATGCAAGCGGCGATGACATAAATTGCATTTGAATATTGGCCAACAGCAGAGCGGAAAAAAAAGGAAACGCAAACCATAGCCTGGCCTGTCTCTGATCTCAGAGCTTGGCTCGAGCTTTGGTTTTGCCGCCTGTCACGATGTCTGACAGCTCTGGGGCACTGTTTGATTTCGTTTACCCTGCACTTCGACTTCCCCGACAGGGCGTAAGTCACTTGATTCATTATTGAAAGCAAAATAAATACTTTTAGTGGCTGAAAAGTTTTTCACAAAATATTAACACGTATAAGTAAGAGTTTGGGCCTTAAAATAAAATCTATTCAAAGATGCAGCAACTGTGATACTCTGTACAATGTATCTGCAACTGAGGCTGCTGCGGCAAGAACAGCAACCACTGTGACAGTAACAACAACAGCCACTTTAATATCGGAGCGTGGGTTGCTCCATTCATAACGACCAAAATTTTCGCTGAATGAATTGCAGTTTCGTATCTTTCAGATACACATGCACACACTGCGCTTGGGCCAAGTAACGGCATCGAAAGCAGAAAACCAAAAAACCCATGCCAAGTGGAGGGGGGGACCCGAAGAAAGTCGCCGTGAAGTGGCGGCGAGGATTAGGGAGTGGTGGGCGGCTGGAGATGGTGCGCGGGGAGGGTGCCCGAAGGGGTGGGGCGGGGCAAAAGCGGGTGCATTCAATACGCTGATTGGGAGCCCGAAAACAACAACCACAGCAAAAAGTTAAATAAAACTCGTCGGCGATTTACATAAATCAGCTGCAAATTTGTTCCACTGTTCAAATGCAATGTCGCCTTCGTTGCCTGGTGTGGTTGTTGTTCTTGTTGCTGCTGTCGCAGTTTTGTGCTTGTTGTTTGGGTGTGCGAGCGAGAGGTCCGAGGAAGTAGCTACAGCTTCCACAAACAGCTCAGATACAGACGGACGGACTCGGATTCGGCTCTCCGAAGCTAAAGTCACTTCAGTGGCCCAAAGTTAACGCGTCTCGCTTTTGGAAAAGTTGCTTCTGGCGCAGTAAATTTTTTTTTATTTTTATTTATTTTATATTAGTCTTTTCTGCGGGGGCTCGTTGGTAAGTAAGTTTGGTTACAGGCCACTGCTTTTGCGTACATGATTCTTGGGAAGCTATAATCTTTTTCCTAAGAATCCTAGGGAATCTTCCCGCGAGCCAACTATCTATAATAAGAAAAATAGTCATAACACCCATAACTGCCTATTTGAATCTATTTCAAATACGTTAGTCCGACCATTTCGATAACCGAAAAACAATGTATATTTTGATACAATGGAAACAGTTTTCATCGAATTTGGCTCACATCTGCACACGCCCCCACCCTCCCACTAATTAGCCCTCCTGTCCACTTTTCGCCTGAGCCACAAATTGTCGCATCTTTCAGCGTTTGACATGGAACCGAAAATGCCAGGGGACAGTTTTCGGCTTTTGTGCTAACGATATGTGTCTGTCCAAGGCATCAGTTGGCACCAATTGCTCTCCTTTCCAATCCCATGGAGCAGGGGTATAAGCTGGGAAGGGGTGTGCCGGCGGATGGAGACGCATAAATCTTGATGCCATGCTGAGGAAAAGTATATTTTTTCCGAATTATTCTTTTTCCTTTAGAATTTTTTTGGCCGTTCCGTAAGAACCAAAGATCTTCGAACCATGGCGATCCGCGGCATGGCTGAGCTCATTAGAAAATATGCGCGTAATTTGTGAGTTTCGGGCTTCTGAAAATGGACCGGGGAACAGCTATTTTCTGATTTGTCTGTTTCCCTCCATTGAAATGTGTCAAGTGGCGTGAGCAGACCCCTCGTTGATTTGTTTTTTAATGGAGAGGGACGCACTTGAAACTTGGCTACCAGACATTGACCACCAATCGATTTACTCGTTGTCTGTTTGGTCGGGGGAAAAAAACTAAAAATTTGAAAACAAAAATGCAAAACAAAAGCGGCACTAAAAAAGGCAAAAGTAGAGTGGGCAGCAAGGCGCGCGCTACGCCCACTAAAGCCAAGAAACAACTAGAAGAGCTATAACATAAAACTTCAAATCACGCAAACAGCAACAATAAAAGATATAGCGACAACAGCAAACAGAACAATAAAGAGCACAAGAGCTGATGTAAATTATTTGGCTACCATATTTAGTTGGAAATCTTGTGTGATCTGTGATCTCTGATCATGGTTGGTGATGGCTGCCCCCGTTTATGAGTGGAGTACCCTTGATGTGCGGCAAGGTATGTACGAGAGATCTCAATGAAGGAGGAGGGCATGTTGTTGCATGGAGCGCTTGGTGGCACCAAAATTGATGTATTCGAAAAGATAATCATTGAATTGGGGGATTTTTTAAAAGTTTACGAATAAAGCTGCGAGCAAGTTGGAGCCTCAAATTTGGGTTAAGATCGCTTTTACCTCAAGGGTTCCCTATTAAGAAACCAAGGATTTCCAACCACTATTCGAGTCTCACTATGATTTCTAGATTTTTTAGAACAGAATTTCAGACTTTTGAATCTTTAGACTGATAATTTTATATTTTGGATTTAATAGTTTTTTTGATCGGTTTTTACCATTTAAAAGGATACTGACGGATAAATATTATTTAATATTTATTATCGTTTTTTTTTCATTTTTGGTTTATCTACGGAATTTGGAATCTTTATTATCTTAGCTTTTGTGAAAGTTTTCGGCATAGATCTTCTTAAAATGGCAATATCGTTTTGGATGGTCGCCAAACCTGTTTGGGAGTCACTTAGTATCTTCTAAAATTTTAAAATTCAAGGGCATTCGGACTTCGTTTCCTGCCATTTCCTTGTGTGTTTGGGTCTATGCCATCTTGGGAGAGTCGCGGTGGTAATGGCCGTTACCCGCTCACCGAAACACCAGTAAACCACCAGCAGAGCTCATGGGCTCTGAAGTGAAGCCGTTGGACAGAAGGTCCGACGGACAGATGATGGCGGGATGTTGAGCGGTGACTGACATTTCGTTTCAAAATGTCAGATGGCCTGGAACTTGCTAGCCTAGCCGGCCAAGTACGATGCTGGCTGCTGGTCGGGCATGACAGTTCAAATGTTTCCAAAAAACACGGCTTGGACGAGACCATTTTGTGTTGGACGCGCCATATTTGGGCCCAGCTGTGTGTGAATATCCATTGAGGTTGTCATGAGAGGACCCCCGCCGCCGAAAAAGAGCGTGATGAAGTGCAGCTGAGCTGAGCCTCAAGATTTTTATGAAAAATACTTTTTTTTTGGCTTTCTGAAGTTTATTTGTGCTGCAACACATTTGAAGCATCACGAGATGAGCGGGAGAGTGGCTCATGGCCTGGCCTGACTTTGGTCGTTAACCGGAAACCCCCAGCGACAGCCTATAATTTGCAAATTTAATTTGCAACACACGCCAACATGTGACCCCAAAACGGCAAAATGTTATAAATAATGTGCAGTTGCAGTTTTTCAGCTTGCAGTCAGTCGGCCGGATCGTATCGGATCGTAGGTGTCCAGTGTGGCTTACCTTAAACTAGAAATGCTCGGCTTATGAATGGAGCTGTGCCTCATGAATGAAATCAACTCCGGGGCTTGGTCGCAGCGGTCTTGGGCCCCGGCATCAACAGACTTCGTCTGTCTGCCGCATGTTCGATTGCCAGGCACAGACAATTTTTTATGCAAATGAAAAACGCGTTTTGCGGTTTTTCATCGAAAATCCAACCAATTTCAACTGAACTCACAATCAGCTCAGCGTGATGTTTTTTCTAGCTCCATCCTGATTTTGCTATATTTAAATGATTGTGGTTTTCGATTGTGAATTTGTTAGGTTTTTTTTCTGGCCAAATGCGTGGGTTGCCACCGAGTTCCACCAAAAGGCGCCAACAGGTTGACCCCCGAAGGCGTGGGCGGGACTTAATAAAGAAGTTAATATCTACAGATTCGAAAAGATTGCTCGATTTTTATAGAGATTTGAGTCCTTGATAGTGTAATGAGTTTAGTGACTATATAAAAAAAATGTAAGTACCTGTTGGATTTTACAAAAATCGATATTGTAAAGAAACTGTCGCAATCGCCTAATGCCTTTTAAATGGCTATTAAGAGCGTATTAATTCGTTGATCTTTTCAGGCCTTCGGCTTCTGAGCTAAGTTTGTATTTTTAGACTCGTGATGGCAATTTATTCCTGCTTGAAAGTTGTCAAAAAGTATACACAAATTATAACTTAACTCGAATGGAAACCACAAAAACCAAGACTCAGCCCACATGCTGTGGTTTTCTTCCCCTTCCGCCGGTCCTCGTCGTTGTCACTTTTTTCGATATAAACATTTTAGAGTTCCAATCGATTTGATTTGATTTGGCCAGCGGCGCGGACATTTGGCGCCAACTCCCAGACCCAGACCGCGGCGGCAGGTGACAATGCAAAAACAAATAATAATAATAATCAAGTTGACCTATACGAAGCCATTTGTGGCACACTTTTTCGACCCACACGTAATATGCTAATGGCGCGGTCTAAACGCAACTTTTGATTTGGACCATTTCGGGTCTCGATTTCGTTTGGCCGCTATGACGAATTTCGGTTTAGCATATGCAAATGGCGGGGAAATGGAGGGACTCCTCGGCCCGAATGCAATTCATCAGCTGCATTGTGCCACCAACAAAGTCTGGCCGGGAGCAATCACAACAGTCTAGAGGACGGATCGTCCGGGGTCCCATGTAAATGGCAATTAAGTTGCCGTCGTCCCAGTCGTGAACTTGTGAACCACTCCAAAGGCAAAAGGCATCATCATCATCAGCAGCCAGTCTAGGAGGAAGTTTGGTTCCATTTCCATGTTCACTGGTTCCTGCAATTAATCGCGACTCAAGTGGCTCACTGATTGCAATTAATCTTCATTAAGGCCGCTGCTGCTGCTGCTGCAGATTCTACTGCTTTTTGTGGTGATGCTCCCAGTTTCTCTGAAGATGTCCTTTGGCCCAGGCGTTTGACATAGGTCTTTTATTTGTCCTTCTACCTCACCGAAGCTTATCCTTACAAACCAATTTGGTGATTGTGAGGTGTTGTTGTCGTTTGCCAAACAACAACACCAGCAGCAGCAACACCGACAGCAGCAGCAACATCGCCAAGTGACCGCACAGCAATCACCTTAATTAAACATTAGGCAAGCCTCGCTGAGTGCCAAGCTTCTGGAGATTGTGTTTGAGCTTGGCTTGGTTTTCTTTTGCTCAGTTCGGTTTGGCTTGACTTGACTGCTGTGGTGTGGTCCATGTCAGCGATTTCCGTTCGGCACAAGGTAACAAAGGTTGAGCTGCCGCAGCACAGTGGTGCCAGTAATAGTAAATTGTACAAAATAAGAAAGTTATTTTTATAAAACACCTTTATAAAAAGATTTTTCGGTTAATTCTTGTTTTATTTGAAATTAAATTTAAAATTTTTGTCAATTGCAAATTGAAAAGTTTGTATTTGAAACCAACAATAAGTAAGTTCTATTTCTACTGTCCAAATGGTGTGCAGTGAGCCCGGTTAGCTGCCTTAATTTTCTTGCAGTTTTCTTGGCTGTTGGCTTTCATTCGCTCGCATTCGTGTTTGTTGTCGGCGATGTCAACGTCGCCTCTCGTTGACAAATGCTGAAAGGCTTTGTACCCCAATGCTGAAAGTCTGGCGCAGTGATTTTCATTGGAAAACGGGGATCGGACCGATCACCCAGGTTGATTTGACAAAAGGAGGCGAGAAGCGAGGTAAATAAAATAAACGGGTCACGTTATTAATTGGTTAACCCGTGCCAAGAGATTTATGAATATTGATTGCAAGTGAAGTGCACCACCCAGTGGCAATCGCAAATCGCCAAATGTGGCAGCCGCAATGTAACCCTGCTTTGCTGTTGCGGCTCCTGGGCTGTTGCGGCAATTCTCTCCAAGATTGAGTCAGCTTCCTGTCGATTAGGGTCAGTCAGCTGTGAACGAGTGCCTTGAATGCTTCTCGGTCAGCCGGGGTCATTTCCTGGCTAATTAGTTGCCATGAGAGATTTGTTTTTCTTTTGCCTTCTGCTGCCACTGCCAGTGCTACTGGTAGCTTTTGTTTTTGCTGCCTGCTCTCCATCGGCAATTAAGCGCCGTCGCATATTTATGATATTAATTAATTAAGACAATTTGTGTGGCGTGTCTCTATCTGGGAAATACGAGCACAGCGATGGGCTTGTCTTCCATTTGCCATAAATGGCATTGGATCCCAGGAGAATGGAATTATGTGCGATCTAAATCTGACCAATTTGTGACTGCGAGGAAATATTCTTGGGAAAATTTTAAAAGATCATAGGTACAGATTTCGTGTTTGTAATATTTATAATATACAATTTAGCCAAAATCATATACATGTCTCTAATTTTCGTTTAAGGACCGAATTATTGACTATAAATATGGTGGTGGGTCCCATTTTCCCTTCCATGCAGCTTTTGCATTTTGAAGGGGACCCTTTAGAAAATTTGACGAAAAATCTAAAAAATATTTTGTTTCAGGATTTTGACATAAATTTATAGAGAATCATTCTACAAATCGTTTAAGGTATTCCAACCAAGAATCGGTTAAGTATTGGCAAAGATATAGACTTCGCAGTTCGCCGCATTGGCCCTCCCATGCATCTCGGCATTTTGAAGGGGACCCTCTAGAAAATTTGACGAAAAATCTATAAAATATTTTGTTTCAGGATTTTGACATAAATTTATAGAAAATCAATCTACAAATCGTTTAGTATCCTCAAACGTTAGGTATTGATCGAAGATATAGACTTCGCAGATCGTCCCATTAGCCCTCCCATGCATCTACGGCATTTTGAAGGTGACCCTCTAGAAAATTTGACGAAAAATCTATAAAATATTTGGTTTCAGGATTTTGACATAAATTTATAGAAAATCAATCTACAATTCGCAATTTTTATAGCAATTTTTTTCATTTTCATTTAAATGAAAATTATTAGAAAAACATTCTACAATAAAATATGTTGTCAAAAAAGTATCGTCAACAATAACGATCACCCTATGTAAAGTTTCTGACCTAATATTATTTTAAATTAAATCAAAAAACCATGCAATCCCTTCCGCTTCATGGTTGACATTTCGGCGCTTCGCAGCCAAGATTTTAATTGAATTTGAAGCGGAAATAGCACCGTTAGGCCTCGATCAAAACCACAAGACATATAATTTAATTTGTACGCACTGCGGCGCTCTTCCCAGCCCAGCGCCAACATTGACACACTTTGGGTGGTCTTGGTGCGCTGACTTAATTTTGGCAAACCTAAAAACATAACGCAAAAAAAAGTAAAGCGAAATAAAAGCAAAAGGCTGAGTCGATCCGCGGCACTCACGTCGAATGTGAGGCGAGTAATCGATGAGACGTGCGATGGCGGCGCGCACACCACCTGTTGAAAGGGCGCAGCCGGAGCAAGACTTCGAGTGCCGGACGATCCGACGCACTGCATCATTTGCAGCTGAATTTTCAATTTCAGGCTTTTGGCAGCGTTTCAAAAGAGCGACTGACTGCAGGCCGGCCAGGCCGGCCAACTCAACTCAATTCAACGCAACTCAAGTAGACGGCGGGCGCCAAGGCGCCAGCGAAAATTTACCAGCGAGCGGCATTAAAGTGCGCGAAAATCTCATTTTATTTCTATTTTATTTATTGAGCCATTAGATAGGGGCCCAGCACGGCCGATCCAAGGAGGGGGTACAGCTGTCAGCTCATTCACAGATTAATTTTGGCAATTTATAGCCGGCGAGATAGTTTTTGAGTAACTGCATCATGGACATATTTGCAACATGGAGTGCGGAGATGGCGGAGACTGGGAGTTATGCAAGCCTAAAGACGCCCGATCACCAAAACGAAAAAAATTAAATTGACTCACATTTTGGCGACAGGCTAACAAAAATGTCACGATACCCTGGGAAAATGAGCTGATCGGTGTGAGTTATTTATTAATTGCACCAAATTTTTAAACCATTAAAATTATTTGAGATGAAGGCAATAGCTTAAATTGCTGATTGACATAAACAAGTAAGGAATTTCATTCCTAAATGAGTATCATGTAAGCTGTCTGATCAATAAATATATAGGATTTTTAATGGGACTATGGATTGGTCACTTAATGTGAACTCCTCAATTATATAGATTGTGTTTTAAAAATATGATCGGCTGACTCAAATACTACTAAATTTTGTATGATAAACTAAGGTGATGACTCACCTGAGCCATTGCTGCCGAACCAAAGGGCCACTAGGTCCTCACTTGGCGGCGTATGGTGGTGATAATGATTGCCGTACAAATAAGGATTCGGGTAATCAAGCAGGACACGACGCGAGCCAGGCGATGAGGATTCGGCTAAGAGGATAATGATTGCGGATAATGATTGATTTTGAATGATTCTAGGGCCATTCTATTTGATTTCTTACCCTGAGCTAATTGAGCAGCGTATTCCGTGGCCTTTTGCAGATTTATTCGCGGTCGCGGCTTGGCAACAACTTGTTGTTGCTGAGATTGCTGCAATGTTGTTTGTTGCTGCTGTATAACTGAGGACTGTTCGTGTTGTTGCTGTTCGGATGACAGAGGCTGATTTACACCGGCTGCTGCAGCGGCGGCCGAAGAGTCCAGGAGCAATTGTTGCACTTGCAATATGTCCACGTACTCGTCCAACTCCACGGGTGTGGGTGGCGGTTGTGCTCCTGCAGCTTCTGTGGTTGCAGATGAAATTGGATGAATGGGTAGTCCTCCACTCTGACTCTGGTAATAGCCGAAAGCAGGTCCTGAAGCTGGGGCACTGGGCACGGCAATTGGTGGTGCTGGCGGTGGTGCAAACTGGAGTGGATTGCGACTGAGTCCCAATAGGGGTGTCGTTGGCGTGTTCAGAGAATCCTGTTGGGATGCTGATGCCGAGGATGTAGCCACTGCTGGTGGCACTAAGCTGAGACTCTGTCCTGGTGGTGGAGGCGTGGCACTGGATACCGATTCCACGGCTGTTGTTGCTGTGACTGATGGATGCTGTTGGCTGCCTACGATCAGTTCATTTTGTCGCCGCATTGTCAGCAACATTTTTGTGGTTGAACGCGTTACACTTTGGCCGGTGGGAAAATAAAATAAAATTTATGAAAAACAAAAAATTGAAACACAAACTAATAAGCTGAGACTCCATTTGTTCGCTTAGCGATCACTCTTCGGTTGACTTAAATACAGTTGACACATTTTAATATCTTTGTACTTTGTTCACTTGCGGTTAGATTGATTGGGTTTCACTGATTGGTTTTCTAGTTTAGTTATCTTTATTTAAATTCATATCAGTCTTTATGAATTTCGATGATTATAAATTTTTGATTGAAGATTTGGAAGCATCTGAAAAAACGAGAAATATAAGTCTAAACGTTTGATAAAGAAGCTTAAAATGTATAATTCAGGACTTTATATTTACCTCTTACGACTCTAGTAATAATTTTTTCACCTTATACTGTTTACACTTAAACACCAAAAATATTTATAAAAAACGTCTAACATTAAAAACACTACAGTAGATTAACATTCAGACATTAAAATCACATAAAGACACTTAAAACTGTAGGATGTCCTCAAATTGACTTTTAAATCTTTAGCCTAAATGGATCTAAAAATCTTGATCAAAAATACGACATATATATTCACTAACTACCGACGGTAAATTGATTAATATATAGGTTTGATAAAATTTGGATATTTCGGTAAAAATGTCTTTGGATTATGTTAAGCACACTTATTATTCAAGCAACAATATTTGATTTTGCAATTTATTTAGATAAATGACAAATGTCTTAGAAAAATTGAAAAGCGCGCGCGATTAAAAGTTGTTTGCGCGCGATTTGTTGATAGTTGGCAAAAATTGCGAGACGAGCCGTTGAGCCGTCGAAAAGCTACTGGCGCGAGCGGTGAAAATTGAAATTGAAAATGGGAAAATTCGGGCCATCGGTGAAAACATCATGAAAACAGCGGCAAATCGGCTGCGCTGTTACCGTTTGCGTCGGCGTTTGGTGTCGGAAGCGTCGGGAAATGCCAGAAATTGTTTTTGGTTTTGGCCTTTTAGCTTTTGGCCGTCGTCATAAGCGGCAATATATTGCCATCCGAACCGAACAGTCTGCCTCTGTCTGCGTGTAGCTTTGATTCTTATTTGTACTGAAGCATCTGTCTCTCGGCTGTCCTTGCCCACTCACACTTCTCCCTCTCACACTCTCTCGCTGGTTCGATTTTTCTCTGGCCGTGTGGGTGTTCCCGAGCGAGAGTGGAAGCCCGCATTTCCGATTCCCATCGGCGCGGAGAAAAGTCAACAATTGTGGGTGGCACTCGAGAAGGAGAGAGTGTGAGAGTCGATGAGCGGCAAAGAGCGAAGGATAGAGCTGGAAATTGACACTGAACTTGCCAATATCTACGCAATAGTTGTGCATTATTGCACTGGAATGTCTCGGTTATCAGTCACGATAAGCTGCCAAAATGTTTGCTTTCACTTTCCATTGGCGTCACAACGGGGCGTATGAGTAATAAATTTCATAAAATTACTCATACGTCTAGTTGTACATGAGTGATTTTTTTTAATTTAAAATTTTTTAATTTTAATAACATTATAATACATAATTATTTATGTTTATTAGAAATTATAAAAACCCTTTAAAAAACAATTTAAAAATATTTTAATTATTTAAAAAATTGTTAAGCATGAAAAATTTATGAAATTTTGAAAAAAAAAAAAATATCTGCTAATGTTCTAATGTCAATTGACTGATTTTGGCTTGGCAGATGATGATTTATTAGTTCTGCTCTACCGGTAAGTGGAAACTTCCATCAGATGCCTTTCACTTAACAACTGACATTTGCCCAAAAAGTTTGCAAATTCCACGAAATACAAACACTCACAGGACGAAAACACCCAACTTTCAGGAAGCTAACTAAACAGACAGCAAGCAAAATGTTAAAACACCCACACTAGCTCCACGGCAGCAGCTCCAGTAAATGGCAATTAGAGTTGCACACAGGAAGCTCTGGCTCCGTCCTAGCGATGACATTTAAAGGTTAAAGGTTGCGAGCATCAATCAAAAGGCAGCAAAATGAAAGCCAAATGTTACGAATGTTCTCCCACTTTTTTGTTTCCCATTCCGGCGAAAACAAAGGAGCAATAATAATAATAATAATGAAAGGACTGGCAGGTGGAAAACTGGCTCAGAAATATTTCTTGAGGAGCAGGAGATGAGTTCAGCTCATTTAGATTACCCGAGCTGGACCTGTTGATTGCCCGTCCGGTTTGTGAAATGTTTTCCACTTGTGCTTCACATTTCTAGTGAAAGCAAATTTCTGCCGGGGGCGTGCAACAAAATTCTCGGCTGGGATGCTAATAGATGCGATTAAACGCCCACATTGGCAGATACAATCGACTGGGCGACAGCAAAGGAATTGTAGAGGGTGGGCACTGAGCTGGTTCGAAAGATAGTCCAGCGAACTGGTATAATGATGCTTAGGGAATAATAAATACAAATTTGAAACCAATATTTTAATTAGAAATTTTAAATATATATTTTTAAAATTGATATCATGGCAATTTGTCTTTAAAAGAACTTCCAATGCTTTAACTTGCAGACCGTTAAGTTAAAAAAAAAGAATCATATATTTTTATTTCGCATTCCATCCACTATGCGGGTTTCTAGTAGCTGCTTGAATTTTCCACTTGACAGGAGCTATGGGAGCATAGATACAGAATGTATCTTTGGCCTTTTCCCTGTGACTTGCGGCACGTGTGTGGGCTGTCGCCGTTACTCCTGTTGCTCTATGCTACCTCCGCCAGCAACAGGAGCCGGAAAATGTCGAAAACGGGCTGCCGAAAAGTTCTCAACCATATTTGAAAATTATATGAATGAGTGAAAATGCTTAGAGCTTATCAATGAAAAGCTCCCGTGACGTCATGGAGGATATTATTTATTCAGTAAAACTGTAATGTCATTCATGTGAGAGTCCGACAAAGCAAATATATATTGGATTCCATTGTCCAATTGAACTTTGGCATTTAAGAGCTCCCGGGCTGGGGTCCAGCTCCCTCTCAAGGATTCCAGGTTTTCTCTGCTGGCAGAGGACTAAATGTCAGCTGCGACTTCGTTTCTACCCCATAATTGTGCTCGGAGCTTTAACTGAAAGCGTTGAGCTGCCAGCTCCTTTCACACTCTTTAATTAGCCCAATAGCATCAACTTGTTGCAGGTTGGCAATTTGCGGCACTGCCGATTGCCAGTTGACCTTTTGCAAACAGGAGTAGCAAACATATATGAGTACATTTATTTGCTTAGACTCGTGTGTGTGCGACATTTAACCTTTGGATGTGGCCTCGCTAATTGATTTGTTGAATGCACATGACAAGCTCCTGGAATACGACTCCTGTGTGTGGGCTTTCAGCATTTGAGTTTTTCATTTGCAACTTATAAATTTTTATTTGCAGTGGTAACCGTAAAGTATCTGGCTTGTTAAATAGAAACTTTGATTTCCACTTGTTATGAGAGGCATAGGAAATATTTTACCCAAATAATTCCATGGCTATTAACTAAACTATGTCTTACAGTTCCATATACATATAATTGTTCAAATTTATGAATATGGTTAAATTACCTCCAGTTCACAATTAAATAAAACATCAGAGGATGTATTAGCATTAATGAATATGGTTCACTATAACATATAACGAAATAAAATAATTGCAAAGTTTATAGGCCCCTGAATCCTTTGATATGGTCGAATTTCCCCACCATCAATTTGGAAAAGCTCAGTTTTATGCCCAATTAAGTGCCATTAGACGCCATAATCGCCGTCTCCTCTCCCCCTGTAACTGCAAAACTGAAAAATCCCCTGCTCAGCTAAACCATTAATATACTTGTTTAGATGTCGAAGACTAAGCCTGGGCAATATACTCTGAGCCAAGCTACTTACCAGCCATAAAAAGGCAATCAGATGTCGTCGATTTGGAGGAGAAAAGAGCCGGCGACAACGGAGCACGCAAGCTCGTCGGTATAGTTGTTGGTCTATAACCCAAGGAATCAAGATTTGGCGCGTAAATGGGCAGGGCAGTGGAGCGGTGGAGTTTTCCTCAGGAGATGCCGGCAAAAAGAGAAGCGCGCGATCTGCTGCGACTGCGTTTGTAATTAATTACGAGGCGGGCCAAAAGGCGAACGCACGCGCGACTAGCTCCTGCAACTGCAACTGCAACGGCTGCGAGTGGAACTGCAGCTACAGATGGCCAGGGAGCGATAAGACCTGGCCATAGAACGTGGCCAAGTCAAAGGAAGCGACCGAGGAGCTACTGCGATTACGCGAAAGATACCCGTTGGCTGTAATCGCGATCTTGGCAGCTCCGAAACTCGGAAACTCGTTCCCGGATTGCAGATTATGCAATTTTGATTTGAAACACGCAATTTGATGGGCCGGCCAAGATATTGGGCTTATTCGCTTAACGATCTCATGCACAGGGCGCGTAAATCGGGCCATACATCGATGTATGTAGCTACCGAACTTTTTAGACGATAATTTCCTTCCGGTTGCGCTTTTTTTGCGATTCGACTCGTCGTCCGGCTGTCGGCGGTATAAAAAACAGTTTGTGCTTTGGTTTGCAGCACTGCCTTGGCTGTGTCGACTCGGTTTCACTGTATCCGTATCTGTATCTGTGTAATTTCAGTATGTGTTTGAGTTTGAGCTAAAATCGTGGGCCGATCATCGCCTTACTTAGAGATCTGTCGCCCAGTTGAGATGCCACGGCATGGTGTTGGTTGTTGTTGCCGTGTGTGGGCACAACTGTACACACAGTGGAGCTCAGCCAGCCGTCCTTGTCGCACGCACGATTTGAGGATTGCTGGTGGGGTACCTAACACCGCACACCATACACCATACACCATACACCACACACAACAAACCACACACACAGCCCCCGCATCATCACCTCAAAGTGCTTTTCTCTCTGGTTGAGCTTCTATCGCAGTAACACCTTTGGATTACTTTTTACTTTTTATCCGTTTCCTACACGCACAAAAACAGTTTTCCGAATTTTTGAAATATTTCTTAGAATTAGAAAAGAGTCTGGCATTCCATAAAGAAACAAATTAGTTGCAGGTTTAAATAGATTTAAATTCTACAAGTACATGTCATCTTGGATGTATTTAAAATGATATGGGATCCTTTTTGTACAGAAAACTTTTAGTTAGAAGAAGTCAAACAAAATTTTATTCCAAAAATGATTAAAATAGCGGTTGTAGTGTGTTTATTTAGTGGGAAGCTATATTTATAATATTTCTATGTAAAAAAAACAATTTACTTTAGTGTATTCAAGACGTACTGTGTGGGCTTTACTTCATGGTTACAGCGAGTCCATAAACCTACACATTCGTTGGAAACTGTTGATCTCAACCCCCAAAGCTGATTCGAAACCCCCTATGCCTCGGGCTATTTTTAACCCTTGGGTGCAGGATTCTTTTGCATTTGCGTCATTTGCTGCAATTGTCCCCGAGCTAAATCCAATTGTACTCAATTGCAGCGAACTTCCAGGGTTTTCCACGGAAATAAGGAACAATTAAAGTTCATCAATCAATCCTGTAAGCTTTTTGGCGAGCAGCTGGAGAGCTTCGTAGCTAAAAATAACACCAACGAAAGCTGGATACCCTCCAAAAGCTTGGAGGCTCCTCCATCACAGAGCTTTTTTAATTCAGCGCCCACACAGTTCAACACAACCACACAGGCCGCACATAGATTGGAAACACAAAGGTACTGTGCCGGGGGTGCCGTGGGTGGCTTCATTGATAAATTGGCTTCTATCTCGCGCTCTCTCAGCTGACTGCAAATTGAATTGCAAAATATTGCAGCTGTGTCGCGGAGAAAAAGAGAGGGAAGAGCCGGTGGGAAGGGTGGGTGGGAGGCGAACTTGCAGGTAGAGAAAGGCAGAGTCGAGCAGAAAGACAGAGGGAGCAAGACAGGGAGAGTCCCCTTATTGCTGCTCCACTTTAAATGATGTGGGTGTGGATCAAGCTCAGCATTAGATTGTGAATGAAAATTTCTGTCGTTCGTCGGACAAGGACCGAGTAACAAACAGAGCGGGACAGAGCCACAGCTAACAACGCCCACTAAGCTCCACTCACACTCACACACACCAATCGGTTTCTAATAATTTTCATATTTCCCTCCCCCCCATACTTCGGTCACTTTGCCATCGCAACGCGACTTCATTCATAAAATGTTTAAATATGGAAACTTGTCAATTAGTTCAAGTGCCGTACACTGAACGAAACGTAAAGCCCGAGTCAAATTAATTATACTTAGCCGTTGCGCCCACACGCAGCTTTGACATTTGTAGTCTTATTAACTGTAATTGCTCATTCAGAGTGCGAGACAGGGAACAGAATTACAGAATCCAGCAATATTAGCTCACACCTTATACAGCTCATGATATTTCAGCGAAAAACAATGGCGAACTGGCACTACAATAGGTGGAACTATGGTGACCTGGATATTTGCAAAGCTTATTGTCCTAAGAGGCTTATCATGAAATATGAAGCATGAAATGTTTATGGGCTTAATTAAAATGTGTTTTACCAATTGGTGTTAGTAATAGTACTTCAAATTTAGAACATTTTATTTTTGTTTTATGATATTTTTTATATAAATGGTGTGGTTTAAGAACGTATATTTAAATAACGAAAATACATAAATCTACATCTACTACTATTCAGGATACTAATAGTAATTTTATCTTAAATGTCAGAATCGCTCAAAACCCGAACTCAAGATTCAAAATCAATCTTTAAATCAAACTATAAAAAATACTCTGTGAAGAATAAACTCTTTGTAATATTTGTTGCAATATTTTTAAGCACTTTTTATATTTCCTCTTGGGAAATCGCTTGACTTTTGACCACATCATCACTTTGGGAACTTAATTTGCGCCTGATTGACCATGTTAAGTTATTTTAACACCAAGTGACGCTGGCTTCCGTTTTTTTAACATCATTTAATGAATTAATGAGACTCTCGAGTCCTCCAGTACCCGCTGTCCGAAAATATTCTCGAATCTTTTGGCCAAAAGGCGACGACATCGTCTGCTGCTTCTGTTGCTGGTTGAATGGCTGAAAGGGGTTGCTCATTAAAGCCAACTCCTCTGCCATTTGCCTGTCAGTCACTCATTTAGTCACTTATTCATTCATTCCATCGTTTGGCAGAAAATTTACAAAACGCGTTCCATTCATTAGCATTGACTGAATGGCTGTTGTTGCTTGTTGGATGGTTTCTCTGGACAACTCCTTTACGTAGTCTCTTTGCTATTTTTAGCTGGCTATGGCCAGGCTTTGTTAATAAAATGTGTATGTTTTAATTGAAGAATTTGCTGAAAAGGTTTCTCAATGGGCACATAATTATTTATAAAATCTAAAAAGCACACAAAAGAATTAAAAAAATAAATAAAATCCTATTGTTTATCGAAATAAAAGAGCTATAAACAGTTTCTGATCTTGAATTAAATCTTTAAAACTTTAAATTCAAATCTAAAAATATTTTTGTTTCTATTAGAGTCCATTTGGTAAAGAGACACTATCCGATGGGGACTATCCACTTACAAAATCATGCTGGTGGTCCTCTGATTCGACTTGATAATTTAATAGCCAAGAAAATTTTCCTTTTCTGGTCGTAAATTTTCGAAAAACATTTCAATTGGACTGTGGTCTGTGTGTGGCTCTGCGGCATTCGTTTTCATCATCATCAATATCGTCAACATCTTGGGCCTAGATACTTTTATACATCTAATAAGTGGATATATAAGGTGACACTTTTATTCGAACTGATTTGCCTGCTAGCCGAGGTGATTTACGATAACGCGTTCCATTCATTTTATGCAAATTTCATTAGTTGAAAATTTATTAGAAATATTTTTCTTTCTTTTCTTGGTCATATTTATAGGGCTCGTTCCCAATTTATATTGTTTTATTGAAGATGCCACACAGGTCGAGGGTCTAAAGTTACCGCTTTGCTATATATCTTTTCGATCACCGAATATCTTTCATAATAATCATAACCGTCGCATCGTGGATATACAACTTATAATTCATCAATTAATAAATGTGACGTAGCCTTACCTTTGGCTTCATAAATCTTAAGACTGGCAGGGACACAAGTTTCACACCGAAGAGCCGCATAAAACTTCTATCAATTTTCCGGAGCAGCCAACATTTGCAATTTCAATTAGTGCAACGCCCTCGAAATCACGTTTGCATCGCAAGGGAACTATGTCACATAAATCATAACCAACACGGACCTCTGTCTTTAGACTGGCGTCAGCTGGCGCAGTTCACTTCCTGTGCCAAAGTAATATGGAAAAAATCCAACAAAAAAAGTAATTTAAATAAATAAATTGAGTTACCACCTCAAAATGCGCTTGTCAACAAGTTGAGTCTGGTATTTTGGTCTGTGGTGTAAAAGTAATTGCCAGTTTGGTTCCAATTACGAAAATTTCACCATTACCTCAATTGTTGGCTCTGCAAATGCAAATGGATTCCCTAGCATCTGCGAATAACTCTTGTCTCTGCATGGATGATTGCCCCTACGATTTCTCTATTAGCCATAACCAGGGTAAATAGGCAATTGACTTGAAATTGGCAATTATTTTTTGTCTGTTTCGGAGACAGGCAAAAGTTAAATGGTAAATAGCGGCCCAGACAGACGTCCATATGTGAATGGCTGTCCCTCAGTCGACTCTACCCTCGTCTTCTCCCTCCACAGTTTCCCAATTCTTCGACTTCAGCCTCGTGAAAAGCTCAACTGCATTATGAATGAATAATGTATGAATGAAAATTGCATGCACGTGCCCTCAAGCTATTAAATGTTGCACTCATTGCATTTGGTGCCCGATTCTGTGGAGACGAAGAACTTTGTTGGTATTGAACGGATAGCAAAATCCTCATAGAATATTTGCTAACGAACCTGGCGATGCTGCTTTTGGCGTGAAAATGTGCTGCTTTGCATTATTTTATTTGCTTTGTTTATTTGTCTGGCAACGCTCATAAAAGATACTTTTTTGTGGCAAAGATACTTTTCTTAAAAATGTATCTCATTCTATCTGGCTTCCTCTTCTTGAACATCATCTTTTTCAACCCACTACACTGGTGTGCGTTAAACCCCAAATGGGGTTCGTCAAGTTCGTCACCTAAGTCTTTTGTTTCGCAGCGCCTCCGTTGATGTCTTCATTAGCGACGACCAATGATAAGCATGTTTAATGCTGGAAATTTGTTTTTAATAACCCGATCGATCGCTTTTAATTAATTGAGTGAAACAGGGAAAGCCCGGCACACTAACTTTTTGTCAAAAAAAGCATCGGCAGTAGCAAGACGATTTATATGCAAATCTGAGCTGCCTGTGAGTGCATCGGATCGTTATGTGGCCCAAAGAAATTCAATTTGGGCACTTTGCCTCTTCTGTTAAGCATTGTTAGATGCAGTTATTAAATTTGACAGTTTACAGTTGGCGATAGCTTTGAAGCGATGCCGCCGCGGCTACTAAATTACCTCGAGTTGGAGCATTATCAGCAGCGTGTTTGATTTTCTGGTGCATCGACGGCAACAGATGAAAGGCGGCGACAGCTCAGGAAAAGCGGTAAGGAAAAGCGATTTCAATTAGCATTTTGATGGCTCTACAAATGAGCGGATAGAACAAAAATCGCCGCCATTGATAGGCCATTGATAGCACATCATAAAACAGGCGATCATTTGTCGATTGAGCCGCTCTTCGGGCAGCACTCAAAAGAAATATTTATATTTCTAGCTGAAGGATGCGAGTATCATTAAACGATTACCTATCGAAAAATGTTCGATTTATATTTAGTGTAAAAACTAAACCATTCCATTTTTAAAAGATTTTTTCTGTGCATGTTCAGCTGCCACTTGAGAGGCGGCTTGAGTTTGACTCGCTCACATTATTAAATCATTTGGAACTTATGATATGTCACGCGATTTTCGAAAGACTCGAGCCATCAAAGTGGCCTCCAACTGAGCCAGCTATGACAATCTTCGAGGTAATTAAGTTTTTGCCAAGTGACAAATTAATCGAGCCGCAGAAATTGCTGCAATGACCGTCTAGGTCCGGCCCGCCTGGCATTAATCAATGAGACGTCAATTCTGCCTCAGCTCGGAGATGCAATGTTTGTTTCATTTTTGTTTTTCCTATATTTTTCATTTGCTCTTTTGGCCGAAAACAGATATTGTATGGCAGGCGGCAAAGAAACTTCAACCAGGTATTCAACAAACCAACGATGCCGGCGACGACAAGACGTCAAGCTTTTGGTTTGGCAATAAAATTGTAAGCATTTATCTTGTAGTTCGTTGGCGTTGTTGTTCGCCTGTATGCGCGGCCTTTGTATTGTGCGTAGACCAAAAATAGGGTTTTACTTTTCTCTTTTTGCATTACAAAAGTATTGAGTTACCGAACGATTTGTCAACGTTTAGCTAGTTATGCGCCGTGTGTTGTATAGAGGGAAAAACAGCACCGGATCCAAACATTTTGTTAGCTCGTTAAGATTTGTTGACACTCGTGTTAATGTTTTGTGTTATTTTCGTTTCTGTATTTTTTTCTCTGGCTCGATGGTAATGCAAATCAACTTGGCAGACCACCTGGAAAGCCAGTCTGCGGCGAAGCCTTCGCGGAAGAATACCAATCGATTGGCCAATCAATGGCAGGAAGTGATAAATAAACCACCAAAATTTAATATAATAAAAACAACTGTCTTTTTTCGATGTTAGAAGGCTTTATGCCTTCTAAAATAAGCCAAACTTTTTCAAGTAACTATTCGCTTTCAAGTAACTATTTTGTATAAAAACCTTCAAAACACACCGCTCTAAACACCGTATATTACAAGCTCTAATTTCATCTTGACCGTGGAAATAGTAGCCACCGAATTTCACAAACCCCGAAAGTCCAATATCAAACACAAGCCGCATCGTCTTATCGCCGTATTTATGGTCAACGCGATCCAACTTATCCGACACAGTACACCACTTAAGGGCTAACAGCGTTTTTCTTGGATCTTTTATGTTTAATTTAATTATGGTAAAATCATTTGATGCGAGTCGGCTTCATTTCGATTAATTTGATTCGATTCGATTTTATTAACAACGCCCAATTCGGCTCACTCTGCAAATCCATATAGTTATGGCGTCGAACGAATTCTCCGGCCCCAGCTCGGGAAATCCTCCCAGCCGTGTTCCAATTTCACCTACTAATTCGATGCACTTGCCACAGATTGCTGCAGGTTCGTAACGTACCATGACGAATTGTGTGCCCGGCAGTGTCATGTTAAATAAAATTAATTGAGAAATTAGGCAAAGCGCGAGAGTTGGCTTTGGGTAGAAAAGTGAGACTGGTGGGGACCGCCTTTAATTGGGTCGCATTAGTTTTGGCCCTTAAGTGGTGCATTTGTCAGAGAGGCCCCCGTGTTGTGCGACTCCTGCCCCTGCAATTAGTCAATTAATGAAAAACCCATAAATATACGGCTAAAATATAATGTCGATAGCTCCCCAAAAGGTTGGTGGTTGTCCAACGGAGACCTTTCGAAAATGGCAACTGCATCGATCGGCCGGTCGATCTCTGCTCCCTACCTCTGTGGCCATAAATTAATAGTCCATTATTTCTAAATTTTTGTCCACTTCAAACTGTCGTCGCCAAGTCGCCCGAAGCCAACTGACTGCCTTCGTTTGCATTTTAATCTTTCGATTGGGCGATGGGGGCCACAAATTAGTCCAGAGCCGACTTTGTGTTGACTGGCCAGTGCGGCCAATAACTTAGACCGGCGGACAGTGTTCGGCTCACGTAATGCTGGAAAACGAAAGCCAAAATACTGTTTTTCTATGCCATATTTTTGGTTTGGGGAGGAAAGTTATGTAAATCATTTTGTGACTGCACATTTTTGAAAATTGCTTAATTTCCTTCGCAGGCAAGTACGCATGTGCCTGAAAATCGAGGGCTGGATCAATTAATGTTTGTATCATGGATATTATATTATCCATATTATATTTTTACTCGCCAGTTTTAATTTCATTTTATACATTTATTAATATTTTTGTTCTTGGAAATATTTTTTGGTTCCAGAACATTATCTTAGCCTCCCTGACGCACCTAAAACCAAAGTCAAATCTCAGCCACGCTTTACCTCTATTGGCCATTTGGAAATAGAAACTATTGGGAACCGAAGAGGGTGAGGGAGTTGCCGGCGAACAGTCGGCAAAGAGCTTTGGGCACTTTGCGAACTCATTTTCCGACTCAATCAAATCAAATAATTTATGCCTCGCGAAATTAACTGGCCACGTGAGTGGAGGTCAGGCCATGTGTGAGGAGAGTCCAGGGAACAGGAGGCTCGGGGCCCAGAGCACAGTTAAATCTCTTGGCTGGCCATAAACTGTGTTGATTTTTCCATTTGCCGGACCCTAAAGCGCTGAAATGCGAATAAATAAACGTTTTCGGAGGAGAGGAGGACTCGTGGAAAATTGCCTGAAATCGGGGAGTGTTTCGGGGAGAATGAAAATGTGCGTTGCGTAGATTTTGCAAGTGCGTTGAATTTATTTAATAATATTTCTGAATATTTACAAACATTACAATAAGTGATGGTAATTAGTATTTCTTTACCAATATTAATCCGTGTATTTACAATCTGCCGTGTCCGAGCAAAGGATTTACTCAAAATCGAACTCGAAGCCTTCTTCCTGGTATTCGTATTCCGAGTTATCACAGGTGACTTGGACGTACTTGTTGGCCAGCCAGTGGTGGTACTCGGCGGGCGTGAAGTTGGCCCACATGAGTTCGCTGAACACCTCCAGTGGTGGGGGATTCTTCTCCTGGTTGCGGATGTTCAGCAGCTTGGTGAGCTTCTCCCAGCTGCAGTGGTAGCCGTTCAGAGCCAAGTGCTTCAGTTGGGGGCACTGGGCGACCATATCAAGGAGCTGGTTTTCGCGGACGATCTCCCAGCCGGTGAAGCTGAGCACCTCCATCTGGTGGCAGGGAATGTGACGGCGATCGAGGAAGAACTCATCGTGGTACCAGTTCTCGCACACCAGCTTCCTCAGCTTCGGTAACTCCAAGACCAGGCTGTGCTGCCAGCGACAGGGTAACTGCACTACTTCGTTGTTTAGGGCAATCCTGGTGATCTTCTCGCTCTTGGCCACCACGATTTGCTGGAAGATGGTCTCCTGGTCCGCATTCAACTGGCGGGAGTCGTCGTAGCGCACTGACAGCTTCTTTAGTTTCGGCAATTGGAGGACCTGTGATACGATGCACTCCACGCTGCTGAGATTGATTTTCAGGACTTCCAGGTTGGGCAACTTTATGTCAGTGAGGCGCACTTGGCTGTCGAATTGATCGGTGATGTCGAGCACCTTCAATGTTGTCATGTTCAGGCAGATCTCCTGCATCCAGCGGCTGTCCAGGGGCACCGAGTGGTAGAGGGAGTTGAAAATGAGTTCCTCTAGCTTTCTGAATCCCCGTATGTAGACGCCGGAAAGATTCATGCAGGTCATGAGGCACTTCAGGTTCGGCAGCATAACTGTCAGATCCCTGATGTCATCATCGACAACTGTGTTTGGGTTTCCGGCCATGATGCAGGTCTCCACTTGTGGGAATCGGGTGATGTTGATGTCGCACAAGTGTGTGATGTAATCGTAGAATTCGGCAAAGGCCCCGACACCATCCTCGCTCACGTGCATCTCGGTGAAGAGCTCGGCCATGTGCTCCATGAAGAATACGTAGTCCTCGATGTCCAGGAGTCCCAGGAATGCGGTGTTTGGTCCCACGATGCAGTGTAGGCGCTTCTGCCAGATCTTGAGGATCTGGGGAACGAACTGGGGATAGGCTCGTGCCATTCTGACCTGGTCGCTCAAGTTGTCGATGGCTTCGAAGATTTGCTCGAAGAATATGATGTGTAGGTTGTCGATGTAGTTTGGCTCCCGCTCCTCCACTGGTGGCAATGCAACTTGCTGGGCATCTAGAGCGGATTTGTAGAAGGCGGTGTTGTGCATTTGCGACATACTGGCAATTTAATTAGTTTTCACTGTCCTTGTTGGAATATTGGTATGTTTTCTAAGAATGCCTTCTTTTCGAATTGTCTTTGGGTGTTTGATGTGATGATGCTTCCTTGAAGGCTGCTGTTGTTTGAATGTGCTGCTGGTGTCGCGATTCCTAGGTTTTATGCAAATTTAGGTAGCTGATTAGGGAGTGAGACAGGTAGTTAGTGGGTGGATTACCTTATCCTTATCCGAAAGTTGGGCAACCGCTAATCCTTTGCCGCACAGCTGCTGACGCTTAAATGTTTACAACTTTCGCAGGTTGGGCCAGACTACCTGAGATCGGGAGGATCGTGCCTGATTTGTCAGTCCTCATAAATCGCAGCCCCTCGCAGCACTGCCTGTAATTTGTAAGCTGGCCTGTGTGTGCTTGAGGAAAATCCCTATCTGTACAGTTATCGCAGAGCGTCTCGCTAGTTTGCATATTACACGGACCCAGACGTGTTCCCAGCTCTATGCCCAGCTCCTCGCCCAGCTCCAATCCAGACTTTGGGCCGGATGCGATGGACAAAACGTGGCCACCAGTCGGTATTCGGGTTGCTTTGGCTTCTAGGAAATGCTAACAACTCAGCTGCTCTGCTCGTTGAAAAAGAACACTCTGAGAATGGATTCAGTGACGAGTCCCAGCGATCTAATAATCAAAGCTGTGTCTTTTTGTCTGCCAGCTTAGCAAGCGATTAGAGGAATCACCATTGAGAGCGTCTGAGTTGGCAGTGCACTGAAAAGAAAATAAAAATATATATTATAAGCATTTATTTTACCGAAAAAATAATAGCAAAGCAATATCCTAATGTTAAAAAATAGCATATAAAGAGGATACTGTCAAGGTATAAAAACTATTAAAACAATCTGCCTGGTAAATTTCCATCTTTTTGGTTTAATTAGGAAAAGAAAGATCATTTCTGTAAGTGTTCTTTAGAAGGTTCACACCATTCCTTGGCCAATCTTGAGCAGTTCCCTTTGATGCCCATTGATAACTTTTGGATACCCCGTTGTTGTCAATTGTCGTTGCATCGCCTTTGTCAGGGACTAATGGCATTGTTGTCAGCCTTTGGTCTGTCTATGGCCTGTCAAAGCATAAAACTGGGAAACAGACAATACTGACAATCTTGGCCGGCAAGGCAACTTAATGTCTATATAATGCACATTTATGTTTTGGTCGGCTTGGTGAAAATATTTTCGTTTGTTCATATTTTTCAACAAGTTGCTCAGCAGTGTTCAAACTCATATTCATAAATTCTCAGCGACTCTTTGTTTTTCGCTTTGGTTTTTTTGGGAAAATGTTGCTTCACACGCAGGTTGTGAGCCAGTTGGGATCGCTGGATGCAAATGCACTTGTCTTGGTTCGGTTTTTCGGCTATAATATTTTTTTGGTTTATTATTTGACTGTCTTATCTGAGATCAGTGTCGATCAAGCCAGCAGACGAATTGTGATTGTGAAACATGACATACGGATACGGCATATGGGGTATGCAGATGGGGAGGGACTGCAGTCTGGGGACTCGAGACTGTTTTAATAATTTTGACGTAATCACATCACAACAATCTTCCGTGGAGTCTGAGGCTTTTCGACTTTGTCTGGCTCCCAAGTGGACTTCGCTCAGCCTCTTTGATTTGTTCATTTAAATGAATTACAATATTTTATCTTTACACCGAGATCGTTGAAGCTTAAACTGCGTCTCTCTTTTTTTCTGGGCCTTTTTCCTCCAGGTAAGTGAAATAAATAAGTTTTGAAGAACTTACCAAGCAGATGCCTGGAATTCCGATAACCATAAAACCGAAAAAATACAACAAGATCATGAGCAGCTGCTGTTCGATCAGGTAAAGCCCGGTTGACCAAATTACTTCGCACCTCCAAACACGATCGGTGGCAGTCCGGGAAGAGAAAAAAGTAAGAAGCGCACGTTTTTTAATTCATTTGTTCTAAAACTTAATCAGACGCCGCGAGGAAAAGAGGAAGACTGCGTTTTGGGGAGACAAGAAGTCGTGATTGCGCAACTCATAACTCACACAGACACAGCCAACTTGAACTTGGCTTTGCTTGTTCGGCAGCAAACACTGCACTTCGCACCGATTTCAGACCCTGCCTCCTGCTTACATTGTTTAATTAAAAACGAAGCTGTTGCCACAGCGTTGTTGCGGTTGTTGTTGGTGGCGGTGTTGCCGTTGCAGTTGCAACACGTTCCAAGATGATGACAACAGCAGCAGTAGCAAACGTAAAAAAAACACAGCACTACAAGACAGGCTCTTGAGCTGAGGAGCAGCACTTCAAGTGGCTCAAAAGGACGACACGTTTTGGCTTCTGTGTGGAGCTGTTGTTAGCTGCGGTTTTTTTAGTTGCAGTTGCCAACTTGGCTAGGGTAAAGTGAAAAGCTGGAAAGCTGAAAAGCAGTAGCTGCAACAGCAGGCACAAGAGGCGCAACACTTGCCACAATTACCGGGTCGGGGATCCACTAAGAAGACTCCCGAGTCCGTCTGCGGCGGCTGCTTAATTTTGAGACAGCCAGCGATTATATTGCTCCAGAAATATACGAAAATGATGGTTAAGATACACTTCTATCGAAAGCACGTTTAGCTTGGAGACTAGCCTAGGGTAGTTTTTGAAATGTAAAATAAATGAACTACTTGGAATTTGTATACTTTTTTCCGAGATTATATACAGAGCCCACTGAGTTGAATAGATTGTGATACATTTGCCCAAACCGAAAACTCCTAATAAATACCTATTGTTGGGGGCTAAGGCATATCCATTTTAAGGAAGTAGAAAGCAACCCCTCTAATTCCATTGAATATTGATTTAAGAGTAAACTTTATTCGTAGGATTCCCATTTGATTTGGATCAGCGCGTGGTGTTTATAATTCGCGAATCATGTTGCATTGTTCGGGGCGTCTGCTGCTTTAGCTTCTGCTGATTTTGATTCTGTTTCTGTTTCGGTGGCGATGATGAGGAGCTTCACTTTTATGGGCCCCAACCTCTGCTACGGCCAGAGCCTCTGCCATGATGGGGCACATTTGCCAGGGACTTGAACTTGGCTCCTGTGAGCTCGGCTTGCCTTTAACAATGACAATTGTTAGTGCCGCAGTCGGCCGGCAGCCCCTGCAGCTGATTATTTTGACTTGATAACGAGCTAAACAATAAAAACAAGCATCAGCCCAAACAAACTGAATAAAAGTTTTCGCCAAGTCATGTTTATCAGGAGACCCGAGCAGGATCCATCCTCGGACCTCGGCGGGAAGGTGTATGTGTGTAATCAATTTGAATGCCTTGTGGTTTTCATTTTGGTCGAATTTGAGTATTTTTTGCTTGTTTGTTGTGATTTCTTAAGTTGTTGCAATTATGTTCGGCCTGTGCTTAAAAGTGAAAACAAATTGGACAGCCTAGTAGTGGCCAAACAATTGGAAAATTAACATGTTCTCGGGTGTGGATTTGGGCTTCTCCCATTTGCTATTTTAATGGCTGGTAGCACTCTGTGTCATCCGACACTCTGGACCGCGTTTCCTTCTTAGCAGTCGTAAATTGGCGATCCATAAACTGGCCAAACAATAAGCTACTAACAATCGCTAACAAAATGTAGACCATACGGTCCAGTGCGACTCTGATCTCCTTTGTTGGCACCCCAAAGGCGATTTGCATAAGAATGCGTCCAACCTGCCCGCTGGTAGCTCGCCCAGTTCCAGGTGCATTTAGTCACAAATGCTCCTCGGTCATAATGTGTGTCCCCCTGACAAAAAATAGCCAGATACATGCAACCGAAATTATCACCAACACTCGATGTCACCCAAATGGACTCCAGATGAGGAGCATTGTCTTGGCCCCTAAGAGCGGATATCTATTGTCTCGGCATCGGAACGAATCTGATGCTGATGATGGAATGAAATTTATTTTAGTGCTGTTTTACTGCAAATTGTTTTGCTTCTGAATGTCTTAACTGTCTTATTGATCTGACAATTCAATTCTATAGAGCTTTGATTGTTATGCTTCTGAATGTTTTAACTTTGCTTCCATTTGGGATACTTACAAATCTAGTATCTTAAGTGGTCTTATTCTGCTTCGGTCTGTTGATTGGTAGCTTGTTTCATAGAAATTTTAAGACAATTTCACGAGTTCGCCCTCCTTAGATTCCTTAGAATGCGGAATTATTCAGTTCATTCGTTACCAGAATAGTTCCCATAATAAAACCGAGTATAGAAACCAACTTATCCTCCCTGTCCAGTGATCTTCCTCGATTACTCACCCACAAGCACAAATTTCTCCGCAGAGACCGCACAGATAGTCGGGTAGACTGTCCCCTCCTAGGTATAGATATTTTGGGTTTCGCCTTCGTTTATCATTGTACACTTGACTTGACCTCCCGTTCCAATTCATAAATCAACAAATCATTAATTTTTCACTCCTCCGAGTGAACTGGACGGTTGAGTGGCTCACCAGTTTCTTGATGGGATCGGGTTGGAAAACCACACCGAGATCGTAGAAATCGACATAGAGCGATGGAAAAATAAGAACCCTTCGCAGTGGGAAATCTTGGCTCCCACAATTAATCAATCTTGAATTTGGAGTGAAGGCAATGAAATGGAACACGCACACCCCGATAATTTGTTTATTGATCCATTGTGTTGAGTTGTGGATGGATATGTGAGAGTATAATTGAACATGCTAATTAAATGTGGGACCTGGGACGCCGGAGGGCGATCGGCTCCGTCATGAAAATCCATAAGCTGTGACCCCCCACTACTGTTAATCCGTATCCTGTCGGTCTTTAAGATCGCATACCTTCCTTTCTTTTTAGTTTGTTTGTTTGTATTTTTCGCGATTCCAGTGCGGCATGCTAAGTAAGATCGCTTATCGTCGGTTCTTAATAAATATCAGTTGCAAGGCGATAGCACTCACACTATTTATTATACAAACATATTGTAGATTGGCCGCTTATCGTGGCTTATGATCAGGCCAGAATCCCTCCTGTGGAATTGCGATCCGGGCAACGATCGAACATCGACGGTCGATCGACGATCGACAATCGCCGATCGCCGATTGATTGATAATAGCACGAGATGCTGTATTACTGACCGCCAGAACGGGTTGGCTAAGAGGAGCAAGAAGAGCAAACAGAAAACTCATTAACGCAATAATTAAGACGACAACAAGGTTTTTAAGATAACAGACAGCAGACAGAGACAACGACATGCTACACGCTCAATATTTTTGGTATGCAATCACTGGCAAAAATTATTTTAACAAGCATGGATTGGATCTATTAGACCCCTTCAAGTCCTTATCCGGCAAATATGTCACTTAACTATGGAGATTATAGTTAATATTTCTAAAATTTACCTATGGCTCGCAGGTATAGAGTTTTTTTCAGTGCACTACTATAGACATTACGGATTTGGGGCAGACTCTCTGACGCTGACGGGCTGCTTAGGCATTTGTCCTGAGCGGGACACGAGGCGGCTCTGTCACTGTCTGGTACCTGCCCTCGGGCCAGATGTGATAATGATAAAGGGCTGCTACATCAATCGCTGACAGTTGGGCTACCACACTTTCCATTTGTCCCCCTCGAATCGTCCCGATTCTAGATCCCGATTCTCGATTCTCGATCCTCATCTCTCATCCTAAGTACCTCTTCACGCTCTGCGATGCCTGGAAGTGATAAGATATTCTGGTTTTCCTGGCCAGCCGCTGCGTCGAGAGATATTTATTGTGAAATTGATTTTTTATTACACTGTCACATTTGCAGAAGACGATCGCACATTCCTCTCGCTCCTCTCCGTTTCGAGTGTGCATGAAAAAAAGGAATCAAGAGGAAAATAACCGCAGTCAAGACCAGCAGCAACGGGCAATTTTACGCTTCATTTAGCGTGACGTTTAATTGGAAGTTGCTCGATCTTCGTTCCATCGACTGGGACTCGTTTTCTCCACCGGGATCAGATCAGGTGGAGTTTCCGCAGACGGAGGTTCCGAACGATCACTATCTGGCACTCTCAGCTTTGATCGATTGTTGCTTTCGCCTTAATTGATTTTTTGTTTTGACTCACTTATGAATTTGGTTATTAATCCACGTATGCCATGACTAGCCGAAACTGACCGAAAATAATGTGCACGTTCACGGCAATTAAAAGAACATGACCGCCGATCACAGGCCCCTCGAAGGTGTTAGCCATAACTCAACGAAGGGTGATTTTTCGAGGGCCTCCTGGCGTTATTTAATTATGGCGCTGATAACATTCCGTCTAGATGGTAGCAATTATTCATCGGGAGGGACGCAAACAAACGGCAGCAGCCAGACCAGCAGCAGGGCCTGGGAGGAACAGCGATCGCCTTGCAATAAATAAGCCAAAATGATAAATGGGGCAGCGCTTTTTTAAATGTATTTTAAATGCAATTCGAATGCGGCAATGGGTAGCAAGGGGCATCAAAGCAGCAGCAACGGCGGCGCCTGTAGAGTCTCATTACGAGGATAATTTATGATGGCCGAGTGTGAAGGACGACGATGCCACTGGACCAAGCCAAGTGGAGCAAACCTGTCGGCGGACTAAACCTACAGGAGAAATCAAAGCTTGGCTTGACATATTTAACGGAGAAATAAAGGTTTTTCTAATATACTGATAATACAAACAATAGTCTTCTGGAAAGGAAACAATATAAGATCCCTGTTTTTGCCACCCTTTCAGTAGAATATGTGTGACATGATGTACATACGTCACATTTCATTTGGAACAACTTAATTAGATTGCTAATAAGTCACCCAGGCTCGTGGCAGTGCCCCAAAGGATAGCCCCATTTCTCGAGATCTTCCAGTTGGCGCCATCGCTGACAAGTGCCTGGGTGGCAACAGAACAAGATGCCCCAAGGGTGCACTTTCCACAAGGGCGGTCCCCTCGCATTTTGCACATGTTTATGGCTTGTAAATCGTGTAAGTGATTGAGGTGCCATCATTAGCTGGCGGAGGGTGAATTAATGAGCACTGAAATCATCCATGGGAGACCCTCCAAGATCCGCACTGCACTTTAATCCATCCCCATAAATTATGAGCCTTCAGCAGTCTATGGTTTGTAAGCTTTCCTTTTAAGATACTTTCCAAGCTACTTTCTGGGATTCTTTGATACACCTAGTTTCTATTGGAACATGCTGTGCTGCGACTAAACGAATGTATGTTAAATAGTGGAGCTGTTTTTCCTAAACGGCTATGTATATGCATTATTAACAAAGCATTTACGAAGCGACCTGAGGCCGGGTCTTGTTTGGCTTTGTTAACACCTGCTGTTTACATGCCGAAATCAACATCTAATTGTGAACTGCCCATATTCCGCCTCTGGCTGGGACTCTCTGGCTCGGATAGGGATCCATAATAAGTTTGGGGCTACATAAATTAACATACGCTTTGCTCCAAATAAACTGACATAATTGCCGTTGAATTTATGGCGGCTGGAAGAGGAGTTTCGTCTCTAAGACAAAGCCAAAGTGTCAAAGCAAGTCATTTGGGCCTGGTCCAGTATTTTCGGGCCAAAACGGAGGTCAATTAATTAGGTATTCGTATGCCTCTGTGCGTTGTTTTTGTTCGTAGAAATTTTTCACTTTGTCGCCCGGAGATGCCGACTCTGCGATCGAGATAAAGAGATACAGCCCCAAATAAAAATGCGATAAAATCTGATCGAAAATATTTTCTTTTATTTTTGTTTATTTATTTTTCTTCCTCCTTGGCCTTTTAATTTTTGTTCCACTTTGCATTTTGAGGCGGATGGGGCGAACAGTTTAAACCAAAATAAATTGCCGTCTAATATATTATTGGTGGGAAGACGGGGACGGGCGGTGGTCTGGGGCGGGCAGAGGCATAAATGAAAACCTTTTGGAGATTGTTTGCGGCAATTTTCCGGGCTAATTTGCCAATTTCGAGGCACGCCAAGTGAGATTGATCATAAAAATTGATTTTTTCTTAGCTCAAGTCGTGCCGGAATCGGCGACGAAGCCAATTGAATTCAATTGCCTCGTGGTTAGATCGGGCGGATAGAAGGTGTTGGTTTGGAACGCCTCGGGCCGGTGGAGTTATTTGCTTGTCATATAAATATGTTTGATTTCCCAGTATCCACGGTGCCCGGCGATTTATGGGGTCTCTTGGAATGCCTGGCCGCGATAATGAGCCTGGCTTAAAGGGCATTAGAGCCTGTGGAGGCACAACTTTATGACAGGCCCAAGCTTGTTCCCCCATAAAATAATTAAGTACTACTCGAAAAACGAGAAAAGTCTAAGACAGTTTGAGATTAACGAATCCAATCCAATTTCCAGCTTTCATTAGGCCAGAGGTGAGGGTTTTCGTGAACCCGCATGTTGGGACAATGTTAACAAGCCTGTTATAGTTTTCTAATGAAGTCATTCTGGCCGATTTCTAATTGGGGGAACTGTGCGCCTGTGGTTCCGACAAGCTCGCTTTCTAATTAATGAACGACGATGTCATCGTCATCATCCTGGCTCCATCCAAAGGTATATCTCCCAAGGCATTTATATGCATTTATTGATTCGCTCCCTCGAAGCGTCTGCTGATATATTTTGAATTTTTATGGGAGTTTAACAAGCCAAACTTTGATGTGAGTTAATAACTTTATTAGCAGCACCGCGGCTTTCTTCGTCGTGTTGCGTGCTGTAATTTAATGGGGCCCCGTCGGAATTTACAACTCCAAATGAGTCTGAACTATATTTTACAGTAGTTTCAGCTGGTTTTATGGTCCCCGTGTACCGTAACGCCGTAACTGAGTTTTCCCGTGGATCCTAGGCCCTCGAAGGCCAGCATCTCTCTCTGGGCCTTGAGTCAATAAAAAATCGTAACTGACATTTTTCGTTTACCAAAATGTCACAAATTCACAGCGGGGCTGTTGCCAATACAAGTGATTTAAATTCAATAAATCATTGGAAACGCTGTCCCAGCCGAGCTCTCCGATCCATTGATGAGGCCAGGGCCCCTTGGAAAGTCTTCAGTTTGTGTGGAAGTGTGAGTTGGGCTTGAAGATAGCCTCCTCCTCGTCCTGAGTTTGGACGAAAGGTTGCCTCGTTGTGCCACCAGGCCAGAACTTAATGGTCTTCGTTGCCATTTAATTACAATTGCGGCATTATCTCATTTAGATTGCCTATTAAGCAAAGAGGGTGGGGAGACCCAGAAATGGCAGACATAATTTGAAGTATGATTTATTTTGTTAGGATCTAAAGAACCCACTGCTTTAGATACATAATCAAATATAGTAGAAGCATATTTTTGCTCCCAAACTTTAAATGTTAATGCCCTGCAGCCTCCACTCCTTGGGGCTCTCGAATGACCTGCCCCTCGAATCGAATTGAACTCTTCTCCTTAATGAGAAAGTTGAATCCGTCTTTTCTTTTTTATTCATTTTTGCAAGACCGCACAGCACCAGCAAACTTTTGACTTTGACTCTTAACATATTTATGGGTTTTTGTGTTGCCGCGTGCCGTGTGCCAACCTCACAGATACTTGGGCAGGGGAACAGATTCAGCCGCAGACGCCCAGCCAGATTGGGCGGATGGATGGTGCGGTATGGGGAACTGGAAGGAGGACCGCCTTTTTGGCATTCATAAATTTGTAACTTCACTTGGCGTGACAATTGCAACACATTCGTGTGTACATTAGCCCCTTGCTGGATTGTCTGGCCCGGTGTCGGGGTGTCCAGATGTGGCGATGTCGGGATATGTGGCGAAAATAGACGTTTCATTGTCGCCTGGCCCTGTCCCTCGATGTTGGGTCTTGGCTCTGGACTCTGGAGTCGGGAATCTTGGCCTGATCTCGGCTCTTGAGCCAGCGCCGCTTTTATTTATCGGGGCCAGTGCACAGCGTGTCCAATGTGGAGCGGAAGCCGGAGCAGCGGGGGGATTAGATGCAGCAGCAGGAGCAGGGGATGGGGCTGGGGCAGGGCCAGGGACAGGATCATCGATCGCGCGTGTGGCTGTGCTTTTATTTTTGGATTCAGTTTTGGCCTGTCCATTATAATGTTGTTGCTCTCATTGTTGGCGTCGATAAGAGCCATGTTCTCTGTGGTCCAGACCGAGCCCTTTCATGTTCACAACATGTACCTTTAGCTAGTTTTACACGATGTTTCCTGTCGTCGCAGCCCCATCGAATTGTTGTCAATATGCACTCGGAAAACATCCATTGTTGAATGAAATATTTGATTTGAAAATGATTTTTAATTAATTAGAGTAGTGGAGTGTTTATTTATTGGCTTTTGGATTAAGAGAGACTGCCGACTATGAAATCAAAATCAGTATGGTTTTTTGAATATTTTTTAGCAGTGTGATCAGCTCAGTAAGGACCCATATCAGACATGAGGTTTCCCCACATTTTTTTTATTTCTGCAATTTTAAGAACGTGGACATTCTTAATCATTGATTTAGACATCCGAAAATTGATTAGATGCCAAGCCCCCCACCAAGCGAAATATGAAAACGTAGCTTGGGGAATTTATAGAGTTGCCCGTGATAAATAACAATTTGCGGGCCAGAAAGAGGTTCGATGATGAGCGTACGAGGACACTTTTATGGCCGAGGCTGCTGGCCGCTTGGCTCCAATCCAAATCTCTCTCCCCCGGAGCTTTCGGCCTGATTGCAATGGCGATGGCAAAATCAGCGTTTCATAAATTCCGACCGCAAATGGCCAAGCACTTGGCCCGCCAATTTATGCGCCTGTAATTGGGTTCGCTCCTTAGACCAGAAATGAAAACCGTAGCACCAGTTGTCGGCGGGGCCGAGACGAGTGGTCGAGTGGAGGAAGTCGACCTCAGAGCGTTATCAATAAATTCAAATTGACACTTCACACTCGATATGTCACACGATACTCGCTGGCCGACACTTTACGCCAAGAGCCAAAATGAGAAACGCAGAACACGAATGACTCCGCGGACCCAACTCAAAAATCCAGAAATAAAGGAAAACCCTGCGACAGATATGGAAGGGAACCGAACCGATCCGATCTGAACCGTCCTGAAGAACACCGAGTGAGGAGACCCTCGAGGAGGGCGGACTGGAGGCAGAAGAACCTGTGGCGGGCTGAAAAAAAAAATATGATTGCGATTGAACACTGCAGGTTCATGTAATCTCTTAGCCAGAACAAACTTATTAAATGAGTGCCAAAGCACCAAAAACCGGCCGATAACCGGCCGCCATCGAGGGACAAAGAGATAAACGCATATGATCATGTAAAAAAAATGCATTAACCGACCATCCTCGATCCGGGCGCCATCAGAACGGAGCTCCTCGAGCCTCGTTCCCCTCCAGAGGAGCATCATTAAGGCAATCTGCAGAGGAGCGCCGCCGTCAAATCAATGGAATCGGGTTAGGCTCTCCGAGTATATAGTATTTGGGTTGTTGGGTTGGAGGAGCGGTTCGCTCCGGCGGTTGACAGGCAGAATCCAGCAGAGCGATTGGCACTTATCGTTGAATTTTTGCTGGGCTTTTGGTGTACTCCAAATGCCCTACCAGTTCTTTGATCTGTAATTGTTTGCTGAAATATTCAGTGGGTTATTATCCTTGCAATAAGTTTGGTAACCAGTTGAAAAATTTTACCAAGTTAAGATGGAGTAATAAACAAAATGTTATTTATGAATTTGTACCGCACTTAAGGTAGTGGAACAGCCCAACCCAATTCAATTGCAAATACCGGGACTGATAAAGTTCACATTAAGAGTCTCGTTTTACAAAATGTAAACATGTTAAGGGTTAATAAACATAAATAATCTACGCTTATTAACGGGGCACCAAAGGGAATGCCATACCCGGGGATCCGGGTCCCTATCGCCAAGTTATCAGGGCTCGAGTGCATTTTGCAAAGGTGTTTTGGCCGGCTTTGATTGGCCCAAGTGGCAAGTAGCAGGGAGTGCAACCTGTACGGGCCGATTCCGTCACCCATCATGAAATATGTGCCGTAGATAGTGTTGCCAAAGTGACTTAATTAGCTGGGGAAAGCCGAGCCAACTTTATCACCCTTTAATTAAGTTGCAGCCAATTTGTCAGACAATTAAAGGAACTTCTTTTGAAATTTTGCACCTTCGTGCTTGTGGGCTTTCTGCTTGGCAAGTCGAGCTCACTTCTTGTGGCAGGTCGGGGGCTTAAAGTCCGAAAAATATGGTTATTCCAAACTGGTAGTCTAACCAGCAAAGGAACCGGACCTGGACTGGGAGCTACCGCCAGACTACTGGCGACTAAGCCAAGTCAAAGCATTTAAACATCACCTTAGGCCTCATTAAAAACAAAATATTATGTAAATTTCATTAAATTACACATAAATCAATGTTGGGGGATAATGCGGAGTGGGATCGGGGGAATGTTCAGAAGGAGCCAGTGCCAGTCCGCGGACTTGCTGCTTGTTGAGCCAATGAGTATTCAAATGGACACTTGTCAAGCCATGCATGCGGCTACTAAATCATATTAAGACCAGACAAGGATTTCCAGACTGAAATTGGTGTAACATGTAAGCAGTTTGAGGGGGAGCCTGTCCAGGGGCGGTGGCGGCGGCGATTCAAGAGGGGATTCATACAGCTCCGAAGGGGAGAAACTGCGCTACGCATGATGTTCACTTGACACGCAAGGCGACAGGAGCAAAGTCGACGACTGGCAAGGTGGAAAGATGGAAAAGGGAGGGCTCAACAAGATCGCTTTGGAAAAGTATATATTTTCATTTAATTAAGTTGAGATTTTTTTATATTTTTATTTTTTTTTGCGAGCAAATCTTTTTTATATACCCTTGATGAGGGTATTTTATTGAAGCGGTGGATCTTGTAATTCATTTATTAAATTATTTTATGAAGAAAATGAGTATGGGTTATGGGGTAAAGAATTTCATTAGGCTATATTACTACAAGAAATTTTATTTTAGTTCCCCATCATAACTAAAACCAAAATCTCCTACTTAAGTAATGGTGCTTCAATTTCAGGGGAATCTTAGCTTCGTTTTATTTCAAAGCCAGCTTTTCCGGCTCGTTTTGTCGTATGACACCGGCTGGCGACGGGGAAATGTAAACATTTAAACTCCTGCACCGCTGTCCGGCGTTTCAGAGGCGGCCGACAGCTCCTTGATGCTGACCTGACACCGCATCATCATCGCAGCCGGAGGAGCCAGGGAGAGATCTCTTCCAGCTTAAACTGACGTGCCCCTGTCGCAACATGGCAAAACTCTTGCGGCTAAAACACAACCCGCTCATTAATCAAGATGGAAATGGATTGGGCTGGTGGATGGCCAGGGGCTTGGGGGCGTTTGGAGAGTGGGGGCTGCTGGTCAACTGGTTATGCAATCTGCAATGGGTTTGGCCTTTTATGTCAATTTCAACTAGTCATAAGGCAAAGGCCTCATGCATATGTGAGCTTAGGAAGATTCACGTTGGAAGAAAGTTACCTAAATCTTGATGAACTTTTAGAATTAAAGGATTAGTTTAACCTTTTTTTAAATTTCAATACAAACATATAATTATTATTATTTAAGGAACAACTATATTATTTTTTTAGTTATAAAAAATGTAGACCATAATTTATAATGGTCTTCGGTATTTCTCAGTGCACACCTTTTCGCCTCCGGAAGTCTGAACCTACTGCTGCACCTGAGTCGCCAAAAGTCCAGCTCCATCTGAGCCGCCATCTCTTGGCTTTGCTTTGTCATTGCCGTTGGCTCGGATCAGATATGAGCCAGAAACATATGTTGGCCCCCAATCCGGCTGCCCCTCTTTTATATTTTCGGGAGGGTATCCGTATCGTCGAAGCCAGCGCCATTTGAGATTAAGTAACATGTTTTGGGGTCTGTCTGCGAGTCTGCACGTCTACTAGCCCGGCTCTAACCATTTGGTTGGTCAATAAACGAGGGCTTATCTAAACAAAAAATCTTTAAATTGATCTAGCGAAACCTTTTAGCATATTTTGTGCGATTTGGCAGGCGATCAACGCACCGGCATCGACATCGCACCGGCATCGGCAGCACCGGCACATTACCACTCTGGCCCAAAAGCGAACGCTGGATTCGAGGTCCAGTTTTTCCGGGGCGTAAAAGAGTTGTTGTCTTAGCCGCATTGATTTTCCAAGTCTTTGGCCTCCCCTTCTGCGGCCGATATCCGAGTTGCATTTGGGCAACATAGTCCGTTCGGCGTACGCGGAGACTCTCTGTAGGACCGTAAGCCGCCCCATTAAAAACTGCCTGGCCAGAGTCATAAACATCTGAGCTATCAAATTACAGAACGATTTGTTAGATGCCGACGATGCAAAAAGTCAGAAACAGAGTGAGAGCCAAAAACGCACCGAGAAAGCCCCAGAGAAGAGCACCAGGGAAGGAAACAGCGCGGTTGCTAATGGATTGCCTGGACTGCGGCGGGTTCTCCAGGCCCTGACTTGGTTTCGCTGAACTCTAATAGCTCATAGCATGAGGTAAGGCTAGACGGAGTCTCTCCACTGATAAAATTAAAAGTAGGATTGAGTCATTCAAATTATTACAACAACTTCTATGTGTAAGTATCTGGGACTGTTGGTACATCCATTTCGGACTGTTTCCATAAGGAGCTACTTTTTTCTCAGTGTACAGGGTCTCTTAGGAGACGACGCAGCGTGTCGGCTTTGCAGGCCGATATCTTTGTTATAAATCTGTGAACCGAGTTCAACATGGTCCGGGGGATCCATGCTGGGTTTGTTGGTGTGGCCCACGAGGAGAGCTTGGAGGCAGGAGGTCTGCATCTCGTAAAAAGCTCGTTTGTTGCCTTTTGGCACGCGCAGAGAGCAGCCAAAGGTTAAGCTGGACAGCTTAACCCAAAAAAAAAAAAAAACAGAAACTAAAAAAAGTCGAATGCGAAAGCTTTCAGTAAACCCAAGCCCGAGTCCAAAATGCCATCATAAACGATTGATGGAGGCAATTTTACAACTTTATAACAGCGACCAAGCCCGGCTGACTGACGGACTGACCATAAATGTCTCGCCGAGCTGCCAAATGCCGTCCAATCTCCATGGCTGTCAGCTCGAGCTCGAACTTCTTGGGGGAGAGCCTCCTAGCAAATGACATCATTTGCATGCTACCAAAGCCGGACTCCGAAAAAGACAAAAAAAAAATAGTACAGATGGAAAAAACTCAAAACTCCGGTTCGAGTGAGCCATTAACAGTGCTTTACAGCAGGGAGCTCCGTTTAATTGTTGTCCGCGTTTGGGGCCAAAATCAATAGTTGTTTGTTCCGCCTGCCGCCAGCGAGCTCGACTCGTAAATAAATTGTTTCCTACGTTGGCCTTTTCTTACCTCTGCAGTTAGAGTCTTGGCCGTGTTTTCATACAGAAAATAATATTTCAAGGATATGTCATTCAAAAAATTGTTTTTATTGAAACAAATACTCTCTGATGCATGAACGATAATATTTTTATTTACTTTTGTTTGATAACTAAGCCAAGAGGGTTATTAAGCCACAGAAACATTAAAATTTTTTTTAGTGCATTTTATGACTTAAACAAAAGCGGCCGCTTGGAGATTTTGGACTTTTATGGCTACTGGTGGTACTTGGTCACTCAGCCATCATTCTTGCATCCATCCATCCATCCACCGGCAGTCTAAAGGCACCGCTTGAAGACCTCAAGCCTCTGAAAGGGGAAATTTCTAAGCCAGAGAGAGAGTTGCATTTCGAAATTCGAAAAATGCACCATAAGTAGGGGAAATTCTCATACAGAGAGAGAGAAAGCAATGGTGGTGAGTTTCTCAAGTCGCTGTGGTGGCGAGAGACGATCGACGTATTGGTTGATCGCGAGTTTAATTCAAGTCTGATGAGAAGTCTGATTCGAATTGGTTTCTGGTAAGCCTTGTTTGCTTATTGGATATTTAAGCCAGATTTGAAATATTTGTATTAATTTAGTCGTTTTAGTAGATTGACTTAGTTTAAATATACTTAAATATTGACTTAGTTCAAAGAGCTCAATGTACGATATTATTTACAATTCTTTTTATAGTTAACTTTTTTAGTTTAAGCATTATATAATATTATTTCAACTAATATATGGAAAAACCATTCAATTCAACTCAAAGTTCACCAGACATCAGCAATTCACTTTCATTTAAAACTCCCAGTGTCGGCGCCGGCGCCATTTGTCAATGATTCTGTCTGCGAAATGTGATCGCGCATAATCAAGTCTAATCAGTGACTAACCCTAGCGTAGAACATGTATTTTCACGCCATTAAATTAGCCAAGGAATGCGGAAAATCCAAAGCCGCGACTAAGCAACCAGCAACTAGTTTCAAGTAGTAATACAAAACGTGAACGCAACTGCACCACCGACTGCAATTCACTTTGTTTAATGTGCACTCTTCGGTTTTTGAAGAAGTTTTGCCCTCAGCTACTTACAGACAATCAGCACGAATCCAGAATACAGAATCCAGAATCCAGAGTCCAGAGCCCGGAGAGGACTGGGGGTTCTGCAATAATTTCTCCGCTGTTATCCAGCATTAGAATTTGTCTCTGAGACTGCCGGCGGCTTTGGGCACGCGCCATGAACGAGAATTGAGTTCGAAAACAGGGAACGGGACTGTAATTGAAACTGAAATGAGACGGGACTATACCTGGTATTTTTTAAGGAAGAATTGAACTCTTATGATAGTAGGAGTTAGCTCTCTATGTAGATTAATTAGATTTGCTTTTAAAATTGAACACTCATTACCTAGAGTATAGATTCTAAACTCTATATGCAAGTACTTTAACAGTCTATATTCAAAACCATTTCTAAGGTATTTTTCTGTCTTAATCCCCACAAATAGCAAAAATGCTCTCATTCTGGAAGTATATTGCACTAGATGCAGGCAGTCGCATCCATTCAGCTGCCCTGGCTGTTTGTTATGTGCACACTGTCGCCGGCGGGGGAATGATGCTCAAAGTGTTAATCAGGAAATCGTTGCATGAGCACCGAACCGAACTCCTCTTCCATGCAGACTCTCCGGTACGAACTGGACAGTTAGACCCTTATAATGCACTGCCAAACGGCGTCTGCTCGGCATTTACTTGTTGATTAGCCGCGACTAGAGGGAGCTACTTTCAATTGCCGCCGCAGTGAAAGTAGGGAAACCGAAAGGAGTCTTAAGCCCACTATCTCCTATTTATGGCCAGACGACTACTGTTTCAAAACGCCCACCCCCAGTCATAAAGCAGCAATGCTGGTGATGATCGTAAATCAGGATCACCAATGCCATGCGGTCCCATAATTGAGTCGAAGTCAGAGTCGGAGTCCAATGCGAAGTCGAAGTAGGAGTGAGGGCAACATTTCAATTTGGATGACAGTTTTACAGCGCCCAAAACAAAACCAAAACAAGCCAAAGGGTCAAAACAAAGGAGGCTGTGACCGCCGCACCCAGCCATCTCCGATGATCGACACACTAAACTAGTTGAATTTCAATTAACAATAAAATTGAATCATAAATTGGACAAAGGCCACACGCAACCCGCAGCATCCAGTGACGATTGTTATGATCGGCTGCTGTCCCCCCGCTCTGGATGAAAAAGAAAAATAATGATCGCTGGTGGTCCCCAAGAAATTAAGTCAAGATAACAACAGGGGGAAACGTTGGAAGAAATTGAATTATCAATGGGACAAGGAAAGTGGCCGAAATCGAAGTCAAAGTCTATCCAAAGTTGTAACGATCGTTGGCAACGACACCTCAACAGCGCCGCACCACCATCATCCTATAACCACCGGTGGTTCGGTCGTTCGGTGGATCAGATCACCGTCCAGCCATGTGTGTGGCATACTTTAAAATGTCACATAAACTTGAACGCTGATTAGCACAACAAAGTCGGTGCATGACGACCATCGGGAGGATTAAGGCCCAGAGCCAAGTCGGCTGGGGTTCGTTCTCCGCCGATTTTCTATATAAATCAAAGACCCGAAAGCTCTGCTCTATTGTTTACACGTTGTGCGTCAAAGAAGTTTTGGTGGAATTAACTCATTTGATTTAAGTAGCCGACCATCTCGTTGTTATGACAATGCTTTAGTCGCTCCAGCTGTGTGGGGTCCCGAGATGAAAGAAAGACCTCCCAACGAGGAGAAATTCCCTAGCGTTTGGTCTAGTTTGGATTGGTAAATTATTAATGTCTTAAGAATAAATGGGCTTTTTTCTAGAGACTTAAAAGATTGTATTTTAGCCATCCTATGGAGTTACCTACCAACGATGTTTTTTATAGGGAATTTTGCATAGCCTTGCAAATAATTAACCGATCGTCAAATAATATACCTTCCCGATCTCACATTTTCGCGTACTATTGGTCCTAATTAAAAAAAAAAAAATAAAAAATTTTTATTTTTTTTTTTATATAAAAAAAGAAAAAATAATATAAAACCCAAAACCAAAAAAGAAACCCTTCCCCCCCCCAACAAAAAAAAAAAAAAAAAAAAAAAACCAAAAACTCCCCATTTCCCCCCCCCTAAAAAAAAAAAAACACCACACCCCCCCTTTTTTAAACTTTTTCTTCATCAAAACCTGACCAACTAAAATCTGACCCGATTTACGAAATTTTTCGAAGACCTAACATCATGATTTTAACAAAAAATCTACCTAACATTTTATTTCGCGCTAATCACAATATTTTGATGCAGATCGAAGCTGCTTGGAATCCTGATTTTCAAATGGCATTCCTTTTTAAAATCAGACACCAATTGGCTTAAATATGAAATAAAAAGTGGCTCAAAAGATTGCATTTTAACCACATAAGGATCTTAACTTGATCAACATGGTCTCTCCATCGATTTATTTGAGAAATATTGCCATAACTTTTTTAATAATTGTCCGATCCGCGTATGTTATTCCTTCCCAATCTTGGATTTTTGAATACAATTATTTCCAATCAAAACACAGCCCACTAAATTTTGACCCGATTTTCGCAATTTTTCAAAGGGGTAACATCATGATATTTACCAAAAATCGACACAAAATTTTAATTTCTTGAGTTTTATGATATTTTAATGCAGGTCGAAGGTACTCGAAGCCCTCATTCCTATTGCCCTCATGGTATTCCCTTTTCACAGCCGATGAAAAATAGCTAATATATTGACTCAATATATATATAATATCTATATGGTAATCAAAAGTTTCGATTTTGTTCAACTTAAATCCAAGCTCAACATTCACGAGTTCAAAAGAGCTGGCCAATTTGTATAGTTTTATATTATATCTGCCTTTTCTAATCTGTTTAACTCCATTATTATTAATAAACCCGTGTTCAGTTTAATTTGGAAACGAAAGTGTGGAGTGCAAATATTGTTTGTGTTTTTATTATCTTGGCATATCTAAGGCTTGAAACGGCCAACATACTTGCATGCTCAATGAGGAAGTTTATTTCGAGCACCTAAAGCCAAACAATATTGGTATTAATTTTTAATTGATCAATTATGTTCTCTGCAACTCCCAAAGCTGCAGTAGTAAGCGCGGCAATAGTAGGAAACCACAACTACAAGCCGAGGCCCAAAGTGGTCCAGCTTAAGGAAACATAACGATGTCGAGCGATGCCTGTTGCTGATCATAATCGCAACGATTTAAGTGATTGCCATTCGGGCGGTTTTGGATAGGGGACTTGGGGTGGAGCGCCAGTCGGCAGGGTTTGGGAGGAGTACACTTAGAGAAAAAAAATATTTGTGCCTCAAATTTGTGAAGGTTGTTAATGGATGTCCTACCAATATTTTTCCCAAGTGTGGGCCGTGAAGTGGGTGGAGCAGCAGTCTCCATCTGGCTAGACTCAAAAGCCAACGGTTAATGCCAAAACAAGCAACTCTCCGAGCTATGAGCAAAGAAAGAAAAAAATTTGAACAGCAGAAAGAAGAAAGACCGCAGATCGTGCCTGCACCTGTTGCACGGTTGCCGTTTTGTGGGGGTCGCCGCCGATCGGTGGTGTGAAAAGGCATTTGTTGTTTAGCCGCTAACGCCAATGCCAATGATGGTACAATGATAATGATGATGATACCCATGATCACGATCTGGGGAGCGCTGAGCGCAAATAGGCGGAGTTTTAATTTAATTAAAAGTTATTAGCAGGCTTCCAGTGGTTCCCCCCATTAATGGAGAACTGATCAGTTCAAAGCGAACATTTAGTAGCTGGCAATTGGCCATAGATATGGGAAACGATTTGGGCTCAGCAATTTTTGGGGGGTAATTGCTGCCCGCCGCCAATCGGCAGACCTTATTGATCGCTGATCAACGACCACTGATCAGTGCTCACCGATGGCCGGTTGATGATCTGAGCGACATGTGTTAGATCGTTGGACAACTCATTTGGCCGGGCTTTGGCACTCGAAATGCCAGACACGTACGGGCCACGAACATGCCGATCAACACCAGCGAAACGATCATCGTGATCGGGCTGATCAGCATCTGGGGATCTGGAGAAGTGGAGATCGGAGATCTGGAGACCGCCTGATTAATTTGTGGCGCTGCTGTTGTCGGCCGTGCTAGAAAATTGTTTCAATTAATTTAGTGATTAATCCCAGTACGTGACCGGTGTAACAAAGAGACGAGACCCATCCAACTGGGTCATAAAACGCAGATTAAGTGCACCAAAGTGGCGTGGCTTATAGCTCATTCAAGCCAAGGAATCGTAAACAAAATTGCCCGACTATGAAGATGACCCAATTTCCTTTCGAGGTCTGACCATAAAATCAAAGTTAATTTGGTGTTAATGCGGCTCGGTCACAAAAGGCGCTGATTTTGATTGCCCCCGGTATAGCCATAAACGGACATTGAGGAAATTATAAACGCATAAACCGGGAAACGCAAAGAAAAGAGGAAAAGAGCTTTGCCTTCCAGGATCCAAGCCAAGTCGCCGACGAGCAACTTTTGCCAACTTTTGCCAACTCAGGTGCAGACGTTGTCATGCATATGCATTTGATTTATTAACCTTTCATAGCCATTCGTGTCGACAGGCTGCGATGCAAAATTAATGCGCATTGAAACGCCAAACATGCAAGGCCTTAGACCCGGCCACATCCATATCCACATCCACATCCACATCCAGATGCAGATACTGATTCAGATTCTGCAGACCATTCATGTGCCTCGACATGTGTTTGATGCCAAAAACAGCGGCGTTCGCCGAAAAAATCTGGGCCTGCTGCCGAGGAGCTGCGGTTCTGAAAGCCACAACCGGAGCCACTACTGAACCACATGAACCACTGAACCACACACCACGCAATCCCGCTCAGTGGTTGGCTGGCTGGTGGTACAGTTATGTCAGCGATGTTTTTGGAAGGCCTGCTGCCCAAATGCCAGACAAACTGGCACTGGCACGCAGCTCCAAAAGATGTCCTCCCCTTCCTGGCTTCCCCCAATTCCCGGCATTTTTTGACAGTGTCGGATAATTGCGGGGGCAGGGAGCAGCCTAAGCTGGTGCCAGAGGGTTGGTGGCGGGGATCAAATACGGTAGCCTTTTGCGGAACGGATCGCAAAACGGCGGATCGACCGACAACCGACAACAATAAATTTGCGTGCCAACACTTTTTCGTACACTGTTTGCTGAGAAAGGGTAGGCGGTATGGTCCGATTTGTTTAAAAAAATATAAATAAAATAATAAAGATTACATTTTTTTAGTTTTAAGAAAAGTTTAATCGATTAATATCGATTTTAGTATGTCCTTGCCCACCTTTATTAAGCCTAAGCCTGTTAAGTTATCTATTTTAAGCGGTTTCCAATGGTACCTTTTTTTTAATATCGTCCCGAATACTTTTTCAACTTTTAAATCCACTTTATAGACGGTCAGTATGAGATCACATAATAGTACCAACTGAAAGCGTATAAAAATGTCGCAGCCAAATTTGCGGGGCCATTACCTTAACTGACTTATGGGAACGCATTTGCATTGTGTGTGTAACCTGCCCGACATTCGTGTATGGTGGTGTGCAGCCATGCTGGTGCTCCATGTAAGCAACGCCGCGGCGTGTGTGGGAAATATTTGTTGAGCCATCGAGCCATCGGGCCATGGCCAGTAGCCGGCACTCATATGGCAATACTCCCAGATGGTTCCTTAGCCCCCTTGCCAGTCCCACCCCCTGGTCACCTGCCCCCTCTTGGCTATCCCAGGTGCAGTTATGATTTATGCGATACTCCTTTTCCGCCTCCTGCTCAACGGTTTGAGGTGAGGCCTCAATGTTTCCAACGGCGTAAATTATATCGGGCTTAGCATAAATCGTCAATTACAGCACATGATTATTATTAGGGATTATGGGGACCAAGGAACACAAAAAACAGGAACATACGAAAGGCCACGCCCGCACGCCAAGCCCAATCCGGCCGAAAGGTCTGTTTAAACGCACTTTTAAGCGCCAGTTTTAGCCGCCTCACTCCAAGATCAACTTTTAAATTATGGCCTAGACCGGCATCGAGTCTCGGTCCGAGACTAAGGCCCTTGGCCAGAGCTGGATAAAGGCACTTGGGTCTGTCTTGGGCGAACAGTAGCCAAGACCGGCGAAGATCGTGTTGCCTCGGATATCTAATATAATTAATACACCTTTCATTAGATTCGCCGACTCCAATCGGGGTTTCTGGGTTCGTTTCGATCCGTTTGGAGCGTGTTAAAAGCTAGGTATCAACGGGGGTACATCTTTCGGGCTGCTTAAGCTGATTTACCATAGATACGAGTACAAAGATACATCTACACAACACAATATAAATCAATCAAGAGCATACAAGTTCATTGACAGCTCGCACAGCTTGCCGAGCCCCGAGCTTATTCGATGGCAACATTTTCCAGCCCCACATGATCCATGATCCTCAGGTTGGTGTACATAGTGCATAGTATCTCTCGACTGGACTAGAAAACCCAGCCAGCCAGTCAACCAGCCAGCCAGCGAGCCAGGCAGCCAGCAACCCGCCTGTCAAATTGCCGGACCACATTGTAAGTTATGATTAGCTCACGCGCTTAAAGATTTAAGGCCGGAAATGCTGGAGTTGGAGCTCGAGCCGAATCCAAAGTTGGAGGCAAGGTGGAGCCAATAATTCAAATTCAAATCTCCAATAGCTTTTGAGTGATTTGAAATGTGATTTGAGTTTTGTTTTCTGTCTGTCTGGAGGGTTATTGCATTTTCATTTATTTATTTATTTCTCTAGCAACCTTGTGGCAACACAAACACACCCGCATAATTTCGCCAGCAGCAACCCACTCGGCTTAAGAAGATGCCAAATTGCCACGCATAGTTTCTGCATAAATTATTGGCAGCAGCTTTGGAATCGGTCTGGTTTAGGAGCGGTTTTTGGTTCTTCTAAAGCGATTAATTTTATTTTGTTGTAAGATAGCAGGAAATAACTTATTTTCTTTGGATTCTTCGGAAAATATTTGAATAGATCATAAGGGAGTCTTGGTGCTTTCTGAATATAGGAATTCCACTTGAATGTCCTACAAGACAACCTTTTTAAAAATGAAATCATACTTTTTTTTATCTATCGCTCACCAATAAGAAGAGCAGTTATGTCCACCTTTTTTTGGATGTTTATTTTCTGGTCGAAAAAGTTTCTCATTGGCATATTTCGCGTATAATTGGCTATAAAAATTCATGTTAATGTGCAATTAATCATATTAGCAATTAACTTTATGCTGTTTGGCTGCTCTGCACGAGATCACCGCGAGATCGTGTCGCCCAACTCGGCCCGCCAGATCGTGTCTCCAAGAGCCGGTCGGCACCCATTCCCATTCCAATTTCGCATTTCCCAGTACCAGTCCCAGTACCAGTACCATTCCCAGAGCCATGGCCAAAGGCCTCAAGACTTTGAGCCAATTTTCCAATATTTATTTCGATGTTCGAAACGCTAACAACTTGCGTTTCGTTCTAGCCAAATTGAAAAGCCATACGGAAGCTGGGAATCTTCTGCCGGAGGAGTCGAAGCTTGGAGTTAGGAGGTTTGCCCAGGAGTGCATAAAATTTAAGTATTATGACCATACACCGGCGGCTGGCTTCTCCGGCTTTACGAGGTTGTTAACTGTTGAAACTATGCTAACCACTCATGGGGATCCTCCCATTCCGGGCCCCAGCATCAATTAATCAGTCAGGCGTAACGCCATTTGGCACAAAACGGGCTCCTCGGCCACAATTGATAGTCAATAATCGTTAATTGTTTTCGATTTTCGGCCAAAATCCCCTCGGAGCCCATTGTTTGGGCGACCAACCCTTTTATGGGCTGCCTGGCGACAAAAACTAAACGCTGAGCTCTAAACGCTAAACGCTAAACGATGCCATTGTCTTTGGCTCGCAGCGTGTGTGCTTTGATGGCTTTTTCTCCTCGAGTGTCATTCATTAGACAGGCTTTCTTCTATCTTCAGTCGGCTACTGGTTGTGCCACCGCTTTTGGCCGTTTGGCTGCAGATACTATTGGTAGCTCATAATTAATAACTGCTAACTCACCTAGCACTCCTTTGTGTCGGCTAATGAATCCCATTCCGGATTTTCTGCCGCAAACGAAGCGTTAAAGAATGTCCAAAGGTTTCTTCAAATTATATATTTTCTATGCTTGTTGGTCGGGTGAAGATTAAAGATCGACGAAAATTCAAATTTATTTCTTGTATCGAATTTGTAGTTGGATTTTAAAGAAGGCAGATGTAAATATTTTCAAATCCAACCTAAGTGACAAACGTTAATCCTTTGAAATAATTTGTAAGCTTATCGTGACATACGTGAAATCTTTAATTGGAACCGTTCAAGCGAAAGGCCCTCAAATCTATTTTAAAGTTATATAGTTTAAGCCAGACTCTCACTTATTTTAAAACTATGTACTCAGATACCCAGATGTATAGAATAATACTTGATAGATCTTTAGCATTTTCGACCCTTTCATAATCACATGCACGACTTTTTTCTGTGCGCACAAAAATATGCCACATTTTTGTGGAACATGATATGTTGAGACCATAATATTTGACTCAATTGAACGATTTTAGAACTCGGGCGGTCTGCACTCAATTACAATTTACTTTCCAAGGGAAGGCCGCCATTCAGATACACACATGTATCCCCTATTCGTTTTGAGGCTCCCGCCATACACTGAAAAAATGGTTTCCGAAAAGAATAGTCTTAAATCGTAAATATAAAATAGCTTAGAAGGGAAACATATAACAGAAAAAATGTTTTTCAACAATACTGATTCTCAAATATCCCTAATTTGTACATTTTTTTCTGTGCATCCCTTCCCCTATATCTCTTTCTGGGGATCTACAATGTGTGGTGGCTGTTCAGTTTTCGTGTTTTGTGTATTTGTATATGCTGCTGCCGCAAAAACACATTGAAGAGATGTTGTATTCTCCAGCGAAATGGGGGAATTTGAATGTGAATTCGTTTCATTTGTTCCCTCTTTAATTGAAGAGATTTATTTTGCGGCGTTCGCTTGGGCTGCTTCGGTTTGGCTCGACGTGGCTGGCGATGCCTTTTCAGTTGCGATCGGACTGCAACTGAATATAGTTGGAAAATCGGAGGAAACTGGGAGGCGCACAGCGGCCAGAGAGTGTCGATCGATCTGCCAATATATCGCTCAATAATTGTGGCTAAAATTTATTAGAAATTGCGCACTGTAAAAACACATACTCATGCAAATGAAACTAACACAAAATTGAAGAAACAACCTAGAGCGGCAGAACCCAGAGTCAAGTGTGCAGTCGTTCCGGTTTCTGTTTTAGTGCCTAAGTGCCGCATAAATACGTACTAAAGTATTTCAAGAATTTTAAGTGGAAACATTCTCGAATTCTGTGAACTTTCTCAATTGTGTTTTAGTGAAACATTTACATTTAACCGAAGGCAAGAGAAATTCCAAGGCAGAGACACTTTGGATACTTGGATACCGGGGCGATTTGGCAAGAAGCTTTTTGGTTTTTCGTTTTTGTTTTTTTGGAGCAGCACACATGTGAGGTAAGTCTTTAAAAATATATGGTTTTGTTACTATTTATTATAAATGTGTTCGTATATGCAAGGCTTTGGTTTATTTTGTTTTGCCATTTGCGTAATTGCGCAAATCATTTGTTTGGTCTACTTTTTGATTGACCGAGCACAGCAATTTGACTTTTCACCCAAAGGCCAAAAAGTGTAAAATGGGTTGCAGTGGTTCCATGTTGGTGAACCAAAGCAATTTGTGTCGTTTATCTCGCTGTGTGTAGTCAATCGTTCAATTATCTGTTGTCCGGCTACCCCCAATACAAAAACATACATATGGAATACGGCCACAATCTGGATCCACAAAATACAATTCTGTTTTTTTACTATTTTGTTATGGTTCTTGCTCAAATTGAAAGCGCTTTTTTCACAGGGTTCCCATCTAATTTATTTTATTTATTTGTTTTAGCAGCACACCAGGGCAGCCGAGGGCAGTGCAGGGCATAGCCCAGAAAATATTTCATATTCATAATTTAGTTTTCGGCTCAACCCATCGTGGGGCATTTGTTTATTAACTAGCATCGATTCTGGGCCCCCGATAGGCAGCATGCAATATTTTCTAGCCGTGTAAACAAACATTTCAACTTGTCTGCTCTTTGTCCGACTTGTTCTATATCTGTATGTATATAACTTTCGATATTTGTGTATATTTATCTGGTATCTGTTGTGTCGATCGGGAAGCTTTACGATGCCATCTTCTCTCAGCTACTGTGTCTGTTCCTATGCCTTTGGCAGTCACTCAATTTTCTCCAAGGCGATCTCTACCGACCGCTCTGGGATCCCTCTTTTAAATCATTATAAAGGTTGCGTTTGTTTAGCTAATTGCTTGGCTGATTCCTGGTATTGGATGCAGTGTGTAATTACCCAGGTATATCGGGATAGTCTTTTGATCAGTGAACAATTTTTTGAATCTCTCCAATTGAATCGAATGATATTAACATTTAACAAGAACTTGTTTTATTTTCCTAGCTCCAGTTTACCAATCATGTTTGTAAATATTACTTTTTTGTGGAGTTCATTGAATACTAAATTTTTGGAATAAAATAAACTTTGAGGATATTACTACCTATAGATACAAAATCATTCACAAGTTTAGGAATATAAATAGGATATAAATTATAAGTTAATACTTTGTAGTACTCGCGACTTTCCCTGAGAAACATACAACCTTCGCAGTGTCACGTACACTGAGGCATTTGCCGGATGGATGGATGGGCGAACTTCTGGATGGGAAGAACCTGCCGGCGAACCGTGCAAAATTACAGACTCGTGCCGATCTCCACCACTTGCGATTGCAAACACAAGTACCCAGAGGTGGAGGTTGGGGTTACCAAGTGCGTCACTTGGTGAACCCGTGCGAAGGGGATGCGATCTGACCGTCAGTTTGGACCAATAGGTGATGAATGCTGTGTGTATACTTTTGCAAATACTTTGCACTTTGTTTTATTTTCGGCAATTTCGGATGGGCTGCACAGGAAATATTCTATAAACTGTATTTTCGGTTCCGATCGGGGTGAAGGTCAGCCGGTGGAGGGACGAGGAAAACTTTTTCGGCAATTTCCGATTTGGCATATGCCTTCCTGGAAGTCAAATTTTTGTTTTGGATAACCCAACCCCTTTTCCGTGGTTTTCTCGCGGGAGTCGTCTTTCGGTCGGTCTCGTTTTCCCCTTGACGCGTCGCCGGCGAGCAGCAGGGACAATGTCTGTGCAACATATGTGGCACGATCTTAGGTAGATGTATCTTCCGTACACACATATTCCCTGGCCGATGTTGATGGTGTGCCCACATGTTGCAGTCAACAATAGAGCACCAAATGCAAACCGAAACAATATTTGCCCTTGTCTCCGACTCCGATACCGAGTCCGCGTCCGCGGCCGACTCCGGGAGTGGGCGTGCTCGGGGCGGGCGGAAGGCCGGAGAACAGACAACAGTGTCTCTCCTCCGGACGTTTTCTGTTTTGTTGTTTTTAATTTCTTTAATTTTTTGTTCAGCGCCAGATGTGGGCTGAATTTGACTGGAAAGATCATCAGAGCAGCACTGAGAGCAACTGTGTCTGTTTTAATTAAAGACGAGAGAGACACCCGGGGAAAAAGAGAAAAAGTGAAATGAGGCTGGTTGAGGGGAGGCAGCGGGCGGCGAGCATACATATGTGAAAAATTAAGGCTGCCGTTGAAAGCGAAAAGATGCGGGAAGCAGAAGGCAACGGCCAACAAACCGATTCGAAGGCAACAAAGCGACTTTTGTGCACTTCGACCGAATTCATTTTCGACTATAAGGGTACCCTTGTTTCTAGCTATTCACGGTATGAAGGTGGAAGAAGCTGTATTTACACCCCATCAGATAGAAATTAGTCCTCTAGATACTCGCATAAGATACTAAATACTGTGAGAGGCAGAAATTAATTTCTAGACTTTTTGTCAAAGATCTATAATGAATTATTATAATTAAATAAATATTTATGAAAAAACCAACTATGAAATTCACTTGATTTCATCTTGAGATGGATATCTTTCAGTCAAATATCTTTCAGATAGGAATCTGTCAGATTCGATATCTTTCAGATAGGTATCTGTCAGACAGATATCTTTGAGATTGATATCTGCCTGATAGATATCATTCTGAGAGATTTTTGTGTGATTGATATCTTTGGGATAAAGGTCTTTTTGGATAGGTTCTTATCTGTCATTGTCCAATACCTAATGTTTTTAATAAGCTAGTTAGCTCTATATAAAAGAATCAAAATAAAAAGTGTAAAACTATTGAACTTTTTATTAGAACCATCATACCCCACAGCCTACAGGGTATTGCAACAACAAGCTGCAGGCATTGGAAAAATAACGGCAGAAGTGTAAGCAGCTCGAGGGCCCACTAAATTGAGTCGTTCTGTCCCGACGCCGGCGCAGTGAGTAGGACATCTCGTGTGGTGGGAGAAATTGAGAGAAAGGGGGAGAAAGAGAGCGTCGGCGAGGCGAGGCGAGAAAGAGCGAGGAGATCATGCGCGATCATTGGGAATGGGAATGGGAATTGGCATTGGGCACATTCAGTACATCGGACTACGCAGCCCAATTTGGAACAGTTTTCGTCCGACTCCGTACACATTCACGTCGCGCAAAAAATATTGGAAGAACCTCGGTGTCTCGTCCCCCTCTAGGGAACCGGCGAAGAATTGTGCAAAAAATAGAATCAATCTTAAAAGAGTAGTGCGTGCATCTGAGGGCGAAGTAAATATAGAATCGGATCCCTACATTACGTCCGACAACAAGTTGAAAAGGGTGAAAAGTTTCTCTCGCGGCGCAAAAGGTAAACCCACAGACAGGTCGCCATTTAATGGGGGTGTAAAAAGCGACAGCCGAATTTTTTTATGTGCCCCGTGGCTATAAAGCTATTTTCAATATCAATAAAATATGCAACGCGCTAAAGATGAAAAACCTCAGCCGATTTTCCTTCTTAGTGCTGTTGAGCTTCTTGCCGCACATTCTGAGCTCATTCCTCTGGACCATTTTTAATTTATGGCACGCGCTGGACAGCCATAACAAAAATCAGAGCGGGAAAGGGAACGAGGAACGCCGAACAAGTTACCGGAAATGTGCGCGACATTTTAATTAAGCTCACCAAATGAAAATGGCCTTTAATCAAGTCAAGTCCAAAAAGAATCTCTGCGAAAAATGCCTTAAATAAAAGCTCTCTATAAACAATTCGAAAGGAAATTCATTGACTCGAAGACATCAGCGGATGTGTCTTGTGGATGGCAAGATACACATCCTTTTTCCTTTAAACATAATTTTTTTGCACTTGTTTGGCCTGTTTGGGGGTGAATAGTTCTGGTTTCGGGATGTGAAACACTCAACGGATGTGACCATAAATCTAATCGTATGCATTCTTCCAGGTGTTGCTGTCACATCAAACACGATCCGAGGGAGCCACCCCAGCCATCCGTGCCATCAAATGATCTATAGAATCACCGATCATCTACACCCACGATTGGAGCTCTTTTGGTGACAAGATGGCTACCATAAATCCATCAACTCACTGAGTAAATCACACGCACGGCCAACCGAAACAATAATTAAAATCCGGCGGCATTGTTTTTGGGGGAAAGTGTATTTCCGTTACACCCAAACGATCGCTGATCATCAAGAGGATCGTCTTCATCATCATTTCAACATCGGCATCCGATTGCAATCGTCGGTGGATTGAAGTGGGGGAGGATCACTTCAAAGGCCCTGCACTAAAGAGGCAACTGTTGTTTTTTCCATCATAAATTAGAAACTAGAAGAGATCGGTGATCTTCTTCCGCAGAGAGCGCAAGGGAAGGGCCATCACATAGAGCGGAGCACTCTAAAGTGGATTTCCGGTGAATAAAAAACCAACGCAGCACATGCGACAAACTCCGACAAGGGAGTTGCTGTTGCAGTTGCAGTTCCAGTTGCACTGGTGCCGCTGCATTCTTAGGGTGCTGCCCCTTTTTGTAACTCAGAGTTACAAAAATAAATATCCTAAAAATGGCTGCTGCCTGGAGTTGGCGAAGCAGTCACTCACAGATCACAATGACGAACGGATCGTTGGCGTTGTTGCTGATGCTCCTGCTGTTCTTGTTGCAACCACCATTACAGGTTGCTGCCCGGCGCCAGCTCGCCAATAGTCAGGAGTTGTTCAAAGATAACGATGGTAGTGGAAACAAAAGTGGCAGAAGTCTATCTAGCACGGCCAGCCCGGGAGTAGAGAGCCCAGCTACTCCTGCCGAGCAAACTATTGCCGATGCAGACGATGATAATGGTGACGACGATGACCACACTCCCAATTTGCCGGGCAGCGCCTGGAAGAAGCCTTACTGGCGGAATACCAAAAAGATGAGTGCCCTGTACACAGGACCTTCGGGATCCATGGTGTCGCTCAATTGTGATGCCTTTGGCAACCCCAAGCCGAATATCACCTGGTACCGCAACGGCACCAGCGAGTGGACCCGCAGCTATCACAGCGTCAAAAGGAAACGCTATTTGCTCACGATGGGCGACCTGGTGCCCGATGACTCTGGAAACTACACCTGTAAGGTGTGCAACGACTTGGGCTGCATTCGCTTCGAGACCCAGGTGCTAGTGACGAATCGGGTCAACCACAAACCCATTCTGACCCTGCCCCCCTCGAATCTGACGCTTTTGGTGAACAGTAGCGGGGAGATGGAGTGCAACTACCTGTCGGACCTGACCAGCACCAAGGCCTGGATCTTCATACAGTGCAAGGCGATGACCAACTGCTCCAAGCATCGACATGTCATGGGCGAGGGCCAGGACAAGCTGAAGTTCGTGAACGTCACCGAGGAGCAGGAAGGCTGGTACTGGTGTGTTAACACCAACAGTTTGGGCCGCACCAACGCCTCTGCCTATTTGCGGGTGGTGCGCAGCTTGCAGCAGTTCGAGGCGGGCTTTAACAGTGGCACGGACCGCACCAGCCTCATGTATTTCATAGTTTTTGGAGGATTCTGCTTCATCCTCATGATCAGCTTCTTTTTGTTCTATGCGGTTCGAAAAATGAAACACGAGAAACTGTTGAAACAGCGCATTGAGACAGTGCATCAGTGGACCAAGAAGGTGATCATCTTCAAGCCTGAGGGAGGCGGCGATTCAAGCGGCTCCATGGACACCATGATAATGCCAGTGGTAAGGATCCAGAAGCAGCGCACCACAGTCCTGCAGAGTGGCAATGAGCCGGCTCCATTCAACGAGTACGAATTCCCTCTGGACTCGAACTGGGAGCTTCCGAGAAGTCAGCTCGTTCTCGGCGCCACCTTAGGCGAGGGCGCCTTCGGTCGCGTGGTCATGGCGGAGGTCAATAATGCCATTGTGGCGGTCAAAATGGTGAAGGAGGGTCACACCGATGACGACATAGCCAGCCTGGTGCGCGAAATGGAGGTGATGAAGATAATTGGCCGTCACATCAACATCATCAACCTCCTGGGGTGTTGCAGCCAAAACGGGCCACTTTATGTGATCGTCGAGTACGCTCCCTATGGCAACCTGAAGGACTTTCTCTTCAACAACCGACCCTTTGGAAGGGAGCAGGATAGGGATAACTTGCAGGGGCCGCCTTCGCCGCCGGCTCACGTGATCACTGAGAAGGATCTGATCAAGTTTGCCCATCAAATCGCACGGGGAATGGACTACTTGGCCTCCCGGCGCTGCATCCACCGCGACTTGGCAGCCAGAAACGTCCTTGTGACCGACGACTATGTCCTGAAAATTGCTGACTTTGGCTTGGCGAGGGATATACAGAGCACCGACTACTACAGGAAGAACACCAACGGCAGGCTACCCATCAAATGGATGGCTCCCGAGTCCCTGCAGGAGAAGTTCTACGACTCCAAGAGCGATGTCTGGTCGTATGGCATTCTTCTGTGGGAAATTATGACTTATGGAGCACAGCCGTATCCCACGATTAATGCTGAGGAGCTCTACGGCTACTTGGTGTCAGGGCAGCGAATGGAGAAGCCAGCGAAATGCTCCATGAACATCTACATTCTGATGCGACAGTGCTGGCACTTTAACGCCGACGATCGGCCACCTTTCACGGAAATTGTGGAGTACATGGACAAGTTGCTGCAGGCCAAGGAGGACTATCTGGACGTGGATATTGCCAACCTGGACACGCCACCCTCGACAAGTGACGAGGAGGAGGACGAAACGGACAACCTGCAAAAGTGGTACAATTAATATCGATTGGGGTTTCCCAAAAATAGTATCCAATAGCGACGAAAGTTTTCGAAAGATGTTTATGTACATTTCACAAGTTTTCGGACAAAAAATATTACGCGAAACTCTATAAGAATCTTAGATAACACTTTTATCACAATCATTGGCTAGGAGGAATCCTGAAATGTATATACAATTATTTATAAGCCTGTAAATCCATTATATTTACTCACCAAAGGCCTTAAACCAAAAATAGTAAGCAACTCGAACTAGACTTCATTTAGAATAACTAATTTAAGTAGAACCTAAGATAATATTACACATAATGATAAGGCTCGGTTGTATTTCTGTTGTATTTCTTATTGTACTGATCTTTGTAGTATTCGCAGTTCTATACTCGCTTAATTATACTCGTAGCTCCTAAATACAACAATGTTCTACTGTAGAGTTAGTTGCATGCCCCGCAGTGCCTTATGAAACAATAAATGTTGTACGTATTCATAAAAAAAGGCATTATAACCATAACCCAGGGGAACTGAGAAAACCGACGAAGACTACGACGACGACGACGAGATCATGACGTCTCAATTTGAAAATCTGTGAAGAAAATAACACTCGATTGGAGGCGCACGAGGCACGCGCGTCACTAAACGAAAAATGATGAATGGAACGGCCTGCGGTCTACTCTGTTGTTTTTATTTTTTTTCTATGTTTCTTACTTTTTGTTTTTAGCCGAGGTGCGATAGGATTAAGGGGTGGGGTTGGTGATCTGGGGGCTGGTGGCTGGTGGCTGGGGGTTTGGGGTCGCGGCGTTGGCGGCTCGTTTGTTGACGCGCTAAATGCCAAGAGCGTCGGCGATGCAATTAGACGATAATACAAGCCCCTCGATGGCAGAAGAAAAATAAGTTTATAAAGTATTGTAATTGCGGGAGATTTGTGGAGTGTCCGATATTCAAGTCGAGCCTGGGTCCGGGGGCAAGCAGGGGTATTTGCAATGAGTAGTTGCCAGCCAGGGGCCAAGTGTTGGCCGACTTACAATTGTGGGATGTGGCGGGCCAGCGATCTAAGCGATCTTGCAACATTGTGTTTGATACTCGCGACTATTCGACCATTCAGTGGGGCGAGCTTAAATTAAAAATTGTGTCTTGATTATGAGCCGGTCTAAGTCAGAGATCAACGGTAATTGCTATGACTTAATGTGGGTGTGGAAACCGGCAGTCTGAATATCAATTCAATATTTTATTTATTGATCAACCTGTTAAATCTATACATTCAGATGCATATATAGAGTTTGGATGCCATTCATAAGTCATACTGAAAGCCATATCTTTCAATTTATTTGCCAGGAATATGGATAGTACTTCATGGATATACATAAAAAAAAAAAACTGTATATAATTCTATCCAAAATATATACATATTAACTCAACTAAAATTAAACATCTAATATTACAGAAAAACTGCATTTTATATATAAATATTCTATAATTGTCATTGAAATCCTCAAATCGATCTTATTATGGCCACATCTAATAAATTTTCAAAAGATTCCGACCCCGTATCAAATTGTCAAATATTTTCCATCGGATATTCCGTCATGGACTGCATCTTGATTTTATTATTTTTATTTTCCACTGACCCACTGGATTATACGACCAAGTTTCCATCGCCTTCCATGCGTGGCATCATTAATTAGGCGGCATTACTGCAGAGGATCGCCAACGCATCGGATCCGATCGGATGATGGACCAATGATTAATCTCAATATCTTTTTGTCTAAGGCACACGCTAAACTGCATTTTCGATAATTTATCAATCCGAATGTTTTTCTCTCCATTGGTGGGGCCCTAAAAATTGTTTTGTCTGTTTATTAATTAGGACCCAAGCCGTCGGCGCAGAGTGGGCGTGGTGCGATGAGCGACCGTCTCCTCCTAATGATCGGAAGTTTGACACGTGTCGGCCGGGGATTACGGCGTGGGCCTCGATGTTTCTGTTTTTTGTTTTTCTGACCACAAGCTACGTGGGCCGAGAGACCCCTGCAATTATTGCGTGAATATGTTAATTGAAATTTGTTCATGCAGCCATGAAAAAACATTTCACCAACTTAATCGCGAGCTGGCTACCTCAGGAAGTCTGTGATCAGCTCTCGAGTATGCGGGCACTTAGACTCCCCCAGACTCCCCTCGAAATAATTCGCTGCGATCAGCCAGCCATCGATCGATCGTCTGTCGCTCTGTTGGTCTGTCGATCTGTCCATTTCGGCTGGTCTGCAATCTCTGCAATGTTGCCTGTCTCGAGTGATCAATTAATTTTTGGCCAAAGTTGGCTATTAATTTGCATGCGCTTTTCATACTCTTTCCAAAAGGTATGCTAAGTAATACAAAATTTAGATAAACTCTCTATGGAGAAGCTTTATAGAAATGTTTCTTTCTAGTGCATAAGAATCGGAGTCCTCCTTAATGAGGTATTCCTAAATAATTATTATCCTCAAGTGGTCTATAGTAGCCTCCTATCCAGGGTATAAAATGCATCGATCTTTGCAAATCAAACTCCTTTATTGTAGTGTTTGTTGTGGTCAATCGCTTTGGCGATCGGACAGCGCACAGGTTGTCTGGCCGAGTGCCTTTTGGCTGGCCGGTGGGTTCCATTTGAAACTATTTTAAAAGTCTACAAATTGCCTGTCTAACGTCGATCGTCCAGATCGTGGCCGTCAGTCAGTCAGCCAGTTGGTCGATTGCATAGCTTGGATCTGACCTCGTCTTTGGGGCTTTTTGTTTGGAAAGGCGAGCTGAAGGTAGACCGGAGTGATCGGACCAGCTGAAGTATCATTTCGCCACCGACATAATTGGGGGTTTTTGCGGGGATAACTCATTGAGAGAAACAAACAGACGGCGGGAGAACTTTGACAAGTGCTTGTAGCATTAGATACATTAACATTTCTATATGTAGGCACATCAATTTATTATTATTTTTGTATCTGTCTGAGCTTGGCAGCGATTTAATTCGAGCGGCACCGGAAATAATAAATTAATAATAATTCATTTTGCTTATTTGAATAAGTGGACTTGTGTTGTGGCTGCAGAGATGAATCAGTTTGGCCCACCTGTCAGAGAAATGTTGATTCATAATAGAATCAGCTTTTTCCCGCAAACATCTCTTGGCGGAACTGAACTGCTCTTCCTCCGAAAGATCACCGGGGCGTATGAGTAATCTGGAGGGGCACTTCACGTGTTTCAAATGCAAATTTTACGCTCTTTCATTCATAAAATCACCAAACTCGAAAAAAACCCAAAATCCACAAGCCGATACACTGATGCAGAAACAGTTTCATAACCGGTTAACCGGTTTGGTAATTCTCGGCAACGGCATTTTGAATCGAAAACGATCGAAAACAAGCACACAAAATCTTTAAAGATTTTGTGCCTTTTTTACTACAGCAGCCGCGATTACCTGACTTGGCTTACGAACTATGCAAATTCAGCTAACAGTCTGCCATGTGGGCAGCAGTCGAACGAAAACTGTGACTGCGTCAGATTTTATGAATGAAACTCGGAGTGGAGGTGACAACGCTGAATGAGTTGAGCAGCGGATGTGCCTAATTAACATTGCTGATTACATTTTGTGTGTTATTAATTAGAAATACTCCAATGCTCATATATATGTACGTACATATATTCAGTCGGGTCTGTATATTGGATTTGCATTATAATGAGCGAAAGGCAGGCAGTGATGAGCAGATCCAGTAGTTCATTTTTATAGATTTGTTGGATTAATCTTATTCGTATCGAAGAATGTCTTTCTTTTCTCATATTTCTTTCATAAATATTTTTAATACTTTTGTGACCAGCTTATATAGTAAGGGTATACCTTTTAGCGCATTTTCCCAAATGTTGCATCCCTGAAGTTGCCAAGTTCCCTGTTCTCAGCCTTCAACGGTCTTGTATTGGCCTCACTTTTGTGGGCCTTTTTCCGTTGCCTTTCTGCTACTGTTAAACGCAAAATTTATGAACAATTTTCAAAAGAAGTCACGCGTTAAATGTACGACACGAACTCACGCGACATTCCCAGGGGCGGAGGATGGAGAGGGCTACGATCCTCACCTGAGGGGGATCTCAAAGAGGCCGGAGGATGCGGTAGATGATTTCGTTAACGCATTTGGGTCTGAGAGCAGCGCGAAACTGGCTGGGCTGGCACACAGCCTGGTTGGCCTTTTGTATTGCGCCTTGTAATATATTTTATTAACAATAAAATGTTAAGTGCCACAAGGAAGGGATCGGGCATGGGGAGAAGAGGATCGAGTCTCTTCCTCAGATTTCAAGCCTTCATGCTGAGTCCAAGCTACTGTGCTGTTAAAATAAAAAAAATAACTCGAAAAATCTGAGAAAAAAGAAAAGAAGATAAACTGCGTGCGCACATATAATCGCGCCATGAATCAAAATCACACCAGTTGGCTATATATAGATATCCGGCTAGCTGCAACAGCTACGTGCTGAGCTAACGAGGGCAAAGCTCGTAAGAGGACCCGGCCACTGCAGTTCTAGCTCTCTCCACTCCAAGTGCCACCTGTGCGAACTTGGGCCAGGACTTGGAGTCACAGAGTGCACCATGCAAATGCCACAAACTGCCACGTTAGATGCTAGCAGCGAAGAGGCAATTACCCTTACTGAAAAATCCTTAAGGAGGTCCTCTTCTAACGATGGTGGCTTTAAATAATAACAAATAATATTTTTTGCCCATTAAGTTTTTCTGTAATTAAAGTCAAAAGCTACCTTTCTGGCCAACTAACGTGCTCTGTGGAAGGGAATTGCAAGAACTGCAGAACAAGAACTGCAGCCTAAACCAGTTCCCAGTTTTTTGACATATGCAGAATGCCTCCTCCGAACAAATCGAATTTGGTGGTGCCACTGTGGTGGTGCTGAAGTGCTTCTGTGGTGCTGCTGCCACCCACAATTGGTCAACAAATAGCGGTCACAATTAACCGTACGATGCAAATGCGTCCCGGGACATTGACAATGCCCAAAAAGGGTGAATACTGATGATGATGACGATGCAAGGGGATGGACCCTGGATTCCAGACGATTGCAGGGCGACTGGCTCTCTGTCAGCATCATCAGTGGGGCATTTATCTTGCACCCGCTACACAGGACAGGGGGGAGAAGAGCCGGCCCATCGAGTTTGGACCCCAAAGAATTGGACCCCAAGCTCAGGAGAAGCAACAGCAGGTGATCAGTCCTGCAAAGGAGACCACACAACATTTGCCATGTGCCTGGTCATTTATCTATTTCGGATTTATCATTGATTAATCGGCCGGCGGCAGTCGGAGATGCCAGTAGTCTGAAGTCGGTAGCCAGAAGTCTGCCCAATCCGATCCACCAACCCGTCCCAGTCGAAGTTAAGGCCACAGACTAGGCCTAATCGTCGGCATATTTGCATATGCCACTTTATATAGCAAATGGTCTAGTCAATGATCGTTAAGCCGACTTTTGACTTGTGATACTCTTTAAACGGGTTGGCGATATATTGCCAGGGCTTTTGCTAAACTTTCCAAAAACTATTTGGCATGATTATTCCTACTTTACCATAGAGGTGAAGTTTTTAAGATGTCTGAGAACAAACTCATTTAAAAGACCGTCCTCTTTAGCTATGATTTTGAAAGAGCATTTTGGTTTCCAACTACTGAGCCTTTACATTTTTATGGTCCATGTTTTTGGGTCCTCCCCGAATGCATTTATGTTTGTCATAGATCCCAGCTCAATTAGCACACCGGGAGACAGCCAGATGGAGCGACTGCACCTGTGTTCGTGCGGTTTATGGAGTACATTCCTTATCGCCGGAGGCCGGAGCAGGAGCACGTGTTAAATGATCCGCTAATTGGGCACAGTGGCCGGCTTCTGGCCACATCATTCGCCATGGCCCGAAGGGCCGCTCCAGCTGCCATTCCGATTTTGACTTGTGACCAATCAGTTTTCGTGCTGGCTGTCAGCGGCTTTTGGCCACGGTGGCTGCTGACCCTGTTCTCGCTTAATCCTGTCAAGCTGTTAAATTAATTTCTGTGCCTCCGAGTGGAGGATACGAGACAACATAGTATGTAAATGCCATATGCGGAATGGCAATCGGTTGTTGCCCTGCCCCCAAGTGCTGCCATTCCTGCAGCAGCTCTACTCATTCAATTTTCCCAGTCGGTCGGACGGTCGGTCGGTGGGACGGGGTGCCGGGAGCCGGGAGACGGTCCGTCGGTCGGTCCAGTTTTCCTGGCCACCACTGGTCGGACCACTGGAGCACTGGCAAAGTGTTATAATCCATCATCGTAATCAACGCAAAAAGTTGATAATTGTGCCTGCCCGGTCGAGCCGAGTTGCCTCACTCTCTGTTTCGGCCAAATAACTGTAACTAATGGAAATTGTAACACTTTGGCAATGTTTTTTAAAAATGCAAAAATTACAACCTCATTCGGTCTCGCTCCGTCGCCTATCCTCGACCCATCCCCTGTCTGTATCTTTCGCATAAAACGTATTTATGACGCCTCGTGGGGCGTTCGAAATTGATTAGGATTAGGAACGACTGCCAAAGACAGTTATTATCCAAACTTACCTGTAGTTGTTAGGCATCAGAGGTATATTTGTTTTGAAATATTTTTGATAATCCCTTTTACCGAAGTAACATTAATCGTGGATATCTTTGGGCTATGGTTGATATCTTAAACCGGAACTCGACTACTTTTATTCAATATAAATATATTTATACCAGGTATCTGAAAGTCGAAAATCGAATAAAATACAAAATTAATTTACTCAGATATTACCTGTAGACGTTGAGTGGAGTTGGCCACGCATTTAAGCCAAATTATCAGGCCATATAATGCCCGACTCCCCAATCGCGATATCCGGCCAGTCGATCCATCAAGATATTGGCTTGGCCCGGGAGACACGTGACTCCGAGTTGCCACAAATTAGAGCTTGACAAACGCTCCGCCGCAAACATTCTCACGCAACGGCAACTGGAGAGGCTTGGCTTTTGGCTTACAGACTTGGCCATAAGTGAGACATTAAGCACAGTTTGCGGTCGGCTTGAACTTCGACCCAGGCCATATTTGCGCAACTGGTGGGGCGGCATGGAGGAGGGAGTAGAGGCACAATGGGGTACAGAGTATATGACCACGGCATCATTAGGAGTGGAAAACATTTGGCCAGGCACGACCCAAGGCGCTTGATTAATTGCGTTTAGTGCAGAATTTGACTTTTTTGTTGCTCAAATTGCAATGCACCGCCGTCCGAGGGGCTGAGACTTTTTAGCCAGAGTAATTACCATGCCAGCCCCGAACTCCACAATAGACCCGACTCAGTTTCGCCACTCGATTCTATTCCAAAATGCACTTAATATGGAATTTCAAGTTCAATCATGGCCTTTGCATTTCGTATATGCCAGCTGATAGCCAATAGAGCATTTAGCCATTTAGTCCGGCTGTTAAAAATCTATTTGATCTAACCGTTTGCTTGTCCGCCGGATGATGTCATCTGATGCCCCAGAGATCAAAGACTGTCAGATTGGCAAATCTTTGTACGAAATGTTATGTTGCCCGCTAATTTCTACTTTAACTAATTGAATTATTTATGTTCCAGCCTTGCCATTCACGACTGTAGAAACACTGGGGAAAAGAACTGTTTGTACTTCAAATAAGCTTAAGATTATAGCCACATTTTTTAGCCATAAAGTCGTGGCATTTTTCGCAGAGTGTATTTACAAAGTGGCTTAACGATTTGCACACCATTTTTGGCTGTGCGTCGTCTGCGTTTCACAGTCAATTTGCATATGTCGATTGTCGTTTTGTTTTTTCATTTCAAGTTGCAAGTTGGCTGGCATTTTGCCTCAAATGCAGCCTGCTGCCTGCTGCTGGTGATGGTGCTGCTGATATCCGATGCTGGCCAGATCTGTGGCCAAATTATGTCGTTATTTGTGCCATTTTTGGCAAACGCCCCCTCCGATCCATCGTCCATGATAAATTTCGTGTACTTAGAGCTCCTCTCGGTCCGACTGTCAAGGAGTATGTCAATTGCCTCGCTAATGGCTGCCAATGGAGTCGAGGCTGTAAAATCCTCTTAAAGTGTTGTAAACGATGCTCGAGCGACGGCTAACGAGCCGAGTCGAATTCGAGCCGTCGAAGCCGCGGAGATCGTGGCATTTATCATAAATTTCATGGCACTCATTCTCATAACTGAACAGCAGAAATTCCAGAGGGAAGAGTGATTCACGGGGAGGTTTCATTGCCGTGTCCCAAGGCAATAGGAAGCAGCAAAGTGCAACAATTGAATAGATAATAACTCACGCCCCACCTACCCACCCACCCATCGGTGCCAACCCGTCGGCCAAGCCAACATAATAACCAAAATACTAGCCACAAGCCACTGACCGTTGACCACAAATGCAACAAGGGGCATAAAGATTTGTGGCATCATGCGGCTCCACAAAATAAAATACTCTTTCCTTTGAATTTTATTTTCAAGAGTCTTTAAATTTAAATGAATTATTATTTATATAGTGGACTCTGCAAGAAGTGTCTTTGATATTAGAAATCTAAAAATAGTTTTATTCCAGCAGATGTTACGAATAATTGCTTATGGAGTACTTCTCTTGAATTGCTATTAAAATGATTTTTATAACTAATACCCTCTTAGATTATAAAAAACACTTTCAAAGTTCTCCCAAAAATGGAAATACCCTTCTCGAAAAGCTCAAATAACACAACAACAAGGCCTGTTACTGTTTGGAGCCGGCGCTGTCATATTCAAATTGCTAATATGATTGGTGTTTACAGATTAGAAAACAAATATTTCACAAATATTACCACTAATAATTCTGCCATGTAAACATGACCAGAGGAGCACCAGAGCAGAGACCACGATCGGCGTCATTATCATCTCCGTGATGATCACATGCCGCATGATGGGGCACTATAAATGCAGCAAGTGTGGCGATAACCTTTTGACTCTGGCCGGGGCCCGAAGTGGGGAAGGGACTGCACTGGCCCGGACTGCACTGGACTGGCTTTCGTTTTGTGCTAGTGCAAAACTGACAAATTGAATGAATAAAAGAGCAACAAGTGGTCTTCTGGCCGGCCCCGACCGTGCCGGGTCTGGTTAAACATTTTGAATGAAAACGCCGCTGCCACAGCCGCAGCCAAGTCTGCCAGATTCGGATTCAGAGCCGGGGCATGTGGCATGTAGCTAGCTGTGGCGGCCGAGGCGCAAAAACATAAATCGAAACACTTGCTGCGTAGACCTACACCGTCTGAAAAATGGATAGACCCAACAAATCTAATAGCAATTCTAGGATATATCCTGCAAAATATCGTAAAAATATTTAGGAAATCAAAGTCAGGGGTCTGTTTTTGCCCTAACAAGTTTTAAATAACGTGAACATGGTCCTATTCTTTTTTGTTAGTGTAAACACCACTTCCCTTAGCTCCTTGCCACAGTTGCAACCGCCCACCGATGTCTTAGCGAACTGTGTTGGTTTGCCCATTTGGTGGTTGTGTTGCTTCGGTAGGTGTTGCCTCGAACTCAGTCTGCTTGCCACACTCCTCTCCCGAAACAAAAAAATAAATAAAAAATAAAATAAAACTCATTGCAGCCCAGGCGTTCAAAGCCTGGAAATGAAGTCGAAAATTGCAATTCCAAAATGTTTGCCCTCGGCGAAAAAACCGGGCAACAACAAAAGTGGAGTGCAGTACATTGGAGTGGTCAGTCATGTGGCATCTATTCATTTCTGCGGATCCGTAAACGTAGCCGCACACATGTGGCCATATGGTCCTCGGAATAGAGCTCTTCCTGCCTTTCGGCCTGCCTGGATTCGTTGTAATGTTTTTCTGCGGAGTGTGTCGTTTAATGCGTGGCCGCCTCGCGAGGCGCTTTATTAATTCACTCGACGGTTGTTTAATATTTTTACCTCCTGAGTATACACTATCTTTCAGTGGGCATTTGTCTAAAACTCAAATATCTTAATAAAGGGGTTTGCAGTTACATGAAAGCATTAAAAGTTTTTGAGGCAAGAAGTCGTATGGGACAAAATATAAAGTTTCGAAATGCAAAAGATTTCGGTTTTAACTTTAGACTAATCATATCGGAAAAAAGTCTTACATTTTGAACTAAATATTGAACAAAATGTTAACTTAATTATTTTATTATAGGGAATTGATTTATCGACCTTTTATATGAATATTTCTCTTTTTTTTGCATTTATGTGTCTTTTGTTGCGGGTGCGGGTTTTGTGCATTGGTTGTAGTTCTTTTTTTTTTTGTTTGTTTCGTTTCGTTTATGGCATAAATCGGCCCCAGGTGTCTTGGCCAGCATTTCCCACGGATTAGTGCATAAATAAAGGAGGTCAGAGCGGCCCCAGAGTTAACTAGATATTTCAAATGTTGTGGTGCACAGAGGTCGTCCTGCCTATCTCCCCATTCTGCCAATCCTCCCTGCCTTTTGGCCTTTTTTTATTTTCACCCCTCCGGTTGACGCACCTTTTCCTTTTGGCAATCTCGGAGAATTGCTTTATTAGTTCACGTCGATCGGTAGAACGTCTTCATTTCACTGCTTTGTGGTCCAAGGTGGTCCTTAGGCATTTCCTTTAGCTCATTAACACCCCCTGAAAAATAAGGATAGAGCCTTCTTCGATGGAGCCACACGCAGCGGTTCTCACGCTGAAAAAACAAAAGCAACCGTCCGGAGTTCAATTTAAGATTAGCAACAGTTAACACACAAAGGAATTGGCAGAAAGGGACCCAGGAACCGGGATCTCATAATGATAATGCCTTTAATAACAGCGGTCAGTGGTCCTGCGAAAGGACCACACCAAAAGCTGATAAGATGGCCAAGTGAGCGGTCTGCTGCGTGCTGGCCAAGATCCCTTAATCGATAATCGCGCATTAAGCATTAAGCATTAAGCGTGCGTAAGTCACGTCACACAGCGAAAACTGAATCGGGCGCACCAAGGGGTTAAGGGACCTCGGGAGAGCCCCGAGGAGCAGAATAAAGATCATCCGCAGATGCTGCATCGACGGATCGGAGGATCGGTGGATCGGGAAGACCTTGCCCTGGGTGCGATCGCGATAAGCGCGACTTTTGCCTCGGTACGTGCTAAACCCTCGGGCTGCGATCATTTTAATTATACCCCATATCGGCCCAGCTGGCCACGCCCTCCAGGCCGATACTGCCCGCACTCTTCCCGCGCCCGCACCCCGTCTGCCGCGCTTCGGGGCCGGGGTCAAGCAACGCAAATTACAGGCTGGGTCAATGTTTGTTTTAGCCAACCATAAATACTTAATTTGGCCAACGGTTTCGAGCTGACGAAAGCTTTGGCAAAAAATAAAACAAGGAAAGAAAAGAAAGGTAAGAATCTTCCATCAGGCCGAAGCTTAAAGTACTCTTAAAAGATAAGACTCATAAAATACTGGAATTATAATCAGTCAGCACCCGGAAAAAGGGACTAATATGTTAGAGGTTTTGTAAAATATTCTTTTAAAACTCTCAAGGCAAAAACTCTCTTATCAGAAATACCCAATGGATACATTGTATTTTTCGAAGAGTATGCTTACGATACGTCCTTCAAACTCTTTCTTGGCTTGATAAAGTCATCGAGAGAAAAAATTGGACGTCAATTACCAGAGGGTCATAAGCTTACATGAAAATAAAATAATAAGAAACAAAATGTGGCACGGGGAATTTAATAATTTTTTCGAACGACAACACAGATGCTGTATGGAGAAAGGGCTTCGGGTGGATAAGGCCCACTAGTCTTCGTCGTCTCCGGAATCATGGTTGGAAGTTGGAGCTGAGGCATCCACCTCCAGATAGTCGTGGACCAGCTGACAGATATTCTCCGAGGCCTCGGAAAAGTTTCCCTCTTCGAGCCCCTCACCCACGTAGTGGTAAACGAAGGCCCGCTTCTGATACAGTTTGTCGAACTTGTTCACCAGCCGGCACCAGGCTATCCGAATATTGGTGTTGTTCGATATGGCCACGCAGGCGCGATTGGTGGGCGCCAGATCACCGCCAGGAACATATATCGGCGGCATACCGCAGACTCCTATTTTGAAGCCAGTTGGCGACCAGTCCACGAACCGAAACGACTTTGTCCGCTTAATGTTCTCCAGCGCCGTATTGATCTCATTGGCAGCGATTTCCCCGCGATACAGCAGGACGCACGACATGTATTTGCCGTGCGAGGGGTTGCACCTGACCATCTGGTTGCTCATCTGGAAGCACTGTCCCGTCAGCTGGGCGGTCGACATGTTGACGAACTGGGAGTGGGAGATGGGCACCAGAGGCGCGTAGTTGATGAGAGGGTAGTGGATCCGCGGGTACGGCACCAAGTTCGTCTGGAGCTCCTGGAAGCTAACGCTGGACCCTCCGCCGAATCGCTGCGATGCTGTAAATCCGGAAACCACTTGACCAATAATCCGGTTCAGATTCGTATATGTGGGGGCGGGGACATTCAGGGTGTTGGCGCAGATATCGTAGAGAGCCTCGTTGTCCACTATGAAGGAGACATCCGCACAGTCCATTGAAAAGTGGGCGGCCAACAAGGCGTTGTACGGCTCAACGATCACTGGGGATATCCTGGCAAATAAAAACAGATATTTTAACAATATATAATAATATACCTTTTAAAATATTTGGTATTTTATTGAATAAATTAACAGTATGCATTCATACGAAAAGTACATACAACCTATTACTCAAAGACATGATAAGATAATTTTCTTATCATTCATATCGGTTTTTTTATCTGTGTATCGAAAAATAAAGAAACCCAAGCAAATCCTAATAATAAGTTTCGACTTACGAAGGCGATGGATAGACCAGAAACTCTATAACCGTCATTTTCCTGCCAAAATCATCCAAAAGTTTTTCCATTATTCGAGTACCCAGACCGGACCCTGATCCGCCACCAATGGCTCGAAAAACAAGAAAGCCTCGCAGATTCCGGCAGCGATCGGCCACCCGGCGAATCGCATTCATGGAGCGCTCTAGAAGCTCACTGGCCATCAAATTATAGCCCCTGGCGAAGTTACTGCCACTGTCGTCCTTGCCCGAGATAAGGGTATCTGGATGGAAAAGATTTCGGTAGGCGCCAGTGCGGATTTCGTCTGAAAAAGACAGTTGAGATGCCAAAGCCAAAAAAAATAAAGGATTCGAATGGATTACCGATAACCGTGGGCTCGGTGTCGATCATGACAATTCGAGGCTGGACACACGTGTTTGCGCTGGTGAATTCGAAGAATGTGAGGAACGCATCATCGATGGGCCTTTGAATCACTCTTCCATTGGCCAAGATGCCATGTTCCAAGCAGTAGAGCTCCCAACAGGCGTTGGCTATCTGGACACCGGCTTGGCCGATGTGAATCTGGATGATCTCGCCCTTTCCAGCCATGTATCATCTCTTAAACTTTACAGATAATTTCGTAAAAATAATATTTGCAAAACAATTAAAATTTTTATGTCATTGACAAGGCAAACTATGAAGACTCAGTCAAATCGTTTCAAGTACATAACATAGATTTATTGTCCGCGCGCGGATTAATCAGTTTTCAAAGCGGTAGACATACATAGGTAGATACAATTTATTTAGATATACAGATGCTTCTTAGAGTTAGTTAGGTAGTTCCGTGCTCGAATACGTAAGTGGACTACTGGTCCATGGCCATTGTAAATTGGAATGTGAGACATGACTAAGTGATTTGGTTATAGAGCTACATATTTAGATCCACAAAAATGTCATCTGTTGGTATATATATACAGATCAGTGTATAATACAAAAGCAGTCGCAGGGTCAGGCAATGTAAGTAATTTACAAAACTAAAACAAAAACACGATTAAGTAAAATCAACACATTCTGGATTTGGGAGTTCAAGGACTAGAGAAGTTTCCAAGTTTATACAATCGTTCTCAAATAAATAGAGCAGTGCGTTTTACAACTACAAGATTCTGAATACTTGGATCTGGTAAAGTTTGAAATGGCGATTTTTCATAATTTTTGACTAGAATTTATGTTTTTGTTATACTTTTTCATACATTTTTTATAAATATGCTGGTATAATTGAAAATTAGCCTCCTATAATCTTAAAACGCACTTTCTATATCTTGTTATGTTGAATTTTTGTTCTGATGCTTTTTCTTTTTAAGGGCCTTTTTGTTAGTAACCTTCTAAAGAAGAGACTGTTCTATCAGGATACGCTCAAAGCCAGGCGGGGGACCGTGCGAAAAGTTATCCAAGATAATGTCCAGAATGGCGCCATTTCCCACTGGAATAGATAACATCGATTTATATTCAAACATATTTGAGAAATCAAAAACCTCACCATAAATGACGGGAAACAATGCTGCTCCCCGTACATTTCTGAAGGGAACTTCCAGGTTTTTTCCGTTGAAGTAGAAATTCAACTCCACATGATCAAAGGCCACGCCCACAATATCACCTTCGTCTGGATAATCCCGTTTCGGTGATGTAATTAAGGTGTCGCCGATGCTATCCTCCGGTGGAGCAACTCCCGTAGTCATCAACAGATCCTCCTGCTGCAGATCTTCTATGGCGATGAGTCCTGCCGCTCTAGCAGCGCTGCTGTTCAGGATTCCGTTGGATGTCTTAGATGGCTGGGTGGTGCATGCTGCAGGCACCACCACTTGGAACTCTTCTTGGTCGTTGTGGCGGGTGGCGTTGTCGGAACACAAGCACCAGGACTCGCGGTCTCCGCCACCGCACTTCCGGCTGAGATCCGTTTGTCGAGTGGCCACTCCCACGGACCAACTGCCACCCTGCTGAATTTTAACTTCAAAGTAGGATTTGGACTGGACCAAGGGAGCCGTAGCCAGGACACCTCCCGTTCCTGTTACGCGCAGCTGGTGTGACAGCAGGATCACGTCTGGACCTGGTGAGCGAAAAAGGAGGTAATTATTTTACTATTAATATTGTTTAAGCTCTAAGATTAGTTGTTAAAGAATTATTAATCGACCTTAAAAACATGCATAATTTGAAAATATTGACTTCTCAAAGACTGGGGAAATTTCGTGTCGGTAGGAAACGGAAATGGCTCCATGTTGCGATATTGGTATTTCATTTAAATATGGAGTCATTCCGTGGTGACGTTTAAGCCGCACCGTTATCTATTATTTATAATATTTTCTAAAAAACACTAGTGTTTTTATTTTTAAATTTTACCCATATGCGCTGCGTCAAGATGGACTTCGGGTTCATGGCTTCTGGCAGCTGCCGCAGGTTTTCGTAACTGTCCTCCGTTGAGACAGGTGCGTAGGCAGCAGAACATTTCGAGCGGCTTTTCGATTTTATAAGTAAGCCGCAAAGAATAAATATTTTGCAGAGAGTGTTAATTTTCTGCCGTTTACCTGGCTTTGTTTTTGTTTTAGGTTCGCGTTGCCAAAGGTGAGGTGAAATAGCGCCCTCTAGGGTAACAAATCTTGGTAACACTACTGTCTACTTGTCTGGTGTTGCCAACTCAAATTTTGAATACGGAGTAAGGGTCATACTATTAGTATTAAACTTCAAACATAGGTGGCTAACTACAAGATTTTTTCATTTGAAAATTGAATATAAAAAGAAATAAGTTTATATTAAATTTTTCCACATTTTAATTTAAATTTTCCATTTATTGTCCATCTTTATTTTGGGGTAGGGGGATAGAGAATTGATCTACAAATCGATTAAGAGAATAAGAATTAAGAATGTAATGGAAATTAAGGAAGAGATATAGCTATCGAGGGGGCCAATTGGCCATGCGAGCCATTTTCATAATGTTTAATGGGGACCCCAAGGAATTTTGGCGAAAAATCCAGAAAATATTTTGCCCCTAGATTTTGATGCAGAATGATGGAGAATCAATCATCAAATCGATTATGGTATTCCGCTCAAGAATCGAATAAAAATTGGCAAAGATATAGCCATCGTGGGAGGCCATATTGTCCATTCACGTACTTTCCAGAATTTCTGAAGGGGATATCCCAGAAATTTAGCAAAAAATCGAAAAAATATTTCGTTCTCAGATTTTGATGCAGAATGATGGAAAATTAATCTACAAATCGTTTAAGGTATTCCGCTCAAGAATCGGATAGATATTGGCCAAGATATAGCCATCGTGGGAGGCCATATTGTCCATCCACGTACTTTCCAGAATTTCTGAAGGGGATACCCCAGAAAATGTAGCAAAAAATCGAAAAAATATTTCGTTCTCAGATTTTGATGCAGAATGGTGGAAAATCAATCTACAAATCGTTTAAGGTATTCCGCTCAAGAATCGGATAGAAATTGGCCAAGATATAGCCATCGTGGGAGGCCATATTGTCCATCCACGTACTTTCCAGAATTTCTGAAGGGGATATCCCAGAAAATATAGCAAAAAATCGACAAAATATTTCGTTCTCAGATTTTGATGCAGAATGATGGAAAATCAATCTACAAATCGTTTAAGGTATTCCGTTCAAGAATCGGATAGAAATTGGCCAAGATATAGCCATCGTGGGAGGCCATATTGTCCATTCACGTACTTTCCAGAATTTCTGAAGGGGATACCCCAGAAAATTTAGCAAAAAATCGAAAAAATATTTCGTTCTCAGATTTTGATGCAGAATGGTGGAAAATCAATCTACAAATCGTTTAAGGTATTCCGCTCAAGAATCGAATAAAAATTGGCCAAGATATAGCCATCGTGGGAGGCCATATTGTCCATTCACGTACTTTCCAGAATTTCTGAAGGGGATACCCCAGAAAATTTAGCAAAAAATCGAAAAAATATTTCGTTCTCAGATTTTGATGCAGAATGGTGGAAAATCAATCTACAAATCGTTTAAGGTATTCCGCTCAAGAATCGAATAAAAATTGGCCAAGATATAGCCATCGTGGGAGGCCATATTGTCCATTCACGTACTATCCAGAATTTCTGAAGGGGATACCCCAGAAAATTTAGCAAAAAATCGAAAAAATATTTCGTTCTCAGATTTTGATGCAGAATGGTGGAAAATCAATCTACAAATCGTTTAAGGTATTCCGCTCAAGAATCGAATAAAAATTGGCCAAGATATAGCCATCGTGGGAGGCCATATTGTCCATTCACGTACTTTCCAGAATTTGTGAAGGGGATACCCCAGAAAATTTAGCAAAAAATCGAAAAAATATTTCGTTCTCAGATTTTGATGCAGAATGATGAAAAATCAATCTACAAATCGTTTAAGGTATTCCGCTCAATTCCGCCGAATCGGATAGAAATTGGCCAAGATATAGCCATCGTGGGAGGCCATATTGCCCTTCCATGCACTTTTCAGAAATTTTGACGGGGATCCATCAGAAAATTTGACGAAAACCCAAAAATTATTTGGTTCCTAGATTTTGATGCAGAATGATGGAGAATCGATCTACAAATCGACTAAGATAATCCATTCAAGAATCTGATAGAAACTGGCAAAGATATAGTCATCCCGGGGCAGCCAAGTTGTCCTTCCATGCATTTTTATAATTTTTAATAGGGACCCCACAAAACTTTAACGAAAAATTAAAAAAATATTTTGTTCCTAGATTTTGATGCAGAATGATGGAAAATCAATTGAAACAAATCGATTAAGGTATTCCGCTTATGAATGTGATGGAAACTGGCGGAGATATAGCCATCGCGGGCGGCGAAGTTGTCCTTCCCGCCACTTTCAGAGTTTTTAATGAGGACGAAAAATTTTGGCGTAAAATCAAAAAAATATTTTGTTCCTAGATTTTGATGCTGAATGATGGAGACTCGATCTACAAATCGATTAAGGTATTCCTCTCAAGAATCTAGAGTTTCTTTAGAATGGAAACTGTCAAAGATAACGCCGTGGCGGAGCCGGATTGTCCTTCCATGCATTTTTAAAAAGTTTGAATGGGAATATTTTTAAGGCAATTTTTAGTTATTCGGTTTAATGCCGTTTATTTTTTAATAAAAAGTTCATTTCTGCTTATACATCCATTATTCCTCGGCGCACTTGTCCCAGTTAGCCACCATCTGGCGATACAGATTCGAGACACTAGCGCTCTTGTGGCACACTGTGCCGCCCCCGCGGTTCAGCTGGCCCTGCTGTCGGTTTATGTCGCCCACGCAGATCCAGTCGCCACCGCCTACGCGCCAGCGGTAAATGAGGATGCCCGTGGGACGGGATACCGCCCACTTGGAGTGATCCTGGGTGGTCTTGAAGTTCACCGAGAGTTGCTCATTGGCGATGGCTTCCACATTAAGGATCTTATCCTTCTTTTCGCAGCTGTTTGGCAGATTGCCGGTGCCATCGCGCCACGCCTCCACAAACAGGCTAACGTCCAAGACAGGGGCCACCACATCAGCATAGAGCTCCACATTAGCTCGCCCACTTTTGCCGAACAGGTGGAACTTCTTGCCGTCCAAGCTGCGCACCTCTACATCCTTTTGAAAAGGAGACTCAGTGCGCCACTGGCCGTGCAGGGCGCGTTCCAGACTCGGGAAGAGTTCGTCGGAGTTTGCGAAGAGGGGGTTCCGTTGGTAGTAGAAGTGAGGCTCGTTATAGACCAGCACCTGGCCCACCTTCTCTAGATCCTCCGCCTTCAGCGTGACACAGAGCATGCTCTGGGCGTATTGCTCCCCTGTGGTAGGATACGAGTAGTCGGGTACAGTGGGAAATCCGGGCACTGAGTGCACCAGCCAGATGGCAGTCTCCCCATCACTGGCCACCACTCCCTTGGCGTGTCCTCCCGTACTGAAAACAGTGCCGTTCGGCTGCTGATCATTATAGACGGCCAGCAGGGTGTGGTTGGGATCGGCATTTATGGGGTTTAGAGTCTGGGCAGGCAGAGATTCGGGGTCGTTAATCCTCTTGCCAGACAACTGCCAAGTGCTGTAGCTCTGGCTGGTCAAGTACAAGTATCGCAGTCCAGTGGTGTCCTTTCCCAAATCGTTGTGCTGGTAGTGCTTGGGCAACTTGTACAAGTGCCACCTGTAGTCAAAAATACATTTTTAATTTTAAATTATCAACTCAACCGAATATTATTTCTAAATTGGAGGTCAAGTAAAGTGCACTGATAATCATCTTGATAGAAATATGAAACCTCGTATTTGCATAGTTTAAAATATGCGAAACCCGTAAAAAGAAAGGGAGATTTACTTACCAATCTACGTCGTTCCCTTGTTCATCTTTGCAGGACACTTTTACTTTAGCTTCGCTTTGGCTCGCAAACCAAACAAGCAGCAAACCAAAGCAGAGTAACCTCATTTTACAACCTTCTTGTCGCTCTGTTGAAACTGAACTGACTAACAGATAAGTAGTCCATAGCAATACACAGCTCGGCTCATACAGGGTGTCTCAGAAATTAAAATAAATAATATTTTAAAATATTATTTATTTTTGTTTCTCTTAAGTGCCTGCAGGTAGATTACAGGAAACAAAAGGCTAGTCCTTTTTTGTTTTTCTTTTTTCCTTCAGCTGGTTTTAAAGCAAACGACCCTTCTTCGGATCTTTTCCGTCCAGACTATCAACACATTGTCGGGTTCTGAACTACATCTCAAAGATCATTGAAACGCCACATATGGCGATAAGCAATTGAATTGAACTAATTCGCTTTCAATTGATTTAAACGAGTGGTCAAAAATACTTTATAATATACAGAACCCGTAATTGATATATTGAAACATATAATTTATGCTACAATTTCCCCGATTGCGTGTTTTGAAATTCCCGGCCACCATAGAATTACCAAAAACCATGCCCAACGTGGGACACAAAAAAATCCCATTTCTTTACAATTACACAAAACAATTGTTAAAGTTTTTATTTATTATTTGTATTATTATTATTTTTATAATTTGTCGCCGGCTACAAATTGCGATTTGTTGTTTTTTCTCTCATTAGATACAGGGGATCTCTTTGTGCTTTCCCCGATCTTGATCGCTTGAAAATAATCTCATTATCAAATTGTATAATCTGTTCGCTGGCTGGGCTTTCCCTTTTGCTATGTATTTGAAATTGAAATAAACTGCTTGGAGATTTTAATTGAATTTAATTTGGTTTAGCTCTTATCGCTGGTTGTTGTCTGTGAAAAATGGTTCACCTTTCTCTCGGTTCGGTTCTTCGGATCTATTCCGTTCCGCCAATAATCTTTCAGTGCCAATCGGTTGGTATTGCCATATATAGTTTCACATATAACTTAACTGTACCGATTTTTATGTCTTTGGTTTCGTATGCAACAATACATTTAAACTCACAATACAATATTTTCGCTAAATATTTTTTATGTTTTTGTATTCTTTTTTTTTATAGTAGTTAATAATTTATTAATATTTTGTATGGTTTCGTTTTTTGTTTTTTTTTTCAAATATATATATAAAGAACAAGGCTGATATTTATATTTATATATATACGAGTTTTTCTGCTTTATGTAAGTTATATAATAATATTTAGCTATATGTTTTTTGTTTCATTTGCTTTGAAAAATCAATTTGTTTTTTTTTACAATATTAGCAAAAGATTTGTTCGATTTTTAAAAAGAAAGTCATATTTTGGGTTTGAAAAATTTTAAATAAATGAGCCTCAAAATAGACAATTATTTGCCATTGTTTGTAGTTTTAATATTTTTAATAATATTAATCATTATTTTCATATTATTTACTGATAAAATTTTTCTCAACTTTGAGTTATGCAAATAAAAGATGCATTTCCCGTTTGTCCTCGAGTTCGACTTCGAGTGGCTTCTGCTTAATAATTTTATTAATATCATTGTAATTTTCTTTTTTTTTACCATCGAAAATTGCTGCGCATAATTTGTGGCTGCTTTTTTTTTTATTTATATATAGTGTATATATATGTGTATATATAGTTGTAATCGGGCACGAGTTTGATATGTTTTGACGTGTGTTACCTTCATCTATCTGCTGATGTTGCAATTTCTGCCATGATATTTTTAATATTTAATATCAGTTGCGTTCCTACTTAACTCCTTATATATACTATACATATGTACGCCTGTATATAGATATGCATAGTATTATGTGTTACAAATGTACAGCGAACTTTCTCTGCTTTGCTTATATCCAGTTGAAATTGAGTGTAATGCTCCTCTAGTTGGCTCTCCCTCAAATGAGCCAAAAACTTTAAGTGGGGGAGAGAATCATATATGTATATGTAGTATAATATATGTAATTGTATAGTTGGTTTTAATTTTCTTTCAAAAATTTTCACTAATTTAAAATTCGTTTCTTCAAAGGTTTGGGTTTATCTCGTATGTGTGAGTTTGAATGAAACAATAATGAATTTATTTAACGAACAAAATATAAATGTTTATTATGTATAATTAATACCGTCAATTGAAAAGTTCTAAGGTAAGGCTACACAAAGTATATAAGCATATTGATGTTGGGGTTTATAATAGAGGTATACGATACATATACATATAAATAACTTAGAAATTAGTATTAAATTGTTTGTAATTATAATTCATTTTTAGGCAAACATAAGGCAATTAATTGGGAATTGGGAACTTAAATTAAAGAATTAATCAAATACGTAATGAAACTCTTTCGATACGGGAAACATAGCGAATACAATAAATACCAGAGAATATAACATTATGATTACTGAATTATCGCTATTTTACGGTTTACTGTCTTTCTATTACTGTTTCCACATATATACATGTTTATGTGGATATGCCTTCACTATATAAGCATATAGCCTAGGCAATAATAAGTAGGTCGATAATCTATAACTAAGCTTTCATTCAGTTATGCTTTCTTCCCCCTTTTTGGTAGCCGCTTTTCTGCCTATTACGTTTACATTATTTAAAAATTTAAAAACCACATCAAAACATATCGGATTCATTTTTATTTCTTAATAATTTTTCTTGTAAAAGTTTCTCTCGTTTTGTTCTTTATCCATTTGCTGATATGTATCTGTTGTTTTTTCTTCCTTTGTAATTGTTGTTTAGTTTTTGTTTCAAAAATGTTTTAATATATATGTGTGTGTATATATATTCATATAATGTTCCCATAATTCATATTGTTTAGTTTAGGTTTTCTGTCATTCATTCATTTTTTCTTTCTTTAGTTCTTATGTATTTTTAAAAACTACATTTTCTTATGTTGCTTCGTCTCCTGTTGTTGAGATATTCGTATTGAAATTTTTTTTCAATGTCTGCTTTCTTCAGATTTGCAAAATCTGTATACATATATACATATGTACGTCGCTTTGAAATTTAGATTAAAGAATGTTTTGGAAATCAAGCCTCAAAATGGTTTTTGGGGGCGGGGAATGAACAATCTTGCCACCGCGCTGGTTCACTTTCTTTTCTTCCTCGAATGAAAATTGCACAAGTTTTCCCTATAGATACACACACATACACAAAGTATTTTCACACATTTGCATATTAAACTTTTAAAATTTCCATTGCTTTTACGGTTGCATACTTCCAGGCGTAGTCGCCGCATCTTACTTAGGTTCTAAAAATTAATTTCGAAAATATTTGTTTCATACTTTAGCTTCTATTAACTTTTATTTTCATTATGCTTAGTTGTAGTTGTAAATATTTATGTTTACCGTCAAGGGCTTTTCTTCTCAATGTATTTTTGAAGGCGCAATTTTATGATATGCATTAGTACAATATAATTAAACATTTTCCCTTCTTACAGACTAAGACCTCAACTAATTTACTGTTTTGTGTGTGTGTATTTCGGTTGTGTATGTGTGTGTGTGTTAGGATTACAGACTTATAAGTAGACCTCTGTTCTAAGCTTCGAATTATGATTCTCAAACCAGCGCGAGGCTGGCGAAAAGATGAAATTTTGGGCAAGAGGAAAGCAAGAAATGTAATTGGACGGAATATGCATTTTATATTCGACTAAAATAAGAAAGAAAATTATATAATTAAATATGTAATGAAAAAAATTTGTAGAGAAAGGCTAAAACTTTACCAATCAATTAGGTTTTCCTCAGCTTATGTTTTTTATGTTTTCACTTAACAATTGTGTGTTTTTTTTCAAATATGCCTTTGGTATGTCTAGTCACATTTACCCTAAACTAGATATAAACATTTAAAATTAGCTGATTTACTCAAGGGTCTTTTAGTTTTTCGTCTTCTGTGTCTTTGTTTAACAAATTGTATGTAAAGTTGTAAACGTAAATTGTTAAATTAGTAAGGACAACTTTGGTAAAATGTAAAGATTTTATCCATATACGTGAATATGTACTAAAATTGATTAAAACAAGGCTGAACGAACTCTTAAACAAAATATTAGAACGTTATTATGTAAAATGCTGCTCATCATTTGTTTCACATTAACTATATATAGTTTGTTAGCCTTCAAGTTAGCTCTTTAACATTTATTGTAGTTGGTTTTTCTGCTGTTTTTTTTTTCCTTTAGTTACAATTCAAGTTGTTTTGTTTCCTCGTTTTAGGTATACATACTCGGTTTATGCTTGCTACGTAAGATGATATGCAATTGATTTTATCCTCTCGTCCTTGTTCAACCTGTCGTCCTCCACACATCTCCTCTCCTACTGATCTCTCCTCACCCTTCTGCTTTCTACCTTCCGCTTTCACTCCCCTCCCCCACTAAATCGATCGTTGGTTTAGCAAGAAATGTGATTTGATTGTTCTAGCATTTCGAAAGTTAGTTAGGAATATTATTTATTTGGAGTCCTTTTGGTTGGGGGCCCTCTAGTAAAGTTCAAGTCTTTGTAAAGGGGAACGCAGAAATTCGAAACAAAAATTGGCGAAAGAAAACATATTCTTTGGGCGGAAAGTTTAGAGTGTCCTGTGCCAGTTTCTGTTAAAGTTTCGTTAAGCTTTTTATGTTTGTTAAAAATTGTTTTTTTTTTGTCGAGTCTTCACTAGAGCGCACCTGCAACGTTCATCTCAAGTAGTAGATACGTCTTATCGAATAATTTCAAATTCACATTTAAATTTTTTTTCTTACGGCTTTAACAAATAAATTTCGAAACCAGCTTTCAGTAATCCTCAATATTAATTTAAGTTTTCACGATGACTTCGACTACTCGTTGTTATCGTTGATGGTAAATTTTCTTGTTGAGTAACATTTTGAAAATTACAATACTAGTTATACAATTATTACATTAATGCATACATTTAATTTTTTTGGTTTTGTTTCGTATTCTTCATAATTCTAGAAAGAGAGCTATTTAAAGGGCACATTCGGTTAAGCTATAATTATATATTTTCCTTTTCCATTTACTTAATTTTCACTTTATATATACTTTTTAATATTTTATTCCCATCCACGGATCTATGCTTCATGTATCAGAAACTCAGAGCTCAGAAAATTCAAGAAAGAAGGATAGAAACAAATATGAATTCAATGTTTTCAATTCCATTTGTAAGATTTGGGGATGGATGGGGATTGGAGACCTTTACAACAGAAGAAACTGAAGCATAAACGTCAAAACAAAATCAATTGACGAGCTAAAAAATATCAAACAGGAGCGAACAGGACGAACAAATTCTAATCAGCTTCCTCTACATATATATTTCTGTTTATATATAGGCTGTGTATATATATGTATTCGTTAATAGGGGCATATCGGCTGTATTGCAACTAACTTAGTTAAGTAGTTCGCTCAGCATCCGTCTATCGTGAATTGTATATTTTACTACAAGTTTTCCCATTTTCTTATTTTTGGTTTCTACTACAATCTTTTTTTGTTGCCTGTCGAAAAATTTCACTAAACTGGGTTACGGGATCTGTTATTTTCTTTCACATGTATAAATTAACATTATTTTTTTATTTTTTAATTTTTTTTTGTTTTTTTTTGTGTTTTTTGTTTTTTTTTCTTGTCTATAACTAAAGGTATAACTCCTCGCATGAATCCGTTGCATGCGGAGCGTTTCGCCCTTTCTGCGACTCAAACTCAAATGTGACTCATTAGGCTGCTATGTGACTGACCGCAGGCAGCACGTACGAGTAGATGTGGTGTTGCGGCTGCATCGGCTGCGGCTGCTGCTGCTGGTGGTGGTGCGCCTGGTGGTGCTGCAGGTGGTGGTGATGCGCCGTCGCATAATGGTGGCTCGCATTGCTGCCGGGTCAGGTTACTGTCGGCGTCATCAAGAACTGTTGCTGCTGATGGTGGTGCTGATGATGGTGGCTCAGGTGGTGGCTCAGGTGCTGCTGCTGCTGTTGCTGTGGTGCAGTTTGGTGCTGTTGCTGCTGGAGGTGGTGATGCGGTGCCGGGTGGCTATGGTGGTAATGCTGTTGCGCCGAAGCATGGTGATGTTGCTGCTGCTGATGCGCCGAGTGGTGCACTTGCGTCTGCTGCTGCATTTCCCGCTCTAGCTTTTTAGCGAGCAAATCATGCCGTGATTCCATACCCGCTCCTCTGAAAATAATTTTAAACATTGTAAAATAGTTTTGAAATTTCTAGTTAAGCTACAGTCTTTCGTGGTGCTTGGTGGCTACTCATGCTGATCTTTTTGTGACTTATAAACTCTAAGCATGCAATATAGTAAATAAATCCGATTTTTATTGAAATTTTACTCTTAAAACTAATGTAAAATTAAACTACTCTCTGAAGATAGACTATGGGAAAAGCCCACTCTCTTTTTATTTGAAAAACTATTCTTATCCTTTTAACATATAAATCGGTAATCTACCTAAAAAAGCATAGAAAATGCCTTGGAAAAAATACTTCAAAGCTTGAATTCGTAAAATAGTTTTGCTTTTTTTTTTGCTTCCGTGGATAAGCTGTTGGAGCAGTCAAGTTGGTTCGAGTTTGTGGCTATACGGGTGTGGCATGCTGCGTTAATTTTTTGCATTTTTTATAAAGTGTTTGCTGCTGCTGCATTTTCTTGCAACAAATTGAAAAATAAATTTATGTGGTCTCTTAGCATTCAGAAAACGTGAATCACTCTCCTCACACACACTCATGTGAAAGTGAGATATAGTTGTGCTTATTGCGCGGGTGGGGCAGAAAGCTCCACCAACCCTTTCGGAAGCTGGCATTTAAATAGTGGATGTCTAGCTTGCTCCCTCCACAAATTTTTTGCTAAATGAAACTTCACCTCGAGAAGCACCTTTTTCTATGGCGGCCATAACTTGTTACGGTTGCTAACTTTTTTGTGTATTATAATTTGTATTTAAATGCGGCTCCAATTGTTATGGTTATGACTGAGCGTGTGTATGTGGTGTGTGTGTGTAGTCTAAGCTCCCTCACACATATGTGTGGAAATGGCTTTGTTTATTTTGTGGGCATCCCCTAGGTATGTTCTTACTTGTTGTTGCTGATTGCTGCTTGGTTGTTGCTTGCTGCTCATGTTGCTGCTGCTGTTCTTGTTGTGGATGTGGTGTAGTTGTTGTTGGTTGTGATGGTGGTTTGCATGCAAAGTAAACGAGCAGGCTTAACAATAACAATTTGCAAAATTTTATAAATAGTTAATGGGGTTCGTTTTTAAACTTTTTGCCTCTCCGGCATGGGTGTATTTTTCGGGTCGTGCATATGAGGGATTTTCGGGTCGAAGAAAACCTTTTTGCGGATTGAATGGCTTATTCTAATATTTATGGGCTAAAGAGTGTGTGCAGTTAGTGGAGCGACTAATGATAATGGTAAGCGGCGTTACGGTGGGGGGTTCATATAGGGTTAGATTACTCTACAGTACACAGACTTAGAAGTAACTTGGTTCATTTGGTTCACCCAGAATAATACATACGTCTCTAAAGAGATGATTTTGGTGGTGCTGATTTGGATGATGAAGTTGGTGGTGCTGTAGTGAGTTAACAACAACGCTAGTGGTGGTGCTGTTGGTGGTGGTGCTTGCTGTGGTGCAGGGTGCTGCCACTGTCAGTTGTAGTTGCTGCTGTTGGTGCTGCTGCTGCTGCTGGTGGAGGTGCAGTTGCTGTTGCAGTTGCTGCATTTGAAGCTGCGGCTGTGACGATGGTGCAGTGACGAGAAGTTGCTCCACGCCAACGCCCCCGTTAAGGATGTACAAAGGTGCCGCTGCTGGTGGCGGTGGTGCAGTTGCAGGCGCTACGGAAACGGCGGCCACTGGAGGCGGCGGTGGTGGTGGCTTGTGGGTCATGTTCATAATGGTGACTTCATTGATCATCTTGTTGCGGGCAAACTCGATGCGTATGGAGCCGCGGTCCGAGCTGAGCAGATATTTACCCTGCAACTGCTGCATGGCCTGAGATGCGCTCGGTGGATCCTTGAACTCGATAAACGCCACCGGATGTTGAGGCGATGCACCGCTTGCACCGCTCCCGTTACTGGTGGAGCAGCTTGAGCCAGTTACTGCTGCCATTGCTGCTGACGATGACGGTTCAGGGGCATTTGTGGAGTAGGAAGTTAAAGTTGAAGGTTTTGAAGAGGTCAGAGTTGAAGACAAAGTCAGAGGCATAGAAGTTGTGAATGGGTGCGTACCTTTTGTGTGCATTCGTAGGCGACAAAAGCCAGGCATACTGTGCATATTATATATCGTATTTGGATATTATATAAATATATATAATTTTTTTAGATATATATGTCGGTTATCATGTATCATACAAGAAGAGTGATCGGGTGGGATGGTGGGCAACAAACGAACCAAGGAAGAGAACGCAAAAGTTGTCGGTTAGTATTTTTGGTTAAAAGAGTTTACAAAGTGCTATCAAGAGTGAATGTTATGGTGGTTTTATTGCCTGTTGTGGCTGAATGGTTTTTACTGGGGGTGGTGGTGGTATCCTGTGATCTTAGTGCTGTTTTCATTGTGTGTCATCAATAAAAGGAATCTCCTGCTTTAGCAAATCATTTTTAAAGAAATTACCTAGAGAAGACCTCCTTCAGCTCGTGCTCGGACACAAATTGTCCGAGGTTGGCCACGAACAGCGTGGAGCAGGGAGCATTGGCTGCGATCTGGGGATTGGCCGGGTGACTGGCATTGTTGGTGGATCCAGCGGGGCTGGCCAGGGCCGGACTGGACAGAAAATGGTGATGTGAGGCGGCCGCAGCGGCGGCGGCAGCGGCAGCAGCCACATTACCCGCCGCGGTTGCAGCAGCGGCCTGGGGGGCAGCGGCTGCGGTGGCAGCACCTCCTCCCCCTCCGGCCGCTACAGCTGCCGCAGCGGCAGCCATGTGAGCCATTGCAGCTCCCGGATGAATAGTAGCAGTGGTCTGATGATGTGGCGGCATTGTCATTTGAGTCTGAAATTCGGGGAAAATATTGTCACTGCTCATGTTTTTAAATCGGGAGTACAAGGAAGTTCACTAACTATCCTTTAAAAGCTTTAATTCATATATTCCTTTATTTGAATCGATTGATTACTCACTTGATGCATTGGCTGCTCCATTACTTTGTCTGTATTTAGTCAGAGATAGGAGCGCACTGGCACCTGCGGATGCAGGGCAGGATGCACTAGTGTGGCATGCTGCAGGGCAGCAGCTCCGGGCAACTCGGCGGCGGCGGCTGCCGAATATGCTAGCGGATGATGCCAAAGCTCTGGTCCGCCCGGAAAGAATGGCCCACCCAAATCTGTGGGTCAAGAAGAAATGCATTTTGTTAAGTCCAAAGGAAGGATATTTTAGATATTATTTATTAGATTATAAAACATAGGTTTTAGTTAACGAAAAATAAAACGGTAAGGACAAAACTTTTTAAATGAAAATTAAGGTACTCATTAAGAATTATTTCTATCTTGAAAGTTTGTTTTCTGAGTCTTTTATTTATTTGGTTGTAAGAATAAATGTTTTTCAACATATTTCTTTGCCGGCTTTGGAATTTTTGTCTGAAACTATAAACTTATTGGTTTTCTTGAAGAAACTCAAGTACATTAATATGGAATTGATAATTTAAAATTTCAGCTCAGGCTTTTCGGATTCGTATCTGCTTATGGAATTTGTGTGTTTGGAGCGTGTGTGGGAGTTGCACAGAGTGTTAAATGTGATTAAGGTGCATTACATTATATTTAATTATTGATTTCGTTATTGCTGTTACCTAGTTGGGAAGGTATATATATTCAAAACTTGACGGCGACTCAAGTTTGCAAAGATAACAACTCGTAGGTATGGTAGATATGGCATACAAAAGTATTTACGATATACATAGTTTGTTGTGTGCATTTGAAGCAGGTTTTGTTTGGATTTGTTTGATTCAATATTCAATATTTTCAACTGCTCAACTGTTGGATAGAGTGGTGTGAGGTGTGTGTGTGTATTATGTGTTGAAAGTTAGGAGGTGCTCAGCGTATGTTTTTTAACGCCTTCGAGAAAGAGCTCTTGTACCCTTAAACATAGTTTTGGTTTTTATATAAATATCAACTACATACACAGAAAGAAAAATCAAACAAAATTATAGAAATTAGCGGCTGCCGAGTTCTCATTTTGGTTTCTTTTTCTTTTTAGATTTTTTTTCTTTTACTTACGTCCAGTGAGTGGGTGCATCAATGCAGGATGTGAGGCTGTTGTCGCTGTATTGGGCTGTGGTTTGGGTTTGCTCACTTTCGTGTTACTCTTGGCGAATTCCAAGCGAATTGTTTGGGGCATATCGGGATCGAAGCGTACACCCTGCTGTAAATGATCAGATCAAGATACAGCGGTTTGTATTTTCTATGTTTTTGTTATGTAATTTCATAATTTAGCAAAACTCAAAGGTATCGGAGGGACGTTTCATGTAAATCGTTTTGTCAACTTTTTCTTTTGCAACAATTCGCCAAAAATAATTTTGAATGTCGCGTGATGGTAATCGTTAAAGAAATTGCGGTACAATTCATATACTTTAGAAATATAGCTATTATTTTATTTGCTGGAGAGTGGGGGCGGGAGACATTCAACGTTTATTGCTATGGTGCCTGCGCTGTAATCGGAGCTTAATTTTGGGAGTGTGTGGATTGGTTTGTAAAAAAAATTCTAAAATTGGGATTGGTTGAAATTAAATTTCAAGTCTCAACGGATTGAACAGTTACTGTGTTTCTTGATGTCTTAAAAGGAGCCAGTCTTAAATTTCCTTAGTTATTATAGGTCTGACTTTAATTAATTATTTCCAAAAGAAAATGTACTGATGTTTGATAACGACTGGAGGTTCTAGGGGTTATGGAAAGCTCGAAGGATTTTAACTAGTCATTGCTAGAACGTTATGGTGCTCTTCCAGTGGGGCGGGGTGGCTATTACGGGCGTGGCAGAGGGGACATGCACCACAGGCATCAGACGTTGCTTTCATTTAGTTGTAGTTGTAGTTCTGGTTGGTGGTGCTCTTTGCTTTTGCCATTGCAGAGTTTTCTGTTTATTGTTGCCAGAGATAGGGTGTGTGAGTGTTGTTTGTGAGTGTGATGAGTGTTCCAGTTTACGAGTGTGTGTTTTTCGTGTTCTTCGCGTGTCATAGAGTCTTTGTAGAATGAGCAAATAATATGGACAGTGGATGCATAAACGGAAAAACAAAAAGATAGATAGCTCTATGGGAGACAGAAAAATAGAGAGAGAAGGTTGTATAGAAGATGGGGCAGGACAACGAGAGCTAGACAGAGAGGGAAACACTTAATGCGATTGGGTGGAATTTAAAGGTATTTTTTTCAAATGCAAGCATGTGTTTTGTGGATCTTAGTTTTTGTACGATTTTTTTGCCGTAGTTGTTGGTTCATTGTGAGGTGTTGGAAGGAGCACGAAGCTCCTCTTTTTTTTTTTAGCAGCGGCATCGGGGACCTAACGGTATTTAAGCCAGGCGATACGAGTATACAAGTATAATGTTTTTATATTGCCTTCGATATTCTTTAGGTGCTTTACAATTTTTATTTCAAAAGTGTTGGTTTATTAATGCAGTCGCTGAGAATAGAGTTTTGGGATTTTCTTTGGTTGAGTTGCACAAAAAATTGCTAAAATATATATTTTCGGTGTTCTTTCGATTATACAATTTTGTAAAATGCATACTTGTATGCTGTGTTTAATAACTACCTGCAAATCCTGTTTGGCAGCCTCAGCTCCAGCTCGTGTATGGAATGTCACAAAGCCAACGGGCTACAAAAAATACATATAATTAATAAATGTTAGAGAGGAAGAGAAATAACAGGCTTGTACTTACCGATGCAGTTTTGCCATTTTTGCTAGTTACTTTTAAGAGAGATCCTTCGTAGCCCTGTTAAAGTGGAATTAATTCAGATAAAATATACACTTTCCGATGCGATTAATCAACTTTTAACTCACCTCATAGGCTCTGAATAACAAGTATAGCTCACGCGGCTTGGCGTCCATCGGCAAACCGCTGACAAAAAGTGTGCGGACCTGAAAATCGTAGAGATAGAGAGCGGATTAGTAGATGATTGGCAGTTCACGAAAACCAATTTCCCATAATTACGTAATTAAGTTGAAAGCGTCACGATATTCTGCATACACAAATACAACCTTTCAGCCTCAATTTTGAACTTCAAATGTTTCTCTAACATGTGTCCTCGTCCTCTAGGCCTCCCCATCGCTCTTTAACCAAAAAGTTCACGCACCAGAAGCGAAGGCTGGGGCGAGTGGGAGTGGCAGTGGGGTCACATGTACATGCTGATAATGAAACCAAATGGAATAAGCGCCATAAACGCTGAATTCATTATGACAACGCCAGAGACGTGACTCTACTGGGGGCAGGGCGGAGCTGCAGGGGCGGAGTGAGTCTCGGACGGATAAGGGGCCAGGTAACGGGGGACATGTGTTTGTGTGCTGCTGGGACTAAATGAGTCCCTAGCTCTGGCAGCTTTTTATTTTTAACACCTAGGCGAAAATGTTTGAGTTGAGGTGGCAAGAGTTACTTTTGAGCGATGTGTATTCTCGCTTTTTCATTTTATTTTCGCTCTGTTTTCGGGCGTGTATTATTATATGCTGGGAGGGTAAATTTACTTTGTTGCGAGTGTGTGGCAAGGTGTCGGAGCCCTGCACATCTTCATTAGCTCAGGGGTGAAATGAAAAATATTACCCAGAAGCTAAACTGGTAACGATTAAAGCTCATTCGCTTTTTCACTGCAGCTGCTTATTATTATCCAAATGCCGTTTTAGCTGGCTAAGGTAATTAGAAACGTTGTTTTGGTAATGGGTCTTTAAACTAAAAAGCTGTCTACCATTTAACTAACTTTTTATGGATTTCGAAAGTGGGATTTGCATATGCCATATTCACAGAACAGTTTGTTTTATATTTTATGTAAATTAAACGCTTGTTGCCTAATCAATTAATTTAGTATTAGCTCTGGCCCAGCTGTTTTTATTTTCACAATATTTTCTCTTTGAAAGTTTAAACTCTTGATCATGTAAACAGTTTTCTCATATAGCATACACAACACCACGGACAATGGAGTAAATCTTTTTTGTACCATTTTACTCTGTTTAATTTTTTTTCCTACCCTCCCAGTAGAGCTCCCGGTCTGGGTTCAAAATTGAAACGTGTTCTATCAATGCCATCTACCTTCTTTTTTGTCGCTGCTTTCGTTATCTACTGCAAACTCTGCCCTTGCGTGTTTTGAATTTGGTTGTATAAAAATTGCGATACAAGCTTGCAATATGCCACGCACTACAAAGCAGAGTAGGTGTCATATGGCGCGGGACACGACATTCTTTTATTCGTGCCATTCCCGGCAAAACTCAAGTACAGCAGAAACCGGATAAGAAGCATTGGCAAGAGCATCAACCAATTTATAGCTTTCCCATCACCAACATTTTCGCAAATTAATTAGCAAGAGTCCTGCCTCGCAAATCCTCAAACTTCTCAAAAAAATAGCAAATAAATTTCGAGGTTGAAAACCCGAGATGGTAGAAAAGCTTCGAGGGCTTGGCTGGGCAAGCGACTTGGCATGGTCAGTTAAATAGCAATTTAAATTAATTTTTATGCAGTAAGCGGTTTCTGCCGCACGGACTTGGCTAATTGAAGGCAATAATGAGTCTGCGGGTGGAAAAGGCAGCCAGCCAACGAAGCTGGCTAATTAAGAAGGGAGTGCAAGACGGTGGCTTTGTTAAAAGGCTTTTCTGCTAATGGCAATTGAAATGCAATTATTAAATGCCCCCAAAAGTGTGAATCAAGTTGAGGAGAGTGGGGAAAATACGTTCAAGTTTTAAATTATTATTATTATCCTTCTTTTTTGACTTGAGGGTTTATTTTTTTTCGGCTTTGCCCCTTACTCCTGCCTGAAGCTAGTTCCTTATCTTTTCCATGTCTCTGTGGGTGTGGAGTTTGGCTTGTGTGCGCTTGTGGGCATTGCGGATAGACATTTGGTATTTTGGCAACTTCAACTGCAATTGCAACTCCAACTACAGCGGCCAACTCTTAACTTCGAATGCAAACTTTGGCTTACACATGCAAGCGTCACAATAAAAGAACACTGAACGAAAAGTCAGGGATGGATACGGATTGTAAATGGATTTTATGAAAGGATTTCGTTAAGAGTCGCCTTAACTGGAAACTGTGAAATGATCCCAGTACTACAGGCACTCATATCAATATAAATATTTTTCAGTGTCTTTTGTTTTTAAAACTGATTTTGATGCCGTGGGCGTACATTGCTGTATCTGTATCTGCTCGTTTTTGTTGTTTCTGCTCTTTGCGGGCTTGTCTAACTCACGTTGCCAAAATCCATTTAAATACAGCAGTATTGTTTTTGTGGAAATAGTTGTTGCTGCTTTTGTCTGTTGGTCAACCTTGCAACTTGGCTCTGATTTTGGCTTGCTAAACATGCACCATCCCTCCCCCCTCCTATTGTCTGACTCTCTGCCTGTTTGTGTTTGCTATTTGCGGTTTGCTGTTTGTTGCCAAGAAGTTAAAGTTCTGCCTGCCCCCTGAGCGCCCTCTGGCTCCATCGCCCTCTTATTTGCCGCAATGCCACCCGGCCCCCTGACTCCGCCCTGTCTCCCCTTTTTAAGTTGATATTCCTTCGCCAAACTTTGTTTATAATTATGCTCGATTCCATTTGTTTTCCTTTCCGACTACCCGCAAATAGATGTAGCAACTTGGGTGATTTACTCGAAGTGCATTCTCCAGACATTGCGTATACGTCGGGTTGACCATAGGGATTTTGTGGTCTATGAAGTGCCGGTGCAATGAACAAGTTGACCTTGTCTTCCAACATTCAGTTTGGCGAGCATAAACAGTGCAAATAACAACGCTTATAAATCACTCGGCAGTCAAGTGTTGAGTTACAATAATTAAGCATGACAGCGATACAAACATATGCATACACATGCATATGTATACCCATTCTATAAAGTCTGCCAGTCACTTACGCCCATTCACTTGTTATGTGGGCGTGGCAATGGCATATAAAACCAAACTATTTGCTTGGCCAAAGTAGCCTCCAATCACTCGAACGTGTTTCGCAGTTGCCGCTGAAACTATTCAGCCTTACAACATTTGCATATTTCCATGTTGCTCACCCATAAATGATAGAAGCTTTTGATCAACTTTTAAGCTGATTTGCTGCTGATTTTTATCGTTTGGCGGCATATTTACAAAGCTAGCTGGAGCGTTTCAAGCAATTTATATTTTCTATAAATAGTTGGCAATTAAATGGCAATTGATGTATGCAAATAGCTGATGGCGACTGTAGAAAAGCGAGAGAAAAAAAACCAACACTGATGTGCAATTGAGGGATGGGGATTTATTATTATATTTTTTATTATTCTTTTATTTGGACTTTTGATTGGCAGATTTCCTTCTTTTCCTAGTATCCATATAATTGCATATAATTCAATGCCCCAGATATCCTTTCTCTCTTCACCTCTTCTGGGCGACTCTCGACTGTTGGCCAATTAAGTCGAGCATTTAGTCAACTGAAATGCCAGGAGCTAAAAGTTTATGTTACATTTTGTTATTGTTGTGTTCTTGCTGCTGCTCTTGTTATTGTTGCCAGCTACTTGTGTTTGCTTAGCTTTTCTATGCTTTCTCTGCTCCTTTCTTTGCTCTCGGCAGCGCCACAACAATAATAACAATAATGGTAGCAACTGCAACAGCATCCGAGGCAAATGTTGAAGTGTGCCGCAACAGTGACTGAAAAGTACGCTTAAAACAAAACATGTTTTATTTGATGTAAATTTTTCAATCCAGCGGGAGAGGTGTATCTCAGTCTGAGCTATTGTTTCACAAAATATAAACAAATTGCTTCAATTAGCTTCGTCTGCGTTTCTCTCTCTGTAGCCTTAACTTTCATTGTAGTCTCGAACATGGAAAAGAATGGCCCAATGGGAAAAAAGAACTGAAACTAAATGAGTAAACCAAATGAATGAATGCATGTGGCTTGACTTTTGTTGCTTCAATGTAGCTGGCTGCTTTGTTGTTCCTATTCTTGGCCATTGATGTTCTTGCTTTGGCGCATTCTGCATTTTGCATACAAAATGTGAACAGTAGCCGGTGAAAGGATGAACAAGAATTCCAAATTACTCGCCTTTCTCCATCTGTATCCCTATCTCTGTCGCGATGCTGCATTTCTTTTCGTTGCCACTGCATCAGAATGTTAAAAGCGTTTTGTGTTTCTTGCTTATTTTTTCCTTTCGTTTGCCTTTCTGCCTTTGCATTTAGCTCACGCGTCGCCCCTGCTGGACCACCCCTCCACTTTCTCCCTTCTGCTCCGCTCAATTAAGCCTGGTCGAGGTTTTAATCTCTTTACAGTCTTGCCTGTTTTCTGTTGTGTTGTTTTAGCCTGGGTTTGTTTTTGTGTTTTCTTGGCTTTGGCTCAGCTTTCAGCCATTGTTTAAGCTTGTTTCTTGGCTCTCCTCCCTCTTAAATTTTTTTTTCTTTGTACGATTTTCTTTCTTCAACGAGACAATCGGGGAAGTACTGCGGATAATTAGCGCCTGTCGCCATTTTGCATTTAATTAAAGTTTATTTGTGTTGGCCAAATCTTGGCATAAGCGGTGCCCAAAACTAATATTTTAATTGCCAAGGAAACAAATCGGCGAAAAGTTTGCCTTTTGCTGGTGTCTTTTCAGCTTATTTTATAATTTTACTGGAAATTTGAATAGCTGAAATGTGGAGCACAGATAGGAACGGAGATAAATAGCTGGAGGCTGACAACACGCCCCACAACCTGCGCACACACTCTCTGGTAAATTTCGTTGCCGGCAAGTTTTGATTGCAAATTATTTGCAACACATATACGCACACAGCCACCGAGTTTTATACACTGGCTGACAAAAGTTTGGTGCCGGCAGTAAAATATATAGTGCTTGTTGTAGCTATCGTTGTTGTAGCTTAGCAGTTTGAAAACAACAAAGATGTATAACAAGATAAGCCCAGGAAAGCCATTTTATGAAAGCAAAGTGCTTGCGAGTGGGAATTATTGCTGCTAAGGAACGGCACGAAAAGGGGTATCTGCCATGAAATATATAATATCCATAAATAACGCCCTGATTCCCATGAAAATGCAACACCAGCAGCAGCACCGGCAGAAGCAACTTCAAATTTTAATAATTAAAACTCATTAACACTTTCACTTGCAGGGGTTGAGTGGTGTAAAGGGTTAAGCGGGCCCGAGCCCCTTGGCCGGACAAGGATTAAATAACAAATGAGCGATGACTTTTCCTGGGCGGATACATTGCACACTTTTTGGGGGAAAAAGGGGGTGAGCTGCTTGGGTGCCGGCTTATTAATTAGGGATGAGCTAGAGAGCAGCAGCTGTCCTCCTAATTTATGAGAATTTCCGTAGTTGCAATGAATAAACTATATCCTTGCCAAAGCTCACTTTTCTACCAGAATGTATCTCCCCAGAAAAACAGGACAAGGCCTTCAGTACAAAACTATGGCTAACAATTCAGCGTTTAGGCCAAGGTAGGCAAACAAAACAAATTGTTTCCGCTAGCGAGGCAGAAAGGAATGAAAATAAAAAGAAAAGCACAGCCAGAATTCAAAATGCAAAACAATAGAACGCTGTGGCTAAGAAAACTACATTCAGAAAAAATAAATTGCCAGGAAATTTCACATGAAACGATATTCAAAGAAAAAGAGCTCCTTTTAAGGAGATTAAAATAAATGGCTTTTGAATATTATTTGACTATTTTATTAAGAGTCTGATACGATAAATGTTAGCCATGAATATTTGTAAAAAATTCTACAATCTTCCTATCATACCAAAACCGGATTTCAACTTTAAAGTCTTCTAATAAATTGCATATGCGGCGTATACGTGATGTGTTGCCATAGCAACATTAGCAGCAGCAGTAACGCTGGAAAAGTGTAAACTGCGTCGACATCAGTTAATTAAGATTGAAGTTGCCGCAGTGCCAAGAGGAGAAGTGGAGGGGGCGGTAGCACGGGGCCAGAAGCAGTGGCAGCAGCAACCGGAGAAGCTAATTTATTATGCCAAAAGTATGTTGTGGCATGCCGCAAGGGTAAAACAGAGACAGCACACCACACGTATGTATGTACTGGAAAGGGAAAAGGGAAATGGGAAAACTGTGCTAAGCTGCACTGACAGCGCTTGTGCGAGTGTGTTGCAAGTGTTAGAGTGAAGGTGTTAACTGGCAGGTTTAGAGCTGCTTTTGGCCACTGATAAACATGGATCTGCTCTCAGAACTTCTAATTTAAGCCATATTTTCTAGTCAGCCAATTGAGAAAAATCAAACCCGGAAACCGTAATTGAAACTTGCGTGCGTCCCGGCCTAACTAATGTTTGGCAGTTTCCCTTTATATCCATTGTTCTGGTTCAATTCGCTCATTGAATTTTGGGGCCAATTTGAAAGTTTACCGTTGGGCATATTTTGTTTTCAATTTTCTGGCAGCCTATGAAGAAATTGTTTAAGCAGCAGGGTCGGAGCGAAAAACAGAGTGAAAAATCAAAACGAATCATCGCATTTTTGGGTCAATCACGGAGACAGCAGCAAAGCGAGAAATGAGGACATGGACTACGTGCCCAGTCTCCGCACCCCGGCTCCGTCTGTTCTCCTCCGCCTCACTCAGTCTTTCATAAGCCGTCTCTTTCACTGCGACTCTACCCACGGCTTGTGCCAGATTTGAGCCATCTTTTGGGTTATATCCGAGCTAACGAGCGCCCGTCCTGTACTACTGCCGCTTTCGTTACTTTCCAGCATGTCCTGTTCTGCTCCGATTGACCATACAACAGGGTACGCATATTAAACACGCTATTGCTATAGGTCTCCCCCTCGCTGGCCCTCTTAAATAAATAATGTTGACCTAAGCAGCGCTGCGGCTTTCCAATCAAAGTCGAAAGCCAGTCGAAAGCTTTGCTTCAAGTGCAGCAGAAAGAGTGGAGAAAATGAGAGGAGAAAATAAAAGTATATAATCATAAGAGAACTCAGTCATCCTACTTCCAGGGCTCTACTTCAATGCGGCTGTTTAATGATTCGTTTCAATTCGTTCCGTTGCATACTTATGGGATGACAGAAATGCAAAACAATCGCATTTTCCTTACAAATTGAGTTTTATGTAGCCTGTGCCACTGCTACTGATTGTTTTTGATAATTAGTTTTGTTGCTAAAATATAACATTTTTATTGCCGAATCTATTTTGATGGTATACATTTTTAAGTGGGTCCCCGCTGACCCCGTCCCACACAAATAATAATAACACATTTTCGCATCCTTGTAGGAGTTCATTTTGCATTTACCGCAAAACAACAATGCAATTTTCACTGAATTATTGAAAAGCTGACAATTATCCAGAGCCCATGGTATCCGTTAGAGCGGCCGTATTGGGATGTATCTGCTTGACAATTAAACATTGTTGTCAAGTTGCTGTTTGGGTGAATGTTGCTCCACAAATATGTAATTAAATATTTATAAATGTTATTTACACATTCGGCCGGGTTAAGTGCATTGGGCTTGGCGATGAATAAATGCGGCGGTTGGGGCTTTTATTGTCAGTAGCCATTGTGGCCTGATCTATCTATAACTATTTGAATTGCTGATTTGATATGACGCAAAATAAATATCCAAAACAAACACTATTTTATTAGGCAAACAGCCAAAGAAAATTGCTCAAATCGATCGAAAGGACTTTATCTAAAGTTACATAAAGGTGAAGATAAACAAGAAAAAACTGAAAGCCGTTGTAGCAATTATGTTCGTATTGATGTTTTATTTTGTTTCACTCTGCATTTTTCTTATAATTTGTAAATTTATTGTCCAACGCAAAATTCCATATTTTAAGTTTTCATTTCTCCTTAGCGCTACTTTTTAACTTTTTTCTTCTAAGGGCATTTTCTTTTTAGCAGCTTTCTGCTTCTCTTGGTTTTATTGCAACCGCAAATTAGGCAGAACTTTTCTTCTCGCCCCGCCACAAATTTGTGGTTTTTGCAAGAGCATTTGTGGGGAACTTTATTAGCTAGTTGGCAGGTGGCCAGGCGGAAACAAAAGGAATCTTAAACTTGCAACAGGAATTGTTGCAGGCGAATTTCGGTTAAATGTCCGTGTTTCAGACTATTTCTCATGGCTGGTGGTTTCTGTTTCTAGTGGCTATTTATAAAGACATCTGGAGGGGCAGCAATTTTCACACTCGTTTGATGTGCACACGCATCTACAGTTGGATGCGGCCAGGATTACCCTCCGTCTCTGTGTCTATTTCGCACTCTCTCTGCCTCCCTCGGCCCTCGGCCCTCGGCCCTTCTCTTTCCAGAGTGTCATTCACAATTAGCCGGTTGGCTAAAAATAAGAACAGCAGCTGGGGCATAGGACTACGACACAGTGCTTCAAAATGACTTGGGGCTAAAACGGGTTTGACAGCGTGTGACAATACAGAGGCACAAATACTATGCCCACCCACACACTCGGACACTTCAGCTGGCTCTCGCTGGAGGGGGACGGCGATAGCCAGCGCTTAGCATATTTTTTCGAAGCTCCAGAGAAGGACAGACACACTTGGACACAAGGATTCAAGTGTCCTTCAGTCTATTTGGATACTTTGCATTTTCTACCGTTTCTTTCTCTCTTTTTCGCTGCTACTGTTGTTTGCTAAATGTGCTCTATTTTTGAGCCAAAGACAGAGAGGGGGACATAAAGGAAACGAGGGGGCCAGTAGATGGTGCACAGTGGCACACACACCCTGACAATGCCACTTTGGCTAATGAAATGCAAACGCCAAGGCAAATCCAGCGTTTGTAAAGGCGAGTGTGTGTGTGTGGGGCTTTTGTGTGTGCGGATGTGTGTGGGAGTATGAATATTTATACGGACGTGTGTATGTGTAAGTGAAGCGGGAAAATAGCTGGAAAAACATCGGCAACACTAACAGGAAAATCTTCAGCTGCCACATTAATATTTATGCTTGGGAAAAGCTGAAACTTATACGGGATTCATAAATGTGAATAAAACGTTAGCGCTTTAAAGAGTTTAATGAAGTAAACGCTTTTGGTTCTAAATGAAAACGAAATCCGACTATCAGATTTCCGAATGTCATTCATAATAAGCCATTGATTAAAATAGGTATTTAATGTTAAATAATAGTAAAGTAAGATGATATGAGATTGCAACTCTTTTTCATTAAATTTTTCAATTGGTCAATTAACTAACAAAATATCCAAAATCGTTTCCCAACTTAAACCTATTCATAAAAAGGTAAAATGTTACGGCTGCCTCTCCTGCCACTTCAAACAGCTTTCAATTTGATTTGCAAATTGGAAACTAAAATCTGGCTTCGAAATTAGCGACCAGGGTGAGCTGAACTATGGTTAGGGGGCCAACAATTTTAATTAGCTATTTGATCGGGGAATGAGCAGAAATGGCAAGTGATTCCCTGATTTATTCATAAACTGCAGCTTGAAGTAAATGTTTGCAAAGCCTGGGGAGCACTTGATTGAGTTTAAATAAAAATAGAGGAGTGGGTCTGAATTTGAAATATTGTGCGTTTCACTTATTCATTCATTTATTTTCCTTTTTCTGCTTGACCATGCAAATTAATTGAAATTAATTACTTCATTTGTTACTGTTTTTTGTTTTATTTTTAAATGTCCATCAACCGTTGAATTGTATTTTTATGCATTTTCAGTTTTTTTTTCCTTGCTGACTTGCAGCTGAATTAAATTAAAATCCTCAACACACACAAATATTTGACTTTAATTTTAATTTAATTTTATTTATATTATTCCTCTTATTGTCGTAATTAAAAAATGTGGTCAGCGATTGGCGTTAAAGCTGTCAGCTTCAGTGTTGCCAAAGGTAACTTAAAATTTCCGTCAGCCGGAGAACAGAAGTGTGGATAATAAAAGTTCTATGCCAAATGGTCATCCAATTGAGTTTTTATTGCGCAAATATCGACACAAACAAGCGCGTAATTGAGTCTGCACTGCAGGCACACCCCTCGTGGCAGCAGTCTGCTGCTCTTGGCCAGGTCAAATAGCCCGAAAATGCAGCAGGGCAAACAAAAATTAAGCGTCTGATCGAAAAGTGTGCAAAGGTGTTATTTGTTTTGAAAAAATACCAAAAAAAAGGTGTTACTTCGTTTGTTTTTATAAAATAAAATGAATTATTTTAATAAGTGACTTTTATTATATTATTTAATATAATGAATTTCTTAAAAAAAAATCCTGATATTTTCATTGGAATTTTGTCGTAAAATAATAACTCCACTTTATTCTATGAGTGTAAAAATAACATTTTTTATTGGCTGGCCGACAATCGCGATGACAGCTAGTATCCTGTCGTTGTGCTGTTCTGTCCCGACCATGTCCCCTACGCCGTGGATCCCCTTTCCGTTCTGTCAATAGACATCAAAAATGAAAATTGTAATGCGAACATTTCGGCAAACGCAACCCGAACTCGCCCTGTTCCCGGAATCCATCCGCTTCGTCAGGCAGTGTGGATATAACATGGCTGAGTGTATCCTACAGGAAGCCCTGTCCCGCCCATTTGTTGTTTTTATGCACTTCCCCCTCCCGACCATGGCGGCCCCTTTGGCCCATCCTTTTCCATTCCTCTTTCCGAGTAGTTGGCCATATTGACAGCGGCAAATTCATTAATGTCAGAGGAAAGGTATTGTTGGAGTTTCGACGGTCCTTGCGGCTCCACTCCACTCCCATTCTATACCTCCTGTAATCCAAGTTTATATTTCTGGACGCCATTGTTAAATGGTTTGCATGCACACCCGCCGAAAAGGATGGGGTTTTAAGGGACAAAGAGTAGCACCGGGTGAGTTATTGGAGGACCGCGCTGGGTGCGGACGCAGGAAAATGCGCGTAATGAAGTGACAGCTTTATTGACAAATAAATTCTGTTTGACAACACTCAACGCAGCAGCCACCACAAAAAATCTAAAAGAAAACCCCCAATAAAAATCTATTGAAAACACTAGTGCGCCCTTCAACCGACTGACTGGTGGCCAATTGTGCAATTTGCTTTGATCTTTGGCTGTAAAATAAATTGCGTAAATATAAAAAATGGCCAAAGGGAAGCTACAGCGAGGCGAGGAGAGTTTCATTTTAAATTCAAATCATCGGGGAGATGCCCAACCAGGGTAGATTAGGAGTGCGGGGATAGTTTCATAGACGTTGTATCACTCAGCGAGCAATCCACAAACACACAGAGGAAAAAACGAAATAAACTACATTCGCAGTGGTTGTTGTGGTGGTGCAGTGGCAGTGCAATTTCAGTTGCAGTTTGCGACGTAGTGCCATGAATTATGCAACAAATGTGCAGATTAAACACAAAATGCCAAAGCACTTAAAATGCTCCGAATAACTAATGCAACCGGAGTGAGAAGAGGAAGTAGCAGAGGAAAGCAGATCCTAGATTGGCATTCACCATTTGACTCAATAACAATGCCGGCGGGAATGAGTCCATCCATCTGCTGTCATTAGTCGACTGATGCGACGAACGACGACACTGCACATAGTCCAGGCAATTATAATTGCTTGAATTATTTAATCAAATAATAAAATGCAAATGGAATCTATGGAACGAACAGGAAGCATTGAACAAGTCTTCCAGCATTGGACATCAAAGAGAGAATGAGTGTGAGATTAAGAGGAAAGCCAGAAAACGGGAGAATGCTTGGCCGGATGAAGATGACTTAGCAATACAATCTCCGAGATATCCCATCTAATCACATAAACTTAAACTTAATTAAGTTGTCATAAAAGGGGAGACCCAAAGTCAAAACAATGCACTGAGACAATGTCTTTACAAATACCTAAAACGAATAGAACACAATAAAAGTACGATGCAGTAATCCTATTAGCTGGTAAATAAAATTATATTTTTAAAATATAGAAGCCACTGCAGCTTCAAGTAAATACTTCGCTTGTCTTCTCTTTAAAATGGGATATTTTCAAATCATTCCTGCACTTAGCTTTCACCTGGGATGTAAAATTCCAGCTCAGCCTTGCAAAGCTACCTAGTAAAGCATTGTTCGAGGCAACTATCAAAGCGAAAATCCACTTGAAGCTGGGAACCACATTCAACTGTTCCCCCCGACAATTGCAAAACTCAATCTCGATCCACAAGATGAAGACATTTTTCATTCGTGTATGTGCCGGAGTGCTTATCCTTCCATGTGCATGTGTCTGTGTTTGTTGGCCTCAAGGATAACGCGACGGGACTGTGATTTCTGTGGAATGTCGCCCTGCGCGTTTGGTTGTTGGTTTGTATGTTTGTTCGACTGACTGTCTGCCGCATTTTATCTTTTGCCTTTTTATGGGCAGCCATTTTTTTTATCGCTTAACGTGGCTGAGTTGATAGACCGCAGCCACCGCCCTATCCATCTGCTGCCTTATCTTCCAAGCGACGTTTTGTAACAATTTTTATTGTTTTTGTGCCGCCATCGCCTAGAGTTTTGGCTTTTGTGCAGATTTATCTGCCAGGGGCCGAGGCGCGAGGATAGCATTGGGACTAGGCTCTGAGCAAGAGCTCTTTTGCCGGCGATAAGAGTCGAAAAAGAGCCTCCGGCTGGCCAAACACTGAACGATTTATTTTCTATTTGTTGGCTACAAAATGAACTCAAAATTAAATCAGGCACAGGAGCAGCACTCCAGCGACGAAAAGAGTTTTACGACTGGTTCCGATCAGAGCAGCAAATTCGACCCATATTTTCAGGCTCAGCACGTTCGCTCAAGTAGGCGCAACTACTGCTCCTCATTGTCCTGGCAAACATCTTGGAAATCCTTTTGCCCTGGAGACACAGTCGTGGCAAACTGCAGCAGTTCCTGCCTGATTTTTACGCGATTTCTGGCTTATTTCACGAATTTCGCGCAGCAGGCGCTCGGAGCAGTTGGGGAATCAGGTTGAGCACCCAGTCACGTTTCTCCAACTCAAACCGCCTCATCAATATTATGGCCTTTCATGACTTGGCTGCCACCTCCTGCGGGATCTGGAATTATGATGCTGTAACTTTCATGCCAAAGCATTTTAAGCCCCAGTCCCAGGAGCCCGCAAAAAGTATAAATAAATATATAAAATGGAGATTCGAATGGCAGCCACCGACATTGAGTGACAATGAAAATGCAACCAACAAGGCTCTACGAGGGACTGTCAGCTGCATGTCAAGCAGAGAACTGAGTGGGAAAAACAAAGGGATTGGGAAAGGGGATTGAGAGTGGATTTCCCTGACGCCTGACAGAAGGCAACAAAAGGCAAATGAAGCTTACTCTTCATTGAGCAAAAACGCAGCAAAAACGCACCCCTAAGTGCAGACAGTCACAAAAAATTATGTTTTGCACCAACCAGCATTTATCCCACTTTGGGTTTTTGCTTTTCGAAAAAAATACTTTCTTGCCAAGAAAGCCAAAGTGCGCGACATGTGCAAGCTTCTTGGTGCGCTTTTTACTTGCCCCGGCTTTATTGGTTTTACGCAAGAAAGTGTCAAAAGAATTTCGCAAGTATAAGCTGCAAACTTTGCTTCACTTTACGCTCGCAGCTCACTTCTAAGTATTATATATTCGGGAATCCAACAACATCATATCGGAACCCAGCACACTCTACTTCTTAATGATTCGAAATCAATCAAAGACCATAACTATGCTCAGGTAGCTAATGGCAACGTCCTTCGCTTGCGAACAAATGACGATTGTGCGTGAGCCACTCGAAGCCACTCGCCAGATGAGAAATTTAATCAAGTTTCCTCGCTTGACGATTGATGTGCAAATAAATCAACTTAATAACGGCCTGAAAAAGTGGCAATCATAAGCGAAAAACAGTATACTTCAATGGAAAGTGTATTAATAAAGGTTTATTGGTCTATAAGGCAGTACATTTATTATTTTCCAACGCATATTTAAGGTTTGTTTCTTGAAAATAAAGTAGTTCTTAGAAATTTCACCTTTAACTTTACATTTCCGCTGAGCTACTTTAGGCTGATTTCCTCATATTACGTATACGCAGTGGGTGGAAATTGCAGCCGCAGAATTGCTTGTGGCACCGGCGCGAGCCTTCGCCGAGTTGATGGCATTTCCCAATCAACGCCAATCAAATCAATGCCGACTAATGGCATTAACCCATCAACTTCAGTGTCAGGCTCCGGCAGGAGCCAGTTCCCATATGCATCTCTGATTTCCAATCGGCTCCTGCCAGCCGCTCCTGCCTGGCTGACTGAAGTTTTCCACTTTTGCACTTGGCGTTTTTCCCCCAATTCGTGCAACTCTCTTGCAAACTTTGCTTTGATTCGATCAGGAAATGTTTTGCGTTTTTTTTCGTCCTTTACCTTCCAACCCTCGCAATATTCCCGTTTTTTGCGGCCTGCAGTTTGTTGGCTGTTCTGTAATTTTGCCAACAGCCCACAGTGACCAAAGGGGCGTGGCAGGCATCGGAGCGAATACCAAATTGTATTTGGGCAGACGTCAGCGACAGCAGCGGGCAACGACATCTGCAATATTCAAAGGTTTTTCCGCCACATGGAAATTGGCCTGCTAACGGCAGAAAAACAACAAGTTCGAAAGAAACTTGAAGGTGACAACTTTAAGCCGAAGTTTTGTCCAAGAATTTATTTATTCGAGTCCGATAAAAGGTCTGACGGAACGTGCCGCTATGCCAAATCACGTAACACCTCATTGAGCTCATTAAATGTTCAAACCAGGGTTAATCCCGCCCACCGACCGGCCATATTTTCTTAAAGGAATGCGAAATTTTAAACCGCTCGGTGACATAAAAGATGTTGACGCAAACTTAACGACTGGCAGCATGATGAGGCAGGATGAGGCGCTTCTTAACCCACCCAAGGCGTTCAGCGGCTCATGAAACATTAAACAAAAAACATTTTCCAGGGTGTTTTCCTGGCTGTCATGTTATTGATGAAATGTTGTCAGGCGATTTTTTGCTCGTCCGCTTTTATTTTGTATCCATGATGAGCGGCAAACTATGGCAACAACAAACAAAAGGCGCTGGCAGGCGCCAAAAAACCCATCAAATTTGAGGAGGGAGGGTTATGTTCGGCAGAGTTGCCTAGCGATTCGGTAGACACGAAAATTTAATAGCCTCCACACAACAACAGCAGCCACCTCGATGGGCCAAAAAGTTGAGTGTGGAGATGCCGCCCCCAGTAGAGGGTGCATTAATAGTCAGGGGGCTGCGGCGGTGGTGCAACAAAATTTTCAACACTTGCCGAAACATGTCATGAATGCGAACATGAAGCGACGTGGCCGAAAAAAGACTAAAACGATCGGAAAAAGCGGAGGGGCCAGGGAAACTCAAACTCTGGGGGTGGCAGGAAAATAAAGGGCTTGAGGGTTTACCCGCCGGGCATAAAGTAGAGCACCCGCAAACTCAAACACGTGACAGGAACCAGCTTCGTGGGCACAAAGTAGTTTGTCATGAAACACCCAAAAAACAGTATCCCTACAACCAATGCAAGGGCACTAAACAAACAATGAGGGAAGTGTTAATATTATATAATTCACGAGCATAATGTTGCATAACTTTTTGGCAATCCTATCACAATGACGAGTTCAACGAACTTGCCCCCAAAAAATCTGAAGAGTGCCACTTGGCAGACCTTTGGCCCGAGTTGTACTCCTGTCGCCGATTGCTAATTCGATTTTTGGCAAACCAAGAAACGAAAATTTAATGCCAAACGTTGTGTGCAATTTTTAGCATCAAATTGCAATTAATCAGCGACCCCGACAAGGGGCCAGCGAATCTTTAGCGAACTCTGTTTCTGTCTTGGCCTCAGTCTTTGCCACTTGTCTCCCTTCGCATATGTGCAACATTTCTGCACTTGTCGGCGGTGGAACCGAAAACCGTTGACAGCGATATATGTCCTCGCATTTATAATAATTTGCGACTAATTTATTGCCCGACACATTCCCTTCGCTGAGTCCGTTTCGGCTGATCGGCGGGGAATTATGTGCTTATATGCCTTTAATGCATGATGTATTTTGGCGGACTTACAGATGGACGCAATAAATGAAATTTATGTTGTTCAATGCACATACCTAAAACGAGAAGAGCAAAAAAATGAATTTTTAGTTTTCATATATCGAACTATCGGAGATTCAAAATATAGTTTTACTTTGTAAAGCTGGGTGCATTTCTAAAAATATATACCAAGGTAGCAAAGAGTAAAAACTAAAAAGTTCAAAGCATGGCTTTCATACTTTAAGCCGCTTAAATCTTTCAGATCCACCATCCAAGGGCTCTCTGTAGGTATGCACATGGTCGCATAAATCTTTTGCATATGCATTGAAATGTGTCTAATGGGAGTTAAAGTTGCCATAAATAAGCAGCAGTTTCGAGTTGAATCCCGCAGTCCGGGCTTGAAGAGCCAACGAAAGGGGGTCGAGGAAAACTGGGAGGGAGCGCTCAGGACTTGGTACGCACGTTCTCTGGACACATGTACAACAACCGCCGGGTAATAACTGTCCTCGTCGTTCTTGCAGCTTGTCCTGTTCGAGGGTGTCCTGCCACTTTACCACGCCCCCTCCCAGAGCTACTCAGTTTCAGTACTCAGAACGGCTCCCATCCGCCTGGCACAACATATTTTGTATTTTATGCAATGCGCCGCATAAAACTTTTCGCTCAAACCTTGCCACGAAACAAATGCCACTATGAGAAACTTATGGAAGCATTGGGAAAAAAATAATAGGAACAAAAAAATATTATTCCTTTACAAACAATAATATTTCATAAATCTCTTAACTATCGAGCAAATTATGAAACGGTAAGTTTATTTAAAACTTTTCTAAAATTTTGTAGGGATTTTTTTCAGTGTGAGAGGCTTTGTTTGCTGACCAGTGGGCCCAGTCACTCCCCCACATTATCCTGACGACCCACTTCCACGTTCCTGCCACTTTCAGTGCCTTTCGCCCCGTTCAGGAGTCCGTCAGGCAAGTGTCTCAACACATTTGGTTCGGTTCGTTGGGGGCGCGTGACATGTATATGAGAAATTATACCGTTGACTGCCCCTTTCGAGTTCCAAGGATGGATGCATGTGGCTCACGCTGCTGTTTTCATGCTCGACTGGCTTCCGAACGAGAAGCAAAAAAAAAAACTGACGATGGCGTTTTATTCGATTTTCCTCTGCCGGCTATGGTTTTGCACCTTTTTCGGCTGGGGAATAATTTATTATTGTTGTTGGTTGGCTGACTGGCTGGCTGGGCGGCAACTCCTTCGCTTTTCCCGTTTTTCCTGAGCGAATGCATAATTCTTACTTTTCGCCTGGCCACAAGGCTTTGGCTCTCCGCTTCCTTTGCCCTTTCGCCATCGGTATCTTAATTCACTGCCGGACATGTCCTTGTAATGAAATTATTTGTCAGCGTAAATGATTTTTATTCCCAACCACGGACAGCTCTTAAAGTTGCACTTTAATAGCTTCATGTGACATTTTTGTTTGATTTTGGGTTTGGCCGTTCAAACTGAATATTTAATAAATTTCGTGGCAGTAACAAAAATTTCACCCAAATATTTGGAGAGCTAAGGGAAATCTCTGTGGAAAATCCTGCCTTTCCATCCCATGTCCGTCACACACTCACACTCGCATGCAATCACTTTAGGCATTAAAATATTAAAAACAATTTGTGATGCATATTTTCAGGCTGATGCGCAGCAAGTCCAAACAAAAACGTGAAAAATGTCAGTAACGGCAGCAATAAAAGTGAAATAAATTGAAAAAATGCAAATCAGTTGGAAGGAAAGCTAATATTTCTGTATGTGACCTTTCACAGTATCATATGCTGTGGGAAAAGGATTTTAAATCAAATGAACATGTTAATTAGGTTTTCCTGATTGAGAGTTTTAATTTATAGGCAGAATAGTCGTAGTCAATTTTTGATTACAAATTATTCGATGTTTTTTTAATTCCTGGAATTTTATTATTTTAAAAAGGGTTTCTTTGGCCAAAATATTTAATTTATATGCAGCTTATGTCCCCGACTTTCTGCTACTTTAGAAACTTCACATAAAAAGATGGAAAAATTGAAAGTTTAATTCGACATTCAAATTGAACAGAGTAATCCAGCTTCGTAGTTTCAATGGTTTCCAATTTCCGTTCTACTGATGGTGCCCCTCATGCCTTCTGAGCCGCGTCAATTTGTGCAATATACAAAAAAGGTTTCCGTGGATTTGAATTTTGGCTTTTTGATGTTTAACATAAATGATTTTATTGTGCGCCAATTGAGTCCCCAGTGCCGGGGCTCTCATCGGAGGCAAGCGATTAATTGCCGCCGATAGCAAATGGTAATGAGTCACGCCCCTTCCGTTCACAATTTTCCCTCCACTCCACTCCTTTACGTCCCTCGTCTGACATGCATTGTGAGCAGCTAATCACTGTGAAATCTGCCCCTACGACGATCATTGGACCAAAACGTGACATAATTTGGCCTCCAAATTGGGTGGGGATGTCTAATTGATGTTGCAGTTGCTGCTGCGACTGCACCCTTGTAATTAAAGTCAGTGGTGCTGCGCCCATTTCATCGACGAGAACGCATTTTGACCCCAAATCGGATATTTAACCCAAACTGAAAAATTGGTTATAAATTTAATCCATATTTGGGTGTCCTGCCTACGGTGATAGTGGCTCTAATTTCATTTATTATATTTTTGTTTTTCAAACCCTCACTCGTATTTGCTTTGCCAGCATTTATTGTTTGCCCATTGTCTAATGGATTTTTTGCATTCGAATATTGAATTTGGCACATAAATAATGGATTAAACAGGAAAAATTAAAGTTTCCACTGAATGGCTAATAAATTTCATAGAGGCCTAAAAGGAAAATGCGTGTAATGCATTCTATTTTGTCATTCCGTATCCTTACTGCACTCAGGACTTGGTAATTATGCCCAGCATTTTCTGCCTGCTTTTCCCTGTGCGATAAGCATTTGATTGGTTTCCAGGGAAACCGGGCCCAAGGGATGGTGCTGGGCATTATTAAAAATTCCATTACAGCCACACAAAATGCGACCAAACTGACAAATCAAAATTAAAGTGAACTGCAGGAGGGCAACGTTAATTGCAATTGTAATTGCACACACGGCACCAAAGCACCCTTGCAGAAACACAAAATCACAGCCAGCCAAGGAAATGAGCTTTTTGCTTTTTTGGCTTTACTTTCCTCGCCTGGCCCTCTGCAGGTGAAATATGCGCTAATTAGTGTGCGCGCAGTGCAGAAGAGGAGCGAGTGGTGGGGTCTGACCAAAAAGGTTCTAGACTGGTGCAGAAAGGAATGCTTTTCACTTGCGAAATATGCGAAAGCAAACGGCAACAAATGTCTAACAGGGACGACAACTGCAGCAGTAGTAGCAGCAGCCGCATCAGGAGCAGCAGTAGCAGCCACTATAGAACAACACGAACGGCACAACCATCATCAGCTCGAGCAACAAACAAAAACCAATTACAATTATATCTGCGCTTGGTTAATCATGTGAGGCCGCTGGAGTTGCGAGTATTAACTGCTTTTGCCGTTGCCTGTTGTTGTCGTTGATGTTGCTGCTGTTCGCATTGCTGGTGCAGTTTGCACGTTGTTGCTTGTGTTCCGCTTGGAGGCCATTGTTATCGGAATGGGAGTGTGTTTGTTTGGGAGTGTGTTTTGAAAATCCAGAATGGTTGCAAGCTACTTCACAGCAGAACCTATCTGCAAAAGGGTGCCAACAATCCAAGATACGTTCTACTGGCAATTGCAGTGGCTAATGTCGTTGCTGCCTCCTAGTTAGAGTTCACTTCCGCTCAATTGTATTTTTGCGCTATAGTTTGCTCTATTGTCTATCTTCACACTCTTCCGGCCTTTTTAGCTTCTACTATTTGCAAAATTAAGTTAGAGAGAGCAGTTTAAAGTCAATTTTGTTGTCCGGATTTTAACTTTTTTCCCTTTACAGTCAATATAAATCAAAAACCAACAACATTTACGGCCTTTTCCCGATGTAATTTTCAATTGCAATTTGCAACAATTTGTGACTGCGGCACGTAAGGTAAGAGCCAATTTGGGATAGCGAATTTGAGTATAAATGCCACAATTCAATAGAGTTATTGCTGCATATGCTGTTTTCATCTGCCCCCCTGCCATTGATAGGGTGAAAAATGTCATTACGTATACGCAACGTGTTGCGGCTGCTTTTGAGAAGACGCCACATCTAACACACTGATCACGTTGTCTAATCAGGTTGCCCAATCATTTAATGATGCATCACAGTGTGCGTCCTCATCGGGAACTATTTAAATATTCGGCCATGACTGAGGCAAAAACTGTACAGGATGCCGTTGCTGAATGTCATAGGGGGGAGGTCCTGGGTAAATGACGGGCTGGAGGTTAACCCTGCCTGGTCATTCCGTTGGCAAATTGACGTTGACAGGCTGACACAAGGACAACAAGAGCGAGGAGGGTGTGGACTGGTGTGGCAGCAGCTGAAAACACAAGTTTCATTGATTTGTTGGTAGTCTTTCAATTGTCTGTGTCGTGCCGAATAGTGTCCTATTGGGGAACAAATTTCAAAAACTAACATTGAGTTTGTGCTTTACAAAACATATAATTCAACACTCTATGGGAACCAAGTTATCAAATAAAACTTTTCGACTTCCATGAATTTTTTAATAAATATTCAATTGCCGCCAGGTATGTTTTTTATTTGGCACATAAATCTTCATCCCTTGAAACCAGCGTTTATTCACAAGTCTAGCTGCTCTCGCACTAAATCTGCGGTTTAACCGCAATCCATGGTTCAACAATAAACTGGCGTCCTCAGGCGGACAGCCTGACCAGATTTTCGCAATTAATTTAATTAGCTTTAGGACATGAATACAAAAAAGATTCCATTTTAAAATTCACAAAACGCATGGCGGCAAATGAAAACATTTTAATAATTAAACCGCAGAAAATGCTAAATTTTTTGTTTTATTTGGACTTATTGTGTGTATTTTTTTTCTAGGAAACGAAAACATAAAATAAAGCAAAATGAAATATTTTCAAGCGCTTAATTTGTCAGCCTAGCGGATAATACGGGCGTGGGGGCAGATGGGGCAGCAACAAAAGCCCATGGCAGGTCAGTCAGCTAGCTCCGGCTACTGAGGGATCAGCGCCTTCCATAATTAGCATCCTACTGTAGCGAACTGCAAAAATAGCAACAGAAATGGGGCGGCGAAAAACGTCCAAAAAGCTCATTAACATAATGTGCGGTTACCTGGCTGAAAAACACTCATCTTCAGGCCCCTCTGGCAGCTTTTGGCCTGCATCTCGGCAATTGCAGCTCGGAGATTTTTTATTTGCCTGCTTAGAGACAAGCTTTATGAAAAGTCTGCGGTCCCCTTAATGGCCCACAAAAAACTGCATAAATAGTTATAAAAAATACAAGTGGTCTCTGCCGAGAATCCACTATTCCTCCTTGTTAACTCATTAAGGGAGGAACAGATTATATTTGATTTTCTAACTTTGAGAATATTTTTACCCGTAGGCATTAATAGAATTATGCTTCCCTAATATATGAACTCATTAACCTGTTACATTCTACTAATATGGCTCATCTTTTCATGTAAACAAGCCCTCTTTAAATGAGAGATTTTTTAGAGCATTCCTTTTTTCGCTTTCAACGTTTGCATATCATTGAACATGGGTAAGTCCTGCAGGAACGTGCCTGGCATGTTGAGAATTCCCCTCAACACACTCAGACTTGGCCCCCTCGCGTAAAAACCTCACTCCCGCTGGCTGGAGCAGCATATCGCACATTTCACTTTGGTTTATGAAAAATTCATAACAAAACATTTTTGCCTGTCACGGGCCACGACACAACAAATTCCAAATGGAATTTGCTACCCACCGCCCACACGCTTTTCTATTTAAATGTTAATGCAATTGAAGCACTGTGCTGCTCCTTCTCACACCCCCGCCTTTAGCCTGAATATCCTTGACGATTACCCTCGCATTGCTACCATTCTTTTAATAAGCTCTTGGAACTGCTATCCGACATCGGTTGCAACTATCAAATGGCAGTAATTAAATAAAATGTCCTCAGCAACACATGGGGAAAAGCTACCCAGAAGGTCCCCACTTGAAGTGTCTAGAATCATTAATGTAACTTCTTTCAATCTGGAAAACATTCAGCGCTGAGCAGCTTACGGATGCTGCTTCTTTTTCTCCTGGCAATTGTCGCATTTGTATTGCTAAACCAACAGCAATTCACAACGCCAAGTTGGCTTAAACGATTCCACATAAATATGACAAGTCCTTGCCAGGGACGGCGAAAGAAGAAGGGCGAAATCCAAGGATGATTTCCCCTTTTCCACCAGCACTGGTAGCAGCAGCAGTGGAGACATCCTTGTCCTTGGCTAGGGAAAACATATCCTGCGACCGGGAGAAAAGCTCCTGGAGCTGCTCAAGTGGCGGGCGACGCTTATGAAAAGTCATGTGATGTATTTGCGGTCATTAAAGTGGCAAAATGGCTTCCACCCACCCACAAACACACACACACAGCTACTGAGTTAAGCTATTTTAGGAGTGCGTGTGGCGAAATGAATATTTATGTTGGCCATGTGGCGTATACATATTATTTTCATGGCATTTATTAGTTTGTTTGCGGGAAGCGTAAAGTGGAAACCGCTGGCCGACTGGCTTGGGAAAACCTTTTAGATTAATGTCAAGAGTTGCGGACAGTTTTCATCTCCGTAAATCATTAATCAATTTACCACAAATGTCATCGTCACCTGGTCAGAAGAGATGCCAAAACCCAGATGGAAGATGGAAGAAAATTATAATGTGATGGCGATGATGATTTTTCAGGCGTTAATTAACAGTAAAGACCAGACAAACAGACAGCTCCCTGCTTGCCAGGCGTGACCCTGCAAATAAACTTTAGCCCAGCAAGCCGAGTCGATGGTTTCTTTCACACAAAAAAAAAAGTTTCTCAATAACGACAATTATTTAAGATACTGCTGAAAATATTAAGCTGCTTCATGTTTTTATACTTTTACCTTCATCTAGGGCTTTAATTAAGTTTGTAAAACCGACAATAATTAGTTACTGCTTAGTGCCAATTCCGTAAGCTGTCGATATTTCTCCCTGTACACTTTTGTGCCCTGTCAACCATTTAACATTTTTCTGCCAACTGCACTTTTGCATACATATATGGAAATGAATGTGGCAAATTCAGTTTTTTTCCTGGCTAACGTATATGTAGATTTTTATGGTCTGCTGACAAATTACGCGAGCTTTCCATTAGTGTGGGTCATGAGGAAAAACAGGCAGGACTGGGGGCAGGTCTGTTAGAAAGAGACGGGCTTGTTCATGACTTATCATATAATTTTTGAACTTTAAAGTGCAGAGAATCTATAAAGTTGTTCCCAGGCCCGGCTACAATTGCCTTAAATTGCTTTTTAATTGTTTAAGACACTGTAAGAAAAAGGAAATTTCGTTTCCAAAAAGTTTAAAAGCCAGCCGAGTAAATTTCGTATAGATAGCACACCTGTCGACGACAAAGATTAATCTGTCGGAGCTCATTAAAATGTCAGTTTTAATATACATACAGCAAACACTGAGTACCCCTTCCCTCAACCGGGGACCTCTAAATAATATGTCTACACAGCAAGTTCAAGGAACTTGGGAGGACGGGCCGTAAATCTGCGCCTTTGTTTCATCCGGGAGGGGTGGCAAAAAAAGGAGCTACAACGCGGGCCCTTGATATATCGTCCAGCATCCACCATGCATCATTTGCTGAAGCAGCAGGCTGCGGGGAGGATGATACTAATAAATTTATTACAGCCAACACGCATGCTGGGATGTGGGAAGACACACGCTAATGATGTAACCACATTTGGTTAGAAAATTATCTCCACATCAAAAAGGACTGCTGGAACGAAGGCGTCTGTGGCGGGGATACAGGCTGGAGGGAAGCCGTATGCCGACATGATTTTAATGAGGACTTTTAGCGGTTTTCATGTGACTTAAAGTTTGACTTTAAACCACCTAACAGTGTCGTCGGCGGTGGATTAAAAGTTTTACCCATAGACTGCTCAGAATACCCCTAGAATGTCTCCTACCACCTTGTTGACAAATTGGCTTAGTCAAAGTTGCTTAAGCAAAAGTTTGGCTTTAATTTCGGCTTAGTCGGCTGCCTGCTATTAGGCAACAGCTGGCCATATCCCCCACTTGATACGTTTCCTACATTTCTGGCCCTGCTATTAACGGACCATTTACCGAAATGGTTTTCTGATTAGATGCCAAAGCGGCAAGAAAAGCGAGGAAAAATCTCTCTTATCAGGGAGAAAACTACGGCTCTGGTTTATAGTTGCAACTGCCACTCAACTCTGCTCTCAGACGCTGCCTAGTCAGTCATGAGATGAAATTGCCGCGATAAACTTGATGGAAGTGTCTGCTGTGTCTGGTAGGAAAATTGGAGGGCAAGACCGTGGCAAGAAGGAAAAGATCGGAGGGGTGGTCGGCAAAAACTCAGGCGGAGCAAAGATTTATCAAAACTGGGCAATCTGCCGGAGTCTGGGTCTTGCCTCCTGGCTCCGGCAGCGAGTGTGTAAAGTAATTTGTTTACCAAATGACAGCCTGCCCATTCCCAAAGAGCAACCAGATTTCAAATGAAATATTTAATTATGCGCCCCGCACACACTTTAGCCCAGCAACAAGTTTTCGGGGCAATGAGGGGCAGTCAGGGATCCAAAGATCCGTGCCGAAATATCCATGCAAATCCACTTTACACCATCTTACAAAGGCCAAATGCGTTTAGAATTTTAGAGTAGCTCGCCTCGGCCCCGACTAGGCAGAGTGCGGCAATGTAGGCCTATTTTTAAACTCAGAACTTTAAGCAAGACAATGCCAGCAGAGGATTTTACAATTTAATAACGTTTTATTTGGTTTTGATTGTGGCCTCCCGAAATCTTTTTGGCTCCTTTGTTCGATTGGAAACAATATACAAATTGCTTCATTCATGGCAAATAAATGCAACCATTCGATTTGTGGTTTGTTTTATTGGAGTTGAAATGAGAATATTTCTGCAATTTTGAGTTACCAAAATTGGGTTAAACTTACTAAAGAACCTTTTTGTTATTTGTCCTTTGAGTTGATCTGAAACAAAACGCTTTTGAATGCAGTTATTTTATTTCGCAAGATTGCGAAATTGCAATTTTAATTGTCGTGCGATAGAATATGTTATATTATAATGTGGTTAGTTTAATTGCTTGGCTGATTGATTGACGGCTTGATCGGCGACTGTCATAAGCGGCTCAGACCGTTCAGGGCCATCTCCATTAATCCGTTTAATTAAACCTTTGCCAAACATCGTTGTCTCAATTGGCAAGATGAGTGCCACACTCACATTCCAAGGCAATCTGCTTTTGGGCCAAATCAGAGGCAGTCATTGAAACTCTGGCGCCTGATTAATATTTATTATTTCATTGGCTCATTACACCACATGCAGTCGAGTGGGTGTACGGTGGTGTGTGTCTGATTGTGGTTGGGCGTAACTGAGCGTGAGGCCTGAGGCCTGGGCGTGCCCAAAAAGCTACGATTCCGTGAGCGAGTAAGGTGGTAACTGGATAGGTTGGGCAATTCTTCGGGGTAAGGTAACTTTTGCGGCAACTCGACTTACATAAGAAGCCTGTGTAATTGGAGCCAACACCCCGAGTCCCCAGGCACGACCGCATTTGAATGTAAACACTGCTCATTTCTTTCCTCGCATAAAAAGTTATTATTTTCCATTTTCATTTCTGTTCGGCTTTTTGCCCTTTTTCATTGTCTATGGAAGCAGCAAAACGCCATTAGCTTCCTGTACTAGCACTCTGTTAATTTCTGTTGGTGATGCCACTACTGCGTGTGACGTTGTTGCCTCTAATTTGTCAAACATTAAACAGGGGGTCGTAAATAAAACAATCAGCTTGAGACATTTGGACATTTTGCAATGAAATTTTCGTTACTTTTGTTTGTTTGTTTTTTTTTTTTTTCGTGATCGGCCAACCGTGAAGGTTGAGTGGTGGAGCAGATCCAAACGCAATCTATATAGACGTGGGTGTATCTATCCATGGGAAATTTGTGGGGCTTGTTTTGTCACAGTGGGGTAACATAGAACGCAATAAAATCTTAATTTCAAAAAAATAGACACAACAGATTAATGGAATCCCTAGATCCCCTAGTAGATCTAGATTTGTGGCTTTACAGAGAATAGTTTTGTAATTTTTTGAGCACTTTTATTGATGTGCCCGGACAAAATCCAAACAATCAACTTCAAAACATCTTCATCAACTACAGCAAGGGAAGCAAGACTTCATTGTCATTATTGTAGTTGCCGCGCTCATGCCAATTGTCAACTGCAATGACGTCGTTTACAACGTCGACGACGACGAGACACAAATTAGCATTAGTATGAGTAATTAACTTAAATACAATAGAACAATTTAGTTTTCGCCAAATTGCACACACTGCGACAACAACGAGACATCATTAGGAGGGGCGACATTGTCCGCGCACAATTGAAAATTTTGCATGCTAAATAAGGCTTTAGCGGATATAAGGAGGGCTGGAGGGCTACAGGGATGGAGGGATGGATGCCGTGGGGTTGCCGACATTTTGGACTGTAATTACGCGAGATCACGTCAACTGACCGCTTCAACGGGCAGAGGGTCCCCTCCGGAGCCTCCGAAACCCCTCATTTCCTCTTTTTTCAGCCAGCTTTATGTACCATGCATATTTGATTTTCAGCTCGGATTATACGTGTTCGTTGGCCATTGATTCGCTTGATATCGTGCACTTAAAGAGGATGAGGATGGTGGTGGTCGGTGGGCGGTGGGCAGGGAGTTACGTCGGATCGGATCTGTATAATTTGTGTGCGATTTTTGTTTTTCTCTACTAAATGGACATTTCATGACCCAAATTTCTGCATCGGCTAATGAGCATTTAATTGACCATGTTTTTCCATAGATAGACAATATTCCCCTTTCCGTTCGGAACGTAACAGAAATACATATTTTGTGTACTTGCGTGAGGTGTGAGATAAACTTTGAGAGATACACGAGAACAGATAATCCGTATAATTGGCACATACCTGCAATGATAAAAGGCATTAAAAATATATTAGTGCTGCTGTTAATAAAGTTCGAATTTATTATTAAAGCTTGATTTTTTTGTATGAAATATTTGTAAGTTATTGAAAATTACTAAAAAAAAAATACAATCCGATGCTGAATCAACAGAAAACCCATGTTGACCTACGACATTTTCCATCGCAGATTGCCAATGGCCCTCGAAATGGCTTTTTCTCCATTCATGGATAACAATACCTATTCAAAATGCTCGATGATGTTTTCTATGTACAAGTATTCCTGCTGCCCGCTCTACTCCATTTTCAAAGTGTCCTCCTCCACTCATTTTTCTTCGCCCCATCGACATTTTGGAATTAAACGGCGATTCCTTTCTTATTTGCCGCCTTCCTGGTGCGCCTTTTGTGGCGTAAATAGGCGGAAAAGAAAATTATGTTTGCGCAAAGGGTGCGGAATGCGGGCTGAGGGATAAGGAGTCAGAGCAGGAGGAGCACAATGTCGCAAGGGAGTTCCCGTAGGTCTCGGGTTTCAAAAGACCTTCCTTTTGGTTGGATATACAGTGGGACTAAGGGTAAAATACTTGAAAAAATACATGTGACTCTCCTTTAATAGTTAAAGTCAAAGATGCATTTTATTTAGTATTTTTACCCAATTTGTGAAAGCTAGTTATAATCTGATAATCTGATTAATGATAAGCTTTTCATTCAGTCCTGAATGGCATTCATTAGCCAAGTTTTCAATTTTAGATCGACCTTTTACTTTTCCCTCGAATAGAAGTTGATTTATCTTGAAAAGCTACTCAATCGAATCAGTTCGAATAGTTCGAAGGACAACCACAGTGCATCCTGCTCACTATGAGCGACTCACCCTGTGCCATGTGCCAGGCACGCAAATTAAATGAATTGCTTACCCCAGCTACATGGGAGCCCTGCCACACCTCCTTGCACTCTTCCGCCGCTTTTGGACTAACCCCTCTTTTATGCTGCCATTAAAATCATGCTTCAATGGTTTTTGACCATTTTTACTCGCTTGTTTTTGTTGTTGTTGGCCCGGAGCGGCTTCAATGAAGTTTTTTCCAGCTTTTTGTTGCAACGGCAACGGCAACGGCCAGATGAAGCCGGCGCACAAAAGTTCCAACTTCCAAGTGGCAGAAGGCAGCTACAAGCGACTTTCATGCCACGCCCACCACCCTCCGCCCACTGCCTATCGCCCACAGCCCCTTAGTCATACTACCATCTCTTTTATAGGTAAATGAACCTGGAACACTTGCCTGCTAAATGATTTACGCACTTTGGAAAATTTAATGGAGCAATTTTCGCAGTCAGCTGGGGGGAATCTTGAGAAATCCACGCCACGCCACGCTACGGGACGCGAATCAGTACAGGAATTAAAGGGAAACTTTAATAAAAACTCGTTTTCGCCAATAAATTTATTTTTATCGCAGCTAGCGATCAGAGTATTTTCTAATCTCTATCCGGTATTCCCCAATCAAAGTAATCTGTTGTTTTAGGAGTTACTCCGGTTTCGTTTTCAATTTTCTAGTGTTATTCTGGGACTCGTCCTTTTCAATGGTGTTTACTTACGGATGTCTGGCCCCGTCTGACAGCGATTCTCTTCGGCTTGCATAAAACATCAAAAGCTGTGTGAAAACAGAAACCCCCAGCCAAGAATCTGACCCACCATTCTTTTTTTTCGGATTCCATGCAAAAACAAATAAGAACCATAGCGAGCCAAAACTTGAACAAAAAATAAAAAAATATCTGAAAAAAAAATCAGAAATACGCGGACTGATGGTGGCCCCCATAAATGTGCTATGATTTTTACTCTTTTTTTTAAATGTTGGTTTGTTTTATATTTTTTTGTTAACTGTAGTCCAATGCTCGTTGTATTTTTGTGGGGAGTGAGGGAAAAATAGCATAAACAAAAGGCACCCTAAAGTTGATTTCCGGTTTCCGCTCAAATGGCTGCCTCTGTTATACCACTGTACCCCTCTGCGGCATCCCATTTAAAGTTTCGTGTGAGAATTCCGTACGAGATTGAGTGCAGCTGCAGGGTAATTGTGGGTATGTATGTGTAGGTGTGTGGGGGTGGCTGGGCGTGTCTATTCGGGTGTGTAAATTTCATATTTTATGATTGACTCCCCCCACGCAGTTCAGAATAACGAAAAACAAACAAACGCAATTGCATTCAACCGAATATCAAGCGAGCTTTAAGTTTTGAAGGATGTCTGATGAACCCAAAAAGTCGAAAGTGAAAATAATTTGGAACGTTTTGTAGTGGCATCAAAAAAATATATACTGGAAACTGGTTTTTAGAAACCAATAAAAATAGAATAAATATATATAAAAATAGGCAAAAGAAATAGCTAAGCAAAGGAACTTTGTGCATGAGTGCCGATGGTTAGGCCCAAAGATGGCGGGCCGAACACATGTTCCCCAGCAGCCTAATTATGATGGACGGCAAACACTTTTGGTGTTCTGCGCCCACTAATGAAGGCCTCCCAAGTGCGACAGATCAAACACACAGCACGCGCGTCCAAGAATTATTTCGACTCTCGAAGGAACTCGAGAGGAAACAAAGCAAATAGTCAACGAGTAGGAAAAGGGAAGCAAGAAAAGCGTGTGGCATGTGGCATTGTCATTTGTCTTTTGGCCAGCAGTCTGCGGAGGATGTTGGCCCCCTCCCGCACTAAAAAGAAGGTTTTCCTGATTGCGTGTTGTCAGCACATTACCAGCAATATGTTCAACACATTAACCATGGAAGGAGTGAGTTGGTGTCGGTTGGTGGCCAAGGTGGAGAGCTAAGGGCCTTCTATTTATTTAGTACCCTTAGTTCGTTTTCGGTCAATTTTGTGGGAAATTTGCACTCAAATTGCAAAAAGGAGACACAAAAAAACGGGCAATAGTTTAAAGATCTGGGAAAAATGGACAAATTTCAAAAAATATTTCTTGAGGAAATGAGAGATGACCATCAGAATATCCCCCTTTTCTATTAACTTTCATTGATGAGGGTAACCCAAATTATACCGCAGAGTGTTAATTAAATTTTCTGCAGGGTAGAATGGTCAAGTTGCTCATAAATTTTCAATTTACAGGACTTTCCTCTATTCACCCCTCCCGCATCGCACTTATTTCCGAATTCTATCAATATTTAATTGAGCTGTACCTTTTTCCTCATTTTAGATGGCACCAGCCCGAAGTTGGAGTTTCAGTTTGTTTGTCTTCCCTCAGAAAAGTGCCACAACAAAGGACAACTCAAATGAAACTTCAATTATTCCACGTAAAAAATAAGCAGCAGTAGGTGGCGATGGTCAAGGTAAAAAAGATGGGTAGCGCCAGGCTTTTTTGTCCTGGCCATAAACTGTAAGTTAAACAAGAACCAACAAAAAAACCAGAAACGGAGAAAAAAATAAACTTTTTTCACTTTGTTGTTTGGCCTCGTCACGATTTTGTGTTTACAAGGGTACGGGGTCGGAAAGCCCACCTTCCAGTAGGTGGGTTGAATCTTTTCATTTGCCGTGACGGCTACCTTTGTGCCGGCCATCCCCAAATGCCCGTTTGCACTTATTTGTTTGGTGATTTGTTTGACTTGCGTGTCGATGATGACACAACACAAAACAGCAGTAGCAGTAGCAGAAGCAACAGCAACAGTCACATAAACAACACGGCGAGCAACAAAAAACGTTAAGTGAAATTTTTGCTACCCAACAGGGGGAAGTTTCCATCGTCACCCATGGCAAACAGAACAAAAAACGAAGGACAAAACTTATAATAATCATAAAAAAGGCGTCAGACGGCAGATGTCGCATTGCATACAAAAAGGAGCAGGAGGAGGTCCTGGTCCTGTTCCTAGCTGGGGGAACAGGGAGTGAAAAACGTGCGAAGCAGGGAAACAGCCAACTGACCAAAGCGGAAATTGTTGCAAATGTCAGCAACATTTTTTGTATATGCGTGTTTACACTCGGCCTTATTTATTGATGGTCGGAACTAGGAAGGAGCGAATAAAAGCTCATTGGTCAAAAAGTGTTCATGATAATAGTAGAATTTATATGATTTTTCACACAAAAATGAAGGATATTTGAAATGGAACGGCTGGTTCTGTTTTAATAATATATTGTGTGTGTCAGAATACAAATACTCTTAAATACTCAAATCTCTTAAAAGGAATTGGCCCACAACAATTACATAATCCTTAATCCCAAGACAGTTGCCCACTCCACGTAGACCGAAATCCATTTTTATTATGGTTTAATTACTTGTTCTTGCTCGGATCCGTTGCTTTTTGCTTGGTTTTCTCTGCTGATGGGGATTCTCGTTTATGAGGCGTTTGCATGTTGTGTCGATTTGATGGCGACGCATAAACAAGGACACGAGCCACAGTCCGAGTCCGAGACCGAGACCGAGACCGAGACAGAGACAAAGAGCTGTCTTTAGAGAGAGACAAAGCGGCGACTAATGAGTTTTAAGGGGGCCAGGAGATGTGGCTCGCGGGTGCCATATCCCGGATGTAATGAACGGAAAACGGGGAAACAAAAGGCAAAAAACCAGCCACAAAATGGTCAAGCCGAAAGGACTGAGCAGCTGAGAGAAAATGCGATTTCAGGAGCGGTTGAAGGAATATTAACGAGGATGCTGCTGGGGGGGATAAATGCGGTGGAATGGTTGGCAAATTCCCACTGAGAGGGCTCAACAAACATGGCCAAGAAAACTTTTCTGTCCTGCCTGCAGGCCGAGTCTATAGCTGCACTTCCTTCGACTTCGACTTTGACTGCCAACTTACCTTTTATACCTGCCGCTTACCTTTTATATACATTCTCCCGGCCCTTTTGCCCACGCATATAGAGGTAATTAAGAATTATGGCCTGGGAGGCGAGGCCGAACTGAACTTATTAATTTCTGCATTATTTAAGCGTGTAATTTATGTGTTCAGCTGGCATTTTTAATTGCATTACACGGCGGTGGGTTAATGCATGTTAAATGCATAATGAGCACCGCAAGCCAGCCGAACATTGGAGGGGATGCTACAGATCGGGGGAAAATTCCGATAGAAGGGGAGCAGGGACGTTGGAGTTAAGTGTCATATGAGGTGACGTTGCATGGCGTTTGTTTTATTAATTGAAGTTTAATCAGCGACAGCTGCCAGCAGTCACGTTCCATTTCCCATTATCCACTGGCTGCGAAAAGGTCAAATCCACAGATGACTCCGATAGTAAAGCTACTTTAACTAACTCGATATTCGAGCCACTAAACCTACTTTAAACTATCTACGATCTCTGCCCAGTAACAGTGTCTTCCAACTCTTTATGCAGTCCTTGGCTTTTATCATCCTAATAACGTTGGCGCCTTAAGTTTTACACAAATTATTTTCGATAACATCTTCAGAGTCCTTTCTTGCATCCGGCCTGACCTGGACCTTTTAATAATTTCATTTAGCGGAAATTGTCTTAAGCCAAATTGAATTAGGACATGGCCCATTCGCGGCCAGCCAAAGGGCAACCTTTTCTTTCCTTTCTTCCAAGAGACAACTTTTTGCTACACTAGGAAAAGTTTCTTAAAATAAACCGCTCGATTTAAAATTATTTTGTACTCTATATATGTTTTAGTAACTTTTTATAGAATTATGACCTATTTAAGTATATTTTTCAGTGCACTGGTTCGGGTTAACCCAAACCCAAAGCTGGCACTCAACTTGTCCTAATGGCGTTCAAGATGCTTCCAGAACTTGGCCGCAAAGGGGTCATTGTTAAGAGACGGTGTGGGGGCGGTGCTACCTGATTGGAAATGGCATTTGAAAGTGGCACAGACGTTGTCCAAAACATTTGACCACGTAAAGCAATTTGCCAACTGCATCGATGTCAGCTTAAAAGCCTTGTCAAAATATAATCCTGAAAAGAGCTCGCAAAAAAAATCAGGAAGCTCTACTATTTGACATTTTATCGGGTTAAGGGTGGATGGAAAAGACCAAGGACAAACAAAATGCAAATGTAAATAAGTAAATAAAACTCATACGGCTGACATTTTGTTTTCAGGGCCGGAATAAGCGTGTGAAGAGACCTCCAAGGGGGCGTGGGAATTGTTTAGTGAAAATTCATTGGGCCAAAAAGCTTTGGCGCTCCGTATTTATGTTCTCGGTTTCTCTTCTGTTTTCTCTATAACATGAATGCGTTTTTTTACATTTTTATTTTTAGCCGAGCAACAGTTGCGTTGGCAGCAGGGTAGCCACTAGCTAGAAACTTTTCCTTGTGTTTTCAAACAACCTGACAGCCCGACGGGCGGCACCTAGTGTCCGAAAACTCAGAACTTTAATATTCTTTGGCCATTATTCTATTTGCAATTTTGCGCACAAACAACCCAGCAAATAAATAAGCAAATTGAAAAAATGCGAAACAAAATAATGCAAACAAACTGGAAAGCTGGAAAACTGAAAACTGTCAGAGTTGAGCGGGGGAGGCTAACGGAGGCAGTAAGACTGCCATTTTGGCACATGGCAATTTCCGTAGAGTGCACATGACAAAAATTCGGAATGTGCATAAAAAGTGGCACGGCTCTGCTCCGGGAGGATAGCTTCTCGGGGGAGGTAGAGGAGAATTCCTTTCGCAAACTAGCAAAAAGTTAAAAGTTTAATTGTGCGCAACTTTGGCCAGGATGTGATGTTGGCCCAGGCAGCCGGGCCAAAGGACATCTGTGACAAGTTCTATTAAGTTTATTTTATTTATTCTCACATTTTGCATTTAAACAAAGCAGAACGTGCCACCACAAACTTGCTGTCGGCCCAAAGGTCCCGAGCAAGATGATGACAAAAGAGAGGTGGGGGGGATCTGGAGGACAGAGGTCACTCGATTGCATCGCACACACTTTTATATGGCAGGTTGCGCCCACTTGACTGCTCGATGGTCCCGACATTCCGCCACTTTGCATCATATCCAGGACTCTTAGCCAGCAGCCTTCGTTTCTTTCCATTTTCGCAAACACTTCTACTAAAAAAACCCAAAGCGAACTGGTCATTTAAGCACTGAAAAAAATATACTTTAGCATTAATTTAGAAGTTAGAGAGAATCTTTCTCAGAGGAAAACTTTTCTCAGTGTGGCTTTGGGGAATTGGTTTTCCTGCGCATAAAACGTTTAAATGAAAGAAAAGCAATATGTTGCCGCCTGCAGATGACAGCAGCACAGGACCAGGGTGCATCGTCAAGGATCAGGGGCTAAAAACGGCTTGAGGTCTGTGTAAAATATTTAGCAACCATCAGCCGCTGTCATACTTTTTTAATTGACTTATCAATAATTCATGTGCCACAAAAACACACACACACACACTTGAGGAACGAGTAAAGAAGGGGGACAGTAGGGGCAGGGACAGGAGCAGGATGAATACTCATAAATACAAATGAAGTCAGAATGCAGTGTGCAACTGAATAGGAGGAGGCCGTGGCAGGGACAAGAGGTAAAGAGGTGAATTGCATTCCCAACTCTCTTTCCAGGTTCAGGTGAACGACTCACCTCGCATTCAACCTCGTGTCTTGTATTTTTTCCCTCCCAGCCAGAAGATTGCCTTCGTTTACTTTTCGACTTGATATTTATTTTGATTAATTTAAGACTGCTAGTTGGTAATATTTTTCATTTTCATGTAAAACTTTATCTTCCTTGGGCTGAAAATCCTTGCATCCTTGAGAGCAAGGGAAAGGGCTAGCCAGTACAGCCAAGTGATTGATGCATTTTTAATGCGCATTTCCGAAAAGGAGTTTCAGGAACTAGAGTTCAACTAGAGCTCTAAGCAATATCTGCATTTTATAGATTTCAGTCTTAAGTTTCGTTTAAAGTCAATATTATGGGGCCAGCTTACGAAAAATAATAATTTGGATTACCTGAGCAGTTGGCGGAACTTTAGTCGAAACTTTCTCTTCGACACCCCAATACCCACCTGTACCTCGAAGGTCTTTAATAAATTTCCGAAATCACCCACCCACAAAATGCATAATGGTAGTGGAAATGCGGAAAGGAAAACAAGAGTAAGAACATTTTTTTTATCAAGGATAAAATCAAATTTAACGCATCGCTTGGATGGGGTAGCCTCCGATTCCATTTTTTTTTCGCCCCTCTCACAGGTCTTTGTGTGCGTATAAGGCCACGTACCCACTTGACATGAAGGCGGTGCAGCGAAACGAACACTGGGTGGTCGGGCAAGGGGGGGAGAGTGGTGTTTTTGGGGCACGTGCCGGGCGGATTAAGCGTGGCATGCTGCTGCGAGAAAATATGAAAGGGAAGCAGCGTGAAATATGTGTAGCATAAGACAAGGCGCATAATCAAAATGTAAGCAACAGCAGCAGCCGCACCACCATGGCGCACCAGTAGATGCACATGCCACTTACACAACTGCAGGAGAACCACCGCCCCACCATCCTGCACCGCCCCCCTCCCGCTCTTTTGACTTTATAAAGCAGCAGGCTCACTCCTACCCCCCTGTGGCTCTTCCCTGAAAACAAAGGGCGCCCGAGCTGCCAGTTGATGTAGCGCACCATTATTTCAGGGGCGAAATAAAGCAGGGGCGTCGGTGGGTCGGCAGGGGGCTGCTGGCGGTGCTGGCATCCGACCAGCACTCGACATATCGATCACCACAGCCATTGCAGCTCAAAATCAGGCGAAAGTCTTTTAAAATCAAATGAAAGGGAAGAACGAACAATCATTTTGGAACAAAATTGGGGAATGAGAGAGCTAGGGGAATTGTTTTTCAGGCTTAAAGTGAAATATTTAATTAAAACATGTATTGTGGTCCTTTTAAAATTGATTTGTGGAATGGACGGCCTTCTCTTTTTCATATTTCTCTTTTTCGTAATTCCTTCAAATTCTAACCCCTCGGCATAGTCCCAAGAATAATTTGCATGGACTTTGCTTCTATAAATAAATGCAAATTTTATCCCAAATTCTAGTAGTCTACTTAGTTGGAGAAAACGCGAAAAGTTTTCGCATCTTTTCCGCAATTTCTTGCCATATTTCAGTATGCAGGATTCCGTAGTCCCAGAGCTGTCACTTTTGTCGCAATTCGCCAACTCTTTTTATATTTTTTTTCCCCCCGCCTCATTTTTTATGTTTATTTTTTTGGGATTGAGAATTGGAATGGAAGCTGTCACTCACCTCTTCCTCATTGCTGGCCGTGTTCACGGAGTCCATGCTCTGCGAAAGTCCCAGCGGGACTAGGGCCATTTGGTTTTCCATTAAGTCCCTGCTGCTGCTGTTGCTGCTGCTGGTGTTGCTGTTGATGTTGGTGTTGCTCAGGTTGTTGTTGCTGTCGCTAACAGTTGTTGCCGATGTAGTGGCGGCTGTTGGTGCAACTGTGGTGGTAGTTGTGGGAGCACCGCTGGTGGCGCTGCCTGCCGGAGAGGGCGTGGTCGGTGCGGAGGCGGTCGCGGAGTTGGACTCGTGCGAGTGCGATTCGTGGGCGGGACTGTCCGGCAAGCTACCGCCGCTCGTCGGCACAGCGGCAACGGTGGCTGCTGCTACTGTTACAGGTGCTGCAGTTGCTGGTGTGCTTGTGTTGCTGCCTTGTTTGCTGTTTCCGCCGCTACTGAGCAGGATATGTTGCTGCGGCTGTTGCTGCTGCTGGGGTGCGTATCGGTAGTAGTGGGCCAAAGATTGCTGTTGCGCTTGCTGGGCCTGAGCTTGAGCTTGAGCCTGAGCCTGTGCTTGGGCCTGGGCCTGGGCTTGGGCGTGCTGTTGCTGCTGCAAGTGCTGATTGAGCAGGGCCGCTGCTGCCGCCTGGTTGAACTGTGTCAGACGCTGCTGCTGTTGCTGCTGCTGCAGTTGCGGGGCTGTGGCCACCGCGTAGGCCACTTGTTGCTGCTGCACCTGCTGCTGTTGCACTTGCTGTGCCTGCTGCTGCTGTTGCTGGTGGTGGGCGGCTACCGCTGCGGCAAACTGAGTGGGATGGGCGAAGCTCAGCGAGTGAGCGTGGTGCGGATGCGAGATCGAGTGGGGCGGGATCGAGTGCGGATGCGAGTGCGGGTGGCCCTTGACTGTAACAGGCACGGGTACGGTGACGGGCAGCGACACGGAGACGGGCACGGGCACCGGAACGGTCACTGGCAGGACAGAGACTGCGGCGGCACACTGGCGCTTGGGCGACGGCGACAGAACCTGTGGGGCACTTGCTGGCGTCTGCGGCAGCGTCGGCCTGCGTTTAATCGCAATCGACGAAATGGTGATGGCTTTTTCAAACACCGTCTGCTGGTTGTTGTTCTGGGTTAGGCTGTGGGCGTGGCTCTGGCTATTGCTGCTGATCGAATTGATCGGACTTATCGGGCTGATCGGGCTAATTGGGTGACTAATGGCTGCTGGCGTCGTCGTCGCTGCTGGCAACAAGTGCTGCAGTTGCAGTTGCGGTTCGGCGGCTGCTGCAGCGGCGGCGTTGGCGGCTATGAGCAGTTGATGATGGCTGCCCAACAGGTCCTGGTAGTTGGCTATTTTGACGAATCAGTGTAACTGCAAAAGTCAAAATTTAATATATAAATTAAAAATAAGGTTTTAAACTTTGCACCCTTTAGTATAAAATAATAAGCACATATTTCCTATTAGGTAGGCATGTGTGTTATTTTAAGCGTATTCAAATGAAATTGCGATACATTGCTTACTTAACAAAAAGCAAATGTTTACAAAAAGAGTTCGGGAGTAGTTGTATGCTTGGTGGGCATGGTGCTGCTTAAATAAAGCAATAATTAATTTAAAAATTAAAAAAAAACAGAAAGTCATTCAATTAGGAAATATAAACTGGAAGAACATTATATTTATTTTATTTTAGTTTAAGTTTAGAATCAGTCGTAAAGTACTTTAGATTTAGCTGACGCATACTCTCAAGTATGCAAGGAATTTGTATATTTGGGCTGGCTCACATAAGTCTCTCATTGTTTCTTCCAGTGTAGCGCACATTTGCTTACGCTTATCACAGTGAGACATCAGCAACTACAACAATAACAAGGCCAGCTGCTGGCAACTCCATTGCGTAGTTAAGAGCAAAAAAATTAGAATACACAGAGGCAAAGGCACGGAATGGGAATAACAGCAACCGCAAGGCAAACAAACAAACAGAAACATAGATACTCACATACTCAGATCCAATATGCACAGAAGTATAGAGGAATATGCGGAGCGAAGACTCTCCAGAATACTTGAGAATGGGAGGGCTTGGAGATATGGGAAACAACTTGAAAATTGAGCTGACTACAAACCAAAAATTGAAATACAAACGTTCGCTCGAGCTGGCAAAAATATGCACATAACTAAAGCTCGGGGCTCACTGCTCGAAGAATTGTTTGGGGCTTGTGTTTGGACTCGTGTGTAAATATGCACGGGCACACATGTAGGTAAAGGTGGAACACAAACAACCTTTTACTACAAGGACAGAATCGAACCCACCCTATCTGCCACTATGTATCCCTATCGACTCACTTTGACGCCTGTGAATTGTATCTGGCGAGTGTATCTATGCATCTCGGTTAAATAAGACCCCGAAATACTTTGCATATGTCATATTATGCAAACGATAAACGAAAATGAAACACCTAAGACCAGATCGGCTTTGAGGAGGAAGTTCGGCGAGACCTAATACGAATTTAATTCGACCCCCAACAATCAACGGACAAACGATGATTAGAGGATGGCAGCTGTTTTAATCCCGTATGATTAATAATTGATAGAGAATGGCAAATCACCAAACCGACCGCACCATGCATATATAATAGACATTGAAGCACCGGCTGTTGTGTGTGGGCTCAGCACACACTACACTCCAATGTGTGTATTTAAATGTGCTTCTCTGGCATCGAATGGCGTGAGATTTATGGCCAAAAACTGCGGACACTTTTCGATTAATGAGCGGCCAACCAGGCGTATGCTTATTGACCACTGAACAAGGGGAATATATCACAAAAATAACAATAACATATAGTTATGGCACTTCATACACACATTTAGCATTTATGGATTTAGTATGTGGGCTTATTACTCTATTGGACAAATATAAATGAAATTGATCCTACCGATATGGCAATTAATTAATTTTCGGAGCTCTACTTGTTGCTGCTCGTTGCATTGTGAGATCATAAAGGCGATACAGACTGTGTGATGAATTATGGACTTTTGGACCTTTGTTCCCCAAAGTACGAGCCTGAGAAATGGGCTCCTTGATTTTCTATTCTCTCTGATAGCAGCTCGCTAAAATCTGAATTCTCAATGCACTTTTGCAGCAATAAATAAATGACTAACACTGACAATGTATTGTGTTTACATAAGCAGGCAGCCAGCAATAGCGTTTCAAATTCTAGAAAAACACAATGGAAAAAGCAGGCACCGATAGAGGGGAAAGGTAAAAGGTAAACGGGGAGGCTCAGTAGAACCGGAGAGTAACAATAATGACGCTTGCCATCAACCATTTTGTTGTAGTTGTTTTGGCTGTCTGTCTATTCCATTGCCATGGAAATTAGTCAGTACAAATAAATTAAAAAAACAAAAAAGACAGTACAACAACAGCCAGTCATAAATATTGCTAATGAATTTCCCGCACGCTTTGCTGAGCTCGGAAACAACAAACACATGGGGCCAGATCGAATCGAGTCTTTCGTTACTTTTTCAAACTATGCTCGAACGGAAGTTGGGAGCGGGAGCATTTGTTGTTTTTGGCATAAAATAAATATAATTAAATGTAATTTTTATAATGACAAATGCTCTGTTGTCTGCGGCGCGCCCCTTACCGAAAGGGAAGTCTATCATGGCAATTACGGCAACACAAAGCCCAAAAAAAGCGGCAATAAAACCGAAACGAATTCAAAATTGTGTATCCAAAAAGCCGCAACGAAATCTGGAGCAGCAGCCACAGAGCTCGAGAGCTAAACTCACCGATCAATTTTGGAAGGCTGTTGGAAATTCAAAATAGAGCTGGGATCACGGATAGCCGCTGGCAAAGGCGATTTGACTGCTGCTCGCTCGATTAGCTGGCAATTGGCTGGAACCCTACGATCCCCTCAACGTCTCCCCTGAGATTCATTGTAAAAGATACGGCCTCACACGCGGGCTAATAGATGCACGCCCACGACCCCCGGGGGCTCCATCTTGATGATGATCGGCTCGGAAACGAGTTTCTCCATAAAAATAAAGATGATTTTGGCCAGATCACTTGTCAGCAACTGAAATCACAATTAGCATTGCTAATGCGTGAGGATAGACAAAACTGTGAGTACGCTGGCATCTGTAAGTACGCTGCAAGTATCTGCAGCTCCCACGTGATCTGCCTCTTTGTAGATTGCTGCGCATTCCTTACGTTGTCAGGCACTTGGAATAGTCAGATTCGGATTGTTACAGATATTCGTACTCGGAAGATGCAAATGTATCTTGTTTCGTGTCAAATGCCCAAATTTGTCAACAGTTGGCTCTGCCCATGATGACGACGATAATAACTATGGTTGTTATTATTAAACACGATCCAAAAGAGCGACACTTGGATGAGCTGACACGCCTAGTGGCACTACGATAATAACTCGTCTCCTCCGGCCAAGTGGTTCTGGCCATAAAACGAGGCTAGAGTTGTTCGCCCTGTCATTGTTATTGCTCTAAACTCGCATTCCATAATTAATATTTAATAAGCCAAGTCAAGAGCATTGCCAAAAGTTTTCTCGAGTGAGATATTCTGTTTTCCAGGCCCGCCTTACCCCCAGTCCCCGGGCTTATCTCTACTCTATCTGCTTGTTTCAATTCGTAAACTTAATGTACTCTGCAAGTCTAAGAGGTTTCCTCACTATCAGATACAAAGTATCTTAGCTATAAGCTTCCTTTCAACAATAATAATTTTTTTTAATATCATTATCGTTTTCCATCGAAATCGGCCCCCTGGACTTGTTATTCTTCATTTTTTTTTTTTGTTGAGTTTAGAAAATTGAATGTTTCGGAGATCTTTTGATTTTAAAGTTCTTAGCTTTTGTTTTCCAAGGTTATATGCCCGTAGGGCATGAAAAGTTCGGCTTATAGCCAAGTTTCCTTTCCAAAAATGTTTGTTTTCGTTTTTAACTTTTTGCCACCGACAGAGACGGTCCGATAGAGACATAAAGAATATGTGAGAAAGAGAGGGCGTCTCAGTTTTGGCTCGTTGGGATGCTTATGTGCCGCATATATTATGATGCTCGAGAAACATTTTTTATAAGTTGGCATGCTCCAATTCTTTGCTGCAAAAGCTCGGCTCATGCCCCACGGCACCGTGTCTCTATTTGCCGCTGGGTGCGGAGGAGGAGGAGGAGGCGGTGGCGGCAGGAGGGTGGCAACTTGAGGATGAACCATTCCGTATGTATGTGTATGTTGCACATACATCTGTGTGCGCAAGATAGTTGGTTTTGCCAACTTTTTATTTTGCCCTGCCTTCAATTCGACTTATTATGTACTAGGATATATGGACTCGAACACAAAAAGAAGAGTGTTCCTCCTTCGTTTTTCAGAAAATTACAAAATCCATTAAGTTGCTTGCACGCAACTTAAACATAAATCCATCATACGCCATGTGGCACACACACAGACCGAATAAGAGAGATGGAGAGCTAGACACAAGGACAAGTTGCCAGCGTGTGGTGGGTGGAGCGGCGGTGAGGTGCATAGCTATAGCATGCACTGCCACGCCCCCTGCCTCTGCTGATTCGGCTGCTTTTATTATCCACGCCATATTTAATGCACAAACATTCAGACACTCGAGTAGGTAAGTAGGTTGGGCTAAGTCTACATCAACGTCTGTATCTGAGTCCAAAGTCATAGTTTGGTAGTCGGTAGGAAGATACACTTATCTATACGTACGTAAGTATATCTATGTATCTATCCCACCGCCTGCAGGGCTTTCAATTTAATTTCCTTGCCATCTGACTGACGAACTTTGGCTGACGCTTTTCGATACTTTCGAATTTGCTTTCAATGAACGGAGCCCTGCCTCTCCGTCTCTTGCCCCTTTTGATGGGATGTGTATCTTTTAGCTGATAGCTTGAGATACCATAAATCATAGAACCGATTACGGCAAATTGCAAACGTTAATGTAATAAAACCTCCGTCCAAAAATTGCCAGCGCAGGCCAGCAAACAGGGGAGAGAGATGTGAGAAAAAGTAAAACTCACGTCTTGGGAGAATTGAAGCAGAGCCGCACAATAGACAGCTTGTGTCTTCAGAAACTAGTTCAAAAGTTCAAGCGAACGAGCGGAGATTGAAAGACACCAGAAGACACGATCGCAGAGAAAGGGAGTCGGAATGGGACTTCTGTTTTGGTCCAAAATCTCAGGCCCACTTTTGGGAATTCGTAACGCAGTCCGGTTAGCAATTTCCCCCGAATCTGAGTCGGTCTTTGCGGTTGTTTCTGTTTAGAACACTGGGCCGGCCACACCATCAACTTCAAGCCTTGTGGCAAGATGCCCGAGAAACCGCAAATCACACGCCATGTTCATCAGTGATTTTTCGTGCCGTTGACAAGTGCTTTATGCATTGATGTGCCGTATCGATGGGCGACAATATGGCTTGATGAAGGTGGGAGAACCACCCACCCTGCCCTCCTCAAAGGCAATTTAAAACCGCATAGACGAACGAACCAAAAGCCGATGACAAATGCTGTGACGCCTGACAAATGCCATTGTCGTTTCCATCATCATCAATGTCAAGATGCCGCCCCATTTGCACCCAACCAGTGGCTCTTTGTTGCCGCAATCTCAGCTCTTTCCATTAGCATTCGCAATTAATTTTCATCTGGGCTGAATTTTTACAAATTTCTAAGCTAGCCCAGGGAAACGAACACAAATGGCAAGAACAACTAAAAGCGGAAAAATCCCTACACAAATCGCTGGGGAAAAATCTCCGAGCTCGGATATATAGCTTTATATGTCTCTCCATACACTTTTTTTTTTATTATTTCAGCAACTGAGGCTAATTAACATTAATTTTGCATAATTAAAGCGGCCAACGAGCAGGGACCGGAGCCAAAAACAATGGGGGCGTGTCATACATTCGCCATGAGTAAGCTATCCCCAGATTGCCGGATTGTCAGTCAGTGGGTCAGTGTCAAGGGTTTCTCTGGGGCGGCGTACAAGGAAATGCTCTCGGCCAACTCAATTTGTATTAATTTCCATTGTGTGGTAGACTGATAAGCCCACATTTGATTACTCAATTATTTTGCATAAATTAAGAGACTTTTCTTCGGCTTCTGATTGTTGGCTTTTCGTTAATCCTTGGCTAACCACAGACTTTGTGAAAGGCCAAGACGATTTGTGGTTTCTTCCTTTTCTGGTAAGGTGAATGCGTGTAAACAAAGCAGTGGTCACTGGACAAAAAGGAAAGGTTTTATTTGAAAAATGGAAAATAGTCTTCTTGTAATTTGAGAGTAAATAAAGCTTTTAAATCATCTAGATTCTAGATTCTGCAAGATTATATTCTTTTGATGTCTTTCCTGGGAGGCTTTATGAAAACATGAGATACAAGCTACTTCCGCTTGGCAATCCAACAGAGCACTTTCCTTCGTTCTGTGCATTTCTGAAATTGGCTCGAATTAAGCGCAAAGTGCGTGTGCGTCTTCAGCGGTTTGTTGCTCTTTCGTTTTCATAAATTGCGCTTTGTTTATTGCGCTGACCCCCTTTCGCCCGCACCAGCTCCGCCATTCATTGCTGACCCGGCTTGGGAATGATGTCATTAATTAATGTGAATGAGTTCAGTATGATGTCAATTAGCTGCGGAAAGCGCACTTGGAGGCATCAGCAGAAGCACCAGCTCAGCGGCAGGCAAAGTCCATTGGATAATTTGTTTTTGGACGGAGGAGAGCCGAGCCACCCACACTCTGTCAGATTCAGATACAGATACTTGGCCTGCACTCAGATACTGCACGCAGACAGACACACAGGCGACTTAAACAATTCCGGAAGCTCTTGAGCTAATTTTTTTTGCTCTTGCTTTTTCCCCCTACATTCCTCGATTATCATAAGCAGCTGCTCTGTGCTTAGGCAAAAGTTGAAAGCTTTATCTTCGGGAGGCAGGAAACTTTGGCCAAAAGTGCTTAACAATAGTTAAGACCCACTCTCATTCACGACGAAGAGATGGGCGGGCCATCATTAAGACTCTGCTCCCAATGGGAAAAGCAAGGCCTGGGAGCTGGTCTCCCAAAAAAAAAATATAATAACACTAAGTAAATGCAATAAAATGAAAATCCAACTGGGGAAATTTCGCCATGATTTATTGTTGTTGGCGAACAAAAGGAGCAGGGAAGAGAAGTAAAAGGCATTATGCAGATCAAACTTACTGGCCAACTTTTCTCAGCCGTTTACTTACAAAAACAATGTTGTGTTCTTTTGTGGTTTAAGGACTTCACTTCGGTTTCAACTCACCTGCAAAGATAGGAATAAAACGAAATCATGAGTTTGTTTCTTACTTAAAACTTCTCAGACTTAAATCGATTAGTTATAGGAATATTGCAGCTTAAACTTTTCCCTAAAATCTGAATGGACAGTAAATTATATTTCCGTTTAACAATTTTCAGATGTCCGGTAATAAATTTTTTTTTAAATTAACAATCAATTAGAGTTCTCAGCCAGCGTCCAACAAATGTGAAAAATGTGAAAAGGCCTTCAATATTTTTAATGCTCTGAACGAAAGTTTTCACCTAAGTTTTGAAAAAAACCAGCTTCCAGAGCCAAATTGCATATTTTAGACATAGTTTGAGCCCGGTCATTGATTTCGGGCTTTGTTTTCCTCTCGTTGGCCAATTGTTGCTACAATTTTGTATTGCAAAAAGGCGAAAGGCAAAATATCGGACCAGCTCAGCCCCAATTCCAGTCTCAGTTTAGTTTCTGATTTTGCGGCTACAGGCTTTGTGTGTGTGAGTGTTTGCGAGTGTGCAACGGAGGCGAAACAATTTTTGTGGTCAAGAGCCTTTCACCAAACCAGAATGAAGTGTGGAGTAGAGTCCGAGTTCATAGCTCATGAACTCCCTTCCCAGCGCTTCTGGCTACCGTCGCCCCTTGCCTCTTCCACGGCAGCTCTGCTGTGGGGCTGGTCATGCTCTCGCCCTCTTTTCGGCCAGGCTAAATCTGTAACTGAGCCCCTATTTCAGTTGTGGCTATTATTCTTGCCAATCCCCATGCGCCTGGGAAATTTGTTTAGCCCTGCTTCCCTTTTATTCACGTTTAAACAATGCCACGGTTCGGTTTTTGCTTCCCCTGCCTTTATTCCTTGGGCGGAATATTCCTTCCTGACTTTTTGGGGTTTCCGGCCAGTCGAAAGGTGGGAAAAACAAGGAACTTCTGGAACTCTTAGTGAGACTTTCAATCGGCTTGCATTCTAATTTGTCAATGTGAAATCAGTCAGAGATACCGGAGTGTCCATCAAGCGGAATTAGTTTCGCTCAGTCACCGGGCTAGATACCCCGAGTGCTCGGCTGTCTTGGCTAATGATGCGCCAATAACGAGGCGGGCAAATGGCTAAAACATGGCACCTGGCAAGTGACAATTGGGGGGAGAGACAGAGAGGGCGAAAGATATGGTGAGACAGATGATTCAGACCAGGCCAATTCTCGACAGTCCTCTTCTGCTTTTGGGCTATTTGCCAAAAGCTGCATTCCTCAATTAGTTTCGGCGAAAAAGAGAAAAGGCACCAAAATCAGCTAATAAACTCAGCGACAACCCTTCAACAAATACTAAAGTGTTATTTACTTGTAAGGATATTTACTTGGTCTCTGAATCCTTTCAACCTGCCTGCCTTTCTTCCGCCCTAACAAGCACACACAAAAATAACAAGTTCCAAGTTTTTGAAACGAAATATGAATAAATTTCATCAACAAAAGTAAAGATTGCTTCAGACCCTTAACCTTTTTGCGTCGTCGTCTCTTTATTTCTGCAAAAATGAAATGTTATCAGTTGTATCAGAGACAGGCACTTGATATGTACTTCGAAGGGCTCTGTTATAAATTTTTAATTAAGAAACGAAGAATGTATGAATGTTTTTTTTATGTGTGGCTACCTGTTCCGAGGCTTATGGGGTGGCAGATTTGCTTGATTGGGGGTGTCTGGACGGGTAAACACACACATTCATACACCACGTCTCGGATTACATGCTGGCTGGCTGGCAGCCCTTTTTTTTTTGATGGATGGATGGAAGGCTGGGCGCATTCTCTACCGCTTCCCTTTGCTTATTTACTTAAGCAAGAACACAGAAAACTGGTTGTCGCCGGCAGAGTGAAGAATCATGTGAGGTAACCAGACGGGGGATGGGGTTGTCGGGGCGGTCAGGAATGGGATGGGATGGGGGCTACGAGTGACAGTTGGCACGGAAGTGGTTTTGATTTAATGCCGCTTGGCGCTGAATGACGCAAGATAAACAGATGCTACCCAGCAGAGAACAGGTGTCGATAGGTGAGAGAGAGCCAGCGAATAAGAGCGAAAAAGGCAAATAAAAGAGCTCTAAAAGGAAGACGAAACCAGAATCGATTAGAAGTCGCCTCGAATGTGTATCCTTCATCAATTCCATGATGAATTTTTTGTCCAATTATGAAGTAATAATTTCGTTTATCCAATCAAGTAAATTGTGGAATATAGAAAGCAGTAATTAATACAATCAAAACAACTAATGGAATAAAAGGACATTTAATTATTTCTTGATGTACACTGTGCCTAAAGAAAAGCACCATTTCGGATTATTCTTGTACGATCTAATTTGTAATTGGCGTCAGAATGGATTTTGGAAGGCGGAACCACAAACCATAATCAAAGCGAGCGAATCGAGAGGGAAGTGAGACTGTCCTATGGATGGGGATTCCATGAAAGTGGCAGAGACAGAATAAATCCCCCCACTGGGCATACTTGTGGCTTATTGGCAATCAAATTTGGAACAGAGCTCGTGTCTCAACAGAACAGTGGCAGGGAAGAGGATGGCACACCAGAGTGGAGTGTCGGCTGATTAGCATAATTGACTTTGTGTTAAATTTAGCATTTAATTAATGTGGAAACAGGGCACACCAGGAAGGTAACAATACGCAATACAATTCCGAAGGATTTCCAGCCGGCATTGATATGAATGGTAACCCAGAATTAGGAGAACCCCACGCCCGATTGTTTGCCTCTGTTGGTGCTCAGTTTGGCAAACATATGTGCTCCAATTCCGAGCTCAAGCTCTCCGACCGAGCGCCGGCACTTGAACAAAGCCCGGCCATAATTGACTTTTCCAGCAGCAGTAACAGAAGACTAAGGCACAGGCGTAGACGAAGACGGAGCAGATGCCGACGGCAAGCCGCAACCACTTAACACCTCCCAGCCACCCACGAAAAGGAAAAGCAGTAGCAGGGGGCTGGACGCGGGGGAGCACGAAGGAAAGGCGTTCTAGAAAACTTTAGGCCAACCCCTCGGCAAAGCACTTAACATGTTCATCAATTGCGCTCGCTTCCCAGACAACATACACCGACAAAGTGTCCCGGCTTACTCCGAAGCCGGGGAAGGGGAAAAGGGAAATGGAAAATGGGCCAGGGTGGAATTCCGCCGGAGGAAGTGGAAAATCTGGGCAAGCCAAAACAATGCAACGCTCCACACCGAAGAAGCCAGGGGAGAACGCCGTGAAATTGTTTGGCGACAGGCGAGCACACAGGAAAAGTACCAAGGGAAAGTAGAGCACAGTTGAAACACTGGGAAAAAATGATCAAAAATGTATAAAAAAAAACTATTTATCGTATAACTATTTAAGCAAAATAAAATATATATATTCTTGGAAAATCAATTTTGAATACATGTGCATGTTTTCTATAAAATCATCTATGATCCTAATCATTTTATATATTTTTTTCGAGTGTAGCGCTGCGGGAGTTTGACCGACAGCAGCCGCCTACGCCACAGTCACTGTAATCTGTTAGATGCGCCACGCCAAAAGCCAAAGCCAAGTCAAGGCCTCCAGATGTTCGGGTTGTAATTCCGGCCGAGCTTTTAACAAGAAAGCAAAAAATAAATAAAATGGCAGCGGAATGGGGAAATGAAGAGGAGTCGGCGATGTAGGCGATCAAAAATCTGGCAAGCCAACTTTGGTCAATGTCTAGACAAGAATCTAAGCTAATGAATGTCATATGGCCAAGAACTAGTTAAACCAGTTTAAGGAGCACTCGAAGCTGGGAAAATGGTAGAACAAGAGGTGCCGATGCCCTTTGGGCACTTCAAGCCATATCCATAGGCACTTCATTTCAATACACTTAATGAGGGTACGCCGAGTTCAAGTGAAACCACGAAACTTGTTTTAAATTGTTTGAAAAAGGGTTTCGAAATGTTATTCCTGGCAAAGGTAGAAAATATTCCACATCCCTACTGAAAGCTTCCTTACAAAGTTTGCCCAAAAACACTTTTTATATTTGAGCACAGAGTAACAGCTACTTCATAGCCGATCTTAGCCACCTTTGTGACCAAGAGGAGCTTCAGCACAATGATTAATTTGCCTTTTGGCCGCACACGCTGAGCGAAAAACTGACAGTAAGCTGGAAGGTTTCCTCACTCAGCGCCGATGTCAAAGTCGAATGGGACACAGCTCAGGTTGATGAACATTTTGTGGAAGTTTATGCAAATGACCCAAGATGAAGGGGGCATGGGGGATGTTGGAGCGGCATAATTACCCATAATGAGTAGAAAATGGAAAGTATCCGACGAGTGGGTTAAGCAAATTGTGGTTGAACGGCAAAAGCGAGGAGTGGAGGTTGTAGTGTGGAGCTTGGAGTAAATAATCATTTTCCCATTGCCGGTCTTCGATTCGACGGGTTTCCACCGAAGCGCGATATATGCTAGCATACCTGTGTACATATTATCAACTTAAAGTGTAAATAGATACAGAACAAAGGGGCGACGGGCAGGTGGTGGTGGTGATGGTGGGTGAGCGAGTGGCAGCGGGGGCTGTGGCGGTGGCGGTGGCGGCAACAGTTGCGCAAATTTGCATGGCGTCAACAGGTGGCTCGCTGGCAAAACCGAAGCGTGAAATCTATTTATTTAGTTACACATTTTGTTTTGTTTTCCCCTAGCTTTCAACTTGAACCGACTCGAGAGCGTTTCAATTTTTCAACTTCAACTTAACTTCGGCAACTGTTTGCCGTTTGCACACTCTTTTTCTTTATTTTTTGCATTTTTTTTTATTTTGTGGCTCCGGGCAATGTCAGCTCACTCGACTGCAGCTGACTGGAAATCACATCAACTGAAATGCAAATGATGCAACAGCCAACAGCCAACCTCAGCAGAAAAACTCAAGCAAAGGCAGGCAGCCAAAAGCAAAGTCAACGTTTTTCTTCCCGTTCGATCTTCGATGGTTGGATCTTCGAGGTCTCGTTTCGCCGGGTCTCGGGTCTTCAGTCTCGGCCCCAAAGCCTTAAGCCCCCCCCCCGGGTAAAGGCAAAAGCAATGGCAAACAAAGCCGGGCCCGCGGCATCGGTTACTTTGTAATAATCCCCAACTAACAGTTCGAAACACTCGCAACACAGAGTGCTAAAATATCTCCATATGTAATGTGACTTGGGACTTAAGGGGGAATGGATGCCTTTCTGATGATGATGGCGGTGATGAAGGCAGTCAGTCAATGCAGTTTACCCTTAGAGATGACGTCGTGATGTAGGCAAGCCTTTTTCGCATATAACACATACTCAAATTTGTTTCAAAAAATATTTGGGAGGTTGTAACAACAAGCTATCTGCCAGACCCATCGAACTCTATTCAGGTATTCAATTAATTAAACTTGATTGAATTGGTTCGTGCTCATTATGCATACATTATTGGGTTTCCCAGAGTTTTCTCCGGCAACCCGTTTTCCACATTTCACGTTTCCATCTCCAGGGACAGCCACACAGCACGTTTCTCTCCGAGCCGGGCCCGGCCTCGCTTATTGGCATTCGCCATTTCCCGCTGATTTCTGTTGTTTTTTCGTTGAAGCCATTGTGTCTTCGCTTGGAGTTGCATGTAACTTCCAGCTCGAATTCGTTTTGAGTTTCAGCTTTTCAGTATTATCTTTATATTTTTTTTGTTGCTTGTGGCGCGTCAGAAACTCGTGCATGGGGATCAATCTCTCCATTAGAGTCGTCATCGCTGCTTGGTTTCTTTGGATTTCTGCTGCCAGTCAGTCGGTTATTGCATTGTAAAGACAGAAGGCGACAGCCACAACGGCATGTAATGATGTTTGCGTCATGAGCGGCATTTCTAGCTCAAGAGTGTGGAGTGTCTCCGGCTGTGAATGTATCTCTATCCGAGTATCTGTGTATCTGCCGTCGTGCACTTGTAGAGCTCCAACGCTTCTCGCTCCTCGCCGCTCGTCGCCCGTCGCTCATTCGTCTCGCATTTCGCATTTGCGGGCGAATATTATGTAATATATGCATTGTTGTTGACCTGCCATATGTCCAATATCAAATATATACCAAAAGCTCAACTGAAATCGAAACCGAACCCTCGAAAAATATCACTCTCCGCACATTGAGATAGATTGGTGCTTTGCATTTGCATCTTTTCATAGTTTATCAATTCGAGGTGCCACTGAGGCTAAAGCCGTTTGATAAATGGCTCGAATCGAAATCTCTCTGTGTTGTATCTCTGTCTGCATACATATCTGTATCAGCAACTCCATCAGTATCTCTGGGATCCACAAATAAAAATACAAAACGAGGCAAACTCAACAATCAATCAGCGGAAGTGTCGTCTTCCGATGCAAATTGTTTATAAATACATCTTCGACATTTTCTGAGGGGTAAACAAGCCGAAAATATTCATATAAGACCAACAAAAATGTATTAAATATATTTATATTATTATATCCTTTCCACAAATATTACTGTGTATTTGAAGTGTATTCTTCGAGTACATATCTGCTCTAACTAAGCACGTGCGCCTACAATAAAATTTCGAAATTTATTGCCCGGTTACACCAAGAACACAGGATACCTTTTCGGCTACTTCCACCCCTCGGTGCCTGGTGCACCCCCCGCCCTTATTTGGCAGGATCCTTGACCCCTCTGCCACCACAACAGGGCGTGTGTGTGTGTGTGTGCGGATGATTGTATTAATGTTGCATGTTCATTCGGCTTGCGTGCAGGTCTTTTCGCTACTTTAGCTGGAGCTGGAGCTCATGCTGGTTGTAAATTACGCTGGCCGAGCCGCACACAGAGTAAACGAACCCCTAACCCTGGTTGCAACCCTCGCCGTACCAAAGGAGCCAGGACTTTGACTGGTTCCTGGTTCAGTGGGTTCTGCTTCTGGTCCTTCTACTCCCTTTCTGAGCCCTGCATTCCTTTTCGCCCCGCCCCTCACGAGCCGAGCCGAGCGACAGCTGATGGCGACGGTTGTTTCCTTTTTCTGGCCAGCTCGCCAGTTGGTTTTATGGCCACCCAAAAGGCCACTGAACCGCACCTCAAAAAAAGGCGCTAAAGTAAACTGTGGCCAAGTCGCAGTTTGATTAAAACTATACACAGCACACAGACTGGGACAGATACACATGGCTACAGTAATAAATGGCCATACATGGACACATGGGAGCAGCCGCCTTAGGTCTTCAAACTCGGCTCGCTGACGTCGTTTGTTTCTACCCTTTCAGTGGGTCGTATAAGTTGGCCAATAGCTATGGTCTTAACCGAATAGCTGTCATCTACCATCTTCAAACGAATTGGTCTTAGCTCTTCCTCAATAAGAGACTTCTCATTTAAAAGAAAGTAATTATTAAAACATAGAGTACTAAGAAGATTCCCAGAAAGAGTACCAGAAGATTCTGTTCCCAAAGAGGACTGGTTGGCTTTGTACTCTTTTCGTTTTAATAGTCTTAGCTTGACCCCGTCACCGGTTCGCGTTTTGGCCCTGGGCCGCTCCCTTCCTGACCCGCTGCCTTCCTCTTCCTGTCGCCCATCTGTTGTCGCCCCGTCCCGCTCTCACTCCCCTGCATTTTCCGTTCCTCTCGCACCGATGGCTTTGTCATGTTTCATGTCGGAAGTGGAAATTATCCGCAGTGCACTTTGCCATTGCCATTGCCCTGGTGACTGACTGACTCCCCCTCTCTCGCTCGCCCTCGCTCCGGCTGTCTCTTTCACCCCCTGGGCTTCCCTTTGGCTTTAACATTTTGGTTTCGTTTCGTTTTCATTACCCGCTATCGCAGTCCCCAGGCAAGTCATTGACACACCTGTGTGGTGAGCATTATCAGGGGCGGACTGGGACGGAAAGGAAGGAAGCGAAAGGTTAGGTTCCAAAGCACCGGGTACATTTCTGCCCGACTCTTTCTGCCTTCCATCGAGAGACTCACAATCTCTGGAGAATTTTTGATCATTTGCAGGCTTTTTACCTTAGTGAGTTGCATTCGTTGATGGTGGATTGGATAAATATTACTTACTAATGAGAGTGTACAGTGAGAATATTACTTACTAATGAGAGTGTACATGGCAAAGGATCGTTAAATAGTTGCTGGGTTTCAGGTAACCTTAACTGAATAACGGGGGGAGGATGGACTTTATTTTTTAGTTAGATAGCTTTGCTTAGCTTCCAATGAACACACCGGGGGTTACCATTACCTTAACCTTTCCCCGATAGCTAAACGTTCCCTCCCCTAAGCTGAAAACAATTTTGAAAAGGTAATTTCCCAGAACAGAATTCCCCCAATGAAAATAGAAAAACACAAAAGTTGAAATAACACTTCCGAAAACCGTTTGCGATGTTGGCGATAATTGTTCGTAACTAGTTACAAACCAGACCCGCACCCGACCCAGCTCCCTATAAAGCAAATGACCCTTATGAGAGTGGCAAACCTCATTACGACACTCGGACATTTGCCACGCATTCCTTGCCACACCATCTCGGCCCCCATCAGAATTGAAAACGTAATGATCATTCGATTCCATTCAGGCTTTGTCTTCGAATTTTATGGCGGTCTAGAGGGCCAGAGAGAACGAGAGAGTTTTCGACGTAAATTCAATTATATTTTATTGATGATTGATTTCAGTTTTGGGTGGGGGGCTTGGAGAACCGAGTCGTCAGAGGGTCAGAGTTTCCTCGATCAGTGTGTGGTCAGTCTCCGGAGCTCTCTGCGGCGGCTCTCTTCGAGACTAATTGTCTTTAATTCAATTAGGGCAGAACCAACACACATATGTAACTTCAATTGCTGTGACCTAACAAGCCTCCTCCTCTGCCTCCTTTTCTCTTAGCTGATTTCATCAGATACTCAGACTTGATCTCATGCGGCCGAATGGCATATACATTTTATGAATGCGCTGTAATATTTCCGCTCTCGAACACAAATATACAGGCACACAGATGGACAAACAATCTAAGTTTATTGATATAGTTTTCCGCCTCGGCCCCCTGATTGCTGATACCCCATTGGCGGTCCGTGTGTCATCAGGAGAATGAAATATATGAAAATATATTCATGCAATTGTCGGCTCACGTTATCAGCGACATGCACATATACCTAGATGTGTACTTATATTTGTCCATACGTTTCGGTCCTTACATTTATCGACACAGCAAACAAACACCGTTTGGCCATCACCAATCGATAGAGATAAGTTGGAGTTCGCTTTGGCTATGGCTATGGCTCTGGCACTGGCTCCGGCTCTGGCTGGGACTCCAAATGTTCACACCGAAACCACACCCCTCGCCCCAACAGCCCAGCCCTCCCCCTGGAATAATAATCACCCCTCCGGCCATCGATCAGTGGGACTTATTGTGCGACTCGTTAGGCGACCCATGACGGATATTGCGGGGAGGTCTGGGTCGCAGCTCTGGCATTCCGGGCGAGAGCAGGAAGGAAAGATCCCAGCACTTTGCTGCAAGCTGATTGCACTGAGAGAAAATCAGCAAGAGATCAAACAACTTGATGTCTTGAAGACCTCGAACAGAAACCTCCACAAATCATCCTTTTAAACATAGGAACCGGCTTAGTGAGCTTTTCTATAAATAGGGCTTTAACTTCTTGGAAAAAAACCCCCTTTTTTCTGTGCATAGCATGACTTGCCTAAAGTTGGCCCCACTCTCCCACAAGCCAGCTATCTAGCTATATTCTCACATTGCTTTGGGTTTATTGTTTTAGTTGTGTTGCTCCGCTTCGTTTTGAACAGCTGGCGATGTGGGGTGTTGCCTATATGTATAGACAGAACGCGACTTATATAAACTCAACTACAGCAGAAAAGGCAAATACAACGGCGCGCACAGTTCATTTTAATTGACATCGATAATTAAAAAACTATTTTGTTTTTGACTTTTTCCTGGCTTGGCTTGGCTCTTTGAGCTGAGCTAGCCAGCCTCGGGTAGGTAAGGTTGGCCCATGTTGTATTTGTTTTACGATCTATAACCTCTGCGTCTTTGTCTGAGATACTTGGTCTACTTTCCCAGGTTTTTATTGTCTTGGTCGCAACCACACAAAGGTCGAGGTGCTAGTGGCTACTTGAGGCCAAAACCGAGTCAAGTGCCAAGATAAAAGTTGTCTGCCTTCCGCTCCCTGTTTATTTCTGCGGCTGCCATAATTACTCAACAATTAATACAGTTAACCACTTTCGTTGCTAGATATCTACCCCATTCCCCAGTCAAGTGCGAGGTTCTGATTACGAATCACGGAAAATATCCCGCCCATAAAAATAAAGAATGTTATAAAAAGAATCGGAGCGGGACTACGAGTACGGCCGTACGCCTCCGTCACAAATAATGTAATCGTCTATTGGTATATTGATAAAAAATACGGAATACAAATTCGACAAGAAACCACAACCTTTATAGGTTGGTAATCATCAGCTGTACAAAGTTGGCTTTAGATAAGAAACGCTCCTCTACAGTAGCGCCCAACAATTTAATTGAATTTAATTGAAGGTAGTTCTCGTGGATTTGGGTCGAGATAGCGCAAGAACTTTACGCTAAAAATGTTTGGAAAGTTTATTTTAGTTGGTGGGAAAGTTGCCCAAAGTTTTCTATACAATGTCTCTCAAATGAATTTCATAAAATATTTTCCGTATTCGTTTCCAGACTTTTAAGTAAAATAATTGCGGATTAATTTATCTTGAAAAATGAGGAAACTAAAAAAAAACCCATATTTTATAAGTAATAATTAATAGTATTTATTTCGAGTCTCAAGTTTAATTCAGTAATGGATAAGCCCTTCATAAAGGTTTTGTGAGTAAACTTGAAGTCTACAATGTACAGTACATAGGCCTTTTATCGCCATGACGCGACTATAAAGCATTATATAATGGTGTTGTTGTCCGCAATTCAGTTCCAGTTCTAGTTCCCATTTCGAAGTTCCCCTGTGGGGCTAACTGAAGCGATAAGAGTTCTGCTCCCCAAGTATAATTTGTGGGTCAAGTACAGCGTGGTGGTTGAGCCGGAGTGGTGCAAAGCTATTCACCATCCTGATCCGCATTGAAATATCAAACTTTCTCGATTTCAAGTTTCATATTCCATTAAATCGGTTTACAATAATATGTTTTTCCCCCTATTGATTTAATATGGTCTCCTATGGAATTATTATTCATGTATAGTTTTTTTGTGTAACTTTTTTTTGAAAAACTCCAATAATTTCTTTGAACGGGCAACTCTTTGGCCGAGCTATGGGGTATAGAAAATATTTTACCTTTTTGTAGTTATTATTTATTTATTTGCCTCTTGCTTCTTTCTGCTGTTGTTGCCTGTCACTTTTAACTGGTTTTTATGCCGCTGTTTTTTGGTGTTGTTGTTATTGGAGTTTTACTTTTCAGCTGCACTGTAATTGAAATTTTTTTAGCCGTTGTTGCCGTTGGTAGTTACTGTGGAGCATTTCAAATTGTTTTGCGCCGCCCACTTTGAATTATTTTCGCGTTTGATACACGAATATATATCCATGCACTGGGGATTTCCACATATATTTCTATACAGATGTTTTTATGGGTTTTTCTGGTTCATTTATGTTTTTTAAATCAAATTTTTTATCACAATTTTTATTTTTTATTTTTTTCGGGCTTGCGGTTCTTTGTTTGGTTTGAAAATATCCTCACAGGGATGATGCCTCTGCGGGGTTAATAATTGGAAGGTGGTTAAATCATCAGTGGCATAAAATCCGGCCATTAGCACATTTTATTGTCTCTTTTGCAACTTGGAAAAATACGCTAAAACACACACACACACACACACACTCTGGCACTTCTGGTGGAAGTTGAAAGTTCTTAGTTCTTGCACGCTGCGAGTTGACCGTAAACAAATAAACCTGTTAGCTGAACCGAGAACGCAGCAGCTGATTTATGCTGCCTAGCTGGAAGATATATATACAAATATGTATATTTATGGGGGTAACGCTTGTGAACCGGTTTGCGCCTGGGATTCTTGGCTCGTGAGCCAAAAGTCTCGGACTCGGCCAACAATTGATACAATTTGCGGGATAATTTTCAGTTGTTAGCTGGCCTGGCCTGGCCTTCGGTGGGTGTATGTACATATGTGTGTGGGAAAGCCCCGCTCCCAGCAACCGGACCTCAGAGCTACGGGGCACTTGCATAATGAGTGCAGCGGTAAGAACTGTTCAAGTCAACGACTTTCACACGCCCAAGCCCAAGCCCAAGCCCAAAGACTAATGAGAGTGCGAGAGTTGAAAGGTCATCAGTGCTGGATCGACGCAGATTGAAGGGAATAATACTTGAAATATGGAGATAAAACTCATCTTTAAATCAATGTTTTAAATAATTTTTATTGAAATATATGTTTTTCAAGTATAACAAGTAAAAATAAAAGATTTTCCCAAATTTTCTTTTATTTTACAATAATCTACTGCCCATAGATTAGAGAAACATATTTTTTCCAGTGTTGTGGATGACCAAGTCCAACTCAAGTCCGATCCCATGTCCGCATTGCTTCAGCGGAAATAATCGTAAAGTAAGGTACCACTGAGGGCACCAACAGACACATAAAGACAAAAGCCAGCTCTGGGCCAGGTTCAGATGGCTAAGAAGCTACGGTGGAAGAAGAAGCGGCAGCTGGGCTTGGGAGAAGCGGCGAAAGAAGAAGCCAAAGCCGTAGAATGAGGACGGGGATGGGGATAAAAAGAAGTAGCAGGCAATGGGCATAAAATAAAAGTTTAGCGCAAAGCGGAATTGAAATGGATGGCTGGCCAAGAACTAGACTCTCGACCGAGCCAAACTCGCCTCGACTGTTGACTGTTGTCGACTGCTGTTTGAACTTGGCTAAAATAAATAAAGCCATACAACCGACCAACTGGGAACAACTCCTCCGGCCCGCTTCACTCCCGGTTGGGTGTCAGAAAAGTTTCGTAGCCGGCAAAGTTAACATTTCGCACCCCAAATGAAAATGAAATAGTTTTCTTTTCTCCCCCTACTTCACAGATATTCTGCAGACGATTTTTTTGTATTTTTTGGGTGATGTATTGGATTCATAATTAAATTTGCCGCTAATTGTGCGGCGCTCCTAATGAAGACATAGAAGAATGACCAGATTGCACCCAAACTTAACGATCAACTTATGAAGGCTCCAATTAATGGACTTTTGGTAAGCCGGAAGATGGAAGAAATTCCATCTTGCCACATTGCAATTGCATCACGCAACTGCAAGCCAAAAAGGAAGCTAGACATCGGACGAGAAAGGAGTAGTAGAGATAAGCTAGCCGGTTGCCAAGGGCTTTGGATTTCAATTTGCGGTTGCAGCTGCTTTTCCCTTGCCCTGGCTAAAAGGGGAAATATTTGCGGTTCACATGTAAGATTACGGCCCATGATTGCCAATACCTAACTAACTGGCTAACTAACAAAAGCGCTGGGGGAATGGAAAATTTCCATAACTGAAAACGGATCTGCAACAGAAAATTGAAGGTGACTGGGGTGAAGAAACTTGGCCAAGATGGAGTAGATTTTGAAAAATATGAAAACAACAAGAAAAACTATATAAATGCTTTTCATGGCATATAATAATGATACGATTCGTTTAGTCATGATCAGCACATCGTTTACTGTTTCAATAAAAACAAATATGACATAGACCTTTATTTTCAAAATTTCTAACCAATTGGACCAAGTTTTTAATGTCGAAAGCAATTAAAAAAGATTGATATGGACTCCTATAATTTCATCGGTCTTCACTTCACTCGAAGCCAGCTCTTCCGATCTTCGCTTAGAGGAGCCATTTGCATAATTAAAAATGTGTTTAAATATTTATTTTTCAATTTTTGCGAATCTTAATGAATTGGCTTTCTGGAATCAGCGAGTTCTTTTATTTATTTATTGGCTGCTTTGCATTTAACCCAAATAAATGGGCGAACAAAAAGTGGTGAGTTCTGAGCTTCATTTCGGGCTGTATTTTTCACTTTAGTGGTTTTTGGAACGTGACTCATTTGTATCTAGTGACTGCGACGGCATTCTATCTGATAGCTTAAAATTGCACACCATGCACACCTTAATTTGTTAATAAACAATTACAGTCCTATCCGTGTGTGTGGGCATTTAAGTGTTGAATTAAAGTTTGGTTTGTGAAATGGAGCCAAACACGATTCGAAATGGCGAACGGCAAAATTCACGAATTATACATTCACGTTTGTATAATTGCCCACTGTTTCCGCTTTTCGAGTTGCGATTTACTTTTAATGATTTATGCGATTTGTTTCTAGTTTCGAGATAGGCCAACTTTTAGTACGAGAGTGTGTGCGAATGGGATTTCTTAGTTAGTTTCTAGTTGCAACACTATCGCTGGGCTGGCGTCTTGTTAATTTGATTTACAATATTCGCTAGGCGACGATTTTTTAGTGGATGTAGTACCGGCAATTACAGTTACTGCAATTAACTCTTTATCTATTTATTTATTTTATTTTTATTTATGGTTTATGGTTGGAATTTCCGCGAGAGACGAGCAGCCAACTGCGTTTCTGACACTAGACTGAACCGGACCGAAAACATTTTTGAAAACATTGCTGGTTGCTGGTGGCGCCCTTGTCGGCTATCCGGAGAGCTCAGATACGAAGCGGTGAAAGATACGAGCCCCGAACCGAGTCCACACTCGGTTAAGATACTTTGCTAGTAAGATACTTCGGCTCTGACGCTGGCGTCGACGCTAGCAGCACAAACAACGACTGGTTGCCGGGAAAACGCTCTCGCCCTTTCGTGGCGGAAAATGACCAGAGCGTCGTTCGGCGTTTTTCTCACATTTTCCTCACATTTGTTTTGCTTTTGCGGTTCGCGAGAACGTTGGGGCCGAAGAGAAAAATTGGATCCCAAGAGCGCGGCTCCAGTGGATTGTATCTAGCTAAGAGAGAGTTAGTCACTGCTCCGGGGTACCTAAGGTACTTCTAGCCACAAAACAGCATTTCTACCAGAAAATAGGGGTGTACTAGCGGCACAGGCAGGTGGGCGATACGGCTGGCCACTCGAACATGAAAGCGAAATGTCCTGAGAGTCTCCAAGCTCTGAAAATACCAAGTCACACCGGAGAAAATCTAACTTTATTAGAGTAAGTCCTTAGGGACTAGATTGTTTTTTCTTTTACAGAAAAAATTTGAGGAGTCTTAAACATCAATAGAGAATTTTCCTCCTCTGGTTTTAATTAGAAAATTTTTCTCAGTGCAGCAATAGAGCCAAATGGGCACACTGACAATAAATCACGTGCCATTTCCCCCAGGTGAGCGTTTTCGTGTGAGGCAGTGTGTGAGCCAGCTACTTTTCCAATCAAAAAGCAAAAGTCTCGTTAGGGGTGATGCTAGTGCTGGGGGAGTCGGCAGTGTGTCATAGAAATGGTTAACAAATCATTTGCCATTTTTAGAAATCTACTTGACTTGCACACTGGCTCTGCGAATTGAAGACAGGCGCTGGGACTGGAGGGAGGGGGGGATTATGTAACAGGCAAGAAAACTCACTCGCTCGCTAACTAACTAACCCATCGACCGCCTCCCACACCGCCGTTCTCTAAAAAATGTGCCACCAATGTGTGGCAAACTGGATCGCCGCAGACTGCTGCGGGAAAGTGGGTGGGCAGTGCGGGGAGTGGGTGGTGTACATAGTCTGGGAGTGTCGCCTAGACAGGCTTGCGGTTCAAATAGCCCGGCCAGAGCCATGAACAACACTTAAAACTTCATTCGCTATACCACCAGCACTTTGCTGCCCCAACCTCTTGCTCCACTAGAGTCTCGTTTTTATCTCTTTTCTCCTGTAATAGTTTCCTTTTTTTCCGGACGGTGTGGAACTCTGAAACTTGCACTTTTTAGTCAGTGAGCAGGAGGGGGAGGGGCGTAAGAAATAGATGGGTTCGGAAAAGGCTTTTGTGCTGCCAATTTGGGCGTCATAAGTGCACCGTCCATGCCAGCGTTCATTAATTGAAGAGGTCGAAGTGCAAAGCTATTGATTCCTCAAAAGAGCACAAAAAACTCTACATCCTTACTATAGAGATTCGAAAGCGTTTTATTATTTAATAACTGGTACAAATGATTTCCTACTTCCCTGAACAATCAACTTTAACTAAAATTAGAGGTAATAAATACAAAGAGAAAAAACTAACCACTAAAGTATGTAAATGTATAAATATTTAATAGCGGCCCATTAAAATATCCAACTTTGGTAAAAGAAATCAAGTCTCCTGCCACTAAAACTTTCCAACAACAATCAAGCCCCAATCATTTGCCACCACATTTTCCATTGTTTTTCTTCGATAATTTGTCATAAAAATTGATCAAACAAGCCGGAATAATGACAAAATGCAATTTGCATGTCATGGGGACCCCGCCCCTGCGCCCACTTCCGCCCCCCAATATCGTTTATCCTTGAAGGCATTGCATGTGTGCCGTGGATAAAAAATAAAAAAAATAAGAGCGGAGGGGTATTCGTGAGACAGGGGACTTGTACACAACGACAGGCAGTCACGATAAACCATTTACAATATTTATTTATTCATAACTCACCGAGTGGCATTAACTTTACATACAAGACGGCTCGGTTCAGTGTAGTTCGGTAATAGTTGGCCGGATTTAGTTAGGGGCTTTTCCGTTTAGTTTTCAGCCCTGTTTCATGTCAGGCCACGATTTCCCTGGATTTGCGTACACAAATTGAAAATTGTGGGGCGACAGGTGGACAGGACTGGGTCGGAGCTTCTCTCCTTCCTAAGACTCTGACGTGATTCGCAGTCATAACTTCGGCCATGTTTATTGACTCGGCTTGGCCTAATCAGAGGAGGAAGCTTACAGAACGGGGCCGAAAATTCCTATTACCAATTCTTGTTTATGCATCGAAAACAAATTCAAAAATTGAATTTTCCTTCTTCCTTTAGGGAATCGAAGCAGCCCAGTCCAAGTACCTTCCTGGCCGCCGCCCTCCCCTCTCCACCTTCCTGCCTGTACATAAATATATTTTTTCTGGCCTCTTCAAACAACATCCACATTGCCCATCCACATCTATTGCTCTTAATGTTTAGCCAATTGTCCCAGGTAGACGGCAGACGACAAACGACAGACGGCCAACATTCGACGTCCGACAGTCGGCAGCCGGCTTCTTCCTTTTGGAATGGCTCTGGCCAAGACCAGACAGGTGCACCACCACTCACCACTCGAAAAACACTACCAAAAAACATAAAATTATTAATGAAACTGAGCCTGAGTTCCTAACCACTTACATTATCTCAAGAATAATAGGAATAATACGATAGGTTCTAATCGGATGTCTTAGCAGCTTATTTTCTAATGAAAACTATTTAATAAAATATTTTATTTAACTGATTAACACCCTGCATAAAACAATTTCAGTGTAGGCCTAGTACTTTGTTTTGGTTGTAATAACTCAGGAAAAGGGAAGCCCACTTACAAACACATAGTGTTTTACAGGAACAACACGCGGCACAAAGTCAGGTGTTTCAGCCTCTGTCAAGGCATATGTATGCTATATGTACTCATATGCTGTTTTTTTCGAGGGTTACTTTTTGGACAAGGTGAACGAACAGAGGCGAGTGTTTCGGAAACCAGTCCACCACAAGTCCAATCCGAACTGCAGCCCCAGTGCGCCAGTGCAATTGCAATTGCCAGAAGACAGTGGACAGAGGACACAGGACAGAAAACAATGACAATGGCTGTGGAGGCCCAGACAGAGACTCTATGAACGGAGAAAATTCCGAACAGTCAGCCCAGTCATTGCTGCACTTACTCGCCATGAGTTGGCTGCTTTTTTGGGTTCCAGACCAAGCCGACTAACCGGACAATGGCAATGACCACGGCCGGTCGGGCGCATAATGCAATAAACAATCATAGAAATGCATAATGCATGTCAGATTAAGAAATTATTAGCCGCATACGAACAGGATGAGGAGCTTGCAGTCGGAGTCGCAGCTCTATAGACAGAGGGCATTTTCTAACTGAATAGGCAATTCTATTGGTGACTAAAGCAGTTGGGCATAAAGAGCGATGTGCAGACTACATGCATTTCAATTGAATCAAAATTCTTTATTAAATTCTGTGCAGAAATTTGACTGCGGAGTGACTGGGACTGCAAAGAACTCTTTCGCTTCCGAGACAGACCAATCGTTCAATGCACTCTGACCGCTGGCTAGGAGTAACTAGATCTAATGGCTTTCCCCTGCGGATTTCCTACTCCAGTGAAAAACTACATGATGCACTAAGAGCTGTCATCCCCCGCCCAAAGCATAATGGCACAAATGTCTGTCGTTCTGCACTCGGGCACTGAGTTATGCAAGTCTGCTTGTGGAGTTTCGAGCTGAGCATATAATGCCAAAAGACCAATAATAGTGGGTGGCCGAGGCGAAGTCGGAAAAGGGCAGGGCCGATCAGGAGGGAACACAGAGATGGGAGAGACAAATGTTGACGGCCATGCTTCAATGCGTGCGCAGCGGCGAATGCTTCCGTTTCCGTTCTTAATAGCTTTATTGTGATTTACTCGCCGGCAAACAGAACAGTAGGGCCAACAATAACCGCGCCAGCAATGAGCAAAAGCAATCAACGGAATTACAATAGCGTTAAAAAGACAACAACTGCGGCGGCGGCAACAGCGGCAGCGGCAGCGGCCGATAACTGATAAAAACAACATTCAGTGATTGAGAACAATCGAAGAGCGAAAAGTTAAGCCCCCTGAATAAAGGAAATAAAAAATTTAAATGGCTGGAAATTACTTTAATGGGGACAGGTGAGAAAGGGCGTATCATACAAAGCGACGGAAAATATGATAATATATGGCCCACCTAAGCCTACATACATTCATATTCGAGTATATAGAAGGACTGACATTTCAAGGCTAACAAACGGCTAACAAACAGTTCAGCAATCGTCCAGCAAAACAACGAACAGACACTTTTAAGGCCACTGGGTGAGCTGCAACCCTTTTTTGCATAACTTTCGGATAAAGGGGATGGCCAGAGGGACTGTGTACTGGCCGTCAATCAAGCCAAGTAGAAAAACCACCCGCTCATGACTCTAAGGCACTTAAAAAAATATTATTTATATTTTCAAGCTGCAGAATATGAAACCTTAAAACTACTTTGCGATGTCTCTTAGTCTTATTTGTATTACAATTTGTTTTAATGTTTTAAATTGTTTGGCAACGAAACTGTTTCGAGTGCATCGGCCTTCCCTTACCGATGGTCAACGTCCTCCCACTTACGTCACACAAGAACTGAAAAAACAGAAACAAAAAACAAATAGCTAAAACAGAAACATCATCATCCAAAGCCGAAACTTTAGTGTTTTGGTTCTGCGACTCACTTTATGCCATATGATGTGGCACAAATACCACACATAAAGCGGACAGGAACTCGGGATATAGCCAGGCTATACTATATAGATATGACGGTATATGGTATATAGAAAAGTGGTTGCTTAGTATGGACTGCTTTGTTGCTTGGTTGCGTTTCAAATGCTCAGCCAGGTGAGACGCGTTTTTTTTTGCCTCTGAGCTGTCTGAGCTTCCATCTCTGTCCCTCCCGCCATCGCGCCATCCCTGTCGCTTTTTGTTGTTGTCTGGGCCGCCAACTCAGGTGTGACAAATAATTATATATACCTGTCCGTGTACACTGTACACTGTACACTGTACAGGTATGAGCACATACATTAATATATATATATCAGTCATGTTAAAAGAAGCGTCGGCAGCAAAAGTTCATTAAAAGGCGCACAATTTTCTCTGCCAAAAGAGCAAACGAGTTGTAGTTGCCACCCCCATCCCCCCTTTATTTTTTTGTTTTTGTGCCATAAAACACCTTTCAGTTCTAGCTGAGCCGGGTTTCCGACTTGTCAACCTTTGCCGACACTTTTCTGACTCATTAATGCCGTCGAGATTTTGTGGCGAAACATTTTTTCAATTAGAAGAAAAGGGACCTTCCGCGCAGCACCATGTCCCATAGTTCCAATTGGATTTCCGCATTTCAGTTAGATCCACGAAATAGCGGAAAACGGGGAAAACTGGACCAACAATCGCCATCGGGGAGCTGCGAAAATGCGGCTGACCATGGGTCTACGGATGAACCAAATGTGTGTTCTGGGCAGCTTGCGAGCCAATTGTGCAACAATTTGCAGCACTTACGCCGCAGGGAGGCGTTGCAAGAGTGTTTGCGTTTGGATTGAGGGAATTGGGTTTCGGATTTGGATTGGCTGGGGATTGAAGGATGGCCGAGACGAGATGGCCATGAGCTAGAGTCTAACTGAACACCAATCAATCTAAGCGGCTTGTTCTCAACACAAAAATAGTGTCTGGTCCAGCAATAGAGCTGTAGAAGAGTTATGCTTTTTTGTTAGAACTTTTCCTTAATCTTAAAAATTAATATTCTAGCGAGAAATAATTTTTATGCATTTTCAAGCTTATAGCCCCTTCAAAATCCATCAAAATTAAATCGAGACTTAAAACTGATATCACCAAGCTTAGGGGACTTTGTGGTTATTCAGCCTTCAATTATCCGTCCATTTCTCTCCGAACACTTATCTATTTGCGTAATTTATTACTTCCTGCACATTTGCATTCGAGATTAAGCTATCAAAAGTGCAAAAGCCGCATTGCTGCCTATAATTACGGCACATTCAATGCAAATGAATTTGCAATTGTTTCTATGGAGCTCAAAATGCGTTTCAATTAATTGATTGCCCCGGGTCTTTGCATACATAATAATATAGGAGAGTATGGCTTAGATGATCTTACCACTAAGCACTCAAATAGCTTGTAAGTTCATCATTTACCGCATTAATCGAGTACTCACCTTGACAAACAAAATTTATACAAATTGCTTGGCGCTTTCGTTGATGGGCCAACTAAAATCTGAAAAGAGACAATATAAAAGGTTTTTGTGAGAAAAATCGGCTATAAAACCTATATGAATCATTTAATTTCCTAAAAGTGTCCACGAAACTGTTCTCTTTTAAAGAACCCATGTCCTATTCCCGCTTCTTTGCCATCCAATTCCTTCCTTTTAGCCCTTAGATTTATTACATTGCAATTGAAAAATGCTTTCGCCCGGGCTCCAATTCAATTTATCTTTGATTTTTAGTGCACTCTGCAGGAATCCACTCTACTTCGCAACCACCACACCTCAGTCAGTTTGATTAATTTTGTATTTTTTTGAGCTGGCCGGAGGACTAGGACGTGCAGCATCTTTCGCTCTGTGGGAGCCTTTTGGCCGCGAACTAATTGCGAGTTTTTCTGGTCTTCCTCACAACCGTTGCTCAGTTAGTTTTTAGCAAATTACATTTGCAATTAGCGACTAGCGAAATCAATTTGCGTCCTTAACAATAATACTAGCATCCCTGCTGCTGCTGTATATTTCATTTGGCGCCTCGTAAATTCCTTTGACAATGCCAACTGCATTTATGCAGTAAGTCCGGTGACTCCCGCGGACAGAGCACCCCACCCGAAGTTGGAGCCAACAAAGGACCTCCACTGCCACCGAAAATGTAGCACAGAAACAGCAGGGTCGAAAACTGAAACAAAAAGAGAAAACATGAAGCCTCGGCTTCCAAACTAATTTTATTACAGCACCACAGCCAAAGAGCCCCCACAGGAGTGGCACCCCCTTCCCTTTCTTTTCCTGGCCCCCTCTCTTTTTGTCCTCGCCGTGTGAGAACAATGTCATTTTTACACTTGGTCATTTTGCTTTTTAGCCATGTGCCGGCCCTCCTCCTGTTTTTCAAAAACGACAACAACTTCGGTTTTTGTTGTCCGCTCTCGGTGGAAATTTTAGCATATGTTGTTTAAATGTTTAATGAAATCCGCCGTAGTGCCAAACACAGAGTTGCATTTTAAAGTATCCAAAAAAACCTTGTCCCTTTTTTTAGCCCCGTCCTCGATGTTGGTCTCTGGGCAGTAGAGGCTCAATTTTCTAAGCCAATTTTGTCGCACATCGCTGCCGACCAACAAGTAAACAAAAGCTCAACACAAAATGGCCAGTAAAATCCAAGGGTGGCAACAGGGGCGCGATGTGCAGGGGATTTCCAGGGGTTTCAGGAGCTGCAGTGCACTGCATGCAAAGTGAATCTAATAGAATAGTCAAAAGTTGTTGCCAAAGTGCTGCGAGCCGAGCGGCCTGTCAATGGCAATAGATTGTTACGGTTATTGTGTGGAGCGGGCTGCAATGGGGCTCTCGAACCACGGAGCTGGTTCTTTCAGAGATAATCCCAAAGTGTCAGTCAGATAAGGTGTGGGAATTTGTGCGAGCTATAAACCAGATGCTGGGGATCAGTTGAAAGTGTTTGCAGTTTGCTGATGGCTGATAACAAAAGTTCAATGCAAGCTTTACATTCGGCTTTGGGGGAGAACATTTATTATCCTTGAAGAAATTTTAAAAGAGTCCTACTTCTTGTATATTTGTTTAAATACAGCAATGGTGAGTTTCATGAATTTTTAGTGTCCAGCTAACAGAAGATTATACTTTCTCCTCCTACATTTCCTGTTTAACTTTACGAATTTGGTTCTTGGACCATAATTTGCTCTCAAAATAGATGCTTTTAGGGTCTGGAGCTTTGGGGAACAACTCAACGGGTTCTCTCTTTATATTTTCGGGACATGGTTCAAAGCAACCAATCGACAGGCTGTCAATTAAAATGGAAATGTTTAAGTTTCGTTGGCAATAAAATGGCTGGCCTGGCTCTTGGCCCAGTCCCGAGGAAAGTTAGACTGGGCTAGGAAAGGTTTGGCTGGTTCGGCTCGGTTTCGTTTGGTTGGCCCATTCATCCAGAAAGAAAGGCAGGTTCTTCCTGCGGCTGGTGATTTTCAGCTTCTTCCTTCTCCATTTGAACTTTGACCCAATTTGACGCTGCAGCGGCGTCATCCAGGATTGCCTCGGTATCCCTGTGCCACTCCACTCCAAGACGAGGCAGCTCCTTGGGCCTGCCCGCTGATTGCACGTGGCACACACTCGCACACTCACAGAGAGATATGGCACAGAGTGTGCTACAAATTGAAGTCTTCAGCAACGAGTCACGAAATCTAGAGTAGTAGTCTCCGGCTCTGAATATATGGAACGCTGCAAGTTGGCGCCCTGGCACGTTGCACGTGTATTATATTTTCGTATTTCGCAGTTCGCATTTCGTTTTCCCTTTGCTGCCGTTGAAAGGAAATTGTGTGATGTGCCTAGCTCCTAGTCCCTGGATCTAGCCTACTCTCTGTGGTGCATGCACTGTGAAGAATTCTCAATGGTATTTAATTTTTTTTCTATAAACATGGTATAGGAGGAAGAGGTTGTATCGCCTCAGGAGGTTATCCTCATCAAGTAACTTATAACTAATTTGTAATTCATAGTTGATAGAACACATTATGAGATGCTATAAACAACAAACTACAAGTAAGACCTGAAAATTGTTCTATAAATTGGCTTGTCAAAAAATTGTCTGTGTGTAGTCACACTGCTAATAGCCGGCAGCTTGTTTAAGCCGTCTGGAGCTTTTCACAGACAAACAGACATTCGAGGAAAAAGAGACCGACAGAGTGAGGAAAAATGCTGGGAAATAGTAAAGTGCCAGAACTTGTCCCTGCTGCAGAGTCGATTTTTATGTGCAACTCTATAACAATTTCACAGACGAAGACCATTACGTGCATTTTCGCCTGGGAACAGACTCCTTGTCGGCACTGTAAGCCTCGCTTTAAATACAAAGATTCCAGCTTTCGATGGGGTGGGGAGGGGGGTAGATGGGAAAAAGGATAACGGAGTGGGCACGGGTGTAGCACCTTTACCCAGCCTTTGCATTTCGTTTACTTTTATGAAAATGGCTTCCATGTGTTCCAGGCGAGTATTTTTAAGGATTGCGCCAATGTGTAATGAACTGCAAGGAAAGTGGAGTGCAGTTCTTCTTTTTCTGCTCCTGCCTCGGTCTGCCCATTTTCCCCAGTCTCAGTCTCTGAGTTTCCGCAGCCGTAGTTTTCCGACGGCGTCCAGTTTCAGTCAGGCTTTTGATGGCAGTCTCTGGCTTATTTGAGTGTGTTCGAGAGCTTCGTCATTCTTGAAAACTAATTTTATTTACAGGTAGACCGTTGCATTCGCCCCGTAAGTATTCGCCCGCATCACTGTTTTTTTTCTCTCAGCCAGGCCAGGCACTCGATTTATATTCAATAAATGCAAAAGGCGTGTTAATTGACAGACCATGAAGAAGAAAAATATTTTTGCACTTTTATAGCCCCCCTTAGCATCCGCTCGCCTACCCTCCACATTTTTTTTTTTTTACAAAAACAACTACAATGAAAACTATAGTGCAAAAGTAGTCAAAGCTTTTAACCTGCCTGCAGAATGGGGTATACATAAAATGATGGGCAAAGGAAATTTTGGGGAAAGCAACTGAGTTTTCTATACAATTCTAGGATAACTGAAAAAGCTTAATGATTTGTTTATTCAGCTTGTGAAACAGTCAATAAAATAATTCTACTATAATATGTAAAAGTATTACACACCAAACTCCTAAAATCAAATATAATTATATGTATATATTTTTGGGTCGAATCGTTAAGCCTTTTTTGGCGTTTTAAGTGCTACTTGAAGTAGAATGAAGCAAAGCAATTATGGTAATTTGTTGCTGCTTCTACTTAGCCGGATCTTATATTATTATTTTTGTTATTAATACACGTTTAAAGAGGGAAAAAGCCAGCGAGTGGGATGGTTGGCGCCTATAAATCTGAAGGCCAGCGGCGTGTATTTTTTATGACGCTCGGCTGGCTGCGTCTTCGTTGCGTTCCCCTTTCTCCATCAGAGGAGTTTTCCTCCCATTTCTTTTTGGTCAGTTTAAGTTGCGTGCGGCACTAAATCGTTCATATTTATCTATAATAAAGGCAATTTTGAGCTATTCCCCCTCATCCGTGCTTCAGCCCTCCTGGCCTGCCTGGCTTTTCTTTCCGTTGCTGGAGGTACTGGCAGAAAAATCGATTAAACAAATCGAGTAAAGTGTTGCCAGTGCCTGCCTGGCACGCCACATAGCAGTATATGGCACACATATACATGGTACATATATACATATATATATATATATATATATTGTAGGGCTTGTGGGCGGGGACTCTGATGGTCTATAATTATATGCCTGGGCCTCTTTTACGCCGCTTCTGTTTGTTGGGGCCAACATGCGTTGCCTTGGCTACGCGCCGTCAATAAGCCAAACTCACACACTCTGAGGGCGAGAATACACAGGACACTCAGGACAGGATACACACTCGCACTGACAGAGGCACATAAGACAGACAGGACACTGAGCAGGACATGCAAATAATATTTATTTATTTTAAATGTCAACTTTGGCTTAAGGGAATAATTTAATGCGGAAAATTAACTGTCAATTCTTTGTAACTGAGTAACAATTAATTGTTTTCTGCTTTTGTCACTACTTTGAGTTTTTATTTATGCAATGAACTTTTTAATGTTCCTGTCATTTTTTAACATTTTAAAAGCACCTTATGCTTTTTATTTCAACTTTGGTTGCTTTTTAAGCTCATTATTCAATTTTCTCCTCACCATCTTGTTTGTTTCGTTTAGCTTCTTTCTTTTCCCGACATTCTCTTGTTCTTAACTTTTACATTAGTGTATTGTTTTCATTCTCACCTCGCGTGTCCTGGCAGCGAGTCCTTGCGCAATTTCACCGCAAATTTCTGGCAAAACTTCTGCGTAAAACTCTTGATTTTGTAGATCTTCTGACCCAACGACATCGTACCACTCGATCTTATGTCACCATGTTTTTAGCGTTTTTTCCCCCTCGGTTCATTATTGGTAATTTATATGTATTCGTTCGGAACTAGTGTAGGTTTGGGTGCAACTGCTATGGGAAAGTTGCTGTTGCGCCTGCTGCCATTTGCCACTGAGTCCAACTGCCAACTGGCGTGCCAGGACAATGCGTGTTTTTGTTTTGGCCGCCCCCAGTTCGGCTCGTATCCTAGCAATGGGCTGGAGCTTTGGAATTTTTTTTTGCGTGCCAGCCGCAGGTCCTTGGCTTGAAAGGCTAAGCTGGCAAGCTAAGCCGCAGGTCTAGCACCTCCTGTGTACGGCCTTCGTGGCTAGCCCTCGTTTCCAGCAGGAGAAACGGCGAGAGAAATGGTGAGAGAAATATACACTTTAAAAAATCTTATACAAAATTATTGGTATATAAAGTTTATCACTAGATAATAACACTAGATTTTTTATCCGCAGTGTGGAGAGAACGTAGCTCGTTGTTTGGGTACTACCAACAATAAATCGTTAGGCCGTTGCCAAGGCAGCTACTACCAACCACCCCCACTACATAGACCACCCAACCGTCGCCCTCGAATAGAGGCTTACTTAATTTGTATAAAATTTTTCCACTTCTCCGAAACGAAGATTTCAATTAAAGCCGACGCTTCAAGTGCCGCAATTGCGGTAATTAGAAGAGCAATCACAGTAACAGGACCTACGCATATCGATCTAATTATGGGGTGGTGGGTGTTTGGTTTAGTTTCACTGGAATTGTGCCTTAGGGCAAATGGCCAGGGGTAAACGGAGGGGGTGCTGGAAGGTGGGTGGTTGGGGATGAGTGGCTTCATTGTTTCAGTGGCTCAGCTAGCTCGGGTCAGACTATGCCAATTTACTTGGCATACATCGCTCTGTCTCTATTGCTGTCTTTGTCTTTTTCCCACCCGTTCTCTCGCTTCCACACCACCCACGGCCCCGCCCCAACTAACTCTATCTCTTTCATCCCCAATGTTGACCATCGCTTGGCATAAATAACAAGAGAAACCTGTTAATCGAGCTAATTGCATAAATTATAATGGATAATGGCAACTCATACCACTCCAGCAAGGACATTCCTGCCAGGATGTCACCAAAGCACTGGCACAGATTTCTATTTTCGCAACATTAATGCATTGCAAAAAACAACTTGGCCTGAATATAAAAAGGGTATTCCGCATTTGAAGGTTAGTCTTCAAAAACCGTAACAAAATACTTTAAAAAAATGTTGCTTCTAGATTTTAAAGCAGATTAATGGAGAATCGATTTAAAAATCATAAAAGTCATCATCATAAATACAATACAAATTGACATGACATTGAAAATGTAACAGTAAATATGAAAAATATTTCGTTCCTAGATTGTGATGCATATTAATGGAGAATCGATTATCAGATCGTTTAAGGTATTCCGCTCATAAATCGGATGGATATTGGCAAAGATATAGCCTTCTCTGTAGCTCATATGGTCCTTCCGTTCATCTTTTCGATTTATGAAGGATCCCCCTCTCAAAAATTTGATAAAAAGTCTGAAAAATATTTCGTTTCTAGATTTGAATGCAGATAAATGGAGAATCGATTCACAAATTGTTTAAGGTATTGCGTTTATAAATCGGATGGATATTGGCAAAGTTATAGCCTTTTCTGTGGCTCATATGGTCCTTCCGTTGATGTGATTGATTTTTGAAGGATCCCCCTCTAGAAAATTTTATAAAAAATCTGAAAAATATTTCGTTTCTAGATTTTAATGCAGATAAATGGAGAATCGATTCACAAATTGTTTAAGGTATTGCGTTTATAAATCGGATGGATATTGGCAAAGTTATAGCCTTTTCTGTGGCTCATATGGTCCTTCCCTTGATGTGATTGATTTTTGAAGGATCCCCCTCTAGAAAATTTGATAAAAAATATGAAAAATATTTCGTTTCTAGATTTTAATGCAGATAAATGAAGAATCGATTCACGAATTGTTTAAGGTATTGCGTTTATAAATCGGATGGATATTGGCAAAGTTATAGCCTTTTCTGTGGCTCATATGGTCCTTCCGTTGATGTGATTGATTTGTGGAAGATCCACCTCTAGAAAATTTGATAAACAATATGAAAAATATTTCGTTTCTAGATTTGAATGCAGATAAATGGAGAATCGATTCACAAATTGTTTAAGATATTGCGTTTATAAATCGGATGGATATTGGCAAAGTTATAGCCTTTTCTGTGGCTCATATGGTCCTTCCGTTGATGTGATTGATTTGTGGAAGATCCACCTCTAGAAAATTTGATAAACAATATGAAAAATATTTCGTTTCTAGATTTGAATGCAGATAAATGGAGAATCGATTCACAAATTGTTTAAGATATTGCGTTTATAAATCGGATGGATATTGGCAAAGATATAGCCTTCTCTGTAGCTCATATGGTCCTTCCGTTCATCTTTTCGATTTATGAAGGATCCCCCTCTCAAAAATTTGATAAAAAATCTGAAAAATATTTCGTTTCTAGATTTTAATGCAGATAAATGGAGAATCGATTTACAAATTGTTTAAGGTATTGCGTTTATAAATCGGATGGATATTGGCAAAGTTATAGCCTTCTATGTGGCTCATATGGGCCTTCCGTTCATCTTTTAGATTTTTTAAGGATCCCCCTCTAGAAAATTTAATAAAAAATATTTAGTTTTTAGATGTTAATGCAGATAAATGGAGAATCGATTCACAAATTGTTTAAGATATTCCGCTTATGAATCGGATGGATATTGTAATAGATATAGGTTTCGCGGTATATTATAGATAGCTTTTCCCTGGATAGAACGAATTATTATTTCTTAATCAAAATTCAAAAAAGGCAAAAAGAAAATGATGGAACTGGATGGAACTGCCTGGAAGAATTTTTCCTGGTTTTAAAGATTTTGCTCACTGTCAGCGGCAGACATCGTCAGTGGTGGCAAACTTCAAAGCGAAAATCAATTTCTCTTTAAGCAATTTTCAATTGAATTGAATTTTCATTAGGCAACAGCGCAGCGGAAAAAGAACAGCAAAACGGGACGGATGAAGGCGGTTGGTTGCCGGGAAACGGCAACTGGCGATTGAATTTCCATAAATCCTCGCCGCGACCCCTTAACCCGTTTTTTCCATTTACTGGCACTTAAAGGATCTGCCGGGTCTCAAGTTAAACTTTTGTTTTGTTAGCTCGCGTTTCGAGGCGGAGTTTTGGCCATGAAAGTAAAATATGCCTGACGTCAGTGGAGGCAGCGCTCGTTTCGTTTGGGGGGAGTTTGATTGACGTCTGAGCCGCTTGTCATTTGACAGGACCTGCTTCTGCCCCTGACAGTTTTTCGCCTATAATAAAAGTCTCTGGCATGGCCGACCTCTTGCATAAATAACATTTTGAAAATTGACAAATGGTAGTGGATAGAATTTACCAGATACTTGCCTGGTCGTCCTTTGCGACCACAACTATGTCAAAAATAATTTTAATTATTTAGCAAAATCAACAGAAGATAAAATTTTGTGAGCCCAGCCGGACCAACTATTCATCCTTTCTACAGCTTCCATTCTTCTGATAGTCTCTTTGTGTGAGCCTTGGAGAGCTTTTTACAGGAAGAGCAAACGAAATTTGTTTTATGGCTTTCAAAAGTTTCTCCCAGGACTTAACTCATCACAATAAATCAAATCAAAAGCTTTCTAGGACAAACGATGGGGTAACCATTGTTCGGCTTGGCTTGTCTGCCACTCATCAATTTTTGAAAATTATTAAAAATTTAAATGGAATATCAAAATACTTGCAATGCACTCCATACGAAGCACACGTATTCACATGAAAATCTGATGCCTTTAACAAGGATGTGGGACGGTTATAGGATGAGTTGTTGTCGTTGTTTGTGTGTCAGGCTTGTCAAACATTTTCCCAACCCCCACAGCGATGCGAATGAAATTTTAATTTTAATTGTTCACCAAATGCGCCGGACAAAATATGTTCACAGGGTTTCACACACACGCGTACTGGCGAAAGGACACTCGTTTGTCGAGTGTACCATTCAATATATATTTACTACCATTGACAGCGGGGTATCTTTTTTATATGACTGACATTTTAATGGTCGAAATGAAAAGCCTTTGACCGCCACTTCGGCCCCCAGATTTCTCTTAACGAAAATTTTCACCGAATAATAAAAATTGAAGAACAATTGTGGGCGGAGACGTAGCCTCCGTTGCGATGTTAAGCTCTTTTAATGACTTCCATTTTATTGACTTTCTTGCCGCACTCGAAAAGGAAGACGGAGTAGCAAGGGCAAGGACCCAAAGTGTCCATCATTAGCCGGCAATCCGACCAAAAAAAATCCATAATTATAATGCACCTTACATAACGCTTCATTAAGATAATGATAATGAATACGTGACCGCAGAGTGCGAGAGAAAACGGGAAAGAGCGGGACAGGGATAGCCACTTCCTGCTAGGTAATGGCACGCATGAGGATGTGTGCTGCTTTTTGTGTTTGCGGGTTATGGATGTGAGTGTCTGTGTGTGCGAGTGAACTCTGCATATCCTTTCCGTGTAGATGTAACCGGGTCCAAGACCAGCCCACAAATGGCCAGCGGGCAAGTGGCATTAAGCACTTACCGTCCCAAAGGCAACGGTACTGCGTGACACAGCCACACTGAAGAAAAAGTATTTTTTTAAATAATTAAGTACACAAAAAATATAAATGCATGCCTTTTTCACAAATTGAATCCGTTAAGTTTGGAAAAAATGTATTTATTTTACTTGTTTTTTTAGTGGTAATTCCTATTGAAATATAATTCATTCCAGTGTATGACCAAGTACAACAGCTGAAATTTTTCGTCCTACAGCCACGAGTCGCATGAATGCGGTCGATAATTTACATAAAAAGAACAAACGCAGACAACAAGCCATAAATGAAAACGAAATAATATTTTATCAGGTAATTGAGTCTATAAATGTACCAAGGAATGTACATTTTAGAATTCAGATAAGTATTGTACGACTTTAAAAAGATACAAATTAATTGTCAAGACTAAAAATATAAGATTCATTTATTTCTTAATATAAAAATTTCGAAAATATTCCTTTTCCGCTTCGGTCATAAAATCAATAACCATTACATGAAAAAAAAGACTATGTGGAAACAAAAGTGGAAGCAGATAATGGCACATAGGCGTAATTGGGCGTGGTCAAGACAGGAAAGAATATTGGAAAATGGAGTTTGCGGCTGAACTTTAACCTACTCAGTCATTGAACCCAAGGCCAGTCATCAATAAAAATTATTGTGGAAAGGTTACCAAAATGTCCCTTTGAGGTGGTGGGTTTACAAACAGTTCTAGGGGTAGGGACTTTTGGGGAAAAGATAGCAACCATAATTAATTCACTTGCATGATAATCAAAATATCATTTGATTAATGTCATGCCAAAGCTTACGCACAGCAAACACGATGAATTTTGCCTAACTAAATATTGTTTTCATATTTAAAATAAGCCAGTAAGGGGATGTGGCGGAATGGTGGGGGAATGCGACCCAAACCCCTGGAAAATGAGTTTTATGTTAAGAGCTAATTTGGGTTAATGCCGTAAAATGTGGCGCAGTTAAACAAATGCCAAAAGAGCTAGGATAAGGGGAGGGAGGGGGGCGTTTTTTTCAGGGGGTTCGGCGGTTGGTGGGAGGTTGAGAGGGTAAAGAGTAAAATTTCATCTCGTTCTCATGCTGCCTTAGCAGCGTTTTAACATGCTCCTCAAAGTATGCTACATAAAATTGCACAATATGCGCATAAGCCACAGGAATTGTTGGCTCGTGTGAGTGTATGCCGGCACGAGTGTGTGTCTGTGCGAAAGTGTGTTCATTAGTGTGCGGCTGAGTGTGTTTGCAAGAACTGTAGCATACTTTTGTGCGTTTGCCTTTCCAAAAGATTTCATTATGTATGGTCGAGCGTATGCATGTACGCCTGTGAATGTGTGCTCTGTTCCGCCCCTCCTCCCTTTGTGTGTTTGCCCCTCCCACTCCACACTCCCGTTCATCTGCTTTTGCCGCCCCGAGGCTTTCATTTTAAATTAGTCAAAATGTCAACTTGACACAGATTTTTGGGGCCCGGCAGCAATGAAAAGCGGTTTGCGGCCAAGACTGAAGATGGAAGATGTAGAAATCTTGCCTTAAAGTTCGCATCTTTGAGTCTTCCAATTAACTTCGTGCTGGGGAATCGCTCCTAGGTGAATAGAACTAAGCCTGCTTGGCTGGATATCCATTAAATTTGTCCTTTTGATTTTGGGTTAACTCAACAAGTTAATGAGTAGTTTTCAACCGGAAGGAAATGTAATTTGCAACAGGTCGTATACGTAATGTCAATTATTTCTAAAAATATATATATTTTTTCAAATCTTTTCTGCGTAATATTATTAAAAATCCCAAGGACCTGCTTATTCTAGGAACTCCCCTCGACTATTTGAATGACTAAAAATTTGTCGATACTTTCACCTGACTGCGCTCCTTCCAGCTTCTCAGACAAATATTGACAAAACATTTGCCTTGCTCCTGCAGATTCTGGTTCCAATTTCCCAGGATGTTCCTGCTGATGCTCCATTTGCTTATCTTAAATTACAAATCAGTCAATATCAAATTGAATGCAAACAGAGACAGAGACCCGAAATGCAAAAAACGAAAAAAAAACCTGAAGCTGGGGAGCAATTGGCATGCACTTGAGCTGGAAATCAGTTTCGGTGTTTCTTTCCGTCCTAGTCCTTTGAGTGTCCCTGTGCAATTGTCATCTGAATTTCCCTCTGCGTAAAAATATGAGCAGCCACTTAAGGACCACCTGAGAAGGGATTTTAACGTAGAAGTTACCAAAACGACTTTGGGGAACCCCTCTTATGCATTTCAAATGAATTTCGACTATTTTAAACTCCTTCCGAAAAGCTGGCAGCTGACATTGTAATTACGGGTGGTCAGCGCTTGAGGGTTTACCTCATTTTGTTTTTTTATAGCACCCCACCCAACATCTGTGCACATGCGAGGACCTCAAAACTTTCCCACTGACACATTAAAAATTAAGTCAAATGGGACAATTAAAAGGGAAAAGTCTGGTATGGGGCTTGGGAAAAGCAGCTGAAGCTACGGCCACGCCCACTCCTTAGTCGCCAGCTGCCAATCAGCCGTCAAGCAGTCAGTCAGTCAATCAATTTTCCATGTATATGTAAAAGCAACTTTTTGTATAAACAACCGGGGCTGTAATTTCATAAATATTTAATGTCCGCATGGGTCTGTGCTAAAGTATATACGATATGATGCAGATACATATAGACAGAACCGACCGTAAGTGACAATTATCCATGTCCTTCGTAACCCACCCCCCTTGGTTTGCTTTCTTTTTTGCAGCGGCTCGGAAAATCCACTTGGACTTTACTCCGATGCCGGCTTCTGCCTTCTTCTTGGCCAGGTTAACATTAAGTGTAATTTTTTGTTAGTGGCAAACATTTCATGAATTAAAAATGAGCCCAGGCGCAGGGGACTGTGAGTGTAAATGTATTTGTATGTATGCACGGAATTGCGGCACGGGGGGGTGGAAAAGTGCGTGGTGCCTCTGGCAGTTAGTCATCCAAACTTTTACCTGCCGCCGAAAAAATGAAATGTTCTACTACGTCATTGTCACACGTCTTCGTAGGGTTTTAAGGACGAGGGGAGGATTGGGCGGCCGGAGGGGCGTGTCATCTAATGTAATGAAGCGAGCAAAGCGAATGGCGTGGGTGAGGGAGAGGTGCAAAGGTAGCTCGGCTTTTTCCGCTTATTGCCAAGCCAGAAGAAATTTTGTATGCCAGCCAAGTTTTTTTGTTGTGTCCCGCCCGCTTATGATATATTTGTGCGGATGTCATGCGGCGTGTGAGGTACCTAAAACGTAGGCTATTTAAATGATTGCTCCGGGCCACACACATTCATAATTGTACACTGCAAAGTCTTCCTATCAACTCACTAATATTGATTTGTCCGAAGATGTATAGCAGATTCACCTATAAATGTCCGAATTTCGCCATTCTAATGAAATTATCTAAATTAGTTATATACTGATTCAGAATTTTTTTCTAAGTGTACCTACATAAACTCTTACGTATTACCCGTAGGAGAAACAGCTCAGCCTAATTGCGTTTGCTGTGTTCTGGGAGATGTAGGATGGTATGCTACATGAATTTTGATTAATTCTTGGGGCAGCGATTAAGCCCGGTTGTCCACCTGTAGGAGGTACTCCTAGAAAATCCACTTTCGCAACCCAGACGCAGATGACATCATCTGCTTGCCAATCAAGCTGCGTGAGCTTTCACAAATGCCATAAAATATGCACTCAAGTCTCGAGCTCATTGAGAAGTAAACGACTACACGGATACCGTTTAAAGTTCATTTCTTGGCATTCTTACTGCCTCGCCAATCTATTCTGGCAATCAAACACAATGTAAAGAAACAAAAATGTAGAAATAAATTAGAAAACTCTGAAAATACGCTCACGCAATGGAACAGGAACAAGCTTCTGAATCTGCGCAAAAAGGAAGACCATTTGCATGAAATGTCGACACGACTTCGTGGAAAATTACCTTCACCCACTTTGCGAAAAGTTTCGACGCTGTTTCTTTTTGCTATAGCCTTGCTTGCGGCACTTTAACTTGGCCCAAAAGACGGTAGCGCATAACGGAAAGGTATTACTTTAAGTCTGATGTTTTTCTTTGGATCTGCATAATGGGCAAGGCTACAAATGAAGCAAGAAAATGCGATTTTTCCAAGGTAATGCACCATAAACAGAAACTGCGAACACTTATTTGCGAATACTTATTGGCGAATACTTAAAAATAACTCAAATGGAAGACCACAACAGTATCTATTAGATACCTATTCCAAGGCCACGAATAAAGGTAACCATACAGTCGATATAATGAGGATCTTTTCGCACTCCCATTAAAATTACTTAAAGCACAAAGTTGCAAAAAAGTTTGCTAAGTTACTTGAAGTGATTATAATAACCAAGGGTGTTTAACGAGGGCTTCTTTCATGTTGCAACTTCCTCTTTTTTGACGTTGCTTAGGTTCAGCATTCCCCAAGGCTCCACTCATTAGGAAATAGCTCCTAAAGGTAACCAGCGAAAACTGGTCAGGTAAAAAGCCAAGAAGCGAGAGCAGCGAGAAGCAGCTGCTGCAGCACGCCAGTTGATGGAGATGATGAATTTTTGATGCCGCAAATTGAGGCAGCTGCAGCGGGAGGGGCCTTAAAGTGACCACCGCTCTAATGGCCGAAAGCCAAGCCACAATTTGTCCGCTCGAGGTTTTAGAGAAATTTTTTATCGCTCCGCCATTTAGCCAAGGGTGCAATTTTCGCCAGGGTGATCCGAACGATTGCTAGCCGCTGTAATTGAAAATTAAATTTAATTTTACGGCCAAAGTTAAACATTTGCTCAGTGAAACACAAACGCACACACGCATTAGAAGCTCTGCTGGCTTCGTCATCGTAGGTGTCCTGTTGTGTTTCCAGTGCGCCTTGCTCCCATCCCCACCGGCCTGCAGGCGTGTACCCTTCGACCTGGAGCGGTCCTTTTGCTTCGTGTGAACCCGCACAATTGTTGCGGATTTTCGCAGGCGATAATCATAAAAATGAAAATTTTAATAGCGCGCGTGGCGACGTCAACCAAACTCCCGCACACCCCATTCTTGGCGTGTGTGTTGGCTGCTTTTCTAGCTGTTTGCACACACACACGGCCGCCTATTGATTTTGTTTCCAGTTTGTTTGGGTGTACCCCAGCTGAGTGTTTTCATACATATGTTTGTGGCCCGCTCTTGGGCGCTGCAGCAACAAATTTCGCTTCGACAGGCTCATTACGGTTTAGCGCAACTGTGGTACGAGTATCCCCTCTAGGACCATTGGCGCATAAAACTCTGGAGCCTCGGCCTCCTTTATTTTTGGCTGTTTTATGGATTACCTATGGCTCCATGCTTTTACCAAAAACTTTATGATTGGTTTCTGGAAAGTGGGCCTATTTAAGTGATTAAAAAAACAGAAATGGAAATGGGTCTGAGATCTTGAGATATTGATGATTTTAAGAAGAAACAATTGGTATAGAAGGCATAAACTAACATCAAAATGGAAATTCTTATTCAGACTTACCAGTTGGCAAATTAGTGTTTCCTTTTCCGTTGTCTGTTATCGAGTCTTATTGGCGTTTGAAATTGGTCCACTTAATAAAGTAAATAACTTTTCTGTAATAATTTTACGTAGTCTATGAAATCGGTATAATATCTTTCAGCTGATGTGGCTTTCACTGTCTTTTAATCTTGTGAGGCTACCTCAATGATATGTGGCGATATTTGGTATATATTCTGTTTTATTTTATTCGATAACTGATGTAAAACTTCTAACAAAAATGGCTACCTTAGGAGTTATTCTTTAAGCAATTTTAATACATTGATTTATGTACTATATTATGTAAATACTTTCTTTTGTAAATTTTATGACTAATTCTTCAGATTAAACTAGGCTTTACTCTTTGCAAGAGTGTTGATATGTATGCGATATTTTGCACAATTTCCTTAAACTAGTTCATTAAGATTATTTTTTGTATTTTTGCACAGAATAAATAACTTGGTAAATAATTCAGCAAGCTTTCTGGGCGTTATTACATGATATGTATTGGTTTAAGTGTTCATTAAATTTCAGAAATTATTTTTAGATTTATGTTCTTGTTTTTTACTTCATTAAAATTGATTTATTTTTTGGGTTTATTAGAAAAAAATGTCTCTTTGGATTCAGTTCCACAAAATTCGAATTAGTTTTTTAATGATATGTTTGGTTAGAGAATTAGCTCTCATTTCTAGTATCCAATATTATGTATTACTCAGTATTACTGATGATGTGTTTCCTTTTTATTTTATTCTATTGGTTATTTATGGAATTAATCATCCTTTTTCCTTTGCTTTCTATGTGGACTCCAAGTTTTGTTTATAAATTTTCCATCCACCGCTAACAGGTTCCACAAACTTTTTTCCCACTTTCTCCGGGGGCTCTCTTTGGGGCGCTCTCTCTTTTGGCTTGCACAGTAATGGCGGCTCTCTTGTTTCCGTCTCTCGGTCCTTTCTCCAACTCCGCGACCACCTCCGCTCCTGTGGCCCACTCGCCTCTCTCTCCTTTCTTCGCCTTCCTGGCTTTCTCCTCCCCCACTCTCTTTCACTGGACTCGCTTTACAGGCGGCAACGGCAGCGGCAAGTTCTCTATGTATTCTTTTTTTCTGGCTTTTGTATTTCAGTAACTTTTTCCGATTCCGTTTTGTGGCCACATTCGCACCGAAAAAACCGTAGGCGCACAAACAACAACAAATCGTACTCGAAATTATTTATTCAAGTCAATTAAGTTTGCATGCCGAATTTTTGGGGAATTTTCGCTGATTATCTCCTGCGGAGATTTATGGCCTTATCGTGAATATATCCTGGTGGGATTAAGGATACATCTATTTGGCCGCTGCCGTTGTGTTCCCACACCCGTAGAAATTATACAATCACCCGGAGAATTTCAAAACTATATGTATTTAAGGATGCTTTTTCCGGAACACTCGCGGTTGCTTAATTCGATCGGTCTTGGATTTTCAATTTTATATTGGAAGACTGCGCACTGCGATGGACAGCGATTTGTTTATTGCACAATTCGAATGTCTCTATGGGGCTTGGGAATCTATATTTTCTGGCCTGTGTTCGCTGCGTGCGGCAGAGTCGGAGTGTTTTCGTTTACTCAGGAGCCAGAGCAGGCTGCTGCTACGCCAGACCATGAATTTTTCATCAAGCATCCTTATTAGAGATTTTCGCCCCATCTCGTCGAGATTTCTGCGCAAGCATCCGCTTGAGAGAGATGCACAGAGAGAGAGAGTGAGAGAATGGAGCCTGCGAGAGCACCAGGACCATATATTTCTAAAGGGATGTCTTTGGATGGGTGCATCATCCAACACGTATCCTCTAAAAATTAATAATCCATTTTTATTTTCCCCCCATATCTATTTCTCTTTGCGTCTGATTATAGTGTCTTGAAGGTATTTTTTCGAATTTTTCCGGCACCTTTTGGAGGGTTGTTCGTTTATCAGGTGGGCGGTGGATGGTCTTGGGGCCGTGAGAAGAGGCCGGGGGTGTCTTTTGGGGGTGGCTTTATCTGTTTGTTGTTCGCTCTCCCTAGCTTTGAAGCTTTCAATTGTCAGCCAACACTTGTCACTTTGACATTTCCCGTTGCCATAGAAATTCAGAGAAAGTTCCCCCACTGGCGCAAGCGTTGAAGAGTATAAGTGGTTGCAAACTTGGCTAAGTATTAGATTTAGCCAATCCTCAAACCAGGACGCCATTTTGCTGGCATACATGTAAACAAAGATATTTACATAGTCCGGTGTGAAGTAGAAAATAATCATAAAATTAATTAAAAATTTAAGTATTTCAAATATTATTTTTAAAAATCATATTTAAGCTTCAAAACCTTGCGTCTTAGCATTTTCATATCCAATTTATATTAAATTGAATTTTGTAAAGAGCGGGGTTGATTTGGAAAATTGTTATCTTAAAATAGGTTTTTATTAAAATATGAAACAACAGTGAATATTATATTCTGAATCAATTAATAACAATAGATTAATAATATAAGTAAGACGATGGCATAGTTCATAGTTCTAAGAATGCCCTCTTGTAAGTAAAAAATTTAAATTATTCAACTGTTTATTTATTCCAATTTAATTTAATCGCGGGTCAGAACCTTATCTGAAACCCCCTCCCCACGCATCCCCCTCAGACCCTCAAAATATCTCCTTTAATTGCGTCTTTCGCCGCTCCACGGCTGACATCTGTTGGCCTGCGAGCTCTGCGTCCTAGCCCAAGTATTTCCTCTCCAGCTTGGCTTGAGTCCTTTTTTCGGTTAAAATGAAAATCAATAAAAAGCTCAATGACGTCAGCCGTCCGGCACACACACACAATCTCACACTCACAAAAATACAACGAAAAATGCTGCTGGCAAATACCCGTAGCTCCAGGCTCCCCCAGACTCCAACTGTCACATCCACATACCCTCGCTCCCTGGACCAAACCCACCAAGAATTTTCTCTTCTCCGCCTGATATCCAATCGCTCCCTTTTGCGAGTTGGTGAGTGTGTGTGTGGCTTGTTTTGGTAGTAGTTGTTTGTGTGTGGGAGCTAAAAACTCTGCACGTGAGCTGGCTATCAGAAAAAGACTCGAACATTTCGACAACCAGAAAAGCATTTATCTCAAAATATTATTCTACCTAAAAAAAGTACATTAAAAAAAATTGTATGCATAATAATAATTTAAGATACATAATAAATATATAAAATTTTAACAATGTACCATTTATTTTTTCCTCTGCAGCATAAAGGAAATGCACTAAGACTAAAATAAGCGATAGGCTGGGGGCAAGCAACGCACAAGTGGCTTTGACAATTTATGCCAAATTCCGAGATGGCTGCGATAAGCCGCAGGATAAAATCGAAAGCATCTACGACAGCTCAAGCCAATTGCGAAATGTGCAACAGAAGTGAACGATTTTAAAGGCTTTGCGTACTTTTGGGTGCTTTGCTTGCTGAATATTTTTGACAAGCACGTGATGTGCTAAGTTAGACGCTGTGATTCTAAAAATAAAAAATGTAAAAAGTGATTTTTGACCTTTTCAGTAAAAGAAAAATTCATTCAAGCATAAATTTCCTCCCGCATTTCGTTGCCCTCCGAAGTATGCAATAAAAACTGATTCGTTTTAATATGGAGCAGCACTATGAACGTTTTTCCCTCTAAAATGCATTGAAAATTTGTTTTTTTTTTTGGCAAAAGCAGATGGGAGGAACCAGCACACAGCACACTCCCCCCAACTGAGCTGGATTTTATGAATATGCAACACGATGTTGCTTCTTAATGTTTGCCCAAAACAACTATATGAGCATGTAATGCCCGAGGGGCGGATCGCAAGGAGGTGGCAGACGGAATCGGAGTCGCGCTCACACACACGAGCATTTATTAGAGCAGTTAGTTGGTAGTAGGTGTTAAAATTGCACATGAAATATGAAAAGCCACTCATAACAGCACACAAACACACACACACTGACAGGCGGAGGAACATGTGCTCCCACTTGCCTGGTTAACAACTCCCCGGTCAATTCACCACGAAAGAGATAGCCAGCAAAGGAGGCGATAGAGATGGGTAGACCGCGAGCGAAAGAGGCGGGAATAACGAGAGAGAAATTCCTGAACTGCTGACGACAATCGAAGCGAATTCCTGATGTAGGTGGGCCATATCGCAATGGCTTTGGCTCCAGCTGCGGGTCCCTTTTTCAGCTTTAGTTTCAGTTTCAGTCGTTGTCGTGTCGTCGTGATGTGCACATCTTGAGAAGATTGCGGTGCTTTCTGGGCGCAGCTGTCGGTTCTAATGGAAAATAATTAATTTCATATTTCATTTCAAGCCCATTGAACAATGTAAACACTAAAAACGATTATCGCGATGGGTGCGGGATTGCTGCCAGCGCTGGCTTTCGATTAGAACGTTAACAAATAACGAATTCGAAGGTTGCCGGATCGAGAAATTGTTGGAAAACAACTATTTTATGTAAAAAAAAAATGGTCCATACGTTCCAACAATTTGTCAGGTTGGCACTCTCGCTGATAACTCTATAAAGACTACTATAACTAATTTGGTTGTTTTGATCTGGTTCTTCCTCGGTTGCACACAAACTGCAAACAACAACAGCAACATCAGAACATCTAGCAGCAACAGCAACATCAGGCACTCACCGTCAACAAAAGTTAAACAAAGCAAAGAACATGAGTTCGCCAAACTGAAAATTTTTCGCATATGGAATGCTGCACACATAGATACAGCAGTATATACTTATACCGATATATACCTATATATTTGCCTATGTTATACACACACAAATCTAAATAAAATCTAAGTGCAAACCAATTGTGATTTAAGCTAATGACCACGACCGAAAAAACAGCTAAATAAGTGTTACAAAAAATGTAAGCAATTAATGCAATTTTCATTTGCTTCTTTAATGAAATTTTTCTACGATTTTTTGTTTTTTTCATTATTTCTGTGCTGGTTTGGTTTTTTCTGTACACACAACGCCACGCAATCCCACCCAGAACTCTCTCCTCTCTGAGCTCTCTGCTCAGAGCCCCCGACACCACCACCCCCCACCCACCTCGACTTTCACCCGACTGCCTTTCTCTCCTTTGTTGTGTTGGCCGTGATCCCGCCTTGCTCTCTCGCTCCCACTTCCTTTTTGCGGATGAACGCATTAAATATGCAGAAAAATAAAGCAGCACTCACACAGGCATACACAGACGCACTCACGTGTAATGGTTAACTGTTTTGTTCCTTACCCTTGAGCTTAAAGAAAATTTCATTAGGGCTGAGAGTTTCTGTTTTTTAGCCCAGTGAACTCGTCAGGAATTAATTAATCAAAGTTTTGAAAGGCTCTCTGTGGGCGAGAAGAGGTGGGTGGGTTAAGTTCACCACACAATATCAGAAAAAGAAATTATTGTAGTGATAATAGAAGAGAATTAAATTTACAGTCGAAATAGGAAAAAAATATATGTTTTTGGTACAACAGTGCGTATGATTAACATGGCTTTCGTTAGCCTTTTTGCTTATTTCAAGTGCATGGAAATCCAGCATGGGTAGAAAATATCCCTGTATTTCGGTGCTCGCTACCAGCTGCAGTGCCCTTTCTCTCAGCCGTTCTCTCTCCATCTCCAGTCTCGCTCTCGTCTCGATGAGTGTGTCTGTGTCAATGTGTGTGTGTTACAACAAAAGGCAGCATGCAACATAATTACAACTCAACTTCAATTTTACACTTAGACGCGAGGCGAAGCTCGCTAGAGAAACAACAAATACGAGTGCCGCAAAACGCGTGTTTACTAACTAGTGTAACTAATATACATATAATATAATAATAGTGCAACTAATATACAAATACTTTTCTTCGCAGCAGTTTTCAAATTTATAAAAAAATAACAACACAAATGCAAACCAACAAACGCCTTGTAAATAGCAAAACCAACTGAAATAGAGACTTAACATTTTCTTAGGCTAATAGAATAATCTTGATGATAACAAATTCTAAACAAAACCATTACAAACAACGAATATACAAACAACGGAGTTTACACAACAACAAATGAATAAAGGAGTACATGTAAGTTGAAGAACATGATTCGTTAAATTCAATCATTACACCGCTCTAAGACTATACCTTATAAAGGATTTTTATTTTGGAATCAAAGCAGCAAGAATAACGTCAACTGTTGACTTAGACAATGGTGAACAATGGCCGAGAAATTGGCACAAATTTTTCCCATTTTCCGGCCCTCCCATCACTCTGTCTTTTTTGTGCTGTTCCTCTCTTTACCGAGCTGTGGATGGAATGGAGCGGGTGGTCCGCCCATCGATGGGTGTTAAATTTAATTAAAAGGTAAACTAGTTACGGCAATAACAACGACCGTAGTGCTAGTAGCTTTGGCAGTGGCAGCAGCAACAGGCAGCCAGTTGGAATCGATTTTCCCTTTGACTTGTGTCAGTTGGCAAATGGCAAACGTCACTAGGCAACCGGCCCGTCGGTCCGGGCGTTGGGGGATGAGCCCTCTTCTATGGACAAATGATAGTAATGACGACATAAGCACCCACATTCAAATAAACACACTCGCCAACTGAACCGAATGGACGTCATAAATGTTTGACAATGCACACGAGGCGTATGAGTAATGGCGAACGGCCCACAAAAGAAACGGCTCTTTGTTTTGTGGGTGTAACTTAGTACGTGTGTGTTTGAGTGTATGCGTGATTGTGCCTGTGGGTATGTGGACACCATTGAAACAACTATCCATTGACACAACCTCCTCTTTCGCCGTTCCATCCGTTTTTGTGAGGGTCAATGGGTGCATAAAATTGCTTTTATGCTTCGATGTCAATGCTCGCCTCTTGTGCCCTTTTCTCTCTGCACCCAGAATGTAACATATTCAGTGGCTCTTGTTGGGCCAACTTTTAGCTGTAGCCCCTACCGCCTTTCCCTCGCATCGACAACTTTTTACCAATGTTTTGTCGCTCGCATTTGTCTGCCGTTAATTGCATGGAAATTGTGAGCGCAATTGAAAAAGTTAAACAAGGAAACCGGGAGGATGGCATTGTACCAGCTTCCCATTTTCGATGCAAAAACTGGGAAAATGGAAAACATAAATGGGTGCAGTCATTGACTTCTGTGAGCCGACCCAACAATGAATAAATAATTTAAATTATAGGCCATGTCCAGCTGCGAATGCCTAGTGGTCATTAGTCAGGCCAACGGGTAGACCCCGACGACATCCTTTTTGGCAAGCAAACCGCAATAAGTCGCCAAGTCATTGCCTCGTTTATAGTTTTTGGGTTGGCTGCACCAACAAACGCCAGCTCGGCCACGTTTTCTTTTATGGCTCTATTCGAGTGACTGTGTGTGTGTGTCTGTGTCAGTGTGTGTTCGAGCAACACCCCAAGTCCATTGCACTCGCCAGCTGAAAAATGGCAGACGCCACAAAAACTTAGTTCACCAATTCAGTTAAATGCATACTTCTTGGGCGATCGCAGCGGGACAAGTAGCGTCACCGAGGCAGCAATATATAGCCAGATAAAGCGCCCCGTTGACAGGTGATGTCAGTTGATAAATGACCCGCTTCCTAGCCGAGCAACCAGTTGATGCTTTGGCCTTTCGGTCCGATAAAATAAGTACAAGACTACCACACCAAAACGGTGGAGAGATTAAATACCAATTCCAAGGAGGCAAAAGGGGGGTTCTGACATTTCGTAATTGAAAGTGCGCTGAAAGAAAGAAAACTACTTTATTAAATGTAAAATGGAGTGGAGCAGTCGTGGTATTCATTCATGGAATCGATAATTATATCTATATAGATAAAGTAGCTACTTCTGAAAATTTGTCAAATATGTCAACTCATACCTTTCTTATTGAATCTTGACCTTTACCTTAATGGCATTTTTTTCCAATTCGAGGAATATAAAATGCATTTTCTTTTCCCTGAAAAAATTATCCCGATGGCAGCTGTTGTTGCCACTTCTGGTGGCGACTGGGAAGGCTAATTGAAACTGTCAATTATCAGTTGGGTATTGGCAATGGCAGTGGCAGCTACCCGTTGGCAGTGAACTTTAACATTTGAGCCCGCCCGACCTGCACTTTTGCACTGCGCTATTTGTGAGACATTATTCCCTTTAGTGCTCCCGGGGCTAGGGGGCGTATGCGTAATGTGAAATAACCTTGGACAACGTGGGCAGGCGGTGGCGGTGGCGGTGGCGATGGCAGCGGCAGCGGCCAAGGAATGTAGCCTTCCGCTTCCTTTGCTCTCCTCTGCCCGGCCACCACTCCCCTGGATTTTTCATTATTATTATAATTCATCCTTGTGCCTGATAAGTTTCTCCCCTCCTCGCCGATGTGCTTTTTGGTGGCTGTTTGCCTTCCTCTTTTGTTGTTGAGTTCGCGCGGTCAGCGCATGAAATTTCTATCTACTGCGAACCAGGTTGCAGGGAAATTGTCAGGGGGAAATTTATGAAGAATTTCCCGTGGTTCACGCTCTCTGTGATTTAACCGTTAGCGCCTAGCAAGCGCGCGCATTGGAAACGGCCGTGGTGAAAAGATAGGCCTTCTCTCTCCCACTAACTTTGTTTGTCTCTCCCACAGTTAATAAGCTGATTCTGAGTTTCGGTGGCTTTATTTTTGGTGGAACTTTCCGAGCAAATGAGCTTCGGGAGCACACTTAATAGGCAACACAAAATCAGGCATCTTAATCAATTGATTGAAGAGCTGAAAGATTGATTTCTGTCCCATAAACCCAAAACATACCCCATCCCTTGAACTCCTTTTATGGGGCCACCCGCCAGCACCATCAGTCTAACCCTCCGATTTAAAGGCACATAAAGGCTGCCCCACCGAAGCCGCACATCCACCCAACGCAGCCATCAATTTTGCATGGGGTGTTGGTGCTGTTGTTGCAGGCTCTGCTGCATCTGCTGCATTATCAATTCATGAGCCCGCGCCGAGCAACACAAGATACAAGTCCTCGTACGGGATACAAGCCATCGCATTGCCATCGCCATCGCCTGAGGACCTCTGTGGATGGCAGCATAAAGGAGGCCCATAAACACCATGGTAGCTGGATTTTATCTTGCTGGAACTACATAAGTTATAGGCCAAGAGGGGGTTGCCGGTTCACAAAACAAAAATTAAATAAACTGTACCGAAAATTCTTAATTCACTAAAAGTGGACAATTTATTGTGTCAATAAAAGTTAGCACAATGTCCACACGTTTCTTTGCTTTTTAGATTAATTTAAACTACTGAATATTGTTAAAATTATTTTTAAAACTCCAGTTGAACTTCTTTCTCTCCCTGTATCTGTGCAAAGCCGCACATATTTGCGAGTATGTCGCAAGGATGTGACATCGACAGCAGCCCCATAAACCCGCAATAAATAAACATGCATTCGAGAAATCAATTGCTGGCTCCCCATGCTTTATGCTTTGACTTCGTTTCAACTCAATCTCCTCCCCAACTCAATTTAATTAAGCGTGACTTGGCCAAACATTTCATAAACTTTTCGAAAATTGTTCGCAGTGGGTCTGAGGTCATAACCAATTCCCACTTCGCTCGGATATCTCTGACCCGACCGGCTCCTGCTGTTGCTGCTGAAAAATTCATGCAATTGAAGCTACAGCTGCTGCAATATGTTGCCGAGGGGGCTAGAGATCCTAATGCGGACCCGGCTGCAGCTCCTAGTCTTTTGCTAAATCTCGGTCTAAGCTCCTTGCTGCTTTCAAATAGGATTAGAGGTCGATATCCTGGCAACGTTGGTGCTCTGATGGGCTTCTCGCACTCTCGACTATGCGCCAAGTGCCCGATGGCTTTTAATTACGCTAGTTCAGATTGCTTCCTGGCCATTGGATGCTAATTCTAACTTCTTTCAGGAGGAGGAAATGAGGCGCATGAAAGAGTCTTGTCCCAGCAAGCAAAGTGTCTTCTTCCGGTTGCAGTATGCCCTCTTGAAACGGGCTTGGACAAGTAATCTCCTCTTTGTGCGTGAATGTATACGAATGCACCATAAAAAATGTCTACGTTTTTTGCTACATTTCTGAACTTGATGTAAACTTTTTCAGACCTATTTTGAAATTATTTTGAAAACCTAAAACCTCCTTCTCGTTATGGAAGCCAAAAAATGTTTCAAATTAAATTTTTTTTGTTTTGTTTCTGCGTGTACATGAGCATGGCCTCGTACATATTTTCGCATTTTGTACGTGCGTCACCGTGTCAACCGCAAAGAACTGCAGCCCTTTGCCCCCACCGCTGGGCACGCCCTTTGCCGTCCCCCTTCCCCTGCAGGCATGCCACCTATTTTCCCAACTAAGGGACCTGCCTGGTTTTTGTGGCTGCTTGTTTGCCCTGGCACGTTGATGGCCATAAATACAGTTACACATGTTTACATTGCGGTCAGATACTGGCCATCCCCTGACCACCCACCACACCCCCTTCGCACCACAGACCATCTCGTTAAAATTCTCATTTCCTGCTGGTTCACTTTTGTTTATTTTTTAAATTTGGCATTGCATTTGGTTTACGAGATTCAATTAAGTACGTATTTCGGTGGAAATTGTAGAAAGTTTTCACCATTTTACTGTACACATTAATTAGTTCACACCGGAAAAGTGGAAAAGTGGCTTACTGTCACAATAATTTCAAAAACATACAAATGCACTTAACTTTAAATACAAAAATATGTATCCTTTCGATTTCAGCAAAAAAGAAGCTTATCAACTCTTTTTAAACCGCATTGCCTGCAATTTGGAAGGATCGCAACGCAAAATGGCGCCGCAACGCGCAATGAAACCTTACCAACAACAAAGGACACAACAAGTACAATTTAGTTGGCAAAGGCATCAGAATCAGCCATTAGAAAAAACAACAATGGCCACGCAACGATATAGAGTGGTGGAAAAATGAAACAAAAACCAGAAACGAATTTTCCACTCAAATTTGCATTCAGCCAAAGATATACAAAAGTCTAAACAAAGAGGAAGGAAACAACACACAACCGTGCACAAGAAATTCAAAACGAAAAGGGGTCAGAGGGCACGCACACACACCGACACCGACACGGACAACAGGACACAGGAACCATAACACAAGTACACCTGCAAGGAGCACATAAAACTCAGAGAACACACAAACACAACAAAAAAGAACCCAAGAAAACGCCGAGTGCATAGTGAATAATTTCCAACGAATTTCCAAAAGTCTACGAAACAAATCTAACAAAACGTTCATTACAAATAACAAAAGAATCCCATAAAAGTTTGAAATTTGCTCTGTGATTTTCTATCAGAATGGTTTACTAACCCAATAATAATAATAATATTTAATAAAATAATATATATTTATAAATACTGCTGCATAGATGCTGCATTACAAGCTCCAAAGAAAACAAGTTATCGAATCATTATTGAAAGCTTTAAATCCAACCGGAGAGATAAACCAAAAATGTTTAAATTAGATTCAAAAATTAATTACACTGTAACTGAGTAGAGCCACAGTAGCTATTCAACTCCCGACAAGCGTCAACGAACTCAACCGATTAGAAAAACTAAAAAACTCACTAGAGAAACAATCCAAAGCAGCAGCCATGGACGAAATGCCGGACCTGTCGCACCTGACGCCTCACGAGCGCATGCAGATCGAGAATGTCCTTATGCGCCAGAAGCAGGAGGAGGAGAAGCAGAATGAGATCATGCGGTGGGTCTTTATTTAAACTAGATATTAATTTTTTTTTATAATTTATTTTTCAAATCCTCTTTGCAGACGCAAGCAGGATGAGGTGGTGACGCTGGAAATGCAAATCAGACAACGCTCCGAGCAGCAGAAGAAGGCCGGCGTGGAGCTGGATGCCACTTGTCACATCTGCCTTAAGACCAAATTCGCCGACGGTGTTGGCCACATTTGCCACTACTGCAACATTCGGTGCTGCGCCCGATGCGGCGGCAAAGTAACTCTCCGTAGCAATAAGGTGAGTTCGATCCATCCAGCCATCCAATTTAATGAACCTGACAGCTCTCTTGGATTACGACTCACTCTGCCACTGCCATCGACACTATTTGAAGAGCGCGTGTGACAGCGGAAAATGGGCTTTAAAGGGTGCTGAGCTCATTTTCCGCTTATTGGCAAATAGGACAGCGCCGCTGCCAAACTCTGACGCCAATATTGCTGGCGTCCCGGCTGTCGCTTGACTAAGCAGCCATCACTCATACGCCCCATTGCCACATCGGCATGGCCATAGCCATCGCCATCGCCATCGCTTGTTGCCAACTGTCCCAAGTGACGCGTAGAGGGCATAAATAAGTGCCATTGTCGCCTTGTAGTCCGCCGTCGGGAGAAGGATAATTGGCGAGTGATGGCTTCATATTCCTTTCTTTCCGCCTCCCAACAATTTATAGTTTCAAGCGATGTCAGATTTCAAGGATTTCCCCGCTAACTCTTTCTAATTGAAAAATGAATTTAGATACCAGTTTTCAATTGGATAATTAAACTGTTTCCAATATTATTTTGGCTCTTATTCCAACTACCTTCGGATAGCCTTGGGAGCTGGATATTGATTGCTGGCATTGAAAGCCCCTCCAACCATATTTTTTTTAATTCACAAACTCATCCTCCAGCCCCGCATCGCAGTGCATTGCATTTCAATTACACTTTTTTCAATTTTTATTTAGCTCAGTGAACCGTATCGTTGGAGTTCTCCCGCTTTTTTCTTTTCCCGCTGCCTGAGCTTATCATTTTCTGGCCGTACTGCCAAACGTTTTTCCGTTGAACCGCTGCCAAAATGTCACAAACACACACACACACACTCACACCCGAGGTGTGCCACAGATATAGAACAGGGGGCAACAATAGCAGCTCCGAACGAAAGCCAAGCGGAATTTCAATTTGGCTGTGACACGGTGTCTTGAGCTTTTCGTTCTTTTTATTTTTCCATTTTTTTTTTGTGTTATTCAAGCGAGTCCACGGAAACCGCGAAGGTCGAAGCGCGGAAAACCAGCGACAGGTGGATCCAAAAGTACTGACTTGACAGCCGATCACCTAGGAACGGTGTGAAAAGGTTCACATTGCTAAATCCAGCAAAGTATTCGTTCCTGCCACGCTCCACGTAGGTGGTTAGAAAGACGCTTCCCCACATTAGGTCGAACAGCTGACTAAAAAAGAAAAGTAGTCTGGTATCCCTCCATCTTCCACGTCCACCTCCGCCTTCATTTACGTTTCCGGTTCTGATATGGCCTCCGCCTTCAAGGGGACCATCTTCCTCGCTGTCCGCAAAGGCATTAAGGCGGCTTTGTATATCGCTGATACCCAGATTTAGAGTTCCGTCCATGGTATGGCCTGTTGGAAATTCAAAAACGTTGCGAATGCACCTAAAAAATCGCGGGCGAACGCCTAACTATAAACCTAAGTGACTGAATCAGCACTATAAAATAGGAACGATGTATGTCTACTGACTAGGAAATCACAGCCTGCCTTGTCACAAGTTTTAAACGAAATTCTTCTCTTCTATTTGTCTTGCAGGTAATCTGGGTGTGCATTTTGTGCCGCAAGAAGCAGGAGCTGCTGTCCAAAACTGGCCAGTGGATGAATAAGACAGCGGGTCACCAGGACGGATTCATCCGGCGCATTGAGCCAGATGGCAGTAGTGTAAGTTTGTCTTTTCCTAGCCAATTTAGCTGCTCAGAATATATTATTCGCTGCAGGACATCTCCCAGCAGACCATCGTGGATCCGCACGACCAAACGGACAAGCGGCCCAAGCTGGAACGAACTCGCAGCGCCGCCGAAAAGGAGAACCTGCCCATGCAGCGAGCGGGGAGCATGCTCCGGCGTCAGTACTCGCAGCAGGAGCAGCCCTCCAACCGGAGGCTCTCGGTGTCGGATAGCGGAATGGATCCCATGATGAGTCCTGGACAGCAGCAGCACCACCAACAGCAGATGCAACAACGCTCCCGCATGCAACCGATGAATCCTCAGCAGGCACAGCAGTCTTATGGAATGCAACAACAGCAGCAGCCTAGAACCGGAGGCACTTATCCAGAGGACGATCCGCGTTTTTATCAGGTGATTAGCCAACTTTTCATTTAGCCATAAAGGTTTAGTTCTAACATTGGTTATTTTCATAAGAATTTGTAAGGAAATTATAAAAAAAAATCTATTTTACTTATCAGGGTGAGCTAGATGGTCTGATGAAACAGCATCCGCACCTGGCGCATCCCAGCCAGGTGCAACCCCAACACCAGCCACAGTCGCAACACCAACAGCAGACGCAACACCATCCACAGCAGCAGCAGCAACACCTTATGCCACAGCAACATCGCCAATCACCGCAGCAACTTGGACCCCAGCAGCAGCAGCAATTTGCGGCCCGGCAGCAGCAGCAGCATCAGGTGCAACAATCCTACCAGGCGCAGATACACCAGCAGCCACACCAGCCCATGCCACAACACCATGGGCAGCAAGGCATGTCGCAGATGGGAGGCTACCAGAAGCCCCCGCCTTTGACCCGTAACCTAACCATTTCCGGAGGACATGCGATGGACACCAGCTCGTACAGCCAGCAGCAGCAACAGCAGCAACGCCGAGCTCTGGCCGGTTCCCAGTACGCCTCGCAACAGCAGAGATCTTTCAGCAGCTCCGAGGAGGAGTTCCAGCATCAGCTGATGCAGGCCCAGGCCCAGGCTAGTGGGGGAATGGCCAGCGTGGTTACCGCCGGATCGGACTATGACGGTAAGTTGAGACGTTTTGTCCAATTTTTATCCAGCTCCTTGTCTCTCTATCTTTGCTCTATCCCCTCCGATCGCTCGGGCGATGCTCTGTCTCTCTTTAGTCTCCTATTTTCCCGTCTATCACTATCGCTACCATTTTTAATGCTCTGAATGTCCCCCAAGCCATCCGAATTTATAATCCGATTTAATGTTTTCTGTTCCGACAACTCTCCCAACAATTTACTATCTCTCTGTATTTGTGAAATCTCTTTGACTCGCTCGCTAAATCAAAAACCCTTCCTAAAAAAAAAAAATTCTTTCAAAACTATAGCACACTCTTGTCTCATATTGGTGCGTTGTCTTTTTCTTTGGCTCGTTTTTGAGGCTCAGTATTCAATGTTTTTTCCAAAGTCAAATCTTCTTGTACTTTAGTTTTTCCTCATATATCTCTGTTTCATATATCGGTGTATATATTTATTTTTCAATGTTCATTATCTATGTATGTTTAACTCTCACATTTAGTTAGCTTTAAGTCTATTTATAAGGTGTAAGTGTAGTTTAAGTGGCAAAACAGAAATCGAATTTGTAAGAATTTCAAACTCCTCGTCGATTTCAACTGAAAAAGCCAAAAAACTGAAATTTTAGCCAAAAATAATTTCTTCCTTGCATGTTGGGGCTATAAAAATAGAAACCGCATCCTCCCACACACATACAGACCGGTTTGGATATTTTTGCACATTTTTTCCACGTGCAACGGTGGCAAGAAAAAAAAAAAAGAGAAAAAAAAGGAAAGTCGAACGTTGAATGGCGAGGAGTGTTTTGTAGCGGAAACATTTCGATGCGCTTATCTCGGGGGCACTTGACTCGAACGACAGGGGAAAAATCTGAAAACGAGAGCGCGAAACCTACGGATAAGTGCAGAAAACAGAAATGGAAAAGCGTGAAGGTGCCGAGGAAGCGGCAAAATAAAAATAAATTGTTTAAAAAGGCTAAAAGAGCCACCGAGACAAGTGCATACTTCTGGACGCTGCATACTTTCAGGCGAGCCATTGCCGCCCTTTTTGCTGCTCTTGCTATTGTAGTTGCTGTCCTTTCTTGGTGTGACTCTTATTGTTGTTGTTGTTGTTATTATTGTTGCCCGTTGGCCGTTAAATGCAATCAGCATAAATTATATGCCAGTGCCAGGCAAGCGAGCAAGTAAGGTTGCACAGCTGACCCGAAAACACATTTTCCAACAGGGAACATGGCATGAAAAAAAAATAACGAAAAAAAATAAAAAGGAGGCAGGACAAGCAGCTTTTCCTTTTTGGCTGCCACCACAAAACATCAAGAAGTTGGCCAAGCAGCTGCACTTGCCTGATGAAGAAGCTGGGTGGGGTGGGTGGCTTCTCCATCGGCTGGTTAGCTGGATGGCGGGAGGGCGGTGCGGGAATATAGGGTTTCCTTCTGCTCTTCATGTTTTGAAAGATGCCGGGCGACGTTGTCAAGTACGATGCTGGCAAATTTATTATCCTAATTAGAAAGTTTCTTGTTGGCACTTGCTGCAGTTGTGCCACACTTTTCCATGCCACCATTTACGGACGACAATCTTGAATGCACCCCAAAAAAATTTATCACACAAGATTCAAAGCCATTAGATCTTATCTTAAATTATCTCAAAAATATTAAACAAAAATATAATACACGATTATTTCAATTATTGCTCTAAATTTTTAAATTATTTCTATACTAAATAATCTAAATAATAATGATTTTTTTCGAGTGAATAATTCGGGAGCAGTGCAACATGCCGCTCAGGGTGATTCCAATTTTTTATTGTTGCACATTAGCGCGCAAGTTTCTGGCAAGCATGTTGCACTTGCAGCACCCCGGAACCAACCCCCTTAGTCTTGAACTCCCCTGCCATTTTCAATTCCCAACAAACTAGCATATAATAATTATTGATTTCAACTTTGGCCCCAGGCCCACAGTATCAGCTTGTCAATGTGTGTCGCAATGTGCACTGGTGACTGTTTGCCACAGAAAGTGGCATAAAATTAGGCTCCCAAAAGTTACAACCACCCACAAGCCCGCCTCCTAGATCTGGTCTGCAAGCCTGATGATAAGCAAGCGGCCGTACGTCTCCTTCTCGTATTTGAAATTCTAGAATGCAGCCAATGCAGGTTGGTAGGAAAGAGCGAAAGCCCAATTGAAACTAAAGCAAGTGAAAGTTTACGAGGCAGGTAGCTCGGGGCATGGAAAAGCGGCATGTGGATTCCGTTCCGGTGCAGCTGCACTCAAAACACACCACAGTTGTGGCAACGAAACTCACCAATAGTCTTGCTAGTTCACAATAATCGCAACCTCAACCAGACGCCATGCGTTGGAATTTCCCATCCAACGATTCGCCTGGAAAATTCCCACACACCAACGTGCCACCGGAAAACGCATGCGCTGCATTTTCCACGTGTGTCCTCCGCCCCTTCCCCCTTTGCGTTTACATCATTCCCATGCTGTGGGTGGAAAATAGGAAACAGAGGAACCAGAAGCAGCTGATGACGAGAAGCGCGCGTAAACCAGAAACTTAACCTGCGATTAGGGGGCTCTGAGGAAAACAAACTATAATTTCCTGAATTATATCTATGTAATGGCTATGATTACTATTTTGAATAGATTTTTATCATCTTAAATTTGAGTCTCTTATAGTCGATTACAAGTTTAAGGTTTAAGTTTAAATGACATTGAAATAGAAGTTCGTAATTAAGTAATGTTTAGGGCAAATTATTTTTTTTACATTATGAATAATTACTCCCCATGCTTCTAAAAATCAAGTCTATAACTTAAAAGTGTACAAGCTTTGTTTTGCGTCACATTTGACGTGTTGGCTCCTTTGTCCTGCGCCGTCTGAAAATCGACTCCACTCCTTGTTTAGTTTATACCCGCAGCGACGTCATTTCATTCAGTGCATTTCATTTGGGGCTTGTGCAGCGTCATGGTCTTTACTACGTACAGCAACAACATCAACTGATGCACTTTCAACACCAGCAGCGGCAGAAGCAGACGCAGAAACAGAAGCAGAAGCCGAAGCAGCGATGGCCGTGTGACAGTGTGGCACTGTCACTGCCAACCATGTTATCCATCGCCGCAGTTAGTTGCTTTTCCGCATCCAGCACGCGCCCTGAAACCCACCGCCTACCACCCACAGTCCCGACCGCCCCGCTCCAAATTTTCCGCACGCTGGAAGGCAAAGACAAACACATTGACTTTGCAGAAAATTCGCCTTGAAGGTGCAAACACAAACACCAACACACGTAGCAACATTTTTGGGGCAACTAATTTATTTAAATATCTGAAATTTTAAATCTTAATTTTGAATTCATTTTCCTTATTTCTTATTTAAAAATCAGATTTTTAGTAGAGATAATTTTAAGTAGGCTGTCCTTAAGAAATTTTTTTGTAAAGTGTAGTAGTACAATGTGAAACTTAAGCCAGGAGGATCAGGAGGGGGTGCGGGTAACCCGCTGACCCCAAAGTGGGCAGCAGCAGCTGTCAATGTTATCGCTGCTGGCTCTGGCTGCGGTCCTGCCGCTCTGCTGCTGCTCTGCTACCGACCAGTTGGCAGAGCTGTTGGCCACGCGCTTAACTTTATTTTTAGTTCGGGACTGGAAGCGCCATGGGAAAGTGGCAGCAACAACAAGCCATCGTGTAACATTGTTATTGGAAATGTTGTAGGCTCCAACAGCACAACAAAAACAACCAGAGAACGAGAGTAGGCGCAAGGGAAAGCGAATGGCAGCGTAAAGCGAAAATTCCATTGAGATTTTTTATGAAATCGAAACGAAATTAGTTTTCGATGAACTTTAAAGGCGAGTAAACAGCCGTAGCGGTCCTTCTCGCGTTCTCGCACATGTGTGCCAACCAAAAATATACAAAAATATTACCATAACATATTCCGATATCAGAAACAAAATACTAAAGCGTGTGAAAGTCGGGAACTCCCAGAAATCAAAGGAAAAAGTGAAAAGGCCAGAGTGCCCGCAAATGAGTGAAATCAAAGCCCGTGTGGGTGAAAGGGAAAGTCAAACCTTGTGAAATGTGAATGTCGAGTTAAAAATAACCTTGTTGGGAAATTGTACAATCCGAAGAGGTTAAAGCAAAATAAGAATCCTAAAATGTGTCTATCGTGCGGTGAAAGCGGAGAAAGTTAAGGAAGTAAACGCGTCGGTTCAAAAAATTTAATTTAATTGGCCCTGATTCTTGCAAATAAATGACAACTTGGCATTGAGGCACTGCCAAGGATAATTGAGTTGTTCTCAAAGTTTAACTGAAGGGCTAAAAATATAATTTAAAATATTTCAAGTGAAAAGTGCAAGTTCAGAGTACAAAAATTGTTTAACAAAAGGTAAACGTGACCTTGAAATGGCTTTAAATCTGCCTAATTGAGCGACAACATTCCCTCACAACAACCACGCCAAAAAGAACCAAACAAATTTGCTCTCAAATCAGTCAATCGACTAACAATACACTGCGCAAATTGTGGCGCCCAACTGGCGCTTTTGCATATGGCCGACCACCCGAGCCACTCAACCAGCCACCCACACACACACACACCCAGACCTACACCCAAGACCACGACCCCGAGCCCGAGTCCACAACCCACCCACCCAATAGCTCAGGGGCGCCTAAGTCCCTCCGACCACCCACTGCCATCCCTATTCCCATCCTAACCTCCTAACACACACACACACACCCACAACCAACACACCAATGTTCACTTGGAAAAGCAACGCCAAAGGCAACAGCAACTTAATATTATTGTTTTATTTTTTTGCCATTTTGCTGTTGTATAGCAGGTAGAAGAAAAACGCTCGATTTGTTTACTGTACTGCCACGCAATCTGTGTGAGGTGTGGGTGGTTGGGTGGCGGGCGGCTTGGTGGCCGAAGCAAGATAGTGCTTCTAGGTGCCACCTGAGCACAAGGGTGGCTTGCTAACATGCCCCGCAATTTGTACAGCAAATTAGGCAACGGCCCAAACCAGAATTCGACAAAAACAACAGCTTAAGTGATTTGAAAAAGAGGAGAAAACCTGAAGAAAAGGAAGCTCAAAACTAATTAGTGTGGCATGGAGAATATGAGCCATTTTTAAATTCCATTAACAAAGCTGAATTTAAGGTGAGTGTCAGCTGCTGTTGGTAAGGCTGCTCCTCTCAAAATTGCGCCCACCACAGCTTCAAAAAATACAGAAACAAAATCTACAAATGCCACATGCTCACTCCAACCAACAATTCACCAACCAACCAACCACAAACAAAATGCTTAGACAGCCAAAATGTGAAATATTTAAATGCAAAATTCAAATAGATTAGCACCCAGTATACAAAAATGCTTATTGTGTCAAAAAAATGTCAGTCGAGTGCCAAAACAAAAATTTTGCAAATGCAGTAATCATTTACAACAAGAATGCAACAATGGCAACAGGAATTAATTATTCAAGATCTAGATACCCTTTGACCTCCACTAAGAACTAAAATGTCTTTATAATTGGCTTAATTGGAATATTTTTTATTTGCGGAATTGGCAGAAATGACATTGAACTATTTATAATCTCCTGGTAATACATGGCTTGGTCTACAAATTGCAATTATTATTTTAATTTTTCATTTTAAAGTCTTTAAGAAACCTACAGACCTTGGCTACTTTTTAATTAACTAGGTGGAAGTTTTATTTTTTAAATAAATATTTCATTATTTGAATCCCCTCTTGCTTAGCCACAAACCAATGCTTTTTAGAGTGTATGCCGTGTTTGGAAACTCCCTTGGAAAAGCCCGCCAAAAAATCATGCAACAAATTTGCGAAATGAATTACATTTTCGATTAGACATACAAAATCGATAGGAATCATGGGGGAGGGCCGAAAAGTAAAATGGCAACCGCAACATCAACGCGGAATGTGTCACATATGAGCAAACAGGCTGTGAATAAGTAAATATAGACCACACGTTTGAGTGGGTGGTCCACCATATATATGTATATAGGGAGAGAGATATATATGGGATATAGACCAGTAGGAGCTGCTGTTTGGCTATTTCAAAATGCGACCCACAGAGAACCTTTGGGGAATGGTCTGAATTTAATTAAATCGTTGACCAACACACCAGTTGACGTTGACGTTGCCAGTTTGTTGCTATTTATGTTGCTCTTATTGTTGTTATTGTTGTTGTTTTTGATGCTGGCAATGTTGTTGTTTGTTTGCATGTGCAACTGTGCGTATGAGTGACATTAATGCGAACATGGAGGCTGGCCCACGCAGAAAATGCGTGCGTGTGTGTAAGCCGCCCACACACTCATTGAATTTGTTTGTGTTTGTACGCCTGTTTGTGGCCATTTGTGTGCTATTTATGCGCCTGCGTGTGTGTGTGTTTGTGTTTTGTGCTTTGTGCGCGTTGGTTTAAAAATAGCACAAGCTACGGCTGCTTCTCCCGATTCTCCCACTTCTGCTACTGCCAATGATGATGATGATGATTATTTTAGTGTCCCTTTGCCAGCCCAACGCCCATTACAACCCCAACACCTACCCTATGCCACACTGCCCCCTCCTATCATCCGCCCATTTCGGTGGCTGTCAACCAAACTGGCTTGAATTTATGGCCAAAAATATAAAACAGGAAGCAGCAGTGCACACACCAACACACTGACTCATATAAACTTTGTTTGATTTTTCGTATTCTTTTGTTGTTATTGTCGTTGCCTGATTGCACAATGCGATGGTTATGCGCCATCTTTGGAGAACAACTACAATCACAACATCTGCGGGGAAAACACCATAAACAACAAACAACCAGAACACCAATACCAACTTAATAAAAAGGCAACAAAACAGCAACTTGAATACAAACAAAATCTGCTACAATCGAAACAAAAAAAAAAAAAAATACCTAGACGAATATCAAAAACAAGAAGAAGAGAAACAGAAGCAACACCAACACGAACTACAATAAGAAAGGTCGCCAAGGGACAGAAATGACCGTGTTTTTGTGTACAATATTGATTTTTGGTTTCTTTTCTTGGTCTTTTGCGCTGCCTTTCACTTGCCCCTTTCATTTCCTGGCCCCGAGCCTCATGCCTCAAGTCAACCCCACCGCCCCTTGGCTCGCCCCCTTCGTGGCCACGGAATTGTGCGTGTGGTTTGCCACTCGCATCTCAAATAATTTACTTTACTTTGGCTTTGTTTTACTTTCGTGCCTTCTTTTGTTTACATTGTTATCGTTATGTTCTTGTTGTTGCTACTGGCTTTTTTCTCTAATTTTTCTCTTTCTTTTTTTTTATTTTTATTTCTCTTGGTTTTTTGTTTTGTTTGTCGTAGGTTGTTGTTGTTGCTGCTGCTGCCGCCCATTATGCGCACAATAAACGTTTCGTATCGTGACCAAAGTCAAATGAAAGTATGCCAGGGGTATGGCCCACAAACAGGATATTATATGTATGTGTGTATGTGTGTGTGTGTGTTTGTTGGAAAACTAGTTCTTTTTCGCACCCAAGGCGATTGTCTGAGTGAGTGCCTGCATGTACGTGGGTGTGTGCTGTATATATATATGTGTGTGTGTGTGTGTGTGTGCATTTGTTTTAAAGAAATTGTTCAAAATGCGTTCCCAGCCATTTCCATTGCCTACTTTCAAGGGCAAAAAGTAGGCTTACACTTTATTGAGTACCAATGTATCAGTACTGTAGATTTGAAAGCTTTTAGTGGCTTGCAACTACCGAAACCCATCAGATCTAATCAAAAATATACAATACAGCTTAGCTTAGGAAATATATTTAGGTATATACTATAATTACACGTAAGAAGCTATTAATACATATTTGTTTTTATAAACTTTTTTTAAGTAATAATAGTTGTAAGCTAAGGTATCTCGCTAAGCCATAGTCTAAATCACGTATACCACTCGAGCTCACTTTTGAAATATTGTTTTCATATATTTTTCTCCACTTTTTCTCTCTCCACGGTCTACCCCAATAAATGTATCTCCAACCAACTTGCCCGCCACAAAAACCATTATGCCAAAACCAAAAACCATAAAAAAAAAACCACAAACCCCAAATAATGTCTAACCTAAACCTAAATATAATGAAATCAAAAATAAACATCGAATAGCAGGTAATTTTGGCGGCGTTCAAGGTGTCCAAACAGTTCTCTCGCCCGGCGATCTACAGATTCATGCAAATGTAAGCAAAAAGAATTAAATCAAGGCCCGATGGCATTCTGCAAAATTATTTGAATGTGTGTGTCTCTTCGATGTTATGGTTTTCTTTTCTTATCAGTTCCACACGTCACCAGCGAAAGCAAGGAATGTGCGATTTTCTTAGTTGTTCGATTTGTTTCCTTTTTTCCAAAGCACTGTCGTCTAACTCACACTTTCTCCCACACACTATCTCTCTCCGTCTCTCCGTCACTTTTTCCTCTTCCTTATAGAATTTTCTTTCGATAATAGCCAATAAACTGGTGATGCTATCAAGCGTTTCTCAGTACGTGTTTCTTTTGCTTCCGATACTGCTCTCTCTATCTATCGATCATCACTTGACTTCCTCCTCACACCTGCCACACACCCTATAACTTTGGCTGTGACACTCTTTATCGTTACTTGACGAGATTTTCAAACACTTTGTCTTATATATTTGTTATTTTTTTGCCTTTTTTTATGTAACTTCTACGTTTTTATCCCTACCTGTAAATGTGAACTAAAACAAAATGAAATTTCAAAAAAGCAAGAAACTTGGTGAATAATTTGCATGGATATCGTAACGCTGTTTCCTCCTTACTTCCGACAATACACTGTCCAATACACACAAACACACACACACACACACCTTCATTCAGAACATTCAACAGTTCTACACTGTCCCCTCCGGACTACTATCCCAGAAAATATTTTCCCCATGCCTTGAAAAGACTTAGCTTGTATACTTAATGCTCTTGCAACTTTTAGCCACAACAGATAAGTATTTCAATTCCCCCATATCTCTCTCCATGTCGATTTCCGAAAACTGGGCACACAATACATCTCTGAAAAAACTTTACCCGGCCATGGCACCATTAGACCCAACTGTCGCGGGCACTCGTAACTCTAGTCTAGTAGGTCTATAATGATACTCGTACTACCCATATTTAGCTTACTCATACTTGTGGTCGGAAATAGTAGTGTCTGCATAGATTTTTAAATGAAAACATAAAACTATACTTAAATATTTTAAGCTTAAGCATAAATTATTCAAAAAAAGTGAACAAATGAAAACTATTTTTAAAAATGCCTGCAGACACTACTCAATCATTTGCCACAGCTCGAAAAAATGGCAGGGCAGGATCACAATTTGATCCGAAACCCACAAATAAGTATTCTATCATACGTATTTATTTGCATCGACTTTTGCTTTCTCGACCATATCGATTTCCATATTTTGTTTGTGTGCATTAGTTGAAACATCTGAAAAGGACAACAAACTATGGCAGGCAAGCGGCGCAGTCCCACCAAGTAATCCGAAAGTAATCCCAATAACCCTGATACCCAGCCCCCAAATAAAAAGCCCCAAATCCCTCAGAGCAAACCCCGTTAGTAGCCATTATAGCCACACCCAATCAACATCTCCAACCCCTACAGGCGGGCGCCTCCAGGTGCGCACCTCTCTGGATCCGTGGCGCCAGCAGCGGAGCCTCAACGAGCGGGACCTCCTCAGCACCGGCGGTGACTTGCGCCACCTGTCGCAGACCAATCATCGGTTGTACGCCTCCGCTGACCAGCGAGATCGCTACGAGCTGCAACTACAGCACCGTGAGCGCCTAGAGCAGTATCCGCTGACGCGAACCGCGCGCCTGGACGTGCAGCAGCGGAACTCGCTCAATCGGAGCAACCACGACCGGCAGTTCTCCACGGCTGGTGGAGCGGGAGCAGCGAGTGGTGCTGCTGGCGCCTACCGACGTGCCCCGCCCTTGGCCGCTGCCGGCGGCGGCGGCAGCAGCAGCAGCAGCACCACTAGCAGCAGCTACTACCCCCAAGCGAAGCCGCAGATTGTGATTGGTCCGGGAACGGGATCGGTATCGTTATCGGCATCGGGCTCCTACGATCGTGGGGCATCCATGGCGGCAGAGGCGGCACGGGGCAGTGGCCATCGCGGCCTGCTGGGCGCCTCTAGGAGTGGCGGGGGCAGCAGCTCCGTCAGCTCCACGGAGGCGGCCTACTGGGACGAACCGGCCACCAGCTCCTCCTCGTCGGCGGCCCAAGATTCACGGCGCTTCACCGAGCGCAGAATAAAGAAGACGGTGCGCTTTGATGCCCACGACGACGAGGCCGCCTTGCTAGCTGCCAACCAGGCCCTGCCCCCGGTGACCGGAATCCTGCCCTCAACGGCGGTGGATGTGGGTGCGGCCACTATTCTCAGCAGCGGGAAGACCTTGGACAGCGACTGGTCGCGTTGGGAGTCGGAACGGCAGGGCAGCCAGGACTCGGCTACCAAAGACTCGGGCATCGATACGAGCAGCACATTCACCAGCAGCGAGGACTCGAATCGCGGCGACGGGCCCAAGGTACAAGGACTCGAGTTCGAGACGAACCAGATGGGCAAGAATGCATTGTGTCTGTGTAGAGTCTCCCTCTGTCTCTTTAACTCTATATCTTTCTCCCCTCTGGACCCAACCCCCAACTTTCTTCCGTTTGTCTGTGTGAAGAACCGAACCAACAGAAATGATAACCCCAGAATTCCCTGTTTGTTGTTCTTGTCGAAAACCAACCATAACCCAGACCATAATCAAGCAACAATATCGTTTTTGGTTATCACTCCTAGCTCGCAACCAGCTCGCAAATTTCAGCTATTTTGACAAACATTTCAACAATTTCAGCATACCAATTTGACTCACTGAATCCCAGAGAAAACGAAACTCCACAAGAACCAATATTGCATGATCGTGTATAAGTTTTTTCCTTTCAGTCTCTGAGTGTTGTGCTTGCATGAATCCCGACTATCTCTCAAGAAACTGAAACCCCAAAAGCACGCCCCTGCATGCCTCCTACATGTTGTTAGCCAAAACCGTTCAAGCATTCAGAATTTAACCATTAATCGCCTGGAGTTGAGGAAACTCTTGAAACGTGTGTGTTCTCAAAACAAGTAGGAACAAAATATACAAAACGAAACAACTATGTATCTCTATCTATGCGCTATGCCAACTATCCTTAATTGAGTAGAACGTGTTTCTCTAGCCTGTAAGAAAACAAACAAAACATAACATACAAATGAATGTGAAAAAAGTGTACAAAATGTTACTTTCCAATTTTATACATACTATACTATATACATATATGTGTATATATATATATTTTCGCTTACCAACTCTAATTGTAAGTTTGAACTAGACTGTAAGTTCTTAAACTATTCCTGAGACCTGAGACCGGTGCAAATTGCTAACTAAAAACAATTCTACTTCCCGCATACGATGGCTCCCCACCGACACCACCACCACCACATCCAACAACTAAAATCAATGCACGATCATACGCAATCCGAACTGTAAACCACCAAATCAATCCCACCAATCAATCACAAAAAACCACCACCAAAAATCAACCACCCTTCCACACCCACTGTCGATGCATATAGAATCCGGTGAATTGGCAAACATCCGCGGACAATACTCGCCTCATCGGGCATATGATATTGCGTAAATACTATGACGGGGAGGATATATTAGGCTTAAAGGTCAACGGCGGTCAGCCCCTTGGAGCGGGCATCGGTGGCGGAGGAGGAGGAGGAGGAGGAATAGGAGGTCCATGCGGGGCCATTGTGGAGAAGGTGAAACGCGGATCGGTGGCCGATCTCGAGGGCCGGATTCGACCAGGTAACCATCATTATTCATCACATTTTTCACTCACTACATTCACTTCCTATGTCTTTTTTCTTGACTCTTTTTCTCTCTTTCTGCCCGCCTATCTATGCACATCAAACACTCATATCCATTCATGACCCGATCATCGACGGGAGCAGGCGACGAGATAATCGAGTGGAATGGCCGCAGCCTGCACAACAAAAGTGCCGACGAGGTGTACGACATCATCGACGAGAGCCGCCTGGACGCCCAGGTGGAACTGATCGTGAGCCGGCCGATCGGGAACGGCGGTGGCAGTGGCGGCAGTAGCAGCAACGTCAGTCCCAGCAGTGCCTGTTCCGCTTCCGCGTCCGGCATATCGGGCATTTCCGGCGGCTCCGCCAGCAGCAACGCCCCCCGCCGCTCTTCGGCCAACTTTCCGCACAGCGGACTGGCCAGCAGCATGGCCGGAAGTGCAGTGGTCAGCAGTGGCGGCAGATATCTCCAGCGCAAAGGTATTACTCTATATAAGTCTTAAAAAAAATCCTTTCAGAAGGATCTATCTACTTGTGCTTATGTGTGTGAGTCTGTGTGTTTGAATGACTGAAAATTGTGACAAAAATAACTCTATAGAAAATATTAAAAAGGGTGGGAATTAGTGGTTGTTCGTACAATAAAAATTTAAACCATAGTTCCATGGAAAGTTAGGGAAAAACTATAGTTATTTTTAATCAAAAGCATAACAGTTCAGGGAAAACTTAAGTCATTAAGTGAAAAACAGTTCAAAAACAAATACAATTTGGCTTCATAATATGAGCTATAAAATAAAATCTATTCATTTTAATTTTAAACCAAAATCCAGCAATTAAAACCCTGCAATTTTTTACACAAAAATGGAAAGTTTTCTTGAGTAAAAGTTTTTCAAGACAGTCATAACACGAGCATAAAACTAACATTAAATTACGAAAAACACACTCACTCCATATTCATATTCATAATTCTTTTCAATTATATCTACCAATATTTTTTGGAAATTTCAATATAGCTCCTGCGGTTGAGGCTATCGAAATCCATCGGGATAAGCCAAGTGTACTGATTACCTCGCCCGGTTCGCCGGACATCCATACCGGTGTTCCAGGATCAGGAGCTGGCGGAGGACTGCGGCAACGTGGCGGCGTCGCGCATCAAACGCAACGCCTGGGACCAAGTCACAGCAGCCACAGCCACAGCAGCAGCGGGAGTGGCAGCGGCAGCAGCACCAGCAGCGCCCATACCGCCCCCTCCAACCTCATCAACCTCGCATCCGCATCCGCCACCGGCTCCGTCTCGGGCGGTCTGCACGGCGCAACGACGGCGGGCCATCATAACCACCATTGCCATCCGCATTCGCATCAGCACCCGCTACAGCATCAGGGACTGCCCGCCGCCCACCTGCACGGTCACGGGGTGGGCGGGGGCGTGGCCATGGGAGGCGGCTCAGGCACCACCACCCAACCGCTCCCAATTGAAGGTCGGTTGCAGCTGAAGCTTGGCTACGACCAGAACACGTTGCAGCTGATTGTGACCCTGGTCTGCGCCACCGGCCTCTCCCTTCGCCAGAGCGGAGCGGGCCGCAACCCCTACGCAAAAGTAAGTAGCTGTTCTTTAATAATAAAGAACTCCTCATATACGTAAAGTGTTATTATTTCAGGTGTTCCTTCTGCCCGATCGCAGCCACAAATCGAAGCGGCGAACAAAAACGGTGGGAACTACCTGTGAGCCCCGCTGGGGCCAGACCTTCATCTACTCGGGGCTGAGACGCTGCGACCTCAATGGCCGGCTGTTGGAGGTGATTTCTGATGTCTGATTAAAATGTTTCGATCGGCTAACAATACTGCTCTTTGCAGGTGACGCTGTGGGATTATGTCCGCTATGGGGCAAATGACTTCATCGGCGAGGTGGTAATCGATCTAGCGCACCACATCCTGGACGATGAGGCGGAGTGGTACCAGCTGCAGCCTCATCAGGATACCTCCTACCTCGTATGTGTGGGCCGGGGCTCTTTCAGTTCGTTCGCTTCGTTTCCATTTTGCGTTCGTTGGTTCGGTTTCCGTTGATTTCTGCGTGTTCAAAGAATTATTCATTAATAGGTGTTGGCAAACGCTTAAATCTAAAGCTAGAGGAAAAACAAACGAGTTCAGGTTGAGTTCAGCAAACAATGTTTTGACGAGCGAAAAAATTAACACAGAACTTGCAAATGAAAAATGGAAAATGTTTTTTTGGTTTAATTATCATCTTTAGTTGTTTCGTGAAACTAGTTGTAAGGGCTGATCCGGCTTTCAGTTTTAGAGATTTCCCAGAATTTCGAATAGATTTCGAATTTAAATTTTAAACTCACATAGTCCTACCCAGGAGTCGAATCTATAGAACTGAAAGATGGATCCAGCTTGGTAATATTCCTTTGCCGAACTATCCATTCCTGCAGAAGTTGCCTGGTTTGAACAAAATTATTAATTCAGCATTGTCATTATCTGGTTTTTTTTCGATGGTTTTTTTGTACTGCACCAACACGATACCACCCCAAAAACTTCACCACCCTCTGCCACCACCACTTTTCACCCACAAAAAACAACAACAACCATACGTGCGATTTTCATACAACGAAATCAACAACATTGCGACGCAAAATTTATGACACCAAAACAACAACAACAACTAAAACAGTTACGTGACGAGGGCAGCGATGTGGACGGCCTGATACTGACACCGACAGATCATTTATCACCGCCGAGCACCATGTCGCGTCTGAGCGACTCGGACACAACGTCCGACTGTGACATCGATGGAATGACCCCGGGGGCCAGCATCTCGTCTATGGGCAGCTCAGCGAGTCCACCACCCCTGCTTGAGGTAACAACAACAACAACAGAAAAAAATAAAATAAAAACAACAAAATCAGCAAAATTACACTGAGAACTACACACAGAAGCAGAAACAGAGACATCTGTATATAATACACTTAACAAAAAATTTGCGAAGGAAGAGCCAAAACAAACAACTGACAGCATCAAGAGTGAGGACACTTGACTCACTAACACAATCACAAACACATACTTCAATCGCAGCTTGCCACTTTCAGTGGCACTCAGTCCCCTACACAGTTACATACATGTGAACATCCTCTGGTCCTTTCACCAACCCGCCCAGAAAAGCATTTGGCGCAACTTCTAAGCGTCAAAACAAGAACAAGTTACCAAGGTTGTGCTGCGTACTCTTGGCTAAAATTCAAACAACTAACTATATTTATTTAAAAAGTAAAAATCATTCCGCAACTGCATGAGTTTAAATTAAATAAAAAACTGAAAGCAAATTTAGAAAATACAGTATTCTATGAGCTGCGAAAGAGTATGCAGACATCGGTGTTCACAAAAAGGGGTTTTGATGCTTTCAATTATGTGCCATCCCTAGTTTATGCCTCTCTCTCTATGTGTGTGTGTGCTTTTTTCTAACTGTAACTCACATATCACATGCCACGGGCAGCATTCAGCAAAAGCATCGCCATCAACATCAACCAGCCGACCCGTTGGTCGTCATCCAGCACAGCCAAATCGGCAGAACACATCACAAGAGAATGAAAAGAATAACTCATTCATAGCCATGGCATCCATGGACTCCATTTTGTGTTTCTATTCCAGTTCCGGTTCCTGTCAGCTATCAGTTTTCAGTTTGCATGCCACACTTACGGGCAACCAGAAATTGGTTTAATGTCAGATTCAACACGTGTCACCTCCCAGCAAGCATACACACAATTGTACAAAAGTATTTTGGTTTTCGAGTGTTTTCAGTTCGTTTTAAAGTTACATTCAACTAATTGGTGTCGTTGTTTGGTTGTGCGTGTGTTAAATTTTTCTCTCTCCTTCTGTCTTTCGATCTATGGTCTCCCTATTCTCTGTCTTCGAAACCTGTCAACTAACTCTATGTACTAAAATCTCTACCGAATCCAAGCGGGCCTTGGTCGCGTCTTTTCAGCTAACGATAACTATTGAATTTAAGATGATAAACTACTCTAGTCTAAGTCACTTAAGTCGAATGTTTTAAGCTAAGAATCCGTGTAAACTTAAACTTGAGAACACATACTGCCAAAGGCGGCCTTTTAAATACTATAACTCTCTATCGAACCCCATACCGATCTGCCATTCAACCGCTATTGCATGCCTCTATAGTAAATCGCTTATGCCTATCCACCAACCTGCTTTGTAGCTTTAAGTGTGTAGCGTTGCGTATACTTGATGTGAGTTGAGCTAAACGAACACAGTCCCCAAAACGACTAAAGCCCCCAACCCAGAGATACTCCCACACAAACACAATGTAAGAGGCCAATACTGTTATTTTTAGAATACCACATACATATATCACACTCCTAGATCTCCGCTCATTTTTTTCATATTCAAATTTTATTGTCTTATCCTTCTATTTCTCTCGATCTTTATCTCTCACTCGACAACTAAACTCTAAACTCTATACCCCCGCAACCTGTTGAAAACCCCTCGTTCCATTCCAAATCCATAATCCGAAATCCGTCAACCGAAATACGACGATCCAGCTCGATCTAAACGAGCGTCGCTCCAGACGCGACATGTCTCCCCAAGGCCGCAAACGGGTGGCCGGGATGGTGGCCCGCGACTACCGCACTGTATCTGGCATCGGACAAAGTTACCACAATCAGGTTTGCACCAAAGCTAAATTAACGAACCACCCAACAGAATTGCAAAAAAGGCACAACAAACAAAACAGAACAGTATAGCAAAGTCTACGAAGTCACTCGCGTTCAAAGTAACATCTTAGGAATGTCAGTGAGGGGTTAATAAGGGCAGAAATAAAATACAAAAAAGACCAAAAATCAAATTCATAATCTCTTACACAAATATATATATTAAACTTCAGGATTTCTTGGAGAGATCACTTGATTTATGTTAAAGTTTCATGGCCATTTGAATTAAAAAAAACCCACCTTTAGCTATTTTAGTTAGAAAATTTTCACCGTCTGACTACAGCACTTTCTATTCAAAGTTCATACCAATAATTTACTTAACCTAACTAACCAATTAACCCACTAATACTACCGCATTCCCACCGAAGGGAGTGTACGAGCTCGGTTCTCAATGTATTTTAATTGATTTCGTTTCAAAACTATAATCATATCCAATTTGTATGGCTCTCTATCTCTTGCTCACCTACGTATTACCATAATCTTGAACTTACTCGTTTCAATGTTCCAGTAGAAGTTGAAGTAAAGTTAATAAAATAAACCGACACGAACACCCACACTGTTAATATGCCTGAATTGAGTTCAGAACCACTTAACCACTCGAAATCACTCGACTACCCACAACCACTCACATGCCTAGCTTGTAAGCTCCGATCCGAAAGTTTGTCAGAGTCCCTGGACCCCAAGGGGATGCCTGATTGGTTCGGCTGAGAGGTGCACCACTCTAACCACTCTCTACTTTCCATGCCACCACCTGACGCACTTTCAGGCATCTGCCAGCGGCTACTATCGTCGCGGAGGTGGTAATGGTGTTGGTTCTGCCATCGGTCCCGGTGGCATGAGCCTTAGCCAACGCAGCCACTCAGCGGCACCCAGTGACAGCTACCACAGTGGTGGAGGAGGCGGCGGCGTGCCCTCTGGCGGAGTGGGCTACGGATATCGGAGTACCAGTCCGCGGCGCGGATCTCTTTCGCCTCCCGACGATCGCTACATAGACTATCCAGTGCTTCCAGTTCACGGTTCACCCAACGCTCCATCGGGATACCAGGTGCCGGGTGGCGCATCCTCAGCGTCAGGTGCTTCGCAGCAGCAGCGGTTCCAGTCGCGATCGGCTACAGCCACGCCCACAGGCTCGCCTAAAAAAAGGCAACTGCCACAGGTAACCTTCGTACCTTACAAGGCTTTATCAGAATTCATAAATTTATGTTTCTACAAGTAGTATTGAAGAAGCGGTTCTGTGGAATAAGATATTTATTTTTATTTGGCAGGTGCCCCAGACATCTCGCAGCGCCATGTTGAGGGATCGGCTCGGTCAGGACTTCGACGAGCGACTGGCCTCGGGCGGCCGCTTTGGGCGGCACCGCACAAGGCAGCCCCACCACCAGGCCACCTACCGCAGCACTGGGATGGGCGGCTGGGAGCGTCACTATACGGGCCTTTCCGACAGCGACTTGCACTCGATGGACACCAGGATGCGACCACGACACTCCCTGTCCCCGGACAAGGACTTCATGGGCGAGTTCGGTGACTCCGATATGGAGTCGGTGGTCAGTGTGACCTCCAGCGCCTTCTCCACGCAGTCGGAGCGACCGCGTACCTCGCGCGGCCTCAGGTGAGTAGCTGACTGGAGGGCCGAAGATTCGGAAGGAAAGAGGAAGGAGTGCCAGTCTGGCTAGAAACGAGCCAAGCAAAGCTGTCAAAATTACGCTGAAATTCCGCTCTGGGCCACACGCAATTGGCCACTTGATAATGTTTTCTTTCTGAGTAGTAGCTATGAGCGACAAACAAAATTTCCTTGAATTAGGCTTGGTATTAAAACGATCAGACTCAGAATCGGCGCGCTTACCGCCCAACTCTCTCTCTTTGAAACTAACACACACACAGACACCCACCCACCCACACGTGGACACAAAAAGTATTTTCTCGCTTACACTGATAACCACACGCACACTGAAACCAAGGAAACCGAAAGCGAAGACATTAAGTTTCTTTTCTGCATTTACTTTTTGCGTTTGCCAAACCAACCGACCAATAAAAAATCTCTATGATAATCTCAACAACAATCAACAACAACAACTTGCCGCTCTCGCCGCGCGAACTCTATCTTTGTGTTTGTGTTTGAATGCTTCTCTCGCGTGCCGTGCTCGCCACACGCTTACACGCCGCCAACTCACCACGAAACACATTCCAAAACATAACTCCACTGAAAAAAAAAAAAAAAAAACATGAAACACACACATGCACCACTCTCACCCGACCTGACCGGACGATGTTCGATCTTTTCCCCTCAAATGTGCTCCGTCAATTCAACTCACCACCCCTGCACCCGGTTTCTGCATTTCCTTAACACTCCTCCTCCATGCAATGGGTTGCTGTACTTTGCAACAACATGCCACACATGCCACGATTCCCAAAATGTTCACACCGAAAACCACCACCGCTGCTGCCACCCGTTCCACCTGTTACCGTTACCAAAAATATACCACCCGTTACCGTTACCGATGCCCGCAAATAACCGTTAGCTTCCCTCGCAACTGGCGCAATCTCTTTGGCGCCCGCAACAGTTTCCTCAGCGGATCCGGAGGGGAGCCAATCACCGGACTGCGGCTGCACCACTCGGAGCCGGGCAGGGCCAACACCATTGAGGTGGATGACTGCGATTACCTGCCCGCCGGCGGAGCCCAGCAACTGGTTCTTCTCGAGCAGCTTGAGCAGCTGCAGCATCTGGCCGCTCTAGCGGCTGCCGACTCGCCGCCAATCTCCGCCAGAGTCGGAATGGGCATTGCCCCGCACCAAGTACTGGTGACGGATGCCAATAGTGGCCAACTGGTGGAGCAGTTCTTCGTAGAGCCAGGCACCATGGCCGAGGAGGCCTTAATGCCGCTGGAACCACTGGACCCACTCGATCCCCATGCGCATCTGCATCCACATTCCGCCTTCTACTCGCCCCATGTGCCCACCACCATGACCCCATTTGACATTTTTCCACCAAGATGCTCGAACGGACTGAAACCAAACGTACAAGCCACCTCCGCCGCCTATCCGCTGCAACCACAACCGCTGCCGCTACCGCTGCTGCCGAGCTTTGAGCAATTCAAGCGCATTACCTCGCCCATCACCAATCTCTTCCGCAGCTCTTCGCCAGCGGGCGGCCATGGCCACGCCCACGCCCATGCCCACGATCATGCAACGACTTCACCCAGTTCTTTAGTGGGCTATGTGAGGGATCACCTGGACAAGAGCTGCAGCCACTGCCAGAACGGAAGCCAGCCGGTGGTGCTGTCAACGCATCACACCCTGCAGCTAATCGGCGCTTGCCCGGATCCCTGCTGTCTGGCGGACGCGCACCCCCATCCCCAGCACCAGCCTATGGGGGCATATCCGCCACCCTCCTCTGATCCGGCCATGTGCGGCGAGTGTGTCGATCAGCACTTTCTCGGTGGCTTAACTGGCCCGCAATTGAATCTCGGGGTGGTGCCCACCTACCACGTGCACACACCCACGCCGAATGCTCATCGTAGGGCCAGGGGGCAGATGAACACGCCGGCACCGCCACCGACCCAATCGGTCCTGCGGCTATCCCGGCAGCTAAGCGAAGATGCCTTGGTGGCAGCCGTACCCATTTCGGAGGCGAAAGCCCAGCCAACGTCGATACTCAAAAAACCGAAGCTGGAGCGCCGCAGACTCTTCCATGAAGGGCAGTCGCGATCTCTGGACTACGACGACCTGCACACCAAGAGCTGGGGCAGGCGTCGCATTCGCTACGAGGACGAGGTGGCGCCCACAGACGATTACCCCTATCCGCATCCAAGCGCCTATGCCCACTCACCCACCTCGGCCATGTCCCGAAGATACGGATCCGAGACAAACATCCGGCAGTCGTATATGGGAGCCAATGTAGATGCCAGCAATCCGTTGAGTCACTCGCACTTCCTGGTTACGGACGACAAGATCGTGACCATAACCTACGACTCTGATGTGGGTTGGACGCGTCGTGGGGTGGCGCCTTCGCTTTTTCGAGGGGCGCACCGCCAACGTGGGCTGACCGATGCCAGACACCATATGTCCCTAGATCTACAGCGGACCAGCCAGCAAAAGCTGTACGGGCCGGCGGCTCCGTATTTGAAACGAAGGCGAAACCTGCCACATCCACCTAGTGCCCAAAACGCGCACAACTTTTCGCCAATGGAGGGGGGAGCGGATCAACTGAATGCGGCTGTGGCGGGAGTGGACCAAATGGGCAACGGCGGAATGGGTAGCGGTGGTGGTGCACACAACACATATAGCAATACCGCCACCACACACAATAGCAACCACCAGAATAGCCTAGCGAGTAGTGTTAGCAATCAGCAATCAGCTAGGCAAAAAGGGAAAGAAGGCGGATCGATGATCGGAGCATCGGAGCAGCTGACGAAATCTAGTAGTGGGAGCGGTGGTGCAACATCTGCTGCCGCTGCTGGGCATCATATCGTCGGTGGTACTAATGCTAATAATGCTTCTTCTTCCTCTTTTGCAAATCCCCAACCACCACAACAACAACAACAACTACATCATGGATCACCCAATAATAACAACAAACGTGTCCTTTCATCAACGACAACAACAAATACACCACAACAATCACACACTGACGCCAATAACCTGACGCTTGACGCCACACAACAACACCAACTTCAACAACAACAACAACAACAAACGCCAAATACGTGCACAAATCTCATAACAAACACAACAACAACATTATCAACAACCACACCATCGTCGAATGCAACGAATGCGGCGACAACGACAACAACAACAACAACAACTGCAACAACAAATGCTACAACAACTGCCACAAATCCAACGACAACAACAACAACAACAACCAATAACACTAACGAACCAAACGCAACAACCAACGCCAATGCCGACGCGGGTGCGGATGCGGATGCGGACGCTGATGCACCGCTGGACGCAATCGACTGGGATGCAATCGATGCGATGCTGGACGATGACTTCAGCGAGTACGACAAGGACAAGAACGGCGCCGACGAAGCCGGTGGCTCCAAATCAGCCGAAGGAGCTGGTGCCGAAGGCGAAGAGAAAGTCGGTGAGTGCTCAAAGTTTGCAGGATTTTAATGGTTTAAGGGTTCCAGCTCTTCAGATGATGAAGAGTGAACTGCCAATATTTCAGCCCACCCGGCGTATGAGTGATATTATATTACGTATACGCCGAGTGTGCATATTGAGCCTTATTTTACGATTCACATAATTTTTAACCAAAAACCAAAAAAACCTTAAGAATTTTGTATTTAAAAATAATAATAGTAGTATTTTCTTATACAAAAACAATATAATTATTTATAGATAATTATTATAATTATTTTCAAATAACATCAATATACGATCTAAAGCAATATAAGATATTACGCACAGTGTTCACAGGGTCCTTATTTTAAACAAAATTTGTCAATAATGTTGTACTTAGATTTTGATGCACTTAGAAGATGGAAAATCTTTCCATAAATCATTTGAGGTATTCCGCTTAAGAATCGGATGGGAATTGGCCAAGTTATAGCTATCGAAGGGGGTCATAATATCCTTTGAAAATGCTGTATCTTTTTCTTTTTTTTTATTATATTTATTTTTAAATGTTACTATATACTTTCTGAAGGCTTTTAAAAGTATGAGCTGTATAAAAAATTACCCATACGCCATGTTGTCAGAATAAAAGTTGTAAAACTCATAATTGTTGTCCACAAAGAACAAAAACTAATTTTAACTTATTCTGGGAATCGAATAATCCTACAGATGGAAGCCTCTCGGATACCGCAACGGACAGAAAGAAAGGCGGGGCCATTGACCAGGAGCGGTCGCCCAAGGGCGGCAGCGGCATGGGCAAGAAGTCCAATTCCACCTCGCAGCTTTCGGCAACAGGTAGGTCATTTTTTCCGTTCTCTGTTTGCGCTCGTTTACCGTTCTGTTATCGTTACCTTGCGATGCATAATCAGCCAGTCAGTCAGATGATCAGTTATTCGTTAAATTATAGGCTCGTTCCGGAAAATATTACACAAAAATAATAATCCGGAAGGAGCAGCCATCTCGTCCTTCGTTGATCTCACACCCATTGATTTTGTTCATGCTTTGCCATTATATATTCTGTTGATCGACTAAAGCCATAACCGTAATCATAACCATAAGCTAACCCATTAACCAGTAACCAATATAGTTAAAATAACCAAAAGAAAACAAAATTACTAAAACTGTGTAAAATGCCGTACTCGAAGGTCGTAAAAGACGTATGGGCTTTGGAAAGAAGGGTAAGAACTCGTTCACGGTGCACCGCAGCGAAGAAGTGCTGCCCGGGGATATCACGCGAGAGCTGCGAATCAGCGGCGGTGCAGGCGTCGGCGGAGCCGGTGGTGCCACTGGAGCCGGTGGTGGCGGCCTGTCCCGCGGTTCGTCCTCGGAGGCGGACGCTATAGAGCAGTTTTTCGGCGATGGCGCCGGCGGGGAAAGGTGCGCACAAGTTCAACTTTCTACTCCAGCTATCTCTTCTTTACTCTAAAATACTTTCTACGCTATTTTATTAGTTATTTTCGGTTGATATTTATTTTATGACTTTGTTTTGATTTTGTTTGCCCTTTGGGAAGATAAATAAAAATTTGAACAAAAAATGTTAAAAAAAAACTGCGACAACGAGTATTGAAAATTCGAATTGATTGAGATGATAAACATTAGTCGGCCCAAACAAAAATCAAAAGAATCCTGTAACAGTAACAGTACATTATCGGTAACACTCACAGGATATCCATTTATTTCTAGTTATAAGAGCTTTTCATTCACTTTTCTCTCTAGCTCTTTAAACTTATGCGCGTGCTTTTTGCCAAAAGCTACAGTCAAAGAAAGCTCGCCCTCTTTGAACAAATTCCAACTGAATTCGAAACCAAACCAACCGCCTCCCCTCCGTTTATTTGAATTATTATTTTTGACCCCCACGAAAGCGCAGGTGCAGCAAACAAGAAACCCAACAAACAATAAGTAAAATATCAAAAATATTTCCAGAAAAACCAGAACCAGAACAACCCAACTAAACCAAACCAAAACCAACAAACAATCCAAAGTCGATACGTATTTTTAGGCTTATAGGGGGAGTCCAGATTATCCAAGGATTCCTCAAAACGAAGCGGGGCACTCCAAAAGCTTTGCTTTCCCGCCAAATACTTTAATCAAAAAAGCAAAGCTTTTGGTTGTGCGACAGCCCCATTTGCATTTTACTTTCTTAGCAACATGCTTACTATTATTATTACTACTACTAACCAGTAACCAGTAACCAGTTTCCTGTAACCTATATCCCCTACCGATTGCTAATGCCATTTGTATAACCTCCACAACATTTTATCCTAGCGTTCTGTTCGATTTGCATGCATTAAGTTAAACCAAAACCTATACCTACTTATATACTCGTAACCAACATACTCGATACCAGCATACCAGCTACCAAAATACCAATCTATTGCAGCTTCTAAGAATATTAATATTGTTCTCTAGCTGAGTTTAAAGCTACGGCTAAAGCTAGAGATTGAGCTTCAGCTGCAGCTTGTTGTTGTAAGCGGTAAGCGGTTAATCGGGAACTGATCCCCACCAAGGAATATTCCACATAACCACCTGAAAGTTTCCTTAGAAAAATAAAACTAAAAACAAAACTCAAAACCAGGTTGAAGTCTTCAACTCCTTTCAGCGAACTAATGTTTATCATCTGCCCGCCGCAAGATTTTTCTTCAGTTCCATTATGTTTACCGCAATCGATTCGGATAACTAAGTATACAAAAATATATGCAGGGAGCTCTGTCACAGAAAGCCAACAAACATCGAACCACAACATCTCAAATACAACAACAATCAACACACATATATAGACCACGACAAAAAGAAACAAAAATTGTAACAATACTGCTGTACAAACAACAACGACCAGACCCATCTGAATTGGCCAATAGAAACAGCAACTAATCTAGCATTGCACACGATGTAGCGGATGCAAGTAAAAAAGTGCAGTCCATATCACAGCAAAGTATCAAATCAACACTCTAGAATATACAAGAACCGAATTAATACACAACCAAACGGATTAATTTACAAATGCTATTTTAGCTATGGCATAAAAACCGCAATTGTTATCGTTTTAGCCACTAGTTTTGATGATTTTTCGCTGATATATAAATATATATTATATATACATATAGTGTGTACTCTATGATCAGTGTTCTTATGGTTATTCAGTTATCGTTCTCGCCTAATTTACCCCCTCAGTTTGTATATCGATTTCCGTTTAGCCTTTACTATTTCTTGTCGCTCCTGTGGGAATGCCCCAGCATCGGTTTTCGCTATTAAAAGGTTTTGCGGTTTCCAAGAGCCCAGCGTCGACAATCCCCAAGTCCAGAAATCAGAATTTACATCCGACGTCGCAATCACATCACCTACTGTACTGAACCGTCGCTTTTGGATTTTGAGTTTTGAGAATAGAAAAATCATATTTTGAATTTTGATAATAATATTTTTAGATCATACCACAGATGGGCCAGAAACTTTATGGGGCTTTTAGGATTAAAGAAAACCATTTAATTCGCAGCATAAGGTCTCTGAGGTCATCCAGCTATCAATATTTTTGAATCAAAACATACACATTGTATCATCAACCATTTCACACCCTCTGTAAATACGGCACACACTGTACATCTGTATAAATATGTATTGTTGTCTCCGGCAGAGCAAGAGCAATACCAGGCACAGTTCTCAGGCAGCTCGACCAGTTCTGCTGGTCACCACCATATCACACTACCTCCACCACATCCATACCACCAGCGGCAGTCGCGTGGCTCGGCGGGCAGCATCCAGCGGTCGGTGGAGGTACCTCCGGTGCCTCCTGTGACCCGTTACAGTGCCGGCAGCATTCACTCGATCTCTAGCTCCGAGGGCTCATCGTAAGTCTCCCGATCGCCTCGGTTAAAGTGCATTTCCACACCAGATGCAACCACCATCCATCAATATATGCCTGTGCCTCTTCTCTCTGTCTCTGTCTCTGTCTCTACGACTCTTCTCTATCTCTCTCTTTCTTTCTGTCACTCTCCGACCTTAAATCTATATCCATTGGCTTTTGTATATGGTAATCTGTGTGGCGATCCCATCTCAAAATATTTCCAAAACTCTCATCCTGCAACTTTCTCTACAATCGATGTCTGTGTGCCTTTGAAAGCGAGCCTGCATTTGCGTACATTTTTTCTCTAAGTGTTTTCCATCTATTCTACCTTGAGTTCTGTATACTTCCTTGAATTATTTGTCTATATCTCTATCATGTAATGTGTAAAAATTGTGTTGTTTTAGTTTAATTCCTCTATGATTTTCAGCAATCTATATATAGTATATATATATATATGTATATAAGAAAGTTAACCTCACTCTTGATGTGTGTGTAAACGAAAATCGGTTATCGGTTAAATATAACAAAAAAAAAAAAACCTCGATCGGCGAGTTCGCCTAAAGACTCCGATAGATCCATGTGACACCGAACATAATCCTAGTAGCTTCTCTGCACTGTGCTTCTAGGAACGAAAGACACTGCATGCCACCATTGAACTGTGACTCCACTTGTCTGTCCCCCGTCGCACCGCCATCACCACTATCACCTTCACCACCCCAACACATGAACCACCTCAGACCACTACTGAACACTACACCATTTACTGTCTTTCTACAACTCCCTGTGTATAAAAAGGACTATTTTTCTTTTTCAATAAAATTCCTTTCTTTCTCGAAATTATGGTATTTATTTTGAACTATAGATAGATTGGAGATACAATATAAAAAAACACCTATGATGCTGTACTAAAATGCTTTCTTTAATGTAACCCACAACCCTCAAACCCCAACACAATCCCCACATGTAGATTCTCCCCCTCGTTACGAAATGATGGTGCCCTCAATGAGTTTGTGGATGGCCTGGGCCCAGGTCAACTGGTGGGTCGTCAGGTGCTGGGAGCTCCCTCGCTGGGGGATATCCAGTTATCGATGTGCCACCAGAAGGGCTTTCTGGAGGTGGAGGTCATTCGAGCCAGAGGCCTGCAGGTGAGTCCTTATTGAATACATCTTACGCAATACACTGAGTAAAATTCTCTTAACTATTTGAAATGATCCATAGCAAAAACCCTCTTCGAAAATGTTGCCCGCTCCGTATGTGAAGGTTTATCTGGTGTCGGGAAAACGCTGTGTGGACAAGATGAAGACCTCGTCCGCCCGGAGAACCCTAGATCCACTTTACCAACAGCAGTTGGTATTTAAGCAATCCTATTCCGGTTGCATACTCCAGGTGAGTTCAAATCTATTTTGTTTGAGTTCTAATCAGTATATAATATAAATTGCAATTGTCGTTCAGGTGACCGTCTGGGGAGACTATGGGCGCATCGAGAAAAAGGTGTTCATGGGCGTGGCGCAGATAATGCTCGATGATCTGAACCTATCGAACATCGTGATCGGCTGGTACAAGCTCTTTGGCACCACCTCACTGGTCAGTTGTCCCACTAATATAGGCTTAGGCTCTAGGCGCTCATCCATAGCCTCACTCGACTCACTCAAACTCTAGAACTACTTAACTAATCTAATCTGACCTCGACTCAAACCAGAATCTTTCAAACTCGATTCGTACAAGAACTAATCAAACTTTAACAAAGCGAATTGCCAATTGATAAAGAAAAACTCACTTGTATTATACTTATGTAACCTACAAAAAACACATTATATTTATATAGTATTTAGCTCTTATTTTGTTCAGAACATGTTACCGAGAGCAAAAGTTATACAACTTAATAGCGTAGTCAGTCGCAAACACCTGTAAAAATTCCCGAAACAAGACGATTGGTTTGATCAGTTGAAAAAAGAAAAAACCTTCATTATATCTTTAAAATAGTCAACACTTAAGTATTTGTTTTTAGTTAGCGATATACAAACGCACTCCTGTAAATGAAAAGCTTGTTAAACTCACACACACTAGAAACATACCCACTACACCCATAAGGCAAAGTAGTAAATTGCATTGCAAACTGGAAACTTAAATGGAAAGTTGACCAAATTCAAAAAAACAAAAAAAAACCAAAAACAAAATAAAAAACAAAATCAAAATGCAAACAAAATTTAAATGAAAAATCCCTCGCAAGTCACCATATGTCACCGTTAGCGTTACCGCTACTTCAACGTAGTTTTCACATAGACTCGTAAAATACTCATATAGGTATGTTTCTCTATCCCCGAAAACCCAATTACAACCAAAAATCAAATAAATGGACTCGAATCACACCCAAATATTTTGCTTAGCATATACTAGTGCATGCGTAGAAAAGTAGACCAGCAACTGTTTTATTTTTGATCCAAGCCGGTAACAGACACCTCGGTTTTTGAATCTCACACAACTTATTTCACACATACTACTTTTTTAAGAAAATAATTATTAGTTTTGAAATGGCAAACACTGGCTAGCTACCAAACATTCTAAAATAGAAAACGCTTAGGCCTAGTAACTATAATTAATTCTTTCGGTACAAGAATCAAGAACTCCTAAGAATGCAACAAACTTTGAAACCACACCAGGGTCGTCCGATTGTTTGGGCCGGTGAATCAGTCATAATGGAGGAGCCGGGCGAATAACAATTCACAACACTCTCAGCCCAAAAACCAACAAACAACACAACAACGAAAACACTTTAAGCACCTAAGCACAATTCAAAATCAAGCGAACTCTAAAACTGAACTGGATTCAGTAAGTGCACCGCAACTAATTGTTCAATTTATTTCAAGCTTAATTCCTATATCGCTAGATGCACCGAATATTTTGCCACTATGCCATTTTTTTACACTCAAAACAACACTCACACTAACCAGGAATAAAAATAAACGGCAAGGATCTAATTAACCCATGTATAAATTCAAAACCGCTACTAACCCACTTTTGCCCGTTTCCGAAACAATTAACAACACTTACCAGATGCATCCAGTATGAAACTGTAATCTAATTAGCTTGTATTCTTGCAGTAACCCTTGCAACGAGCTGCCAGCCAGGCAGCCAAATAGCAAAGGACCAAGGTTAGCCTGCAGAAATGGATACCCGGAAGCCGCCCGACCCTCGTTCGGCAAGATGGTGGCCTCAGCCTAAGCCTAAGTCCAAATCTGTATTTTTTTCTATTTTATCACGGAGGGATATTTGAACAGAGAAACATTGAAGCAGAAAACAAAAAACAAAAAAAAAATTATAACTATTAAAAAACAAAACCAGAGGCTATCCAATTTTTGTAAGTCATGAAAACAATTGCATTTAAATGAATGAATGAAAAACAAAAACCACAGGCAGTGTGCAGATCAATCGCTTAACTAGGGAGTAAAGACACAAGATAGGGGTACAAACAGTCTATACATATATATATATATATATATACATATATATATGTACACATATATAACGGATAACATTGGACAAAGAATACTTGTATATTATGCATATTTAAAATAATTTTTACTAAAAACCTAAGATCACTATCATTTTCGTAATACGATTACTACGATTATTATTATATTAAAATTATTATGGATAAAAGATCAAAAAAATAAACAAAAAACAAACGAAAAAAACGATAAAAATAATTAAATTGGAGAAGGTGGATAAAGTTCAAGTGCTAATGTCAGTCATGCCTAAGTCTAAACACGAGCCGAGGCTCGGAGGATATAAATTGTTTAATGAAAAATTAGCTAAATCTAAATCAGTAAAGAGAGTTATAGATTTTCAGAGAGGAGTTATTTAAGTATATTATACATACATATATAAATCGATATATACATAAATATATTTACCGTTTAAGCAAGCAAAGAACCACTAACACTTAACTAAGCCTAACTTACGATAAAACCAGAAGTTAAAGTTAAAGCTTAAGTTTAGGTAACCAATGGAGGCATGAGATATGTATTAATTGAATAACAAAGAACAACAGAATATTTACCAAACGAGAGATGAGCAAGTTTAACTTAATAACGCAAATCTGAAATTAAACTGTATAAAGACTCCACCCACTCACATACCACACTTACATAACCGATAACCAATTAACGATTACCAATTGCCGCCAACGCTTCTCTGATTTTGACTTTACGGCTCTACGCCCCGCCAAAAACTCCGCAGCCACCCCAAAATGTATGAGTTTTTGCCGATGGCGATGAGGATGCTTATTTTACACAAACATAAATTTGAGGCATAAATAGTATAATTTGAACGTTAAAAACTTTGACAAAAGCGAACTCTTTCTATTAATAGCAGGCTATACCTTGACTAGCTTCTAGAGTCGTGTCCCTTATAGAGAATCCCTTTATTTCGCCAACGTCACAAGCAACTCGCCTCGAAACGCATCAAGTACCTTCAACTAAATAGTGTGAGCTGTAAAAATTGTTACCTGCTTGCCAAAGACACACGTACACTAGCATAGATGAAAAATTGTTAAATTAAACATAAAATAACGAATATATTTTGCATATTCTTGCATCTATAATTTAAGGTATTTTTGGCATTATTTTGAGTAACATTTTGCAATGCATGCCTGGGGAGGATCACTCCGACCGATTAAATTTGAGCAGACATATCATAGAACTGGCAGACGGACTGACAATGGATGGGAACAGGTGTAGAGAACATAGAGCCCTTCGGGGGGTAGTGATTGAATAATCATATACATGAACCATTTAGGCATTGTTCCTATCCAGTTTTTAGTGTTCGTTCTATTTGCTTTCGCTCATACGACTACGGATATTGAGTTAAACCTTGCCGTCCAATCATTCAGATATATACAGCTTCAGAGACATACAGCGTATACGGATACTACAGTAACAGCTAAACACATAGAGTAAATATATCGACATGTGCATATCCATCCAGACAGCAACTTCCTTTATCAGATCTCCAAATACTAACTACAAAATACGTAAAGAAATGCCAAAACACGAGGATTATGCATTCAAAATGTTGCTCCCAAATAATACCTAAAATATCAATATATCGCGTTTGAAATTGCATTTGAATATAAAAAAAATATCCGAATGAAGAAAATTATTTGAGAAAAGCAAAACTACCAGTGAGGTTTCCAGAAACTAACTATACGATATTTAATTCTGAGATACATCATACATCCATATGCATACATTAAGGATAATCAGATTTTTACACTCCGCTCTTCACGAAGCTCATACGAACTTTTCTATGATAAAACTCTCTCTATCTCTATATATATTGTTTCCACGGATCTCCTTCAGCAAACATTTAAAAATGCTTCGATTATCCAACAATACCAGAAAAAAGCGATTGGACAAAAGTACATCAACTTCGGCCCATGCCGAATTTGAAATGCCCTTTTCGGATCTGAATTAAAAAACAACTTTTTTCTTTTGAAACACAAATCGAATTCTTTCGACATGGGTATTTCTCATTGTACTTTGAGTCATACAAAAAAATCTTATTAGGATTCCTATAGAATTCGATACATTTAAGACACACCAAAGACAAAACATATAGAAAATGTTAATAAAGCAAAGCGATATATTATGGCAAGTTATTTCTAAAACTACCAATTCAAGAAACCAAATGCTATTTACTAAGTTCTATCTGAATGACAGGCGCGAGTAATTACACACTATACGACAAAATCAACAACACAAGATTATATCATTTATTGAAAATGTTGAACAAAATTGATTAAAAGGCGAAGAAGAGCGCTCTCCCTGAGCGCCCTGAAAACCTTATATTGTATTTTAATATCTCGACAACAATCGAAGGTCGAGAAACGACAATAAACTGTGAAATGAATATGTAAAAAAGCAAAACCAAAAAGTAAAGACACAAAAACTAAAATTATATTTAAAAAATTGCGGTGAAGATCATTATTAATATTGATGAACACAAAAACATGAATTTTGTGAAACTCAAAACTAAAGAAAAACTTTAAAGAAAAGCGAAATTTAAAGGAAAAACAAAAATGAAATTCATTAAAAATTGTTTTCTAATAAAGTAAATAAACCTGACTTTTATTTCTTATTAGTAATTATATGGGAAATCGGGAGTTTACAAAAATTCTACTTACCACTAAATAAGTGACCCAGTCATCCAAAAGTAAGAGAAACAATTCATTGGGGTTTTACATAAAGCGGTGGTATTTCTTTATTTACCATTGATAAACCATTTAATCCATATATGGTATATATAAATAATGTAAACATTTATTGATTTTAAATATAAATGTTTGTGTTGTATGTGCCGTATTGGGAATTGGGTTTAACCTTATTTTCATTTACAGGTTTGGCTCGAGTGCGCAAAAAAACTGGCCCAAATTAGTTAAATCATTTTGGGGACTTAATATTTTGGACATACTTAGTATTTCGTTTGGATATTTAAATCGAATTAACCATTAATTAATTTGAAATTATCTTACAAAAGTTATCATCCTTAAATATTGATATCTCGTTTAGTTTAGTGCGTTTCTCAAAGGAACCAAGTTAATGAAGACGTACTAAACTATATTTATGGCCTATCCTCTATCGTATGAATTTCTCAATTGGTATCGGGGTCGATTCTATAAGTTGGGGTAGGTGTGTGCCTTTTGAAATGTGTCATATTACTAATCAGTCTTTATAACGAAAATAAATACGGTCGGACTAGCGAAAGCTCCATAAAAAGAAATGACTTATTGGGGTCTACTAGTTTTAGTAGAGCAATCGGATATTCCTACATAAAATAACAAAACTATTTACCTATATGCGCGGCAGCACGACAAATAAAATTTGATAATGCAATGGTTTCGGGCTTCAGACATCGCAGCGTGCAGGAGTTCAAAGTGAAAAGTCTTGTGCATGAGAGATATGTATGGGGGCGTGGATAGTAAGTATTTGTATCATACATTAGATAATATTCATATTGTCGCTTTGTTACATTACATTTTACAATCATCTTATACGGTAAGCATTGAGAGTCCATAGAAAATACGTATGCCAAAGCCTTGCGGGTGTCTATCATCTATGCCGACTAGCTGAAGCATTCTATTTGGCTAGATAGTGCCATAAAATACGATTTATCATTTTACATTTAATCCTTACAATAAAAACCATAGAATTGCAGCTTAAATTCGTATGCCTTTTGTTCTTTTTGTTAGACTTTTTCAGTTTTTTTTTTCTGTTTTTCGCTATTTGCTTCAATAAGAGAAATTGCTTGGGGAAAATACTTTGAGTGCTTGCACATGATCGAGCTATGATATTTTATTCCTTTCTGATTAATAATATATGTAAGGGTCTTATTTTTAGCTATCGATATTCATTCATATATGATATGATAAACATTAGTTTACATTGATTACTTAAACACGATTAGCTTATTATCTTACACATTGTATACGAGCATAGCATGTAAAATATATATAGTATAAATATATATATTTAGGTTTACATTTAGCCATAGGTTTATCCATAGTTAAGATATAGTTTAATGCTTATTTTCTCCTTCTCTGGATCATCTGAGTGGCAGGTTTGTGCTAATTACTTGACTGGATCATCGTTTGGATAAAGCAAATAAGGAGTAAGTTAACCACTTAGGATTCGGTAACCAGCTGATCCATTGGAAGATTAGTGGATTCGGTATGGCTTCTCTTGGCGCCTGGAGCTGTACAAAAATCAGTAGAGACTTACTAAAAACAAGACACGGCTTAGGGCTTTACCATAAAGGTTGACCTCCTGGGGGTTTGACTTTAAATTGTACAAATATTTTCCTCGCCTTTGTCACGCCTTTTTAAAAATAATTGGTAGTTACATTAGATTTTAACTTAACATAGAACTGGTTTTGGGTGTTTTTGGGTTTGCAATATTTAATATTATAGTTAGGCATCCTAGTGCAGTTGGGCCGTCACATAAAGTCCGCAGTCCTGGTCAGAGGCCATCGAGTAGTTGGCCGAGTCGCGGTCCTCCGGAATCGTCGGGTGCGTGTCGTGCGGCAGCTTGGCGAAGGCATGGTGCCCGGCTCCGTAGCCCAAGTGTCCGTACGGCGACTCGGCCGCCTTAGTCACGTGCGGCAGACGGCGCAGAAAGTGCGGATTCGAGTACCTCACCCCATTCGGCAATGTGGTGTGTGGCTGTTGCTGCTGACCTCCCATGGCGACGGCGGCATTGGCATAGTGCATGCTGGGGGTCTTAAAGCTGGACAGCTGTGATGGCGGTAGAGGGGGCATGCCGCCACCCATGGAACTGGTCATGGCCGAGGTGGAGGCGTAGCCGCCGCCGCTCTCGGCAAGCTGCTGGCTGTGGCAGCCCACCGGCAGCGGCATTGTGCTGCAATGGGCCGTGTAATCGAATTTCTGCTCCGGGACTGTACGCTGCAGCGGCAGAGTGGCACTGTTGATGACCGTCGCCACAGATGCACTGGATCCGGAGGATCCCGACGAGGGTTCCGAATTGAAGCTGGACATGCGCATGTTGGTGCAGCGACCGTACGGCTCCTCCTGAATCGGAGGCTGTGGGGGACGTGGTGGTGGCTTTCCATTGGCGCGCGGCCTTATGATCACATCCAGTTCACGCTCCTCTCCTGAATGAACGCCGCTGGAGGACTCGGAGGGGGCGCGCTCCGGCGGTGAAGTGGTTATGGTGCTCTCGGTGGTGGAGGTGGTGTCGCTGCGGGGTGTCAGCGCCTCGTTGGGGACGCCGGAATCGGCGCGACGCAGGCAGCGGGGTGTGGAACTGGAGGCGATCTGGGTATGGGGGACATATAGAGAAAAAGTGAAAGAGCGGGGAATCAGTGAGAGTCGAGGTTTGGGAAAGTCAAAGGGACAACAAGGGTTATTCATCTTTTTAGTTGGTCTCGGTCTGCAAGTGAAAACGAAATTAAATCAATTTGGAGCGCCTATGTCATATTGGTCTGTGGTCCATCCATCAACTGGAGCACTAATTCGGACAGGCGCCCAGATCCCCCGGACAAATCCCACACCCATGTCGCTGTCTGTGGCCCTGGCACTGATTTATGCTGTCTCATAACAGCAAACATAAATCTGCTGCTCTTGCTGCTCTTGCGCCAGAGGCGTGACATGCTACACGCCCCTACATGGCAACGCATCACTTCCCAACAACCTTTCTATGCAAAACAAAAACAAGAGCACCGAATTGTTCACAATGCAGTAGGCGAAAGGAGCATACTCTTGCAAAGCCTAGGATTAACACAGAACATTTTTGTAAAATTTTCTAAAAATTGAGTATCACGATAGTGTAAACTCATTCCTGTTTAAAATATGTCACTTGGTAGCATTGTTAGTTATAATTTATAAAAAGTCTGAATATCATTTTTATTACGCCAACTATCGTTACTGATACTGTAATAGTTACTCTTTATCCCAGAAATATAGAAAAATGTTGTACAATTTGTCAAGATAGCGTATCCCAATGCCCCCCTAGTCCTACTCGCTTATATTCCAACTTACATGCGCTTCGTTGGTGTGAACTGCGACCGTGACAGGAGCCAAAGGGCTGACTAGATGCTGATGCTGCTGCGGATTGCTTTGCTGCTGGAGGAGATGCGGCGGTGTCTGAAGTATATGCTGGTGCTGCTGCTGGAGAGGATGCTGCTGCGAGGGCTGAAGTGGCTTGTGATGGTGTTCCGGTGAGAGCTGCATCATCTCGGGCATGGCTTGGGGAGCTCGTCCGAAGACCCCGGGATGTGGCAGCACCGCCGGCGGCTGGGGGATGGGCGCTCCCTTTATGGGCAACGGCGGAGGTGGTGGGGGCGCAGCCTGAGCCGCCGGCTGTGGGGGCTCTAGATCCCTGGTGGAGGCGTATGTAATGCTGTCGTCACGCACGCAAGCCAGCAGCTTCCCCTCCTCGGAGATGTTGTCGTCACTGATCCCGCCCAATCCGCTAAGGTTCGCGTAGTCGTGGGGATGTCCATGGGCAAATTGATGGGGCTGCCGCTGTTGCTGTTGGTGATGGTTGGAAGGCTGCGGTGGCGGCGGAAGTTCGTCGTACTCGGAGAGGTGGAGCAGACTGACACCCACCGAGGTGGTGCTGACCCCGCTCTTCATGCTGCCCATGGTGATGCCCACAACGGCCCCGGCAGTGGCTGCCCTTAATGTCGCGTACTCGCCGTCGTCAACTTCCCCCGCAACACTGGCAAAACATATCGAGGCTCCACGGCTCGTATGGCTAAGGATTTATATGAAAACATATTGGATTTGGTTAGTATTTCACAAGGAATCTATGTACAATTGTCGCCTTGTGTTGGTTGCTTTAAAGTTTTCAGGCTAACGAGAAGATAGAACAAATTATCTTTATATCTTATATATGTCTAAAACATTTAAAAACAAAAACAATCATTAAGTCTATAATCCCGGTTCTAAACTATTAACATATTTGATAGTTTCCTCTCAAATTACATTTTTCAACACAAACTACACACTACTCTGAATTTTCTCCTTAGAAATGGTTTATTCTTAAAGATATTAAATAATTCATCAGAAAACTACTGGTTACCTCCAAAATTTGACTCAAAAGACCGCATATTCAACGAAAATATACTTGACATATAATTATCCTAATTATTGCAGTAGTAACACAACTTTTCAATTAAAATATACCCTTTCTATAAATTTGTTCTATGTCCTTGTGTAATTTAAAATGAGTGTTAGTTCAATGGTTTACCAGTTAGTTGAACAAATTAGCAAAGGCAACAGCAACACCACGACAATAACAACAACACAAATTGTGCGAACGTATTGTTTTAGTAGAGTTTGTTAGTCAACATTCACTTCGCCCACACTCAATTAGCTAGAGTTAGTAGTAATTAAGTTCTATTAAATTAAACAATTGAATAATGAAATAAAAAATCGTTTTTAAAAACAGGCGACAAGCGGAACAAAATAGTTTCTCATCATTATCATCCTCCTTCATCCTCTAATACATACATGTCTCGCTATGTTATGTATTGTACTTGTACAGAAAAATCGTTTGTTATTGAACAATCAATCAATCGTTTTAATGGATAAACAAAACTTAAACCAAATCACAGAACACAAAACATATAAACAGGTGAATGAATGTCAGAAGCACGCACGAATTGGAACGAAAAAATAGTGCTGGTAAATTGGGGGAAAAATTATGTGTGGCAAACTCTGCTCTAATGACTAGTATTGGGGCAATTAGTTTTCAATAATGGTGCATGCCCCAAATGGAACGTGCAGAGGAAACACACCGATAAATTACAAATGAATGAGTAGCTGGCTAGAAAATGAACACAAATGAACGCATGGAATTTCTCAAAATTGGTGCTGGGAATTAGTGGTGTAGTACGCATGTAGTACGTGTCTTTCTGGTATGGTGCAGTGGGTGTGAAGGTGTGTACGTATATAAAAACTAAATAAAACTAGTTGCTAAGGTTAAGGTTAACGAGAAAACGGACAAATACGGAGCATCGAGAGGCCGCATTTTATTTTTGTTTGGTTTGTTTGTTGGTTGTAGCTAAAAAACGATTTTTTACCGCTTGCCATCAGTTTGTTCTTGGTCACCAATTAGTAGGACATCATCAGACGTACTCGTAACTTCGTTGAAGGTGACCTTCAGCTTGGGTGAGCTGGGCGTCAGCTTCGGCCAGTAGATCTCCTCCTGGGCGGCCAGGCCCATGCCGGAGCCAGCTCCTCCACACCCGCCCCCGTTCCCGCCGGTAACCATTCCCATTCCCAGATCCGTGCTGGTGGCCGTGCTCATCATGTCCGGCTTAGAGTCTGCCCCATTAACGGTGGTGCTAGTGGAGTTGCAGCCACTGCTCGAGTTGCTGCCGGTCCTCTGGCCACTGGACATCAGAAGCGGTTGGGCACTTGCCTTGCCCAATAGTCCGCCGTAGGAGCTATCCAGAGGCGGCAACTTAAAGTGCCAGCGCCGTTTTATGGTCAAGCACAGCCAGATGACAATCCATAGCAGCAGGTGGGTCACTCCTACGAGAGCTGAAAAATCGAAAGAGAAGGAGAGACGGTGAGCCGGTCACAAGTGGAAACGTAATACGGTTAAGGCAGGCGCATGACAGCTTAATTGGACTCAGTCTGCAGTTCAATTGTCTCGCTTCGCTTCGAATGACACCCAATACCTCTGAGCTCGGCCTTTGTCTTGTGTTCTCTGTGATGTGGGGTTACCAATCAGGCGTTTATCGCCAGGACCACAACCCACATCGGGAACGAGTCCAAAACAATGCCGCTAATTGGCTTAGACCACAACACAGGCCTCGCGTTAAGTTCAAGGTGTTGAATAACACGGCTGCCAGCTGGGCATCCAATTAGATTACATACAAAGCTCGATAATTGGAATTTTGGACATATTGATTTGAATAACATTTGATTTTCCAACAATGCCACAACCTTTGTACTTTCAATAGGTGGAACTTACCTGCCAAAAAGGTCGGACAGTGTAGGTTATTCTTATAGGTGGCACTCAGATCGTTGAGAAGCGGAGCCTTAACTACCGCCAGAGCAAGGACGAAGCACAAGGAGGCGCAGTGGGCGAAGTAGATCCAAGTCTGGTTGCTCTTCAGCGTAATGATCGAGCGGTCCCGCATTCGAGTGGCCAGTCTTCCATGCCCATACAGGTACATGACCATCGAGGAGGCCACCACCAAGGCCGTGGACAGGAGGTACAGTGCCAGAGTGACCACCGCATTCAGAATAAGTCCGGGCTGATGAACTGGCATGGCCTCGGCGTAAATTTGCAGCTTGTACAAGTTGGAGACACCCACGTAGCCCAGAATAATATCCAGAGCGGCCACAATCATCTGAAGGCTGAAGATGCAGGCAAAGGCCTTGGAAGTGTTCCAAAACACGGCCGGATACCGAACCGACCACACCAAAAGGGCGCACAGTAGGTTCACAAACTCGGCACTTGGCGGCTGGGAGAAAATGGCCACGTCAATGGGCTTGTCTATGCCAAAGAAGAGTTGCAGCATGCCCGCGAAACCATCCAAGCGAACGTAATCCTGGCCAGATCCCTTGCCGGTCGCTGGAGCTCCTGGAGAAGGAGTAAGAGCTGGCACGGCCTGGAAATCCCCTTCCTCCATTTCGAAATCCTCAGTCTCCTCGGGCACATCTTCATTGGATTTCGCCACAAATTCACTGGAGTTGATGGTAGCATCGCCCAGTAAATATTCCGGTTCGATTTCGACTCCAGCTGCGCGTTTGGAGATGCGTCGTTTTTGGTTCTTTGGCTTGATGGCAATTATTTTAGAGTTTGAGGCGGAAACGGGTGTCGACGGAATTGGGATCTCTGGTAGAAATTCAGGACGAACTCGGTGAATGCTACTGTCTCGGGTGGTGGTCTCCTCCTCCGGAAAGCTCTCGAGGATCGCCTGCTCGTAGGAGGCGACGTGGTGACGTCGTGGTTGCTGTTGCTTTGGCTTGCTGTGGTGTTTGTGGTGCTTTCGAGATTTGCCATGATGGTGGTGCGGTAGCCGACTGGTTGTCATCATAATTGGTAGAGACGTGGTTGTTGTGGTGCTCCTGCGAGTTGTCGGTGCAGCAGTGGTGGTCGTGGTTGTTGTTGTTGTCGATGTGGTTTTGGTGGTTGACGGTGTTGTAGTGCTGCTGGTTATTGTGGTTTGCTTCCCCAGGGTTCCCAACTTCTGCCAATTTTCCACATTTAACTTGTTAGATGCTTCGGCAGCAATGGTGGTGGTAGTGGTGCCTGTTCCAATTGTGGTTAGTGACGGCAACTTATCAAAGTTGGGCATGATGACGGATCCCTCTTCATCGACATCTCTATCCCCATCCTCATTCTCATTCTCATTCTCATTCTCGTCCTCTTCCTCGGCCCGTCTCGCCTCCTCTAGCTCCTGGCGCTCTTCCTCGTCAATATCTTGATTAATTAAATCGGGCACTTCAAAGTATTGGCCCTTGCCGGCATCCAACTTGGTAACGCTTGTTGTCCTCGTCGTTGCCGTTGTCTTGGCCGCCTTCCTGCCAGTTTCCTTATCGAGACGCAGGTCGAACAAATTGTTATTGCCCCCCACCAGCCCGGCCCCTGGCCCTCGGACGGCCGTGAACATGGTGTCGTTGTAGTAGTCCTCCTCGTCCTGTTCCAAACTGTTTGCGGTTAGGTTCAGTCTGCCGGAAAGCGAGTGCTGTTGGTTCTTCAAATGTGGAGTGGGACCCACCACCGATAGGGCCATCAAATTGCGTCGATTGATTACAACAAAGTCCAGCTCAGTGGCCCAAATTTGCTCTGCAATGGTAGTAGAAGTCGAAACAGATACAGGGATGAGATTGATGGCTGCTCAAGTATATAGAATTAATTGCTTTGAACCCGAACATTGGGCAAGATGCTTTCGCATCTAATTGGAATACATCACGCAGGATTACATGGTAAGCACCTGTTAAGGACAAACACAAGCACACACTTCCCTTAAATAAACATGAGCTCTGGTAATAAGCAAGACAGATGCCTCCTATGCCATCTATTCCTCCCATTAACATTCTGATCCACTAGAGTTCTTGTATCCTTATGTAACGCAATCGTTAATTAAATGAGGCGTTGATAGGAACAGCACTCGTATAATCCACGCCCAGTCGGTTACTAAATGCGTGTGTTTGTTTGGCTATGTTTTGGCGCAAAAATTGCTGCTTGGAAAAGGCAGGCTCGACTTCCGGAGCCAAATCATCGGAAGAGTAAGCCCAAACCAATTGGAATGTTCAAACAAAGAAGCATTCTTTGGGGAACGCCCAAAAAATCCGAGGGAAAAGCTGAAACTATTCTTTGCTTCCTGATTTTCTGCTTTCATTTGGATTTGCCTCGATGGCCAAACAATCCACACACAGCTCCCCCATTAGCAGATACACCCAATAGAACTGAAGACCCTAATTACGCGCGCTTTTGCAACATCCAAAATGTACCTGGATAGCCTATCCTCTAGGCCTCTTAATATCATTGGCCTCCACACTAGGCAACCTTGTCAGCAGTAGCTTAACTCTTGCCCGGGGCAAGCATAATATCAATGTTTATTGCGGTGAAGCCATGGAAAGACGATTTATTGAAGCTGGCAATGAGAGATTTTGGACTTTGCTTTGGACTCACGTTGGCATGACAACCTGTTTCCCTGCTGCCACCTTAAATGCCTAAGGATATATACGAAATCATATTCGACAGACCGATAAACCAGGCTCTGATCTGACAAATGTTTTGGCAGCTAAACAAATAAACTGAGATTTATGAAGCGGTTTGTTTGAAAATCAAATCCCAAAAATGAAGAATCGAATTTCTTGAAATTGTTTCATTAACTTACAATTTTATATTTAAAACTGTATATTTTATGAACTCTCTTCACTTTAAACTCTTCTAAGAATATAAATCGGAACAACCTTTTTCATGAACAGCTTCTAACGCATTTAAATTCTTCCGAAAGCCACAAAATTTGTTTGTCTTAGCCCCGTTAAGAAGGCGCTGAGCTTTATTGAAATTCCGTAAAGCTTTCTAATTAGTTTACTTTATGATGTCGTCGTAGCTGATGGCGTATATAGATGTTTCAGCAAAAGTACCTACATATAGCTATAGAATGTCCTAGTTATTAACAAAGCGGTAAAAAAAGAAGCGGAAATTTGCCAAGTTAACACTTTCATAAAATAATTTATTAGTCATGTTGCATTAAGGATATTTACCCAGCGGACGAGGTTGAAAATAAAAGAAACCCGCCGAAATGAGAATTGCCGAGCAAATATTTAAGACAATGGTATGGCCGAGAAAGGAGAACGAAGACGGGCCAGAACCATAAGACAAGAGCCGAGGCGGGATTACAACAATGGCTGCCATAATAATATGTCGTTGTTGGCGTTGTCGTTGCCGCTTTCGTTGTTGTTATTGCGAAAGGCGATGGCTGGCGGAGCGGCAAGTGGCTCGTAAAACCGACAACACCGAAAATCTGAAGATTAACCCGGAGGCAAAGTCGTCGGTTCAGAAAAGCCACCCGGCCTCCCTTCCACCCTCTTGATTATGGCAATGACAATAACACCAACAAGAATGGGCGCCAGGCGCCGAAGCTCAGGGGATAAAAGTAATGAAAATGCGCAAATCCAACTCGGGCCACGCCCAGCGTAGGCGAGGATTTCCCGTTGCGGTAATAGTTGCGATAAGACAAGCCCACGCCCCTATCCCTCCCTATAGCTCCTTCTCATAGCCGCCATCCACAGGCAATCGCTGCCCCATCGTGAAGCTCGAACTCGCGCTCGTTAAGTCTTTAGCATGAATAATGATAAGTTCTCGACTCGAAGGAGGAGCCAATGGACGATTGCGATCAAAAGAATAATATTCATTTATAAAAAATATACTACGTGAATAAATCGCGTATACGCAGTGTGAGACATCCATATTAATTTAGTAATTTTTGGTAATTTTGGTAATAGCTACTGTTAAATGCAAATATTTATTTAAATATTTAGTTCTATATCGTTGACCACCATTGTGACCAGCGACCACTCCCCGCGGACAGACCGGGGCCAAAGTCTTGAGCCACTTCCGGGCCACCCGTCAAGAAACCAAGCTACCCACCCCTAATGCCCAACCTCTCCTCTGCCCCCCTCTTATACGGTAATCTGAGCGAGCCTGTTTAGCAGCCTTTTATGCGCACAATATGGCGCAAGGATGGCAGAAGCCTACTGCTATCTGGCCACTCCTCCTGCTATCCTGCTGGACTCTCCTGCCGCCAAGAGAATTTTCATTTGTTTCTTCGCCTGAGATGTCTGAATTAATTATTTATGAGTGCAGCATGGCGTCTAAGTGATTTTGCCATAAAATTGTCCTTCAAGTGATTTTTGTGTTATCTATTAATGAAATTAATTAATGAATTGCGGTTACTTCCTTAAATTCCCGTTTCTGATGACGAATGCGCCATGCTTTAATCTTTTTATATGGATACTACCAAACATTTTTTAAAGATAATTCTGTAATTGGCGGACAAATATATATATATATACTTCCAATGCTTAGGAAGAACAATATAACCCATCGAGAAGGCATTATCTTTGTCAATGTTTATCCGATTCTCGAGCGGAATACCTTAAACGATTTTTGGGTTGATTCTCCATCAATTTTCTTCAAAATCCAGGAACAAAATATTTTTTACATTTTTTGTCAAATTTCCTGGGAGGTCTCCTTCTAAATATGAAAAATGCATGCGAAGGACAACATGACCCACAGCGAAGGGTATATCTTTGTCAATGTTTAACCGATTCTCGAGCGGAATACCTTAAACGATTCGTGGGATGATTCTCCATCAATTTCCTTAAAAATCCAGAAACGAAATATTTTTAAAATTATTTGAGATGAAGGGGAAAATACATGGGTCCATGAGTTGACCCATGAGTTTCCTGAAAATATGGGTTATTCAAAGACCAAACAAAACATTGCGTATACGCAATTTCTCAGAAGTCGTTAAAAAACCTGCACATTTTAATGAAACATAATCATGAAATGCATTTGTGCTTCACCCCCAGCAACCCATGCCTTTGATGGCTCTTCATTGCAGCCTTTATGCGAGTTGAGGGAAACTTTTTAAAAGCATTTTTTATGATTTTCCTCGCCTAATTGCTTCATCTTTTTTGTGGTTCCGTTTTTATTGAGCCATAAAAGTTGAGCCACCTTCCGTTTATTAGTTCCATCGCTAATCATGGCCCGTCAATCGAAGGCTGGATGGAAAAAACTTCTAAAGTTTTCTAATTGCTTGGTGAAAATTATAATACTCGACTTACAGACATAAGCGCATCATGAACCCGCCTGACAAGCCAATCTTGGCCAGCTTAAGTCTTTAAGAATGTCAGACTCGTTGACAAATTGCAAGGAACAAGAAAGGGCCATGGGGACGGGAGCCGACGAGAAAATGGAGAAAAGCCACCCGACGAAGCGTGAAAACGGCCAAAGGAGTCGCGCGACAAGGCATTGCACTTAGCTTGACCAGCTGGGGTCTGATGGCCAAGTTAGTACCATTCAAGACATAGGGAAAAAAGAATTCCAGGCTACTCTGTCTTCAAATAAAAATTCTAAAACTTTAATTCCGTAATTAGAAATTTAAGAAAAATTAATCGTACAACGATCCTTTACCAAAAGAGTATATTTCTAAGTTTCTGTAGTACTGGCTTTCCTTTTGGCCAAGTACTGCTTTGGCTTTGACTGCACATTTTTATTTGTGCCAATGATTTTCTAATTTAAGTGGGGGGTGCGAAAGCAGTAAAGGGTGGGTGGAAAAACAATTTCCCGACCCTGCCAGAATGGATTCAGCATCGACCGCCACAAAATGTCTGGCAGCGACGGCGACAAGAGATCGACTTTGTGGCAGCCAAGCGGCAAAAACAGGAGCAGCATCGAAACCAGCACAAGGGTACAACAAAAATAACATCGAAATTAATTGAAAAATCACATAGAGAAGTCAGTCAGTCAGCCAGTCATTTAGTCAATCGACAAGGTTTTAAACTCATCTCGTCATGGTTTTTATGAAGCCACTGAAACCCAATGCCCCGCTGTCGATGCCACATTTTTAATTTACTGCGCTCGATGCGGCGATGAAACAACCGTCGAAACGAAACCTTTGTCTTCTCCCTCCGCCCAGGTCTCGGGACAGCTCTGCTCCATCTCGTTTTCCCTGTGGTTCAATAAACCCGCGGTACAATTCCCTGCCAGCTGCTGTCCAGGGACTGTTCGGACCCGCTTTAAGTGTAGTTAATTTTGATTTGCCTGCCACTGCAGCAGAGGCATGCACATGCATCAGTCCATCATGTAGCTCGTCCTTTGGCCCTGTTTTTTGCCATTCTGCAAAACTTTTAAATGGATAGGCAGCTTATGTACTTCGAAAGGCTATTCGGGATATTGAGAGAAAGTATAATCCAGACAATAATGGACTACTGTAGTAGTCCGAAGTAGTATTAGTTACCTATAATAAGATTTAAAATTAAACAAAATCAAGAAATTTAAATCTGAGAAACTTAAATTCCTGAAGAATTTTTGCAGGACCATCTTGTGATACATTTATTTTTTTCTTGTCATTAACAGTGGAATTAGTTTACTACGCTATACCTGTCCAACTGTACACACACTGTAGGGATGATGTGCAAACATAGGGAAACGGAGGCACAGGACTCATTCGCCCCACGTCCTGCTCACAGTTGGCCAACATTTGCACAGTTATGGGTCGCTTGGCTTGCTTTCCGCTACCTCCTTGTTAATAACATGGCTTATTGCCGGCCATAATGGACGTACTTCGTTCCCTGTCAACCTGCTCTATGCTCCTGTCTTCTGGGCATACACACGTATACACGGGTATGTCCTGGTGTGTATGTTTGTCCTGGTGTTTGCTTCTGCGGTTGTTAGCCTGTGTGCCCGCTGGTTTTGGTTGTGTTTTTGTTTGTCGAGCGGTCATGCATACACATACTCCCACACACCCCATCTCAATGTATATGTTTGGCTGGCAGATTTCCCCAGCGGATGCCTCAAAAAGAGCCGCCTGTTCCTGCTTCTTCGAAATTTTTCCGACTTCCTACCATATTCCCCTAAGTTCACTTTGTTAAGCGCCCTGCCGAGCATCCTAAACTTCTTCGTTAAACAGTTTGCCTGGGCTTCCTCAGTTTTTTTTTTTTTGGGAAAATTTATTCAAATTGGCCTGCTCACACATCAGGCCCGTATTTCTCCCAAAGGATATGAAAATTGCCGGCAATGTCGGTTCGTTTTAAGCACTATAAATTGAATTAAAACACGGAATGGCAAACGCAATTGTGCATTGATTGCATTGACAATGGACATTATGATTGATTTAAGCCCACCCATTTTTTGTGCACCCACTTGGAACATGCTCGCTTAAAATAGTTGTCATCAGTGACAGCACGAGTGTCATCGCCGTCGCCACCAATATGACAATGTACAACGCGGCTTATGCAGCGACAACAATGAAAGTGGAGATAAATGGCATTCGTGCTTGGCAACATTGTGTACGGGTTATTCTTTTCGAATATGCACCCTCCTCCCCCATAATTGACATGCAATAAAAATGGTGGCGATGAAATTTTCATTACCCTTTCAACAGTTTTAAAGAGTATCCTATAAACTGCTTAAAAAATATAGTAGAAAAGACTACAAACAGGAATCATTTTTATTTAATTAATATAATCATTACTGTAAGAGTCTTGAATATCTTTATCACTTATTGAAAATCCATATTAGAAAATACTTTTATAAAGAAGATTAAAATTTCAAATTAAAATATCAACTGATTTTTAATGGTTTTTCGTTTATTTCTGCTATCAAAAGATTTAATTAATATTATCTTCAATCAAATAATCGGAATCGGAGAAACAATATTTTTCAATACATATTTCACAATTTCCTGCCTTCTGCTCCGGTTTCCGTTCATTCAATCTGTGTGCATTGTTCCTTAATTATGAAAACACTCACCTTTTGGCAGCAATCCGTTCTCAATGATCCGAGCCTCGAGGAGCAATCGCGGCAGCAGCAAGCACAGTGCAATCAGGATATGGACGAAGGCTGCAGTGGGCCCTCCGTGGGTCCAGAGGGCCCGCAGGGTTCCGCCGCGCGACTCCTCCTCGAGGCCATCCTGGGGGGAGAGGGTGCAGCGCCGTTCCCTGGCACCGGTGGCCAGTTTTATGCCGTCGTTCGCCAAGTTGCCAACCTGTAAAGCATTCCACAAAACTCGAGATTATTAAAATGCTGCATGCCATCCAAATGGGGGACGGACTCAGTGGGTTGGAAAGGGGGTGACGTTGGCCAAAATTGCTCACATATGCAAATCATTTGCCAGTTGGGGGATTAAATTACACGATAGGGTGGGAAATTTGAGTGGAGAGGAAGTCGAGGACTTGGCAATGAATGCTTATTGATTCGTCCTTGCTTTCGCTTCGGCTCAAGAGCGGAAATTGAATATTTCCCAAGATGCACTCTCAACTTCCTGCCAAATGTGCATGCAAATACAATTTAATTTACCATGAATTTCGGTAAAATAATTTTGATCAGTTGAGTGATAATATAATACCACTCGGGTCTTAATCAAATAAGCCGATGAAATTAATTTGATATCAGAATTATAGGCATTTCATTGATTTAACATGAAATAACAAGTAATATAAACAATAGTCCAGAGGCCTTTAGAAATATGGGCCCAATACAAAATTCGTAATTAACTTGAATTCATTTATTCAACTTACAAATACAAGTCAGTAAGCCAAAAGCACAATGACAAACTATAGGAATTAAAAATTAATTATTTTTAACATAAAGGAATAAATGTGTAATACACTTCTAAGTTCAATCTGACAATAAATAATAACAATGGGTAAGTTAATTTAATTAATTCGAGATGAAATCCAACACGAATTATATAGAAGAGTATGAAAACGTTGTTTCAGATTCAATGGAATTGCAAAAAAAATTATGAATTATTTGTTCCTTTCCGAGTAAGCTCCTCTATGTAATCCTTTTACACAATAAAGTATTGACTTGCAATGTACAATGTCTGTCGAGGATATATGTATTTCTACGATATATTTCAATATTATATTCAATGCATAAACTACAGGGTTGTCAATTTGGCGATTGACAGATACATTTCACAATTGCCGGGAATAGGTGGCAAACCACAAGGACTTGGAAAGGATATCCTTGGCAACCACCGGGGTTGACCACAGAGAAAAGAGACTGTCGAACAAGCAATTTGGCGTCCTCCCACGGGCAATTAATAAAAAATATGTGGATATAAAAATCACAACAAAAGTGAGAAAACTTCAGTCGGACACGAGTAGAGTGTTTGCAAAAAAAAGTGGCCTTTTGTGTTTGGCGTTTTAATGCATTTTTTATATGCGAACACATCGCGATTTGAGCGTCAGAGTGTGAGAAAGCAAAGCATTGCGCATACGACGCGTTGCCGCATGAACAACAGCAACACCAATAGCAGCAAAAGAAAATAAAGGAAACATTGCACGTGACAAATGGCAAAATGAAATATTTATATACACGCACACATGAAATAAACATGCATCTATTATTTCCCATACAACCGCTCTCTCCACTCGCATTTATTTTCGCGGGCAAAGTGAGGAAAAACAGCGCATAAAAATCACGTGCACCACATATAGTACACCATATATAAATAAATGCGAGTTGTCGGGCTTTTAAATTAAAAACAAGCAGACATCAGCATGATGAAGGAGCAGGATCTCTGAAGCCAAGGCAATACCATCGCGAGCAGAAAATGGAACTCTTTCGTTGTCTGCTTGCTGGTTCGGTTTTGCTTTGTTTCGTTTGGTTTGGTTTTGGTTTCGCATCGCGAAACTACAATGATTGCAATTTGCAAAAGCGAGAATGCATTTGAAGTGCAAACGAGAAGACAAATGGATATCCTGCCTAAGTATCAGGAATGTTAAATATTTAATTGTTCCCTTTGGTGATAATGAGAAGTAAGCACTCATTAACGATTTATTGGCGGAGGCTTTAGAGCACTTAGTTTAATAATATAATACGTTCTCGTAGAAGGAATTGAAGACGGTTTAATAATCTGCTTTAGTTTTTACAAACTTTGTCAGAACAGACAGAAACAATATGTCAATATTCGAAATGCTGCCACGAATATTTGATCAACAATCTCTTTAGAAATAACCACCATACATGGAATGCGGTGTGGTCTGCAGCCATCCCGCACTTTCATTCGTTTAATTTCGAATGCTGTGCAAATATAAAAGTCGCCAAGTTTTCGCAACTCGTTGTTATGGCTGTGACAGTTGCCCAGTCCTTCGACCACCGCTTTCCCACTTTCCAATTACCGAGGGCCTTATCGGTTGACACATAGCCCCGTACCCCCCTAGCAATATACGTAATTGTGACTGTCCTCGTGGTTTGCTAACTAAAAACTAAGCAAAAACTATGAACTTCTAACTGAGCCTGCACCGTGTCCTTTTCCTGTTGCTCGTCCAGATTTCAGGTCTCTTCTTGCTCTCTGGTCTGGCGCTGATAGCCACGCCTCAATGGTCAATGTTGGGATTTTAGTTTGGAACCAATTTCAGTCCGTTGCTGTTGCTGGTGCTGTTGCTGTTGCCTTTTATTAAACGTTCGGCGACGTGTGATGAGTCCCAATCCCATCCTACGCTCCTCTGTCGCTATTGTGCTGTTTTCCCCGTTGGCGGTTTTTGGTAGTTTTCCCTAGCCCTGTCGCCATGCTTTTCCAGTGTCTGGCCACTGACTGATAGGAAGCTTGTGGAACCATTTTTTGACTACTCGTGATGATGTTGTGCCCTTTGTTTTTGCTGCCTGGTTGTGGTTGTCTGGCAGCGGTAAAAATGTATATTTGCATACAATTTGAATACCCTTTTGTGTGGCAAAAAGTCGACACAGAGGTTTTTGTGACAGAACCATGAATAATCATTTGGAAATCAATTGCTAGAATGTTGGATAAATTTCTGTGGTTTTAAAATGAAGAGTTGACAAGGAGAAGTACAAATTCCTGAATAGAGTTGAATATACTAATTAGCCAATGGCTTATTTTTCCCACACTGTACCCTTAATAAAGTATAATAAACTGTTCAAAGGACCTGGGACACACTTAATGGAATTACGAAAAGAGGTGAGTGGACAACACAAAACACCTCCTGCATCTGCCTGCCTTCCTGCGATTGGATCTATAGTCAGATTGCTGCCACATCCAATCCTCGGACCATATATGTATGTATGGAAGTAAAGAGATATACTGGTGTCATCCAGTCCTTCGAGTCCCAATATCCCACAACATATTTGCTCAGCTTCCTTCCATTTCGCTTGTTTTAAAAACAAGCCAATTATTTGAGAAAACTTTCAGTTGGAACGAGAATGGTAGTGACTGCAGACCAAGAGTGTCACACAGACACTGGAGAAATAAGCTAAGAAGCTTTTGAAAATATGCAATACCTTTCACATTCTATAATAAGGATAATAAGGACTAAATCGCAAAATAAGGGCCAACTTAAATAGAGGGCTGCTTGCATCGTTATAAACAAATCTTTGGAATATCCTCTTCTTGCAACATACGAGGCATTTGCATTTTTTCAGTGCAACGTGTGGCACATCCAGAGGTTTCCTTTCTGTCCCTCTTCATTTCAGTCTTTCATTTTAAGTGGCTTTTAACAGGGAACTGGGAGGTGGTGGAGTAAATGCCGTTTGTCGGTGATTGTATTTTTCTATCGAGCTTTTCGCTATCATCGTCTGCCATACCCTTTATAGGAAAATGATACAGAAAACACAAAAACTACAAAATAAATATGTGTGTGTGTGCTGTATATTGGCGGCGAAAGGGGTTAGAGGTACTGGAAATATTGCTTGGCCGGAGGGGGAAAGCGGACGGGGTGGCCAAAGCCATAATTGCATTTATTATGCTGATAAAAGCAGAGACACTGGCATGGGGACTGCACATACAAGACACACAAATAGGGGACCCAAACGTGCATGGAAGAGCATAACCAACGCAATTGCCAGCCACACAACGACTGTCCTTATGTGTGTGAGTCTGTGTGCCGTCAGCCATTTTGCGGATCCTCAGCAAAGGACCCGCAGCGTATGCTTCTGTTCCTGGTCCTGCTACTGCCACTGCCCCTACTGATTCTGCTTCTGTTTTTGTTTGCAAATAAATTTAATAACGAGAATAATGCCACTAAAAATAATTCACACAAACACAAAGGGGGTTTGGAGCGATAGCATGGTGGGGAGATACGTGGTGGGTATCTGGCAAAGTGAAGCTGCAGAGACAACAAAAAATTTAATTATTGAGTGCAACCGAGCACACAGCAAACACACAGACACAATCAGACAGTCGGGGCCTGGCTGAGGACACTCTTGTACAGAGTTAATTATTCCAGGAGCATGATCCCTGTTAAAAAACAATTTGAACAACCACTCACCTTAAATACGGCCGAAGTGAAAAAGACCGGCAGCAGAATAAAGACCACTCCAGACAGTACAATCTGCAGATTCAGCTCGGCCACAGGTTCGATTTTCCAGGGTATCAGAGAGCATCCTGAAATGAACAATTAATTATCAGAAAAAAGTCTATTGTTTGTTTCCAAATGTACACGAAAATATTTTCTGAATAAATAAGGAAGCTTCAATAATCATTTTCTGGGTTAAGTACGTAAGTACTTTGAATAACTATGATAAGGAACTTTAGTTTTTATTTATTTTCTAGTAGATTAAAAAGTGCAAATATTATCATAAACATTTAGATTATTTTCAAACGCAAGCCCTATTGTTAAGAAGAAAAGTTCATTTCTAAAAACATTTTTTAAGAAAAAATTTAAAAAAAACCACTCACCCAAGAACCTGTAAGCACCGTGCATGGCCAGATAGCCCTGGAAAAGGGTAAGAAGCACCCCATACCAGATGGACCATAGGGAGTTCAAGTGCAGATAGCTGCTGGAATCGTGGCCAGAATGCTGGAGGCTAGTGTAGCGGCTTTGGTGACGCTTTGACTTGATATACTTCGCCTGGAGTTGCTGCTGCTGCTGAGTGAGGCTGCTGCTCCCGGAGGTGGCGTTCGTCATCACCGAGGTGCACAGGCTAGAGTTGAGGCTTCCGCCGCCGCCTCCACCCCCTCCGGATCCGGAGCCAGAGCCAGCTCCGTGATGCTTTCCTCCCATTTCGTCGGGGGATCGCCTTTGTTTGTCTTTCAATGCTCCGCTTTGTTGCTTCTCCGATTATTGTTTTCGCCTCTACACGACAGCGAATAATGTTGACAATCAATTTCTGTCTATCGCCCCGCACTATTTATATTGATTTTGTATTGATTTTGCCCGTTGATTTTCTATTTACTCAAGTGATGATGATGCTGCTCATTGTTTTTCCCATTTCCCATTCGAGAGGACAATATTTGTTCGCTGATATGGCTCATTATAGCGTCCGACGATTCTATTTGCCGTCGCATATTTATGGAAATTCGTGATGCCCTCCCACACCTTGATTGACATTGATTTGTGGCGGCTGAAATGAAAAAGGAAACACGATTTGGTAATTAGTTTTATTAATAAATCTGACAATCCAACAAAAAATATTTAGAATCCATAAAAAACGTATCCACCTAATTAAAAATATTATTTGATAATAAGAACGTCAACTAGATGCAATCGATTGCAGATTATTGAGCGATTATTTATTATAATGAATATAAATCTGACTATTGAACCGTAAACAGCTTTATTGCCATTATATTATTTTTTAATCGAGTACAAGATAATGTAATTTAGCTGACAATTATCAATCTGCAAAGCGATTTAAAAATTAATGTGTTCTAAAAGCCGATTGCGACAATATTAGTTAGCAAATCTACGCTGTATTTTAATTAGTCACCTGCGTGGCTGATTCGATTGGACGTTTGCCAAATTGACGCTTCAAAATTGGCAACAATTTAAATAAGATTACAACTCCCTAATTGAGGAGGGGAAACTATAAATCAATCCGCTGGAGTAATGGAGGTACGACTACAGCCTATGCGGTGTCTGTAAACCAATTTGGCACATGAGAGTCCCAGACACTGTTGTAGTTGCTGCCTCTTTTGGGGCGTTGCACGTTGGGTGTTGGATGTTGCTGTTGGGTGTTGCCGTTGCTGTTGGCAGTCGCATAATTAAGGCACCGTGCGTTGTGCCAGACAGACAAATGGGACGGGAGAGACGGAAGAACCGGAGAGGATCCTCCCGGGAGGTGAGCTGTGCAACCAGGCACCTCCTTTGTCTGGGCCCTTGTTTAATACGCCGCGTTACGTAGTCTGCCACATAGGAAGCAAAATAATTACAGGCCATAAGTTCACCGAAACAAATTTAAGCTATAAACCAGGATCTTACAACAATTAAATTCCACTAAAGTTAATACAAATTTAGCTACTATTTTAAGGATTTAGTAATGGGATTGTAGATAAAGTTTTGAACCTAATCACTGTTTTTCCAGTGCATTTCCTTATGGTGCATAGACCGAGTTGGCAGGTAAACTATTTGCAGCTTTGCGTGTTGCAGTTGCATCTAACACATGTAGAACCGTTAACATTTATGCCGCTTTTATTATGCCCTTCGGCAGAATGTTGCGTTTTGTTCAACACAACCGCAAGCGATTTCCTTTGGGGGAAAATGCAGTTCTTGCCTCTCCTTTCCAGCTCTCTGCAGCTTTCGTTCGTCCCATTTACAAAGTAAAAATAATAAACTGTTTCCAATTTGTTAGCGCCTTTGTAATTTATAATTAGTGGTGTATTGCAACAACGCTGGTATTCCGCGCTAACCATAATTGACACGACTTAATTGGTAATGAATGTTGTTTGCATGCCCCAAAGGGCAAATTTATGGTAATGATATCGCTCTATTCGGGTATCGGGTTTCTAATAATATCTTTAAGCGGGATTTTGTTGATTAAATCATTCGGCCATAGTTTCTGCTTGTCCAGAACTTATCTCTATTATTGGAACATTATCTGCACCAGTAGCTCTTCAGAAATCGAAACACCAATGAATCATGAGAGCACTTCAAGCTCCAATATGAAGCTTCCTTATCCATGAATTCTAATTCACTCGCACTTCACCCGCAATCTGCTGCTGTATTCAGAGGAGCTCAAGATGCTGGACGTCCTGTTCCGTTTGCATGTTGATATTAATTTTATGTTAATTGCAATCTCCCCCAAGTAGACGCTGTTTGTCGGCCTGAGTTCCCCAACACGAAGGAGGTCTGTTTCGTGTTTGTTTTCAGTAGAACGGTTAAGATCCTGGAGCCATGTGGCAGCCTACCGGGAAAAGAGAGGGTGGTTAATGTCCACACCCACTCCATAATCCAGAAGCCACTCCTTGAACATCCTTGCCCCCGGCTCTTACATACTCAACATCAGATTAGCCAGCCGCAAAAGTCATAAATGCAGATGTTTACATTTCTTTTCGTACTCCCTCTCCTTAATTCAGTTGCTTCCTTTGGGGCATTTCCTTTGTCTTTGGCATTACTACACCAGAGGACGCAGTGGCAGAGTGTGGCATGGTGGTGGCATTTTCGGGCGCCAGTATAGCAGATAGTCCAGGAACTTTGCTTTCCGTCCTTGGGGCAATTTGTCGCGTTCGCACGACTTTTACGCAAATGAAACAGCCACTTTATGGACGTCTTGAGGTGTATTCATACACTGAGAAGAATCCTAAAATTAGCCACTAAGATTTGCCTCTCTTGACTTCTCTCGAAGTAGAAATAAAGTTCAGCGACAAAAGATTATTATAACATATATGGCTGTCATATTCTTTTCTTATTTTTTTCTAGTGCATGAGTGTTTGTCCCTGTTCTTTGTGGTTCTTGGCGTAAAATTAAAATACTTGTATCATAAGCCTGGAAAAGATAGCGCCTTTTCCCCTACCCCACTTTGTTGCTAATGCAAATTAAAAACTTCACCCAACTGCATTTATTGTGTTAGCACAGTTCCCGTCTTTTCCTCGACTTTCCCTGCTACTTTCACATACTCCAACCGCCTCCAGTGAGTCATTCTTTCCGGCTTTTCCACATTCCCCCATCGAAGGGCGCAGACTCCACTTCGCTTTGGCATTCCGCCCTCGAAAAACACAAGTAGAAATACGGAAAAATATGCTAAATGGCACTTGGCACCCTCTGTCCTTTCCCTTCGCCCCTTTCTCATTTCCCGCCACCCTGCTCCGCAAATGTTCGCCCCCCCCCTCACCCCTCTCGAACTCCAGACTCACACATTGCCTTTGGCATGCTCAAGTGGGCCACTCCGGCTAATTTATATGGGGCTGGCAGCATCGTCTCGACCTTCTTCAGCATCATTTGTTTCTTTTCTTTGCCGCCTCTCTTTATTTTTGACCAGTCTTCAAGAGCTCGACAAAGAAAAGCAGTGCCAGTTTTCATATTTCTGCATTTTCCTTGATGCTAATATATATTTACCCAAGTTGGCATTGAGAAGGCTTCCCTGCATTCCATTTATTTTGCATAACTGAAAATGTTGCATTTCGTTGCAGCATCATTTCCTTTTTTTCATCATTTTCCCTCTTTACAAAATCAAATACAATGCGAGTTCCCTTCCTTCTATTTCTGTGTCTTGAGTCTTGGATTTGCTACTGGAAGCGTGACAAATGTTTGCAGGATCTCCCCTAGTTCCTCGCCCTGCACCATCGTGACTCACTTCTTAAATGTATTTTCAGCAAGAGTTGCCAAAACACAAAGAGGAGAGAAATTTATTTTCTGCATTGGCTGGAAAAAGTTTCTGGCCCGGCTTAAGGACGAGAGGAAATGGAGGTTGCACGTGGCATGTTTTGAATTGGATTTACACATGTGCCGAGTTAATACGTGTTGCCCCCTCGCCTCCTTGCTCCGATGACATTTTTTTCAATTTTAACTTTCCCACAGGCAGGACGTGAGTTGAAAATGTGTTGCCTTCTTTTTGGGGATGGCCAAAAATCCCCAAAACATTTCAAGCTTTGTAGCTTAAAAATGGCAATTAATTTTGATATATTGACGAGTTTGTGCATTTTAGGAACAAAACTAATATTAGGGAAACTTGGCAACACATTACTCAAATAGTGTTTTTCAAATAAAACAGCCAAGTTTTTATGTAATTTTATTTTGAATAAAGAGAATCTAGGTCATAAACACTAAGGGAAAACCAAAAATCACCAAAAAATAAACAGCAACCGAACAAAAAGAAAGCCACAGGAGAGAGGGAAATTTATGACTGCAATTAAAATGGTACCGACGGGCATATAAAATTAAAATAAAGCATAATAAACTATATAAATTAGAATGAAAATCGCATAAAATGTGGTGCCAAATGAAAGCTGCCCGCATTGTCTGTATGTAAATTATCGTACCGAGGGCGCGTTTACCAACACTGCCACTGAACAACCCATCCATCTATCCATACCCCCTCGCCCCCAAAAACCATCCAAAACCAAAGCAACAACAAATGGGCCACATGCCACCACTTGCAGACGGACTAAGCCAAATATCGCGCTGAAATGTTACCAATTTTGAGAGCGTTTAAATTGCGTTACACAGGGGTCCTGGCTGAGCAGGGGAGAGGGGAGAAAAGGGATGTTTTTTAGCCAAAGGGGGGATGGTGCAGCGGTGGAAACCGCCCTCCAGGGACATTCTGTCGCTTGCATTCCCAGCTAGCGTTTGCCCCCGAGTTTCGGGTCGTAAAAATACCGGGGAATTTATCGCATTCGAATGGATTTTTTCGAGGGTAGAACTCTGCTCCAACACACACTCTGGGAGGTGGAAAAGGGCAGCCCGGGCACAGGGGTTGGTTACTGCTTCCTCTGTTGTTATTGTGCAATTGTTGTTGTGCACGTTGCATGAGTGAGTTCAGCAGGTTCAAAATATGTTCAAGCCGAAAACTTTTGCCGCTTAAGAAAATCGATGGATATCCCCCAAACAAGCGATTTACCCACCACCGAGCTGCCCTGGAAACCAGCACCACACATACAGGTGGGTGGGAGAGCCCCAGGACACGCCACATTAAGCGGCATTTTGTTTTGACATTTCCGCAGCGCCCCCAAACATTTTCCTCCAGGTTGCCTACTTTTGCGGGCACTCTATCGAAAGCAAAAAAGAAAAGGTTAAAAAGGTAAAAGGTAAGGAAAACTTAAAGGGAAACACTCGCAAAACTGCGCACTTGGCAAAAACAAAACAGAAAATGTAAGGCAAACGAAAATAGGAAAGCTAGAACAACGTAAACGCCTTTCATATCGAATGTGGCATAAGTAACACACAAAAACCTAAACGGAAAACCACGCATTTAACTTTGTTTACTCACAATACTCACTTCTGCACAATAACTTTAAAAAAAAATAGTGAGAAATCAATTGATTACAAAAAAAATTCATTTGAAAAAAATGAAATAATACAAGAAACTTTTATCTACTTTTCTATTCATTTGGTAGCTTTCTATCTAATATTTTGATCCTTTGCCTATTCATGTGAAACTCACATCAGACAACACTGCTCCTGACTATCATTTCCTTTCAATTTCAACAGCAGCTAAAATTGGTTTTTTAATTAAGCCGAACTGGATATGGCCAGTCAACAATATTTCACCGCCAATGCCCAATGCCCACTCCCAATCCCAATCCCTTTTGTTACTTTTTTTAACCAAACCAGTTCAGTAGTGATATGTACCTCAAGCTAACCAACTGACCAACTGGCTACGAACCGATGATGTGAGTGGCCAACAAACAAACGGAAGGGAAAACAAAACAAAACAAGAAACATATAGAGAACATACTGCCTCGGGGAAAAAATCGAACAGAACAAATAGAGAACGGTCTAGGGAAGGATTCAGAGAATCCGTGGATCATAATGATTGCATTGCAATTGAAATCAACTTTGGCATGTTGTTTGCAACCGTTCCATCGTTCTTTCCATCGAGAGGCGGTGTGTGGGCACAAAAACTCAACAGGGCGTATGCGCAATATTGGTTCATAAACACATTTTGGCTCGTTATATTTCCATCGACAAGCTCAGGCATACTGTTCGTAAAACAAAACTGTGACTTGACCGGAATTTAATTGATTTTGTATTGTGTGCGAAATTACAAAATCTGTTAGAAGCATTTTCAACATACTCATCAGAAAGCTATTGAATAAATTATTCAAGAAATTGCTGCACATTTTAGTAATGAATTTGAGCAATTTCAAGTATGCAGGAGAAAACCGCACAAAAACAATTGAAAATACAGAGATTTATATGACAAGTTCAATTATTTGTTGGAGCACAGCAAGAAGAACAACAACCGGCTGGCAACAAAGTTATCACCAGTCAGAAATGTGAGCCGAAAGCATTTTGCTCGAGAGCTTAACCACAGCAAAGCGAAGCCCGTCACAACAAGCTAAAGGACAAAACCGCACGACGGGAAAGGATCAACGGGACGAATGGCAGGACAAACGGGAGCAAAACTCAACTTGACCTCCCTGGTGGGAGCTATTAAAAATTGCACATGCCAGTAAAATTGAAGCTGAAACCGAAGTCGATGCCGGAAGGTTTCAATTTCACTTAATAACAAAACCGCAAGAGCCAACGGCTGAAGAGAAAAATCAGCAACAAAGCGATGCCCAGGATGAAAAAGCAGCAAAGGATCTAAGGAGGAATGGGAAATGACCACTGTGTTCAGTTCGGAAAGGCAACAAAGTTGCTGGCGGAGAATGGAATACAAAACGGAAAGATGCAAACCACAGAATGCAGCTGCTTTTCCCACTTCTGCACCTCTGCAAATATTCCTCTTGCCATTTGCACTTTCACTAAAAATAAAAATCATTTTGCCAAAAAAAAGGGAAATTCTTAAAATTTATTTTGTTTTAATTTTGTCTAAAAACTTATCTCTGCAAATTGGAGACAGATGTGTACGTGACAACAATCAAATAAAAGCGATTGTCTTTTAATTCGCTTTGTAAAATCTTTGAAGCTTAAGATGAATAAACATAAAATTTATTTTCCTAATGATTTACTCAAAAATATACTATTTAGTTCCCATTTCATACAAGCATTTTTTCCCTAGTGTCCTTAAAAAGGAAACCCTCAGCCAAGTCAGCAAATCAAATGGCATGCAGATGCCGAGTGCGTTTGGGTTGCAAAGAGGATTGGAATAGGGAAGCAAACTGGTTCAGCTGCTTGCCACATGAATGCCGATAGTTGTCAGGGATTATGACACGAGAATGCCACAAGCAGGACCCACCGACAAGCGGATAGACAGAGACAGCTGGCGGCAGGAAGAGCGGGAGGATAGTTTGGAAAAACTTTCAAGCAATGAACACATTTGCGCATATTTGCATAAAACTCGCTGCAAGGATAAAAGTGCCGAGGACGAGGAGGCGGCTGGAAAGATTGTATGGGGCATGGAAAGGAAATGCCAAAGCATCTCCAACACGGACATTAAAAATGTGTTGCTGTCGACATCACGAAGCTTTGATGCACTCTCCGAAATGCGATTTTCAAATGGAAATCTGCGAGTGAGCAACGGAAATTGCTTATCGGAAATTCAGCCTAAATGACATTTCCCCGATGACGACGATTTCCCGTTAAAAGCCAAAGCTACAGGGAAGGAACTTGGCAGGGATTTATTTTATTTTACATTACATTTACAATATAAGGAAACTTGAATAAAGAAAAGGTTCTTGATGGCACCTATTCTTGAAATAGAATGTATATTTTTCTTTATTATATTTTTAAATCAAAACAATTCTGGCAATAATTAATAAAATCAGCGGAAACGATTGGTTATCTGGTAACTTGTAGAGCATCTGGGATCTGTGAATCGATACTTTTGTGCCATGGGAAATATGCGCCCATAAAACTTGATCAACTTCTGTGAACATGCAGAAAAAGGACGAGGCAGGACGAATCAAAAGTAGGTTGGATGGTGGAGAAGTGGGTGGATGACTTGGTACTTATTGGGAATTGTGGGAGTTCATGCCTGGAGAAAACTCATAAAAACTGCTGACAACAACAAACAAAATTTTAAAAATGTATTCCCAGAATGCTTAAAGCACCCCAGTGTGTGTGTGGAGCGAGTGTGTCCTTTGCCAACATCTTTATCTCCGCACACTCCAACAAACTTCCATTGATAGAGGTCTATGAGGTTCTATAAGCTACGATTATTAAAAATGGAAAATGTTTTTCCACCCAGCAAAGGATTTCCTCAGCAAAAGATACCAGGAATGAAAGTAGGATGTGGCTTTCATTTTTTACACTCGTTTGATTGCAGTTTATGCATATGAATGAGGTTGTTGGGCATCACAGTTGGCCAAAACAAAGATAAAAGCGATAGGCCAGCAAAGACTAGATCAAGAAAATGCTGAAGCCAAGAAAGCCACAGACAATTTGCATTGAAATCGAATAGTGGGCCAGAAAGAATACCCTTACTCAGAAAAAGGCGCAATTAAGTTATAAAGACAACGGAAAATGGTTAGAGCCAGCTTAAGTTGCTGACTCGGTTAGTGGCTGGAAAAATAAAACTTTTGCCCGGCCGGAAAAAGTGCATAACCAAACTTGGCTAAATTGTGGATAAAAATGCATTATTCATTTAGGGGAAAACCGGGAAGCGGGAATGGAACTCCAGACTCTTCTCATCTCCCAATCTTCGTTCTTTTTCTGTTTTATCGCTCGCTCTCTTTCGCCGCTTCATCCCAGCCATTAGTCAAAGCGTCAAGCGTAAAATGCTAAACTGAAATTTTGTGTTCAACAAATGTTGACAGCTAACGCGGGAAACTCCTCTCCTTTGGGGACACTGGAGTCCCGGCCCCTACGCCTCCTGCGCCTCGTCCTTAAACCTCCCCACCCCTGGACTGGGCAGCTCCATTAGGCGGAGCCTTGACAGCTGCTGGCTTCGTCGGGAATCGCTGCGACAAAGTGACGCAAAGTTTAATTGAAATTCTAAAAGGAATTTACACAAAACTCGTGCGGATAAGCCGGAAGGAGGAAGGAGGCGGTGCCGGTAACACCAAAGGACTGACTTCCCGCAACTTCAAATTAGTTTTACATAATATTAGGTATATTGAAAAGAAAAGGCACAACTTTCTTTCACGCACCAGATGGATGGATGGCAGTAGAAACAAAAAATTGTACTGCATATTTTCCAAATTCTGCCTAATTCAACTTAATTAAGTTACATGAATTGCACAAAGAATCCAACTAATTAAGAACTTTGGGTTCTGCATTTTTCAATTAAATTCCATTTAATAATTTGAATTAAAATGTTCACTTGTCACATAAATGAAAACATAATCCTTAAGTAGACACCACATCAACCAAATATTATGGAACATTTTTAAATACCATACCAAATATAATACCATACATAAATAGAATTCCGGGAATAAAAACTTTCAAGCTCGATAATTTAATGACTTTTAATGCTCCTCTCGAGCTGCAACATAAAAATTACGCTAAAAAGTCATCTTGACTTTCCTTTGATTCTTCAATATTTTTTTTTGGTTTCTTGGTTGGTTAAGTTTCAGGTCGAAAGCCACTTGAAGAATGAAGAATGAATTTTCCATTTGGCCTTATGAAAATTAAATGAAGCCAAAGCCCTAAACTCAGAACCTACAATTCAAGTACCGAAAGAGGAGGGAGAATGGGTGGTTACTAAGGGTGCTAAAGTCAAGTGCCGCAAACGTTTTGGTTTGGAGAGTTAAGTGGGCGTGCCTCTCATATGGAGCAAGCTGTTCATAATTTGTGTCCCCGCCCGCTTTTGGTAAAAGCACAGAAAACAGAGGGGAAATATTTCAAATGTTTTTCGTTGTTTACTCGCCGCTGGCCTCGACTCCTTTAGTCATTCGGCAGTCCTCCTGTTTTCCCTTTGAACTCTATTACAAGCGACCTTCTTCCGGGACGAACTTAAAGATACTCGAATTGAAGTCGACAAATTTAATGTCAAGATAAGAAATTTATAAGTGACATCCACACACATACGCATCCTGGCGAAATTCGAGTTACCAGGCAATGTAAAAGGAAGCATGGAACATCTTCTGGTAACATGAAACTTTCCTCTCATTTTTTTCTTCTTCGTTTTTTAGGTAGACGTTTAGAATCACAGCTGGCAGTTGAAAATAACACTTATCGCCCGAGAGGCGCGGCGGCAAGTGGGAAGTTTTTTGGGGGGAGGCCTCCATAAAAGTGGGCTTATAGATATGCGATCTTTGCTTTTTATTGGCTTTCTTGGCTGTAAGAAAGAGGTAGGAAATGAGGGTAAAAGCTCGCCTGTCGTTTGTAGTTTTCTCATTCAACTTAATCCTTTCTTATTGAAAAGCAAAACGGGGCAAAAAGAGTACGGAGTCCCACCCTGTAAAGATAAATCTTTATGTGTCTGAATCGCAGCGAGTATGTGTGTGTGAGGATATTCTTTAGCTGGCACGTGCGGCTGGAAAGCAGTTTACAGTTTCTTGTGGGCTCGTTAGGCGGCCAAGAAAATGCCTGGCAACGCATGAGACCAATTCGCAGTCTGGCAAATTTATGACTTGATTACAATACGCATACGCCCCCGTGGCCGGGGACAAAGACTTGGGAAATTAAGGAGAAAAGCGAGCCACAAACTTGTATGTGCGTGTGCCAGTTGGTCTAAAGCAAATGGAAAATAATGTAATAATATGACAGAAGAAAAGAAGCCCGATAATGCACAAAAAACAACAAAAAGTTGGCCATGAGCGGGAAAAAGGGACGAGCTGGGAGAGGGCGTGGCTGTGTAAATTGCGGTGACAACAATTCAATTTAACGCCCCACTGAGCCCTGACGGCAGTGGATTCTGGCCTTTGTTTTCGCTCTTCTGGTGCAGTGCACGCCTTTTTGTGCTGTTTCCTATTAAATTTAAATTAAATTTAACTCAATTGATCACATTTCCTTTTGACTGGAGCTGACACAAGAGCTGGCTTAAATCAATTGGATGGCCTGTTTAAAAAAGCTGAAAAATAAACTTCATAACATAATAATGTACACGAGGTCCAGTCCAGCCCTGCCGTCCATTTTTAATAAGACAGTCGAATGTGATTGATTGATTGATGGTTTTCTGGATTGAGGAACCGTCACTTCTGAAGCTATGCCACTAAGAAAAAAAAAATTTATCCTTCTTAAATAAAACAATTTTTCATTGAATCAAATTACAATTCAATTGCCTTCAACGGCATGTGCTGTTCTGATTCAATTTTTCAAATGAACTTTATTCGAATATCCAAGCAAAAAAAATAAAAAAGAAAAGGAACGTACCCTCGAAGCTAAATCTAATAATCAGCTTTCCACCTAACGAATGTGGAAATGTTGTTGGTGGCAAGGAGAAAAGAAAATGGGGGGAAATGATATGGGAAAATTTTCGATGGCGGTGACATTTGAATTTTTGGCCATTTTAGCGCAAATTTCTCAATTTTTTGTCGCTTTTTGTTTTTTGTGCAACCCAACTCATGATTGTTTGGTTTGGTTCGGTTCGGTGGGACTTTCCTTCGTTCGGTTCTTTAGGTTTTTGTTCTCTTTTTCCGAGAAAATAACGTGACATGCATAAATAATTGACTTTTCACAAAATGCGCCACGGCAGCAGCAACAAAACAAACAAACAACACAGCATGAAAATAACAACAATACACAGTAGAAGCGGAAATGAAATATGGCGGAATGGTAAAAATGGCGAACTAGTGAATGCCAAAATGGCGGCGGCCATATTGTATTTGAAGGCAGGAGGGAGCAAGACAAAGAGCGAGAGAGCGCATTCGAAATGCCATAAAATATTTATTTGCAATGTGAAAGCAGCTGCCTGCCACATGACTAAGGAAAGCCGAAAAAAAAAATTATAAAAGGAAGCAAAAGAAATTATAAAGAACAGCGCAGCTGGATGAAATTTATATAACTTGAAATGTGCCTATGGGCAATATCTTTCAGATTGTTTACGATCCGTTTAAAGGGCCATCCACAAGCCAAATATTGTTTCTGCCTGACAATTAATCAACCAAATGGATCTATTATTGTAGGCATCTATATAAGCAAAGTATCGGCATGTAAGGTACACAATGGCCATACGAATCTATATATATTTCACATTTAAATGGACAAATCAATTTGCCAAAATGAAAGCCAAACAATGTCAAAACATTGGGCAACAAAAGGCCACCAAAGTGAAAAAAGGAATTCCTACAGACTGCCAAGTGAACTCCAACTAAAAGCATAAATATTTATACAGAATCTATTTTACACAAATAAACCGCTCGACCAATTGTTAGCTAAGCTTTTACAACATTGTTGAGTCCCCAGCGAAAACCAGTTATCAGGGTATAATCGACAAGGGAGAAATATATATAAAATTGTACTTTCAAAAATCAAATAAGGAAATGACACATACACATAATAATAATATATTTAACGTAGCTTTTTATTGTAGGACACTCTCTATAATCCATATATTTCAATGGGCAAGCAGCCAGTCGGTCACATATGTATAGTAAACCTTTTTGCCACAATTTGTCGCAAAGTTGTAATGTTTTTTGAAACTTTTTTCTACAGCTTCTGGTTTTTATGGCCAATTTATAAAGTCCGCTTCGCTGGGAAAGTGGGCGAGCAAATACTTTTATTCTTTTGTGCAATAATAATTTATAAGGCATTTTCACGAAACTGTTGCTGCTTTCGGTTGCTCCTCGAAGTGGGCTCACATGGTGGACTGGGGGAGTCACTGCCAACGGTCAATTTGATGGCAGGCATTCAGAATTATTAATGGCCTAGCTGTGTGCCCGTCTCTTGGACCCAGAACAGCCCTTTCAGAACTTAAGTAAATTCAATTTTGGCTAAAATGTTTTCAATGTAACTGTAAGGCTCGAGTCCTGTAATTGCATATGTGGCATGGTGACATATGCCAAATATGTGGCTGCAACTCAGCCAGGAAACGAGCAGCGACGAGACACGAAACTAACATTTTTGGGGGACATTTTGTGCAGTCGACTGTGCCAGAACTTGAAACGTCTATGTATTGTCCTTTATGTTCGTCTTGATGCCTTTGTTGTTGTGTCTGTTGTTGCTGTTGTGTGTACTTTATGACTTGTAGTCACTCGAGATGTCCTGCTATCCTTTGGAAGCCGCACCCACACCCCACCTCCTTCATTTTATAGCATTTCAAAAGTTTTTGCAGTGAGATTGCAAGCAAACATTTTCAACATTGTATTGTATTTGTTGTTGTGGCTGCTTTTTTGTTTTTGCTTTTTTGCTATTTGGGTTTTTAGCATGTGACGCCATTCGTGGCACAATCTGCCGCAGCCCCATTTTAAAACCCGAGCTTTTCCCCTAAGCTGAAGCTACCCATATTGAAAGCAAAAGCAGTAGCAAGAACCCAAAAACCCAATAGCACTTTTTCCCACCCCCACCCCCTTACGCCACCAGACGAAATGGAACTAAAAAGGATCTAGAATTCTTGTCCAAAGCAACCACACTCACACCCATCTTAGCCCTTCAATCCGACGTATTCGAAAGTCCATCTCCGTGTGTACCTTAGTTTTCAAGAGTTCAACAGGCATTGTTGCTGTTGGTTCTATTGTTCCGAGAATATACTCTACAAAATACTACTCTTATGAGGATTTGGTTTTATAATCTGTTTTCTAAAAATTAAATTGCGCAGATTTGTATAGATTTGTCTTTAAACAACCTAAAGAAAGAGTGGAATTGTTTTTTGGAAGCATAGTAGATATTGTCTTCAATTATGCAACTTCTTCTAGGGAATTAAGACTTAGGATCCCTAAGTCCGAGGGCAAACCCTATTTCACTTTGCTTTTTCCCTTTTCACTTGAGTAGGAAAACTTCCAACTCTTTCCATTAAACTCCACCTTTTTCGCCTAGTTTTTCTCGGGCTGGAAAAAAGGAAATTTTTGCCGTCGCTTCACCGCTTTGTTTACGACCAAATCCAAAACAATGGCATTTTTGCACATGAGCGCATTTAAGCCAAGTTCTGCTGTTGTCGTCAATGCCTTTGTTGTTGTTTGTGCTTCCACACTTAAAGTAAACTTTTCAGCTGTGCTCTCTCCGTGCGAGCAGAGGTCTTCCTGGTCCGACTTGGGCTGCATATTTAATCCTTTCATCCTGCTCCCCTCCGGCTAGAAGTGAATTATTACGACCATCTTTCCGGTTCCAGCCGAAGGATATTAGAAGGCAAAGGGGGCAGATCCAGGATAGGGGGATAGAGCAGTTCACTCCTTGGGAATTGCAATTGCCCGAATCATTCGACTCATTGGCTTACCATTTATTTGTTTTTTTCTCCTTTTTTGCTCATTGCTTTTCCTTGCACTTTTCCCCAACTCATCTTTGTTTGCCATTCGCATTAGTAATACAAATTGCACAGAAAAAGTTCAACAAACTGCATTAAAAATGGAGCAAATACCGTGTGCTTCAAGGAAGCAAGTTAAATTTGTTGGAATCCATCCAGCTCTCTATTGATTAAATGTTTGAACTTGTCTTGGACTCTTAGTTTGAAAACTTTGAATAAGTATCCATCGACAAAGCAAATTTCATATAAATGAAAAACATTAAATATTAAAGATATATTTCAAAAATTTTGCAATAAACTGCAATCATTTTACACCACCTTTTTCTTCATAGACTTGATTGAGTTGCCGGGGAGTGCATTCGCAATATAAATTCCATAAATTCAATTTAATGGAAATGCATTAAAAAGCCAGCAAGAAAATATGTACGGCATAAAACCAACTTACCATCAATATTAATTGCCGGAACCGCAACGCACTTTTGGTCCGAAGTTGGTTCCGATTGGTTTGGTCGAATTCGTTATGGTTGAAGCTAAAAAAAAAGAGAAAGAAACCAGAGTGGAAATATAAATAAATTGATTTATGTCGGCAACAAGAAATCGATGAATCAAATGCACGGTTAAGCAATAAACCCAAAAAGCCAAACCAATAATAAATGTCCTGGCTGATGGGCTCTTTTCGATATAGGCTTAATGATGATTGCCGAAGCACTAAATCATAGGCGCAGATAAAGGGAGATGTAGTATGAACTTTGATCAAAATATTGTAGATATAATTCTTAAAACCTTTTTATTTTAATTGCTAAAGCCTCTTATACACTTTGGCTACTGCATCTCCTGTTTTCTCAATATATAAGCCAGGACAATTATTTACCAAGAGCATTTTGTTTGTTTATTGACTTTATCGAGTGTCAAAAATAGCATCATAATCAGCAAGGCCATAAAACACAAACAGAAAGTGAGCAAATAAAAGCTCGAGACATTTTATAGACGAAGAGTGAAAGAAAGGGAAAGAAATAAGCAATTTAAGGCACTATATCAAAAAAAAATAGAAGAGCAGCCAGAAGACATTATGAAACCAACAAAATAGATGGCATCCCTAGCTGGTAAGGGAGAAAAAGTTTGGCCCAAGCGGCGGAGGAACAGTATACTTATGTCATATTATTGACGATGATGGCAAATGAAGCAAACTTTTGAGGTGGAAGGAGGTAGGCGGGTTCCTCCTGCTTGTCGGCAATTTCATCAGCTTAAACTGATGGCTGTTGAAAAATGTGCTTCCTTTTTTTCCACTTTGGCAGTGCTTTTTTTTCTCAATTTGAAAATACATAAAATGGCGCTTGACATTTGACAGGAGAAAAGGCAAATAAGTAAGACACTTGAAAAAACTTTGACTTCAACTTTAAAACTTTTATTTTCTTATCTTTAAGCATTGAGTATTAATATTTAATATCCATAATATTAAGATACATTTTCAAAGAATTTTATATTAAACAATTACACAATTAGGATATTTTTCTGAGTGTTTTAGCCAAAGTGTTTCGTGTTTGTTAAAGCGAAAAGCAGTAGTCAGAGGCAGCTGCTGACATTTCACAATGTGTGGCACCTCAGCCTTATGCAAATGACACTCCCCGCCTTTGAGCGCTCCATTTTTGATGAGACCTCAGTGCGGCCTGCTGAAAATCAAATAGCAAATCGAAACCAAGTGCCGCAGGTGGCCTGCCACCGTCAATCCGCAAAGTGTCGACCATATCAAAGCACAAACGCCCCACAAACATTTCAGAATATTAGCACCACAGTGGCTTGCCACATTCGAGAAACCATCCTCGACCACACCTCAAGTGGCAAAGTTCTCTCCCGAAGAAACTTTCCCCACGCCCGAACAATTTGCTTCGACTCAGAGACAAATCTTTGGGCCGAAGTGGTCCTCTGCATAACAAATATGGCTTGTAATTTAATTAATCGCCCACCAAGGTACGGAAGTTTGACCCACAGCTAGAAGGAAGGCTAAGCTATGGGATTAGTGCAGAAAACTTGGTCGTGTCTTTAATTTAATCATTTTCAAAATAACAACTTTATTATACCTCTTTGTTTATATTTACCAATTATAAAATTCAAAATTGAAGTAAAAAAAACTAAGGCTATCCCCTATCGATTCTAAGCCCTGTTCCCGGACTTTGGCAATTAAATAGAAAACTCAAACACAAACGAAAACTGGTGAGGCAGGACCGAAAATCTATTAGGAAGTCAACCAAAAAGTTTTACCAATTCAGGCACGCACTTTTGATTAATTTTAAGACAATAATCATAAAGGAGGTTCGGTCTGCGGCATCTATCCGTATATCCGACTATCGCCCTCCCTGTCTAACGTTCCTCTTTCGGCTCGCTCGCACTCTCTTTAATGCCATTACGTGCCTGCTCGATTTTCTATAGCATACTTATCCGGGGTCTCCTGTTCATAGAAAACCTAGACACGTCCCTGCCTCTATCTCTCTCTGTCTCTCGCACCTTGCTGGCCCGTCTTTCTCTATTTTCCGGGTTAGTTAATTTCAACGCCTTGCAGGCGGGAACTTTAAGTCGATGGAAAACTTAATCAAAGTTCTTCACGGTCCCCGTAGTTGCTGCTCCTTATGCTGCTGCTGTTGGTGCTGCTGGAAAGTTTCTCTTTCGGTCCAATTTGGTTGTGGCCAAATAAGTTTCGGGCACGCAACACTCCGGCCAATGGCTTCGTTAGCTCCTTGGAGCTTTCCTTTCCCTACCTCGGTTTCCACCTGGCCGAACGGCTTGCGTGTTTGAATGTTATTTATAATATGCTAAGCTCATCGGTTGCCCTCTTCCTTTGGCCTCGTCCACTGCTCCTCGGACTTGCCGGAAGCCTTAAACTTGACCAAGGAGTCGGGTCTAAGAAGAACGCAAAAAAATTGCACTACTCAGTGTTCGTACAGTGAAAGAAATACTTAGTTGTAGGTATTATGGATTTATTCCAGTAGGAGCTGCTTTGGAACTAATCCATTGCGAAAAACTGTCTTTTATAATCTTCTTTTGGTACATTTTTAAAAGCTTTTTTACTGATTTGCTAACCTTATTTTCAGTGCCCTTAAGCTTTATCCTCTTAATTCACCTGACCCTTATCCAGGCCCTCTCCAATGAGCGTTGCCTTTGTGGCGTTTAACTTTTAATTGGATTTCGGTTTTGGCTTATTTAATGGCTAAATGAGTTCAACATAGGCTGCTCTAGTTGTTGTTCTGATCGCAAACTTTTGTTACTGCCTGTCTGTGCGAAATATTAGCGCATAATTTCAACAATTACTTCCACTGGCTGACCACTGCGAAACACCCACTTCGCAGCACCCTTGGCTGCTTACTAATTTGCATATTTCATTAGAGTTCCAGCGTTCCATTTTGTATTCCAGGGAATAATTATCATGAAGTTGAATGAGCTTGAAATCTCCTAGGCAACACGGCTAGTTTAGGGAAAAGTTGGCAATCGAACTACACTTTTGAAATGGAAATTTCCACTTTATATTGGTTTATTTCGGAGAAAATTTAAAGGTCAAAGAATCCCTTACCTCCATAAATTCCAAAGATTAATTTCCATATTAGGTTCATTGAAATGGATTAACCCGGGAACCTTACATAGAACATCTAGGAATCGAAAAAAACGAGAAATTCCGCACTCAGCTTAACCAAAAATTTCTTAACAAGCGAAATACCAAATGCCACCCAGTGCCATGCCCCCGAAAATCCGAATCTAACCTCTCGTCACCCCCCCAAACATTCCAGCCCGCACCATCCATGTAAACACATTCAGCGCCATCAACAATTTATCACAGCAAACTGAACGAAATCTCATTTGCAAAAGAAGCTGATGGAGTGGGGAAAAAAGTTTACTGATGTTTTTCCGAGGAGGCGGAGGGTTTTCTCTCTAGTGCTTGTCAAACTGTTTTCTGTAAGGGCGAGTTGGGGGAGGAGGGGAAAAAAAGGAAAACCCGAAATGAAAAAATAAAACATGACCAGACGGAAGCTGCGACAAAGCAAATTTATGCTTTCGGGGCAACACACAAAAGCCAGAGTGGGCAAAACAGTGAGGAAAGCGAAAGGAAATGCGTGCAAAAGGGTTCGGCTGGGAAGTCTGCAAAGTTGAGGGAAATAAATAAGGAAATAATGCTTAACTTTCGCCGCCGTAGCAAGGGGCAATCAAATTCTACAAGCTGTGCCTAGGGAGAGTTTTCCATCTCCCGCATTTTCCCCTTTGCCTCATTTATCAAAATCAGCAAAGGAAATAAAGAAATATGAGCGCCGAGTCGGGCAATTTACAATGCTGATCCCGATATGATTGCCGAGCGGCAAGAAATAGAAAAAGTACGTCTGAGCTAAGGTCCTTGCTGCTTGCCATTGTCCTCTGGCATTGAAAAATGAAAAATTTTCGCAACCAGTCGAAAAAAAAAACAAAGACTCTGGGTGGATGCAACCACTTGCTTGCTATTAGGGGAATGTGTCACCTTGCCCCACCCGCAACCACTACTTTGGGTAGCCCCACGACTCTTGGCCCCGTCCTGCCATCCCTTTGGCCACTGGCGAAATTGTTGCAGGAAAATTTACGCAAACATTCGGCTGTAGCAATCTGAACACTTTACGGCTAGTGCCCGGGTGACTCAACTTTGTCTGGGAAAGTGTGTGGGTGTGTATGTTGATTCTTTGTCTCAGTCTGGTTAATGGTGCACGAGGACTTTAAACTTTTTTATTGTCATCTGAAAAGTTTCCAGCGACTCTTCGTTTATGCGTTGTGTGAACTCGCAATTTTATTTGAGAATTATACAACTCGAAGAGTTAATTGGTTAAGATAAAAGGCAGAATGTGTTTCATTTTAAATTTCATAACAACATGTAGAATGTTGATGCCTTTCATCAGTTTCAGATTACCCTTTTTAAAGAAATCCTTTCACAAAGGCTCATAGCTGCTGTAGAGCTCCTGTAGATACTCCTTAATAATGCCTGCCAGGACTCTTTATCCTATCTCATTGCAGCAATGATAAATTTTGCATTTTCGAGCAGGGCATGCATTTTTTTTTGTGATAGCGTGTTTTTCTTTGTTGTCTGGAGCTTGGCATTAAGTTCTTGGCAGCACAGATTGAGAGCCCTGGCAGGGAGTGGCTACGAGGGGAAACAGAGATGCCCTGGGTAAATGCATGTAAATAAGTTGCAACACATCCAGACTTTGATGCTGCAGGGATTTCGTCTTCAAAGTTAACGAGCAGGTCAGATCCTTCGTCACACACAATTTATGGCCATTTAAATGGCGGCTTAAAGGAGCCAGGAAACATTTGACTAAGCCCCCGATCAAATTTATTTGGAAATCTTTGTCGGGCAATTTGGCGAAAGCGATTTCTCTATCTGCCATTTCCATTCGCACCTGGCCAGTTGGCTTGAAACAAACGAAACGGTTTCTATTTCCCACTTCATTAGCATTTCGTCCTGTCACGTGCCAAAAAAAAGTCTGTTCCAGCTCCTGGTCCCACATGGCACATCCGCTTCCTGCCATTAGGCCAGGCCTCTAAATCAAATGGCTGGCAACCCTTTTCTTGGGTCGAGACATTCTATTAGTTGGCCATTTTCACGCCCCGAGCGGAGCCCTCAGCAAATGAACCTTTAAACTGGACCCGGAAAGGTGACCCCTCACATATCGACACCTTGAAATATATACACGCACCCGCACACCTTCCACCCGCTCACACTCACAGCTGTTACGCAGGACACACCCCCGCAGGACTCACCACTCCCCGGTACTTTGGTATGCCTTCTGACTAGGCAAACGCATTCAAACATCAATAAATTAAGGTACAAATGTAATTTCGTGTCCTGACAACGCCGGGCGGAAAAATTCAGGAAATAATGTAAAAAGTAAGGCAACGACAAAGCCGACTTACCAATGCTTTAAAAATGCATATATTATTTTAAAAAATGGTCTAGAAATAAAATCATTCAATCAACGACAAAGGTATATCTTTCAGGTGTATTTGATTTATAAACAAATTATAGCAGAAGTTTAACTCTATAAATCTTTATTATATCCTGAACAAATACAAAAATGTCTATAAAAAAAATAAGAAATCAAAACATAATTATTAGTAAAGTGAAAGGACAGCTGAGAAGAGCATGACAACAGAAGAAATAAAATAACAGAAGAGTAGAAAAAATAAATAAATATATATATCCTGCCCGTTTTTTTCCAGACCATAGATTAGGGTGCTGCCATGGCATCCCCTGAAAATGAAATGAAACTTCTGCCCCTCCGACCGAGTCACGTCTTAATGTCCTACTCCACCTATCGATACCACCGGCCCTGTTTTCTCACCCACCTACCACCCATCCAACGTGTCACTTTCAGCCTGGGGCCATATTTTATCCATTTTATAACACGAATTCCTCATACGAGTAGCAGACCGAACTTTCTAGCCAAACAAATTGCAACTCAGTGCCGAGAGTTAAGAAGCGAATGTTTATAATGTGTGTTTTCACCCACTGAATTGATGGGGGGAGGCCTTCCAATCTGCCATTTGGTTACCTTTACACCTCATCGTCATCTGCCCATCATCATCATCGTCGCCGGCATCAGGGCTGGACACTGAGTCGTTGGGGAGTTGTCGCACATTAGGGGAAGGTGTTGCTGCCGAGTAGAAATCTCCGCAGGTGGATGAAAGGCAGGGTGTTTTGGATTGGAGCCCCATCGAAACGGCAGCTGGGGAATGAGTGCCAAGTAATTCGAATTGAAGCACTCGCATGACAACTCACAGACCCTTCGCAAGCCTCTGCTTTTTATGCCCTATCCATTACCCCAGACTTTCGCACTCTTTCGCCCCTTCAGCAGAGTGAAATTAATGGGTCGGAAAGTGTTGAGATTAATCATGGCCGTCGTACTGGTCGCGGAAGTAGCTGTGTCCCCATTTATGTCCTGAAACTGCCGCTCCCTGGCCGCTCTATGCCCCCCGATGCAGTGGCTCATTAAGATCCGACGCAATCTGGGCGACTTTATCATGCAACCGAAAACTTAAAGCCCAAGCAAATGAGGTACTGGCCCTGCAACTAAATGGAAATCGGGAACATGAACCGGCAGAAGGGCTTTTAATGCGAAAGTAGGCAGACTGAGCACCTGGCAAAATGAACTTTAAGCAAAGTTCGAGTCCTGGAGAACTGAATCTTTTTATTTAACAATTTTTAAATACTCTATTTTTCGAAAGAGGATATAAATTTGAGAGCAATTTAGTTGTGCTATTATTTTTAATTGCTTATTAAAGTAATTATAGTAATCTGATTTTGTTTTTGTATTTTGTATTTAAGGGTATTCAAAAAATAAAGAGAAACTCCACATGGGGCAGAATGAGGGTAAAACCTGAAAAATAGACAGACAAACAGACCGACCAACTCGGCATAGAAACATAAATTAAGCAGAAATCTAAGGCAATGTGGGCAGGCTAGGTTGCGGGGCGAAATTCTAGGAGCCACAGACGCTGGACTCGAGCAGAAATTTGAAAAACTTCCGTGCGGGCCGGAGGACGGAAATGTGGATGGACTGGAACACAAAAATGTTTTAGGCAACTTCCAACACGGCCACTCCAGCAATCTGAGCCAGAAAAGTCAGTGAAATGGGACTGCAAGTGGAGAGAGAAAGGTGGCAAAGTAAGCAGAGATAAAGAAATACTTTTCCCCCGACTTCGTCATCAGGCAGAGCCGCAACATCGTCGTGATATGCGGGAGGGGAGTTTGCGGAGTAGAGTAAATATCCCACAGCTTGAAAGGGGGTGCAGTGGGGGGAAACCTCCAAACCACACAAAGTGACACCAATAGATAGACATATCTATGGGTAGAGAAATTTAGAGATAATAGCAGGAACTTTAATTAGGTCGAAGCCGATGTTTTTGAATAATTAAAAGGCACTAAAGAGAGACTTTTAAGTTTTCTTTTCTCAATAATATTTTTGTTTTTGTTTTAATGCCAAGAAAAACACACAAACACTATTTTGTACAGACAACTTGACTCAAGCTATTAACAATTTGTAATCGACTTATCTGAAATCTGACATCCGACATCGTCTGACATCAGAAGCCCCAAAATCGGAGTCGAAAAACCGGAGGTCATTTCCAAGCCATTTTTCAATATTTTCTTTTGGAAAAAGCTCCTCTCCTGCCTCCATATCTGTGCACTGCATGTGTCTCCCTCGTTTGTCACTCGAATCAAGAGTGCAAAATGATAAATATCCAGGGGCAGGGGCAGGAGTTGGTCGGGCAGGCTACAGGACACTCCAACTACGACTACAGCCGAAACTCCGACGACCCTAGATCTCCTCCAGCCACTCGACCGTCTTTTCTCATTTGCACTCGAGGCGATTCAAGTGACACACTGGCTCCACTTGGCCGCCCACTTTCGGTGGGGTTTTTGTGTTTTATGGCCGGGGCACTTCAAGTGATATTTCCTCAATTGATAGGCATAAAGCCGCAGGGGCACAGGAGCTCAAGTCACCCGGTCCAGTGGCATGGGGATGAGTCAATTCCGGAGGATACTGGCACAGATGCCTCAATGCGGTTATCAACAAAGATTTCGAAACTCCTTTAGAGTCCCTACCTTGACAGCAACGCCTCCCCCAGCCGTCTCAACGGACCCTGGTTAAACACGTACCTTTCAGCGTCTGTCAGACATAAATGAAGGCAAGGCAGCAGCAGCACGAGGTACATCCGGAATAAAAATGGACAGGCTGAGATGCGATGTGGTAGCTGGATCGATAAAATGGAAAACTGTTCTGCTACTTCGGTGTCAGGCATTCTATTTATTGGCGAAATGACGTGCCTGCTGCTGTATCTCTGAAAAGTTTTGACACTTGGACGAAAGTATCTCAACTATCTCACCGCGAACAGCAATGGAAAATATTATCACTGCAACTCGATTGAAGTGTCATTCATACTCATATCTAAGACTCTTTTAATATCCATATTTCTAAAAGTAATTATATCTTAAATGGAATGGTTCTACCTTCAAAAAGTAGATCTGCGGATTCCCTTGATGTTCTTCCGCCCGTTACTCTTATCGATTTTCGGTTTAGTTTGGTTTCGGTTTGTTTGGCTACGAACTCGCTCTAAAAATTTTCCTCTGTGAGAGTGTTGGAAAATAAAGTTTTTTTTATCAGTTTTTTTTGGGATTGTCGGGGGAGTTGCACAAAAATGGAGATAGAACGGAGGGAACCGAAGACAGAACTGTCAAACAATGCCACGGCGAATGGCGTTAGAATAACATTGGGAAGTGCAGTTGGGACTTGGGGAGAGGCCAGGGACGGCGGTCTGTGGGCTGCTGGCTGGGAGGGGCAATACTAACAGCGACAGTTCAAGTTGAAGTGCCTGAAGAATACACAATTGTAATTTTCGTAAATCTCAACGAGAACGGCACACGACTAACTGGAAATGGGAGACGAACTCGAGGAAACTATGCACTTGGAGATACTCCCTTTCTCTGCCCACCAACTTCACTTTAGGTTGTCTCCTCCCCCTTGAGGCAGAAGAATCTCGAGTTCGTTTTTGGCCTTTATGCATTTTAATGAAGGAAATTTTTATTTGGTCAAGTGAAACTGAAGTTCACTTCATCAGCCCTAGATAAGAGCTGGGACTTAAAGCTTCACAACAATGCAATTTGTTTAATATGTTTAATAATAAAATCCAGTCTTTGGTCATAATTACTACAATTTATTACTGAATGGATAAAAAGGGGATCTTTGGGTTGAATTATTAAGAGAATATGTCAAGAACTCAGAACAAAATTGTATTGGTTTGACACCTCATCGGAATTCTCTCCGAATCAGAATTAACACATTCTTCGAGAGTTGCATTTTTTGTTTCAGAGACAGTAGCAGGTAGTCGAATAATTTATGGCAATTATTGTGACACGGACAATGATGAGAGGTCGTTCCAGACCCATCCTCCCTAAGCCTCAGATAATAATCTTGAAGAGTCCTGCACAGGATACAGACTTGAGCACTTTCGATTAACGACGCGCACAACAACCAAAGCAAACGAATTGCGAAAAGGCTATTATAGCCATAAAGGATCAGGACCAGCTACCTGACTGAGTCAGAATTTAAAGAAAAGGTAACCCGTAGAGGGACAGCAAACAAGGACAGAACAGCAGGTGTGCCCAACGAAAGGAAATCAGTTGAAACAGCGGACACAAAGCCAGAGGCACAAACACGGAGAAAAATGGTTGCAATGAAGAATACTCTATAATAAATTATTAATTTTTGAGAGCAATTTATTTTATTTTTTGAAAAGAATAAACTTTGAGGTCACTGGAAATTATCAAAAAAATATTTTGAGGGGCACTTTGATGGAACTTTTTGTTCAGTGTCCAGATCCAACAACCCTAAAGCCCTGCTCAGACTTTTGCACCTGCCGCTGCTCAAATCAAAGGAGACAGCCCATTGCAGATCGCAGGTAACTTGATCGCGATCATCGACATCTGGTGTTGTTGTTGGCCTTTTGCCGAATTTTTGGGGGCAAAGGGAGTGGAACTCATTTCGCGAACCAGTCGCTAACCAAACCAGTTTCGTTTTACGTGTCCGAGGGTAACCCAAATTTTTTGGCGGATCCCGTTGGCCATATAATTTTCGGCATTAGCTTTGTTCAAATTAATGGCCAGTCGTCCAGACAGTCGGAGGTTTCATCTGCACTTAAAAGCAGCTGTTAGATTTTGGACAGGAAGATGAAACTTGTTTCCTGGATATTTTTCGGCGTTTATGCCAACTACACTAATCAACATGGCATACGAAAGTTGATACAACTTTCTGATATTAATTTAATTACAATTAAGCTTAATACGGGAAATGAATTAAATTTGAAGAGTTGAAAGCTATCAAATATGTTGATGATTATTCCCAATTAATTACCCTTATCACCAAAGAGAATATATATTTTTTCCAATAACGAGCAAACAAATGATACAAGAGTAGTTGCTGTAAAGGAAGGGCCATTAAACACCGACAATTAAGCATTCCGCAATTGGCTTCATCGATCAAAGGATGTCTGCTTTTAATGTGATTGCATTTTTAATGCCAATTTGCGATGAAAATGTCAAGAACTTCTGCCACATTAGCAGCAATACACGGTTTTAATTTTATATTATTTCAAACTTTTTACAAGAAGCGTCCGGAATTCCGGGAAAAGCATCCGCGGGGCTTAATCGATTTTTGATTTCTTGTCCGGAAACTACGCAGATATTATACGCAGCAGGACCCCCCCTAATGGATATTATCGATTGGTGTGTATTTTTAGTTTTATCAGGCAATTATTAAATCAATAGCGAATGCCGGGCCCCGAGGCCGTAATTGAGTTGGTTATTACCATGAAAGCATGCCTTGAACTTGATTGCGGGGTGTGGTTGACCCAAAGGGTTGATTCGGGGGTGGTTGTTCGGCCATAGTTTGATTGGATTGAGTTAGCTTTGAGTTGGATACGAGCATGCACTTGAATGTGGGCCACTGGGGGTGTGGGGGTGACCCACATAAACGCACAACAGTAAAGGGAATTAAGTTGTTTAGCGCCGCTTACAGAGAGATCAGGTCGAATAGCCGACAGTAATTAGGTTTCAATTAGCACGAGCTTAAATGCCTCCTACTTTTGAGCCATTTTTCTCCTCATCTACATAGAAACAAATATTACCTCTCCGTGTCCCTTTTCGGGCAATAAAACAAAATCCCTCACATAAATTATGCTCCATTTAATAATCCGGGGATCCGCCACTCAAAATAAAAGTTAAGACAGCGTGCAGATATAAGGACGAAGTCGGAGGTAGCAATTCGTTGGCATTTATAATGCTCGTCTGTCAACTGGAAAGTAGAAGAGGTTCAGGATGATGATGAGAATGAGGATGGGAGCCCAATGATGATGACTCGACGCAAGTAGCTTCGTTGATGAGCCAGCGGACGATGCGAAAAATAAAAGTCACACAAAAGTCACGCAACTCTCATTTGAGGACATCAATGCGGCGGAAAGGATCTCTGGGCAGGTTGCGAGAAACCCGGCCGATAAGTCCAAAGCCAAATGGCATGTTTTTCCTCCTCTGGCTTACAGCCATATGTGACGTGACTGGCTTTACTCGCTTGTTTTTCCCAGGCATTTCCATCCGAGACCAATCTGCACTCCCGTTTTATTTTTTACACTTTAAGCTTTAAGCAAGTAATTTGCATAAAATCCGCTACAGAAGGAGAAAAAAACCAGCTCACGCCGAAAGCTAACAAGGATTAAGAGGAAAAAAAAAAGAAGAAAGAACCGAGACAGGCGGAGGGAAGCCGGCAAGAAATGACTACAGGATGCCATGTGGCGATGGCGAAAACTTACGAGCTGCACAAATGAAAATGAATTCGGGCCAGCAGAATAATAAGGAAAAAGTCGAAGGGGGCTCCAGAAAAGACTCTTATCCGTAACGAATAATTAAACAAAATTAAACCGCACGCGAGCTGGTGAGGGCAGCGAAAATGCAACGCGATTGCAATGCCATTCCAATTTTGTGCATTAAAGGACCTTTTCTATTTCGACAACTTCATTATTTTCTGCAAGTGTACTCCTGGAGAAACCTGAAAGCAACTACATACTCTGTGCAGTGGCAACAGCCGCAGAAATTTAATAAGTTTTAATACAAAAGTTCGTGATGCTTCATTATGGGAATGCAAGCAGCTACACCGCGGCAGTTTCCTTCCCTGATCCTTTCCTTGTCTGCATCCCTTTTTGTACTTTGTGTGTATTCCATTTACCCACAATGTGTATATATTCATTGCGAGTGTGCACAAAACATATACTTACAGTGGGTTTTGGAATTGGAAGTCTATTAAATGGAATCGTATCGAATTTCTTAATTGAAAGTTAATTGCCTAATAGCTCTTAGAAAGAAAAATAAATAAGGGTAATTAGAGATCTTCAAAGCAAGTCTATATCTATGAAAGTATCTTTTAATTGAGAGTGAATGTGGAAAACTAAAATGCCATTATAATATTAAAACTTTCCTAAACCAATATAATTTAAAAATATTTTAAAGTGCCTTATACGTGTCCATGTCCTGTTTAGCTACTCGCCAGCTAAGTGTGAATGTTTCAGGTCCCGACTGCAGTTGCTGTGTTTTTGGTCCTCCAAGTCAACCAAGTGCAAGTCCTTACATCCTTCCCTAACCCCTCAGCTCTTATTTGGGGTGGTAAGTGGCGTCGCATTTCATGCAAATTAAGTTAACTTGCATATGCAAATGAGTTTTGTTTGTCTGAATTTGAAATTTTTTCATTTTCAGTTAAATTTCTGGGACTATTTTTCGCGCCCCTTTAGATAATATTTTTTATTTCTTTTGCCACCATAAGTGATTTATGACCAACGAATTAATTTAGAATTTGGTTACAATTAACATGAAATTTTAAGCCATCGAAGCGAAATCCCACCTAATCCTTTGGAACCCCCCCAGGCCTCATGTGAATCCTTTCGGCCCACGTACCCACTCGCATACATAAATCAACGTTGTGTGGGCCAAATACGATTAGCATTTTATACCATTTAAACACTGAAAGCACACACCACCAGACAGCAAAAACAATGCAATACAACAGCAGGGAAAAGCTGTGACAAAGCTGGCCGAGCCCCAGCAACTTCTCTACCATTTTCGCTGCCACAGAATGTGTGCATCTCCCTTCAAGCAGACCAAACACAATTACGTATTACATGTTATTTGTATGTATGTTGGCACATGGCTTCGGCAAAAGGAAACCAACAACCATCACCAGAAAGTAACAAACAGGTCGAACAGGGACTACACTTTCCAAAGATTCCCATTGGACATGAATCTTAAATCTATTTTCCAAGTGGAATCATGTTTAATTGATAGAGAATGGCTAGGGTCCGATTTTCACACTAAACTCTGGAATAGCCTATGGACTCTTCCGATCAAAAAATGGAATATGCAAAACCCCTCCTACTGGAGAATATCGTGGCAAATATTGTTAGAAAAAAGAAATGTGCAGCAAAGCGAACAATTGTAATTTAACTGCAGTCAGAGTCTAGTTGGCAGCTACGGCCAGAACGACAACAACAAGGGCATCAAATGGCAGAAGGCAGAAAGCATCAGCCAGAATCGTGCGGGCCTCAAGTGTTGTATGTAAGCGGCTTTTGTTGGGCAATTGTTTGCTTGCACGGCTTTCGTAGTGGTTTGTTTTGGAAAGAGATGGGAAACACTACCACATAGAATCAACGGGAGCCAGGCGAATGATATATCTCTCCTGTACCCAGGCTCATACTAGCATAATCCACTTTGTCCATGCAGCATCCCGAGCCACAAAAAAATGAAAGGAATTTCACAATAACAACAAGAAAATCCGGAAGTTACACATACGCCCCGTTGTACATATATGTAGCCCTGGAGTACAACCCTTATTCCTTTTGTTTCGTCACCATCCAGTTGAAAAATGTCACAGGACTGACATTCAGCCACACTGAAGCTAACATAATTTCAAAAAATGAAACAATTAGGAATAAGGATGAATCTTAAAAAAGATATTTTTCCTCAGTGCACATAACAGACAAATGTAAAACAGCATAAAACACTCGTCGTCGTCGTCACTAGTTGCATTTTCCCCCATGGCCCCCCTGCCTGATCTCCCTCTATTATAATGTTCGTGAAAAACTTGACACTTAATTGTCTATCCAAGTCCATGTGCGTCATGTGTCCTCCCCAGTTCAGCTCATCTCGCCCTGCCCCAACCCATGCTGCAAGCTCCCGTTGCTATCTATGGCATCTCGTCTGGCGCCTGTTTCTGTTGTCAATTGTTGCACATTTGCATGGCAATTGGATTCGAGTGCAGGCGGAGTGTGGCAGGCGGGATAGGATGGCTTGGAATGCAACCAGAGGAGGGAGGCGGCTTTTGGGCCAATGCCCGCTGTTCCATGAGGCGTCGAGTGAAATGAGCCACCTCTTGGCTAAAAGCTAGTCATCATCCACTTCGCCTCCATTTGGTATTCCCAGTTTCCTTGTTTCCCAGCACTTTCCGTAATAATAACAATAAGCTGCAACAGAAGCATCCGGATAAATAGGATTCTTTCTCAACAGCCTTAGAGATTTTTGAAAAATGCTTTGAATGTGAATACCAGGTTGAGTTAAGAGAACATTATTATGCTACAAAATTAAATGCTACATCAGGTGGAGTGTTTATTCAAAAAGCTCTCTTAAAATTTGCATATTTCAGCATATTTTTAATTATCAAAAAATGAATAGTAGCTCCACTCACAACCTTTTTAGGGAGAATTAGATGCGAATGCTGCAGCGGATAGAACGAATGCACAGCTGCCCCAATACCGCGGGGCATTTGTTTTGGTTAGTGGTTCTGGTTTGGTTCGGACTGGGCCACCCCGTCCTCTGCTCTGGCTCTAGCACTGGCTCCGGCACCAGCTCGTTTTAGTTTTGGATTTGGCAGTAGTTCTGCCTGATGGCGCGTCCCCCGAACGCGGCTGCTGGGTGGACCGCGATTCCTGTCTGGATTTTGCACTTTGCAGTGGCTCCGCTAATGAAAATGAAGTCGTAAAGGGGTTTGCCACGTGGCTGGACTTTTATCTCCCTTCGCTGTTTTGCTTTTCTTGTGGAATCCTTTAAGCGTCATTTAGTTAATGAACACAATGGAGGGATAGAAATCCGCTGCTGGTGACTGTTGTTGTAGAAAATGTAATGGAACAATTTAGGGGCTTCCGGGGGCTTTTACTATCCAATGTTTTCGCAATCCCATTGAAGAACATAATCAGATTTTAATAGCCCCCCAAAAAGGACAAAGATCAGCAGCACCAACAACAACAACATCGAATAGAGGAACAACTAAAAATGCCATTAATGAAATGATGATGACGACGAAGAAAGTTCCGCACGACCCAAACACATAAAACAAAAATTCCCCAAAGTCACAGTCAACAAAACAAAGACGAAATTGGACAAGGAATCAGGAGGGACAAGGACGACATGAGACACAGGATTTGCACCGAGAAAAATAATATATAAGTATATATTTAAGGACAACTACAACTTTCATTTCTTACTTGTAAGATTATTTTGTATATAACCCCCAAAGTACTTTATTTAATTATAATTATGAATATATACATTTTATATCTATTTTTTTTGAAGTATTAAAAACAGGACTCAGCTGAAAACATAAAACAAAATGCCCAAAAAATTAACGACAAATTGCGCATCATTAAAAGTAAAGAGGGAGGCGACTGCCATAGCGATGAAAAGGAAGGACTTGTGCTTGGGGAGCGAGGGGCCAGCAGACAAGAGCCTGCCAAAAGCCAATAATGAAGGCAAACGCACGTTAAGAGCAAAATTAGGGGCCCAAGCCCGGCAACTGACAGGCAATGAAAGAAGCTTTAAAGACACCACAAGCGGGATGGCCTCGCCCTCCAAACCGAAAGATACAGGACGGAGTTTTGAGCCGCAGAGGGGGCGGGGGAGGCTGTTGCGTAGGTGGGAGGGTGAGCGACGTGTGTGCCAGCGGCAACACCTGGGTGCAGTCATTTGTTTGATTACAAGCCACGAGAAACGACAATGAACCCAAATTGAAGATGCCAAAGTGAAAAAGAGATACGGGAGGGATGGGAGCCACAAGCGGAAGAGGAAACGACAGTGGGGTGGTGGGTGGCAGGTGGCAGGGAGAGGACTCTGGGCACGTGGAATAGACCTGTCACATCCTGGACGCCTCCACCTAGCCACCAAATGAAATATTCGAGCCATTCATTTTGTTAATTTAAACAAGTTTACTTAATGAAGAAATCTATGCTGATGGGACATCTTAATAACCAATTGAAACAGGTTGACCAATAGAAGAAGTACTATAGAAACTTATTAGTTATTCAAGTTAACTCATATATTTAAGCACGAATACTATACTATTCTCAGTGTACCTTCTAATTGCCCAACTATGCAGCTGCCCCGAAATTACACATCCTTTAGGAACAAAAAATTCACAAGCTCATTTGCAAAAACTGAGAAGCGGCAACATCAAGCCCATGCTCCAACTGTTCATCACCCCTGGCTTTGGCCGCAAACCCCAGTTGCCACCATAATGACTCACTCGCTCTGCGGCAACCGAGTTTACCACGGGCTGAGGACTCGGGTTTCGCTGTTCCTTTTGCCAGCAATCCTCTCGCCCCTTTTTTTTTGGAGGTGTGACAGCCAAAGGCTCAGCTGATGGAAGCGTGTCCTGGGCGCCAGATACCGTGTCCTGGCGGCAGTCCCGGCATGTGAACACATGTAACTTCAACCTTTTTTTTTTGGGGGAGGGAGGATAATTTTAATTGGTTTTCAAAGCATAAAATGAGTAATGGGAAATTTTGTGGCCGAAAAAGGATATTAATTTTGAACATAAATGAGGAAGGTGTGATTTAAATTAGTTTTTAAGGCTATGACGTTTAAACAATAGCTGACTTGGTTTGTAGATTCTTTTATTTTATGGAAGCGAAGTGGTATTTTTAATTAAGTTCTATAGAATCAGAGACGGATATAACCACGATGGAAGATATGAAGCTATTTGAAGTGCTATTCCGATTATTTTTTAATCCAAGCTATGTCATCTTCCTGGGGATTTACTTTTTAAGCTTCAGCTGGCTTTGGTCTTGGTCGTTTTAATCAAAATTTTTCACTTAGCCGCAAATTTTTTTCCTTTCACAGCGATGTCCTGAAACTGACCGCCGTAGTGGAAGCTATTTATCCACCCACCACCCACTGCCAGACGCCCACTTTTCATGGCTTTCTACACACCGCACTTTGTTATGTTTTGTTTGCATTTGCTTTGCTCTTCGCTTGGCTCAGAGTCCTTTTGTTTTTCCTACTACTGATTTTTCACTCGCTGTTTGCTCTCAGTTGTTTTTTTTTGTGTTTTTATTGCTGTGGCGATGCTGTGGCTCAGTTTTTAATCAAAACATAATGTAAAAAGGATGCTAAATACACAAGGAAAGTGGCTGTCACTAACCCAACAAAGTCCTCGCCGGCCCTCATCCTTCGTTCGGTTTGGGTTCTAAAAAGTGTTTGCCTTGTTGCTGTTCCGTTGCTCTTGCTCTTGTTTTTGTTAACGTCCATTATTCAGAGCATAATGTCACAATAAACGTAAAAGGTGCAAAATATGGCCCAAAGGCAGCCGGCAACAGCAAGTGCCAACAATGAGAGGAAGTGACACAAGGAGCAGAGGCAACAAAACTTTACAGTCCAACTTCGAAACTTGAACTTTTTCTCCACAAATGAATCGGAAGCCAATGGCAAAGAACCACTTTTGATTAAAAAGTTTAGAACTTTAGAGTTGCAAGAACTTTAATGAAAAGTATTTCTTAACAAATGTATTTAATTCCTTCCATCTCAGTTCATTACAGCAGAGAGTGTACTGTACTCACGTAAGAGAGCTGCTACAACAACTAAACTTAATAACTCTTTGCCATTGTCGCCGCCCCAGGCACTCGCCCTTCCTGCTACCAGTTACAGGGACTGCATAAATTTGGAAAGCTCAGAAGCAGGAACCGAGGAAGTAAAAAAGTTCATCACGTCCCTTCAGCTCACCTTTCTTTTCTGGCATTGTTGGCTGCTGGCTGGCCGGTCAGCCAGTCACTTAGTTAGTCAGCCAGTCAGTCATCCAGTCAGTCATTCAGTCATTCGGTCAGCCATTCAGTCATTCGCGTGTCCATGTGATGGGATAAAACCGTCAACGCCAATTACCCGCTGCCATTGGTGGTAGCAGAGTGGCAGAATTTAAAACTTTTTTTTAGCAATTGTTACTAAAATATTAAACGTTCTAAGAGTTGTCAATTTAGTGACCCCAATCTTCTTAATTGCCAAATCTTAAGTTAGTCAAGCGAAACTTTTACTCAAGACTTGAAAAATGTTTTCATCATAGAAGTCTAGTCAATGACCTGCAGTGACTTTTTGCCTCGGCTCTAGTTCTTTGCCTTCTTCTACCTGAACTGGTCGGCGTAATCGGCGCCTCAAGTTGACCATCTCGTCGCCAGTTGATCCACATGTTTGTCACGTGTATGGAGTCTCAACTCACTCCTCCCTCCGGGGTAAGCACTTTCCAAATTGAAGTGCCGACCGAGAAATAGAGAAAAGTAGAGAAAGAGAGAAGGCAACCACTTCCGCTGATTTTTCCCCTATTTTACCCAAAAGAACATTTGATCTCGCTGTCTTTATTTGGAAAGTGGCAAAGACACTTGATGTCGATCATTGCCCAGCAACAGATCTTGAGCTACACTTAGAAAATGTAATGGAACTGAAAAGAACAATAAAATTTAAACATAAATAAAAGTCTGACTAATAATAGAGTGTTTTCAACCATCATAAATATTACCATTTATTTAAGGCAACATTTTAATTACATTATTTGTATCTCTTACATATGTTCAGTGTTAAATAAAAATAGCAAAAGGGGCTGGGATGCTATGTACTTGCTGCCCTACCTCCGCCTTTCCCACTTTCCTCTGCCTCAAATCCAAATGCGGCATCTCGCTGGCATCTCTGCCTTAATTATAGCTACCTCTCCGTCGGGGCGCCTGCGAAGCGGAAGTTTGTTTAGGATATTTGGCATTGTGTGCTGGCATTTTACAAGCTCATGCAGCTGCCTGCATGTGGCACAGTCTTTTTTAATATACATAGGAGGAGACTGCCCTCCGTCCCGTCCTCAGAGTCTACAGCCCTGGATGGCATCCGAGAGTCCATGATGCGAATTATTCAAATAGCTCGCGCCAGCCTTTGGATCTGGCTGAATGCGGGCTGCAGGCCGTCTGCCATACGCCGTTGGCATACAAATTAGATGCAACGATAATCGACTATTCAGGCTGACTGCTCCAGCTCCCTGACTCACCCACCCACACCTATCTATCCATCTATGGGACTGCATATCCACAAGACGCACTCATGCACCTGCACAGAAACTTACCTGTCACAGTTTTTGTCTCGAGCGTCCTTAAAGTGAGTCTTTCAGTCCAAAATAATCCCTCCTCTGATATGTTGTTGGTGTAGCTGAAAAAGAGCAATTTTCCGATGAGGATACTAGTTTTCCTTTGATGAAATAATTTATAACAAAATATATTCCATGAAATTAATATTATCCCCCAAAGGAAAGTCAAAATATGAGAATTCAATTACAAATTGTTTTATACTTTATCTAAAAAAATATATAAAACAACATAAACCTGTCTGGAGTAAGGCATGTGGCTTTCGTGTCTAGACTCTGGACTCCAGACCGAGGATGTCGCAACTTTTCTATGCCAACTGCCACCATAAGGAAGGACAACAAAAGGACCAAACGAGAGAGCAGAGCAGAAAAGCAACGGTAGAGCATAAACTTCTGAAACGCAATAAAAAGCCGCACAGAAATCAAAAATCAACAGTGGGAACTCGGTGGCCAACCCCACGAGGCGGTCGTAGAACCATTCCATCCACCCACCGAAAACCACCCAAAACAGCAACCCACCCACCCAGAGAGGCGGAAAGCAGTGCAGCCATCATCCCCCCACGAAATATAGCTCGAGGGTGGCTGACTCTACTAGACGCCCGTTTGGCTATTTGCCTTTTGCGAAGGACACAGTACAGGAAGCAAAAGGACGACTCGCGTCTGGATCAGAAATGGCAGACGCGCCTAATGGGATAAACTACATGGTACATGCAGAGAAATAAATCAATAATATGGATTTTCAATCAATAATTTTAGTTTTTAAATGATACATAAATAAATGGAAAAATTTTTAATGGTTAAAAAATTAAATATAAGTAATCTATACTACTATTTAATGGTTTTTATTGATATTCAAGTGAGTATTAAAACTTTATATATTTTGTATCCCAGACTATAACCCCAACTGTGCCAGACAGTCGCATGACAAATATTTTTATGGACGAGAATTATTAGGAAAATAAAAATGCATAAATAAAAAAACAAAGCCAGCAGGAAACGTACGATGTGTACAAAAATTTGCATTTCCACTTCATCGAAATTCGATGGCTCGAAATAACCCCACACACAGACAACCCCACAAACACCACACACACACACCACACACACACACCTACTCGTTCTTACTAACACCAAGGATAACAGACAGGCGCCAATTGGGGGGTGGAAACCCGGCTTGTTTTGCCGGCGAAAATGCGTAAAATAACGACAGTCGGAGTCGGCAACTTACCGGCTAACTTGCGGCTCTCTATTACACGATAGACACAATCCTTGAGACACAGTTTTTTCCTGTTTTTATGCTTATTTTGAAAACAATTTTTTTTATTATTTTATTTTATTCTTTATGCAGAATTTAGTGGCTCGATATATTGTATCCAATATTTGTGGGTAATCACACACACACTGATGCACACGCGCACTAGCACAGACACACAAACAGATGGGGAGGTGATATACCGCTATTGAAATCCCACGATTATTTTTAAAAGTTTTTATTTCAATTTTAAACAAAAATCTTTTTAATTTTATAATATAGATCTTGGTTCAAAAGAAATGTAAATTCAGTACGTAAAGAATCCTTTGGCTGTTGTCTCTGGGTCAGACACGCGCTGCACACGTCCGTTGCCGTCGACCGTTGAAACAGAAGTTTCAAAGCCGCGCGGCGTAGTTGCTTAGTGGTAGCCCCCCCAAAAAAAACGTATTCTCATATTTCCACCTGATGCGGTAATGGTCACACTGAATTTAACCAACCCCCGCACTAACGATTATAAGCATTGTAAAATAGCTTTATTTATGGTCGATAAAGGCGAATTAATTAAAAACTAGTTTAAACCGTAAATAATGAACGAAAAATAATTTAAATTTCAGGATATCTACCATAATAAGTTAAAAACAAAAATTTATTTACATTGTATACTGTACATGGTATTCTACAGTGTAAAATGAAACCATTGTGAACTGTTTCTGACTTCCTTATAGTCTGTTAATTGCTTGCAAAATGTCTTTATCGTTAAACAAAATAAGTTTCTTATAAAAAAATAAATATCTATATAGTTTTATTACTTAAACTTTAATACTATAATTAAATGGTAATAAAGTATGAATTTAATCTAAGGGACCTCAATTTTGTGACATCTGGTCACACTACTCTTTCGTCCACAAACAAACGCGCAATTTTATCTGATTGTTGATAAGCAATAAAATTTAACTGCATTGCGATGACGGAAGTGCCGCCCAAAAAGCGCCACGCCTGCGTCATCGTACTAGGCGATATCGGGCGAAGTCCCCGTATGCAGTATCATGCACAGAGCCTGCTGGAAGACAACTACCACGTGGACGTCATCGGGTATTTGGAAACACGTCCATTGGAGACTCTTACGCAGCATCCTTGCTGCCGGATCCAAGAACTCACTCCGGTGCCGGTGACCAACCTCACTCCAAAATTACGGCTGCTGTTTAAGGCCTTCTGGCAAACCCTCAGCCTCCTGATAGCTCTTATCTCTATAAGGCGGCCCAGTTTCCTTCTTGTCCAGAATCCGCCGGGCATTCCTACTCTTATCGTTTGTTACCTTTACTGCACTCTAACACGAACGAAGTTTGTTATTGATTGGCACAACTACACCTACACTGTGTTGGCATTGGGAATGTCAGGGGGAGAGAACAGTCTCCTCATTCGAGTAGTACGGCGGCTGGAACGTTACTTTGGCTCCAAGGCGCATACCCACTTCTGTGTCACGCGGGCGATGAAGGATGATTTGCAGAAGAACTGGAAGATCGGGTGATTATTATTGGTTTTTATTCCCAAAAAATGTCTAAAAACTAATTTTTTAAATGCGATTTAGCCCTGTAACAGTGCTCTACGATCGCGCCCCAACGCAGTTTCATCCCATAGATCTGGCCCAGAAGCACGAGCTCTTCCTAAAGCTGGCCAACGATTACCCGCAATTTCAATCGAAGGATATCAGTCAGTCCGAAGTGTTGGAGGCCACTGCCATCACCCAAAAGCTTACAAACGGCACTGTGCAGTACAAGGCACAGCGCCAGGCTATCCTGGTCTCGAGCACCAGCTGGACACCAGATGAGGATTTTGGTATCCTGCTGAAGGCCTTGCAGGCGTACGAGGAAACTGCCTTGGCGGAACCTCTTATCTACCCGCAGCTCCTGTGTATAATCACGGGGAAGGGGCCGCAAAAGGAACACTACGCCGACGAGATCACAAAGTTGAAGTGGCAGATGGTGTCGGTGATCACGCCCTGGCTGGAGATTGAAGATTATCCCAGTGTTCTGGCAAGCGCCGATCTTGGCGTCTGCTTACATTGGAGCACTAGCGGCCTTGATCTCCCAATGAAAGTAGTGGACATGTTTGGAAGTGGTTTGCCAGTCTGTGCATATGATTTTAAGTGGTGAGTACTAATAGTAATAATATAAATTGGTTGCTAAAATTGCTGTCTCTAACTGCAGTTTAAACGAGCTGGTGAAGCACGGAGAGAACGGCTTCGTATTTGGGGATCACATTCAGCTGGCGGAGCAACTGCGTATCTGGTTCGAGCACTTCCCAAAAAATCCAAGCATTTTAGAGACCCGCGCCGGCTTCCAAAGAAGTCTTCAGCAGTTCCAGGAACTTCGCTGGCGGGAAAGCTGGAGCCACACTGTAGCGCCCATACTAGAGGCATTCCTCTAAGGCACTTCATGTTGTTTATTTAAAAAAACTTATGACAATTACACGCTAAGACAGACTTATTTCAATTGCTTATCGCGTTCTTTTTGTGCTCATTGTGGTTTAAAACTGGCAATGCAGTCGCTTTGCGCTTATAATTCGTTTTCTTTTCTTCGCTTATAGATCCATATGCTTTTTACTCAATCTATATGTACATCTGGTTGGCGGCATATGGGACAGCCTGTAGCCCCACTATTCCGAAACTGAGCCAGACACACGTAGTGTTGAGCGTGCTGACAGGCAAGATGCCTCATATCATCCTTGGTGAGTGGATCCAAGCAGATCGGGCAGTTGTCACCGGGTAGACTCGGACTTACTACCTTGCTACACAACGGGCAGTTCCTTCGCAAGTAGCGATACTCCTCGAAACAATTTGGATGCATTGCATGACCGCACAGCATCATACGTAAGTCACCATCCATCATCTCATCCAGGCACACTGGACACTTGTCGCCCGGCCGGCTGACGGATATAAAATGGTTCCAAGATAAAACACATAGATATACTCATAATAATTAAACAAAAAACTCACCTGCTGCGCATCTGCTGCTGGCCGAAGTGGCTTCGCAAGTTTATATCGGGACCATTGCTCTCTTCTTCCTCCTCCTCACGACGGCTCCTTCGCGGGTTGCGGTGCGGTGCTGTTTGTTGGTAATTGGGCCGGTTGAAGTATATAGCCGCTGCCGCCGCCATCAGCACAACGCCTAACCCAAAAACTATGTTCATATATACCATTTCTGGACTTCTGGTCACGGGTCAAGGCAATTCAAAGGATTAAATAACCAACGACTGATAAGGAACAGAACTTAGGAGCATACGTAAAATCCCCGAAATAAAAATAGGCGATCGCTTTTGATGTGACCAAATAAACAGTTGACAAAAATGACAAAAAATACTGTACATTTACTTAACAAATTTATATGTTTGTATCAATTGGATATTATCCACTGCCAACGAGAATATGATTAAATAATATTTAAAATTAAGAGTCTGAATAAATGCACAATATTTGAAAATACTGATTTTTACAAATTTTGTCGGCAAAGGGTTCTATGGGTTTGTTGGCTTAATAAAGTCTTGTGGAACGGCCACACTTATTTTCAGAAGCAAGGAACATAGTTTTTTTTAAGTTTGTCCGAAACTTTAAGAAATTGAAATTGAAGTGAAAGAACGCTGGCGCTTAAACTTGGCGAGGAACATCGGTCTATTGCATCGCGTAGCGTGCAATATTGATTTCCGCGAGGACGAGGATTTCAACGCCGCTCTGTGTAAGAGACCCCCACACCAACGCATACACGCACACCTACGGAAAACAATTTACCGAAGGTAATTATTTTGAATCGGACGGCGATAGCGACCAATTGCAATGGCAGAACGTGAGCGCAGCATTCATGAGATGCTGAAAGACGCGCCCTCACTAAATGACAGTTGCGGGCCTGTCCACACGGGAACCGAAGGTGGGAGCATGGTCATCGGAAGCGCCAGTAGCCACAGTATTGCGGGAGGAGCCGGCATAATGGGCGTTGGAGGCGGTCACTTCATCCCACCCAACAGTTTACCTTTAAGGAACCATTCTGGTAAGGTGTTAACTATCCATGACTATCTTTAATCAAGCTGACTCATCCAATCGATTGATAGCACCCACCACACCGATGTCGCCCATAAGTCCATCACCATCTGGAAATGGTATTCTGAGCCCTACGGACAGTGGTAGCCTCATACGCACAAGCGCCTCCAAGATTGACAGTATTAAGAACTGGAGCATATCCACGTACAAGTGCACCCGACAAATAATGCTTGAGAAGCTGGGAAAGTCACAGCGCACCGTTGACTCGGAGCTGGAGGCGCAAATCGAACAGCTACGCGAGACGCAGCGCAAATATCTGTCCATTCTGCGACTAACCCGAGCATTCAGCTCCCACTTTCAACACGTAGTCGTCACCCAGCACGCGCTGGCAGATTCTTTTGCGGATCTGGCACAAAAGAATCCAGAACTGCAAAAGGAGTTCACCTGCAACTCGGAGACGCAGCGAAACCTGACCAAGAACGGCGAACTGCTCCTCAATGCGCTTAATTTCTTCATATCGTCGGTGAATACACTGTGCAATAAAACAATCGACGACACCCTGCTGACGATACGACAGTACGAAACAGCAAGGTAAATCGAAACTCCAGATCACAAATGAAATAAGAATATTTATTAACTCATTTTATTTTAGAATCGAATTCGATGCCTACCGTATGGACTTGGAGAACGCCAAGCCCGAGCTGACGCCCTCGGCTGCCGCTTTGGAAGAGACTCAACGAAGTTATGCCCAGCATAAAGAGCAGTATGAGAAACTGCGCTCAGACGTGGCCGTTAAAATGCAATTTTTAGATGAGAATCGCGTAAGTACTACCTTCATAAAGTATCAATCGACCTGCCAAAATAAACCATCTATTTATCCATTTAGATCAAAGTGATGCACAAGCAACTGATTCTGCTACACAATGCTATTGCTGCCTATTTCTCTGGAAATGCCATGGCACTGGAAAGCACCTTGAAGCAGTTCAATATCAAGGTGATAATCCACGCTCTATTCAGATTAGGAAATATATAACGAATTGTTATTTTTTTTTACTTTAGCTTAAATCGCCGAACACCGGTAGCGGATCCTGGCTGGAACAGTAGTGTCTGCCCTTAGCACTCGAGTTTCAGACGGCATTTATGCGCATTCAACAGGAAGAACTCACTTCCCCATACCACTTGCTGAACGAGCACGCTCTCTAAAATAATTCGAATCAGAGAAAATCCAATTGTATATCCAATCCATTGGACGAATCATAACCACATTTACGTGCTAAGTTTAAGTCTTATTCCTAACTCGTAAGCAGAAAGTGGTAACTGTCTATTATTTATGTCTGTTTTGAAATAATTTATCACCCTATATGTCATGTAATGTATTACTCACATTTCCAGCCACAGTTCCTTTTATTTATGTTTCTAAATTGTAATATGTGTTAGGGAATCTATTGCGCTCAGCTTTTAACACAACAACCAAAAAATGCTTAGTGCAATTTATGTATTAACGAGGATTTCAATTCTAGATATTGTAAAATATAAATTATTTGTAATTCACCCAAACGAAATCCATAATTGAATCGTTTCGCCGAGCTTGAATAATTTCATTGTTTACTAGTCAACGTATTATTTACACTAAAACGAAGTCTATATATAAAATTATATAAATAAAACTATTTAATTACACCAAATATTTTGTTTAGTTTTTAGTTCTTTTCCAGCTTTAACTCCCCGAGCTTCTCGTTCAGAGCCGTTTCTTCGTCTTCCTCAGCTTTAAACATTTCCTAGAAAGAGTAACTCCCTTTGTTAGAGGAAATTTGATGATTCATGTATGTATGTATTTCTTTTACCGGATCGTAAATAACCTTAATGATCAGCGAACAGCTTGGGCATGTGGCCACCTCCTCGCCCTCAATGAGCTCTTCCTAAAAAAAAATACTCAATTAAAGGATGTTCCAAAAATGTTGCGTATACGCGGTGTTGTTACCTTGGAGATCTGAAATCGATCGCCACAAGGGCAAGGATAGTAGTACATTTCCTCCTCTTCGTCGTACTCAAAGTCTTCGATTTCCACCTCGTCGTGATATATGCTCATTGTTGCCTCAAGGGTTTAACTTCATTATAATCCGTATTTACTGCAGCGAATAAAACAACCACGCTAGGCACGTTGAATTGTGGTGCTGCCAGCACGTTTTAAAGAACAGCTGATCGCGCATCAGATTAAAAATAACGATTTTGACTATTAATATTGTAATAAATTTCATGTTAACAGAATATTTCACTTCTTCCTATGATTTAAAATAAATATTATTTTATATGGCAAAGGTTTGGAATACAGTAAAAGACAAAGATAACAAATAATGTACAATATACTATATATTAAAAGGGGTTGTTTCCCAATATTTTTACGTATTGATAATTCAAAATGTTAAAAGTGTTATATATAAATAATATTCCAATATTATATTAAAATATTTTCGACCCCCATACATTAAATCCTTCGCCACCACTGCGTAGAATGGTACTGTAGAACTGCCAACTTTCTTTTTGGAGAACAGCTGATAGCGCCGACTGGGGTAAACAAATCAGTTAATTTCATTTTGTTGTGCCGGGTAAATCTTAACTTGTTCACTAAATTCAAAGAAATAAGGAAAATGGGGAGTAAAAAGTTTACGGACATAAATCTGTACGAACTTTTGGGCATTGATATTGACGCAGAACAAAATGAAATTCGCAAGGCATACCGAAAACGTGCCCTTGACTGTCATCCAGACAAGAATCCGGATAATCCCAAAGCCGCCGAGCGCTTCCATGAACTATCCAAGGCACTTGAGATCCTAACGGATGAATCGGCTAAGTCCGCCTATGACAAAATATTAAAGGCAAAAAAGGCAGCGGAGTTAAGAAGTCGCCAACTGGACAGCAAGCGCCAGAAACTGAAGGAGGAGTTGGAGGAACGGGAGCGAGCAGCTCTTCATAAACTGGAAAAGAGTCAGCCGTATAGCACTGTTTCCAAGAGCGACGAAGAACTTCTGCAGGAACAGATCGATCGTTTAAGAAAGGAGGGATCCCGCCTGCTGGAGGAGGAGCAAAGGACTATGCGGGAGCAGCTAAAACGCAGCCATGACGAGCAGCTTAAGCTCCGACAGCAACCTGCTAAGTTTGATTCAGCTCAGCATCGCATTAAGATCAAGTGGAAGGCCGAACCTGACCAGGATTACACGGAGGAACAGCTATTGAAGTATCTTAAGAAATACGGTGACGTAGTCGCCTTGGTCATTAACAAAAAGCGAAGAGGACGGGCCATGGTGGAACTCGGCAGCCGCGAAGCCTGCGACATGGTACTTGCCTACGAAAAAGGCGATGCTTGCAAGCCATTGTTCTTTGAATGGGTAACGCCTCCTGCTTCTCAGGAAACACCTAAAGGATCCGTCACCGGAAGTAATATATCCTCCAGAGACTATGAAGATCTGGTGATGCGCAAGCTTCGACAGGCGGAAGAGCGCAAGCGACTCATTGAGCAGATGATGAAGGACGAAGAGAGCGCCGAGTAAATGTAATAACGTAGGCAATTATGTATATATTTATACTAAACATTGGAGTATAAAATTATTTATATATATGGAACAAACCTATCTACTTAAGTCTAATTATAGAAATTTGTAAAAGTTTAAATAAAAATTAAAGACATTTGATATACAAACCAGATAAACGTCTTGATAATATGAAGCACATTGCCAAAGAAATATCTCTGGGTGGGATGATGTATGATACCTATATGTTTTTGATGCAGAATGATGGAGAATCGATCCACAAATCGTTTAAGACATTCCTCTCCAGAATCGGATCATTATTCGCAAAGATATAGCCTTCGCGGGGGGTCATATTGTGCCTCCCATGCATTTCCCGAATTTTGAAGGGGATCCCCTGGAAAATATGACGAAAAATCTAAAAAATATTTTGTTCCTGGATTTTGACGAAAATTGATAGAGAATCTATCCACAAATCGTTTAAGACATTCCTCTCCAGAATCGAATCATTATTCGCAAAGATATAGCCTTCGCGGGGGGTTATATTGTGCCTCCCATGCATTTCCCGAATTTTAAAGGGGATCCCCTGGAAAATATGACGAAAAATCTAAAAAATATTTTGTTCCTGGATTTTGACGAAAATTGATAGAGAATCTATCCACAAATCGTTTAAGATATTCCGCTCCAGAATCGGATCATTATTCGCAAAGATATAGCCTCCGCGGGGGGTTATATTGTGCCTCCCATGCATTTCCCGAATTTTGAAGGGGATCCCCTGGAAAATATGACGAAAAATCTAAAAAATATTTTCCTCCTGGATTTTGACTAAAATTGATAGAGAATCGATCCACAAATCGTTTAAGATATTCCGCTCCAGAATCGGATCATTATTCGCAAAGATATAGCCTTCGCGGGGGGTCATATTGTGCCTCCCATGCATTTCCCGAATTTTGAAGGGGATCCCCTGGAAAATATGACGAAAAATCTAAAAAATATTTTCCTCCTGGATTTTGACTAAAATTGATAGAGAATCTATCCACAAATCGTTTAAGACATTCCTCTCCAGAATCGAATCATTATTCGCAAAGATATAGCCTTCGCGGGGGGTCATATTGTGCCTCCCATGCATTTCCCGAATTTTGAAGGGGATCCCCTGGAAAATATGACGAAAAATCTAAAAAATATTTTGTTCCTGGATTTTGACGAAAATTGATAGAGAATCGACCCACAAATCGTTTAAGACATTCCTCTCCAGAATCGGTTCATTATTCGCAAAGATATAGCCTTCGCGGGGGGTCATATTGTGCCTCCCATGCATTTCCCGAATTTTGAAGGGGATCCCCTGGAAAATATGACGAAAAATCTAAAAAATATTTTGTTCCTGGATTTTGACGAAAATTGATAGAGAATCTATCCACAAATCGTTTAAGATATTCCGCTCCAGAATCGGATCATTATTCGCAAAGATATAGCCTCCGCGGGGGGTTATATTGTGCCTCCCATGCATTTCCCGAATTTTAAAGAGGATCTCCTGGAAAATATGCCGTAAAATCTAAAAAATATTTTCTTCCTGGATTTTGACGAAAATTGATAGAGAATCGATCCACAAATCGTTTAAGATATTCCGCTCCAGAATCGGATCATTATTCGCAAAGATATAGCCTACGCGGGGGTCATATTGTGCCTCCCATGCATTTCCCGAATTTTGAAGGGGATCTCCTGGAAAATATGCCGTAAAATCTAAAAAATATTTTCTTCCTGGATTTTGACGAAAATTGATAGAGAATCGATCCACAAATCGTTTAAGATATTCCGCTCCAGAATCGGATCATTATTCGCAAAGATATAGCCTACGCGGGGGGTCATATTGTGCCTCCCATGCATTTCCCGAATTTTGAAGGGGATCCCCTGGAAAATATGACGAAAAATCTAAAAAATATTTTGTTCCTGGATTTTGACGAAAATTGATAGAGAATCTATCCACAAATCGTTTAAGATATTCCGCTCCAGAATCGGATCATTATTCGCAAAGATATAGCCTCCGCGGGGGGTTATATTGTGCCTCCCATGCATTTCCCGAATTTTGAAGGGGATCCCCTGGAAAATATGACGAAAAATCTAAAAAATATTTTCCTCCTGGATTTTGACTAAAATTGATAGAGAATCGATCCACAAATCGTTTAAGATATTCCGCTCCAGAATCGGATCATTATTCGCAAAGATATAGCCTTCGCGGGGGGTCATATTGTGCCTCCCATGCATTTCCCGAATTTTAAAGGGGATCTCCTGGAAAATATGCCGAAAAATCTAAAAAATATTTTGTTCCTGGATTTTGACGAAAATTGATAGAGAATCGACTCACAAATCGTTTAAGACATTCCTCTCCAGAATCGGTTCATTATTCGCAAAGATATAGCCTTCGCGGGGGTTATATTGTGCCTTCCATGCATTTCCCGAATTTTCAAGGGGATCCCCTGGAAAATATGACGAAAAATCTAAAAAATATTTTCCTCCTGGATTTTGACTAAAATTGATAGAGAATCGATCCACAAATCGTTTAAGATATTCCGCTCCAGAATCGGATCATTATTCGCAAAGATATAGCCTTCGCGGGGGGTTATATTGTGCCTTCCATGCATTTCCCGAATTTTCAAGGGGATCCCCTGGAAAATATGACGAAAAATCTAAAAAATATTTTGTTCCTGGATTTTGACGAAAATTGATAGAGAATCGACTCACAAATCGTTTAAAACATTCCTCTCCAGAATCGGTTCATTATTCGCAAAGATATAGCCTTCGCGGGGGGTTATATTGTGCCTTCCATGCATTTCCCGAATTTTCAAGGGGATCCCCTGGAAAATATGACGAAAAATCTAAAAAATATTTTGTTCCTGGATTTTGACGAAAATTGATAGAGAATCTATCCACAAATCGTTTAAGATATTCCGCTCCAGAATCGGATCATTATTCGCAAAGATATAGCCTCCGCGGGGGGTTATATTGTGCCTCCCATGCATTTCCCGAATTTTCAAGGGGATCCCCTGGAAAATATGACGAAAAATCTAAAAAATATTTTGTTCCTGGATTTTGACGAAAATTGATAGAGAATCGACTCACAAATCGTTTAAGACATTCCTCTCCATAATCGGTTCATTATTCGCAAAGATATAGCCTTCGCGGGGGGTTATATTGTGCCTTCCATGCATTTCCCGAATTTTCAAGGGGATCCCCTGGAAAATATGACGAAAAATCTAAAAAATATTTTCCTCCTGGATTTTGACTAAAATTGATAGAGAATCGACCCACAAATCGTTTAAGACATTCCTCTCCAGAATCGGTTCATTATTCGCAAAGATATAGCCTTCGCGGGGGGTTATATTGTGCCTTCCATGCATTTCCCGAATTTTCAAGGGGATCCCCTGGAAAATATGACGAAAAATCTAAAAAATATTTTGTTCCTGGATTTTGACGAAAATTGATAGAGAATCGACTCACAAATCGTTTAAGACATTCCTCTCCAGAATCGGTTCATTATTCGCAAAGATATAGCCTTCGCGGGGGGTTATATTGTGCCTTCCATGCATTTCCCGAATTTTCAAGGGGATCCCCTGGAAAATATGACGAAAAATCTAAAAAATATTTTGTTCCTGGATTTTGACGAAAATTGATAGAGAATCTATCCACAAATCGTTTAAGATATTCCGCTCCAGAATCGGATCATTATTCGCAAAGATATAGCCTCCGCGGGGGGTTATATTGTGCCTCCCATGCATTTCCCGAATTTTAAAGGGGATCCCCTGGAAAATATGACGAAAAATCTAAAAAATATTTTGTTCCTGGATTTTGACGAAAATTGATAGAGAATCTATCCACAAATCGTTTAAGATATTCCGCTCCAGAATCGGATCATTATTCGCAAAGATATAGCCTCCGCGGGGGGTTATATTGTGCCTCCCATGCATTTCCCGAATTTTAAAGGGGATCTCCTGGAAAATATGACGAAAAATCTAAAAAATATTTTCTTCCTGGATTTTGACGAAAATTGATAGAGAATCGATCCACAAATCGTTTAATATATTCCGCTCCAGAATCGGATCATTATTCGCAAAGATATAGCCTCCGCGGGGGGTTATATTGTGCCTCCCATGCATTTCCCGAATTTTAAAGGGGATCTCCTGGAAAATATGACGAAAAATCTAAAAAATATTTTCCTCCTAAATTTTGACGAAAATTGATAGAGAATCGATCCACAAATCGTTTAAGATATTCCGCTCCAGAATCGGATCATTATTCGCAAAGATATAGCCTCCGCGGGGGGTTATATTGTGCCTTCCATGCATTTCCCGAATTTTAAAGGGGATCTCCTGGAAAATATGACGAAAAATCTAAAAAATATTTTCCTCCTAAATTTTGACGAAAATTGATAGAGAATCGATCCACAAATCGTAAAAGACATTCCGCAGAATCGGATCATTATTCCCAAAGATATAGCATTCGCGGGCCTGCCATTTCCGAATTTTCACAAAAAATGTTTTGAAAAATTTTATATATTTTTATATTAAAATATTTAGACAAATATTTTGTGTCTGAATTTTGATGAAAATGTATAAATATATACTATTTTTAATATTAAGAAAAGTCGGGAAATTTAGGAACAGAGCAAACGCAGTAAGTTGGCATGCCCGCCAGTTCAGCCTGCCAGCTGCCAAAAAAAATTGTTTATTGAAGGAAATGCGAAAATGCCACGAGAGAAAAATAAAGTGAAGGTTTAGGAATAAACTCCGCGATATCTTAACTTATACCGATATGGAGAAACGACAAAGGGATCTGGAGGCGCTAGTTTCCTCCCAAAAGGAGCAACTGAGCCGCTATGAAAAACGACTAAAAGGTAAACAATCAAATTATTCCGTTTGCAGAAAGTTAATTAACCCACTTCCAGACGTTGTAACTGCCTACAAGGGCTTATTAAAGGAAAAGGAGGCCCTGGAGACTAGTTTGGCCGCTCACGCCGAGGCTACAGCCGCCGGAGATCCTGGATCTCCGGCCAAACAAGATGTATCCCAGAATAGCTCAGATGCCAACGATGGTGCAGATGGTGCCGCTGCTCCACCCGTCGAGGGACAGCTTCAGACCCAAATAATTACGCTGATGAACTCTCTGGCTACACTCTCTGCAGAAAAGTCCCGCATGGAGGCCTCCTTCCAGGCCGACAAAAAGCAATTGCGAACCCAAATATCTCAGAAAGAGCAGGCGATTCAGGACTTGCACACACGGGCCAAAGAACAAGCAGCTCGGGCAAAGAACGATGTGGATGAGGTGAAGGCCAAGTGGATCATTGAACGACAAGAGCGTGAGAAGGAGACAAGCAATCAGATGCTAATGATCCGCGAACTGCAAAAGCTCTATGCTGACGAGCGCCATCTGAAAGACAACATCGAAATGCAGCTGAACAACTTCAAAACACAGTTCGCCAGCAACGAGGCTGAGAACAGTCGCCTTAAAGATCTGCAATCGCAATTAAAAGAGGCTCGGTCCCAACTTAAGCAATTCCAGGCAAAGGCGGAACAACCCGCGTCTAATGCCGCCAGTGTGGAAAGTGGTGCTATCCTCCAGCAAGTGCGCCAAGAGATGCAACAGCTTAAGGAACAGCATGCTGTGGCCATACGCCAGGAGCAACGTCGCGTCCTGCGCGCGGAGGAGCAGAGCCGCAAACAAGCTGCACTCCACGAGGATCGTGTAGCCAGCTTGGAGGCTCGTCTGGCAGAGCTCAGCACCACTGTCGGCAGCTACGATCGCCTGCGGCAACAGGATCAGGACAGCATCCATGCTTTGAAAGAACAGTTGCAGAATCTACAGGAGCGCCCCTCAACGGGCGTGAGATCCGTGAGCGATGACATGGATGTAGCAACGCTGGTGGATGAGATGGTGCGCCTGAAAAAGCTCCTAACAAGTGCCAATAACCGTTCCGCAAATCCTCTGGATCTCGGTGAGATTCTCTCATTTGGTGGCCGTACCTCCAGCACAGCTGATCATACACATTGCGAACAACAACTGCAGGGCGTCCAGAAACTACTCGAAGCTGCCAAACAGCAACGACAACTTCTCGAGCAGAAGGTCCAACTGCAGCAGTCTCACATCCAGACACTTCAGGAAAAGGTGCAAGTGCTTAACCGTGACATCGAGGATGCTGAAGTGGAACTGAAGCAGCAGGGCGAGAAACTACGACTCGCCTTGAAGAGTGAAAGAACCAAATGGCAGGAGGCCAAGGCGGAGCTTGAAAACGAAACTCGCTGCAAGCTCAACGAACTGGAGCAGTTGCTGCAAAAGCAGCGCCAGCGATCGCTGCAGCTTCTTGACGAAAAGGAGCAGGAGATCAAAACGCTACAGACCTCATTCGAGGTCTTTCACTCAGCCACCAATGTGGGCACTTCCCTGGCTATGCCTGGCCCGGAAGCTGCTGGTGCGGAGTCCTTCGCCTACTCCTCGGATGCGGATAGCGTGGAAGTGGAGGGAGAGCAACGGAATCAGCGCGAGAGAAGTCTGAAAGTGCGCTCGAAGAAAATGTCCCTGGGGGATAACTGCCACATGTTGCACTATGCCAACGAACTGGCCCGGAAGGACATCGAGATAACCGCTCTGCGAAAAGCCAAGTATGCTGCCGAGTCCACTCTGCGAAAAGCCATCCAGGACAAAGTAACTTCCCAACAGGAGATGCACGAGAAGATCGAGTGCTTGGAAGAGCAGGTCGACAGGTAGGTCGAATGGGACTCAAAAAAATAACATAAATTTTAAAGCCATAATTTTAATAACATAAATTTTTATTTGATTTTAGACTGGAGCGCTGCAAGACCCGCGAAGGAGCCAACCTAGAGTATCTGAAAAATGTTATTATCAGTTATATTGTTACGCGGGATGCGGACGGCAAACGACACATGCTGAACGCCATCTCGGCGGTACTTCAACTGACCGCAGCCGAGATGCAGGCGATCAATACTGCATTCCAGAAGAAATAGCATTCGTTTTTTGTTTAACATTTATGTGCAACATATTCAAATTATATTAATAAAATCAAAACATGATCCTTTACTAGCTAAACCCGACCACAGGAAATTTTTCCAGGTGGGGAGCCACCACGCCGGGGAACATGGCCAGGAACTTAAAACGCGTCCCCATTTGCGCGGCATCAGTTAACATCTGGTAGCCAGAACGGATAATTTGCTGGTTTTCAGGCAACGCGTGAGCCAGAAGCTGCTCCAGTCGAGCCTCGCCCTGCATGCGCTGCAGAAAGAGTCCCTGCTCCACTGGTCCACAGCAGTGTATGTTGCCGCCCTTCTCGGCCGCGTGCCGAATCAACTTGAAATCCACATCTGCTGTGAGATCGGCACTGCCCGGTTCCACTAATGGATCATGGAGTGCATGGTTCTTAAAGGCCCTAAAAGTATCGGTTTTCTCCCCGGAGTGCCCGTAATCCATGATAAGAGCTATGCCACCATCCCTTTCGACGCGCTCTGCCAGGAGTCCAACGTGTCTCTCTGTCTCTAAGGAGTACTCCAAGCAAGAACGCTTTTCTCCGGGCATGGGCTGAAAGACTCGGGACACCGGGGTTTGCGATCGTGAAAGAACATAGCGAAAGCCGGGCTGATCATCCTCCTTAGACGCCACGTCTATTAACACCTCCTGCCACTGGCCATCGAGCCATTGCAACTTGTGCACCGGCAGGGCATCGAAGAACTCGTGGGCTAGTATAAGCGAGAACCCCTGAGGCACATCCTCCAGTCGACGGTGCCAGAAGGCTTTCGTTCCAGAAGCCGTGGTGCCTTTTTGGTAATAAGGCAACTGGGAATCTTCGGGAAGTGGCTCGTGTGCGTAGCAAAACCTTTGGGCCTGGATCTTGCTCAAAAAGGGACTAACTTCCACCATGTGTATGGATAACTCTGCGCCCAGTTTAAATTTCGTGAGCACTTTCAGCACATCCCTGGCAAGAGTGCCACGTCCAGGTCCGAGTTCCACGAGTTGAAAGGGCGATGGACTGCCCATTTTCCGCCACTCGCTCACCAGCCATACCCCCACGAGCTGCAAGAAGAACAGATTATAAAAAGCATTCCTGTTTGTACGTCGAGTTTACAAACTTCTCCAAATATCTGAGATATTTCCGGCGAGGTTATGAAGTCTCCTTCGCGGCCAAAGACGTCCCGGGCCATATAGTAGCCAGCCTGAGGATTCGTCAGCACCTCTCGCATGTACTCGGCCACCGAAATAGGACCCGTAGCTAGAATCTTGGCCCTCAGCTGTTTCGCTAAGCTGGCTTTGTCATTCTCTGTGGAGGATTCTGATCGTAGCTCCTTGTTGGACTGCTCCTTAACCTTTTCCGCCTTGGGAGCACTGGTGGCAGCAAGATTAGGACGCCGAACGGATTTGTAACTGTAGCAACGCCTGCTGGCGACCCTCAGCGCTTGGCGTAACATATCCAACCGGCAACAAATTTCCCACAAAACCATATGGGCAGGTTATAGGCAAGGGAGTCGACCCCCTGATACCCTTTATTTGATGCGATATTAGAGTGGATCAGAGTCGAATTTGAGCCAACAAACTAATTTAATATAATATATATATTTATTACTTTTTATTTTAATAGCTTTGAAGAGTTTAAGTACCCATTTTCAAAAATAAAAATCGGCAGCAATTTCCTAAAAGAGCTGCCAACTCGTTTTCAACCAAAAGGAATGAAATATTAAACCGTTATTTCAATTTCTGGAATTTATTCCACATTCATTTATATAAAAAAAATTAAATTTGAAATCATTTTAAAAATGCTCCTAGTACACCTTGACGCCATCGACGACCTTCTCGTTGTCGTAGATCTCCTTGGCGTAACACAGGTTGGGGTAGTCGAAGGCGGCTCCGTAGCGGTTCTTGCAGCCGGAGGTGGCCTTGTCGCCGGGAGTGTAGACAGGCTGTCCCACAATGTTTGAGGTGGCGAAGTTGCATGTGAGGACGAAGTGGTTGTAGAAGTCCTTGGTGAAGCGGATGGCAGCACAGCCGATGTGGGTGTTCTTCTCGGCCACGGAAATGGTGAACTTGGCCACGTTCTTGTTGGGCAGTTCCTCGGGGAAGCTGGCCAGAATGTCGGGGGAGGCGTTGGAGCGCTCGTTGAACCAGTTCTCGATCTGCTCCTTAATGATCTCGGCATCGGTGTACTCGGACTCTGCTCCACTGTAGTGGAAGATGGCATTGTTCTGGCCGGCGTAGGCGAATCTCTCAGTGCTGCGGCACTTGTCTGGGAGGGATTCGCAGGTCTTTACGTTCAACATAGCCAGGTGGGAGAGCTCCTCGCACCAGGACATCTTTGCCATCCGAATAGCCTTTGGAAGGCCTTCAATGCCACCTCCAGCTACCTTGTTGCGGAGGTCATTGAAGAGGCTAAGGATCAGTTTGTGGTGTGCATCTATTTTCACTTCACGGGCATCCTTGGGGCAGTTTTCGCTAAAGTTCTGGGGAAGAACAGGGTAAGCTGGAGGGAGTATGGGTTAGCAATTCTTACTCCTTTGTTGTTGCAGCCAATGTGCTTGTCCAGGCAAGTAGGCAAGGCACAGTAGTCCACTGCCAGGGAGGACCCACAGAGAACTACTACCACGACCAGGATCGAGAAGCCAGTTGCTTTGGTGGAAGCCATTGCTTTGTATGATCTTCAGTTGAGACTGACTAACTCGGATCGGATCTTTCGCTTTTATAGCAAATCGGGGTACAGAATGGCGCACAGTCGGAGAATGGTTTACATTTCCAGTATTTCCCACAAAAGTACATGGTACATAGATTCTCCGAAAGCAGCTGCCCACTCCCACAGGTGGCGAGTTGTAACTTGAGGAGCCTATCCACAGAGTCCCTATAAATAGAGACGCCTCCGACTGCTAGAAGTCAGTTGGAAGCCAGCATCATTATGAAGACAGTCATTGTTCTAGTTGCCTTCATTGGAGCCACCATTGCAGTGGACTACTGTGCCCTGCCCACTTGCCTGGACAAGCACATTGGCTGCAACAACAAAGGAGTAACTATTCCTGATCCATAATCCTGCCACCTAGGTAGCTAACCCCATCTCCCCCCAGAACTTCAGTGAAAACTGCCCCAAAGATTCCCGTGAAGTGAAAATAGATGCACACCACAAACTGATCCTTAGCCTCTTCAATGACCTCCGCAACAAGGTAGCTGGAGGTGGCATTGAAGGCCTTCCAAAAGCTATTCGGATGGCGAAGATGTCCTGGTGCGAGGAGCTCTCCCACCTGGCTATGTTGAACGTAAAAACCTGCGAATCCCTCCCAGACAAGTGCCGCAGCACTGAGAGATTCGCCTACGCCGGCCAGAACAATGCCATCTTCCACTACAGTGGAGCAGAGTCCGAGTACACCGATGCCGAGATCATCAAGGAGCAGATCGAGAACTGGTTCAACGAGCGCTCCAACGCCTCTCCCGACATTCTGGCCAGCTTCCCCGAGGAACTGCCCAACAAGAACGTGGCCAAGTTCACCATTTCCGTGGCCGAGAAGAACACCCACATCGGCTGTGCAGCAATCCGCTTCACCAAGGACTTCTACAACCACTTCATCCTCACCTGCAACTTCGCCACCTCAAACATTGTGGGACAGCCTGTCTACACTCCCGGCGACAAGGCCACCTCCGGCTGCAAGAACCGCTACGGAGCTGCCTTCGACTACCCCAACCTGTGCTACGCCAAGGAGATCTACGACAACGAGAAGGTCGTCGATGGCGTCAAGGTGTACTAGGGACTTTGTGATTTATGACCATAATTATAAATAATCACGTCGTGTAATAAAGAGCTTGGGCAGATATAAAGTGCTAACCTTAAATAGATTTTTTGATTGAATTCCGGAGGATATTTTATAAGAAATAGTAGTCAGGTAAACTTCAGATCTTGTAAACTTCCTCACATTTCTGTTAAAAACAAAGATTATAGTTACCAACTACTAGTTGCATATCTTCACAGGATAAATAGTTAATAGCTCCCTTGATGGGACAACTTAGAAGTAAAATAGTTAAATTATTTATTGCCAAGTAACTCCTACTAAACTATCTAATCTATGCCTTATTCCTATGACTAAAAATGCAGTCAGTTTCAAGCACACAGAGTGCCAAGTGCCACCTGCCCAAGAATGAAGTGAGATCTTTGCGGATGTAGCTTTTGCCAAAAATTTTATTGACCACTCGTACCACATTCCGGGGTAGAAGCAGACACCATTTTAGACAAGTTAAGCGGTGGTGGCGGCGGCGGCAGCAGCGCTGGTGGTGGCAGCAGCCTCCTCCTTGAGACGATCCTTCTTGAGGGGACCCATGAAGGCCAGCTTGTCGGCAGGGGTCTGGAAGCGACCGTGTCCCATCTTGGACGAGGTGTCGATGAACTTGAGCTTGATCTGCTCGAGAGCGGAGCGCTTGGTGTGCTTCAGCAGAGACTTGCGCAGGGTGATGATGCGCTTCTTGGAGCCGATGCAGCAGCCCTTGATCATGACGAAGTCGTTGTTCACCTCACCGTAGTGGGGGAAGCCACCCATGGGGGTGATGCTCTTGTCAGTCAGATCGTACTCAGTGGAGGCGTTGTTCTTGATGACCTGGAAAGAGATTCGAGTTACTTCTGCACTTCCAATTAGAGGAACAAGAGGGAGAGGAATCGGAAATCAATCTACTCTGGCTGAGGTCCGAGTTCAGTCCTATCATTGTGTATCACAGTCAATCAAGATTTTATTTTTTCGATGTCGTATGTTTAGGTTGTTTATCATCAGAATCTCAGAACACAAACAGCCAAAGAGAATAGTTTTCAACGAGTTTCGCCATGAAATAGTTTACCTTGCCGTCCTTGGTGTGGATTCCAGCACCGATGCGGTAGATCTTCTTGTTGATCTCGGTACGGTGGTGGTAGCCCTTCTGACCAGCACGTGCCACGGTGGTGGACACACGAGACGGATGCCAGGCACCAATACAGGCGACCTTGCGCAGACCCTTGTGGGTCTTGCGGGGCAGCTTCTTGGTGTGCCAACGCGAGGTGACACCCTTGAATCCCTTACCCTTGGTCACACCGACACAGTCGATCATCTCGTCCTGGCCAAACACGTTGCTGACCGGGATGGGCTTCTCCAGATGCTGGCGGGCCCAGTTGACCTTGTCCTCGATGGAGCCGCCGTTCAGCTGGATCTCCATGACATGGGCCTTCTTTTGGCGCTGCTTGATCAGACGAATCTACGAAAAGGAGAGCAACGGATAATTAGCTTCCATAACATGAAATTTTTGGTGAATAGGAAAGGCTGTGCGTAATATGGTTTAACCGAGCGATCATAGCCTAAGCGGCTTCGCACCGTTACTGGAATATATCAAGCTCCGCCACCCGAGGGGCAGGTTCTTCTGCGACGTTGCACTCCTTAACCAGACATTGAGAGCCCAGCACGAATGCTTTTTAGGCCAGGCGCACCAAAGGCGCCGAGTCCAAGGACCCAACCACCAATAGCGCAACAAGGCCAAGGACATCGCACTTTAAATAATTTTTTTAATTAAAATTTACCTGAGAGTGGGCGATCACACGGATGACCTTGCAGTAGCGGAGCATCTTGCGGAAATCGTTCTCGATGCTCTTCTTGCCGAGATCATCGGTCCACTTCTTGCTGGCCTTGGTGAAGGCCTTCTTCTTGCTCTTGTACCTGGTAGATTCAATTTGAAGATGATGGACGAGGTCAGAAACGAACGAGAGATGGTTGCCATCCATTGGGGTGGGTGTCTCAACCACTCCAACTTCTTTAGCTGTTTCTGTTAATGCGGAGGGGCGAGATAGAACAGGAAGAGCACCTCATCGCAGTCGAGGCGAGCGGAGATGGCATCTTCCATGTCGTGCTCACTCGACAAGTATTATTCAGTCGGCAACAACCGAAAACTTGTTAGCTCACACAACTTTCAGAGATTTTAAAAGCTCTCTCAGCAAGCTGATCGAAGAACTTTATGGTTTTGATTTTACGTTAAGTTACGAGTTCAAATAAACAATATAAAAAATAAGGTGTAGCAGTTTACTTTAAAACAACAAAAACCAAGCGTTATCTACAAGGCTGATCAGAAGGAAGGCAGCAGATGGTAGAAGGCTTTTCAACAGGAATTTGCTCATTCAGATACCATCGTATCATCATTCATACTCAAGTAGACAACACGTGGCTCGGTTTGGTTCTTGTTAACATGTAGAACTGCTGCACCCTTCCAAACAAAATGGCGGCGGGTGAAAGGAAACTAAGTTCAGTGCCGCACGTGGACCAACAGATACATACCAGTTCTTGTAGAAGCGACGACGGCACTCCTCGGACAGATGCTGGGCCCAGACGTTCACCAGGGCGCGCAGACCGAATGGAGTCTCGATGTAGCCGACAGCGCCGACCACAATCATGGGAGGAGTCTCCAACACGGTGACAGCCTCGACGACCTCCTTCTTGTTCACCTCTGAAATAAAGGAAGTTCCATTAGAAACGCTCCCAGCTGTGCACTTAATGGACAAGACATTGATTTAATCAGTCCGCCCTAGTGAATATAATCAAGGTTATTCATTGTGTTCTAACCATATTTTCTAGTTTACTCATCATGGAAATAAATATATTAAGTGGATGGAAGTGAAAGATACTTACTGGAACCGGGACGGTCTGCCTCGCGCACAATGTGCGTCATGCCGGCCTTGTAGCCGATGAAGCAAGTCAGATGGACTGGCTTCTTGGCGTCATCCTTAGGGAAGGCCTTAACCTTACCACGGTGGCGAGCTGAGCGCTTCTTGGGGTAGAAGGCCATGGAGCCATGACGGGGCGCTGAGAATTTGCGATGAGACTGAAAGAGACAAATTTCTTGGTTAGTCCACATGGACGGACACATTGAGGTTATGTTGAAGCCATGACTTTAAACGCGTCAAATTTACGTGAAAAAACTAATAGAACTCGAGGATATGTAACATAAATCAAAAGACTATAAAGAAAACTCAGAAATAGACTAATTTTCACATTGAGCCATGCACTATCGCCACGTGGTTTTAAATTTAGGATAAAAACAGACACGTTGCTTTACTCTACAAGCCAGTGATGGATAAAATACACTAGCCGCGATTGATTATTTAGTCATGCTATACTTTAAGATAAAAACTGCAACTTGATGACCGACTAATATTGCTTTTAACCGGAGGAGAAAACTTACCATGACGTCTGTTCACTTCAGACGATGAAACAAAAAGAACGGAAGCGGACGCCACTAGAGCTAACTTGGCTGCGGTAGAGAGATGTCAAAACCAGGGCTGCCATTTAAAGCTAGATTAACTGTTTTATACTGTTAACTAGAATTTTAGCCTTTTTTTGTAAATGTTTTAATAAGGGTTATCGGAAATATATAAATATTAAATTAATAAGAAGTAGAGGTTATTAAAGCATACAATGTGAGATTACAGAAGGACATAGTAATTTAGGGGAGATCAATTGTTGATAGCAATAAATAAAACAGATTTATTCGCAATCTAGGCATAATGGGCTATTCATTTTTTTTTTAACCATTTGAATAGTTTTTGTTACTCTTTCTAGCTGTTTTTGTTTTAAAACTATTTCTTTTAGTTCCTTGTTTCTTGGCTAATCGAATATATTATCGATAAAAGAGACTGTGCAATGAGGCGGGTCTTCGATAGGTTTTTTAATGTTTCTCATAGTTTGGCAACTCTTAACACCATTTTTATATCTGCTTAAAAAATAACTAGAATTTGTTTTATTTTGTACGGAAATCAGAATTTACTTTTCTCATAGTAAAAAAATTATTTGAGACGTATTACTTCTGCATACTTGGTAAATTTTGCAAACATTTATTACACACCCCCGCTACGGTCACACTACTCCATCGTTTTGGCGCTTTTTGTGGTTGTGTTTGTGGTACAATTGTCTTGAAAATCTCGAAATTCGCAATGTCTACGCTGGAGCTGTGCGAAAAATTCTTTGGCACCCGCGATGCTTACAAACTGATGAGCCTGGAGAAGAGCGCCAGCGAGAAGGAGGTAAAGAAGGCATACCACAAGCTGTCGCTCCTCGTTCATCCCGATCGGGTGCCCGAGGACCAAAAGGAAGAAGCTACCGAGAAGTTCAAGGTTCTCTCAAAATTGTACCAAGTGTTGACCGATACACAGAAGCGGGCTCTTTACGACGAGCAGGGCATTATCGACGACGACGACGATGGAGAGTCCAAGCTCTCCTCCTGGCTGGAGTTGTGGAGCAAGATATTTAAGCCCATCACCGAGGAGGAAATCAACACCTACGAGAAGGAGTACATAGGCTCCGAGCTGGAGTGCACCGACATAAAGAAAGCCTATCTGGGAGGCAAGGGCTGCATCAATTACCTCATGAACCATGTGCCGTTCATGAAGGTGGAGGATGAGCCGCGTATTCAAAAGATTGTCGAAGGTTGGATTGCTGCCGGCGAGGTGCCAGAGTACAAAATATTCACCGAGGAGCCGGCCGCCAAGCGCAAGAAGCGCCATCAGAAGTATGCCCGTGAGTCTAAGGAGGCCAAGGTCATCAAGGAACGCATTGACCGGAAGCAGAAGGAAAAGGACGAGCAGGACCTGGAAGCTAACGGTGGTGATCTGCAACAGATGATCCTGGCGCGTCGCAATAAGCGCGAATCCAATTTCAGCTCCATGATGGATCGCCTCATGGAGAAATACGGCGGAGAAGACGACGATGATATTGTGGACTTCAGCGCCTTCGAGAAAAAGTCGAAAAAGAAGTCGGCCAAGAAGCCCGCCGCCGCCCAGCAGTCTCCGGCCAAAAAGTTGCGTGGGATCAAGAATGGCCGGGTAAAAAAGTGAAGAACTAAACACCGGTCATCTCAATTAAAATAGTGCTCTCGTGTTTCCTACTTTAGTCTTAGTCGTAGCCGCCCATATGTATTTATCCATTTACGTATCCGTGTTGTATAAGTCATACTCTCCTTACAAAATAGAAAAAAATGGTCAACAAAAAATTCTAAACATTCTTGTAGATTACAGACTTGTAGACTGTAGACTTGTAAATTATTCGCATTGGAGCGGAAAATTTTATATTTTTGTTTCTATAACAGAAACAAAAGAAAAATAATGGGAAAAATTTAAAATAATAGTACTGATGTTCTATTAGTTTTTATTTATTACGCGATTAAAATATCCAAAAGCAAAGTATACACATTCATGTTTAGATTTTTAAATAATAATAAAAATGATACGATGCGCCCCTTATAAATTTAATATGATGGTTTTAATAATATGTTATTAATAAGCAAGATTAACTTTCTTCAAATGTGCTAAAGTAAAACAATCTAAATGAAATTGAATTTTAATTGGAATCGCTTAGTTTTCGTTACTATCTCGAAATGTTTTTGACGTCACTGTAGAGCTGCCACCTTACAGAAATATTCTTCCAAGATACGGCCACACGGATTTGCGCTAAATATAAACATTTATTGAAACATCGCATTTATTTTTACTAAAAATGAAATGCGTTGTGCCCAATTGCCGAAATGCTTTTGTGGGTAGGGCTAAGCGAGATCCAGAACAGCAGCAGGCCATTGGTTTCTTCAGTTTCCCCAGAAACAGTCCGGAAACATTCAAACTTTGGCTTGCCTTTTGCGGTTACGAAAATGCACCCAAAATTAAGAATCCCTACATCTGTATCGAGCATTTTAAGCAGGAGGACATAGAGGGATCTCTCAAATTCGAAATGGGTGAGTACTGCTTATTTTTACTTTCATATATTTTCATTCAAATATAAATATTTATCCGCAGGACTTGCCAAAAAACGAACTTTGCGACCTGGAGCAGTGCCTTGCATTAAAAAAGGTGATAAGAGTGCCTCTGAAGAAGCACGCCTAGAAGGAATTCAACGTCGCGAGAACAAGCGACTGGTGGACGAACTCCTGGCGGAGGACGATGCGAAATGCAGTACACCCGGCAAGGTGGAACCAACGCCCAACTACGTGAGATACACCACAGGAATCGCTTCTGCTCCAGACTTTGTAACGCCTCCGCAAGATGAAGATGACCTGTTCGAGGATGCCTATCCGGAGTATGATCCCCTGACGTATCAGGAAAAGATTAGGTGCCGCATCTGCTACCAGGATCTGATGAAAGACTCCTCGGTAAAAGATCTCTTCGATGAGGCCAACAGCATCCTGCTCTTCCACATAGAAGTCATCAGCGGGGTCTGGGTGGGTTCTTACCTCTACTGGCTTCCGTATGAAATCTTCCTAACTATTTTTTTTTTCTCAGATTAGCCCAATCGAAGGAGAACCTCGCATTATTTGCCAAAAATGTCAATCGTCACTCCACGAGGCCATTGAATTCCGGGAAATGTGCGTAAACACGGAGCTGAGAATAACTCAAGCGATTCCCGTATGCGAAATCGAAGTAAGTGGAGTAGAATCTGAGGAAGTGGAAGAAGAATCAATATCTCCAGAGTTCGACTTAAGCTCAGGCTTGGGAGATCAAGTTAAAAGTCAGGAAGAGCTTCATAAACCCGAAGTCACAACCGCTGTTCAGCAGGAAGAAGAGCCCAAAGTAGAAGCATCAGATCTTGCTTCAAAAGATCCGCTTAGTGTCACTCTGGGAGCCAGGATTTTCAAGGATCTAATCGACCAATACACTGGGCAGGAGAAAACGAGAAACAGAACCAAAACGGGAGATCCCTCTGAGCCAAAAATGCAAAAGCCTCCGGCCAAGTCTCGCAAAATGTTAGTCCGCGAACAGATAAAAAAAAGAAGGGCTAATCCGAAGACCAAGGAAGAGAGAAATCTGATACGTCGCGCCCAACTTCGCGCCAAGCCGCCCAATTTTGTGTGTGATCTATGCGGCCAGGCCTTCCGCATGTCGCACAACCTTCGAATCCATCAACTGCGCCACACCCGCACCAAGAACTATCAGTGCACCGAGTGTCCAATGGCCTTCTATGATGCCTATATGCGCAACATTCATGTCCGGGTCCGCCATCGAGGAGAAACTCCATATTCGTGCCGTCACTGTCCAGAAACGTTTGCCTATGCGGGAGCTCGCCAAAAACACGAGAGGTGGGTCCTAAATCCGATAGCTTCTGTAAATATAATTCTAAAGCCTATATGGTTACATTCAGCGAAGTCCACGGAGCTCCGCCCCGGACAATTGTGCAGCGCATTAATCCAAAGCCCATGCCACGCAACGATGTGCGGCACTACTGTAAGCTGTGCAACAAAAGCTACGCCTCACAGTATGCCCTCCGTTGGCACACGAAAAAGCACACGGATGGCCAAACTTACAAATGCGAGCACTGCGACAAGAGCTACAATGAACCTGCGAAGCTGAAGCGCCATGAGATGACTCACGAGAAGAGGCCTCTGCAGTGCGATGTCTGCCTCAAGGGATTCTACCAGCGAACGCGGCTAAAGGAGCACGAACTAATTCACACCGGCGAGCGTCCCTACTGGTAGTCCTATCTCATTAATATAAAAACACTTTAATTCTCAAGTTCCCCCTTTCAGGTGTGAGATCTGCAATGTCAACTTTCGGTACAAGTACAACATGAAAACCCATGCCAACACCAAAATGCACAAGGACAATCTGCATAAAAAGAAGTCTATTAATGAATTCGATGTCGAATAAAAATGTGGTTGACTATTTTTTATCTCATTTGTGTTACGTATTTGTATCCAAGGATTGAATTGATTTTGATTTTCTCTTTTTTCGCCGTTCATTTTCAACATGACTGGAGGAGTTGATGTGCTGAGTGAAGTTTCCAGCGCGCAAGAACCACAGGTCGCATACTTCGCAACTATGAAAAATGAAAATTTTATTTTTCATGAAAATCACTTTACTGTTTTACACTTACTGGAAAGTGCGCTCGCCCTTTTTAATTATTTCCCACTTGGACTGCGGAGCTCGACCCTTTTTGCAGGCCTCTCTGAGAATGAGTTTTAGATGAGCATTAAAATATAAATACGCGGAATATGGAACCCACCTTTCGTGTCTCACCCTTGAACTGTTTGTGCTGTATTCCAAGCCGCAGAAGGTACAGGCGTAGGGACCCTCCGTGTGCTTAAGTTGGTGGCGCCGCAGCAGGTGCAAGGTGTAGCACTTCTGGTGACATTGCTCGCACTCGAAGGGTTTGGTACCCGTGTGCCGCAACAGGTGAACGTTGAGGTTGCTGGTATCTTTGAATTGCCGACCGCAGTGCTCGCAGATGCAGGGCTTCGCTGTGGTGCTATTCCGGTCCACAATGCGCTTTGGTTGTTTGTCGTCAATAACTTTAACGTGAATGAGTTTTCGGCCCAGACGCATCGTTTTTTTATTGGACTTATTCTTCACCTTAATGTTGCGCTGGTTAGTCTGATTAGCAGAGATCTCGGGCTGGGATTCTCCATAGTCCTCAGGTATAGGGGAAAATCCCTCTTCAATATGCGACTCATCGAAGGTGTCTTCTATGTTCTCCACGTTCGCTTCGGGCATGACATCTGGTTCCTGCTTGACCTCACTGGGTGCCATTAGCTCATCGAGACCCAGAGGATCAGCAGCGGGCACCTGTTGAATAGGAGGCTGCAGCGCCACCGTTGCAGGATCCTCTGCCAAGCTAGTTTTTAACTTCTTTTTGGAGAGATACTTCTCAATCTTTGCACATCTTCTGCGAAATCGTTGCACTTTTCTGAGCAGATTTTGACAATCAATACACATATAGCAGGGAAAGTCAGGAGCACTTTGAAACTATAGGATATTGAATGTTATTAAAAGGTACAACAAATTAATTTTTAAACTTGCCCAGCAGTTTGTTATGGTTCTGACACAGTGCAACATCTGACGGCCCTCACTTGAAAACATCTGCAGACACTGCTCCGGCACAATCTGTTTACCGCAAGTGCGGCAGAATTCGCTCATGGCTCAAATGTATTAATTTGAGGTAATTATTTAAATTTTTCACGTTCTTTTTCCATATTTTGTGTTATTTCCAATTGGCTGTTTTCATTTTCAACTTGCCGTCGTTCGGTCACTTTAGACCAAAAAATACCAGATTTATTAACTATCGATAGGCAGGTGTGCAACTCTTCTAGACCTGCTGGTAACCCTGGCAGTTTCCGTCCTCCATCTTTCTGCATTGACTTTTCACGATGGTGAGTTCGTCCGCGACAGATTTTTACAAAAATAAACAATTTTTACTGTGAAAGTGGCTTCTAAAAGCAAGCAAACTATCGCTGTAATGTGTATAACGGCGTGTAATATGAAGACATGCCGTCATTTCGGCTAGAAATCGTGAAAACCCGTGGCAAAAACATGACCATGCCTTAACCTCGAAAGCAGCAGGCTCCAAATGGAGTTTTAGGGTGTTTATTAGCCTGTTTTTCATGTAAATTCTTTGCTTATTATCTTCCTCTACAAACAGCCGCCTAAGAAGGACGCCAAGTCGTCGGCCAAGCAGCCGCAAAAAACACAAAAGAAGAAGGAGGGTTCCGGTGGCGGCAAGGCCAAGAAGAAGAAGTGGTCCAAGGGAAAAGTCAGGGACAAGCTGAACAACCAGGTGCTGTTCGACAAGGCTACCTACGAGAAGTTGTACAAGGAAGTGCCCGCCTACAAGCTCATCACCCCCTCGGTGGTTTCTGAGCGTCTCAAGATCCGTGGCTCCCTGGCTAAGCGTGCTCTGATCGAGCTGCGTGAAAAGGGTAAGTTCCCTGGAATCTACTCTCCAGATCCCTGATTCTAATCATGGAATTCTTTCTTTTTTAGGTCTGATCAAGCAGGTCGTGCAGCATCATTCCCAGGTCATCTACACACGTGCCACCAAGGGTGATGAGGCGTAAATGTTTTACTACAAAACGCATTTTTAGTCGCATTCATTTTACAATTAAACGTTGATTGTATCGGGAGCAACTAGGACGCCGTCGTGTGTAAAATGTTGAATAAACTTGCTTTCTTATTCTAAGGGATATTTGAGTGATTTTTTTATTGAGGAAAAGTTCCCAAGCAGGTTGCTCCAATTCAACAGCTGTTTACAAAAAAGGATTGGGGCTTTATGTGGATTTTATTCCAAATAAAAGGAATCGGGACAGTAGAGATAATTTTCCAAGGGTCCAAGGGAAATCGCCATAATTTATTTTTTGCACAATTTCTATTCAAAAAGGGATAACTTTGTATTCTTTTTCTCTTATTCTCAAAAATAGGTTTGGGATTTATATTTACTTCCTAAGATTTATACTTTGCAGGCATAATAAGTTCAAAAAATAAGCATTAAATGATCAAAAAAGAACCAATATATTTAAAGAATCATTTAAAAATATTTGATTTCTTAATGAAGGAACGAATTTTAAGTCTCTTCTTCTTCTGAAAACGGCATTCACCCATTTCGCATTTGAATTTGAAATTATTTAATATACAAAATTCCAATAGATTGAATTTAATTTAAAAGAAAACATTTTTGATTTAATCAAAAAATATTATATTTAATTTTATATATATTGTATATATATGTTTTAAAAAATTGTCTATCACCAATGTCATACCCAGAAAACATTTAGTTGTTCGTCTACCGGTCCTCTTGCCATTCACAGCGAAAGTTGGCTTGAACGCAAACGCAATGTTTACGTGGTTACGTTTATTTTGATGACAACACGGCAGATTGGTTCGGTTCAGTTTTCGGCTTCTTCCAAAAATGAATTAACCCAAAGCTATTCAACAATACGCTACACTCCGCTGGCAACTGTGCAAACAAGACCAAGACGACCGGGTAGCGGAGTAGGAAGCGTCTGTTCTGTTTACGTTGTGCCGTATATCCCGTCAGTCCCCGTGCCGCTGAGACAGTAGGTGAGATTCTTGCGGGTCTGGCTAAAATCGGAATTTGGTTTAGAATCAGCTGGAGCAACGCCGTTAAACCCCCACGATTATACCACGTAAGCAAACAAATTATTTGTTATCTTAGTGCGTACACTTACGTATTGTCTGTCCATTCAGGGGCTAGAAGATGATCCCACTGTCGCACAAGGACCGTAGCAGCTTCGGCTACCGGGTGAGTGAAAAGCTCAACAGCTGGAAACGACTCATCTTTTCGGATCGAAACTCGCGCAACCTGTTCCTATTCCTGCTGCTTAACTTGAGTTTTGCCTTCGTGGAGCTCTTCTATGGAATCTGGACGAACAGCCTGGGTAAAATGCTCTTCACCACAATTATAGTTTATCTTATCCGGGAGTTTACAACACCCTTGAACGTTAATCGGCAGGTCTGATCTCGGACTCGTTTCACATGTTCTTCGACTGCACTGGCCTCTTAGCGGGCTTAGCTGCCTCGGTAATTACCAAGTGGAAGGCCAACGACAAGTACTCCTACGGGTATGTTCGTGCCGAGGTATTGGCCGGTTTTGTTAATAGCTTGTTCCTGCTGTTCATCGCCTTCTTCATACTGTCGGAGGGGGTTGAACGGCTGATTGAGCCGCCCGAGGTTAAGCACGAAAGGCTATTTGTGGTCTCCGTGCTAGGATTGTTGGTGAATCTAGTAGGAATATACGCATTCAACCACGGCGGACACGGCCACTCGCACGGTGGCGGTGGACATGGACACTCCCATGGCGGAGGATCAACAGGACATGGCCACAGTCACGGGCACTCGCATAGTCCCAACGACATCAGCAACCATGACCACCAGGCCATCAATCTGGATAATGGTAGCGTATATAGGGTTTTAAGTAGATTAACAGGGCTTAGATAAATTATCATTAAAAATTGTATCAATTTTTTTCAGGTCACGGACATTCTCATGATCACGGCAGCCATGGACACTCCCACGACATGTCGGGCAACAACTCGCAGATAATGCGTGGCGTCTTCCTGCACATCCTGGCCGATACTCTGGGATCTGTGGGCGTTATTATCTCAGCCGTGTTGATGCAGATGTTCGGCTGGATGATAGCGGATCCCATATGCTCGATCTTTATCGCCCTACTGATAGCTCTAAGTGTGCTGGGCCTAATCAAAGAGTCGATTATGATTCTGATGCAGCGACAGCCAACGGGCCTGGATCGTTCGCTGCCGCAGTGCTATCAAAAGGTGACGGGTCTGGCGGGAGTCTACGCCGTGCAGGAGCCTCACTTCTGGACGCTGTGCTCCGACGTTTACGTGGGAGCTTTAAAGTTAGAGGTTTCGAAAAACGTCGATCCCAAGTACGTTGTCACGCACACGAGAATGATTTTCGAGGCTGTTGGCGTGAAACAGATCTACATTCAGCTGGATTATGTGTAATGCGGATAAGGAATAGTCTCTGGGTGTCCTTGTAAAATCATGTGTATATTTTATCAGTGTGTGAATACGAGCAGAAGACGAGTCGATGCTGTCAAGTTTATTTTGAAATTTTAGTTCCCTAGGACGCCACACAAAATACACACATTCATCACTTCCAAAACGAGAAAAAAAAACATACCCCTCCAAGAGCTAAACAAAACAAAAAGTGTAATCTTCTGATCTAGTAATTTTTGCGAATTTTGTTAATTATATTATTTTGTATTTGTTGAAATGCCATGCCGGCATTCATTCCATTCTATAAAAACTAAAGCCGAGATATGTACGTAGATCCATTAGTGTAATTGTAAGCTAAGCGAAAAAAAAAATTGTGCAAGAGTAAATATATACATATTTAGAGTTTTTTAAATTCAGTAAGAACAAACTCCGGAACATGCAAACACCTACGAATAGCATATAATCTGACTGACATTTCCACGGACATTCCGCTACGCGGTGGAAGTACGTTGAACGGACCTTTTTGCCACAGTTTGAAGCATCAAAATAATGAACGAAATAAAATTTAATTTTGTTATTAGCATTTTTATACGTAAACCGAAAAGATAAGCGTCTTTTAATGTGGTTGGGCTACGAATTTCTTTAAACTACAATACATATTCTGCTACAATTAGAATATAAAGTTCATATCAACCAAATGATATTCCCACAAACTCCATGCTAAAAATATTTTCTGATTGAGGAAATTTTATTTTAGGCTTTCTGTGACCCAAATAAACCGATTTTTAGGATTTCCGTCATCTGTTTTATTGAACAGAATAATGAGCCTTTTTATGAAACAAAAATTTTACTGAAGTTTACTTTTGTCCGAGATTTCTCTTGTTTATAAATATTCCTATAGAGCTTAAAATTTAAAATAACATTGATACGGAAATTCAACAAAATGAAAATATTAAAATTTTTTGGTTGACTTTTATTCTTTAATTCTGAAAAAAAAAATATTTTTTTTTTTTAATATGATTTAGTTTCGCATATTTGCGAGTGCTTACTGTGGCCGCCCCTCACGCGACGTCGGCAACAGGTCCACACGTTTCCCCGAAACGATAATGTCGCCTGTGTTGGTGGGCCCCTCCCCTGCAGAAAGTTAAAACCAAGGTTGATAGAAGTACGATTATAATATAGAATCGCACCTTATGGCGAGAACAGCGCATTTAAAGGCCACGATAAGCGCCAAGATTGAGGTTAGGGCGCATGCAACGTGCAAAATTGGGCCACTGCAGGCCGTGCTGCGTCGATAAAATAGTATTCCATAGCTGGATTACTATTGCGCATGACCCCATCAATATAGAGAAGAATGTATGTGTGTGAATTTGTGACGACACTGTCAAAGGTCAACAACTCCGGTATTGCCAAAAAAACCAAGCGAAAAATCGGGAGTGACTCAGACAGCAATGTCTCATGTACAGCCCTCTCGCTTACACTCGCATGCTCCTACGACAGCTGCAATGTAACGGCGTCTACCTGCGCCCAACTGTAAATAAAAAAAAGTACAGGCATGCGGATTTACAGTTGTATAGTATATGGTTTCCGTTTAATTCAGTACTAGTTTCCATTTTAGGTATTTTCTTAGTATTCGCTTGAAACAAAGATGAAAATGCGTACACTATTGCGTTGTTGCTATCAAAATATTATTTTAATTACAATATTCGGCATATTAACTTAGCCATTGTATTCTTATCTTTCGCCACAACCACAAAATTGCGTGCTACATGATCTGCAGTTGAACAATAAACATTTAGATTTAATCAAATTTTCAAGACTTCTCTTTAACCAAAAACCAATTAAAATCGATGGACAGGGGATCTTTGTCAGCTTTGTTTAAACATAAATTTAAGACTCTCAAAATTTTAACTAAGTATCTGATAAATATTTAGAAGGTATGCATGAGTATGTTGGCCTGTTGGGTGATGAACGAATCCTCCCGCCCTTCGGAAGGTAGAAGTCGGAAAGGCACGCCCAAACACACAAAGGCTGATCCAGCCGGGTGATCCATTTAGCACTTCTCCTCCTCAAGGCCGTGCTTGAAGAACATAAGCACGGGCACGCTATCGCCGTTGATCTCGCGGTACTCCACAAGAGCCACCATGCCGTCGCAGTCCATCGACTCGCCAGTGAAGAACTGCAGTTCCTTGAAACGGCCAAGGATGTCCTTCATTGCCTTGTTCATGTTAGTCTTGAATACATCGACCTGGTCGGGGGACTTCTCCTCCAGTTTGGCCAGAACCTTCTTCATGTAGTCCTTCAGGTAGAGGGTGTAGGACTTTTTGTCGCCGAAGGCGAAGCACTCCTGCAGACGGTGGTTCAGAACCACATCAACGCCGGTCTCCGAAGTGATTTCGGTGCCCTCGTCGGCCTCCTCGGCAGAGGCGTTGGCGCCCGCCAATACGATGTCGTCGCCCTGGCGAGTGATCAGCTTGCCTTGCACCTCGTAGATCACGTCGTCCACCAGCTTCATCTTGTAGGTGTCGGCGAACATCTCGTCACCGGTAATGATATCCTTGTAGATCTTCATGATTCTATCGTTGTTTCTGTTTGAAAATGGCGACAGGCGTCTATATCACTTGCGAATCTACACCGGGACGGGCCGAAAACGACTTGCCACGCGCTCAATCGACGGGAAAAAGGTTGACAGATGGCGGCACATACATTTGGGATAATTGCTACTCTGGTATTTTTTCTCAGAACGCCAATGGTCTCTTTAAATCAACGGTGTTGCCAGAATTTTATTTAAAAATGAGCAGAATTTAAGTTTTAATAGCTACAAAAAATATTTAGAAAATCTAAAACTTTGACTGATCGGTATATGATTTCATACTTGATTCATTAAACATGAAAATAATTTTGTTTTATTCTATTTAAACAATTAATTTTATGATGTCGCTTTATATCATAAAACCTATATGTAAAAAAAAATAATTTTTTTTTAAACCAAAATTTAAAAAAATGGTTACGGGTGAGAAAATCAATTTTAAAAATTGTTTTCCGACTGATGCAAAAATGGACTTTTAGTACAGTAATATTTTTAGTATTTTCTCGTCTCAGAGTTTTGGCATTGGTTGGTATTATTTTGTCTCTCAGTATACAGTCCCACCATCCCAAATTCCAGGTGAAAAACAAGGAAATGTACGTAATTTATGCAATTACAAAACCACAAAACTGAGTTTCAACCAATTCCGATAGGTATGCACTATCCAGCTCGCTGATCCGCTCCCCGGCGCTGCGGCAAGGCCTCCAAATGGCCGCTGCCAGCCGCCAGGTTTCGCTGAAGGTGGTCTCTGTGGGATCGACCCAGAAGGAGGAGACATTCTTTGAAAAGAACGAACGCCTGGGAAGGAAGCTTTCGCCGCACCTGACTATCTACTCGCCCCAGCTTACCTCCATGCTCTCGATTATGCATCGCGGTACCGGATTGGCCCTTGGCGCTGGCGTTTGGGCTTTGGGCCTGGGCGCCCTGATCTCGTCGCACGACATTAACCATTACGCGACCATGGTGGAGGGTTTGCAGCTCAGCGGCGCCACACTGACTGCCCTCAAGTTCATCATCGCTTACCCGGTTGGCTACCACACAGCCAACGGCATTCGCCACTTGCTATGGGACACCGGTCGCTTCCTTAAGATCAAGGAGGTTTACTCCACTGGTTATGCAATGGTAGCCACCTCATTCATTCTGACCGCTATCTTGGCCCTGCTCTAGACTTTTTTTTGACTAGTCGACCTATTAAAGTGTACTACGAAGATGGTGTGAAAATTGTTATATGCAAATATATGTAAAGTAAATATTTATAATATTTTGTTGTTACGCAACCACTTGAAATGCTGTACGGGGTTTGAATTTGCGTTTCGTTTTGCAATATGGGCTAATGGCATGAGTTTTGTGTCATTTACGGTAATTGATGTAATTTTCTACCACTTTTTCCTCGCTTTTCTAGGCGTTTGCCGATGCTCAGTCTATCATGGAATTAAGTATACGCCATGATTATTCTGTTAGAAAGAACAGAATGTTAACAGATACGCCTTGAGGATATGCAACAATTTTTATTTTCAACTATTATTGTCTACTTTTCAGGCCACATTTTAACCAGCGATAGACTATTAAGGCATCGCAGTCTACTTGCTAGAAGGCTACTTCCAGCCAGGCCATTAAGACGTCTTAAACGACTTGGTTTTGCCAAAACTATTCACACGAACAGAATTAGACACGAATAAGTAAACTTTAAGTTAAATATTATAATTTCATAATCCTAATTTTGTATTTGGTTTGGCTTTTTACTTTATATTCCCTTCCATGTGATGTTAAGGTACTTATATGATGTACTGTTTCTTCACTTAATAAATAATAATTTGAAAAAAAAAAAACATTTTAACCGTTTTAAATAAAAAAACGAGTCTTTTTATTATTACTTTCTTCCATCTTATTAAGTTTTATTATTGTGAATGTTTGGATTATTGTTTGTAAAAGCTGCAAATCTTAGTGCAACGTTCGTGTATGAGGTTAAAATGTATCTAACAACTAATATCACAATCGATGTAATTAAAACTCCTCGTCTATTGAATTCTGTATTCGGGCGCATCTATTGGATAGATCCATGTTTGCTGCCTTCCGTTTCGGATATCCTTTCACCGTCGCTGTCGCTCTTCCCACCATTTTCTGCGGATGGTAGCAATTCGAAATCACAGACCAGAGAAAAGTGATCCGACGGATACTGGTAGCTGGGTGTGCGGTTCTTGCCAATTTGCTCGCCGGCTGGGAATTCCAGACAGTTCTTTATCTAAATGGTAGTAAGCTTATTAATACAAAATTTATTACATTAGAGGCAATGAATTGTTTTTCACCTTGAGGCGATCAGGCGTGTAGAAGACGTAGTCGATGGTGTGACACTCCTCACCGTCCTCACGAATCTTCCAAGTGGTGTACGGCGGTTCCCGCTTAATTGACTCCGAAACAAACTCTCCGACATCCTCGCTGGGTTGCATAATTTGCTCCCGATCGAGCTTCACATCGGCATATGCACTGCCCAGTCGGAGGAGATCGCAGCCGAGAATCGTGGAGTATATAGGTTCCACGGGCTCAGCGTTAAAGTCGCCACACAAGAGTAGGGGTGTTTCACCTGCAAACTGTTTCACAAACCGGATAAGATCCCGCCCCTGTTCATTGCGTAGCTTGGCCAAAAGGGCACCATGTCGGGCTTTTAAATGGGTGGTGCAGACGCAAAATTCGCGCCCATTACCGCGCATACGCAGTCGGGCAGCGATGGCTACTTGGTTACTCTGTACTCGCCAGACCTCCAGAATGCGGGTGTCATAGCCCAGGAGCTGTAGCTTGTCCCGCTTGTAGAAAATGGCGCATCCATCTGGTCCATTGTTCTGCTCGATGTACAAGCACGGAGAGTCCGGTTTTGGGAAGAATATACCCTCGTAGTTCTGGGTACCCAGTACAGTTTGCAGGAACTTGAAATGGTCCACTTCCTAGTTGGTCAAAAAATGTTTCAGGTTAAGGAGCGACTGCTTCTTGGTTTACATAATTGGGTAATTGCCGATATTTACTTGCAGACAGATCACATCCGGCTGATTTTGAAGGATCTCCTGGATAATCAGGTACTTGCGGTGCTCCCAGGTAAGCGCCTCTTCTGGACATCGAACAAAGCCATCATTGTGTTGGCCGAGAGCTGAAAAAATAGTTTACATTTAGAAGGAAATATTTCATTTTATCCACTTGCTTTGGAACTTCAATAAGAGTCCATCATACTTACTCTGCGAAAGTATGTTCCACTGCAGCAATCGAAGGTTGTGAGAAGCCTCCCCTTCAGACGGAGCACTACAGACTGTAAAAAGATATTAAAATGTGCCTGATAGCTAATGCCCAGTTGGTGGCCTACCCCTAGAGACGGAGTTCAGCTTGAGGCCCCTTAGCCCATCTGTAAAATCCTCGTCCGCCAGCAGCGGCTTCAAAAATTGGCGAGTGAGGAGCGAGGTCTGCTCGATTCTCCCGCCCCACAGCTTCTGGACGTGCTGGAGCAGGGCGGAGGTGCTCAGTCCCTCGGGCAGTGCCAGATCATCGTCCTGGGAGTCGACGTTGTTGATCTTTGGCGCCGAGTTGAAGGAGCCCATTCTGTAATTAAATATAATCTTATTATTTTAACATGCATATTTATTTTACGATCTATTCGATTATATTGCTTTTAAAACATAAAGAGTATGTTTTTCTTTGCATTTCAACCGAATTAAAAATAAATAAAATATGTAGCAAACAAGCAACTTCCAGCAAACATCACCAACAACGAAAAAAAAAAAGAACAACAGCCAAACACTAAAATGCAATTTTTTATTCATCTGGTACTTACAACGCATCTGGTTTCTTATATAGAATTTTTCTCAGTATTATGCTGAAAATGAATAAACTATGACTATGACGCTGACTGGTATAAAACTTTCCCATTTTTAACTGGCTGTAAAAAATTATTTTGTGGAATTAAATGTGGTGTATGGGTGAGAAAGAAAATTGTTGAAATTATTAGAATATTTTTGAAATCAAGCGCCACAAGCGGTAAATAGTTGTATAATTGATTAGGAAATTCTAGAAAATCATTCAATTAATCAGTCTTATCCTTTAGTTTTTTTTTTATCATTCGACTCTGGGGAATATCTGATAGATAGGCTGTGATAAAGTTTACCGACAAACCCATTTCATTAAACTGGAAATGCTATCTCAGTAGCCCCTGTATGGCTCAGGAAACTATCACATCTGCTCTGATTTTTGAAGAGACCCCCAGAAGGCTAATTGGTTAAGAAAACAAAAGGCAAAGAGGAAGGGACGGATGGAGGGATGTCCGCCCACGCAAAAATCCGGCGAAACAAAAACAGAAGTGAAAAATGTCGCTCGGTCAATCGCTTCGCAGCTGTTGGTCTGGTTTGCTCCACCAGAATGGAAACCAGTTCCCCGGCTGGGGTTCGAGAACGGATCGAGATCGGAATGGATCGGGGACTGGATTTCGGGGACTGGTGCCCGTAACAGCGCTTGTCAACACAATCAATCATCGCCGAGATTTAAGATCTCACCAGCTCGACTGAAGCATCTCGCTCACCTGGTCAGCATCACCTTCTGCAGATAGGCCTTCCGGTCGTTCTTGCATGGCGCCTTATTGGCTCGCTTCATTTGCAAGGCTTGCTCCATAGCTTTGGCAAGGATCCAAGGATACAATTTATTGATTTTGAGCTAGAAATATATATTTATATATTTTTTTTTTTGGGGGGGGAGATGCCGAAATATATCGAAGAACGAGGTGCGCTTGCAAGCGACTTTGACGAAACTGAATGCCAACTGAAGTGCGGCGTTTTATTAGAGAGATCATTGCCGAGGAGAGCTGCGAGTGAAAGAGAGAAAGAGCTAAGGTGCGAGAGGGAGAGAGCACGCACAAACGGGTATTTCGCATGCGAGATGTATCTGCAAGATACTCCAGAACGAGATCAATACGTTCGGCTCACGTGCGTACGACGGAGGCGAGATTTTGTTCGCAAAATGCTAAACAAAAGAACGATTCTGATTCTGATTCCGATTGTGACAGCTTCTTAAATATTTATGTATGCTGGTCGAAGTGGGGGGAATGGCTCCTGGGGGGTCAGATTAATGAAAACAAAAGTGTTCGCCCTGCTGAGATATTCAAATTTAAAGCGCGACCCGGGGGAAGTGAAGTTCTGCCAGCAGCATCCTTAGCTAATGCCTGATTCGTGTTGTATGCCTAAGCAGAATCCCAAATGTTCTCAAATGCTAATCTGCCAGACAAAAGATACAATTGTATCTGCATCTGGCCAATTGATATACAGCAACGCAGTTACATGCGTAATGAGTTCTGCGGCTGGCCGGCAGTAAAGATATATTGTATCTGCATCTGGGGGATCGTTACCTGGGAATGGGCACGGCCACACGTCGCGCGAACGTTTTCGATCTTACGATCAGACGCGATGTTTTCATTAGAAACTCCATATTTTTTTTCGTCTGAATCTTTTTCTGTTTCAGCTACTTGAAGATCACTTTCTTTTCGGGTTACTTCTCTTTGGCTTTTCTGGGATTCTTCGGTTAGTTCTGTCACCAAACTATACTGTTACACCATTAGGATAACTTGAAACGTTTTATATTTATATTTAAAGTCAGTATGGCAATGTCAAAGAGACGCGGCCCCATCTGTGTTTCCTAAAACGGCAGAATTAGTTTGTGGTTAGAAATTGTTTAACAACATTGATTTAAATTACCAAACGCCACTTGCAAAATGCCCACCAATCTTAGTAAGCTTTGTGTTCAATCATTAGGCACGTGCCATAGCAGTTACTGGCCTTTTATCAGCCACGTTCGTGACCCAAATGTCATTAAGGTACCTATTGATTGGATTTTCCTCCGATATACTAACTCTGATATGATTATAATTAAAATATCTTTATCGATGCGGTTGATGTGTTAATTTAGGCATGGGGAACTATGGGTATAAGTAGACTGTTAGACTAAAAATGGTTATATTATTGGCTAGTTTAGCTTCTAACAATAAAAATAATATTTCGATTTTTATTGTCAGGATATACATTAGTTCCTGTTACAAGATAAAACTCTTCTTGCATTAAAAGAAACCCCTTTCTTTGGGGTTTTTAAAATATTTTCAAAAATAAATCCCTGAAATATGTTGCTTATAGATACATTTTTCCTTAGCGACAACCCTGCAATATTTTGTCATGATCACTTTCGCGTAAATTGTGCAAGGTTAGTTTTTGCTGCTTTCATTAAAATCGCTGTTGCTGTTTTTTTTTATTTGCTTTTGATAGACGCTGAGTGTCTTTGAGCAATATGCCTGGCAATGCCTAAGAACACTTGACACGCCGCCAGCCATGAACTTGATTTATAAGCACGGCCAGTAGCGGGCAGCTAACAGCCAGCAGCTCCCCTCTCCCTGTTCTGTCAGATACAAGATACGAGTAGCTCACCTCACCAGATACAACAGCAAATCGCGAGGCGGCTCAAACTCCACGATCGCACTCGGCGGCAACCTGTCTCCAGCTGCAGCCGAACTCTGGCTGAGATCGCGATTGCTATTTGGGCTGGCCACGCCCCCAACATCAACATCCACATGCGCGTCCATTTCCTTCTCGATTTCCAGTTTGCGCGCAGCGAGTCGCTGCTTCATCTGAACGGTGGAGGTCATGGCCGAGGTCTTGGCCACAGCTTCCGCGATTTCGTACTGCCTGCAGGAAATCCTGCCGCTGTTGATTGCCGCCGAGCGTGAGTCCTTGGGGCTGTCGGCACTGCGGACCACACAGGCGCTGGCACATCTCATTCACGGCCGAGTAGCGATCAACCAGGTGTTCCGGCACCAGTTGCAGGCAATTTAGACAGGGCTTTTCCATTCCGGAACTTTCTTTTATTACCTCGTCTTCGGAGTGGGGATTGGGTAACTTGGCATCTTGATCTTCGGGAGACGGTGGCTCCTCATCGGTCACCCTAAAGAACTGCGGTGGCCTGTCATTCTCTTCCTGGTGGCCGAGATGTTCGCCAATATGGTTGTTCCTGTAATCCGTGGTGTCCGCATCGTTTAGCTGAAGATTTAGAAGCAGGGATGTCACGGGCATGGCTTTGCCCAGGGCCGGCTGACGCCTATGTCCGTAGTTTTCCTGCAATCCGTTGGTGCTCTGTTTTCCATCCATTTCCCTACACTTTTGTTTTGATCTTTGTAGTTAACACTTTTCATTGACCGCGGGGCGTATGCGTAATATTTTTCCCATCAGCTATCATTCGAGAGGGGAGCGATTCAATTCTGGCCGTTTAGATCCCAGACAACAATTAATACGCGCGTGCGTTGCCTTTCCTTATTTATATCTTTTCGGCTGGCTCTAGCCGAGATCGAGGCAATCAAGTGCTCGGTGCCCGCTCTCATTTCTCATTAAATGAGTAAACAGACCGACCGCCATAGGTGGTAGGGTAATAATAATAATAAAAATGAAATTTTTCTCTCGCTCCCATTCAGCCCGAACGCTGATTCGTTGGATCGGCGATCGTTTAAAGGTAAACCACATTTTGTTTGATTACTTTCCAAAATGTCAACTTTTCGCGATTAGCAAAAATAAGACTATCATGTAGTGCCTAAAAGTTACAAACCGAGCGAACGCTTTCATCGACTTTATAACTTGACCCGATGAATCAGATCCGAGAATCAGAGATCGCAACAAACGCTGGTGGTGTGTTCTGATAAACGAACACGAATTTACTTGAACTTGCACCTGTTTAAGGTCAAATCGAGACATAAATAATTGCTAATATGTATTTCTGGAATTCTGTTTACAAGTTGAAATATCGAAATATTTTCGGAAAATTGCCCTTCCTTTTGATATATCATTGAAAATGGCAACGGAATTCCGTATTCCGCAAACAATCAATTACAGATAAATAAAGAACAGTTTTCAATCAGCAAACAGATTGATTAATTACGCTCTATGTCATCCGTCTGCCACTTGGCGACACATCCACACAGACATAATTAATTTTACGCTCCGGTTTGTTCCTTCCCAAATACCAACGAAGTGGATGGAGAGAGAGACATGAAGCGGTAAGCGGTAAGCCTCCACAGCTAATTTGTAGCAAAATAAATTATTTGCATTTTCATGATTTGCATTAATTCAAGTGCAAATTGATTGCACTTAGTTTGGCTAATAAACGGCCAACAAATGCAATTGAACTGAATGACTTTTATTCATTTCCGCAATGTGTGCAGTAGGATGTTTGTTGTTTTATTTCACGATAATTGGTCATACGATAGTTGTTTATATATCTAATATAATAGTTGAATCCATATTTTTAAAACGTGTTAAATTTATAGGCATTATATTTTATAAATACTTTATGCACATTATAATACTCAGCTTCTGCCTAAAAGTATACTAGAACATACTTGAGAGTGTACCTATATATTATTTTCGAAAAAAAAAACCAAACTTTTGTCAAATGAACTACAATATCATTACTTTAAACTTTAAACATTAAACTTTTAGGTTTTTATATAACTTTTTATTACAAAAAATAATAGTAATTTGTTTTGATAATAAATAGAATAAAATATAATAATTTTAGAACAATAAAAGTCCATCCTCTTCCATTTGTTCATTTTTTTTTCCTGTTAGCTTTTGTTTATTTGCTCAGTTGTTGTGGAGCTTGGTCTAGATTCTAGATTCTATATTTTATTCGTACATACCTAGAAATAATTTTCGTTGTAATGCTAATTGAATTTTATATTAACTTCCCCTTCCGCGGCCGGGGCTTGACTTCTCAACAAACGTTTGGACGGCGGCTGCCTTTTTTTTGGCAATGCACTGCGGAAAGTCGAGCGAAATCAACAAGAGAATCGGCCGACATTGAGTTTTATTTTTATGGCTATATGTACGTGAGTGTCCAAATGGCGAGTATCTTGAACTTGGCAACCAGCTCTCTCAATTTATGACAGCCCTATTCCTCGAGAGGGAGATACGGCGGAATATTCAATACAATACATAGAAGCGCTAGGAGTGGTGTAACTTTTCTGCCTATTAATCATACAATAAACTGGCTGGGTACACCTGCTACGGCTAGATCAGGTCATCAAAAGGTCGATCTACCATCTACCAGCAAACAAAAAGCGAAGAAAAAACTTCAGACGCCAGGCACTTGATAAGCTTATCAGATAATTTTGCTTACAATGCTGTGGTTGCTCGACTATTAGGTGACCTGCATTTTCCTCATTCGGTAAATAATAAACATAAATAATTTGTAATTCTAAGATTACAGATTAAATTACATGGTTATTATTTATTATTGGAAAAGGTAATTTCTTTATTTAAATTAATGTAAGGACATTAAGAGAAAGTTTTGAAGAAAGGTGCTGGTACATTGATTTCCAGACTAGTTGAAAAGCTTAAAAGCATCCGTTCTAGTTTACAGGGTATAGGTGCATATTATACGCTTTGTTCTAGGGGAAGCTTTGCGATTATTTCGTTTTATTCAACAGCATAGCGACAGATTGGGACACATAGCCGTACTATATTCTCGTATGTATGTACAATATCGCAACGGCAACGGCTGTGGCTGTGGCTGCTGCTTGGAAATAACTGGTTCTGCTCCGGCAGAAGCTGATTCCAGCTGGACACAAAAATAATAACAAAAAAAAAAAACCTTTGCTAGTTTTTTCCCGAAAAGGTATTCGTGTGTGGCAGGCACTTTGCAAGTGTGTCAGTTTAGTAAACACCATTCAATATCGCCGGGAGCCGAGGACTCACCATTTTGCAGTCGGCACTAGACATCACCACACATGGTTAGGTGGCAATCGAAAGGAATCCAAATCCAAACTGCCCACGTAATCCTGGCCGTTTCTTATTCGTTTCCGATCGAGTTCCGAAATAATAACGATCTAATTTTAGGGATTCAAGTGCTCCGACGAGCTGAAAAGAACTAAACTCGATGGTAGGTGGTTTGCGCCATTTATACCCATTCTCTCTGCTCGCAAAATCGGAAGCTGATAAGGATAATGCCAAGAGCACTCTCTCGGCTTTACGTCTGTTACGTCTGCCGGAGGCGCAATCGAACATTTGGCGAGTAACCGAACCCAGCTCCCAGCCGCTCGTCACCTCATTATCGTAATAAGTTCAATGGCTGGCTCTCTCAGGGTCTGTAACACTATTTTGAATGTTAATTTCTGTTTGCCCTACACTGCGTATGAGCGATGAAATACGTTCTTCAGTTTTAGTTTTTGTGTTACGTAAAAGATATATGTAGGTATTTCGTTAAGAAATCATTAAATATAAAGCAATATCATACGGTTTAATGGGAGGATATCCTTTTAATCCGTACATATTAAAATCTATAATAAAGTTGCTAATAGTTTGTTATTGTTGAGATTTGCAAAGAATATACAGAATCACAACAAACAAAAAGGGTTTCCATTGTTATCGCTCCCCTGTAAACAAAGCCTTCTATACATAAATCAAATTAGTCATTTACTTCGCGGGGATCTGAGTGGGTCAATCGTGAATAATTTGTAAATTCGCCGCGTTGATAACAATGCCAATGACACGGTCCTGGTGTCTGGACTTGTGTCTAGCTTGGTCGGGATATCTTATCGGGGCAGAAACCACTCGAAGCAGTTTACGCCAGCATAATTCCTACGCCTGGCTGTAAAAAATTCAAAACGGATTTTGATTTACAACATGGGGGAAATGCAGACAAAAGTGATCCATCCTGGATCTAATTGGATTTAATTAGATCGCGGCGGTTGCATTTGCGTAGTTCTCACGAATCCCACTCCCTATCAGCCTGGCAAGGTCACTCGACATTATACAACTATTTCTTTCTAATACAACGTACATATATAGTATTTTTATTGCTCACAGCCAGTGGGCTAGCCATTGTGATTAGATAAGGACTTTGAGTGGACCCACCTCGGTCTTGTTTTAGTGCTGGGGGTAAAGTTCACTCTGTGGTTTATCTGACTGACTTTTTTCTTTAAGTCTATAGCCATAAGCGTGCCATTTAGTCTACACAACAAATGTTGTAATACATATAATAATAAAATATATATTTTAATATTATTTGACTTTAAACTTGGAGATGAAGTTCATTTAGGGTTATCATTGCGGTATTCTTATGACATAAGGTGTTTGTCAATAAAAAAGCAAAAAATAACAAATAAATGACTAAGAACTGATTAATTCCGGCTAGGTCTAGTATTAGAAAAACGATAGTAACTAAGTGACTAGGTGGCTAGTCTTTGTCCTAAGACATGTCTAAAGAGATGTTCTTTATTATCAAGCTTCTACTAATTCACATTCCCGTATAATAAGGCCAACACCATATAATTAATTAAATTTATTCGGCAGAGGCCGGACTATCATTCCACAACTTCTTCCGTAAAACTACAAAGGACTTGCCTTCGCTTTCATCAAATTACATACGGTGTGCTACCATTGTTGTCAACAAGTGGGATCTTTGTAATGGGGAATTCCCATAAATTGCGATTAAATTACCCGCCAACAAGAGGCACCCACTTTAATCTGAACAGATCTTTTGTGCTTGTTGAAAATTGTGTATACAACGCCCTCAGAATACCGAAACCCACAAAGAACACACCGTTACAGTATGTAATTAAAAAACCATTTCTGTTGTCACCATCCCACAAAGCACACTCATACATACACTCATATGCTACCCACAAGCCAACAAACAGGCACTTTAATAAATTACAATGCAAATGTTTACAGTAACTGCACCGAGAAAACAAAATAACGAGTTTTGAAATTTGTAAATTATTTGTGATTGCAAAGCCAATGAATATGCTATTCAAATATTTCGTTGAAAAAGTTTTATAACTATTTTACTAATAATAAAAACATATCTTTCAGTGCAATATTTCAAGACAAGCTCAGCCAATTTCCCAGTGGTCGCAAACCAAACAAAATATGTGCTTAGAAGAGCGGGAAAGAGGTGAGAGTTGTAAAGAGGAGGAGCTCTCACTCTCTTACCTTCACACTTCGCAGACAGATTGGAGGAAATTTATATTTTTTTGTTTAATAAACTGCAAAAACAAACAACAAAATAAATTATAAAAACGAATATACAAAATGAAAAACTGACAACAAAGACCGAGACAGAAAAGCTGCACAAAGAAAAATACCAATTTTATAAAAAGCATCAGCAGACATTTTGGTTGCTGCCGCCAAAGTCTCCCCTTCTTCGATGTTGTTGTTTTGTCAATAAGCCCGAAGATTTGTTTGGAGGGTAGCTTCAAGGAAAAAAAAGCACGCAAAAAAGGACAAAGGAAGGCACGCCCAACTAAACCAGGCGCGGTTCATAATATTAGGTAATTTTAGCCACTTACAGGAATTTCTTACAAAACTTGTAGCAGGCAACCAACAAATAAACAATTGTTGAAATGAGCTTCATTTTTCACGCAATGGTATTTTTTCACTATATTTTGTTTATGCTAATTATGTACATATATTTTTTTCAGTCAAATTTTTGAGGTGTGTCAGAAGAGTCTCAATCAAACATCACTTCGGACACGAATACTGAGATTCCAATTCAGGTTTTTTTTCTGGACGCAAAAATTAAGACGAGGCTTTCCTAAATTTTGGTTAATATTTCACTATCAATGCCATTTCCGCGAACACGTTTTCCACACTAAGCGACTAGCACATGAAAAAAACGCCGAGGAGATAACGCTTTCTGTGACGTAGCATATGTGAGAGGTGTGCTCCGCGAAATTAAAGAGAAAGTTCTCAGAGAGAGTGAGAGTGGCAGCGCAAATTAATGTAAGGCGGCAGAAAGGAAAAGCTAACTGAGCTGTAGGCTACAGTTGGAGTCACTTTGTTGGAGGCGGGGTTTTCTCGACTATTTAATATCCTATTATATATTTATTTTTATTATTAAAATAATATTTTTAAAATTAAAAAAAATTACATAAAAATCACAATATTATGCTGTTTTAGAAAATAAAAACAAGATTAGGTAAACAAATATACAAATGAAAAAGAAAATGTTCGCATTCTTCATTAAGCGAAGAATAAATTACCTAATCTGGTTGCAAACGTAACGCCTCATAAATGTTCAATCGTTCAAAAAAATACAAATACCTCCAAATGCAAGGTACAAAGTCACGTCCACTTGTTGTGAGCGGGGCAATAAACTCTTGTGTGGGCGTACTTAAGAGTTACCAGCAACTATTTTTTTAAGAGATCTCATCAAACAAAAATTTAAGAGTATTAAGCTTTTTGAACTGAAAGCCCCAGAAATATATATATGTATCAGCTGATTTTGAGCTTGCATCAGTGATGTAAATAAGGCTGTGTAAAAATTGAGCTTTTAATAAAAGCTTATAACATGAATTTAACAATAAAAGTGAGCGCGCAACATGTGCTTTTAAATCTTATGCTAAGTTAACAGCAGTACTAAGAAATTCGATGTGGTGGTCCTGGTGTCCTTTCACAGATTTGTCAGAAATTAGAAGGTCTAAAGTCATAAGAAGGTCCCATGCGAACGGATAAGTTGGCGGGCTCATTTAAACGTTCCTTCATTATTCTGAAAAAAAGTAATTGAAATAAACATACCTTTAAAATTAATCTTTAAAAATACTTTATTCTAAATAACTATTTTTCTTTACTTTGGAGAAAAATGTTTTTAAAACAAAATCCAGTCACAAAACATAAACATCTAACATTTCATCACATATACGCTCTGTTTCACAACATTTTAGAGATGCTTGTTATATTTTAAGTAAAGTCATTATTACACTTGATAATACAATTTGAAAGAGAAATATTTCTCATTAAAAACAGCTTATGGTGGTTGTTAACGTAAATAAGTTAGGGATCACGTGGCGTATACGCGTTATTCCATGGAAAGTTTTAAGGCTAAGTGACACCATTGAAAATGTAACTTAAATAATTGAAAATAAATACAAAGGTTCGCACTGGCTAAGTTGTATGTGCATAGGCAAACCTTGAGGTAAACAATAACAATGGGCTTATCAGAAGCACCTGTGAACAGGCGGTATATTTTCCTACCGTTTATCTGCCTCGCTCTCGCAACTTCGATAGCCTTTTCTTTTAGCCGATTTGTTTAGCCTCAACGATCGTCTCAGTTCTTTGGGGAGAGGTTTGTTGGTTTCGCGTTTAAGAAAACTACTGAACCTTCCACACTTCTCCGCAAGCCGATGCCACACCAGCAGGATAAAATGCTTGTGGCGCGATGATGGCCCTGATGATGATGTCCCATTGGCACTGCAATCGTGCAGATCAACGGTTGAGACAACCCACGACGACATGCTGACACTGACTGAATTAAGCCGGCCAGAAGACCCGCCAGCCACTTGGCCGGACATTGATAAGATTGGCTAGTGGCAATCGAACCGTTTCAATGGTTCGGCAGCGTCATATAACCTTTGGTGGTTAGACTAGAGCCGAAACCCGAGCATTGCAGATGAATTAACGCTGATGGTGGAGATTTCAATTTTAACCTAATTTCAATTTCTAAATATGTATGTCATATAAAAAATGTTAATAATTTAAAAAAAAAGAAAAAAAAGGTTACCATTTTTCAAAATAATACGAACAGTATGTAAATGCCCATTTAGTGCATATCCTGATAAAAAATAAAGAAAAAATGCTCATGGTCAGCTTCCAAGTGAAAAACACCTAGGGATATATGCGCTTCACCCTCTGTCCCCATTAGGCGGCCTCCTGGCTTGCATTTTCGCTCTATTACACCAACTGCCGCTGGGTATTCCAGAAAAAGTGCTTGCAGTATGACTTTTATTTGTTAAAAATGTTTTCATTATTTTGAAATGCAAACCAAAACCAATTATAATTGGAAATGCGACAGTAACAAATCGGATGTTACTACCTTCACCTTTAGGAGAGTTTTTGTCAGTATATTACGTGCATACCTGTGCAATTTTTGGCTAACCCGGCCAAACAAAAAATTCCCTTTAAATTCCATTTAAATACAATAAATCCTATTCAGTCAAGGCATTCAATCTGGCAATAAACATAACTCCAAAATTCGTTCTTTGGCTGCGGCTGCCTTTGATACTGATTCGAAGGCTGATGCTTGGATACTAAATTGAAATGCAATAAAGGGAAATAGCATATGTATTCGTTTATTCCGTATTCCATTCCTTAGTCTGCATACATTGGAATTTTTCTGTAGAACATCCTTTGTCTGTATTCACTTTATTTAATTTTTCATAAGCTACAAAGAGTTCTGCCATGTTTGGCTGCTTATTTATTTTGTGGGGCAAGGGCTGCTTGGCAATTAACACTTTTATGATATTTTTTCCCTTCTGTTTTCTGATGCAAAATAAAATCCAGCAATATATGCAAATAAACTGAAATCAGATAAAAATCGAAATCCTTACATTTTTAAACTTGCTATTTGATCGTAGACTGAAATATAGATTGAAATTCAAGAGATTAAATTAATACATTTTCAATGTATTATATATATTTTTATTATTTTAAATCCGGTTAAATTCAATCAAAGATTTTACTTTAAAATCACTTTTACACTTGTTACCTTAAAAGGATTGGATGCAAAATTAAAGTTCTGAATGCTTGGAGTTCTACACCAAACGTCTCATTCCGCTCCCCGTTACCCTAACATCCCATTACGAGGCCAACAACTGGCGGCCTGAGTCGACGGCAGTGGACGAGATAAATGTATGCCCATTGCTGATGTGCATGCAAATCTACATTTTTGGACGATTGTCAAAGTCGAAAAACGGATGGGATGTGGTGGGTGGAATTAGGGGGCGGCGTTCCTGGTAGACAGATGTCAAGACATCAGGCTCGCTCCTATGTATCCGTGGGTTAACATATGCGTCCCATCTGAAAAAGGGAGAAGGCCAAAACATACAGAGAAAATTGGAGGGCGAGAGAGGGACAAAGTGTTACAACTACATGAACGCATTACGAGCACTAACAACAACAATGGAGCCAACAAAAATGTGGAAAACATCCACAAAAAAATAAAATAAAAAAGGCCAAGAAAAAACGAAGAAAAACAAATGAAAGTTTATGCTATAAAATGCCAAAGTGTGGTGGCACAATCTATTGCGAAAAAAGACAACAACGTCAATGAGTGGGGGACGGTGCGATGTGGTGCAGGCATAAAATAGCGTACATAAGATAAAGGGTATATCCGCCCCTGCTCCACCTACTTTGGGGGTTGGTTAGAATGAAAATTGTAGCAAAAGTCAACATATGGCGTTAAAGATGCGAACGTGCAGCGAATCTTTTAAGTTTCCTCTCTATTCTCTATTCGTTTTCGCATATTTTCAAAAAAAACTTAAATTCATGCTTTAATGCCTTTAGAGATGAGTAAACTTGATGCTTGATAAAAGTTTGATCCTTTGTTAATACTATTGTTGATATCAATGGTACATAATGGCTTTCATAATACATTTCACTTGCCATAGAGTCGACCCTATGACCCACATTAAAGGTCAGTTTCCATCAATTGTAATTCCCTCATCTCGAAACCAGTTCTGTCTTTTCGCCATTCTTCCCGGAGGCTTGTCAAATCCTGAGCCAACAAATCCCAACCATTGTTGGTAGGCCCCCTGCCACCACAACGGAAAGGCTTTTTCCTACATTTCCAAACCGTACAATCGACCGACCATTTGGCTTAAATATTTTATGCAAATTTTCAATGTAATAAAAATTTTTTTACCCATACCAAAACAAAAGGCAAATAAAAATTGATGCCAATGCCGTTTGTCTTTCAATACGTTGTTTCAGTTCAGCGGCCCTCATACATATTTTCTTTTTTTTGTTTTTTCTCTACTGTTATGTCCTTGCTATATGCGCGCAGTATGTGTGTGTGTGTGCAATGATTTTCAATATGTCGCAACTCTCGGCCAAACTTGCGCTATCTGTCCACCCCCACAAGACCCCTTCAACCGATGTCACACAGCTCGGACTTGCCTCAGAGCGGCTTGAAACAAATGCCGAGTTAATGCTTTGGCATATACGTCGCCATCGCCGATGTCGACAATGAATGCCGCATGGACATGACCTCAATTGCGTTGGATACATCCGCACACACTCTGAAATATCCTTGCGAAAGGAGCAAGATACCCACACTCAGGCATGCACATATATTGGTTTGATCGACATCAATACGCAAGGGCCGTAATATGTGTTAACCCGCCAGGACCTCGCGTTCTTACGTCTCACCCTTTCTCTCGCTCACTCTCCCTCTTTAGCTGTAGTCATCTCTTTTCTGGGCTGTGGCAAGAATAACACATTGCCATCACTGTCATCTTTTAGGCTGACAAGTGCGAGTGCCGGCATTACGAGACTTTGATGCCGATATCGATAAGTGCAGCAATGGCAGCCACACTGCGAAAAACTGGAAACTCCATTACTGTTGGCTGCAAAAATTTTGTCTTGGCAATAGCATTTCCGGTTTCAGATTCGGCTAAATTCTCAAATTCAAATTTCTAATATGACGTTTAACTCTCAGCTTATGACATCTCTACCTACTCGTAATATCAGTGGAGTCACAAGTTTTCTCTAAAAATATTCGAATTTTTTCTTGTGCATCTTAATCCAAGTCATCCCACCTCGTCACCCCTGCCACCATCTCGGTTGAACATATTGTCAGTTGGCTTATGTTCCATTTTCTTTATTTTTTTGGGTTGAGTTTCGATTCTTCTGCATTTGGGATTTTTCCTTTTTTTGTGGTGTGATGAAAATTGAGGCGTCGACACTTTGCGAACAGGTACTCTTCTCCGCCCTCCTTCGCTGGCACTCTCCGAGAGTGTTCCACCTGGGTGTCTGATGGGTTCATTGTTCTCAGTTTATGATCCACTTTAATTGAATGTATATGTATTTTTAATATTTTAATGCATTTTTGGTATTCTACTCGGGCCTAAAAGTCCACTCTAAAAGTAGCTGGAAACCAAATAATGGAATTATTTTAATTTTCAATTAGTTTTTACACTTTATTATTAGTAAATATAATTAAATGATAATAAATGATATTTAGGTATTGATAAAACAAAAATTGTTTAAAAATTGTTTTATTTGATAGGTTTCAAATTGGTTTTTATTTACTGAAAAAATTTACAAAATTTACATCCAAAATATTGCTTAACTTAAATAAATTTAGTAGATGCAGCTTTCGTTTTCCTCAACGTCTGCGTGTCTCGGTGCTATCATCATGTGTTCTTATGTCGGCGATCTTCTCCAAATTGAAATGGCTTCAGTTTCGAAAATACTGGATACAAATTTTTCTGATTTGAATTACAAAATTTCAAAATTGGCCAAAAAAGACAAAAATTTGGAGTATGTTGCACGTATGCGTGTCCCGGTGCTATCATCACTCGTTCTCCTTATGTCGACGATCCTCTCTAAATTGAAAAGGCTCCGTTTTCGAAAATTCTGGATACAAATTTTGCTGATTTGAATTATAAAATTTTGAGTATAATGCACGTATGCGTGTCCCGGTGCTATCATCACTCTTTCTCCTTATGTCGACGATCTTCTTTAAATTGGAAAGGCTTCGGTTTCGAAAATTCTGGACACAAATTTTGCTGATTTGAATTATAAAATTTTGAGTATAATGCACGTATGCGTGTCCCGGTGCTATCATCACTCGTTCTCCTTATGTCGACAATCTTCTCTAAATTGAAGGCTTCGGTTTCAAAAATTCTGGATACAAATTTTGCTGATTTGAATTATAAAATTTTGAGTATAATGCACGTATGCGTGTCCCGGTGCTGTCATCACTCGTTCTCCTTAAGTCGACGATCTTCTCTGAAAAGGCTTCGGTTTCGAAAATTCTGGATACAAATTTTGCTAATTTAAATTATAAAATTTCAAAAGTGGCCGAAAAAGAAAATTTTGAATAGAATGCAGCTTTGTGTATGTCAGCAGTATCGTAATGCCGGCGATTGTATTTGAATTTGAAAGTCTTCGGATCCGAAAATTCTGGATAACACTAATTTAGCTAATTTAATCAAATGGCCAAAAAAAGGATGTAAAAATTTTGAAAAAGAAGAAAACAAAATTTTATGAACAATCAAATTCAAATGTCAACCGCCAGAAACAATATTTTAGTTTGCTGCAGTGATCTAGAATATAATCTCGACTCTCTACGTCAATATAGAGAAGAATCTCGTCATTTTCGCAAAGATGAGACACCACTCTATCCTCATAGTCATCGGCACAGGGGTCTAAGGGATATCTGCCTACCACGCTCCATTGATGTGTCTCAATGCCGCAGTTCTGAAGCTCAAGTTGTTCGAAAATAGCACAGAGCAGCTTATCTGGGACTATAAGCGGGAGGACAAAAGAAGCCTTGACTAAGCCGAAGTACTTGATGAATGGCAAACAGCAATGAGGCGGGCATACGCCGGCAATTGCATCAATCATCCATGCAACAGTGTCGTCATCGCTACAAACAATCAATAAGTTTGAACAAAATGTCGCCATAGGCGTGCAATCGGAAAACTTCAACTCTGCTACAACACATTCCTCAAATAGTGAGAAAAGATGCCCCATTATGGCAAGCATATCTACTTCATCGGCTGAGGGGTCGCTATGGCTTATAACCAGGCCATATCGGCGGTTTTCAGGTAGTGTCACTGCGTACGGGGGGCGCAGATCGGGTTTGCCGCACTTCTTCGAATAGCAACAATCTTTGCGCACATCCGTACACTGGACTGCTGAGTTATCGTTATCATCGTTATCATTATCCTCATCATCGTTATCATCCTCATCATCGTTATCCCCTTCATCTTCGTTTTCGTCATCATTTTCATCATTATCACTAACATCATCATTGTTATTATCATCTTCTGTTTCATACGAGCAAGATGGCTCTTGCTTGGCTTTTCGTGCCATATTAAAATTTTTGGAGCTTAAATTAATCATTTTATTCTTTCTAAATGTTGAAAAATCGGAGGTAGGCGATTCTACAGAACACGTCAACCGTGGGCTAAAGATGTAAAGTCTGTGATAAAACCCATACCATACCGATAACATATCCATTTACGTACCGCTTGGCCGGGACGACATTGTCATCGCCTTCATAATGACGTTTCAAATCAGATCCTGTACTTGATTTTGGCACAAGCCGAGCCGATACGGACAAATTCTCTCCATCTTTCCTGCTGAAAAATTGTATAAACCCTAAAAACTCACCCTTCTTCTGGAACGTAATGGCTAGATCAGAATTAGCTATATCCTCATTTGGTTTTAGCTGCCTAAGACTCCTTTTAATATTTTCTGGGTTGCGTAGCTCACGCCATGCGAATTTTATTTCTTGCTGATCTGTGAGAATATTCAAAACGCGCTGCAATTCCGTTTTTAAATCAAGCACTGTGGCCGAATCTGATAGCTCGCAAATGTGATCATTCTAGAAAAGGACTTCCAATAATGAACCATTTTTTTTTTTTGTTTTTTTATAGATACTTACCCTTCCAGTCTTTTCGTTTTCAAATTTTATTTTCACAAACATTGCGTTCAAAATATTTATTTCACACTACTAAAAAGTTCACTTTTTTTATTTCGCACAAATTTGAAAAGTTTTGAAATTTTCGTTTCACACTTTTTAGTACGTATTTGTAGTAACTCCTCCGACGAAGCTTTGGAAGATACTGAGCCTAACCAGGCTCGATCACACAGGGGTCGATTTGACATTAGGTCAGAGCACACTACGATGCTTAATTTTCGAGATAACATGAATATGTTCTGCTCTGTAAAGTTCAGCTTCCACACGTATTCCAGACTTCAGATTTCGAGCCTGCGTCCCTAATGTCTGACTCGCCATTTTGTTGCATACATTTTTAGCTTTTTTAATGGGCCAGGTATGTGCCTCTATACATACATTACAAGCCTGTTTTCATTGGACATTCTTTGTCCGGTTATACGGCATAATTCCAATCAACAGATTCAATCAACAGAGCTCTGCGGAGGGTTAGCTTATATAGCTTATAATGAGGGTCCCCGCCTAAGCTACCTGCCCTGCCAGAAATGGCAAAAAAAAAACAGAGAAAAGCGCCAAAGAAAGAGGCAAACATAACTTTGAGTGTCTCGTAAAAATTTCAATTATCCTAAATGATTAACTTTGTTTATTACTGCCGAAAAAGTGGGTGAAACCAGGAGGGGCAGAAGGTAACTGCTACCCCAAGACGCCCACTCATCCGCTTTCTCATCCCATGGCTGATGATGGTGGCACATCATTTATCAGTTTATGACTTGATTCTATTATTTATTGGCACTCCAATGGAGGTCGTCGGCTCACGGCTGCGTCGTCGCAATTTCAATTATAATTATGTGAAAATCATAAAAAAAACAAACGACGCGAGGATACTCCCTCCTGCTATCCTTAGATAAAAATCACTTAGTGGAAAGGAGAGTGCCCTCACATAACACCCACACATACGCATGAAAAGTTTATAGCTAACAAAAATCGTTAATAAATTAAGCGGAAATATATTTTCCTGCTATGGCCATGGCCATTGGCCCGAGGGGTGCGGCGCACACCCACACATTGAAGCGCCTTGGGATCCTTTGGCTTCTGTTTGGTCTTGCCCATGATGCTTTGCTCCATTTGGCATTTTTAGCAAATAATGCTTTTTGGCTCTCGGTAATGGTTTTTTAATTTTAGTGTCGTTGAAATTATGGTCGAAACAATAATTTAATAAGTTAAGGTCTTCTGCTGCAGGCGGAAAAGAGCGCCACGGCCAGCGTAAACAATTTTCATTCTCGTTTCCATTTTCCCTCACCCCTAATGCTACTGAGCTCCCCATATTCAGTGGCTACATTGTTATTTATATGCTTTCTTTGTTGTTCTTGTTATTGTTTTTGTTGGTGATATTGTTGTGGCCAGCAGGTGGGAAAGTTGGTACAGTTGGCGGGTGGGGAAACCTTGCCCAGAGGGTTGAAATGGTCGTTTGTATGCGGGAGGTCTGTGACTACAAATTGTTTTTCTCTCCCCGCTCCCATCGACGCCCAAAAACAGGACACGCACACACAGCCGTGAGGCAGCGGTTATTAGCAATTGACTTTCGTACAAAGGCAGAGGTCCTGGTACATATTCGTTAGATTTTAATATATCAATTTTCCGCTTTTCCAATTGACTGGGGGTTAGGGAACAGTTACGAACTTTATTTGCTAGAAAGGTCAATTACTATTTGCTAGCCATATTGAAGGACAATATGTCCCCCAGTAGGGATACTATGGCCAATTTACACCCGATTCTTGAGCGTGAATACCTTAAAGATGAGGTGACGATACCTATTTATCACAATCCAGAAACGAAATATTTATATGTGTATATATAAATATGTATAATTTTTTGTCAAATTGTCTGTAAAAATTTTGTTGTAAAATTTTTTAAAACATTTTTTGTGAAAATTCGGAAAATGCATGAGAGGCACAATATGACCCCCCGCGAAGGCTATACCTTTGCGAATAATGAATCTCTCAATTTTCAACAAAACCCAGGAAAAAAATGTTTTTTAGGTTTTTTATAAAATTTTTTCAGGGGATCCCTTACAAAATTCGGGAAATGCATTAAGGGCACTGTATGACCCCCGCGAAGGATATTTCTTTTCGAATAATGATCCGATTCTGGAGCGGAGTACCTTAAACGGTTTGTGCGTTCTTCTTTAGCAATTTTCATCAAAATCTATGACTAAAATATTTTTTAAATTTTTTGTCATATTTTTCAGGGAATCCCCTTTTTTTCTTTGCGAATAATGATCCGATTCTAGAACGATTTATTACCTTAAACGATTTGTAGATCCATTCCCTAACAATCTGCATCAAAATCGAAGAAAAATTTTTTTTTTTTAATTTGTGTAAAATTTTGGTGGGGTATTGATTTTTAGTGAAATTTATGATTTATTTGAAATTACACATCTTTCGTGTTTTTGAATTGAGAAGAATATGAATTTCGACTTTCGGTCAGAATACAAATTTCGGCAGAGTTATATCAAGAACTTGCAGTATTACATCATATCCAGTGCACTATATGCAGTATTACATTATATTATATTACATTAAATCCATTAAATTATCTTTCCAATCATATCTAATTTTTTCGTATCGGTGCCCGGGGAATTAAGGAATCAAGGATTTAAAGCATAATCTAAAGAAAAGAGTATGAATACGATCCCGGCTGCCCGGACAGCATCAAAGAGTGAGGCTTACGCAGTGGCAAACAACTTTATGACTGGATTTTTTATTATATGTAATTTCAAATTTTATGCTAGGCTATGCTGGCCTGGCCAGAAGGCTAGCAAGCAATTTCTTGCATACATTTTTCAGCATTATGCTTTATGATTTTATACGATTTTGTTTTTATTCGCTTTGGGGCTAAGCTGAAGAAATATATGTATAGGGATGATAGAGAGGCAGCCGAATGCCAACGAAACGATGACAGGCTCACATGCCATGTATCCTGTCAAGGTATTCTGACATTTCGGGTTGTTAGAAACCGAAAAAGCAACAAAATCAACTTGAAGGCAGGACACAAAAGCGCCAGAAACAAAAACACACACATCGAGAGACATAACCAATTTGTGTCATCATAATTGTAATTCGTCGTTGTATTCGGCAAGGCAGACTCCTATCTCCTTGGCTGCCCCGCCCACTTTTGCCCACAATCACAGTATGCAATACGACATGTAACTGTCTCTCTCACAGCAGGAGATGGCTGTCAACTCTTTCGCCTGCCACCAGTACGACAACATTTTCAGGATATTTTACGTCGATCCTGAAACAAAACATATGCACACCACACATTGAAAGAGATTTTTATGGTTTATCAGGTGGGAGTTGAGGCGAAATTGAAACGGAAACGGTAGCGGAAAGTGAGGTAAGTAGACATGCCCGCCATTAATTTTGTAAAATTAATTTGGTTAAATGAAGCTCAGCCTAAATCCTTCCGAAAAATGCTTGGCATTTGCCTTTGGACAAAAGTTCAACTGGAAAAAGGTTAAAAAGAAAATAAGCTTCGAAAAAGGTAGAAGTATCGGTAAAAATACCTTTGTGGGTAATCAGGTGGAAAAGTCGTCATTATACACTTCCTAAATGTATAAAATGTAGGTTTTCCTAGAATTTAATTTAATTATATTAATTGAACAAATCAAACAATCATTTTATGTCTTGTAATTTATTGCAATTAATCATTAGATTATTATGTATAATTCGTAATTGACTCCTTTAAAGCATTTTTTAGTTCTAAGTTATTATTTAAGTAATTCTGAAATAAAATTTAAGTGTAATTTTCGGATCGACCTAAAAGTAACCTATAATGACTCTTGACTTATGAAAAGTATTTCGCTTCGGGCATTCGGCAAACAATCGCTGATGCCACACAAAAGTATTTAGAAAGCAATAAAAACATCGGAACAATGTTTGATAAAGAGTTTGGTCGCTTCGGTTTGCACTCAAAGGAAAATTAATAATAAAAAGGACAACTATGTGGCATTTCTAGCCAAGCAAAAAAACAAAACAGACAAAAGCGAAATCAAACACAAAAAGTTTAAAAAAATGGGGAGCAGTGGAGAAAATTCAGAGACAGAGTAAAAATACCGACCAAATAGCCAATAATGATGGCAAAGTCAAGCTGCATGAAACAATCAGTAGGGCAGGATCCAGTGGCCGAGGAGGACTATGGGAAGCGAGGGTGGGCTGATGGCCAGAAACGACTGAATGGAACTCATAGCCAAGCAATCAGCGCATAAGCACGCCCTGTAATCAAGCGTGGCGCCCCAACAGGAACCCTTCCTTTCCCCTTTCTCGCTACCCCGACCCCACCCTCGCTCCAATAGCCCAGCGTTGCGAAATGAAAAGTTTTGTAATTAAAATTGAAAAAAAGAAAGCAAAGAAAGGCAGTGCAGAAGGAGAAAGAGGCGGAATGCTTCGCTTCTCCTTTGTGGTAGCCCGCCAATATGGTCAAATGTGTTATTCGGGTATTTGTTGTGAACTCTATTCCAAAAAAACGCCTCAAACGGACAATCAGCTAGGCCTTAAAGACTTAAAGGTAGTTTTAAAGAAATCCAAGTAACGTTTTTTTATGTAAAAATTTTGTGAAACATAAAAATATTTGCGATTTGGAGAAATAAATTGTGAGAACACGCATAAAAATTCTTGACTGTTTGAAACTCAACTCGAATAGATGAGTGAAATAGGGAGCAATGGTAGTCCAATTATTGACATGCTCGTAATTACAAGTCATTTTTCTTAGATTCCTTTTCATAAAATTTACCTTTTAATTGGAGCAATTATCCTTCAACTTACTTGTGTGAATATTGTGAAGCTTAAAAGTTCAACAAACTTTAAGCCGAATTTCAATTTTCCAATAAAGTTGTTGATGTGTGAAGATAAGTGGATAATAAGTTCTTGAAAATATCAATCATACGCAGTGTAGTCTGAGTGATACGTTTTGGTATTAGCTCACAATTAACATTAATTAGCGTGATAAATACGTAAAATCAATTACTGGTCAGAGCCAGAGCCATTGATAGATGACACATATTAACAGCTATGCGCAATTCATTAAATATGCATTTATTTCAATTATGTGTCAAGTACTACTAAGGTGTATGTATGTATGTTTACTTGTGTGCGATGAAAAATCTTTAAAGTTTCACCTCGAGCAGTACACAGAAAGTTATTTTCATGCTAATTACAAGCGCCACAGATGCCATGAGATACTGGAACATGACGAGATACATATACTATACTCATATAGCCACTTGTGAAACAGTTGAAGTTGCATCACTTAAGGGATTTAAATTTTCAAGTTTTAATGCAAACCACCTACGTATGTATGTATGTATGTACATAAATGCATGCCATGCAAGTATATCCTGGCTGACACACATGCAAATGCAAGCATGCATACATGAGACGCAAATTAACTTATGGAAACATCGTCTTTGCCTTCGTCTTCGTTTTCATCCTCATTGTTGTCGTTGGTTGCCGTTGACAACGCTGGATAATACGCAAGGTATACAGGAGACGAGTCCTGAGGCGGGGGAGGGTTTTGGGCCGAGTTTTGAAGTGACACAGTTGTTGTATTCAAACATCTTGACGAGGCTGCCAAAGCAGTAAAATACCAAAATTGCTAACTGTTTTCAATGGGAGTACTTGAATGCTCTTACTACATCTATGGGCTGAGGAGCTGAATAAATTATTTGTGAGGTTTATGATGAATGATATACATACATGTATTACAATAAACTTATTGGATTACTAGACAACTACTAGTAGTAGTATTATAAATAATTCACTAATTAATTTTAATATATTTTTAAAATGATATGTAATTCCCAATAAAATTGTTAAATCTTCTTAGCTTTCAACTTACAAATTGTTTGTTCAATTCGATAGTGCACTTTAAATGCCCATGTATGTCAGTGTGGGAAAAGCCTTAGCACGCTCACGGGCGTCTCACTGAAATGGTGGCAATTCCAGCGAAAGTACGCGCATGCAACTCACTTTTTGCCTTGTTTTCATTCTTAATTAATAATTAAGAAATAAGCACAAGCAGCGAGGCGGCAGAAGCAGATGCAGAAGCCTGAAACAGAAAAGCAGCAATTTCATTGTTGCTGTTGTTTTTGAGTGTGGCATAACTTAAGGCGCACATTTCGCGTGGTTTAATTAGTCCGCTCTAAAAGGCCTTAAAGCTCAGTCAAGGCAACAGCAATAGCAACGCCAACTGCGAATGCATTCCATCTTCATGGCAATGCCAATGGCTAACTAATTGCTGCCTAGTCCTTCATCAAAGAAACTTTGCATGCTTAGAACTGAATCATTTGTGGCTACCCATTCTTTTCCGGTTCCGCCTACAATTCAATTCAATAAAATGCAAAATAGTCAATGAGCCAGATGTAAAGAGCGAGAACGAGTAGGAGAGAGCAATGAAATGCAGTGAAAAACCTCATAAAAATGTTAAAATCCCAGCACTTAAAAATCAAAATCCAGAGTATGAGGAAGGGATGCCAATACATAACCAATATGAAAGCGAGAAGGAGGACGAGAGAGAGAAAGAGAAGGATGGGAAAATTTCAGCCAACGCACTTCCGGTTTAATTAAACGGAAACTGATTTAATTGCATATTTGATGAGCTACGAAGCCGGCGACGCCAATCGTGGAATGTGCGAGGGACTCGGAACTAGCGGTTCTCGTAATCCTCCCACCAGGATTCCCTCCATTTGTTGGTGCCCCGACGCCCGGCGCACTTAGTTATGCAACAGAGTAGCAAGATACAAAACCCAACCAACCGCCCACTCAAAGCCACCCACACCCGGAGCCCGGGCGGAATGCGAAAAAGATTCTGGCGCCTTGTCATAGGCAACTTGATGCTTTGAGAGCTTAGCATAAATTGTGATGAATACTAAAAAGGCATTTTATTTATGCCTCACTTAATTACACACACAAAAGCGGAAAGGAAGATCCACGGGGATGGAAAATCGGGGGACGGAAAGCGGAGCTGGCGAAATCTTCTCCGATGTGCTTGTCACCTAAGCGTAATAAATAAATAAAATGTCTTGCTATTTTCACAGGCCAGCAAAGGCGATGCGCCAGGATGTCTTGTTACGGAATCTAGGAGTTTATGCCCAGATTCCATATTTCCTCATTTCCCAAAAATAACTGAAGAAATTTTCCACTGTATTTCCAGCGAGACTTCTACGCTGTGTACTTTAAAAAGACTACTTGGTTTTGAAATGTAATATATATTCAAAAAAAACCATTGGATCTAATTATTAATATTATTTTTTTATTATATAATTATGATTTTGTTTTATCATCCAAATAGCCAATTATTTTCATTAAAATTTTTTTATAGAAATTATTATAATTTCATAAAAATTCAGTGGCAGAAAAAAACAATTTAATATTTTACTTGCTATAATTAAAAACCCACATTAATAGAATAAATTTATTCTCTTTTACAGATAATTTATAAATCATAATCCATTGTTTTGTAATTTTGATTTCCCTAATATGTTTTAGTTGTTAATATAGGATATAATAAGCTATAAAGATAATATAATCTGAAAGTGTGATGAGTTATCCGTGTTCTTTTATTTAATTTCCCTTTAAAATTTATTCGAATTAAAAACTTGAGCTCATAAACGTAGTTGCCCGCCTCGAGAGCCTCTCTTTATATCTTTCTTCATTTTTATCCTGGTTAATTTTTATTATTTCCTCTTCGCACCACAGTCTCTGAAATTGGTTTTGGACTGTCCTCGTTCTTGATGACGTGGGGTAGCGCCTTCGCTTCCCCGGCTCGTTTGTCGCCTCCGTCCATGAACCGCATTTAATTTAATGTGCGCGTTTTTATGAACATGTTAATTTGATATTCAATAAAGTTGGTTTGATTTTCGGCTTTTAATGGATTCTCGCATTTAATGACATGGCGGTTGGGTGGCTCGCAGTTTTCTCTTCGCGTCTCAGTGTCTTTCGGTTTTAATGTATGTCACTTTCGTAATGCTTCGCTGATCCTGGCCAAAGGACTCCCAGACTCTTTGGTCCTCGTTTCTAAGTGGTGTGATGTGAATTGCTGCTCAGCTTGTTGGATTTCTGATTTGTCTGGCAAAGTCTGGAAAGGTTATTCTGCAATCTAGTTTAATGGAATACCTACCAGCAAGAAGGTCGAATATATTTTTTAATTTTAGCTATAAAAAGTTGAACTCGATTGGGCTGAATGCTAAGTGAATTCGGCAATTAAAGCGGAACGTGAACTTCGAAGTATATCTACCTGAAACTATTTTACCTGCTTGAATCCGGTGAAAATTTTAGCACTTCAGAGAGCCAATTTCATGGTCATCATAAAGCGCGCCAGGATTAACAGGCTTTTTTGATGGTTCGAGTGGGTTAACGATTTTTACGATTTGAATGCACATTATCGGGTAATTATGCGGCGTCAAAGGGTGAGTGGCCGTGAATAGCTGAAAACTCTACTCAGTATGCATTCGCTTATTTTATGAACACTCAAAAGCGCTAACACACAACGTTAACAGACTCATTAACTGCCGAACAAAGCAAATATAATTTGTAGACCAATAAACTCTGTCAGGCATGCGGAAGCCACAAAACACACAAAGAAGAAACCCGCTGCGGGACCAGGAAACGAACCAACTGAGTGACTGAATGAACGAATGAATGAGTGAGTGAATGGACGGTTGAACGAATGAAATGGGAGCAAATGGAAAGAATCCTTTTATTACTTTGGCGCGGCAACAGATTTCGAAGGCACAAAAATGAATTTAGCATAAATGAAACATTTTTACGAGCTGCCATTACGACCAAAGCAACATGACAACAATAAAAACACCAAAAATAAATAAGCCTGAAAAAGGACAATGTGGATGTTCTCAAATATTTTATACCCTTACAATGCAGAAACTAAATATTTTCTGTGATAAATAATATTATTAGTTAATAGAGTAACTTCTTAATTAAAAACCGCATACTATTCCCTTTTAAATAAAAAATTATTCTGCAAAATTAACCATCCTGAGGCGGACACAACCTTATGGATAGACTGTTGTGGCAATGGGGGAAGGAATATAAATGTTTGACTAGCCCCAAATATATAGATCTGAAGAGCGGGCAATGGGGAGACTGGGTCGAATGTAATGAACGAAATATGCCCAGAACAATTTGAAGTTTACGTATGCGCACTGCGTGTACATGTACTGATATGTATATATATTGGATGTGTGGATCTGCTACATAACAATGTCACCAGCCCAAGCGGCACACAGCGGCGGTCTGGGATAGGTCTGGGCAATAAAAAACATCATCGAAGCCATTTGTCAAAAGACAACACGGCGAAACGGGAGTTGAGCGATGGAGAAGAGTCTGCTGGGGAAGCGGCGGACGAAAACGAGGCATTCGGCATTTCGTATTCATTGCCAAAAATCACAATAGCAATGTGCTAGCGCCTTCATCTCTCAGTTTCCATTTTATAGCACTTCAAGTCCTCACACCTCCTGCCATTTTACCCTCGAAAGCACCGTAACGTCCACATTGTAACAACGCCGCGAAGTAGGCAGTGTCAGTGGACAGACTCCCTCGCTAACTTGTGTCCAAACACGCGCGTCTACAAAATGCGTTTTGCCCGAGTCCACGGACCACGGACTACGGACTGCGGACTATGGGACTACAGACTGAGGACTACGGAATACGGACTCAGTACTATGGACTCCGGCCCCGGGCTCGCGATGATTTTAAAGCGTGCTTGCGACTGGGCAGGGAAAACGCATAAATAATCTTGTTGCTTACGGCTGTTGAAATGGCGTGAAATAATAAAAGAGACCTGAAAGCAATAGTCGACGAGAGAAACCAGTGATGGCAGCTGTAAAAAGAAAAAAAAAAAACATTATTTATATATAGTATATATAGTAAATATATAGAAATTTGGGTTTTATGCTTAACTATTGAAGACTTTCTGAACACTAATTTTGAAGATGGGTTTTAAAAAGAAGAGATCGATTTAACAGATCGGCCAAAAACTAGTTCGGAATTAATATCAAAAGGGTTTGAAAACAAAAATTTCAACTAGATTATTTAAAATTCATAAAAAAACTGACATTAAAATCCGAAAATTGAATAAAGAATCCGGAAAATAGCCAACTTTGCAACACCATTGCCACTGAGTAGGAATCGCAATCACCCAGCCACAATAGAAAGTAGAAGGAATGGCCCAAAGCTGGTTGAGTTTTGCCGTTGTTGCTGTTGCCACTATAAGGTTGCTTTCGCTGGTATTGGTAGTACTATTGGACGGGCATACCGTTGTTATTGCTGTTGCCGTAACAGTTACCGTTAGTGTCGTGCCGTTGGCTATTGTCGAGTGCCGGGCTCAAATCGCGATTTTTAGTGGGCTACAATCGAAACGTTTGCGATTTTACTCTAGTGAATTAAGTAATGGCTCGGATTGCGTATACGCAGTGTGTGCTGGATTGAATCGAATGGAGTCTGTGGGGAAACTATCATGAATAAGTTGACATTGATAAAGGGAAATAAACATTTTTTAACATAGTATGCACAGCATAAATGTTAATGATTTACTTTTCGATTTAAGTTCAAGATAAAAATGAACCTATTCCTTGCTTTCACTTTATTAGCTCCGTCAGCGAAAGCGTTGCATTTGATTTATTTACCACATTGCCTGGTCGTCACAAATCCATATAGATAAACGTGGCCCGATCTGGGAGGTCCGGGTGTATTAAAGCAATTTATAAAATCTCGGCTCAGGGGCAAAGTGTACCCGAGACCAGCTCGGTCTCGAGCTGGCAGCCACAAGACATTTAATGTCCAACGGGATTAGAGACAAATTAAAATTGTAATATTTTATTTATGTGAGTTTGTTGGTGGAGTTGTTGGGGCTGCTTACGAGGAGAGGAATAAGCCCAATAACAAAAATAACAATAACAATGGAACAAATAACAACAATGAAATGGTAAAACCAAACTGGAATTGTGGCACGTTGTCCTTTTGGTCCTGGCTTGTCCTTGGGTATTACGGGTTAATTTGTGTGTTTATTGCAGTTGGCCAAGTTTGGCGCAGGGTTTCGTTGTTCGTTTCGGACCATCTTTGGGGAGAGGACAGACACTTGAACGTATTTACACGCGATATGCCAACAACAAGTCCAACAACAACAACAATAGCTTAAAGTTGAGGAAACAACAACATAAAGGGAGCTGAACAGAAACAGAGATGGCAAATGGCAAATGCCGAACGGCAAAACGAAGTATTGTAGACTATTTAAAAAATTTATGTGCGGAAGTTTTGCCGTCGGGATATTTCCGGTTTATGATGATTATGTTTTGTGTGCGCTTCCTCTGGCCTCATTCCACCTCCCACCTCCCATACCATTTCCTTTGCCCCCATCTCCCCTTGCTCCAATCTTCCATCCATCGCTTTTATTTTCGTTTATTTTTAACAAGCGGATTACTTGGCGTCACTCGCTTTCTTTTCTCTCACTCCTTCATTACGTTTTTCATCTCTTTTCCTTCTTTGGCCCCGCCCACCTCCTTTCCACTCCCATTCATCGTGCATAATAATAAACATAATTTGGTTTATTCTTTATTTTTTATTCACTTTTTATGTGTACATTTGCCTAGCCAGTAAATTGTTGCGTGTGCATTTTAATTATTGTTTCCCCACTGTTTCTTTTACGTTCGGTATTGTTTGATTTTCCTTACAAAATATCAAAGATTTTTTTTATGACATGAAAATATCCTCTGACAATGAATGCATGACAATAAATGCATTTATATTATTTACTGCATCTATCGAAATACAATAAATTGTATAAAGATTCGTTCATCAATTAATAATATGTTACATTTTTTAATTTTAATTAATGTTATAATGCCTACTTTATTGAAGGATTTTTCACAAGTAACAAACAAACAACATACAATTTCATATATTAAAACTTTGTTATCGTGTGTACATTCTTAAAGCTTAGGCATTATTTTTTTAAAGCTTTAAATATATGGTAGCGACTTGTCAAAGAAAAATGTATCAGTGGAAATTAATTTGGTTCGAAAGGGCCCCGAAAAAAATGAAAATAAAGACAGGGACCGGGAACAGGGAGTCGCAATATGAGATACCAATAACCGGAGCTGGAACACAAAACCAACAAAGAGCTGAACGGACAGGGGAGCTGGGAATTATTTTTATTCCTTCATACAAAAGGCGACATCGTCTGGCTTTTATTACGCTTGGTCATTTTCTGTTGTTTTTGGTGGTACATAGTAGCAGGGGTGATGCGATCCGGTAGCGCCGCAGCGTTGGAGGATGATAAGGGGGATGTGGATGTGGTATAGGGTCCCGGTCAATGGCCAGCAGCCACAAAAAGTAATCTCTGAGCATAAACGCATATCCTGGACTGCAATTATGCCAAATGTTGAGCATAATGCCATCGCAATTTTCATTACCGCACACGACACAGCCAATGAACATGTGTGTCCCCCCATTCCACTGGGTCACCATATCCACATGCGCTGAACGCTTTCTACCACACTTCACCCGTCCACCAAAAATAAATGCTAAATTTTGATACACATTTTGTTGGCGGTGTTAAGCTCTGAAACGCTTATTAGGCTCACAGACCGACAGGAAACAAAAACAACAGCGGTTTCTGAGGAGAAAAAAAACAATAACTGGGCCTTAAACCAACAATGCCTGTGTTTTAGCTACTGCTACTGCTCCACTGCTGCATGTACGCCTCATAAAAGTCTAATTAATTAAAATCGTGCCCGAGCAGCCAGCGGCGATCCCAAAGCCAATGTGCCAGTCAGCTTTAGCGGCCGCCTCGGTCTCGGCCTCGGCGTCGACGCTGCGTATGCGTAATGCGCAATGGGACTTTGGCCAGGATAGCGGGCTGACTGGTTGGCAGTCGCTAATTAAAAGCCTACCGCATAACTTTTCTGACAAAATAAAAAAAGGAATCACATAAGAATGAAAACTCCATTGACTTTATCATTGGGACGAATCGGATATGCTCTTTAATTGAAATTTTAGGGCATACGGTAGATAGCAGTGAAATGGGATGAAGGGTACAACAAATAAATTCATTATTAAGTAACAATTATAGGCATTATAAATAGTTAAAATTATTTTCCAAGTTAAAAAACTAACTGCTTCAAGAAAATCGGAAAATCAAGATCTATTAAGGCTATGGGATAATTTTGAATATATATATTATTTTTTATATTTAGCGTACAGGCATGTGCTATAGAGTTAATCATCCCTGAAATTGTTAGTTCTCCGCATTAGTTCTGGTTATCCCTGTCCGACTATTCCTGATCCTAGGGGGAGCTAGTGCTGGTGGTGAAAATCACTTTTAATAAACTTCTTTTCTACTATTGATGATTTTTATTGCGCGAAGGATTTCACGAGCTCGCCGGGGATGTTAATTAGATTTTATTATGCGTGCGTTTGTGTGTGTTTTGTCCTTTGTGCGCTTATGACTGGGGGCCAGATAATGCCAGCGGGGATTATGGCTTATTAAAAGGCTTATGAAAGTCAAAAGAAAAGTTTACTTAATTTCAGTTAGTTAAGCGCCAATGAAAGCCGCCCACTTGAGTATTGGCCAAGTCCAGTGGCAGCAGCAACTCCTACAATGCTGGCACAAAGTTTCCCTCGGCGCCGTTGCCAAATGGCTAATAAAAATGGCCTGACTTAGGTCAACTTCTCATCCCGCATTCCGCCCCCAAGAGAAAAGAGGCTTTGGCAATTGTACAAGAATTTTTGGATTAGACTCGCCGCCAGTTTATGGCCGGCACATAAATTCAAATGTTGCAAACATAAAATCAAATAAAAATCTGCAATAAACATCAAATTGACAGAACGTTGAGTGCAATTTGGTTTTGTGGAATCCTTCGTCCTTTCATTCTAACTTATTAGCATGCCAACGTTCTGCTCATACATCTTATTTTAAATTTTCCGTTCCGATTTGCTTTTGGCATAAATAATTTTACATTCTTGTGGTTGGAATCTATGTTCTTGGACTTTTGTTTTCAATTACTAGTGTAGGGTTCAAAGGGATGAAAATGAATTTGACGAGCTGGAAATACAGGTATTATTCGATAGTTTTAATTCTCATTTTCTCTTGGCTGTTATTATTTTACATAGAATGGTAAAAGTATCTACTGTTAAAGCAAAGCTGTTTGTCGCCAACAGTAAAGTAAACGTTGATATGAACACCATTCTATCACACTATCTAATCAGTGAACCCTCTTTTTATAATCAATCAACGCTTGTTTATTTATTTAGGTTGCGAATGCGCTTTATGGAGTGATCACTGTAGCTGGGACTTTTTCCATGCGGGAAACGTTCGTTACCTTGGCTATCGATGGACCGTCACTGGCTTTACGCTTCAATAGATTCAATGGGGCTTCTCAACCTCAGGGAAGACCCGATCCCTTGGCTACACTTTCAGGACTTCCACCCCAAGTTCCTTTGACCAGCCCACTTCTTCGGGACCACGTCCCTGGGATATTTTACCCAGCAATTGTGAGAGCAATTGTGCGCACTTTTTTCCCTCAGCTTGTCCGGCGCATTTTAATGTCCTCTTCCCTTCTAGTAGTCACTTTTTTCAATACCTTGGCCCTTTATTGAGCTTTTTTATTTTTTGGAAAGAGTTGAAAACATGCTGGGCACGTGCTGATTGATGTAAAATGCGTAATGAGCGCGGTTATGTTTATGGCCAAATAAAGAATAAAAAGAGAAATAAAAAGGAAAAAGGTCCGGATAGATAACGACTAAAAGGAGAGTAAAGTTTTTTAATTAGAATATATATGGCAATTGTGGGGGGTGGAATCTTTCATTTCAGTCTACTGCTCTTTCTGAGTCAATATTTTGGTTCTTAAATCGTTAACGGCCATAAGCCATTTGTTTAAAAAAATTGTAAAAAATTGTTTAATTTAAATTGTTAAAAATTCAATATGATTTGAGGCTAAAGACATGTTTTATGTGCCCTGTTTACTTGGCCGACAGATTAGATAATAACGTCTATCGTTGATAGTAAGTAGTAACTTTAACTAAAACAAAACAAAAACACTTTCTAAGGTTCTCACGATTTTGGTTTATCAGTTTTCAAGTTTAAGTTGGTGGAAGGTCGTGGACGGTAATAGATTAGTTAATAAAATTTCATGCAAAATGTAGGTAACACACATACTATTAAATTTAAAGCTAAACTTATGTTTTATTTAATGTTTAGGAAATATTTTATTTTGCTTAATCTTTCTAAAAAAAAAGTATATCATGACAATAACATTATTATTTACAAATTTGTTCATTTTTAGCTTTTTTGGGTAATGTTTTGGGTAGAGTGCTCGTTACCTGACCATTGGCAAATTAAACCTGTACTCCAAGTTCCTTGTGGCCAAGGAGACCAGTTTCCAAGCCAGGAACATCACGATGAGGGCAGTGAAGCCGATGCGTCCGAAAAGTACTGAGATTATGTCCACATTGTAGTATTGCATGAGAGACATTTCCTGCTCCGCGATTCGCAGGTGATCGGCTCCCTTGTGTCGCAGGACGTATTCAGTCCACCAAATGGCGGTATCAATGGGGGACATGGGTTGGTCATGGAATCTCGCGGACAAATCAAGGGCTCTCTGCTTATAAGAGCTGTTGTTCAACATATCCTGTATGGCCTCCAAAATGAATTCTTGAGAGATATCTGCAATATCCAGGCTCCGGGCCACTCCCATTTTCTCCATTCGCTTGGTGTTTTGAAACTGATCAAAGAAGAGAGGCAGGCAGAGTATTGGGACAGCATAATGAGCGGCCTCGATAATGCTCAAAAGCCCGCCGTGGGTTATGAAGAGCTTCACATTCGGGTGGTTCAGTATTTCGCGTTGCGGCAATAGCCCACTTACATACACATTCCTGGTATTGTTTGCTATTGACTCATCATACCGCTTCCATATCACACGTTGCTTTAGCTTCTTGAATGAATTAATCATTATCTCGGGCAGTCCGGGGGGCAGCCATTTGTCCAGAGCCTGAAGACCCATCGAAAAATATATGACTCCATGCTCCGCGCCCTCTATGAAGGCTCTGAGATCATCCCTTAAGGGATCTGGCTGCCCGGCCAAGTGCATTCCAGCCACTTCTACCAAGTTGGGAACATTGCTGCGTACCCGGCCCAGGCTAAAGTGCTGATTGATGAGGATTAGGGAAAATCTCCGCCGGATTTCGTGCAGACTGGCTGCTCCGTCAGAAAAGTACTGTTTATAAAGATCGATTTGACGAGGCAGGTAAACAAAACGCTCTACCAAGCGCTCTTCTGTGATAAAAATAAGATTATACCACTTTTCCAGCAAATTAAGCCCCGGCGAGTAGCCCAAGGCTGACATTGGTTCGTAGACACTCGGGGCGGAGTTCCCGGCCAAGAAATCAATGTTCCAGGCGGAGCCAAAGGCGGCAATACCTACCAGCGGAGCATTGAAGTGCTGGGCAAATCCATAAAGGGCGTCGGTGTGGGCTGCCTCCAAAATCACCATGGAGAATTCAGCACTCTTGTTGTGGAGCAACTCCTGGACGCCAGGATCTTCGAGTATGAACTTGGAACAATTGAAAAAGTAGTCGGAAACGAACTGGGCCTCCATCCACTTGCTTAGCTCGAATTCAAAATCGTAGTCAAGGAGATCTTTGACGAAACACTTTAAGATTATTTGGAAGGGGTGGAAAAATATATATATATGCTCACCTTGCATTTGCTGATCGAGCCTTGCCACGCGAATGTGGTGAGCACCTTCAATGTGCGGCAAGTGGGTGACTGCCGAAATAATGGTCAACTGGTGGCCCCGCTGGACAAGCAGATTTAAATAGGGCTCGATCAAAAGGTAAGATGAACCAAAAGTGTACGAGAATATGCCCAAAATGTTATCCGATTTTACAATTTTAGGCTCCAGCAGGCAAACGAACAAAAGGCTCAGAAGCACCAAGCTCGAAAAACCCTTCGACATTGCTAGTTCCAAATCAACCACACATGCCGCTGTCCGAACTGATACTGCTTATATATTTTTTATTGGTTGAATAAACAGCCGCGTACAACACTCTCATTGGGACAATCTAATCAGCAAAATGCGAATTGTCAGCTCTATGTGGCAGTCAGTTGTAAGTCGGGCGCTGGATTGAAATGTTTCCATCGGTACGTTGGTTGCTCTTCTGGCCAACGGCCATGAGTGTGATCTGTTGGTTAGAAGCTGCTCGGATCCTCTTTATCGCCCCATTTGATTCACATTCTCAGTGCACATTAATGTCACCCTATATCCAGGGACTTGTGGATCGCGGCCACGAACTCACAGTAATCCGAGCCTATGAGGAGTGCATGACTATTGGAAATGTGACCTCTATTCGCATAATAGATAACTACAACATCATTTCAGGTACGTGGGCCTTCGGCCCTTACACGGAGAAATATTACTCACGAATTTCTTTTATATAAAATTTTAGATTTTGAAGATATAGTAGTTGAATCAGTTGTAGGGTCTTCCGGAGGAAAATGGGCAGAAATGCACACCATAGCCAATATAATGGCTAAAACTGGACTCAATGTTCTCCTTAATCCGGAAGTTCAGGCCCTGATGAAAACTAACATTACATTCGACATGCTCATACTGGAAGCGGCCTATACGGATTTGCTCTTTGGCCTAGCCGTCCATTTCAATGCTTTGCTTGTTGGGATATCAACCTGTGCGGCAGACTGGAACATCAACCGACTAAAGGATCATGGGGTAACGGTGGTGGATGAGCCATTAATGCCTATGATAACTCGAACCTCGGGCAGCATCTGGGACCGCCTTTATAATTGGTATATGAGCACAGAAGAGTGGCTGCTGTTTGAAATGATTTTTCTCCCAAAACTACAAATGGTCCACGATTATTTTTATGGCCATCTGGATCAATCGTTATCGGAAATTCGACATAGTTTTTGCCTAATTCTGCTCAACCAGCACTTCAGCATTTTCCGCGCCAGATCGAACGCTCCTGGGATAATCGAAGTGGGTGGCCTTCATATTCCGAAAAACGTTCCAAAACTCCCAAGGGATCTACAAGTGTTCATCGATGAGGCAGAACACGGCGTGATTTATTTTTCCATGGGTGTGGAATTAAAGGCTAAAGATCTGCCAGCAGAAACATTGGAAATATTTGTGGAGACCTTCAAGTCAATACCACAGCATGTAATATGGAAATTCGAAGGAAAGCCATTCAAAAATTTGCCTCAAAATGTGTATATGGCAAAATTCCTGCCCCAACAAGCCATTTTAGCGCACCCCAATGTGAAGAGTTTTATTTGTCACGGTGGAATGCTAAGCATTATTGAGGCGGCCTTCTATGGAACGCCTCTGTTGGGGTTTCCTATTTATTATGATCAATTCCGGAACTTCGAAGTTTTGGTAGACGACGGCATGGCCCTGGTAATGAATATAAATAGCTTTAGTGGCGAGGATCTTAAAAGATCAATCGATAGCTTGATCTATAATCCTACTTTCTCGGAAAACGCCTTGGCTATATCCCAAAGGTTTCGGGATCGTCCTATGCATCCTTTGGAACAAACGATCTACTGGACAGAGTATGTCCTGCGCTACAAAGGAGCCAAACACATGCGTGTTCCCATGCGAACATTAAATTTGCAGAATATTATTCCCTGGACAAATTTCTGCTGTTAGGATTACGATTCTTCGTTACAGTTTTTTCGGTTTGGTTCGCACTTTCCAAGTGGAGATGGTATCTAAATTATTTGGTCAAATTTGCGAAGCGCTTTTTCCACTTCTTAAGATGATAAAATAGAAAGGAGCCTTCCAACAGAGATAGCATATTTAAAATAATATTTTTGTAATTACTTCGTACTTCCATTTGATTGCTTCTTATTTTTAGTCATAGATTGCAGCAGAGAAATTGATGATAAGCTCAGTAATACATTTATCTTATCTTAATTATTCGATATTTGAGATTGTTAAGTTTATTTTTAACCCGCCTCATATTTTTTTCCTGGGGTTTAAAATTATAAAAATAACTGAATTGTTTTTAACGATAATCGTATAATAAATGAATGCTAATAATTCAATAAGAATAAGGACTTTTTAAATCAAATTTAAATGAGTAGTATATAAGTCTATATAGCGTTTATACGGACTGAAGGATGGATCCGGCTGTTATTGCTCAAATATACTTTATAGGATAGGAAAGATTGTTTTATCCGGTGACATATATTTAATGAAAATAATATAAAATTTGTCATTCACATAAAACAATTAATTGCTGAACTAATAAATAAATATTTAAGAGAAAAAAAAAGAGAAATCGAAAGAGATTCATTAAAGAACCGATTTTATATCTCTAAGCTAAGAGAATAAATACAAAATAAAGAGAAATCTACGGAGAATATAGGGTCGATAGTCTTAAGTTGCATAACAACCGAGACTTGAGTATAAACAATCAACAAAGTTGTCTAAGCCAAGCCGGTGACGCCAAAAAAGATACATGTATAAGTTTAAATATTAAAGCTTAAATGTGTAGAAAATAACAAAAAATCGTTGTACATAAAAACAATGCTTCTGTCTCGCTCCAGTGAATTTTGATTAAATAGCATGAGCGAAAAGTTTACGGGTATACGAGTAAATAAATGGGCTCTCACAGATAATTATAGGCAACTTTTTGCAGCCGATTAGTTGCTGTTTGTCAGCGAATCGGTTGAAATGCGAATTTCATGTTCTGGTGCTGGTGTCGGCCTTTTGTTTGTTGTTGGCTTGGTGCTGGTTTTGAGCGCTAATGCCAATGACAAGGTTCAAAGTTCTCGCATTCTGGCGGTGTTTCCTTTTCCCGGTAGATCTCAGTATATTTTTGCTGAACAGTATCTCAAGGAGCTATCCCGACGTGGTCACAATGTCACCGTAATCAACACCTTCGGTAGCGATAAAATTGAGCACAATTTTCGAGTAATTGGTGCCAAAAAGATACATGAATTAATGGCAGGTAAAACTAATCATACTTGATAATTTCACAAGATATGAAACAATTTCAAGTGCGTTTAATGAAGAATAAAATACTTACTTCCAGCCTTTAACAGTATTACGTACAATATACCAGTTAACCAGTGGAAAATGTTGACCATGACCACGGAGTTTATCAATCTTCTTACCACTTGCATTCTGGATGATCCGGCTGTGAAGGAGTTGCTGGCCAGCGACGAACGGTTCGACTTGGTTCTATTCGAAACTGTTCAAAACGAGGCTCTTTTTGGATTAGCCCAGCACTTTGGAGCCCTTACCATGGGAATTTCATCGTATGGGACTGATCGCCATATCGACGAACTAATGGGGAATATCTCGCCACTGTCCTACAATCCTATGCTCTTGTCATCGCGAACAGAACGAATGAATTTTGAGGACCGCTTCTGGAACCTTTGGGATGCCGTGCTCCTTTGGGTGCATAAACGAGCTGTTCACTTGCCAACTCAGAGAGACCTGCTTAAAAAATACTTTCCAGAGTCCAAGCAGTCTCTAGAGGAGATCATGGATAGCTTCTCTCTGGTTCTGATGGGTCAGCACTTTACACTTAGCTATCCGCGACCCTATCTGCCCAATATGATCGAAGTGGGAGGACTTCATTTGGAGCAGCAACGTAAAGTACAACCTCTGCCTCAGGAACTGTCGGATTTTGTCGGGCAAGCCACTAAGGGGGTAATATATTTCTCGATGGGCTCAAACATCAAAAGCAAGGACCTGCCATCGTCTGTCCGTCAAGCTCTGATGGAAACTTTTGCCAGTTTGCCTCAAAGTATACTGTGGAAATTCGAGGACGATCAGCTGTCCGAAAAACCGGCTAATGTCTTCATAAGCAAGTGGTTTCCACAACCAGATATTCTGGCACATCCGAATGTAAAGCTGTTCATTACCCACGGCGGATTATTGAGCACCATCGAGAGCATATATTTTGGAAAACCTGTTTTGGGACTGCCAGTTTTCTACGATCAGCACTTAAATATCCAGAGGGCCAAACAGGCGGGTTATGGTCTGAGTGCCGATTTGTGGAATTTCAATTCCACAGTGCTGATTCCGTTGATACAGGAACTTTTGATGAATCCCAGCTACGCTAAAGCCGCTCAGACCAAGTCTAGGCTATTTCGCGATCAAAAAGAGACTGCTTTGGAACGTGCCATCTGGTGGACAGAGTATGTACTGCGAAATGATGGCGCCACCCACATGAGGTGTGCCTCCCGGGATCTCAGCTTGGTGCAGTTCCACGGATTGGATACCTGGGGCCTCCTCATCACAGTCGCGTTTCTGGTGATACTGAGCTTTGCAATTGTTCTAAAGCTTCTGTTCAGGGGCCTTTGTTATGTAATCGTTAAACGTCGAGATCGGGCGAACAAATTGAAGACCCATTAACCAATTAGGGCTGTTAAGCAGCCTACAGTTTATACCGCACTGAGCATTTTTTATGTTTTTTAACGTTAGCATAGTATAAAAGTTTTGAGATTGCATTTTTTGATATCAGAAAGTTGTTTTTATGACATCCCACCAATAAAACTACCGAAAATCTAATAAAATAAATCATGTTTCTAAAATATGAAAATATATTTTATCAACATTACATTTACATTAGCTTTCCAATTTTCTAATTGTTAAAGCATTTTTGTAGATAGAGCCAACGTTGAAATCAGACTTCGCAGCTTACCTTATCAAACAGCCTTAACAACAATTCTGATAACGCATAAACTGGGATATTCAGTTACAAAATAAACATTGCCTAAAAATTTTACACTAAAAAAAATTATAGAATTAAACATTAAAGCTTTAGTTGAAACCTTTAAAAAATGGTTTTCTTTATAAAGGGTGTTTTGTTGGACGTTTTTAAATATTATTTTATAGATATTATAATAAAAAAGTAAGTGACAGGGAGCGTCAAGTATATTTGCATTGCATACTAAATTAATATAATCGCATCTGTCGAGAATTTTTATAGCGTGTCTTGTCTATGGCGTTATCTAATAGAGGGCGAATTTCATACGACTTAGTATTTCTATTCAGTTCATAGCTTGTGTTCCGAAAAACTAGACGCATGGCGAAATGCTAGCTTTAAAATTATGTACAATTTTTACTTTACTTCTGCCTGTGTGTTTGGAGGCGGCAAGAATACTGGCCGTGTTTCCATTTCCCGGACCGTCGCAGTACATAAATGTATTCCCATATCTAAAAGGACTTGCCGCTCGGGGTCACGAGGTAACCTGTATTAACGCTTTCCCCCAGAAGAAACCTCTAAAAAACTTCCGGGATATTCCGATACTCGAGGTGTTCGAAAACTACAATGGCAAGTTATCTCTAAATTATTAAAAATTTAAAAATGATAAATTTTTGTTTTTGTAGAGCTAATTCAGGACTTGAATCAGCCAATGAACTTGTGGCAGGAGAATAATTTTATAAACAAATTTTTTCTCAGTGTCACTCAGTCTGTTTTGACAAACAAAGAGGTGAACGAATCGCTCCTGCCTCCTGGGAAGGATAACTTTGACTTAATAATTGTAGAGGCGTTGCGATCAGATGCTTATTATGGATTTGCTTCTCATTTCAATGCCCCAATCATAGGTCTCTCGACCTTTGGAACTGACTGGAATATCGACGAGTTAGTTGGCAACGTATCCCCCATGTCATACACTCCCCTGGTGACAGCGGGCTTTACGGATCGAATGAGTTTCGGAGAGCGTATCATCAATTTTGTGGATACTATAGTAGTTTGGTTAAACTACAAATATGTGCACATGCCTCTGCAGGAGGAGATGTACGCAAAGTACTTCCCGGAGGCCTCGAAGAAGGTTCCATTGTCGGACTTAAATAGAAACTTCTCATTGGTGCTGCTCAATCAGCACTTCTCGCTGAGTTATCCCCGTCCATATGTTCCGAACATGATCCAGGTTGGAGGCCTGCATATATCCCATAAGCCGGCTCTTTTACCGCAGGACTTGGAAGAGTTTATTCAGGGCGCCGGAAAGGCAGGGGTTATCTACTTCTCCTTGGGATCCAATGTGAAAAGCAAGGACTTGCCCGCTGAAAGAAGGGAAATAATCTTGAAAACGTTTGCCACTCTGCCGCAGCGAGTCCTTTGGAAATTCGAGGACGACCAGTTGCCGGGTAAACCGTCTAATGTATTTATTAGCAAATGGTTTCCCCAGCCAGACATCCTGGCCCATCCCAACGTAAAGCTCTTCATCACACATGGAGGCTTGCTAAGCACCATCGAGAGCATCCACCACGGCAAGCCAGTCCTTGGACTGCCTTTTTTCTACGATCAATTTCTGAATGTCAAAAGAGCAACACAGGCCGGATTTGGTCTGGGACTCGACCACAAGACAATGACGCAGCAGGAGTTCAAGGAAACCATCGAGAAATTGGTAAACGAACCAAAGTTTGCGGACACGGCCAAGCAGATGTCAGAACGGTATCGGGACCAACCGATGACTCCTTTGGAAACAGCCATTTGGTGGACAGAGTATGTCTTGCGGCACAAGGGCGCCTATCATATGCGAGTGGCTGGCCAGGATCTTGGTTTCTTTGCCTATCACAGCTTGGACGTGATAGGAACTCTCTTGGGAGGAGCCCTTCTGCTCCTCGTAATTTTTCTGGCCTTGCTTTGTAAATGTATCAGTCTCGCTCGTTTTGGTAACTCTAAGAAAAAACAAAAAACACATTAGAATTTATAAGGAGCTAAATTTAAAATTAAACTTTATATTTTCTTAATAAACTGGGATGGCAGCTTTATGCAGCTTACATAGGGAATAATTATGTTATCATATAATTGCACTTGCACTTAACACTTGCTTAAACAAACATTTGATTTCATATGCCCCTAAAAATGTCACTGATAGTGGAGATATGAGCTTACTGATTTACAACATAATGTGGTTGGGTACTTTCCCGTCTTATTCTGTTAGTTTACCTAATCAATGAGGAAACAGGTTTTGGTTTTACTGTGTTACTTTTACCTAAGGGCTTCAGTCTGCTGTCTGAGTTTGGTCGAAACTTTTTCCCGGTGAAAATGTTAGTTTTAAGATGGTTCGTCGTGGTAATGTGCATATGTCCTGGATTACTGGAAGCGGCGCGAATCCTCGCAATATTCCCTATTCCAAGTCCTTCCCACTATATATATGTCCTACCTTACCTAAAAAGTTTGGCTTTTTTGGGCCATGAGGTAACCTCTCTTAATCCATTTCCTTCAAAGGAGCCAGTTAAAAATATACGAGATATTCCAATCCCTGAAGTATTCGAAGGTGTCGAAGGTAAGTGTCTTCATGGAAATGAAAACTTGTATAAATATCAAGGTGTTTTTTTTAGAAATAATAAAATTACTAACCACACCAATGAACACTTGGAAAGCTGCTGACACCGTCCATGAGTATGGCTTGAATCTTACGAAAAAGGTCTTTAATAATGACGCCGTGCGTCGGGAAATCTTAAGACCAGGAAAAGCCCAGTTTGATCTGATTATTGTGGATCTATGGCGATCGGAAGCTCTTTACGGATTGGCAGCCTATTTTGAAGCTCCCATAATTGGAATTGCCTCGTTTGGAACCGACTGGAAGATCGATGAATTGGTGGGGAATACTTCACCCCCATCCTATCTGCAATCTCCATCTTACACAGAATTTTTCCCAGACACCCAGACATTTATAGGGCGTCTGTCCAACTTTGTGGAGCAATCTATTAAATGGCTCAATTGGAATTGGTGTTATGCAGCAAAACACGAAGCCCTCTATCGAAAGTATTTTCCGAATATCGCTGATAAACATTCTTTATCAAAGGTGTCTAGAGATTTTTCGTTAATATTAGTGAATCAGCACTTTACCTTAGCTCCGCCAAGACCTTATGTCCCAAATATGATTGAAGTGGCCGGACTGCATGTTCAGCCGGAGCCCCAGACCCTGCCCACGGACTTGGAGGAATTCATCCAAGGAGCTGGTGAAGATGGCGTTATTTATTTTTCGCTGGGCTCCAATATTAAAAGCAAAACACTTTCACAGGAACGGCTGAAAGTAATTCTCCAAGCTTTCTCAAGTTTGCCCCAACAGGTGCTTTGGAAGTTTGATGAAGATAATCTCCCGAATAAGTCCTCTAATGTCTTTATTAGAAATTGGTTCCCCCAACAAGATATCTTGGCCCATCCGAAGGTGAGACTTTTCGTCACTCATGGAGGCCTACTCAGCACCATAGAGAGCATCCATCATGGCACACCAATGCTGGGATTACCTTTCTCCTTTGACCAATTCCGCAATATGGAGTATGTGAAACGCCAGGGTCTTGGTTTGAATCTGAGTTTTTACAAAATGACTGCCGAGGATCTTAAATCTACTATTTTACGGTTGCTTACGGAAAAGATGTTTGCTGATAATGTCAGGACCACCTCGGCCCGGTATAGGGACAAGCCTATGACTCCGCTGGACACGGCTATCTGGTGGACCCACTATGTCCTGCGGCACAAAGGTGCTCCTCACATGCGAGTCTCGGGCAGAGAACTGGATTTTTTCACCTACCACAGTCTGGATGTATTGGCCACTTTGGTCGGTGGATTTCTGTTTGTTCTAGGAATTTTATTCATTTGTATTGTTCTGTGTGTGAAAAATTGTATAAAGCCTCGTAAAGTTTACAAGACTTATAATAATAAGAGGCAAAAATTAAAAAAGCGCTAGCTTTATGCCAAGAATAGCGAATACATTTCAAAGTAAATTTGCGATATTGATATTTTTTTGGTAGCCCCTAAGCAATGTTTAAATAGATAGACCTCGAAAAAAGTTGAATGGCTGAACCAATGGTTGTGCACTTATTTAACCTTTAAAATTTGCTCTTGCGGCACCCCACGGCTTTCAGTTTGTTTTTACCACAGAAGGTTCCACAAAAATAATGGGATATTATGATGCGCCCATTTACCATGCATACAAGTTATATATATATGATATAACGATGCCTCCTGGTCGCAGACAAAGCTGCACGATTGGCGTCCAGTGAATTATGGAATATGCATACAAATATTTGCGTGGCGTTCGCTGCTTGTGCGTATTTATTAACCGCTGCCAATCAGTTGCATACGCTGCGTATGCGTAATATTAAATTGCATGGAGTCACTTCCGTTGGATTGGTTTGGTTTGGTTCATTGGGGCTCGGCGGCTTATGCTGTTTTTGGCCGCATTGCCAAATGCGTAATCAAAAATTCATGAGCTATATAAATGTGGTGTGGCTGGCGGTGCCATTAGTTCCGTGTATTTTGTGTCGGTATGCAAATGTAGATAATTTCATGCGATTTAGGGTTGGATCTGCTGACCCCCGTGTATGGGCTCGTTTCCGATCCCTTTAAATGCCCACAGTGGTCATTATGAAGAAGAGGCCATTTAATGATGTCCTGTTTTGTGGCTCGACGCGTTTTTAATGAGCTGATGATTATCGCAGAAAATATTTATTTGCCGATGCCGAAATTCTCGTTGGTAATCACAATTTAATTGCCGTCAATACACATCTCAGGTTAGTTTTTATTTTCGAAATTTAAGGAAAGCAATTCAGCAATTTGCACCTCTCTCGATTAAATCTTATTTTCCATTTGTTTAGGAGGTAAATCTTCTATTTGTTTACAAATTTTCCCAAGTGAGAAGTCCAGTCAAGTCAAGGTGTGTTCCTAAATTGGCAGATATGGTTCACTTTATAATGGTTCACTGGATGCTAGTTATGCAATCAAGCATTTTGTCGTTTTGTTTGTTAATGTTTGTGAAATTTGAGCAGTTGAATGATACGATATCCTTTAAATGATTTGTTTTCTGTCTTCTTAGATTTTAAAGCTAAATTTAAAGCGAGAATAATTCGGCTAGTTCGACAGATATTTAAGAGTTCTGATCAATTTGTCTGTATTTATTTTATTCTTTTCTGACTTTTACATATTTTTTCAAATTGATGTTAAATTGAATTTAATAATAGTTTGACAGAGGAAACAATTCATCCCAAATACGGAATCGTTCCTGATGAAAGCCACCAGTCTTTGGTGATAACTTTTCACCGATTTCTAAGTATGCCTTATCCTTGGAATTGTACAGAGGCCAGTTTAAATCCTTTAGATATTCATCGCTTGAGTTGTGAGGATTCCTAAAACATAGTTTTTATTGTGGCTTCATTATGACTGGCTTAATTTACAAATTACCCCTTTTCAGCAAATGCGAACCACATTCGCGTCATACGTTCAATCATAAAACTCTCAGGATCATCCCGCTTAAAGAGAGGACTTATAAGTCCCACGTGGAATAAATACAAGAGCTCGTCATGATGTACAGGACCTAAAAATATCACTTAATATTACATAAGTTCAAAAATTATTCGCTTTCTGTTGATTACCCATGGCCTGTTGGTTATCTGGGTTTTTAAGAAAACTATACCTTCCCGTGTAACGGAAATAGTACGTATATATGGGAGTATGAGGGGCCATTAACCGCATAAAGCGATCGGCTGCCACATTTATTAGGGCATCGCTCACAAGCTCGCCGAAGCCTTTCAGGGACTTTGGATACTCCAGCTTATCTAAGCTCTCAGGCATATATTTCTCCCTAAAAACGCGTGTGGCATATCGGGAATGGTTTGTGCCCCGTTCCAGAAGCAAAGAGATGGAAGCATAGTGTTCCCAGTCCTTGTTATAGTTGCTTATAATGCTCTCATTGCGAAGATCAACTTTGGAAATTAAATTTGAATTTCATAAATTAGTAAGTTTTATTTTAGTTAATGTGAAAACTTACAGAATGCTCCAGATAGAAATTCAAACTGAGTAATCCCTGTTATTAGTGGAACCTTATAGAAGTCGCCGCGTCCCGCAGTTTTGAATGGATCCTCAATAAGATACCGCTCCTGGCCAAAGTCCTCTTCAACTACGATTCTCCAGTTCAGAACGGGACTCCAGCCAAACTCGAACATTCCATTGTAGGTGCTCACATAATCCAGAGCGGGTTTCTTGCGCATACACTTCACCATTTCCTTGATTGGATCCTGGGGACATTTCAATAGTCTGGCCTGTCGTTTTGCCAGCTGAAGGTCATTGGTGTGGTATTTGGGGGGCCCATAAGGTGAGGCACTCATGCAGATTCCGCGATGGAAAAGACCTCGCGACATAGGGGACAGCATATGTAATCCAATGCTAAGACTTCCGGCACTATATCCTAGGAGGGTAACCTTTTCTGGATCGCCGCCGAAGCGATGGATGTGCTGTTGTATCCAACGAAGAGCTTGAACTTGATCTTTAAGTCCCGCATTGCCAGGAGCTTCCTTAGTACCGGTGGCCAGAAAGCCTAAGCTACCTAAGCGATAGTTAATTGAAACCAAAACGCAATCGCGATCCATAAAATGCTCCGGTCCGGCCAGATATTTGCTTTGCCCTGAAAACACGTAGAATCCTCCAGGATGCAGAAAAACAATGACAGGTCGACGTGCCTTGAAGTCCTTGGTGTACACATTGAGACGTAGACAGTCCTCGGACACATCGGTCATATTGTCCCAGGGTTGCGGACACATAGGTCCATCTTCGGAGGCGTCAAAGGTCTCTGGGCCCCAGGCCTCTACAGGTTGGGGATTTAAAAAGCGGAGCTCGCCTAGAGGCGGCTTAGCATACCGAATGCCTCGAAAGGCATGAAAGGGTAATCCCAATCTTGAAGTCAGATTAGTACCTCGCACGCGTCCTAGATCGGTGTCTACTTCTATGGAGGATACTGATGAGCTGGCCAGCAGCACCAGCCATGTACTTAAAATCCACTTGATCATTTCACTGCCTTTCTCACTGAACTGACTCGTATAAGATTTTGTTGGAACTTTTATACCGATTGGCCTGCTGAATTTTTTTCTGGGTTTTTTCCCGCCATGACTGTGGACTGATCTGGCATAATAACGAGTTCAAGCTTGGAGATTAAATATATATACATATATAAAACGATGCAGTTCAGCGGAATAGTCGTCTTGAATGGAACAAAGAAGTCAGAAGGTTGAGGCAGAAAATTATGGTACGAAATGTAAATGTTTAGGTTGTTTTATGTAAGAAATAAAAAGTAATTAGAGATTTTTGGTAATATGTTTAAAAACAATCTTTTCTAAACAGTTATCCTCGAACATATAACGTTTTCAGTAGAATCAATTAATCTGAGCAAATTTTCCCATCTGTTCGATCTTTATTTTAGACTGCTTAATTGTTAAATAATCTTTAGTTATATATACAAAATATATTTTGCTAAAATTTTTTGTAAAATTTAAGTATTTACTATGGCGGCTGAAAGCCAGAATCGTTCATAACCCAACAATATTACCCTCCCAACGAACTTGGGTGCACATTTAAGCCTGGTTGGCATTAAAGCCGCCAACATTTCCGCTGATTTTCCAGCAGCGTGGCCATGGCCCAAAACAGTTTCAATAAGTTGTGCTAAAAGTTTTACACGCCTTTTGCCGGCCCAAGGACAGGGATGAGGAATGGCGAATGGAAACTAAGCGGAGGATGCACGGCAAGGAAAATAAAAGCATTCAGCCGAAGGCGTTTGTGGGAGTGGCAGTGGGCGGAAGAGTGGCAGCGTCAGTGGCGGTTCTGTTAAAAATTTGAACGCGCTGATGGGCATTTTTACAACTGAAGCGTTAACTATGTGCAACTTGCAACACGAAGAGAGGGGAAAATAGTATCCAACAAAGGACGTATACCCTGGTTAAGGGCGTTTGGGAGTTTCTTGGGAGTTTTATTTTAAAATTGAAATTTTAAAATAATTATATCAACTACATTGGAGAATATTGTTTAAGGTTTTCATCCATTTTCAAAAGGGGGTTTCTGCCTGTATTTCATAAATGTTTTTTGTAGAGCACTTATTGACATTGCTTTTGTCTTTTATTTATTTTGGAGTAATTTGTTTTAAAATGAGAATAGCAACAAAAATTTCAAAGAAAACCCCCGTGAAGGATAAATAAGGGTAGAGTATATAAAAAGAAGTAAAATCAATCAAGAGACAAAACAAAGTAGAATGAAAAGAGAAAAGCATTTTTTCGATAGAAGCTCACAATATTTTTCATTTCAGTTTACAAGTTTCTAGCCGCAGGCTGAGACCAACCGCACACCCCGCCAAAAATTCAAATAAAATTTTCACAAGCTTGTTCAGCAATATCAAATGGTTACAAAACTGGCCAATTCCAACATATACTTGCAAAAAAACTGTAGACTTTCTAATAAAAAAGAAATTCTAGTTGCTTTGTCGTATAACCTTTTTAATATTTATTTACAATCCTATTAATTTTGTTTAATCTTTTTGCCGTTTTGTAGCATTTGTTTCCAAAGTAATTGATTTAAAAGATTAATTATCCAATAAATTGTTTTGATTGGCAGATAAATTATGAAGAAAAGTCCAATGAGAAGAATTAGCAAGACATCCAGGCTGTGGTACTGAAAAAAGTTTAGTTCTTGTGCAGCACTTTTAAGGTATTTGGCTCCCTTGTGCCTGGTGACGTGTTCCACCCACCACACAGCACGCTCCAGTGGAGTTTGGGGCTGATCACGAAATCTGTCGGATATATCGCGGACGTTCCGGCTGAACTTTGGATCTTGCAGAAGTCGCTTAGTGGCAGCCAGAAGAATATCAGCTGTCAGATTCCCGTATTGAAGTGTGATTCCTACGCCATTTTGCTCCGCTTTCGCCATATTCATGAATTGGTCACCAAAAAAGGGAATCCCCACAAACGGCTTGCCATGGTAAATGGACTCCAAAATACTCTGCCGACCACCATGAGTGATAAAAGCAATTACTTTATCATGGGCCAGAATGTCGTCCTGGGGGAACCAGTCAGATATTAAAACATTATCAGGTCTTCCAGGCAGATCAGAATCTTCAAACTTCCACAAAACTCTCTGTTTTAGTTTGCTAAAAGTTTCCAAAAATGCACTGCGCTTATCCAATGGCAGAGTTTTACTTTTAACATTCGAGCCCAATGAGCAATAAATCACTCCATGCTCGGCCCCCTCAATAAACTGCCGAATATTTTTGGGCAGGGGTTGAGGTAACTGGCGATTGATGTGCATTCCACCTACTGGGATCATGTTTGGGGAAAATGGACGGGGATGATCAAGGGAAGCATGCTCGTTGACGAGAACTAAAGCTGTATTCCTGCGCATATCGTAGAAGTCCAGTTCATTATTCGGGAAATATTTCTGGTAAAGGGCTTCCTGTTGGGGCAATGCGATAAATTTATGAATGGAATATGTGAAGGTCACAAAGACAAAGTTGACCAATCGTTCCCATAGGTCCATGTGGTCGGTAAAATGAAGTAGGGCATGCGGTATGTAGGAGGGCGTAAATGAAGTTCCAACCAGATCCGCGTGAGCGGGCATAGCGCCAAGCGTACTTAAAGCTATGAGCGGAGCCTTGAAGTGCTCCGCCAGTCCCAAATGAGCTTCATTCAGAAACACCTCAGCAATTACGGCATCAAAGGTCTGATTCGATTTCATTAGTTCCAACACCGAGGTATCATTCAACAAAGCTTCGGTCATTTTTAGGCCCATGCTGTATATATCAAAGGACTGCAACCACATCGGCCTCTTCACATTTTTCACAAGACTGCTTACATGTTCTAAGTAAATATAAAAACACATTAAAAAAATGTAAATATCAGACATGAATCAATCTCACCTTCCATGGCCTTATGTATGCCAAGAGCTGTCACATCCTTAATGTTATCTACAGGATTCTTTTGCTTAAATGCCGAAATAAGGGTTATATTATGCCCTGAATTGGCTAAGCCTTGAACCAACGAAAACCCCACCTGGTAGTGGGATCTGGCAGCAGAGGGTGACACTACCAGGTAATTGTAAGTCGAAACGTTTGCAACAAAATTAAAGAAGAACAAAGAAATTAAACCAATATTGAGACTCTTTGGCTTCATTTTATGTTGATTATTTCTTAAGAACCAGCTACTTCCACACCCAGCAACAGACTAATCAAACGGTGTTTAGATTAAAAAAATGTCAAAATTTTGATCATACATTTCTTATCTTCCACCCACACATAGAAATGGGTGTTTTTATCGCTTTCCATAGCTACAATTCAACTTGGGGATTAGCTGAAATATATTCGTATAAAGAGGTAATGGCAAAGTTGCATAAGGTACATAAATGTATTTCTCTTTAAAATTAATTCTATTAATATCTTATTAAATATATTACAATGTACTTAATAACAAAAAATCTACAGGAAATGACATAGCACCAATGATAAATATACAAAAATTAAGATCTCTAGAAATTTTTAAAAAACTTTTCTTGTTTTAAAAACAAGACGCATACATTACTTTCTTCTAATTTTGCTTTGCCTTTTTCTTCGACTTTGGAGTTTCCTTTTTGATAAACAATTCCTGCAACAGTCGGAACACAAAACCAATTAGCTTGAACAGGCAGTACAGGACGAAAATAATACCGCCGTAGAGGATCAGTATAGCATCCAGATTATGGTACTGGACAAAGTTCAAATCCTGTGACGCGCTTCTTAGGTACTTGGCACCCTTGTGCCGACTCACATGCTCCACCCAGAAAACAGCTCGTTCTAGTGGAGTTTCTAGCTGATCTCGGTACCTGTCAGACATGTCGCGCACCTTCTTGGTGGCTTCTGGGTCGTTCAGAAGGCGTTGAATGGCCGATAAAAGGTTTGAGCTTGTCAAATCCTGGTAGTTCACGGTCACTCCATAGCCGTTTTGCTCGGCCCGAGCCATGTTCAAGAATTGATCTCCGAAAATTGGAATTCCCACAAAGGGTTTGCGGTGGTAGATGGATTCGGTGGTACTCAGGAGACCTCCGTGGGTAATGAAGGCAAGGACTTTGTCGTGGGCCAGTATGTCGTCTTGTGGGAACCAGTCTGAGATGAAGACATTATCGGGTTTTCCGGGAAGATTTGGATCCTCAAACTTCCAGAGGACGCGCTGCTTCAGTTGCGCGAAAGCGTCGATGAGGGCCTGCCGCTTTTCTAAAGGCAGGGTCTTGCTCTTAAGGTTGGATCCCATTGAAAAGTATATGACTCCGTGCTCCGCATCCTCGATGAACTTTTCAATATCCTTGGGAAGGGGTTGCCTCTTCCTGTTAATGTGCATGCCGCCCACTTCAATCATGTTTGGGGAATAGGGCCGTGGAAAACTAAGGGAAACATGCTGGTTCAGAAGCACTAAAGCTGTGTTCTTTCGCATATCGTAGAAATTCTGTTTGTTGTTGGGAAAGAACTTAAGGTAGAGAGCCTCCTGATGGGGCAGGTAGAAATAGTTCAAAAACAAATACTCGTAGGTGACAAAGGCAAGGTTTCCGACTCGCTCGACGAGTGACATATGGTCACTAAATTTAAGCAGCGCATGAGGAATATATGAGGGCGGTGAAGGAGTGCCAACCTATGAATTTTCGACCCTTATTAAGTATTTCAACTAATCTCATCTTATAATTTCTCACCAGATCCGTGTTCCAGCTGATGGCACCAAAAGTTCCCAGCCCTATTAGTGGAGCATTGAAGTGCTCCGCCAATCCAAAGTGCGCTTCGTTGAGAAATACCTCTGATATGACGGCATCGTAAGTCTGATTAGATTTCATCAGCTCGACCACGGCGGGATCACTCAATAGCACTTCCGTAATATTCAAGCCCATGTTGTGGAATCCAAGAATCTGTTTAAATATTGGTTCCTTTGACGATTCCAACAGGTTGGACATACTACCTAGAATTCAAAATAAAATGTCAAAAAGGTTTAGAAAAACTTTTGAGTGAGTGATAAAATCAAATATTATTTAATTTAGTTCGATCATTTGAAAATGTTTTTTTTATCATTGTATCAGTAGTAAAAGTATAAAGAAACTGATTGTGACAACATCGATTAAAAGAATTCAGTCTTTTTGTTTTTACTATAAGCTTAATACTTTTTATAAGTCGTTGTATTTATTTTCAATTTAGTGCGATAAAAATCGCCCCTAGTCATGGTGATTCAGTTAAATTGCATTCGTATGTAAACCTCTCTTATTTGCTTATTATATTTTTTAGTTCACGTAAAAACTGTTGTCTTCTAATTTGATCTTTTGAAAATGTTCAATTCACACCTCGTATTGTTCACACATTTATTTGTCAATTATAACCTTACCCTGCATAGCTTTTAAAATAGCCTTCACTGTCACATCTTTAATATTCTTTATCGGTTTCTTCAGTTCAAAGGGTGAAACGAGGGTGACCTGGTGGCCGGCACTGGCCAGTCCCTTGGCCAGGGCTGATCCCACGTGGTAGTGGGAGCGTGCGGCAGTGTGGAGCACCACCAGGTAATTGTAGGCGGACACGCAGCTCAGCAGGCCGAAAACCAAGAGGGCCAGAAAACCTGTCCGACCACCTGTTAGCAGCATTGTTTTGCGTTTTATAAACTTCTAGAGAGTTCTATATAATTAATATTAAACGTATCCAATTATGGAATACGATTATGTCTGTTGGCGATCGTTCTCCGTGGAGCTGCTATTCGAACGCCGTCTCTCGACAAACTCAAAAAATTCTATAGAGTTGCATGTATTTATTAGAGGGAGCCATATTCTGGGGGTTCCGATCCGAACCTGGCACACCTCTCAGAGAGTGGGTGAGTCAATAATGGGCACTTTGAGAGCAAAAAGCTCTAAGTCACATCTCTCTTTAACATTATATCGCTCAGGCAGACAAATTTACTGCCATATCACTGCGTCACATAACTGCCCCTCTATCCATGCTCCGTCATACTTCTTTGCAAAATTTGTAAGCTCTGCACGATCATTCTTATTTTTTTATTAGAAACTGCTTATCAGGGTTGTACGTATGTACGTAAATTCGGTAAATTTAAAATGGCTTTGAGATTATTACAAGCTGTAATTGCAAATATTAAGAAAAAATATTTTTAAATAGACTTTAATTTTTTTATATGAAGAGGTTAATATGGGTTCATCAAAACCATTACACTTAGGTTTACTTTTGGGCAATATGTAGGAGAAATAGCTTATAAATTATGTTCAATGACCTCACCTTTAATATATCAAAGTGCTTAAATTAGGACTATTGGACATTCAATTGTGTCTGCCGCTTATTATTAGGGTATTCTGTGTCAAAATCTCAGGGGAAAAAATTTTGTTTATTTTTTGTAAAATATTTTTTGAAATTGTAAAAAATTCTAAAATTGTAAAAAATGCATTAAGGAACAATATGCCCCCAGCGTTTGCTATGTATATCTTGCCCAATTTCTATCCGATTCTTGAGCGGAATACCTTAAACGATTTGTGGATAGATTCTTCATCATTCAATAAAATGTTTGAAACTCTCCTAAAAACAAATTCTCCTAAAACCTTCTCTTTGTGTGTGTATTTCTCTTAGCGTATCGACTTCTCTTGGCTCACTCTCTCTAAAAAGTGACTCGAATAAGCTTTGTTTGTTTTAAATCTCTTACTTCCCGGCTTTTTCAAACATTTTGTGAAAGACTCGGAACATTAAAAAATTTACAAGTATGTACGCATGAATAAACACTACAAATGTTATAATTTAACTTTAATTTAATGTTATAATTTGTTATAAAACAAAGCGAATGGATAAAAATGTTTGTGGTATGAATTGTATAAACTATAATTATCATTACTGAGGTACAATTTACTCTATATAAATATAATTTGTTATTAGACAAGCACCTGCTATCCGAAATTTTAATCATCTTATTTAAAATGCAGTGTATATTATTAGTCATTAAAGTGATTTTTCAATTCAACCTACAAAATATTTTGTTTACCATTTGGCTTTAGTTGTCTGCATGGCGACTCTCACGTAAATTGGATTTCACAATAATTTTGTTCATGTATGTATAAGTACACAAACATATGTACATATATATCGCCAGACATCAGTATAAATTTATGTTGACCGCGGAAAACATTTTCAGTGGCAGTAGTAACACACTCAGTTCGATTCGGTCATAGGCTCTTTATTTCGTTAGAATGCGTATATTAACATTGATCTTGGGGACTATCCTTAGTTTGGGATATTCAAATGGATACCATTTCTTGATGGTCCTAAATTCACCTGGTCGATCTCATTTTAATGTAGGACAGGCTTTAGCCAAAGGTTTAGTGAATGCCGGTCATGAGATCACAGTGGTTTCGGTGTTTCCACAAAGGAAGCCTATTCCTGGTTATCACGACATAAATGTGCCAAATATAATAACTGCTATGAAGGGTAAGTTAAAGGTTCATAGATTTTCAAAAATATTCTCCAAATAATTGAAATTTTACAGGCGACATTGCTGCCTTGTGGGATTCGATCAATAAACCTTTGACTCAGAAGCTCATTGATCACTATCAAATGGGTTTCCGACTCACACGAGGTCTTTTTGTGGACCCTAACTTCCAAGATCTTATAAAGAGCAATCGATCTTTTGATGCCATCATCTGTGAAACATTCTACAACGACGCCCACTACGGATTGGCGGAACATTTCAACGCCCCTCTGATAGGATTAAGTACTGGAGGAGGATTAACTTTTATCACAGACATGGTAAGTGCAATAAATTGAACAATTGTTCACCTTGGTTTTTTTCACGATCTCTGTAATTTCCTTAGATTGGATCTCCAGCTCCAGCTTCTTTTGTGCCTCACATAATGTTGCCATTTAATGATCACATGTCGCTTTATGAGCGCTTTGTGAATGTTGCTTTTTTGGCCTATGAAAGACTTTTACTGGACTACTACTACCTACCAGGGCAGGAGAAACTTTATAAAGAGTTTTTCCCGGATAATAAGCACAACTTTTATGAGATGAGACGAAATGCCTCACTGGTTCTGATCAATCAACATGTATCTTTAAGTTTTCCACGACCCTATTCGCCCAATATGATTGAAGTGGGAGGCATGCACATTGACGGGAAGTTAAGTCCCCTTCCAGAAAAAATAGAGAGATTCCTGAATGAATCTGAAAATGGAGCCATCTACTTCTCAATGGGCTCTAATCTTAAGAGTAAGGACCTGCCACCATCCAAAGTGGAGGAGATCCTGACGGCCTTCCGAGGGCTAAAGCAACGAGTTCTTTGGAAATTCGAGTTGGACGATCTACCCAACAAACCAAAAAATTTGTATATTTCTGACTGGTTTCCACAAACTGATGTACTGGCGCATCCAAAGGTTTTGGCTTTTGTTACCCACGGAGGAATGTTGAGCACCACAGAGTCCATTTATCATGGCAAGCCAGTGATTGGTTTGCCGATCTTCAGTGATCAGTTTTTCAATATGGCTCATGCTGAGCAAGCGGGATACGGTATTATGTTGGACTTCAAGAAATTGAAGGCAAAAGATTTCCGAGCGGCCATCGAAAGTATAATTAGTAATTCTACATACACAGAAGTAGTTCGTGGTATGTCCTTTAGATACCGCGATCAGCAGAAAACGCCTCTGGAAAATGCAATTTATTGGGTAGAACATGTGACCCGCCATCAAGGAGCTGCCTATCTCAAGAGTGCCGGCCAAAGATTAAACTGGTGGCAGTACCATAATGTTGATGTTTTTGTGATTATTTTTACAAGTTTTATAGTCCTGCTAAAACTGCCTTTTCTTATTCAGAGACTGACTAAGAGGTTTTTCTATGTGAAAGACATAAAAGTAGTAAAACCTAAACAAAATTAGATTATTGTTAAAAGAAGAATAAAATGAGATATTTTTCTATTCTATTGATATTCGATTTTCTTTATTTTTTGTTTTTATTAAGTGACAATATATAAATCGAAAATGCTTAAAGCAACGTTCTTAAATGGTTTTTCGATTCCATTGTTCCACGCTCATTTCCTCTGCAAGACTCTTCACTGCTCAAAAGTATGCTACAAAAATGTTGTTAATGTTTTTCCTCACCACATCATACAAACAATTGCATCATACAAACTTTGCACAATACAAAGTGAAAAGTTGAGGTTTTGCCAAAAATACGATTCGCTTTTCTATTATTGGAAATGATATCAATGCACACATGCGCCAGACGCTGATTGATTTCACAAGAAATGACAAAATAATACAAGCCAAAAGTAAATGACAAAACCAAATTGGAAATGGGGTCGATGAGGGACCAAAATTTAAATAAGCAGTCAGGCATTAAATTAAGCAAGAACAACTAAGGCGGCACATACAACCACAAGAAGAGGGTACAATACAGCGATGGAACGAAAGGACAATGTCTGTAGCATCCTATCTGTTCGCGACTCTGCGAAGTAAAAATTTAAAGGAAACAGCTTCAAGGTGCAAAACGGTTGAAATGAAGGAAATGAAATGTCAGAAATACAAAGTTTTACTCCTCCAACAGATGTAAGCCAAAAATATTTCAAGTGTGTTAATACATTGAAAAAAATGAAGAAAATCTATAAGCAAAATACTTGTAAAGAAATTTGAATTCATATTTTTTAAATCTACTTAGAAATCCATTTCGCAGTGTGTACGTGTGTGCAATGACATTGAAAAGCCACATGGAAGCAATAGAGACGTACAGAGGGAGAGGTTGAGTAAAACAGGGAAAAATATGGAAAATATACGTATAGTGAGCCAAAAAGTTAGCTATGCACAAAAACTTTTTGATGGCGCGCTGAAAGTGAAAAGTAAATTTACGCTAAAGTCGCCGAAATGCACAGTAAAGGGAAAATAAAAATTGAGAGTTGAGTGGATCCTCCAAGTGAAAAGAGTGAGGGGAACTTGCAAAAGAATATAAAATGGCAAGAAAAAGCGAAATGAAACGGAAGTTCAAGTTGATTTGTTTGCAGGCAAAGTGTAACTCGGTGCCCCTCATGTTGCTTCCGCCTCCATTTTTCGTTCACCGTTTCCACTCCATGCATTGACAGCCATTTTGCGGAAACGGAAGTTGCGTTTCAATCGCACTTCTGATGAAGTTAGCAACAACAGTAACAATAGGAGCGCCACCAACAGATGGCTACGAGGGCAAATACAATTAGCATAACAATGCTTGGCAAATTTATGATTTTTTTTGTGCGAGTGTGTTTGCACGTTGCGTATACGTAATATGTATGATGATGATGATGATGATTTTGATTCGCATATAATAAATATAAATACCAACGAGCTTAAAGCCTATTTAGGTTGGCTTGCATTGTTTAGGTTCTTATATTTTTGTGAAGGGCTGAAAAAAAAATTCTTTCATCCTGAAATGGGATTTTTCCAAAAATAGGTTTGAGTACTTTTATATACCTATTAATTTAATCCTTACATAAAATAAAATTACATGATAATTAGCGAACCATTTTTTAAAAACCTACATTTAAATATGGTCGCAGATATATGTATGAAAATTAATTTTCCTTTTTCATTTTGTTGAATACATTGGGGCGACATAATGACGCAGTATCGTAATTAAAAATACACTGCGGGTCGTGGTAATTTTTTTTCTTACTTTTTGGCTTTGATATATTACACATCCCCCTGTCTCATGTACACTCTCTCATTTCTGTCGCTCGGACTCTTTCCTACTGCATATGCAGAGATTGCGCTTGAAATGACAGTTGCACTTGCCCCATGACAATGCGACCGAAATGTGGATTGAAAGGGGCGGGAAAATCGGGGGGCTATGCTGCGGGGTAAATTGATTGCGATTGTTGAGTTGATTGGCAGGCGACACATACATACCCTCGCACTCAGCAGGACATCACACACACATACATTTATAGATTGACTGCATGCGACACGGGCAAACAAAAGCGGCGTTTTGTGGTTTTCATTGTTTTTGCTTCTTTATCCCCTTCAGCTTACTCCCCTTTCATCCTGGATAGCTCCGGTTTTTTGCACCCATTTATTTTTGGTTGTCGTTTAAATTAAGTTCGCTTTGTCTTGTGATTTTTAGCTTTGACTTCTTTTGATTATAATTTTTTTTATTTTTTTTATATACCTATATTAGTATGCGAAATTCATCAGATGACAGATAGTTACTTCACATCTTGAAGAACAAAAGCACTCCTAGTTTAAGGGATGCAACTAAATTACAAAAGCTTTATCAAACTATGACATTTCATGATAACATTTTGAGTTAACTCTAATGCTGGCCAATAATTTTTGTATTTTCTTGCTACTTAGATGCATAATTTTGGCTGGAATTTAAGACCCCAAGTGTTTTTGATTTTAATAAACTAACCAATTTTTTTTAGTCACACACACAAATGTTGCACCAACACTTGAGGCAGTGCCACGGGTAATAATTTTTCATTTGCAGTTTAAAGCAACATTCAATCAAATTGAAAGTGAATAAATTTCAAGGTTTTCTTTTAAGGAAATGAAATAAATTGATTAAATGGTACAGCCTTGGGCATTTGTTTAAATTTCGATATCATTGAAGGTGAAGCCGATGAAAGAAACGGAAGGAGTGATGAGTTCATTACTAATAAATATAAATGTCTCTTTAATTCGAAGTGGTGAATCAACCATTATAATTTTCAGCTTGGAATAAAAACAAAAGCCATCAAATTAGACTGTCGGTTCTGTGCCAAAACTTCCAAGCTGTCTCTTCTACTTCTTGATATCCTTGCTCCGCGTCTTTTTCCATGCCCTGCAGTCGACAATAAAAATGAAAAAGAAAAAATAAAAATAAAAAGAGGGCTTGCCAAGTAGCAAAGTTTTTTTTTGTTGTTTTTGGCTGGCTGCGCTCTTTGAAATATTAAAATTAATAATAAATGTTGACGGCATTCAGTTGTTGCTGCTACTTCACAAATATGAAAAGTCTTCATTATGGCCAACGCATTTTACGTTGTCTATTTTCTGACGCTATACTCCTCTGGCCATCCTACCCTCTCACACACACTCTTCTGGCTGTGATTTTTATTTCTGTTGGCAGTTTTTGCAGTTGCTTGTTTTTGTCCCTTTCCCCACTTTTCTGCTAAATTAAATTTTATTTAACTGTTATGCATGAAATTGGTTACAATTTTTATTTTCATGCTCTTTTGTCTACGCTCATACACACCCATTCGTACAAAATGGCCGCTAATTTCTTTTTAAATTATTTAACAATTTTCGACTGCCATTTGGCAGTTGTTGTTTGTGTTTTCGCGTTGCAAGTACAATCTAATTAAACTGGCAAAGCAGCAAAAGCGGTGGAACGATAACAATGACGACGCCTATTTGTTTTATGCCAATTTACTTGGCAACATTTGTCCTTAATGCCCCAGTACCAAAATATTTGGCACTGCCTCAGTGGAAAAATCGAGCCCTGAAAATAGTTTCTGTCCAAAAGGCATAATTGACCAAAAATACATAAATCGCGTGAATGGATGGTTCCGCGGATTAGTTATGGACGTGTTATTTCCGCCTAAACTAATGGCTGTTATATGAGAACTCAAAATAAATTGATTTTTTCTCAAATTTATGATTTAATTATATTAAGTTTGGTTTCGAACAAAACTTGGACTTTTGCCAGAAGCGGTAAAATAAACATTTCTAGAGGCAAAGACCTCCAAAGAGGAAAAGAGAAGAAAAAAGAATGCGCTGCAAAAGACCTGTCCCTTGCATTGCTTCAATTGGCAATTAAAGAGCATCAACAATAATGCCGTTCTGTCTGATAATGATAATAATAGTGATGATGATAACGACACGTCGAGCACGTATTTTCCCTTCAACAATGGAGATGTGGAAAAATTAAGAAGAGCTCGGCGAAAAAGAGGACAGAAGACAATGACCAGGATTTTCTCTTTGGGCGCTGACATGTGGCCGTTATTGTTGTTGCTGCTGTGACGTCTGATGGCAAATTAAAGACCCAAAAGAAGAAAAGGAGAACCAAGGAATTTATGCACGACTTGCATATTAAACGTGTGTTAATTTTAGAGCAGTGCATCACTGCTATTTCCCTTTCCATCACACTGCCGGAATGTCATATGAAGTGACGGGCTGCGGTCAACGCCATTTTCCTTTGTTGTTAAGGAAATGGCGTCCGGAGTGCTGGTGGAAGTGAAGCACAGAGGGAGCAACAGAGCTCACAACTGAGTGGCACTCTCTCGCATGCAATTTTCCAGTTCAAAGGCTTAAAACTAAATTAAACTTTATGACTTGGCAAAGAGCAACAGGATTTGCGTCAACTACAAAAAGGATTACACGCTTTCCTCTCTTGGGATTTTGTTCGCATCGCATATGAAGAATAATGTTTTGGCTTCCCTTAAGGGGATCAATATGCTCCAGAGAGCAGGCTAAAAGAAATGATACTTTTAAAGAAATATTAAATAACATAGTAGAAATAATAAAAAAATGATAAATAATAAAATGTATATAAAAATCTTAACCTTTTAGGGAAAGTTTTATTAATGTAGGAACTATATAATTATAAGTTTTTTTAAATAAAAAAATATATATTTTTAATATTCTAATTATGCTTTGAATATGGCTAAGATTAAGATAAAAGAAAGGTTTATAATACCCGAAATCAGAGAACTTGTTAAGCACAAACAATGCAACAACAGTACAAATAAATGTAATGAGTATAAGTGGCAGAAACAGAAATGGTCTGACATTTTATTGAGCAAATATTAAAAATATTACGAATCGTTGACCATTAGAAGCAGCCGTCACAACCCAAGCACACACACACAAATGCCACTTGTGCGGATATCTGTGAATCCCTATCCGTATCCAAGAGTGTCTCTGTGGCTGCTTGTGTTTGTCCAGAGCTACGAATCTCCACAGATAGCCAACTTAATGTAATGACCGAAAAGAAATCCAAGCTCACAAACATTTACTCAGCTCCCAAGGTCCCTGGATCCATGGTTCTCGTTCTTGTCCTCGTGCTCCGACTGGACATGTGTTTCCAATGGTTTTCCTTGCCATGGCCCTCCTCCTGTATTCTCTTCTTTTTTGTTTGGGCCAGCAGCTCGGGCCATTTAAAAACGCACAAAACTTGGCGCAAGGCGAAAAACAAACATTCTCGCAACCAGAGAGAGAAAACTCAGCTGGGGGCAAGTTTCCCTTGCAGTTGCAGCGTTTATTTGATTTTTACACACCGATTTTGAGCTATTCTTTTATTAGATTTTTTCGTGTTGGTTTTTTCTGCTCTCCAACTGTGGGATTCTGGTGCACTTTTTTCAAACTTCTTTTTTTTGTGCCGGTTGTGAATTTGTAAGATTTGATTTTGAAAGTGGCCAGATAAAAAGCGAGCGAACGGAGTAAAACGAATTGAAAATGGCCAAATGGTTAGAAAGATTAGACGCGGCTAGGGGTAAATGGGTGGGGGAACTAAAGCAATTCCGCACAATTCCACTTTTCAGATGGAGTGTGACAGATATCTCCCCGTCAATGACGGCAAAGGGTTATGGGTGTCTTGGAGTTTTCAATATTGTTTGTCACAATTTTAAAGCTTGAAATGATTTAAATTTGAAAAGGATAAAAGTATTTTCTTTCATTCATTGTACATCTAAGTATTTGTTTAAGAAAATTGTATTTAGTCCTTAAACCTCCCCACCAAAAATATATTTCACGTTCGATTCAAAAACATAAAAATCCCAGCATAATCTTTTCATTCATTCCTTAAATATCTAAGTTTAAATAGCAATATCAGAGTATAAATAAAAATCCCAGAAAAGCATCCTCAGACTGAGCATCTGCAATGGAAAATTTAAAGCCATTACTCTAATAAATAATCTGCCACAAATTTAGCACATTGCCATCGATTTAATACAGCTTCAGCTTCATCTGCAGGAGCCTCGACCACAGAATATTTCGCTGAAGACACGCCCACAGACAAATCCGAATCCAAATCGCATATCCCCCCGCCTTCTTTGATTCCCCGTTCACACATGTTCCATGGATATTAATGCCGTGGGATAAGCGGGATGAAGGGGATGTACGAGTATATAGGAGGTTTCTTCGTTGCAAAAACGAGGGCCAGGAAAAAATTCATATGTCTGCTGGTGTGGCTGCTTTCAATTGCTTTTGGGTGCTTTGGAGGAGGGAACGCAAGAAGGGAAAGGGACAGCTTTGGCCATCATCGATGGCTGCTTTCAATATCTAATAATATTGCGCATACGCCACGTTTCGAGATTTCAGAGCTTCCACATTTGATGCTACTGAAGCTGTTGCTGGTTCACTTACGTCGAGTGCGTGTTGGCGCAATAATCAACAGTTACATTATGAATGCACAAACACATTGCTTAAAAACACAGTCGTTGAAAAAAAAATAACATTTTAAGGTAGAAAAAAATCATCTTTAATCCAACGGTTGTGTAAGTTTTAGTGTATTTTTACAGACTTTTGTTTTTTTTTGAAATTTAAAACTATTATTGTTTTATATTTCTGTGTTTTTGATCAAATAAATTAGACTTGGTTTTCCCTTATATCTTGACCGCAATCATACATTTTTATGAAAATATATTTTTTTTTCGATATGTTCATAATGCGGATTCTAACCCCTTTGAAAGGGGGAAACACAAACCAAGGCACACACATTGACACACCAACACACATACGACACTCCATCTAAGTGATACGATAAATTCGGGATTTTCTTTGCATTATGTGCAGATTTTGCTGGTTTTGGCTCTGCCACGCCCCCACTCTCGCCAGCATACTCCAATTCTTTCCCATTTTAGCTGAAAACTTTTTTAATAATAAATAAAAGTGCTTAACTTAATTCGTGCTCTTCTCTTTTGCTCTCGATCTGTGTGCACTGCGATTTTTCCGCTTGTTTTTCCTCATTTTATTTGTTTCTTTGATTTGACACGCCCCTCCCGAATCCGACGCCAACCCCCAACCACACCGCACACAATGTGTGGAAATAATTTTTCGATTATTGTCAAGTTTTGCTTTATTTTCCTGCCCGCTCTATTGCTCGGGATTCCTTCTATTTTTCTGTGGCATTCGTGGCTGTTTACCTCGCCAGCGGCCAAAATGCAATTTATGGTTGAGAGCGAGTTTCGTTTCGCTTCATTTTATTTTCGTTTGATTTTTGCTTGTTTGTGTTTCTTCTTTCAATTTTTCTTTATTTTTTGTGGTTTGATTTTATTTGGAATGGTCGTGTGAGGTTATTGGCAGTTGTCATTTTTGTGTGATTTACGTTTATCGGTTCGAGTCAAGCGTGTAATTTTCTTGTTGCAGCTTGCAAATAGAGACCTTGTCTGGGATGGGAGTGGAAAAACTCCCAATTTTTGAGGTTTTAAAAATATGTGTATTATACACCATATTATGAAGAGTTATTTAGTAAATTATGTTTATTATATACCGAATTTTCTATAAGATTGGATTATTTAGGTTTGAAAATTAATTAAAGTTTACGCTTAGTATATCACGCTTACATGAATAGCATTTTCTTTCAATGAATACAATTCTATAGAATTCCGAAAGCAATCAATCAAAGACAATATTTTTATAAATATGTGGCAACTTCTCCAAAAGGCTGTAGGAATTTCTAAGCTTTAAACATTCCTTCCTTCTATTTACATTTTGCCCATCATTCGTAGGTTTTAGCAACGGAACTGACAAACTTGCAATTTTCAATGCGAACATCGCAAAAAATTCCAGTTCAATTGAAAAATCCATTATTACCCAGCCAAGCAAAAGAAATATGGGAAAATAAATGTACGTGTGGATAGCTATGCATGTACATATGTGCTGTGTATCATAAGAATAGCTTGAATGTTTCCGTTTTTATCGCTGTATATCAATGAACTCGGTTTAGATGAGTCCTACGCATTGACAAAACATTTCCAAAAAGCAATTAAAATTTTAATAAAATAAACTAGGCAAGGAAGCAGAATAACAAGAAGAGAGGAACGAAGCTGAAAAGCAGTCAGTAGGTGGTTTGTATGAGCGTGAGCTACGATACAATAGATGACATTAAAAATCCATACGAAAGATAAACACATTTTTCTGCTTGCTCAGGGCACCACAGACACAGACACACGCCCACACATGGCTGACAAATATCGAAAAGAGAAGCACGGAGAAAAGATTAAATTCACTTAAGTGCAAAGTATGCAAATGACAAACAGAGGAGATAGAAAGCAGAGGAGAGGGCCAAGAAATATATGAAGTTTCCGGCATGCTACTAGAACATACACATTGAACCACATGCCTGCATTTGAAGCTGGAAATATTGTAAATTCAAATTGAAATGCATGTGTGACATTTGCCATCCACTCCCACACACCCTATACATACTGAGGCAGGAAGGAAGATCCAGCAGATACAGAGATACAAATGCTAGTGGCAGAGCCAGTATACAAAGGCTTGACTCCTGCCTTCTTCGACAAAATTGAATGCAATTTGACAAAAATCATAGCCTATAATTTGGGGGCACCAGCCACCAGGTGACTTCTTGGCAACTGGACCATTTTCCAAACACTCCCCCATCCCAACGCCACTATTCCAGTATTATCTTCTCCTGTGTCACATACATTCGGCCATTACGAGTTAATAATTGAAGATTTTCGGTTTCTGGCAGAGTTGCATTGCAATCATTTTTGTTGGCCTTGTTGATTGGGTCTATCCATTTTTAATCCATATCAAAGGCATTTTGACTAATACTTATCGTATAATAGACTATTATTGTAAATGGCTGTTTACAATTAATTATTGATATTTTTAAATCTTATAAGAAATGATTTTAAAAATATTACACAATTAAGTTCACTTTTTCCATAAATTCAACTTTAAAATGTTTAAATTTATTAAGTTCATGATCGATTTGGAATCCTTTACTAACATAATTTAAAATAGTCTTTATACCTACATGAAATCATGTGAATTTTGACACATTCAAACATTTTTATTAGAATCCAGTGCCGAAACGCACTGTATGCCCCAAAAGAGCAGCACAGTCATGACCCCAAAATGGCCCGAAAATGGTAGGAACAGCACACAGAGAAAGAGACAGCTATAATGCATATAGGCATGTAGCTCCCTTACTGACTCTGGAGCTCCATCCCCTTACTATATCGTTCAGTTTTCAATTCTTTGCTTATGTCTCTTTCCCTGACTCCCTTTGGATTTTGTGAATGACTTTTTGGCACTAATTAAAAGTAGCAAATAATTTTCTATGCCAACTCACATACGCCCACATACGCACACACTCGCAATTGGGTTCAGTTCTGACGGGAGAGAGAGAAAGAGTGAGACGGAAAATGCAAATATGGCACGGCCTCTGCTCCAAAGCTCCCCTTGAAAACACTGCCCCTGAGACAATGACAATGCCTGTGACAGTTTCGGTTGGCACCGATGATAACGCCGCTTATTGTCTCTCCGCCCCGAATCGCAACACTTTGCCACAGCTCACTATTATCTGGACATTTGGCAAAAAAGTTTGCAGCTTAAGTCGGGAAATTTATTATTATTTTTCTGCATTGCGGACTGTGTGCTATGTTAAACGGATTTTAATTAGTTTTGAATTATTTCGGTTTTAGTTTTCGGCTTTTTATGTGCCATTTTGGCATTAAAGTTTGGCCCATTATGCGAAATATAATATGGGTTTATGTAAACTCTAGTTTAGTTTTTAGAGTAGTTATTTAAAATAAGAGCTCAACTTGAAAATACAAGACGGAAAATAATAAAGATCTATTAATTTTAAATACTTAAATACAATGAGGAGATATGTATGTTAAAATAAATAAAAAACTAATAAAATAGTTAATAAAATTTCTTATATGCTTATCTGGTAGTTTATTTTATCCAAAGGAGGTGAAAAAGGAAAGCCTGCCTAAACGATTTATTGCCGTGATGTAGGCTACATGCCTTCACGGATTTCTACCACCAACAAATAGCTCCATTTATATGACTTCTTCTGTTACTTCTTGACTCTACAGCCTAGAGTCTAGACTCTAGACGGAGATTTAGATGGGGTTCCAGCTTGATCTTGTCACTGCATCGCTAATTCGTAATTTAAATATCTTACGCTGTGGACTTTGGAATATTTAATCCAAAAAACTCTAAAAATTAGAAAAACTATAAATTTCGTAAGTAGAAATTCGGTAAGGAATCTTGGTAATGGGTAAAAAAGTATCTTGTTTTCTGTTACTTCTTTTCACCGCCACCCTTCTCAGTATCGCCACCCTTCTTAGCATCACCATCCTTTCCGCCGGCCAGCTCCTTCATGAGATTCAGAGCACTTCCAGCCTTGAACCATTGAATTTGCAGGTCATTGAGGGTGTGGTTCAATTGAATTTTAGTGGATCCACCATTTTTGATCTCACAGTCTACGGGTTTTCCAGGAGTCAAATCCTTAAGGTTTAGCAAGGAAATTTTGCTGGATGGTTGAATTTTGTCATAGTCCCCTGCATTGGCGAAAGTTAGAGGTAGCACGCCTTGCTTTTTCAGATTGGTTTCGTGAATTCTGGCAAATGATTTTACAATGATGGCCACTCCGCCCAAGTGGCGAGGTTCAAGCGCAGCGTGTTCCCGGGAAGACCCTTCGCCGTAGTTATCCTCTCCCACGGCACACCACTTGATCTTATTGGCCTTATAGTCACGAGCCACCGCTGGAACAGCATCAAAATTTCCAGACTTCTGATTTTTAACCTTGTTCATTTCATTGTTCTCGGCATTGGTGGCGCCGATGAACATATTATTCGATATATTGTCTAAGTGACCTCTATATTTGAGCCACGGCCCGGCGGCACTTATGTGATCGGTGGTGCACTTTCCTTTGATTTTTATCAACACCAGCATATCTATGTAGTCCTTGCCATCCCATTTTTCAAAAGGTTCCAAGATCTGGAGTCGATCCGACTTCGGATCCACATTTACCTTAATGTCATCGCCGCTCTTGGGGGGTGCTTGATAAGTGTCCTGTCCCGGATCGAATCCTTTCGAAGGGAGTTCCTCCCCCATCGGTTCCTTAAGCTTGAAACCCTTTCCATCTTTTCCTATTAGTTCGTGTAGCATAGGATTGAAGTCCAGACGTCCGGCTATAGACAGGGCCGTCACCATTTCTGGACTGGTTACGAAGCAGTGAGTGGCGGGATTGGCATCATTGCGTCCAGTAAAATTACGATTGTACGATGTGACAATTGTGTTCTTTTCGCCCTTTTTTACATCCTTTCGGTCCCACTGGCCGATGCACGGACCGCAGGCATTGGCCAACACAGTTCCGCCAAACTTTGAGAATACTTCAAAGATTCCGTCCCTTGCAATTGTTGCTCGGATTTGCTCCGATCCTGGGGTGACGTTAAAAGGTATGCACGCTTTCAAACCGTGAGCTATGGCATCATTGGCAATGCTGGCACATCGACCCATGTCCTCGTATGACGAGTTTGTACAGGAACCAATCAAGCCGACTTTAATATCCATGGGATAGCCATTTTTTTTGGAGTTCTCGCCAAGCTTGCTGATGGGATGCGCCAAATCTGGAGTGAATGGCCCATTGACAAGGGGTTCCAATTTGTCCAGATCGATTTGTATATCCTTGTCATACTTGCAGTCCTTGTCAGGCGTCAGAAGAACATCCTTGTACTTCATGGCCAGATTGGCTATATCTCCGCGGCCAGTGGCACATAAATACGAGACCATTCGACCATTAAATGGAAACACAGAGGTGGTGGCTCCAATCTCGGCGCCCATATTTGTAATAGTGGCCATGCCGGTGCAGGAAATGGACTCGACACCAGGGCCATAGTACTCCACAATAGCTCCAGTTCCACCCTTTACAGTAAGAATTTCGGCCATCTTAAGAATAACATCCTTCGGCGAAGTCCATCCACTTATTTTTCCAGTCAGATTCACTCCAATCACAGTGGGACACTTCAGCTCCCAGGGAATATTGGCCATCACATCCACAGCATCTGCACCACCCACTCCGATGCACAGACCTCCTAAGCCGCCACCATTGGGTGTGTGGGAATCTGTGCCGATTAACAGAAGACCCGGGAAAGCGTAATTCTCCAGAACAATCTGATGGATAATTCCGCTGCCTGGCTTCCAGAAACCAAGCCCATACTTGGCACAAGCTGATGCCAGGAAGTCATACACTTCCTTATTGATATCTTTGGCTCTAGCCAGATCCTTTTCTCCAGATATTTGGGCTTCTATTAAATGGTCGCAATGCGCTGTCGAGGGAACAGCTACTTTCTTTAAACCGGACGAAATAAATTGCAGCAATGTCATCTGGGCAGTGGCATCCTGCAGTGCCACACGATCCGGACGCAGGCGCAAATATGATTTCCCCCTTTCTATTTCCTGATTGGCTGGATCGTCCAGGTGTGAATATAGTATCTTTTCCGATAGCGTCAATGGCCGATTGAGGCGGCCTTTAACGCATTCGATGTTTTCCTTCATTTTCTCAAACGGCATAAAGGAGTCAGGGTCAAACTTTGACATAGGCACTTTGCCGTAGCGCGGATATCCTGCCACATGGAAGCAACGCATCATGGTCCTCGTTAGCCAATTATATCTTTGCGTTCTCCGCAACATTGCTGTTTGGTGGTTTTTATAAAACTTATTAAACAATTTTTGTAAGCTTTGTAATACAATTGGTTCGTGTGACTAATATGAGAAAGAATGACTGCCGAATAGATGAGAGGTAACTATGGGTTGCTTTGATTAAAAAAATGTTAGATTTATGTAGACAAGATTAAGTTCATTGATAATAGGAACAACATAAAAATTAATCAGTAATGTATCCAATTACATCACTTATTTACTTCAAATTAGTATTTGTGATATGATTTGTGATATGGTTTATCCTTTAACCACTTAATGCTGCACTGATCCGACTTATTTAATTGTTTTTGTACTAATTTGGACTGGTTACGAATGTGCCTCAGTTGGTCTGTCTAATCCCAACTATCAATTAAACAAGGTACAGACCTTCTGTGGCCTCATGAGCTTATTTATTGAGTTAGCTCATTGTGCCATGCGTATTTGATGCAAGCCAATAGCTGGAGATACAAACTAGGAGATGGATACATGCATTTAGATGGTTCGGGGAAAGTGGAGAGGTAAGTGTACACGTCAACGGAATTGATGTTGCTAGTGAATCAGGGACTTGTCCCGGAGGCGGGCACCCTTCGATGCCATAGGCCAACTGACAGACAACGGTCAGCCCAAGGCCTAGAGACGGGCCAACGTTGAGAGCTAGCAAACTGGACGAGTGGCAAACAGAAGGATACTGGAATGCCAGGATGCAGGCTGCTACAAAAGTGTCAACTGCAAGTGAGGCGCTCCTCGGTTCGCATCCTCCTGCAATTGTGATTGTGTTTGGTTTGCTAGCGCTGGCAGCATGTCATAATGAACGATGTGGGATGTGGATGTGGGAACACGGAGATTGGACAAGGGACAGCCGGCAGCGGAAAGGGGGCGGCGGTAGTTGGCTGCACCACATTCAATTGAAATCGACGTGCCAGTTGGCCACAATGCCATTGACGATTCTGCTACTGCGGCTGCAGGATCTCCTGGTCAGGCTTGTTCGACGCTGATGGCTTCAGCCCGTAGTGGCTGCTAATGGCAAAAGTGTACATTCTCACTCACCCCTAAATTTTCCCACTTTTTTTGGCCAGAGACATATGTCCCATAAGTAGGCGGCGATGCCAAAAATTGATTGGCAACTACTTGGCACATACTCTCGACCACAAAACTTTTCCTCTAATGGCACTTTCGAAGTACACTCCAAAAACTTAATATGCTTTTCAAAAATATGTTACTCTTAAATTCCTGGAATCAATTGTCAAACTAATAAGAAAATTATTTATACAATATAACAAACCAATATTTAATAATACCAATTTAATATTACCAATTTTTATGGTGTTTTTAGTGGGTTTTCAAGTCGAGTAGATGTTGATTATGACTCTGTATAATTGATGGATTAGTGATTGTGCCGCTTTCAGAAACATCACATTGCATATTCGAAACTACTCACCCATCCAGGTACGTTTTATTTTTTTTCCCTCTAGTGAATCGTGTCGGGTCAATTTGATTTTGCGGCAGAAAATGTCAAGGTTGTGCAAATTTCATCTCATACTCACACAGGTTTTGCGCTGTCATTTGCCATCGCATATTAGATTCGCAATCCAGTGCCACCGTCACCCTCTGGTCATCATCATTTCATTCTCTCTGGGGATGAAAGAAATGCAATTAGCTTAAATATATTTGCGTTTGTCAATTGACCTTGACCGGAATATGACATGACTTTAAATGCTTGCCGCAGCTATCACCGCTTAGCTTATTAGCGATTGAGGTTTAAAGTCCGAAAATATTTAATTGTTTCGATTTCAAAATAAAGCTTTATCTTTATGATTTCGAGATTATCCTAAATGCGTTTGAAAAAATATACCACTCTGAGGAAAATAAATATGTGTGTCCATATGTTGAGCCGATTTTCGAGAAGGGAAGAACAAGCATTTGGTGTGACTGCTGCGGTGTTGGTGGCCAAAGTTGCAACAAAACTGAAACTTTGGACTCGCAAAAATTTTTAATCCCCGCTTTTACCGTTCCCTTTTATTATTCCCGGATTTTTCTAGAATTTTTTCGTATCCTTTTTGAATGGGGTGGGAAAACAATACGTTCGTTGTTTTTGCACAGTGCCCCCATGCCTGCACTTCGACACAGCTTGCGGTAAAAGTTTTCAATAATATTCCCAAAAGTCCAGTCCAGACGCCGACGAGCAGGAAGGCGAGGCGAGAGACACCGCCAGATAGCGAGTGGCCGGGGCAGCGGAAGTGCCGCCATAGTTTGCCATCTAGCATGGTGGTGCACAGTTTTTCGGCACACCGGCAGCATTATTGCAATAAAATCCAAAAAGAAAATTTAGAACCATTTAGCTGACGGTTCTGAAAAATAATTTCACTTTTTTGTTTCTTAACGATTTCAGTTCGTGATTTTTGATTTTAAATTACAAGTCTATACAGTTAATATAATATTTATATATTATTTCATTTATTAGTTATTTAATAGAGGGATAAAGTATTTGAGATGAGAAACCATTCTCTTATTGCAGTTCCATTTAATATTTTATAAGTTTGACTTTTCCCGAGATTTTACTGTGTTGTATCTAATCGAATGCTTTTTCCGGAACAGCCCCACTGCGACCCATGCTTTGTTTCAGGGCGCCAAGCAGACAAATTCAGCATTTCCTGCACACGTGGCTTTGGTGATTTCCTTTTGGGCAAACATATTTTACCGCAATTGCGGCGAATACTCGTAAGCCGAGTTTCACAGGGCCGTTGAAGCATAAGTAACTCAGTCCCAGTTCCCACTGTGCAGCCTCGAACCCGGTTTTGTCCCACTCACCTCGGGCGCTGGGGATAGTTTCGTTTTATATACATACATATATGTATGTATGTATGTATGTACAAATATGGATTTTTGTCATAAGTTGACCGCTCTCCCGCTTACTACGGTTCTTTATAAGCCCCCTTTGGCTATCCATTCATAAGCTCAATTCAGGAGCAAGGCAAGCTTTGAACTGGTATTTCTATTATCCGCTTTCAGCACTGAGAAAATAATTTAGGAAAGGGGTTTATGCATATTGCTTTATAGATCTTTCCGCTATGTCGAATCAACACTGAATTCCAATTCTCTATAGGCCTTATTAATAAGTAGCTAAAATATTTTATATTAGTGCACCAGAGCCCCTCTTTTCTATTGTCTTTTCTATTGGCTTAACTCCCGCTGTCGGCTTTTAATAATGCCGTTTCCATTAGAAACCACCTGGGTGCATCGTTTACGTCCCTTATTCCGGCGCAGTTACTTCGCCGCTGGTGTCTTCATTGTTTCGGTCAATAGACGCATTTGTGCGGGTCAGTTTAGAAAATAGAAAGGCAGCTCTGGGTACCCATAATTAGATTTCATTTGCTCTGCTGTATGATCCCGGTCAGGAGTCAACTTTTCCTTTTGCATACAACTTTAATGCATAAATTATGCCCAAGAAAGTCCCAATTAAGTGGCTTAAGTCCGTTGGGTTTATCTATATGAGTGGTAAGCCATTGCGTTCAAGCCAGTTAATGAGGCAAATGACACATATCTTTTATAGTGAGTTATGAATTTTTTTAAGAAAAGGCCACTTGCTCTAACATAAAACAGAAATGCATAAAAATATAAGCCTTATAAGATTTTTTTTTTCATTGAAGAGAATCCTTTTCACTCTCAATTCATATATTTTTTGGTTCACTCGCCATTGTTGATGAAATAAGTAAGAAGGGAGAATTAAGCTTGACTTGGCCAGGCTGAAATCCATTAGAAACCCTCGTTTGCACACCTCTTTACAACCTTCTTCATAACTTTAAAAGGCAGGAAAAGAATTTATAGACCATCCATTTTCCATTTACTTGGAGGGCATCGTAATGCCGTCCATCGAGGCTAAGCGATAAACCCAGACCATGGGCGGCACAGCTACTTTATTAATATGTACACAATAATTATTCCCCGGATGGATTACAATGTGAACTTGGCCAGAAGCAGCAGCTGGAAACGCAAAGCAAACGGAAGACGGAAAAAAATGGTTGAACTGTGTGGCGCAATGTTGTTGAACTCCCCGAGAGCTTTTGGATGACGGGGGTAGGTTAAAGGTTGGCGAGTTGGGCAGCCAAGCGCACCGAAATGGACACAAAACAATGCCTGGGCATCTGACCATCTGACCTGACCCACTGGTCTGGAAAGCGAACCGCCGCGAATACCAAATGCCACTGGGCTACTTAGCACGAGCTCTTTACCTTAAAAAGACAGTTCATGCATTTGGCGTGTATAAGTGGGATCGGGATTCTCTTTCCTTTCCGCTAACACACGCACTTAATTAAGGTACTGCTATCTACTTTTTCTCGGTGCTTCCTGCAGACCAGGTTCACTCCCCACACATTTTCAATTTCCTGTCTCTGGCTTGGAGAGTCGAATGGCATTCTGTTAGGTGTCCTTGTTGGCGACAGATATCAAATTTTAACTTGACCCGACTGGGCAAAAAAGTTAAAAAAAAAAATAAAACTCACAGAGTTTTTCTTTTAAAATCCAATTGTTTTTATGATAAGTAAAGTTTATTTAAAAAGAAGGATTTAAATTTTTTCCCTCAGGTTTAGAGTAAAGATATTTCGAATCCTTAGTTCCCAGCCTTTCTATTTCCCTTCTACTGCAGATATTTTCTTAGTGCCAAACGGAAATTGTGCTTATGCAATTGCACAAGCTTTTTTACAAATCCGGGCGAGGTCAGTACGTCGAAGCAGGAAGAAAAATGTCAAAGTTTTCCCAAGGGACCGGAGTCCCCAACGAAAAAAGAACTTCAACTCCACTCCGGAGCTGAGCTCTAGACAATGCAGTGTAATTTGCTGAAATGTTAAGCAAAACGTAATAACTGGAAGATGACATAGTCGATGACACAGAAAGAAAAACCTATTGAGACCTAAAAGCTTTTATTTAAGGAGGCTTACTATTTAAATATTTTAAAGTGCTACAAGTTTCAATGTGTAATCCATGTACATGGATCCTTGACCGCTTTTAATAATATCATATATATCATATCATCAAGTGTTTTAGTGTGACGATTTTTCTGTGTTTTCATGCGTTTCTTGCTTGCATCATGTTTGAGTTTTTCGACCTTTGTTTTTCAGTTTTTTTTCAGCTTCTACAGCCTTTCAGCAGCAATAAAAGTCGATTGTCAACGTTGACTAGCATTCTTTGAGCGAACGAGTGTATGTACAGTATGTTGAAAATTTCAACGTTGCATCCAGGAAAGATTCAGCTTCGGTCCTGGTCGAGTGATTTTCAGGTATGCAGAGGCGGCATGACCGAGGTTCCACTGAAAAACTCCTGTTCCTCCTGTCACTTAACATTTTCTCCAATGTCCAAACTAAAAAGAGACGGGTTTGAGCTGTGCCAGTGGGAGGTGTAGAGAGTAGCTCGAAGGTGCAATGGAGTCAGGGAAATGCCTGTGTAGTGGAAACTATGCAGAATTCAAAATGCTCCATAAAACGGAAATGAAAACAAATGAAAAATGATTTTAACTTGTGGGCAAATTGTTACCTAGCCCTTCCAATCTCAATTCCTGGCCTGGATTTCTATCTAGCCATTGTACTTGTTGCAGTTGTTGTACATATGTGCACCAAACGCTTGAAGTAAATAAATTGCATTTGAACTTTACGCATCGTCAATATGGCAGTTGCTGTTGCTAAGGGCCTTCCGCTCGCCACACATGTATGAGTTGAGGAGAAACACCCGGCAAGGTAAGTCGGATAAATGGCATTTACTTTTGAAGTAATTATTTAATTTAAATATTATCGAATTCGATATGCAATATTTAACTTTTTTCAGAACACTCAGTAATAGCATCGCATTCAATTTGCTGTTCTTAAGTAATTATATGAAAACCAAAGATATTTTCAACAGAGTGTTTAGAATATTGTTGAATTACAAAGGTGTGTTTTGGACTATTTTTTTGCTTCCCAAGTGTTTTATGTTGAGTTGTTTGCATTACACTTGGCCATTAGGAAGGGACTTCTTTCTTGGGATGTTCGTTGAAAAGTGAACAGCCTGTTGACCTTTTGTTAACCCCGGATCAGTTGTTGACTTGCCAAGAACTTGAGCTGACCCCTTTCAACAGGCAACAACAAGAACGTCAGCAAGTGGATGATGATGAACCAATACAATAGCCCTGGCAAACCACAAGACAGCCCTCAGCTGAACACTTGTAGAGCCCTCGACCGACACATGCCTTTTATTAAAAAATTAAAATTGCCAACCAAAGAAAAGGCAAAAAAGGTGAACCGGAAGGGGTTCCCTCCTCTTGGTATCATTTTTTTGTAGCTAAAATAATCAGGCAACTTAATTGAATCCAGTTGCAAGGCGATCCGGGGGCCAACCAAAGGAAATGCCCTATAATAAACGACAAAAGAAAAGGCTTACGAAAAGGAGCTCCCAACAAGCAACAAGAGGGTTGCGAAACCCACAAACAAAATAAAAAACCAACCTCGAAGAAAGGAGTAAACAAGGGCTAAGGAGTGAAAATGTTCGCAAGAAAGCAAATAAATTCAAGTGAAAACAAATAACCCGGGATGGTGAGCTAAAAACGGTTCAACTTTGGATCCTCTGCGGCGGGGACTCTCTTTTTGGGAGAACGAAAATTCCATCACAAGTCCACAATAACAGCACCACCTTATTTATAAATTAACAGTTACAATTTTTCCCGCCGGACATACACTTAAAAATTTTTGTTCATAAAAGTTTAATATTTCGCCCACCCAGTTTCCTTCTTTCCTGGCTCCTTCCTTTTGTCCATGTTTTTTTTTTTTTGCTTATTTTCATACTTGCTGTCCTTTGACGGTGTATGAGTGTGTGTTGTGTTCCGGAGGGGAAAATGGTGAAAAGGAAACTCCGGACAAGGTCCTTTGCCGTCGCTTAAGCAAATAATTTCTTTTCTTAGGCAGCGCTTTGGCTTTCATGCTTCGCCGAGTTCCGGCCAGTTATTTTTTCTCCCCAGATGGCCAGCTGCATTGGTCCTGGCATCGTCCTATTCCCTTGCTTCGCCCCTTATCCTTTGCCACTCTGATCCCTGTTGTGCGTTTTGTTTTTAGTTGCCTCCTCCGCTTGTTTGGCCTGCACTTCTCACGCACATTCATCGGGGAATTTGCCTAGCACTCCAGCCGGCGCGACGGGCGGAAACGACTCGTCGGTAACGTCTTTAAATGCTTTTTGGTCATCTTTAAGTTGTTTGCTCATAGTTTTAAATTATTGCAAAGGTGAAGCTTACAAATTAATCAGAAGAAACAATTATATTATATCGTTTGTAACTATATTAATTAATTTGACCCATTCGAGTCAAACATCAACGATATTTTTTTTCGAAATAAATATTTTCGTAGAAGCCACCTAAGTAGTAACCACCTGTATAAGCTGTTTAAAGTACCTTGTTGCTAAGTACCTTGTGTTATCAGTCTTATCGCCTATGCTTGTCGAAAACATATAAGCGAAACATATGTCGAAAACATATATCACCTTATTTTGAGTTATTATAATCCATATAATCCATATAATTATAATCCATATAATCCATCCATAAAGCTGGATTGTTCTTCATTGGAAATAATTAAAACAATTGTGAAATGATTAATTTGAATTGTTTGCAATCTAATGATACGAACTTCTCTTATCTAATAATTTCTATTAGATTCATATAGATTCACATAGATTTTCATAAGACTTATGCATTTCAGGCATTCAGGTAATCAGTGACGTTGAATTGTGTTGGGCGTTTGGTAATAAACGTGTTAAGTTCATTTCCATTACATATTATCACTAGTTTCTGGTGCACTTAGGGAATGTTACAAATTTGTTTTTTTTAAATGCTGTTAACGCTTTTGGTCAAGCCACGTCCACTATTCAGAACTTTGGCCAAAGTACACAAAAATTACCGAGTTAAAATTATCGCAGAAAAAAACTTTATCTTAATTGCTGGTTTCTTTTTTCAACTGGAGCTGGAGATGCAGCTACCGAGTGGTTAATAGGGGCGAGGAGAAGGAACAGTGGGTATATGGCGGAAAAGGTAAACCCAAATTCGGCCCGTTGCTAGTACCAGGACACGCCCTAAATCACTGGCTTTTTATCAACTTCAACTTGAAACGAAATTCAAATGTTTCGCTCGTTTTTCTCCGTTTGCAAAATGCGACCTGAGGCTGACTCGGCTCCGGCTGTTGCCTCTAACAACCAAGGAGGAATGAGGAAGGAAAATGACCAAAAAAAAAATACCCAACACTGAGGAAATGTCTCGAGCTCACCATATTCTTTATACAAAATTATATAAATTAAATGCGAGTTTTAGATAATGAAAATAATTCTTTGGCATTTTCTCTAAATAAAAGCATTATTATTAGAAACATAAAAATATTTATTTCCAGTGCAAACACATACGCAAAGCGGAATCCTGTCCCCAGCCACTTTGCACTAAGTACTCACACAAAATTCCGTTTGAAGTTTTTGGGTGCCGGGTCCTGGCCTTCGGCCATAGTCCCTGCCCTCCACCTGTCCACCTGTACAGTGAGCACCCTGCTTTCGGCACTCGCCTCTTTTGCACGGCACACGTGCACAGTCAGCGAGCCATCGGTACCTGGCTTGTAAATTGTATCCGTTTCAGGCACATAAATTGTTGTCAACTTCCGTTGACTGCGACAACGTCGCCGCCACTGACCACTTCTGTGTCCAGATACTCCCAGCCACCCCCCATCATGCTTTTTACTAACCCCTTTTCCCGGAGAAGCTACACCACCGTATGGCTAGCTTTGACTTGAGAGCATACGGCAGAACCATGCCGTTTGTCTTTCTTCCGGTATGGTCCTTTTTTTTCTGGGTATTGTCCATTTTTCCTTATATTTGTGAATATCCATTCCAATTCTATTTATTTTGAAGCTTTTTTGGAAACTAATGGCATTCAAAAATTTGAATTGGAACATTTAAGAGTTCAATTCCATTTCATACCATTAATGTTTATTAAATAACCATAAATAAATTGTTTTATGATGTTCATGTGACTAGGGTATTAAAATAGTTGGTTTTTACTTAAGATCATTGACTTTTTCATGTTTTTTATTTTTGCTGGCCAGTTTTGCTTGGGCCAACTTTTCCTGACCATGTTTTTTGCGTCGCTTTGCCTTCGTTGCTTGTTTTTTGCGCTCTTTCCTACTACTCGATGCAGCTTCCAACACCAACGTAATTGAATTTTTAATCTCGTTTATAGTCAAGTGATCTCTGGCATACACTCCCGGTGTACAACTGCGCATATTTTACGTGCCCTGTGCTTTGGTGTTCGCAGCCTCCTGGCTGCTTTCTGCTAACTGCCGCCTTGTCCTGTTCCTGATGCTTATGTTCCTGTTACCGTTCCCGGTCCTGTTCCTCTGGTGGCTTTAGATGCTCCTCTTAAAAAACAGGGGTCAAATTCGTTGGTAAAATAAAGTTCGTATCACCCGCCCGTAGTCCCACCACTTCGGTCGAGGACATTGCCTCATAATGAGAGTCCGTCGTTATGCTAAATAGTTGGACCAAAAATGGCAACTTTTTTCAGGCGCTTGCGGGTTAATATGCACACCGAATTGCATATTCAACTTTACGGGAATGTAATAAAATATATCTGAAACAATGGCTGCAGGCGAGACAATAAATAGGAGGTCCTTGGACCTTAAACAACCGCATGTTCATATGAATGAGAAATATCCACAGAAAACCAAACTTCGTGTTGCAAATGTTTTAATGGAGTTGAGCAAAAATCTCCTTCACCTACTAAAAAGCGAAAAGCGGATTTGTGAAGGGGTTGCTTGCTTTTGGTGAAATCATGCCGTGTCAAAGGCGAGTAACGTGTGCATCATTAACTGGCTTACGTGACGACTGCGCCGTTCAATTAAGCCTTAATTATAAGCGCTCCTTGCCAAAGCTCTCATTGCATACTTTCTGCTACGACACACTTTACCTTTCCTAATTATCGTGTCGCAGTTTCTCCATTCGATTACGCATGATGGGAGATTAGTAGCCAGGAAGGAGCAATTTAGTTTTCTAGATTTCCGAGAAACTTTGACTTAAATTTTGTATGCGTCTGGCACATATACATATTATAGTGTTCTTAGAATAAATGTTGGCTTTGGAAATGGATGAGTATTAATATCTTTATGTGTCTGGATTTTAGTGTATGAACTGTTCAAGCTTCTGGCACACGGATGTGTCTTTATTAAAATTTTGGGATCGCTATTCGTTTGCACTGTCGATCATTGTTTGAGCGCTGTTTCACTCGAATAAAGTACTCTGAAAATAGTTCTTAGCCTGCTGTAGTACTTTGACACATTGATCGAGTCTGACAGGTTGGCTGCTCCCTTTCTGTTCTGTTGTGCCTATCCCTCTCTCTGCTTTGCAATTGTTTTGGCTCCCTTTCCCTCTGCCAATATCTTGGACTCTCTCTCACTGTTATTGTTGCATTTGGCAATTGTTTGATTTTCATTAAAACCACTCACCCGACTTGCTTACCTTAATTATGAGATTTTACCATAATATTTGCATTAGATGGGATCCGATGCAACTGCTAAATAGCAACTGCAACTGCATAATGCGGCATTGCATTTCCACTTGTACTTCTCCTCTCACTTGGTCATGTCACTGAAAATAATGTCCGTAAAAAAGGCTACAAACAATGTTTCCAAACTTGAGGAATGAAACCTAGCAGGTACACATTGGAAAGGGTAAAATCCCTTTATAAGTTATGCCTATTTATTAATATTAATATTACAAATAGAAAACAAATGATATATTCCAAATTCTGGAAGTAAAATTTCTTTTAGTGTATATGCATCTTGGCATTGTCTGTTTTGGTCAATGCAATGCAAATTTGTGTGGCTTTTGGTTGAATTTTGGTCGGCAACGTTGCGTATACGTAATTTTGCATCACCGAGTGCAGCAACGCCCTGACTCACCCACTGGTCAAGGCTTCCCACCTTCGAACTCCAGTTGGTGTTTCACCGCTGCCATTGTGCTAAATTTTTTAACTGCAATAATTATACGGCAATTAGCCAAATGTTCAATAATGCAGCACCAGCTTCGGTTCCATTTCCCCATTTTCTATTTTCCAGTTTCAGCGCAGCCGTTACAAAATTTTTGACTGCACTCGGGTAAACTTCTAATTGCCATTAGCGCACTTTACTTTTTCCAGCATTTGCCAATGCTGCTGCTTGGAAAAGTGTGGGCGGGGTCTCTGATGGGAGCCAGAGAAAGTGGGTGTGAGAAAAAGTGGGCGAGCAAGGGGAGCAGCAGGTGAGCGCGTAATTAGACCGCGCCGTTAGCTGCCGCTTGGTTGGCTGGCTGTCTGTAATTTAGTACTAATGGCGCACTTAAAGTGCAGGCAATTATTGTAGACCTATGCGGACAAGGTGTGCACTTGCCCACCGTTCCCCTTTTTATTCCCATCCACCCCATCCACCCCACTCACTCCCCAAATCCCTATATCCTTCAACAGATCTAGGCGCTTTTAGCACTACCAGTTCGCGCTCGAGTGGTTTCAATAACAGCGCCTATCCGGGGAATTCCTATTGGCTTGCAGGTTTCTCGCCCTCTATTTTCCTTCCAGCTGCATTGTTGCGAAAGTGTGTGCGCGTTCTGTGTATCCGTGGGTGCTTCAGTGAAGAGCCCAGGTTGAATGGAGGGTTCGGCTGCGTTTCGAGTGGTATCACGTAGATCCACCGAGCAAAATAATATCTCAGCAGCATAAGCCAACAATGAAAATGGTGCGTTATTACTCAAGTGGTTGAGTATTTTTCAGTATGAGATTGAAAGAGATATGAAGATTTAGCTTTAGGAAGCTCAAAGATAATTGATTCTCACATTAATTAGTGTAAAAAAACCTTTAATGCTGAATGTTTGTGTTTGCTATCAAACGGTTATTTAGGGAAATTCAGCAATAGAAACGACCGTCAAACATTTAAAATGTTCCAATACCCCTTTGTAGAGCTTTCCAAACGTAAACCTATGGAAAACGAAAATCAAAGTTTGAAAAAACGGAATAGGGAGATAACTAAACCTATACATCAGAAAAAGAGAAAAGAATGAAAAATCAAAACTTGTTTTTTGCCCTGTCCTGTGCATGGTCCCTACCCCGAACTGTCAGTCATATAAATCTTATTGAACAAAAGTTTGAAATACTAACACTTGCCGCCTGCAATAGACAGCGAGGTGGTGCGGAGCTGTGGATGCGGGTAGGTGAAGGGATTCCAGAGGGTCAACAGAGGGAAGATGGCTGGCAATTTACACGTACGCCGGATAGCGGCCCCGACAATCAGTCCATAACTGTGCTTTTATGTGCCAGTTCACTGGAGACTAATGCCATCGCTATCTGAAATATGCAAAAATCAACTCCGGCAAGTGTTGCTCCAGCGTTTTCCAACCCTTCTGCCTCAGACCGAGCCCCAGAGTCGGCAGATCGTGATTTCTGCTCCTGGTTCGTACTTTTGGGCTGCCAAACAACCGGGAAACAATATGCATGCTTGTTTTTTTTCATTCATTCGTAATGCTCTTAAAAACAGAAGCAGCATTGCTGTTCTCGAAATCATGTACTCGAATGTAGTACTTATTCTTATACTTTTTATAATTTATTTTTTTCATTTAAAATGCTTATACTTATGAAATTGCCGTATCTTTAAGAAATAATTCCGTTTAAAGTAAATTACTAATAAGATACAATGGGTTTTTATTTTATTTACTATACCACTAGTTAATTTAGTTAATTTGACTAGTTAATTTCTCAAAATTTACAATATTATTCATAAAGGTAGATATATTATTAAAAAATAGATTATGACTATTTTTGAGGTCAGAGAGTGTTTCATGGTTCGTTTTGCCATTCAGTTAGTTTTTTAGTGCAGATTCTTAACAAAAACGGGGAACCAAGTTTTGACAAGCTCCTGCACTCGCCGGTGGGCGGCGGATGTCAAAAAAGGGGACTGGGAAGAGCGGCTGGTAAAACAAAGTGATGTGTGCGGCATGTCTTGATTTGCATAAGCTTCTGCATTGCATACTCGTCCTCCCTTTATGCTTGCATACATATACGAGTATATGCGCTTTTGGGCCCTCACTTTTTATGACAGCGACAATCGATAGTTAGATGGCCTGGGCCTAGGGACAGGGACTGGGCTGGGACGTGAACTGTGTTCGAGGTAGAGCCTGGCTGTTCGGGGAGTCATCAATCAAAATTTCATTGGGACAATAGATCCGGACGAGGCCAGGCTCAAGCCACAGACAAAAACACAGAAGCCAAAGCAATTGCGGGCTGCGCTTAATTAAAATTCATATGCTTCATATTTTTGTATAAATAGCATTTTGCTGCTGTCGATGGGGGGATTAATAAAATTCGATGGGCGATAGGCCACGGAATGGGTTAAAAAAATAAGGTACCCAAATTCCTGAGCTGGCTATGTAACCATATAAAAAAAGGAGTAATTTTTATGCAAGTTTGATCTTCAATGTCTTCAAAGGTTGACAGTAGGCTAGGTTCGTAGTTTGTAAATATACAAACTTGTATATTTTTTTTACAAACATTTTTAATCCACGGATCTGAGAACTTTAAAATTTAAAATTTTTTGTCTTGGCAGTTTTGTAAATTTTCTTTGCAACTTATTGTTGGTTTTATTAACTATCAAGTTTAAACTTAAGCGAAAGTTTTTCCTTCAATACATTCAGCTGTCGATTCTTTGCAGTTTTTTCCATCGTTTCGGTTGTATTCTTGATACGTATATGTACGATCATTTTATTTTGTACTTCTGTGTGTGTGCCGCCGTTGACGATGGCGGTACCAAAAGCGCTCATAAATCAAAAAAAGCTGTTGTTTGCTTACAGGCAGCTATCCACCCACCAACCACCATCCTCCAACCATCCACCCGCCCGTCTCTGGCCGCTTTTGTTGTGTGTTTGTGTGATGTGTGTATAAATCACAAAGCATGTCCTTTGCCAATACAAACACAATTGAGCATGCATATGCAACAGCAGCCAGAGAAGGACAGAGAAGAGAAAACAAAAAAACAGTCAAAGAAATTGCGTAAAAAATTTGATTAAAAAGTTTGTCGCCGTCGATGGGTGTCCGCCTGTGCCTGTATGTGTGTGTTGCTGTCACAGGCACACTCTCGACACTCGGCCGGCCATTGTGCTTATCGATACGCGGCCATTGCCATTCGAACTCCACGATTACTCAGCCCCGTGGTCATGTTATAAATCTTTCAAAAGCCAAACAAACCGGGCAAGAATTCAATTTTACAAACTGACAACTGAGACAAGGCACAGACCGCAAAAGGAACTTACCCAGCAAGGTGCAGATGGTAAAATTGTATGTAACATACAAATAAAATTTAAAAAACTTTGTAATTAATAATGTTAACATATTAATATATAAGGTATACTCATTATTTTGTCAAGAAAAATTTGTCAGAAGCCCCGTCAATTGCCAAATGTTTTTATGTGTTTCTGCAGCAAACTAATTAGAATGGAAATGTGGTAAGAAAACTTTATCCGGAACTCACAACCCACACAGCTTTCAGTTGCTGTGGCCGTGTCACACCTGTCGTATGCGCAATTAAAAGTTGGATTTAACTTCGATGTTCTTCTTTCTTTATTTTTCAGATTTCGTTTTTTTTTCGTTTTGGAAAATGTAATTGTCATTTATAGAAATGTTGGACGTTGAGCACGATCCGTCCTTGCGCTCATTTGCGTGTGTGCTCGTGTGAGAACCGTGCATGGTCTAATGAAATTAGCATTGTTAGACAGGCTCAAAAGGGAACGAAAATGGAGAAACTTTCTCTTTTAACCTTCTCTCCTGCAAGTTCAAGGTTTCGTATAAGGGATTGTGGCAAATGCGGCGCTAACAAGCATTTTCCTAGTCATATCCACAAAGGAAATGGGTTTTCCGTTGCATTTGTTACAGAAAAAGAGCACACAAGGAGATAAAGAAGGGCAAACAAACAGAAGGCGGACAAAAAATGGCTTTGTGTTGTTGCACATCCGAAAACCAAAGCTTAGGCTGCCCAAATGTGGTAAGACATCACGTTGGAGCCTTGAAATAGAAACTGAGCTTGTCAAAAAAAATGCGTAGCAATGGGGCCAAAGCTAAATTTTTGCCTGAAACTATGCATTGCCAAATGAGAGTTGCCTTGCAGGTGGCCAGGAAGTCATGAGAGAAAATGGGTAAAGGCTTGGCCTTGTGGCGGACTTTCTGCTAACAGCTTTGGGATTGAATGGCAAAAGTAGCCTGATGAACTTTTTAGCCTGGCGGTATGTGACGAAGAAAGTGAAAAAATTTTTCGATAAATCGTTACGAATAATAGGCAGCCATAAACCACGTTTGTATTCGGAAAGGTTTTGTTTAACACGCAGTTTCTTCACTGCGAATAAGTGAATAGGAAGGACACTATGGCCCACCGCGATCGTTGTATCTGTGCCAATATTTATCAGATTCTGAAGCGGAACTATCTTAAACGATTTGTGGATGGATTCTCTATCAATTTTCATCAAAATACAGGAACAAAATATTTTTTAGATTTTTTGGTCAACTTTCTAGGGGTCCCCTTCCAAATTCGGAAATTGCATGGGAGGGATAATATGACCCACCGGGGAAGCTATATCTTTGCGAATAGTGATGCGATAATATAAGAATATATGGAGCGGAATACTTTAAACGGTTTGTGGACCGATTCTCTATCAATATTCATTTAAATTCAGGAACAAAATATTTTATATATTTTTTAACAAAATTCCTGTATATTCCTTCAAGAATTTTGAAATAGGCGTTAAGGAACAATATGGGCTCCCGCGATTGCTATAACTTGGTCAATTTCCACTCGATACTTGAGCAGAATATCTTAAAAGATTTTTTGATTCTCTATCAGTTTTATCAAAATCCACGAACATCGTTTATTTTTAGACTCTTTGTCAAATTTTTTAGGGTAATGGGAAGAACAAGCAAGTTATTTTGTGACAGGCGATGAGTAATCGTTTATAAGTAAAAAATATTATAAGTATAAGTATATAAGTATTATAAGTAGTTCATTAGTAAAAGTAATCGTTTATAAGACATGTTTTCGGCAGGAGCTTCAAAAGTGGAGCATGAAACCTCTTTTTATTAGAAATTCTTTTTTTATTATATTTACATACCTTTATACCAATCGTTGGCTGTGATTACTTGATATGTAAACATCCACGCGTGTCGTCAATATTTTAAGATCAAACTTGTCGCCCACTCTCCCTCCGTCTTAAATTCTGGAACCAGTTTACAGGTGAAAGCTTCCTCCGGGCCTCTTGTGTGCGAGTGGGGAAGTGTAGTAATTGAAATCGCATCCAGACGTGAAATGAAACGTAAAGTCATCGAATCAATTCAAATGAAAATTAAATTAAATGCATACGCTCATACATTTATTCATATTCCTGCGACTCGGGCTCAAAAGCACACACCGGCAGGAATACTCACACACTGACGTGAACTCGAATCTTAATTAAACACGGATACGCACATTGAGTTCCTTGAAAGGGAAAAGCAATCGCCTGACTTCTTTGGCCGTATGAGTGAAAAGGGTCTGGCCTTTCATTGAAAATGGATGCAAAACCTTTGCCACGGTTTTGCCTTTCAGCAACAATTTTTAACCATACACACATGTATGTAAAAGAATATTTATAATAAGAACAAATATACCATTGGAAAAAATTAAATTTATAACAAAGTATGTTATTTTGGATTGCATTTAAAAATATCATAGTATACAAAATTTAATCTCTGTTTGCCTTTTATAGCAATTGTGGCTTTTTAATAGAATGCTAGCGAAAAATTTGTCGGTTGTGCCTTATCATTACAAGGAGTTCTCGTATGTAGGCTTAATGGCTCCTTGGCATGCTTTCGACACACACAGGGGATTTTCCACTTTTCCGTGAGGAGAACTTTTCCCGGCACTGGCCAAGGACAACTTTGTTCAGCTGCTTCTCACCCTTAATGCTGTTTACAATTCTGCTTATTCGATTATTTTTAATTTTATTAACTTGTACTCTGACCGCATGAGTTCGTTGGCTTTGCCAGTCCGTATTTATTTTCATTTCTTAAAACATACATATATGCTTTTGATTTATGAAATATTTTCCTAGGGAAATGATTGATTGATTGATCGATGGGCAAACAAGTGCCTGAGTGTATGCCTTTGAAGTGCGGCAAAGAATAAGTGTTGGTATGAGTCGAGACCAAAGTAAAGCAGATGTTAATTGAGCGTGAAGCTTTCCCAGCATTCTCGGTTCTTAAATTCATGCGATCATGTGACAAGCCAGCCGAGAAAAACAACGGCCACGCCAAATCCAAATGAATTGTATTTTATAGAATTGGTTTTAAGAGCGTCAGGCGGAGATATTTTTTAGAATAATTGTGTGCTGCTTTGCTGTTGGTAGTGTTTTTTTTATAATGGATAACCAAAGGTTATCGATGAAATGCAATGAAATTTCAATTGAGGACGAAGTCGCAACAAGATATATAAACAGCACGAAAGGGAAAGGTGAATCCAAAGAAATCTAATAAAGCCGCCTGGCCATCAGCAAATCGAATTGGAGCTCATCCAATCGCCGCATAAATTTATCGCATATGCACAGGATGTTGATGTGGTCCTCGAGTCCTTGGTCCGGTAATGTTATTAAGGTTCCAATAGAATTTTCTCCTCGGATCCACCACATCTATAAATTTATGCATCTAACGTTTTATGCGGCACAATTTAAATAGAAATATAAGCTTTACAATAATAATGTTTAAAGTGTTTAAAATCTTTTTGCAGGACTCATAAATATGCATTCCCAATCAACTTTTATGATTTCACAAAGTCTGAGTTAATCAATGAGGCTTTTCCAAATCAATTTTTATTCAAGCTATTGACACATAGCTACACAAATTATTTTTAAATAACTAAACAGTAAATTTTTTATTGAAAATGTACGCAAGGTGAGTAGCAATCAAACAATGATATCCGAATAAGACAGGTGCACTTAATAATCTCCAACAGTGGCCAGGTGGCAAGAGCGCTAAGACACTGTAGTCCGCTTATAAGGCAGTTCCTGTCTCAGAAGCCACTAATGCGGACGGCTATACCTTCAGAGCTGACTGTTCGGGTGATGGCGACCAAGGAGCCGAAGGAAGCAGGCAAAGGAAGTGAATTAAACAAAGCAGGTGGCGGAAGCGGAAAAAACGGACCTGCTATTGTAGGTCCAGATGGTAATGTCATGGCATCTCCCGTCACCCTGAAAATTATTCCATCCCGGGATCCACCGATCTTGGGCTACGACGATCGCAATATGATGCGGGGCCGGGTGCTATCGCCACATTTGAGCATATACAAGGTACAGTTGACATCTGGGTTGTCAATATTTCTTCGAATTAGTGGCTTTGTCCTTGGTGTCTTTGTTTGGGCATTGGGAATATCCGGACTTATATGCCAGGGTAATATGGATGGATTTTTGACTAAAGTCCAGGACTGTGATTGTGGGACACTTCTATCATTATCGAAGGTGATGGTTGCTATACCCTTCGCTTATCACATTGTCGCAGGGACGCGCCACTTAATCTGGTATCTGAACTTATTTACATCGATTCCGGAAGTATACGCCACTGGATATGTGGCCATTGTATTAGCTGTTATAGTGGCCGTTGGTTTGGTGAATGCCAACTCTTCCGAGCCAGAGCCCCAAGTTGTAGATCTTTCAAAAGGGAAAAAAGGCCAGAAGGTGGATCCAAAGAAGAATGCAAAGGCCGACCCAAAGAAAGCTAACCCAAAAGATAAAGCCGCTCAAAAAGCCAAAGCCGACCCAAAGAAAGATCCCAAAAAGGGAGATTCCAAATAGGAAGACGTAGCCATAGATGATAATAAATGGTCTAATATAGTTTTTATATCTTGTATGTAACTGGGAAATCGGATACCCTTGAGAAATTTCATGTATTGTAATTTTGTGAAATACATATATTTTGCTTATATTTTTTCTTTGACAAAAAACGATAACATATTTTATATAAATCGTATAATTTTTTACTCGCGTTCGAGTTCATAATTTCTGTTCTTAAATAATAGTTAATGCAAGCAACTGCATTGTGTGAAATATTAAGAAATTAGCTTAGGCAGAATGTTGGCCTGACCACGCGAACTTCAAAGTTGGTAATTATACTCCAAGGAACTTGGCCAGGTTGCTTATGTGTGTGGAAGTGTGTGCTATTCCTTCGTAAAATTATTGCACATTAAAAAATATATTCCTGAAAAACCTATTAAGAATTAATTTTCATTGAACGAAGTCCGCTTTTCTACTATTTAATTTAACGATGAATACAAATAAGTACTCCTTCTGGGGAAAAAATGGAAGTACAGATTACTTGGCTCTTTTTTCGATGCTCGAATAAAATCTAACACCTAAGCTTTTCGAAATATTTTCCATGTGCAAATAGCCTTCGGGAAAAGACACGCCTATAGGCATTTTTCCACTCCACTTGACTGTGGTCTGTGGACTGTGTGCGTGCAACAATTGTGCGGCTTGTGCAACTTGGCCAACTTTCAACTTTCAGGCCAGCCAAGTTGCACGCAATGCAGCCACAGCCAGTTGAATGAGTTCAAGGCTTTTTTGGGGTTTTCCTCTTTAATTATGAACCACTCAACGCCAGTCAAGTGTGGCTGTTGCCATTATTTTTACTCTTACTTGTATTTTCATCCTGCTGCTATGGCAGTGCCCTCAAGTTCAAATGGGTGGAAGTTTTAGTTGTGTTTCGGTGTTTCTTTTTTATTTCTGTTCGTAACTTGCTTGGCTTTTCTGATTTTTGTTCGTGTTACATTTGAGGCGAGGGACTGAGGGATTTGCCAAATGCGCCACACGACTGGACTGGGAAATCTATGCTAGACAGGCCTCATTATGCTGCTAATGGCTTGGCTCAAACTTTTACAGGTAATTATCGACACTTTGCAGGGCATTTGCTGCTTGATCGTTGTTATTGTTGCCACTGAGGTTTCCATTTCCACTGGTGCTTCTATTGCTGTTGCAGTTGAAAAGTTAAGCACCGCATTCTGGGGGCTGAGATATGGCACAACAGTTTCAGCTTTTTCGTACTTGGCTTTTTGGGTAATTAAGTGTGTGGCTAAAATATGCTTAAAGAGTTGATAACATGGCGTATGCTTTATATATTGTTGAGGGGGTCGAATGCACTCAACTGTAAAATGAGTTATGAAAAGTTTACTTTTCGTCCATTGTTTTCTCTTAGAAGGTGTATTTAGTTGGTCCATTGAGAGTTTTCACATTCTGAAATCTGATTAGCAATTCTAAACTTTTTAAACTATTAACTAATATAACTACTATTAAAATAAACTTATTAAAACAATAAGTTAATTCTTCAGGCATTCATTTGAGAAAAGTTAAGAATTTAATTCAAAGTATGTTACAGTCATGGGTTAAATTAAAAAGAGCAATTGTGCACGACTAAAATTTCATCAATTTTCATTTTGATTTAATTAAATGTCGCACAACGTTCCTTTGATCTTCCCGATTACCTTCACAAAATTCTTTAAATGGTGGAGGAAAATATCGCTATTTTAAACCAAAATGTCCTCCTATTAGGCTATCGGTACACCTTCGACCTCAAGTTCAGTAAATTTTTATGCGTGTCGCTAAAGTGCTGGGCAAATAGCCAGGCAGCGATTTTAATTGAAAAATGTTCACCCACACTAAGCTCGGCGGCACTTGACATTTTGACGCGCGAATAATGACCCCGCCCCTAACAAAATCAATCGCGTGTTTCCCTCAATCAATGCACAAGAAAAATTTTCCAGGCGAGAAGTGAGTGCTATTTATATCCAACAATGTCACAAATAGGGAGTGCGGGGAGTGTTAATCGCAGAGAAAGACCATGCATAAAAAAAAAATATTTTTGAACATTAGAGAAACTATTGGAAACATTTTCCACAGTGTGGAATTCGGTTTAATTAGTGCTCGGCGGGTTGGCAACTTCTTGCTGCTGTGTAAACTTCAATTAATATGCGAATGAAATCCGCTTAAACAAAAGGAAAAGGCAAGAGCGAAATCGGGAGGAAAATGATGCCAATCAAGGACAGTGGCATCGCCCTGCTGCCCACACTTATTCCATTTTGGCCAACTCGAGTGATTTGCGACATTTTGTCATTTTCGCTGATGCAAAGCCGACACTCGAACGGGGCGACAAAGAGGGGAAGAACGTTCAAGTACACTAATTAAGATCAAACGTTTTGGGGTCCAAATGAGATTCTATCGCAGGGCTGAAACTACCCTCCATTTTAGGGCCATTGTTGTATGTATATTCATATTAAAATCACATAATGAAGTGTCAGCTAAAACGACGGGCATCCTGCCTGCCTACACGCCGTCGCGTCGCACTCTCCAATCAAAGATTAACGTCAAAACTTGGGATGCGAGTGTTCAATCAAAACTCTCGAGAGCCAGTCTGGCCATGGGCAGGACTCCCCCGTCCGCGTATTGTTGTCGCTCTTTGTAATTTATTTTGCCGCAGGCGGCCATCAAAAGGTAAGAAGTGTCTTTAAGTGGTTGCCTTGGCTCAGACGACTCATTTTGGCTCATCTCAGGGCTTAGAGCGGAGCTCCCATCTCCGCATTTCAGTGCAGGTTGCCTCGGTAATTAATGAAAAGTAGGCACTGGGACAGTTGAGGGTAACTAATTAAAGCCCCTTAATAAAGTTAATGGATTTTGACGAAGCGACGGTGGCCGAGGGTCCAATGAGCTGTGAGTTTCTTTTCCCTATTTACAGCATTATTTTTTTCCACTTTTCTGCTAATGTTTTAGAACCTTTGCTCCTTTTTTGTAATTTGATTAATAATAATGCCACCGTAGTAAATGAGCTGTAGCGTGTCCATCTCAAAGGTATGTGACTGCAGTTAACAAATTTCCGCTAACTTTATTTATCTTTTCATTTTAATTTGAACCATTTACCCAGTGTCTGTAATTAAGCTTATTTTTCAAATATTATATTACTGATACCAAAATTTATTTAATAAAACAGACTTTTAAATGCATTTTAGTAAAGTTTGCAACTCATGCCCCTTTTTTGGTACTAACCGAGCTTTGAAACTTTTCTGCATTATAAAATATTTAGGGGTACAATTTGGTTTGCTTTTTGGAAAATGCATGAGACCTAAAAAAACAACAGGAGTAGCACCATCAGAAACAAAATTTTAACTTTTCCCAAAACGAAACATGTCAGCTTTCGTTTTAGTAAAACTGTGAGAACTCCCGGCTCTATCAAAAATGATCTGCTAGATGGTATTTGAAAAATTATATTTTTCTTGAAGTCAAACAGTGTGCCTCGAATTGTTGATACATTTAAGATCTATAAAATATCTTTCTATTCTATCTTCAATTCATATTATTTTAATTTATAAGTATTATATGCTATGGTGTGATTTTGCTGCAAATAGCCGACTACTGTGCAGTGCCGTTCATTGCAGTGTGTGTCTGATTTGTGAACAACCAAGGTCTGTGTTCAAAATTTACACGTACATAAATAAATGAAAAGTTAATTTGAAAAAATCTCTTTTGACAGCGTACACCAGCAGCAGGCAAGGGATGCGAGGTGTTAGAGCGTCCCCTTCCTTACCAGTTGATGCCCCTGCTGCTTTTGTTCCTGTGTCCTGAGTCGCAAGTCAGTCACTCGCAGGATGTTGTCGACCTACAGCTATACACTTATACGGCACAGGATATGTATACATAGAAATTTATATATATAAACGATGAAAAATGTGAAAAAAACTACGCGCTCTCGGAGCAGATGAAAATGTGAAACTAGAGGGTCCTGCTGTTCCTGTTCCTATTCCTGTTCCTGTTCCTGTTACTGCGGCTCCCCCTGCTCCTGCTGTTATATAGCCTGGTCTACGTGTATAAATAACGGTAACATTTTAAATCAGTCGAGTGACTGCAGGAAAACGCCAAAACGAAATGCTCAAACGGGTGCCAACTTCTGACAAGCCAGCCAGCCAGCCAGCCCAGGAGCATCTCGTCCGCGTCCGCATCCACAACCCAATCTTGGTATCCCCAGGAACCATTTCCTATTCAGCTCTCTCGCTGACATTGATGTGCATGTTTTCGTGTGTGTATCTGCGTAACCGCAAAAATTTCATCCTTCATACATTTCCGAGTATGTGTGTGCACTGGACTCGTTCTCCTCCTGCCTCTGCCCCATCCCCCTTTACCCTATACCATGTCCTGTAACCCTTCACGTACCCATTCACGTTCACGACCATGTCCATTCCGTGTCTCCTTGTCGCTGTTTCCCTCCTCTCCCTCTCTTTCACTCATCCTTCAGATGCGACACTCTTTTCGATTTTTTTTTTCAACTTCATATTTTCTGCAAAATTTATGTAATTTTAACCCATTTTTTCGTACCCTGCCATGCTGCTGTTATTAAATCTTGTCGCAGTTGTAATTGGTTTTTTAAATTTTAATTAAAAGCCAGAATAAACGATAAGTTTGGACAGTGCGGGTGGATGGAATGGGTTTGTTCTTATACACATGTGTGATTTATTATCGTCGGTATTAAGCATTGTATGCTGTCTGCCATTTCAAATAAATAATAAAGCATTTAATGATTTACTTTCACTTGAAATGTTATTATAAAAAACCCTTTTTATGACAAGAGCTTTTAATATCTTAATATCATGTCCATAGATATTTATAACAAGGGCATTTAGACTATTAGAATAGTAAGTTGTTCAATGGTGTCCAATTCTTTAAAAATCTGATTAAGTTCCTTTTCTCTTGTTGAACTCGAACCAGAACAAAATGTTCGTCTGCTTTTGGACTTTGGCTTTCATTGATTTCGGCTGCAATGATTGCCAGGTTTGTCATTGCCAATTGAACTACTGCAGACATAAATCAGACAGGCGGCAGGCTTCTGCAGCAATTGCAGCTGCTGGTGGAAGAACCACAAAATGTCAGCCTTAAAAATGATCCGCTGCAGCTGCGACTTCCGCTGCCCATTAAGGAGCCCGTCGTGTCCGGAACGAATAATTGTATTAAGGGTAGAAAAATTACAGGTAGTTAAGCCAGCACGAGGTGGTCTCTTGGCCCTTCTGGCCCCTCCGTTCCGGCAGTACCTGTCTAATTGAATTTTTCTGCACAGCGCTCATTTATTAATCCGATTTCAATCGGCACAGAAATTCCCAAAACACCCAGCCGAGGGACATTGCAGTTGCCTCGGCGAATTAATAGCATTCATTAGCCGCATTTAGATAGCAATCAGGACGAAAATGAAAATGAAAACGAAAGCTTAGCCAAGTGAAGAAAATCGAAATGATAGTTGCAATGCATTGCGATACATTGTTTGCTTTTTGGAATGAATTTTATGAGGTAATTTAAGGTGTACTTTACTTTTATTAGTGGGAATTAGTGAGAATTTAAGACCACCAGAGCACAGTCATGAGTTTGCAAAATCTAATGCAATTATAAATTTTTTTTTGCGTTAACGGAGCTTTTTACGTTCCGGTTTTTCATCTAGTGTACCGGATAATTCGTTCTATTCTCGGTTTGATTGTTTAGGCTTGATGGGAGCTGCTCTGAGAGGATAACCAATTAAATTGGGTCAAACATTCCCACAGTTTCTCCTTTCTCTGCTCCGATTTCTGTTCTTATTTGGACGCCTTTTAATTAGCATGTTTATTTGACTTTGCTGGCAAGCGGAAAGTTTTCTAGGGGACTGCTGCCAAGGCTCGATTCTCGTCCTGGGCACACGTGCCGTATGTGTAATGTGGATTTGGGTATGCAGTGTGAGTGTTAGCTTGTCTTTTTGGGCGGATGGGGGTGTTTGGCTGTGGGTGTGGGTATGGGTACGGGTGTAGCAGCTGCTTGGGCGCCGAGTGTTGATTAAACAAATTGCAAATGAGTTTCGCATTTTTTTTTCTTGGTCTGTTTTAGTTTCCGTTTTGTTCTTGCTGCTTGCTGCTTGCTGTTGTATTCAGGGTAAAAGTAAATAAACAAAGAGTTTGGTAAGACATGCACTTGAATAAACTCTTATAAAACTAAACAAATACACGCAGTGGCGAGGAGCTGAGATAGGCAAACTGTAGTTAAATGCACAAATAAACGGCACATGTACTCGCATTTGTGTGCGACTGTGCAAATGACAGTGAGTTATTTAAGAAATGCAATTTCAATTAAATATGCAAAATACTCAAAAGTCTAATTTAGACAATTCTCAATGCCGTCCGTCCGGGGAGGAGAATAGCGGACAGCGAATGCCAGCAGTAGGAACAAAGCGAAGATACTTAAATATTTATATAACCAAGGGAAGTGGGCTAAGCAGTGAGTCAGATTGGCATAAGGGGAGGGTGGGCTTTAGAGCATAGGAGGGAGGGGGTGCTGCGAAGCTGCTGCAACAAAAGTTTGTAATCAACAATTTGCATATTTGCTTTGGAAATGGCAAAAACTCAGCTTTCTCTCACTGAAGCCTCTCTCCTGCACCTTGCTCGCATTTCCCATTGTTCGTCCTCGCGCAGAATCCCTACTTGTTTTGTTCGCTTTCTTTTTTTATTATTATTTTTTTGTTGTGTTGTTAACAGTTGTTAGTTGTACTCGTAGTTGTTGCTACTGTACTTTACACAGTTGTTTGGCTGCTTTTTGCACGCTTTTAAGCATGGCGCTGGCCTGAAACTTACTTCATTTGCGTTTATGTGATTTTCTGCTCTAATAACTTTAAGTAGAAAGAAAGGCTTATCCCGCAATATAAAAGAAGCCTACATAATAATCATAGTAATACAAAAAATGTGGCTTTTCACTGGAAAACTTCACCTTTCACTATTTTTCTCAGCTTTGAGAGTGGCAAATATATCGTTTAATGCTTTTAAATAATTAGAAATGGATAAAATAGATATTAAATGTTGAAAAAGTGAGTATTATTATTCGAAACCAATTTTGTCCATTATATGATAAATTGTATTAACAAATTAATTAAATTCTTTAAAGAAACTCTTCTGCCCCATATGATTCAGCACGTATTGAACTTCCGGCTTAGAAGCTCGTAGTCCACTTTTGGCAACTTTAAGCCTTCAGCCACCGCGGACCGCCATCCGTTCTGGTCTTAAATGTGGCATTAACGGCATAGACTTGCCACTAAGTAGTAAGTAGTCAGCCACACGGCGCTACTAACTTACTCACTCAAGGGGGGTTCTGTCCGGACCGCCCATTCGCTCTCGGTCATTCAACGTTTGTTGGCTGGGTAATTATGTTGTGCGTGCGAGATTTATGCGCAGACCCCCGAGGGTCTCGGACCATGGGACGTGGCCTACCAAAAGGGCTCGGGGCAAAAACGTAAGCCCGTCCAGGATTAGAAGGTGCAAAGACGCCATTTTCGGATGCCGCCGCCGTTGCATGTGTTGCAAATAAATTGACTGTCTGCGGCGATGAGCAAACAAAGCGGTCCGGACCGGAGAACCAAGCTCATGACCAGGTCCTCTTCATGGCCACTAAATAAGCAGCATCGTGTAGGTGCAAATGGTTGCCGCCGTATGTGTGTGCGCGGCTATCTGGAATGCGTGCCATGGGCGTAGTTTCAGGGGATAACATAGCTGACTGCCTGGTCATACATTGATTTTGCATTCATTGCCCATGGAGGAGGCTGATGCTGTGAGTGTTTTGTCCTTTTGGGCATGTTGGGTTGAAACGACCTTTGAGGAAGCATTTTCCAGAATACAAAAGGTTGGAGCAGATGGACTTTAAACTAGTGAACTAGGACTACAGTAATTTAGTATAAGAAATTCAAGAGAGAATATATTTAACCTTTCATTACATCGATGCATCCCCGCCTAACGACGACCTTGTGCTCTGAGTAAGTATCTGTGGAAGTCGCTTCAATATTCAATATTGCAGGCTCGTCCTGTGCGTGCGTGCTTTGAAATTAAATGTCGTTATAAGTAGGCATTTATATACAGAGTGAGAAGGCCTATATATGAAGCGACACAAACACATAGACATACGCCAGTAGAAAATATCCTTGCGCCGTGTAAGCCGTGTGTTCGTGTATTCGTGTGAGTGGGAGTTTGTCTTTCAACACACAAAACAAATATTGAATGAGAAATAAACGCAAGCTAAATAATACAGAGCGTTCTTCCATTATTCCCCCCATCTGCCAGTGAAGCAATGTAAGTTGATTCTAAAGAAAGCTGACGCTGTCATTAGCTCCGATAGACTTTTGTCTTTCACCCAAATCTCGGCCCCTCCCTGATCTGCATCGCAATTTGTTTTGTTCCATGGTGAATTATTTGCCTTAATTTTGATAAAATGTAGGGCACTGTATACACACGAGTTGGCTTCAAAACTAAACTGACAAAGAAAAATCCAAACGACAGTGTTATGTATTCAAAATAAACACTAAACCGATTTCTTGGAAATATTTACTGGAACTGCCCTATTACTGGAGGAATGGATTATGACGTCCAATTCTCCTAAACCGTGCCCAGGACCCTTGATACTCATCTAATTATCCTCTCAATTATAAACCGAATATCCACCGCTGCTTTTGTGGGCCAGGCGCCCAGTACATTCAAAATTAGTGACACGACGCATGCATTAGTGGGCATTGCAGCAATCGATGGCAAAGCAAATCATTGTCATTGCAGGGTGCCACCACACTCCAAAAACGTGCACCATAGACCCCCCACAAGCCGAGCGCCCAGCGTTGTGCCCGCAACTCCAACCCATGCAATTTCCGCACAAGTTTGTGGCTGTCGTGGCCCCCAAGTCGTGCGCTGCAAATGTAATGAGCTTTAATCATAATTGATTTAGTGTGTGAGCTGCTGCCTGTCATCAATGCCAGCCGATTTATGCGCTGCAATAAACTTGCTAGACAAATGACGGGGCCGCTCTCGACCGCTGCTGCTGAGTTCATTTTTCAAAAGTTGCGCCGCTTTGCAGCTCAACACTCGCTTATTGACTTATAGCTCAGCCAAGAGCGGGCAAAGAGGCAAGGTCGATGCCTGCCACAAAGCCAAAAGTTTTCGGGGATTCCATTTCCACTCCTTTTGGCCATCTTTTATCCTGGTCTTGGCTGTCCCCTTTTATCACCCCTTGCTTCTCGGGCTATCGGGGGACAAGTAAGTGAGTGTATGCAAATATTCTCAACCAGGGAAAAGTTTCACAATGGAAATGCGAGGCTTTTCACTCCGTCTTTCAACGTTATGTACATTTAACAACAGCTTAAAATCAATTGCAATATTGAAATGGCATCGTCGGATTTTTCGATGGATTTATATGGCTAAGGAGCCAAAGTTTTGGTGGGCGAAAATGTTTAAATTATTTAAATGAGTTGAATATTTGTAAGCTCATTTTAGAAAATAAAAGCTTTAAAGCGCTTCAATGTGTTTACAAGTAACGCTTTCATTGACATTAATTAATAAAGGCTATAATCTAAAAAATTGAGTCAATCAGATAATCCAAATAAAACTGTACCATATCAGTGTTTGAAGTAATTGGGTTTCTGCCGAATGTAATCAGTAAAGTTCAATACCTTCAGCTGGCCTCGCATTATATTTTGATTATCATTATCAAATATAATAAAAGTTTAAGGCGGTCTTCCCCGAAACATTCAATCCAAATACGTCACTTACTCGCAGCCAGTCGGTAATAGAATAATCTATATTATGGCAATAAAAATAATGTATTTTAAACAAACACAGGCGATAAGGCTGATAAGACTACTAACCATTTAAACAATAAACAATAAACAAAGATTCTACTGCTTTTTCAGCTTATCAGCATGGGGACACCTTTGAGGTTTGCTTCGAATCAATCTACTGGACAGTTTGATGAGGATTACAATAATGAGAAGAGGTACTCCGAAAAGTACTGCCAGTGTATCCAGACTATGTAGCTGGAAAAAGTTAAGATCCCTGGCAGACGATCGCAGATGAGGAGCACCCTTGTGTCGGAGTACATACTCCGTCCACCAGACAGCTCGGTCCAAAGCAGGTTGCGGCTGATCCCGATACCGTTCTCCGATGGCAGCTGCCACTTGTCCAAAACTGGGTGTAGTGAGAATCTTTCGGATAGACTCTTCCAGCTCCGATTGTTTAAGGTTATTGAGGTCTAGTCCCAATCCGAATCCCGCTTTCTGGGCGCGATGCACATTCATGAACTGGTCATAGAAGCACGGCAAGCCCAGCACTGGCTTTCCAAAATAAATACTTTCTATGGTGCTCAACAGTCCTCCATGGGTGATGAACATCTTCACATTGGAATGTGCCAGGATGTCGGGTTGGGGATACCATTTCTTAATCAAAACATTGTCTGGTTTTCCCGGCATATTGTCGTCCTCGAATTTCCACAACACTCTCTGCTTCAGTTTGGAAAAGGTTTTTAGCAATGTTTCCCTGGTCTCCAGTGGCAAATCTTTGCTCTTAACATTCGATCCCATGGAGAAATAGATAACTCCGTGCTTTGATTCTTCAATAAACTTCTTAATATCCTCGGGCAGCGGCTTTGGCTTATGGGATATGTGCAGCCCACCCACTTCGATCATGTTGGGCATATAGGGACGTGGGTAGCTGAGGGAAAAATGCTGACCCAGCAAAACTAGGGAGAAACTGTCCATGACCTCCACCATCGTTTTCTTGGCGTTCGGAAAATACTTTTGGTAAAGCTTTTGCATTGCGGGAAGATGAATCCAATGGCGGTGAATTAGCTCTATGACAGCTTCGTATTGGTTATGTAGACGTTCCACGAATGTCATTCTATTGGTGCGGGGAGAAGTCACTAATGGATTATAGGAAAGGGGCGATATATTCCCAAAGGCATCGTCCACCTTTGCATCTGCTCCAAAACTCGAGAAGCCGACCAAACTTGCGTTGAAGTGCTGCGCTAACGCATAAAGCGGCTCCATTTGAAGCATCTCTGCCAGCACAAGATCAAAGGTATCTCCAGAGTTCAATAGCTTCTTAACACCTTTATCTTCCAAGGTAACCTCCGTAAAATTCCGTAAAATATAGTCCAAGGCGTTTAATTGTTGCCACAGATATGGTTCATTTAATGAGGCCATCATATCTAGAATTAAAAAGCGAGAATAAAAACTCCATTCTTATATTCTGATTTTATTCAAACACAAAAAATTGATTACATACCATCACTGTATTCCTGAACTTTACGGGCCTCGATGAACCGTATATTTGGATACGGCTTATTTTTGAATGTGTTGATCACAGTTAGCTGGTGACCTTTGTCGGCCAAGGCCTTCAGATAGGCCTCCACAAAGATGTACTGGGAACGACCCGGAAACGGCAGAGTAGCCAATATATTGGCGCTCTCGCTTTCGAGCATCTGGGCGCTAAGCGCCCATAGCACAACGGCAATAACAGTAAGAAATCTCATAGTTACTCAATGAGTCTAAAGCAACGACTGACAGAGGCGATCGCCAAGACTTTTTATATATGTTGAGCTTTAGTAAATAATCAGTGAGCTTTTTTGTGTTCTGAAAAGTAGCGTATCATGCTTATGAAGGAATAACTTTTGCATTTTCATCGTCGATACCCCATAAAAAAGAGAGTTCTCTTTGTCGTCGAAAGAGTACAGAATAATAATCTAATTTAGAATAGGGCTATTCTATATTTCTTTCAACTTACGTTGTCACAGCGTCTTATGATGAAATTGAATAGTCTTCCAAGCCAAACAAACCTCTTCACGCGTTCAAAGCTAGTTCATATCGATGCCCGCTTCTTTTAGTGACAGTCGGAGACGGTACAGAATCAGGTCATAATATTGTGAAATTAGAGGGAAGTTTTTAGACAAAAGATCATGTGTTTTAAAAGGAAACTTTTATTTAAGACTTAAATCGTCTTTTGAGAAATTTTCAAGAAGTGGTAATGCAAACAACCAACTAATTCATGCTGGACATTGAGCTTAAATTCCTCAAAACATAAACCCGAAAGTGGTTAACCAAAAGTCAACAATGGCCACGGGTCTGAGGCGAAAGAAAGATTTTAGGGAACGGCCAAGACAATCATTTGTCAGCTGCAGCTCCTCTGATTGGCCATTTAGTTATGCGCCATCATAAAGATAAGCAAGCTGGTCCAAGTCACATTCGGATAAGTCTGGGGACCACCGAACTTAAGGACCCAAGAAATACATTGAACAGAATCACAAATTTTCTATGCCCATTTAAATATAATTATTATTAGTAAAATTTTTATATATTTTATTGAATATTTTGTTGAAGAAATTCGTTGTAAAGTTGGCCCCATATTTTTTACATTTTAACTATTCAATGGAAAATTAAATACTTACCCATTATTTTTCCAAGTGCATTTCAAAGATCTGAGACTTGACATTCATTAGCACTGGCCGGGCTGTCAGCTGTCGCCCACGGTCCATAGTCCAAGCTCCTGTCCTTAGGTTAGTTAGTGCAAAATGCAAATTTTCATGGCTGCACTTCACTTGCTGCTTGAAGGCTCGATCTTGTGGCCCACCTCACTCACTCTGGGGTGCCTGGTCTCCCCTACCAAAAGTTCTCGACTTTGGGTTTTTGTTTGTTTAATAAATTTGCCTCGGCAAAGACAATTTTAAATTCTTCTAGCAATTGGCAAACAGCAGCTACAGCTTCAGTCATAGCCACAGCCCAAGGGCAGCCGGAGATGATGGAAAGGGCGGGCGAGAGGAGCTAGATTTGGGTCCAAAGCGGATGCAACCCCATTACCGAGGGCTGAGGACAAAGGAAACCAATTAACAGTCGCCATTGTTTCACTTGGTAATTCAACTAAATTGCATGGCATTGCAAGCTGTAAGCAAATCTACAGGAGCTCCACTTACCTCCCATAGCCCCCTTAACCCCATATCCATTTTGGGAGTGGCTCAGGAGTTTTGCGGGCTTATTGGCACAACATTGCCGGGAATGTGTGTGCCGGTGGATTTCAAGGTGGAGGTGTTGAGTGCCGAAAGATAACTGGCAGCAGTAGCGAGTGGAAACAAATGAGTCGAAAGGAAATTAGAAAGGGGCATTGTAAGGAAAGCACACTGCCATTGTAATGTTACTTGTGTGGTCTTCGTTCCCTTTTGACTCTCGGTAGAGAAGCAAAACGCTTGCAACTAATTAAAACCTTCTGGGGAATTGTTTTAAGTCGCAAAGTAGAAGCCTCCAAAAAAAAAGGTAAGTCACTAATTAAAATTTTCTCATTTTGCAATTAAATTTTAAAGTTTTATAAACTAAAATTTATAAACTTATAACGAAAGCTCTCTGCTGTTTTGTTTTCATTTGCTTCCAATAGCTACGAAAAACTAATACCCAATCCTGTACCGCAACCGGAGCCAGAAACTGGTGACGAGGAACTTTTCATTAGCATTTGCTATAACTGATTCCTACCACTCTGTTTGCCGCCTCCCAAAATGCCACGCCCCCAGCTAGAATCATGGGATCCGAGAGCATTGTAAGCGGTGCACACATTTTCATTGGTTTTTCTCTTTGGATCCACAAGAGTGGCATGGACGAAAGTATAGGTTGGTGGCGCATTTGAAGCGCGACGAAAATGCATTTGTCCAGCGATGGATCGAAAACGGCTCCCCCATTCTCGATGATTATCCTGGGCCAGGGCTTGTTCCTCTTATATTCGAGTGGGTGAGTGAGCCTGCTTATTCCTATATGTGCGTGTGGTTCGAGTCTCTGTGTGCCTGTTTGCCAGGATAAACGACGTAATCCACCCGAAATGGAACTTTTCACATTTAACTGCTGCTGCTTATCCATGCTGACGTTCGCTTCAAAATGGTAGGGGCGGTTAAAAGTTGGCCAGGAGAGACTGGGTGGTAGATGGCCGAGAACAGGCGCTGGAGAAACACGGGATAACCGGTGAAAAGTGCGAAGTGCCAGAGCTGATAATGAAAACTTGAATCATTGTAGGCAAACTGCAATTCCTGGACGAACAGTAGAGTGCAACTAGGCGAATACGCAATATTCTCACTAATGTATCAATAATTTCGTTCCGGACAACTAATGTCTTTCTGTAAATTACTCTTTCTTTAATTTATAAGAAAGTAAGACTTTAGAGCTTATGAGTTGGTCATATATGTATGTAATAGAACAGGACTTTCTTTTCAGAGGAAAACTTGGAAGTCTCTAAGAAAACCATTTTCATAAGGCAGCGAATCACAGAATGCAGGCGAGTCATCTGGACAAAAGAAGAGCATGACCTGGTCCTTGGTCGCCGACAGTAGACCATCTCCATCTCTCCTTCTGTTCTTCTGGGCTCCCTTTCTCTCTCTGTTCTGTGGGTAAAGTGTTTTCGTTTCGTTTTCGTGGTCCGTTGCGTGCCAAATCTATGAGAGCGTGCGATGGCCGCAAAAAGTTGCAGGACAGAATGAGGATGCCTGGTTGAAGACGGGCAGGCACTGTAAGAAAATTATTTCCCAAGAATATGGTACTATTTTCTTGCATCCAGTGTTTCCTCACAACAAAGTTACGGCAAATAATTCATCAATATACGTCGTTTCACTTTTCTCAGTGCAGCTTCGAGGTTAAAGGAGTGGGATGGAGTTGTTCCTGATACGGGGAATGGAGAATGAAAGGACGAAAAGTGGGGGGACACTGGCTATTGCCTGCGTCAACCTTTAGTAGCCTTTTGATGACTTTTTGCTGGCGTTGTTGTTGCTTCTGGCGCTGCTGGATGCTACTGCTAGTGGAAGTACTGGTGTTGTTGGTGGAACCGCAATTTTCTTGTTGTAGTAACACGCCCCATTGTTCTTGTTGTTGCTGATGCTGTTGCCGCTGTCGTTGATGGCGTTCAAATGAAAACTTTTCCAATTATTGCGGTGAGCCAGCCACGAGAAGGAGACAACACCGGGTAGCATCGGGTGTTAAAAAAGAAAGGAACAAGGGAATCCCGGCTGAAAGAAAAATCATGGGGCAGACAAACAAGTAAATGAGCATCAAATCGAACTCGTGCGGCGCATAATGAGTGTTCTGTTTATATCGGATTGGTTTTGGTTTTGGTTCATGTCCTGGTGTTTCTTTTTTTTTTTATCTAGTTAGCTCTCTTTGCGGCTCGCCAAGCTCATTAATCTAATTTGATTCTGTAACTGCCCAAGGGCTTGGCGAATTTAAAATGATTTCTGGCCTGACTTTGGGCCAAGGTGTATATCGATCAAATTACCCGGTCCGGCCCGCACCGCCCTGACGTTAATGATGATGACGCCCAGACAATGGCGCAAAAAGCGGCTGCCACTACAATGACAGTCACTAAGCTGCGGCACGCTTCATGACAATGCAATGTTCCATTCCTCTAATCCAAAAGTAAGCTCCCTGCTGCCTGGCTGTCGCTAATACGCGACCGGAAGTGACGCCATATTGTTTTTAGTACTTTGCTCTTATTATACCCTTGCAGTGGTAGGGTTATTCGGAATTGGATACGTTCCAATCTTAAATAAACTTAAACCAAAAGAGTTTGTTTTACGAAGAGTTTAATAGAATAGAAGAACAAGTCTAATTTTTATGAATGGTTGGGTTATAAAAGAGTATTTAAATATTGGAACTTTTGATAGTTTTCGCCATTTACTGCCTAGTATTCACCAATGATGACAATGAATTTCATCTTTTTGTGGGGCGGAGTTTTGTAACTAGAATCGCATTTATTTCAAGGAAAAACGGATATAATTTTGTTTGCACCCGGAAGTTTTTTGCTTTTCGCAGCTAAGGCACTTGGTTAAATCCTTTTTGCCTAACAAAATCACCAAATTGATTAATAATTGTCGTCATCCTCATTGGCGGCCGTGACTCGTTGTTTGTAGAAAAGTTTAATTAAACTTTAAGCGTTTGTTGCATTAGCAATGCCACCCAATATTTCCATCGTGGGCGGTTTTTGCGGCTGGTATATATGTGTCGATTAATTACTCGTCTCGACGGCCCCAATGTTGCCAAGTTTAATTAGTTTCGCTTTTAATTGACAGTTGAAAAAGTTCGAGGCAGCCTGCTGCATGTCAGTTCGAAAAAGCGAATGGTGTAGTGCTAACGGTGGGGTAGAGGGAAATTAAAAAAAACACTTCAAGTCCATTAGAGTTTTGTTGCGAAAGAAAAGAAATATAGCAAAAGAATACTCAACTATTGCTTCGATTTTCCAAACGACTATAAATAACATCTTATTATGAGAGTTTATCTAAAATATTTTTAGTTTATTCTTTTAAAGCGTGCGCATTCGAATGATTTATAGCTCCGCCCGGTAGATTGCTCTGCCCAATCCAAGTGGAGGAATTTCCATTGAAAAAGTCAATAAAACACACATTTACACATTGTCTTAATTGCTTGGGCCAAGATGCGTTTCATCTTGAATAGACGAGGCCTGTCGTTAGCCAGAGACTTAAATGCTAACTGCTTCCGTTCCATCCCCATTTCCCCATTATCCCTTCTCCATATCCAAACGGTAGATTCCCACTTTTGTGGCTTTAGTGTGTCTACTGCGGCAATAACTGTTTCTGTTTCTTGTTGCGTAAGTCAACAGTCGCAATGTTGTGTTAATGTTGGCTATACGTTTTCCCTCTCCTGCGAGCGTGCGCCACTGAATGTCCTGTCATTTGTTGACCAAATAAGTACATGGCAAGCAATTTGTATTTGTTTTACTTCTGCCAAGTGCTGAGTCCTGTCCAGTTTTCCAGCTCACCAGCTTGCCGCACGCACCGAAACCAGATCCGAAGCCAAAAAGCAAAGGACTCAACTAATTTCATATTAAAACATCGTTTTGCATGCAGGAACAGAAGCAGCATCAGCACTCCAAGAGCCAGGACACGCTTTATCCGTTCTCCTTCTAATGAATTTGATGTCCTGGCCGAAAAATTCTTTGGCCTCTGCCTCGTGTGTGTTTGTGAGGGATCACATAATTGTCGGCCTCATTCCAGCCAGCTGTCGGGAGACAATGGAGCCAACAATGCAATTAACATTTATGGGATTTTTTAGACATACCCATCTTTATCCTTCGTCCCCCATGGGGCTTAACTCTACGGAGCCGAAATCAAAGTCAGTTCGATAATCCAATGAGCCGGCATTTCATTCCGCATCTCTTCTTTTCCACTCATCCAAACGATCCATAATAAATTGCAAATAAATAGACACTGAAAGTGAATTACAAATGAGCCGTGTGCGATGAAGCGAAGCCAAAAAAAGGAAATAAATATAAAAAAAAACCTAAAAAGGGACACCAAAGCGACTTAGAAACCCCGAATTATCGAAAATTTTTACTCATTATTGGGGCCACAAGGGCGGTACATAAATTTATGGGCTGTCCTTTTTTGGTTCCGATCAGGAAATTGCCCAAACCAAAAAGCCAACTTTTAGATGATTCACTGAAAAAAAAATGTTTACTGGTTATGGCTTTTGTAATAATCTACAGTCCTAGCCTTTAAATGGCATATATTGCCTGTAAGATTGTAAACTTATATTCTCGTAACTTTTAAAATAGTTTTCTTTAATTTTTGGTCAGTGTTCCATTTAATTCCAACTCAGCTCAACTGCTTCTAATCAAAGAAGAAATTCTTAAGCAGATGTATGTATGTACAATAGTACGCATTTGTATTTGTACATTTCGGACCAAGTGGTTCTGGCTAAGGTCGTGTGCGAATATTTGCGTTTGCTTATTTTGAATTTGCAATAAGGTAATAAGCCTCAAGACGCATCAACTGTATATGGCATTAAATACACAACAACATGAGTTCTAAGGATTGTATGAGAAACTGGCCAGAATGCAATATATTGGCCAAATTGGCGTCTGAGTAAGGAAAAATTTATGAGCTGGCTTTGCTTATAAAACAAATATAAAAGAATAAATCCTGTCAACTTAGACTATGCAAGTTAATACATGTTTTAAAATTAATATACTTATTATAATATTACTCACTGGTTGTACAATTAAACATACATATTTTATTTAGTATCTCATTTAAAAAGTGAAATAATATTTATCATTCTGGTGTAAAGATAATGGTGTTCACAAAATAATACCTCTGATTTAATTTCATTTCAGATTCACGATTACGTCTGGTTACTCATTTATCCGTGCACGGCTCTGCAATCCGCTTCCTATGGCTTACGAATATGCATTTCCAATCGGATTTCCGTTGGCTTTGTTGCACGCCTTGATTCCTCATTTATCGAGTTTCCACTTTATTTGAGCGGAATCAGAGGAGAAATGACCAGACCAGACAGTGACAATCGCCATCGTGTTTCAAAGGTGTCACGCCCCCCGGCCAACGATTTGTACTCTGCGCCCACTTTGCGGTTGAATGGGGCATCATTATTATGCCATGCACAGTTATGTGCCTGACCCGACCGAAAAAAATATGTAAAAGGGCCGCGCAGAAATCCTTTAGCATTTTTTTCCTGGCTTGCGTGACCCTAGCCCGAAATTTGACATATAAAATTCAACTTTTGTGTGGAATTTTTGAGTTTGTCGTCTGGGGGAGGTTGGGATGGCGAAAGTGGGAGAAAGTCGCAGTACATACAGTATGTGTCTCTCTGTGTGTGTAATGTCAACTTCTGGGCACCGCCCCGGCAGCAGCTCAATTTCGCTTTATGTTAATTTAAACATGTGCCGCTATGCGCATAAAATATGAACTCAACCTCTTGCCCGGTTTTTTTTCTCAGCTTTCCCCGCAGTTTTTTACTTCACTTTTTGTTGTTGCTAAACTTCAGCTCAGAAAGAATATCTAGAGTGTCCGAGTTGCCTTGTGCCTTGTGCCCTGGCCTTGTTATTTGTTCATTGTAGTTTCGGGTCAAGTTAGTTTTATTTTCGTGTGTGTGCCGAAAGATTTTCCTTTTCTCCTTTCACTGCTTTCTCCTCCGCTGCCTGCTGCTTCTGATCCTGGGGCGTAGCGGGGGGCGTCGCACGTCTGGCGTGTGTGGCCAAGTGATTTGTATCAGTGTACTGGTCATGTGTTTGCCAGTGTATATGTTTGTATATTTTCTCTGATTTCTTCTAGTTGAATTTTATGTTAGCATACTTTTTTTTTGGCCCGTATGGGTCTGACAAACAAGCTTGTCCGTAGATATGCGTTAGTACATATTAGGTTATATGTTGTTATTTCGACTGAGGTGCTTTAATGGGTCTTGTTTCATAAATTTTATATACTCCAGAGCATCTATGTATTTGTTGGTGTGCAGACTGAAACAATTCCATTTGGTCGGGCTTATTGGTTGGCTGGAGTTGATGCAATTAGATAGTTTTATTGAGATCAATACTGACGACGTTTTACTAATACTCTGTTTCCGTCAAGAAAAAATTTTCCGTAGCTATGAGTATAAATATTTTTCATGAGCTTAACTATAGACTTACCTATTTCTTTAGCAATCCGGAAAATATTATTAAATATTTTTCTGTTATTTGCAATGTAGGTCATCAGCTTGTCGCTGTTATCCTTGTTTAGCGAATAGTCCGATTTCTTTTTCATTTGTGGGAAAAGTTGAGATTATTTTAGGAAAAACCCACCCAAAAGTCCCTTCAACTTGTAACAAAATTATGTTTGCTTACATGATTTTAGGTTACATCCCATTTACCTTTTTTTGCTTTGAGGCTACCTTCAAATTTTCATATATTTGAGCCCCATTTGTTGTGCAGATTTGTTGTATATTTTTATTTAAGTAAATTGAAATCCCGGCAAGAGTTTGGTCAAAGCAAAGCCCTCATCTTTATCATTTTATTTATAATCTTCCAATTATGGAAAATTTTAATTAAATGCCCAAGTTAATATTTTCTGTTTTCCTCTAATTAAAAATTTCGTAGAAAAGAGGGAAAGATATGTGTTTTGGGGGAAAGAGCCTCCCGTCTGAGCTCAGTGAGGGCCCTGCCTTCATTGCTTTGTCGTGTCCTCGGAGCATTTGTCAATTTATATTGCTTTTACTTGGCCTCTCTCTCTATCTGACTGGGAAAATTTTTTGCTGCTTGGAGGCATTTATCAAAGCAATTGCCATAAATTTGAAAGTGCCCCAACAGCTTAACAGCCGAAATAGGCTATCACTGCATCTCTCTGACCCCCGTTCCGGCCTCGGTCCCTCCCTCGAATCACTCTTTGTGGCAAACTAAATGCAAAATTAACTGCATTTTGCCGATCCGATTTGGTGAGTGTGTGTTTAGAGGATATTTGACCCTCTAAATGGTAAAGCGGCCGGCACTTGAAACTTTCCCATCATTTTCCCTACTCCTCTCGCTCACTCCACTTTACTGAATTACCAAACACACACACTCACTCTCATAGGGAACAAACACAATTGCTGGCTAATTGTATTGGTAATGCGCATGAAAGCTTTTGATTATGGCCGCCATCGTAAGTCTCGAATCCCTCGCTGCGAATGCTGGCTCTCATTCCATCTCTGATTAGCTTTTACAAATTGCAACAGTGTCATTTGTTACACAGCAACAACATTGGCTGGAAACAAAGGGACACACTGCATTTAATTTATTTCCAGTGCAGCAATCAGAACCAACAACAACAGCGACTGAAACAAGCACACAAACGGCAAGTGCAACATCACGGCAACAACAATGAGTCAGTGTTGTGTGCGCATTATTGGCTTAGTGCCGAAAAAGTGTCAATGCATAAAATATTTATTGCCTGGCCAGGCACAAACATAAACGAACCATTGTAACATCCTGTTCACCCACTAGGAATGCGTTCCATCGACGACCCACAGTATTTCACTTAGATCTGGCAAAACTGACAGTAATTTGGGGATAGAAAATTCAATCAAACAACCAATTAAATTGAAATCGAATTAAAGGTTATATTTTGGAGAAACAAATACTCAAATGAGAAATACAAAATGAAATGAAAAAATCTAATTTTGGTGTTTGAATTCGATGTTTGTAAATAATCTTTTTAAATAATTTTTCAAGGACAATGTTCCCATCTTTTTAAATTGCAGCTTACTTCAATTGAATATTTAGTTTTAAGGTGTATTTGCTTTAACTACAAAGTATTTCTCTAAATTTCACATTACCAATTCAATTATTTTGGTCAATTAATTCTTGCACATTCGGTTACTCTTTGGGTTTGAAATTTGAGACAGCACCTGGAATATTATGGCAGCTCGACCAACTGTAATCATGATATCAATTTTCTTAAAGCAAATGTTATTAAGTAACTCCTCCAACATGCAACTTCCAATTTTGCAAAATAAACAAGTTTTGTTCAAGACAAACAAAGTGACAGGCGGGCGGACAATGGCAACTGTTCGATGCTCCTGTTTCAGTGCTGCATCTGCTTTCAAATGTTCTTTTAGGTTTTCTCCTCAGTCTGGACTGCTAATCAACGGCCAAGCCCAAACGACTATCATTTATCTCAGGCTCTTTGGGTTCGCTGGCGAGAAAATGCCAAAGTTTTTCCCCATTCTCCGTCTCAGTGCCATCGGTTCCTCTTTCAGTTTTATTTTTTGTTTTCATCTTAAATTAATCGATTTAATTGAAGACTTCAGGAAGTAGGGAGAATTTTCTTTAGATTGTGCACGTTATTTCAGTTTATTTACAATTGAAATTTACCCAGAAAGAAATGCACTTAAATAAATTTACAAAAAAATTTTAAGTATTTATCCTAGAAAACAAAAAATAATGCTTTTAAAAAACGTATTTAAATGATTCCTATAAAAAAGAAAAAGAACTCAATGGTTATGTTTTGTACACTCAAAAATTAACCAATAAATAACATTTTTCTTTGTGTAAAAACATAGTAAGCAAGAAACAAAGACCTGCCAATTATTTTGGGTGCGATTGATGCTGTCCGATGGGGAAAAGATGGAGCATTCTGCGACTGATGAAGGTTCTTTGCCTTGCAGGGCTGAAAGATGCTTAAAATGGCGCACATTTTCAGGTAAAAAGAGAGTACTGTTAACTGGAAGAACGAACTCTGAGATGCAGTCCCATACCAAGGAAAACAACTAGGCCGCTAGCAAGGTAACCCGACCCACTGAAATCGTACAGCATTCGTAAATAGTTTTTGCCCGGGAGTGAAAAGTAAACACATTTAGTTTGAGTGCAAATCGAGTTTGAATTTGCTTAAAGGCGAACATCGCCAGTACAGAGCCCCAGCGGACCACGTTGCAGCTGCAAAAATGTGGCAGGAGCAACACCTGCAGCGGAAGTAGTGAAAACTAACTAGATTTGCCAAATGCATTAGGCGTAAGCAGAACAGGAAAAATGTTTAACTTGTTGGAAACATGAAATTTGTAGTGCTTTCTGCAAGCGACCAGAAATATTTTATTCTTGAAAAGTTTTAGGAATTAAAAATTTTTACAACTATTGAATTTAAGAATTAATAAATATGCTATGCTAAATTATTATGCTACTTTTACTTTGGTTTTTGAGAAGAATTAAATATTACTTTGGACCCAATGAAATTTAATTTTCAAGTAGTCTCTATGTTCCATAATTTTATTCTTACTCGTCTCATTTACCATTACTTGATGTTACTGGAGGGTATAGAGAACACTTTTTAATGGTGTACTGTCAACTATCTTCTGGTTTCTACAGCATTCGTGTGTGTGCGTTTTTTTTTTGCTTCCTTCGAAAGCTAAAAAATTCAATTAAATGCTGAGCGAAAGTATATTTCAACTGCGCACCGCGCGAAGTTTTGTTGCATATTGCCAGTGACAGTCGCAGTTGGCAACTAAAATAGAACTAATTCCATATGCCTTGTAGCCAATTTCCAAAGAGATAGAGGAACGGAGCGCATAGAGCATCTGCCCAACTTATGACATGAAAATAATGTGGGCGAAACAATGAATTATGCACTTGGAAATAAGTTTGGAGCTCGGCAGCTAAATTGGAACGCGCGACGATGCGGTGGCCACCAAACCAGTTGGCAAATCACTCATAAATGGCCCAAAACTAGGCTCCCCAACTTGCTAGTTGCAACCGCAGGCCGGCGGCATTGGCGAAAGTTTTCGGCTAGCTGGCAAATAGATGGCAGACAATGGCAACAACAAATTTCGGCCATAAAATGTAGCCAAATGCAAAATGCGTGCATGGGGCTCATAATAATTCATAAGCAACATTTTGCCATGGCAGAGCAAAGCAGCCTGCCTCTACGAGTACTTCTCCTTCACCCCAATTCCCCTGTGCATGTGCATGTGTGATGCGTTATATTGCACAATAAACGCGTTAAGTTGAAAGTAATGCATCAACGTTTTGCGCGCGCCCCAAAAATAATGACAGCAACAGCGGCAACAATGCCGGGCATGTGCCTCCATATGTTGCATGCAGACAGACTGACAAGGATAGAGTGAACTGGATGAGTACAGGATGTGGACGAAGGCGAGGATGAGCAGAAGTGCAGTGAGCTCGTGAAAGATGAAGGAGCAAATGAGGTTGCAAAGGCATCAGTGGAAACTGAAGCCAAATGCAACCAGCTAAAATGAAGTGAAGTGCGAAGAAGACATGAATATGTTTGCCAGCCAGCGACTTAAAGGACTTGCCACCGATCTGCAGATTAAGAAATGACGGATACTTACGAAGTGGTTGGCTTTTTCACTTCGTAAGTATTCTCCATTTCTCCGCAAAATGTGGCATGAAGATGTAGTCATTTGTTGGGATAATAAAAATGAAATGAAAGAGATCTCCAGTTCTTAGCTTGCCATGCCTTTTAAGCTTTCTTTCATATCAGAATTATTGGTAATAACTATTTTTGGGTCTATTATTTATTATCCATAAAAAGTAAGTACAGGTCAACAATTTCAGAAATTTTAATACAATTCCATATAATTAAAAATTGCTAGCAAACAGGTCGTCAACACCCCAGATGTCCACCTATTTTTAATAATAATGACAGTCGTTGACTTTGCTGCAGTGCAAAGATCGAAAAACATAATTAATAATGATTTTTGCTGGCAACATGAAAGTAAAATTATAATTAATAAATCCCTCATTACGGTCCCCCGTTGATTTTGCGTTTCCCGCCAGCTGAACTCTGTGACTGTTTTTTGCTGAAAATATACCCGATACTGGTTTCAGGGACAGGCAGTGCCACGCCCAGTGCAGTGTTAATAAAATGCGTGAAATTTCCATAGCCAGCTTGGGGCGTTTATGCATCAGATGTGTTATGAATTTCAATGCAGGCGAACAAAAAAAAACTGAATTCGAACTGCAAAAAAATGCTCCGTCAAAAAAGAGGAGAAGCGTGAGGCTTACTGGCATTGAGTGCGTTTTTGCCACCGGTGAAAGGCTTTCTCTCCCCCTTTCTTTTAAACCTTTCTCCATGTCGCTTGTGATGTTCTTGATGCTGGCGCTGACATTTCACATTACATAAACGTATTTATGCAAATGTGCTGCAGGTCCTGCTACATATTTGAATCCTGCTGCTCTTTTCTTCCTGTCCACCAACTACCATTTGGCTTCTTTATCACACCCACTGGCGGTATCTCTTTTCTCCGCCATGTTTTGGGTTGAGTTGGTTTTTTGTCGATGCGCCATATTTGCATGCATTTTAAATGACTCGGATATCAATTTTGACATATCACTTGACAGCTTAAAAAGGTTTATGTATTTATCCAAACGAACACGCCAAACTGACATGCCTCCCTTTCGGTTGGCTACCTTCTCTCTCTCTCTCTCTCTCTCTTCCTCATTCAAACAATGAGTGTGGTCTTTCAATGTGTGTACGTTTGAGTTACTTTTTTTTGTGTCATAATAAAAAAGGCGGATTTTAAATTTATTGCTTCATTAAAGCTTAATACCCAACGGCATGAGTGTGCGTCTTTTGCATTCACGTTTCCTCTTTATTCATGTATCAGGTGAAATATTCAGGATACGGCTCTCACTTTTTCTGCTCTCGTTTTTGTTGTTTCCCTTTCGGTTTAAAACATATGGGTGTGTATTCAATCGGCTTTAAAACATTTGAAAGTCATGTTGCATTAGTCTCGATGTGTTAAGCTAAAATACTTTTGTTAGCATCAATGTTTCATTGTTAAAAATGAATTCAGTTTTTAATACAATTGTTTTGTGTTGCGCGAACATTGAATAAAATTGCTCAACATCCTCATGTAAAATGTATATTAGATGTTATTAATATGTAAACATCAATGATCAAGAGGAGCACAATGAAAGTATGAAATTTTAAACTTTAAATTATTAAAGACTTAAAGTGCCATTTTAAAATTGGACAGCCTGTTGAGAGAAAAAGGAAAAGTTAATCATAATGCTAGACTTAGGAGGGGCAGAGGTCAATCCATTAGTTTGGCCCACAAAGTCAAGTCGAAAAGCCAGAGTAAATAATTAAATTTGCTGCGTAAATAAAACTTTGAGTGGCCGCCAAAATGGCTGAGTTGAGCACGAAGCTGGAACAAGCACTTGTACTGCTTGTCTGGAATGTCAAAGGCAGAAACTCTCGCTCCTACTGTTCTCCACTTTCTCATCCCTTTTCCACCCCACTCCGGTCCATCCTCTCCTCCTTCCGGACTTCTGGCTGACAGCTACTCCGATTCTGAAGCTGCTTTCATTTGGCATTCAGTGAAATTGCTTTTATTAGCGTATAAATCAACAGTGCAAAAATCGTAGCATACTTTCCAGCATCCAGGCGTTTAAATTAAATTTATGCGCCATTTCGACTTGTTTACAAGTTGTTTGGCCCAAAGAGAAAAGCCAGAGACACGGCGGTCCAGCGAGTCGCCACTCGGGAATGGGAATGGAGAATAAAGGATACTAGAAAGGCCAATCGCCCTTGTGCGCCGATTCACACTTGAAAAGTGGACGAAAGGCCAAGCTTAACGACTCCTTGAAGGAGTGCGGGCAGTGATACTATACTCGTCCTATTGCCATTGCCCATTATTATGCACTGAACATAATAATAAAACTATAAATTAAATTAACTCATAAAAATTCCGTGTGCATAAAAAGCCAAGACCCACCACCACCAACCGACCGGAACCCGAATAATAACATTGTTTTTGTTGCAGCTAGCCAAGGAAGCGAAGTGGGTGGGAGGCCATCTATCTATCTGTCTATCCGGGGCGATGTCAGTCTCAGGCTGGTGCGTTGTCCAAAAACTGCCCGCCAGAGACTGTTCGCCACACCATTTCCCCTTCCACCCCCCTAACTTTTCCCTTTCCGTTCACTGAAAAAAAGGAGGAGTCATAATTGAAAATGTCTATAAAAGTATAAATTTGTAAAATTCCATATTAGGTTAGTAATAATCCATTTATGTTTTTATGTTTATTTTTGGTTAGTTATTTTTACTCTATTATTTTTTCTCAATTTTTCTTTGTATATTACTTCCACTTTCCCATTCCGGGCTCGGTCTTGCTCAAATTTTATGGGGCATACATATAGGCGCTTTGGCTTGTAAGTAGCATGTAAGTCGGATGATTTAAATTCTTGTGAGCACGCCGAATCGAGCCATCCTACTTCTGCCGCTGCTTCTGTGCGATATATAAAGCGTCAGCGCGCATATTTGATTTGATTTCATTGCCAGAATTCAGACTAAGACTGGAACTGCCCAGTAGGCCATTCCATCGAAAAGGACGCGACGTGCCTGTAAATATTTATTAATGCTGTGCATCTTACCATTCTAGTTGGGTTCCGAAGGTGTATGTGAATGAAAACCGATGCTTTCTTAGTGGCTTTGATTTTTATTGAGCTGAGTTTGAAAATGATTTCGTGGTAACTGGCATATTAAAACTTTATCACAGACTCTCACTATATATTTCAGGGACTTTTTGAAACGATGTGGCACTTTAAATGGCAGAAAAAATACCAAAGTAATAAATCTGAAATATTGAAATCTATTTTCTTATTTTAGGACTGTTTCAACATTTTAGGCTTATCCCTTTGACATTCCCAATTTCCGTTCGAGATTTTCGATGATAAACTTTTTTATACGATTTCTTAAATGGAGCTCCATTAGAACCTCTTGGTTTTTCATAAATTTTTTCCTACATCTAGCCACACGTTTTTTGGCCAGCAATATTTTTGCATGCTTTCTGGTCTTTGAGTTGCTGTGCATGCCAAACTCCTGCCACGGATTGACCATTTTACTGATTTGATAATACAATAAAGTTATAACGACAATTTTGTTACAATGCCAAACGGGTATTGAGTATTGAAAGCTAAATCAAAGTGAAATTTAATAAACTTCAGCAAAGGCCAAACAAGAACAGCACAGGCCAACAATAACAGAAATAAATGCAGTCAGTTGTTGAGCAAGAGGCTGGATGATGACGTTTAAAGCAATTACAAGCGAAACCAAGCCAAAGTGTACGCCCACCACCCGCTAAACAACAATGTGCATACAAATGCAAATTGCACCGAGGCATACGTTGCGTATACGTAACGCCAAATGCCAGCGGCAAGAGCGCCAACAACAATGCATTTTCGCATTGCGTGAACAAAATAGTTTTGTGTTGCGGTTGTTTTTAGTGGCTCCACGGGCGCCTGCTCGGTTTCTGTGGGCGACGAACAGTCAGCGGGGCGAGTTTAGAGCATTGGACAAGTACTACAACTACAAGTGCAATGGCAATTACTGGGCGTGTAGCAGCAGCACCAGCAGTCCTAAAGCACAAGTCCAGAATCGAGCCAAGGCAACGCCACCAAGGGGGCGAAATGTGAGAGTTGCAATTTTCAGTTTCTTTGCCAGAGCTTAACAAATGCATAACCAACTAAAAACGGAACAACAGGAATGTTTTTTACTCAGATAGCCGCACATCGAATAAATAAATTCTCTTTTCTCTTGAAAATAAATTTAAAAAGAAGAATGCAAAAATGTAATACCTCTTAATGTATAAGTTTTACCTATTTAAGATTGAAATGATATAAATATATTCTTTGTCCTGGTCAGCATCCATACCCTACCCAACGGCATTTTTTGACTCCTGCTTGGTTGATTGCAAGCTATCAGGGTGGTGGGTTAAATTTTATACAGAGTGTTCAGAGGTTTCGGGCGGTGAGCATTTAGTGACACATTTTAGTGTTAGCCGCGAGCAAATTGCAGGTGCAAATCAAAAGATGTTGTCGCCGGGCCACCGGGCGGGTTATAAATGACTAGCAGCACAGAGCCACAATTCCAACCACCGCCAGCCAATGCTAACCCACACGCATCAAATTATAGCAAGGTAAACTAAAATTGACTTGAGCAAAATGGAAAAGAGGAGACAGCACTGTTAGAAAATTGGTTGAAATTTAATGGTGTTTTGGAAAAAATAAATAAAAATAATAAAATAAGAGAACTAAATAGTCTTTTACAAACATAGCTACAATTAAACTGTCCTTCCCATAAAAAGTAAAAAGGAAGTTTCAGTATTTTAAAATATATAAGATTTATAGATTTAAGAATATGTAAAGATTTTTTTCAGTACCTTTTCCACATCCACCCTCGTTTTATTCATATATAAATAAAGCTCACAATATAATAGAAACAGGCTTGGGCGAACAGAGAGGAAGGGACGGAGGGCTGTCGAGGTCAAGTTCGGAATCCATTTATGTGCATTTCAGTTTCGGTTTAAATCAAGAGCGGGACACAGCTCCGAACAATCATTCAGGCTGACAGGATGTGCGCTTCACTGCGCTGATTGTAAGTCGAAAAAGGCTAACGAAATACGAATGGCCATGCACAGGAGCTAATATATTTTGTGAATAGTATTGTGCTCAGAGGAGTCTATCCTTAAAGTTGCCCATTGCCATTTCCCGGACATCAGCACTCAAGGCCACTTTGCTAATTGAATTTATGCCGACGCCACTTGACAACTTCCTGCAACAAGCGACAGGGGAAACAGGATGATTCTCAGCCTCTTTCGTCTGGCAACAGTTGGCAACGTGTTAAATTAACAAAAATTACAATTGCAAGGAACCCAGGCGTTGCTGTCTGCTTACCTGCCTGTCCCCCGTCTTATCCTTTCTTCATCTCGCCTTTTTCCTCATTAAGCATATGGCAACAAGGTGTAAATATGTTTTTCAGTGCTTCGTCAGGCAGTAATATTTTTTCTTCCCTGCTCGCACAAAAAGCACAACGAGGCAGGTATTCCCCTCTTCTCTTGGACCGGCGACAAGCCTTTCTGCATGGCCTTGTAGTCTACTACCATCTAGGCTGCTTGCCATGACAATTTAAATGCCTGTTGTCTGCGCACATCCTGTGCTCAAAAGGGGAAAGGGCTGAGGAGCCTGGTGGGTTGCTGAAGAGAAAGTAATAGCCGCTTCAAGCTGCGGTTCCTTTAGAATCATTTTCCATCTTGCAGAGGGTAGCAGCTAGGATCCGCCATGTCTCCAGTTATTTTGAACAAAAAAGTACTTAAATAAATGATTAAAATATTAATGGTTTTATTCTAGGTTTAAAGAAAAACATTTTTTTTGTTTTATTACAACGTATGTTTTTACGCATACTCTGAAGTATCACTCTGAGTTATCATTTAGTCGAGCATGTTACAGGCATTGTAATTGTTAATAAACAAGTTTTTTTTATGTTTTATTTACACTTTAATGAATTGCATGTAATTACAAAGGAACATGTTGTTGTCGCTGGTTTCGCTTTGTGGGTTTCTTCTTTAATTTATGGGGAAGTGGAATAGGTCGAGTGGTAGGAAGAATTAAAGTCAGGAAAGGAAACATTATCGTTGTATTAAGAATTTAACATATGAGAGTAGGAAGACTAAAGAAGATTTAATTTGAATTGAAAATGTTATTAAGAATCAATATGAATATAATAAGATTTGAATTGTAGTTGTGTGTTTGATTTTATATAACTTAAATTGTATCCCTTTTTAAATTGGCACCTTTACTGTGTTATTAAAGGACCTATAATTCTGTAGGCTGAGATAGCTTTACAGTACCAATTTGGTAAGAAGCACCCACAAAAGACAGTTATCTCCCATCACTCTCACTTGGGTATGCTCCATTTCGGGATACCAATTTTATCATATCTTGCATGAAATGTAACCCACTAATTAAAACTAAGTGGCGGGGCGGCCCATCGTCGAAAATATCGCGCCCATGCCGTAACCTCTATTAACCCGAGCGACGCCCAATTACACTTTCGGCAAACGTTTTTTTACGCGTTTTCATCGTTGAGAGTGTTCCAAGAAGTGGGTAAGCGGCGACCGGAAGGAAGGCGAATGGCGTTGACTACCCTCGAAAATTTTTGACATTTTGGCAGGGCTACAAGTTTACAAGTACCGCAGGCTACAAGAGGCCCCATCATCAGCAACAACAGCAACATTAACAGCCACACATGGGAACGCATTACGCATACGCCGCGTGGCCCGGCGAGAAGGGGTGTGAGTGTAAGACCCAATTCTAATTTGTTATATATAAGTGAGTGTGTGTGTTTGTGTAGCTGTTTGGGTTAGATAGAAAATCGTACAAGTAATTTTATAAAGTACGGAGTTTTGACTGCTTCAAGCATTTTGATCAGGAGCCTGTAATTATGGAGCTTATAAAAACAGAGCTGTGTCCACAAGATATTTGTTTACCATTATGGTAAAATTGGTTGGCATATTAATAATTTAGTATTACATTTTTTTTATATTTTTTAGAAATATTTTTCACGTTTGAAATAAATTTTTAATTCTAATAGTTTCATCGATCAGATTATCTATTTTGGTTAAGTTATCCTTTAAAAGCATTTTTGTTGCTTAGCATTTGTTTCAAGAATATGTTTGAAAAGGGCATTCAGTTTTGGCTATCGTCGCCGGTGGCCTAATAGTTTTGAAAGGCCCTTGAGCGGTGTCACCTTGCGTCGCCTGCCAGCCTGACAAATGGCACACGTTTTACATATGTAGTTACCCCGAACCCTCCTAATTTTCCGCCTACACCTTTCACCCCCTCGCTACCTATCCCCCTGACTACTACTGTGTAAATGTTATACAAAACGCCGCAAACGTGTGCGTGGCAAATTTGTAAAGTGCAAAATTTATGCGTAATGTGAGGGCGTTACTAAGGACACCCCCTTTCCGTGCGGCTTACAAGTTTCAAGAGGTCTCGGGATCGGTATATCCATCTCGTTCTAATACATTTTCTATCCCTCTTGTTCACTCCTCATAGCCTCGGATGTTGGGTGTGAAGTTTTTGCCATATTCAAGTGCGAAAAGTTGCAATTTGAGGCTGCTAACCAAAAAATATAACTGTCTAGTCTTTAGTTGGGTGCGCGTATCTGCGAATATGTATGTGAGTCTGTAGCTGTATCTGCATCTGGACTTGTGTCTCTATGTGTGTGTGTGTGAGTTTAATTTTCTCACCAAACTAAAATGTTTTCGGTGGTGGAGCAGCAACGGCACCCTGAGAGTTTTTCCTCGCGCACTCATGCAAATATTTGGCTTTGCTCGGGGGCTCCTATGGCAACTAGCAACCGGGAACCAGCAAAACGACGGCAAAAGGTTAGCAAAATAACTTCATATGTTCACCGACGCATATTTGGATTTGGTGAAATTCATTAAAGTTTATGTTTGCCTAGCTTACACAGAGTTTTTGCGTGGAATGGCGGTAAAAGGATGTTAGGACAACAATAATGTCGATTGCTGACTCTTAGGGCTTGCCTTTTTACGCTTAATGTGTTAAAACTAATTTAAATTTATTTCAAGATGCCGCAATGGCAGAGCAGAGAAAACATTTTCGGCCCCACTCACGCACACACACCGTTCAAGGGGTTAATAAATAAATTACGTATACGTGCACATAAATCCAAGGAGTCAGGGCCAAAGTTCAAAGCCTAAGGCATCAGCCTCATTTTCTGGCATATAATTAAGTGCAAGGGTGTGAGCCACCTCATGAAGAGCGAAGTTTGGTGATTGGCATCTATTTCATGGGCCGCATGTTTCTTTAAATTAGCTAAATTACAATGGTGTTGGAGCTTTTAAGCCACTACTTCGGATACTACAAAGGAGTCATGAATTTTTTAACCTAGGAACATTTGTCGACCCTTAGTAGCTACACAATTTTATTAGAGTCGTTTTAATCTTACCCATGGACAGTAAAACTACCTTTGAGTAATATTTTATAAAACGAAACCAAATTGTTAGAAAATTAAAATGGGACGAAGGCGAGGTGCATGGACACATACGCCAAATATATATACGGTCCCAGAGAGTTGGTCAACATTGCAGTTTCCGTGGAAATGATGATTCTCCTATGAGTTAAAAGTAATGTTGAAAAAGTTACCACAAAACGTGTAGTCATTTTTTGTAGCTGCTATGGTTTCCAACTTTTCAAAATTATTATTAAATATTTTTTCAACTTTCTTAAAAGCCAAATGATAGTTGGCATACTTATAAGTATTTCCAACGATAGATAATCGGAAACTCCTGCAGAAGTCAAGAGTAATCCTCCAGTGTTTATAGCGTGCAACGTGGCATGCCACAAACTGAACACCCAAAATACTTAACTGAGCAAATAAAGCATTGAAATTTCAGTTGCGTTGGCAATTTAATTAAATATGAGGTAAATACGTTCCCGTTCTGCTGCTACCATAAAAGAGGACATGCACCAAAATTGCATGCGACACATGAGTCCGGGGCGGGTGGGTCAAAGGAAGGGAGCAACAAACAAGAGGCACAAACAGACAAACTAGTTAAAGTGTGTTGCCAGTTGGTTCTGTTTCAGTTTTTGTTTCTGTATGGCAGAGAGGCCACAGGCCACAAGCAAAGACACAGGCAAAAGGCGAGTCAAGTGGGGCCAGAAGGGGGTGGATGGGTGCAGCAAATGCTGGAATGCTGGACGGAAAAATGGGTAATAGGGGCGTGACCCCAAGCCGACACAGACATTTAAGTGAAAGCGTTGAGCGTTGACACGCAACGAGAACAAAGTTGGGCCGCCTTCAATGTTTTGGTATTTAATTTAATTTGCCAACTCGTGCGTTTTTATCCCTCTGGCCCACTCAACATGCTTGTTGTCTGTGTATTCCTTTTTTTTTTTTTTTTGATAAATCGAATTGTACAAATTGCAAATTGTAACCATGTAATAAATTAAGCAAGTTGCAAATTTAATTAAGTTTCATTTCATACGCCGTGTATGGCCCGAATATTTCGGCTGCCAGCTGTGCTAATGAAATTTGTGTAAATAATTGCTTGACTATAAAGCGCCTAAAAATGGGCGGGACTGTGGTGGGTGGTTCGGTGGTGCTGCTGTGCACTTGGCAGCGTTTGTTGCCCTCGGACAAGAGACGCATTAAAACTAATGCTGATGCGGCGTCTCAAAAAGTGATTCGCCGGAGTGCGAAGGAGAAGGCGAAGAAAGAACGAGATGGAGAGACAGACAGTCTAAGACACGAGCTTATGGACAAGTCCATAAGGCCGACCGTTAACACCTTGTAGCAGCAACCACGTCCAACTTGCCTAATGCCAAAGCTCAGAGCCATTGCCACAAACTGTGTCAGCAAAGCAATTTTTGATACTCTTAAAATTTTGAGAGGCCGAGGGTCTCAATATTTTCTAGGCCATGAGAGGTTTTATTAAAACGATATATTCTAAATTGAGAGTGTTCGTATATGTAGAAGGCAGGACTTAAAGTTGTTCATTCAAAGAACAAAATTCAAGAAATTTAATGAAAACGGTTCTTGAATATTTCAACTAACATTTATTTTAAATGTGTTTTTTGAATGGCTAATATTAAGTTAATTTGAAGAGGGTATCAAATTTTCGTCACAAATCTCTTTGCAACATTCGACTCCTGTATGTGGGTATGACCCCGAGCAAGATGTTACCACCTACCCTAAAATCCGAGCACACACTCTTACAGAAAGCTATGGCTAAGATATTTTGAGGGGAACGACATCCCAAGGGGTGCAAGGAATAGATGGCGGGGTGGGTGGATCCTTCATATGCCACTGTATGCGTATGTATGTGGCTATTCGTATATTTGTGCTATGTAAACGTGTTTTTTGACAGTAATAGTTTGTAATATAAATTCACACCAGCATGCCAACGCCAAAACGCACAAAAGGCAACATCCTCCATTCTCCTCGGAGCTCACAGCTCGCAGTTCCCGCCCCTGTCACCCTACTCTTTCGCCGCCACACAGACAACAAAGTATTTTCCTACGTGTAACAAAAAAGCCATTTAAGCATTTTGAGGTTGGCGGCAAACACAAGAACTCGGAAGGAGGTCGGCCAAGGGGATACCTAACCATTTAATGGCTCCACACTCCATGGGAACTTCTTGGGTTTCCATCTAAGAGTGTGTGTACGGCTGATCCCTTTTTAATGCAGGTTACACCCCAAAAATATAAAAAGTTCACTTTCTCATTACTCCAAAACAATTTTCCATAAATTGAACTGCAGAAATTGCTCAAGGATAACAGAAACTGCTTACACAACGAACAAAGAAATTAAAGAATATTAATACTATTTTTACTAAGATACTGGAGATATAATTTAAAGTTTACCTATTTTATTTGGAAAAAAACTGTATTTTGAACCCTTGCTTGTCCAACAGAATTTGTTGTTGTCTCCAAATGTCTGGACACTCAAGATTGTCGAGAGCGATTGCTGAAACCCAAACTGAAAACTGTCACGTGGTCATTGGCCATGTCCTTGTGCATTGAAATCCTGCACTCCCATTCAGCCATTCGTTCGCATTGTTGATGATGCACATTTCATGTTAATGCAATTAAGTTTTAATTGTTGATCTTAACGCATGATTTCATATTTATGCGCATTAATGCGAATCGGTTTGGTTCGGCGGGGCTTCCTCGTTCTTCCCACTCTTTTCCCTTAACTCATTCGAATCGTGTCAACCTTTTCACTTCCGCTTTTGGCCAGAATCGTTGTCGTTGTAATTGCGTGTCCGATAAGCAAGGCATTTAACTGTCGCATTTATTGTAATTACACAGGCTCAAATAATTTTTTTGTTGGAAATTTTTATTGCAATTATTTTTTATTTCAGCAAAAGGGTATTTAAAAAGGGTATATTTGAGGGTATACGTTAAATAGCCTGTTTATACCATTTAAAATGGATGACAAAACTACTATTGATAAATATAAACTTTTTCAATAAATTTTTGTTGTTCAAAAATGTTGTTTTTTGTTGAAAAATTTCAGAAACTTGAAAACAGTTGGTCTATTAAATTAAATACTAAGAAAATGTATTCTACTAGTCCCCTCATATAAATACATTTGTCTAAAGCCGCTGACATGAATTCTGATCTCTTTGTTTTATGGGTTTTATATTTTAATGAATTGATTCATCTCTTCCGAAAGCAGAATTTACGGGCCAGTGAGAACAAAAATGTGACAAATTGCAGCTGCGAAACCAGATTAAACACTAGATTGATCTTAGACAAATGGCTCAAAATGTAATAAATTGAATAAAACCACAACGAAAATAAAGGCGTGGGGAATTAAACATCTAGTATTAACATATACGCCATCCCTGGCTCCTTTTAATTGAACTTCAGTGTTTTATATTCCTTTCTACAGTAGAGAGCAGCATGATTGAAATATTTCCTTTATTACACTTTATGACAGGTGGTGGTGCTCTCAATACTCGTAACTTAGAGCTTTGTGTGTGGCATCAACTAACCTGGAATTTGTCATAAGAAAAGCAAGCGGGCTTTTATTAAAAACTTGCAAACTTTCGAACCTCTCAGCTTCCCATTTTCCTCCAGACTCTTGCTGTTATTATTTTTTTTTTTGTTTTGTGTGGCTGCCTGTCACCAAGCATCAGGCATCCTTATATTATATTTCACTTCCACAGCTTACTTTTTGTTTTTTGTGCGCTACCGGTGCCTTTGTTCTTTTCAACCACATGCAACAAAGTCAAAGTTTTCAATCACATGTCAAACGCTGACTTGACTAGGGTGCGAAGCACACCTAAGCTCAAAATACTAGCTTATCAAGGATGAAAAAAGGACGATTCTTTAATTTAGCTGATATTTCAGTTTTGTTTTAAGTTACTAAGTTTACAGAACAGACTATTTAGAAATATAAAAAAAATCGTCTTAGCCATATCTTAAAAATAATAAAAAACATTTTTAAAATCACTTAGCTATAATGTTTTTTATTGAACTCGATTATTCAGTATTACTGTCTTTGAGCTCTATTGCTTTTCCCGAAAGTGTAAAGGGCATGGGTCGTTTGATGAGACACGTCTTGGGGCCTGGCATTTTCAACAGTTGCCACATATTGCTCATAAATGTTGAATACTCAGGACTCCTTCGTCTCTTCTTTCGTCCTTGGTCCTGTGCCCTTTTACTTTCGGTTAACCACAGCCGCATGCTGCAAAACTTTCGCCTTTCACAATTTATGGGCGAGTACAAGTATTTCGCCTACAATGTGTCGCAATCAACTGGTTGAGGTATTTCCGAAGCCCATACAATAGAATCTCGAAAACTGATGTCGAAGGATTTGCCTAGCCAGTTATTAATTGCCCCGGCAAGAAGGGTGGTTGCTGACAAAACAGCTGCATAAATAATTAAAATTTTCCACTTTAAAATCACACCAAAATCGGTTTGTTTTGTACCCTTTTTCCTCATTCAGGGATAATCAACAGAACCCAACGCAAAAAGGGTTAAGGGTCCTATTTTGGTTATTTGGTCTCTGTATGTGTGTATCTTTTGAGGGAGGCCAATCATCATTAAAATTTTGGCCCAAATTAGAGTGGAAATAAAACAATTTTAGGCCTATTTGCATTACGCCCTGTCGATATTTAGTTTTGGTTTTCATTTCTTTCTCTTTAAAATATTTTTTCTGTTTTTGTTTCCATTTTGGCTCTGTTTTTATTGGAGTTTTGTTTTATTGTTTGGGTCATTTTACGGTTGAGCGCTATCAAAATAGAGTAGAGAAGGGGTCATAAGGGGTTTCGTTGTTGTTCTTATTTTGGTTGGCCATATTATTGAAATGGATGTTGCCTGTTATTGTTACTATTGTTGTTTTTTGTTAATAAAATTACCTTTTCTGTATGCAAAGGGGCGTTTTGTGTGCCTTGAGTTGTCAAAATGTTCTGTGTAACAAATTGCGTTGAAAGCCGCAAATGCAAAATTTTGTTTACTTCCAACCGACACAGGCCATTGATTAGCATATTCAATTTTAATTATTGTTAAAGCCTTTATATGTGCCTTTATATCTCAGTGGGCGATAAACCGTAAATAGAATGTAAGCATTGTTCAATTTTACGTTGTGGGTATGAACGGAACGCATTGTTTTGGCTGCGTTTAATTTTGGTTATTGGCTCTACTACTTAGAAACTTCTAGGCTGTCCGAAGCTTTGATTTAATTAGATTCATCGACGTTAAATACAATGTTTAAATCGAACAATGGTACTAAGAGATCTCAAAATGTTCATAATGCACTATTGTATTTTATATCCCATTTTCTAGGTAATCAATAATGCATTTTCCTTCAAGTGGATTTCCTTTGGATTCACCATTGATTGAATAATTCGTAGCCATAAATTCAAGAGTGTGGAGAAGAACATTGAAAAGCACTTAAGGAGCGCACAATAACGTCGGCGTATATAGGCCACATATATATTTATTTATAAATATATATTTAGCATCGCCTTTGACTTGGACTATTCGAATTTCCCTTTCCAGTTGCAGTTTGCTACGAGTTATTATTAAACATAAAAGTTTTATTCAAAATGTATTAAGATTTCGTTTTATATTTTTTCATATTTATTTTTTTACTTTGCATTTTAATTCTAGATAAATTAAATTAAAGGATAACTCAATAGTCGGCAGGACTTTGGGCTTTAGGCCAGGTTCCGTTTTTATAAATCTGCGCATAAAATATTGCTACAAGTAGTATTTCAACCATTTAGTGGTAGAAGCAGAACCAATACCAGGAACAGGCATTAGCATACTTTCCCATTCCTTTCCTTTCGTTTGCACACTCACATGGGCGAACCCATAAATCTTTGTGACTGGCGGGCAACTTGAAACTCAAACAGCTTTGCTTCTGCATTTGATTCATGAATAACTCTCCAGAAGCCTTGTCCTCTTGTTCCTCCCTTTACAATTTTGATAGATTTCCCGTATAGTTGAATCGAGTTTAAATTGAAATGTGGCCTGTAGTCTTCAGATGGCAACGAACATTTGCCTTGATCTGCATAACCATACTCATTTCAGTCGGAGAACAGCCATTCAACAGATTATGTCCTGCAGTCAAATATATGCAATTTAAGCCAAGTCAAATAATAATCCAATTCAGAGCCCTACAATTGCAGGGACTTGAACTATCAGCATTGTTTGGCAACACCCAAGACCAACAACTGAACCCAAGATAATAATAATAGCTGACCAACAGGCCTGAAGGATCTCTGCGGCGCGCTTCATGCTTCCCTAAGTAAGTTAATATGCCATTTGAATGTTATGATTGGGCCAGGCCAGACAGACTGCAATGAATTTTAATTAATTAAAGATTGTTTGCGTCTACATCTCACGTAATGTGCATTAACCGCACGTCAGATGTCTTCTTTAGACCTCTACTTGACTTTTCCCGTTCTCCTCTCTCGCCATAGATAGCCCAAGGGGTTGAGGCTAGGATGGTTTGAAACAGACCGAGACCTTAACAAATGTTTGTCCAACTGTGGTTAGAGCATATTTGAAATTGCACAATTTGAGAATATTGGCTAGGAAATTCTGCATTCTGCTTCACATCATGCAGTTGATGCTTGTGTCAGTGGCGCAAACACATAACTCTTTGGCTTCCACATTTACTTAATGAAAATTTAAACTTTTGCTGCAATAAAGTTGTGATTAATTCTATTTTATTAATATTTACCAAATATTCATACATACATCATATAGTGCAGAAAGATAACAGTTCCCTGTTTTCAAGCTAATAACATATTATTTGCATAGTTTTCCTCTTCTATCCATTTTGTTAAACTTCATTCATTTGAAACTCGACCGATAGATTTATAGATATTTTCTTAGAAGTGGATTCCCGAATTTGGGCCGAAATGGGCAGTCATGTTTAAAGTTTTGCCATCGACTACATTGTTGTGGACATAATCTAAATTTTAGAGCAAGAGGAAAGCGGATACTGCTAGGGTATCATCATAAACGTTTATTACGCCCATAAATAGGTGAGAAATTACGATGTTTGTTTACCAGCTTCAGTAAAGGTAGCAAGTTTTCTTTCACATCATCTTTTGGTGCAATTTTGTTGCCTTAATCAATTTCCTTTAATATGTCTTGGCCTTTCTCTGGGCATACTTAAAACTTACCACAACCCGTGTTCAAACAGTGTTCCAATTCTTTCCTAAATAACATTTTTGCAACATTCTTGCTTGAGGACCAATCCTATATCAACTCGAGCTCAAAAGTCAAAAAGATCTCAATAACATTACATTATGTGTACAGTAGACAATTTCTTTTGTCCCAAGCTTGATCGATAATATCTTGGGAGTAAACTTAATTAGTTAAATTTTTAATTTCTTTTTCGCGACAAATGAACTAATTTACTGAAAATGTAAGTAAAACGAAGCGGCTAACTGCGAGTCAAAGGCATTTGTTGCCTGTCAACACTTTTCGACTGAGGCGTTTCATAAAAATTTGTCAAATTCTTCGTTAGGCTGAGGCAGAGGTGGAGGTCTTGGCGGTAATGGGTGAAAAAGTAGGCGCCAGGAAAAAAAGAGACTTTTGCCTTGGCGTGTCGGGTTGTCGGGGTGTGATTTCTTAGCTGTTTCTCTGGTCGCATTTCGCGGAACATTTGCTGCCGAGCATAGATTTTTCACACTATCCACCGTATAGGGGGCTTTGAAAGAATACTCCGGCAAAGCATCGAGTGGGTGGCGAGGGGTGTGGCAAGTTGACAAATGAGCGGTAATTTGTTGCGACGTAAATTTGAATGGAAGCGCCTTGATTGCCACTTGAGACATTTGTGTGGCAACAGCTGCCAGCGAAAGGGATTCTTCTTGGTCTCAGTCCCATTCTTATTCCCATTCCGATCCCACTCCCTTTGTCTTCTTTCAGCGTCGGTTCCAGTCAGCTCTCATCCTCCGGCAGGATACTCAATTTTCCTACAGCGCCGGATATGCAAATTATAATGATATATTGGCTGTGAAAAATTTGCGCGACAGCAGCTACCCTAAAAAAATGGGAATGGTTTCTGGGAAACTTTTCTGGCAGAACTTACCGCTTAGCTGGGAACAAAAAGATGGATATCTCCGGCATATTGGCACAATCTGGTCCGATTTTTAATCTTTTATAACAAATGCGATTCATTTTTTCAATATGAAATATCAAAATTGTAGTATTTAGCAGTAACATTCAGTGTTAATATTTAATCTTTAACTTATTGGCTCCAAATGTTAGTTGACATTACAATATTTTTTTTCCAAAAAGCTTTTGGATGAAGGCCTTTTTAATATTTTAAACGCAGTAGTGGTTTAAAAGGTGTTGGTGGTGTTTAAGATGTTTAAAGGGTATCCGAAAAGCTATTGATTTTCAGGGAATCTATTTTTTTGCTTTGTGCCTTTTGTCTTTGGATGCCGCCGACGTGGATTAGGATTACCGCTAACGGTAATAAATAGACCTGCCACGCGTGTGTAATTTAGCCGGGCCAGTAGACAGAGAGGGCATGCAGCCGGAATAAGGAGTGAGAAAGCAACAACAGCCATGCCGCGGTCGTTGACAGTAATGAAATTATGACATTGCTAATAACAAAGTCTCCCATGGCCGAACATTACTCCAACGTTGTTGCCGTTCGACTTGGCCAAAAGCCTTGAAAAATGTTTAGGCGGCATTTGCCACCTGACCGAACCGAAACCCTTTCTTTTCAACATCAGAAATATAATTTTTTTTTGTCTTGCCCGTCCGCCAGTCTTCTGTAATTTATATTAATTAAAATTTTCGCTGATGAAATGCTGTTGATTAGACTTGAAAGGAGCTTCCAGACAGAAAAATAGATAAGCAGCACTTGGAAGAATAATGTTAATGGAAAGTCTTACAGCGTCTAAAGTCGAAATATGACATATACATCAAAACTTAGGTTTATTTAAATTAATATTTTATATTGTAATTTAAGTCCAAGTAATTGTTTTTCCATGAACTATTCACAAATTTTTAAAGATTAATTTGACGAAAAATTAAAAATTATTTTTTAAAAAATTAATTGTAGCCATCACTGGGAGACATATTTTCCATCCATGCCTTTTAACAATGTTTGAAGCGAATCCCCCAAAAATTTTGACGAAAAATTTTAAAAATATTCTGTTCTTATGTTTTGATGCAGAATGATGAAGAATCAAACTATAAATCCATGAGGGTATTCTGCTCAAGAGTCAAGAAGGAATTGGCTAAGATATAGCTTCAGACGCTGATTCCGATGAAGAATGTGTGTTAAGTATAGGGTCGTGGATGTTTCCTTCACAGCGTTGCACACTTTTGGTCAACATTTTAATACCCTCTGCGCTACCAATTTTCCAAAAAAGCTGATTTTGCAAATGGTTAAGAAAACTATTCCATATGTCATTTGCAAAGCAAGCTGCATCTTAAAACAGCTGCCACTGCTACACAATGTGGTTGGACATTTGGCAGTGCCAAAAAAGAAAGGGCAGTCCTTAGCATACATCTTAAGGACTTCGATTATTTTCAGGGACATTGTTCAACATCAGCTTCAACCATTTGCTGATGCTTGGGAGTTTAAGGCATAATGTGTCTTGGCGTCTTAAAAAAAGCATTCCTGTTATTATATCCGAAATCGCATGCTGTCATAGAAAAATTTAATAAAATAAAATCATAGTTGCATTTTTAATGTAAAAACTTTACAATTATCCAAGTGCTTGCAACACCGCGCATTGGTTTGATGTGATATATGATGATCTTGCCCCAGCTCATGCTTTAGCTCCCACCTCTTTTGCTATCTGAGTGCTACAATAAATCACTGAGGGGCATTTCTTTGACTCTGGTACTAGTGGAGCTCTGGCTCATGTCTTTCGCTTTTATTTCGCTTCAAATTGCTCTCGCCTTTCATGTCCCAGTCGCAGTCCAAGTCTTAGTTTTGTCCCAGTGCATTTGTGTCAGCAAGCGCATGAGGCAGCTGGCTTCTAGCTGCTAGCTAGCTGGTTCTGATTCTGCGCTAAACCGACATTGAGTTACATGCAACAAACGTATTTTGACAAGTGAGCATGCTCGGTCAGGAGAAAGGCATCAAGGAACAGGACCGAGGATAGAGGACAGGGGAAGGGGCATGGAGGCAGCATAAACTTAGACAGAGCCAACCATTCATGCAATATGCGGGAGGGAACTGATTCCAGCCAACATGTCCAACATGACACACATATGGAGGAAAAGGAGCGGGAGAGTTATGGACCCATTTGCTTGTGTGGGGGTTAAGGATAGCTTGAGACATTTACTGCTACTGCTTAAATTACTCAAAATTTATGCATTTGCCAAGCTCTAAACACGCCTTCCAAACAAATGGATGAATCCATTCCCTACTCCTTTTTGGCCAATTTCCAGTAGACAGCAGCCAACTCCATTGAAAGGCATTTCCATTTCTTGGTAAAAATTGGGGTGGGTAGTTGATTTCTTCCTCTTGACACAAATCAATAATGGTTTACATAATAAGAAGCAACAGTTACCCGGAAATCTTGTCAAAAGTATTGGAATTGGATTAGAAGACCAAAACATCTGATATTGCTATTTAATTTCAGGAAAAATTCCTATTTTTGTAGCTTTATAAGGGATATAATATATATTATATTTTTCATTTGCTTAACCACTTTCCAACCTTTTTTTATTTTTTATTATTTTTTTTTTTTTACCCAAAATATTCAAGATTTTTCCTAACTTTGTTCTCATTAAATTAAAAATATATTTCCCTGGACACGTACTTACTTTATTATTAACTTTATTCCATTTCGAGCACCAACGGAGAATGAACTACAAATTGACCCTGGTTCTACATTGTCTTTGGATTTTTGCATATTGTATAAATATTAATGCTCTCCGTTGTTTCCTCAGCCACCTGGATCATTAATCTTTCTTAGTTGGATGAAGAAGTCTGAAGTCTGAGGACGTGCCCACTGATGTTAAGGCATTCAGTCCCGCCCGAAAATTCTTTTCCACATTCCAGAAGTTCCTGTCACCTGATGGGGAAGATTCTGAATTCCATATTAAAAAGAAACAAAACAATCTCTTTGTGTCGGTTGTTAGCCATTATTAGCATTAGCGAGGCGACTAAACTGAGACTTGGCTCCGAGTCTAATCCTCTTTGTCACACGGTCCATTTTGTATTTTGTTTGCCATTCGTGATGATAAATCGCCTGCGGCAACCGTTACTGCAGGTCAGAGGTCAGTTATTGGATATATTGCAAATATGCCCGCTGCTCACTTTGATTGATGGTCTGTTGACTTTGGCTGTATTTGTTTAATTTGCAAGCTGTGATAGCTGCGAATTTAAAGCCGCCTCATGTTTAAATAACACACACATGGCTGTGGGAGCTCCGTTTGTGGGGGAGAGTAACTCCTGGGACCACATACAGGTTTTTAGCCTGCGGCGATGGAGCTTCTTTGCAGCCGCTTTGCCCTGTCTCAGCCGCATAGGCAAATATGAAAAGATCATAAATTTTCATTCAATTTAATGCCTCAGCAAACAATTTTTATAGTCAGGGCAAAAACTGTCAGAGGACTTGGCTGCAGTCAGAGTTCTAAGTTGAGCTGCTGGCAGCTGTTTTAACAGCTTGTTTTGTGGCCTCTTTTATAACACAAATACCCGTTCTTACATACGAGTATGCATGTACGTATATAAATGTTCATGGGAATATATATTATATGTGGGCGTCCATTTCATACATGATAGCATAAATGGCTCAATGCAAAAGTTGCCTGGAAAAGAAGCACCAAGGCACCGGAAGCCTTTTAGCTTCATATGCTTTGGTTCTGTTCTGTTCTGTGGGCATCTTAATTCCTGGAAGTGACTGACTTGAAATAATAAAAATATCAAATGGTAGAATAAAAAGATTCCCCGCTTTAAATATATGTTGATATTATATAAAATAAACAAACTTAACTGAGTGATTTTTCCCACAATTGATTTTTCTTACAGGATAATTATGTTTATTCATATTAATTACTTACTTTATAATATTGAATATATAATATCCAATTATTATTTGGCTAACAATTTGAAGAAATTGGTTTTGAGAAAAAAAATGAAGGTTTTACTTTTAAACCCTTAAAATACAAGTATACAAGTATCCATTTCACTTGATACTGCGAAATTAATTAACGAACGCTAATAGGGCTTGCCCCAGCTGAAAAGTATGCTACGTATTTTATGTCAGCCAGTCAAAGCTTATTAGGCTTATACCGTCGGTCATCCTTCCTTCTTTCTTACTCTATTGCATATCATAAATCACGAAATTAATCCTTCTTGAGTTTATTAGCGAACATTGACGTGTCTCGTTATCTGCTATATCCCAAAGCAGGGTGGCAGACAGTCGCAACCATAAATTATGCGCACATCGAGACTAACTCCCATTTCGCTAAGAAAGCCAGCCATCAAGTGTTTGCTCAATTTGTTAGTGAACCGCTTAAAACTTCATTTGATTTGCTTAGCCCAGCAAAACTTCAATGGAAACGGATTCTACCCAAGGGATGATAAACGATTTGACTTTTGGTTTTGCACCTAAAAGCTTTGGTTCAATGCACAGACCTGACATTGAAAATGCAAATGTTTCGATGAAAAAATAAACGAAGCCAAAGGCAGCAAAGGTCTAAGACTCGTCTAGACACAACCTATGGTGTCCTTGATGATGAAGTTGAAATAAATATTAGTGATGAAGGGGGTGCATGTGTTCCATATCCTTCAACAGACTATATCGCACCAGGTGATGATGAAAAATTGTTTCCAAGTCCAGAGTTCAAGATATTAATATCACAAGTAATGTGTTTATCCTGCTACAGCTTAAAAGACTTTTTTTCATGATGTTTTTAAGAATAAAATCAATGTTTAGAAATGGTTACAATGGTTATTCAAGCCTTTTGTGAATTAATGGATTAAATGCTTATTTCATTCTTTACAAAATGATATCTTAAGAAAGACCAAATTGCTGATATCAGAGTCGCCGGTAGTGCTTGAACTGCTTCAGCTAAGTTTAAAATCCTTTCATCTCAAGGATGAATGAATTGCTAAACTAGCTCACTTTTCTCCTTGTCTTGGCTCTCTTCAGTTCAGTTGCCACAATTTTCCCAAGTGGCCACTCAGGACAATTGCGCATTCGACATGTGTGCCCGGAGCACTCGAATTCGAAATCTCATCCTGCAAGGTTGACGAGATTCTTTCTTTTCGCTGCCGGGTGTGCATTAATGAGCAAATTGAGCTCTAATGACATAATTTACTTCTTTTCTCTCTAAATAAAAATGTTTCTGCCAATAAAGCTATTGAAGCATTAATGCGACACCCAACATGAAGGGAGACAGAGAGTTAGAAAAGGAGAGAGTAAGATGGAAAATGAACAGAGAAAGGAAGAGATTGGGAAGTGGAAATAACAAATTGAATTTCAACAGCAAATTATTTTGAAACTGATTTCAATGTGATCGGTGGGGTGGGTCAAGGGCGTGAGATGAGTGCGACAGCCAGTTTAAAGTATCTCCTGCAAAGAAGAAACATTCTTTCGCATTCCCAGTTACTTTTCCCTCTGCCCTCTCAGTCTTCGCCATTTCTCTAGCGGCTTCTCTTACTCTCCTCCGCCATTCTCGCTTGTCTTGCAAGTCACGTGTTGCCACAACAACCGCCAAAATTGTCAACAGCGAAAAATTGTGCGGGCGTGAGTGCGACGATGGAGTCGAATTGTTGGCTCAAAAGTGGGCGGCATGTCCTGCGAAAGGGCGCGGCCGCCTCCAAATGAGCACCAGCAGCACAAAAGAATTTCCGGTAGTTAAAGCCAGCGCAATGATTTTTTAAGCTTTCTCAGCATATTTTCTTGAAATTTTATTTTATTTCATTGTTTTTTTTTCTTTTTGTACGCTTTGAAAAATATATTGTGTACTTCGCTTTTATATTCAAAAGAATTACTAATGAAATAAGCAGAGCAATGCCAATTGTACTGGCCCTCAAAATATAGGCACCCTCAGTAAGACAGCCCGTGGAAAAAAATTTGTCATCATTTTGTATACGTATGCGTGTTTTTTCTTAACAGCGCTGATGGTGTAAGTCGTAAAAGAACTTTCGTAAATATGTGTCTGTGTATAAATAATAAATAATATGCAAATGTAATAAACAAAGAGAGTATGATGAGGAGGGAGCCAAACTGTTGAATGAATTCTTAAGTACACTTGACCACATCGAAATGTGCCGGGCTGAGTGCTTGAGAGTTGGATTGCCGGATTGCCGGATAGCCTGGGATTGGGACGCAAATATATCGAAAAGTTGACATGCGGTGAAACATATTGCTGCGTGGCAGGCTTTCTATTTATTTTCCTCTTACCTATCTATTAATATGTGTGCATATTTTTACGGAACTGCCTCGGTCTCTGTTTCGTTTCGTTAGGCTAGCTGTCAAAATCACGGCATCCAACGAACCAAAAAGTTGATACATACGCAAACATATATATGTCCATTCGAAATGCTCTAAATGCGGAGCAGAGTGTGTATTTCGGGCCAAGTTATGCAAAATGGCACCCGAAAAACTATGAGAAAAATCGGATGGGCAACAACGCATTCCATGCAAATGTTGGCAAAACAGATTTTTTAACCGCCTATTTTTTTCTGCTGGCTCTTTGGGAGAAAAGCTTTCTTGGCCAGTCGTCTGACAGAGTGACTCCCTGGCTTGGCTTGGTTTGGTTGGCTAGGATAGTTAGTCCCTTACCAAATTGGCTGCCAGCCAGCTTATGTAGATTTCAGCAAGCCAAACACGTGCCCGCATACAACTTGGTTTCGTTTCCAGTTTTCGGTTTCTATTTTTGTCTGAGCAAGCTGATGATGGCTTAGTTTGGGTTTGTACGGAGGGCTACTGTTTTTTGGCATGGGTCTGCAACTTGGGCTGCTCATATTTTTGTAATTTGCATAATTATATGTGTGATTTATGGATTTAAAACTGTATACTTAATAAGCCCTTACCCCACAGTCAGTTGTTCATCTCAGACCCCGGTGTCTGGCGGCTAGTTTAATTTGTTAGTTTGCTGAAAACAGAAAGTTGGGTTATTTGGCATAATTGGATGGATCTAAAGTGTTTTTATGCAAGTTTTTTGTTTGATTTATGGTATCTACGTTGGCTTTACGTTTAGTTAAATACATAATATCCAAAGAGTCGAAAATTTTGCAAATAGCGAGTAACTATGGATCCTAGTTTTTTAATTTCATGAAATAGCTTTACAGACTATCTATCAGGACTCTGGAAAATCAGCTACCGCTAAAAGGAATAAATTAAATATGTATGAAAATAAATATTAATCTGAATGTTTCGGAGGCGGTGGCTGCCGCGATAATTTCAATTTGCGCTGCAATGTGACAGGCGACAACACGAGCAAACCAATATCACAGCAGATGAAAGGCAAAAGCGCAAGCAACAATGCTTGGGTAGGAGAACGGGGAGTGGGTGGGTCATACTTACTCTCACTCACACAATGGAAGGACGAAAGTAGTGTCCACATTGCATATGCAACATGTTCGCATGCCGTGCAACGGACACGCCTTCGAGCCATCCCAGGCTTCACTGTACCGCCTGATCCGGCTCCTTGCCACTTGTCGCTGCTATTGAGATAAGGAAATTTATTGGCTGCGCATGTTCTTTGTGACAGATTTCGATTTATGTGGCTTTTATGCAAGTTCCTGTGAGTGTGTCTGCCGCTTTTTTCATTCGCCTTTGCTTTATTTAAATTCTCCTGCCTTTTCTGTGGCCGCAGGCATTTCACATCTCATCCTCCCATTTGTTTTACTTTAAATGGAGCCATACCTTTAAGGCTGGAGGAGCAGGGAAATTAGCCGCCAGACTTTGCATAAAGCATTGAGCGTCAATTAAAATTATCGAAAAGAAAGATAGACGCAAGTAAATACCCTTTTTAAAAAATATGTCACCAATTTTGTCAACAAATTACTAATTCTTTACCATTCCTTTATGAATATACTATATATTTCAAAGCAAATATTAAGGGTATGTAATAATCGTAACTGAGTTAAACAAGAATCCAATATAAAAGCATAGGTAATTGAACACGCAGGATGAAATTAAGGAAGAACGGTTCAGTCAGAAAAAGGAGGACTCGCACCGTTAAGTACTTAGCCAATATGGAGAAAAATTCAATGAGTTGTGCATGTGGTTAATGTCCATTTGGCAGCCTTTTGCCGATGCGGCCGGGTTCTGTTCGATTGGAATGCTTTTGCAGCGAATCGGTTTTTCTTTCTGTCTGATACCAGGGAAATCAGACGTTATTCTGGCCTCGGATCGGTCATACACGATAATGAAATGTGGCCCGTCTACAGTTGCTCCTGCTGCCTTAATCCCATTTTAATTCTGCAATCAGCTTTGCTTTTTGAACCGGCTGCTGGTTTGCGATGTCTGTGCTTGGCTTTATGTTAATCATATGCCCTGTGGTGTACGATGGCGCTGCAGGCGATGTGCAATTTTATACTCGTTTGCAGGGCATTCGATATTTTTATGACCACATCAAAGGCGGACGTCATAAAAATAACTTACTCAAGCCATCGTACATTACAGATAGGGATTGCTCGCATGTGCCAAACTTGAGCAATTAGCGCACCCAGCTTCTGTTCTTATTGTTGCAATACGGCGAAACGGCCCAAACTTTTTGGGGCAATTAAAACCCCAAGAAGGAGAGGCAGCTCCCGAGAATTGGCTCAATTAAATTAAAAGCTATTAAATCGTTTTGCTTTTACTTTTACTTCTACGTCTACTTCAAGAGGTAAGCGGTTTCCCATCTTTCCGAAAAGTTGTTCTGCTTTGTATTTATGCTCTGTTTAATTGCTGTGAAAAAATATTTTAATTATATGCACTGGCGCAAAGGAATCTTCCCCCTAAAAAAGCCAGGAGAACCCAAAAATAAGAATATGCAAATACATAAATGCTGCCTTTCGCAAAAGTAGACAGCACAATTGTATATTTTTCTTCTTCTTGTGACTTGCACACGATTGCAAGTTATTAATTAGCATTGCAAGTTTAATTGGCTCCGGCCAAGCGACACTTTCCATTTGAGAAGTAGCTTCCTTCACTCCGGCCCGTGTTTATTTATGCCGTTTGACTTTCCCTTTTTGGGGCAGGAAACATTTTCACTTACTCTTGGCACTTTTCTTGAAGGCTGCACACGTCAAGGCCCGGCTGGAAAAAGTTTTGTTTGTCATAAAAGGCAACGTTGGCCAAGTTAAAACAAAAAAAAAACAAAGAGGCATCAGGAGCTGGATGGAAGCAAAAAAAGACTGACGAGCTAAAGGAATGAGAAGTCAACCTAAAAAAACGAAAGGCCTAAAAAAAAATGGAAGTTTGGAATACCCATGATGAAGAAATATTTTTAATTGAGCTTTTGGTTCAATTTCTTAGGAAAACTAAAAGAATTTCTTTAATGAAATTGTTTAAAAAATTTAAGATTAAGTATCTCTTAAAGCAAAACCACAATTGTATGTAGAATGTACCGTTGAAAAAAAATGAGATGCAGGACAAGTGATAGAATCTCTGAAAGTGGCATGCAATAGAGAGGACATGTAAAAAAGAATCAAAGTGGCTTTTGACTGGCCGTAATTTAATTAAAGTCCATTTCCTTTGTCAGGCCTTTGCCTTGTTCTGCAACTTTGAGACCAAGTGACTAAACTGGCCGTGTGCTTGATTCCTTCCTTTTGTCCCAGCCTTTTTTCACTGCTTCCATTTCAATTTTCAGTAATCTAGTGGACTGTTTACGATTGTCGCTTGTCTCGTCCCTTTTTCGGTAGCCTGTTGTCCCTTTTGAATGCTGATATCCTCCAATCGGCAACAAGGGCTGTACATTCACATGATTTCATTGACATTTTAATTAGACTAAGACAGACGCCTTAGAAAACGTTTGGAGATTTGATTAAAGGCAGTAACACTGATTTCTTAGTTGATTATCAATTTAATGAAACGATCATCACTTAAGATCTTTAAGTTGAGTTTTAATATATTTTTATATCTAAATAGAAATAAATCTTGTCGAATAAATACAGAGCCTGGCACGTGTAATCTTGGTAATAGCAATTGTAAATAACCCTCTTCAAACTTAATAAACTCATCACAGAGCTTAATCTGTGCCTACTCTATGTCATTTTGCCTGTCCAATTGTTTTTCCCAAGTCGGCGTAGCAGCTAAAAGCCAAATTTCTATGCTATTCCTAGAAAGAGATCAGCCTCCGCCAGTTGACCTTGTTTTCTAATTAGCCAAATGGCCATTTATTGTTACAGCTGCTCAGACGCCCCTCCCATGGGCCGACACATCAACATAGCTTCAGTGATAGCTTTTGGCATTGGACAGCAGTTGTAGCATTCGTAACAATTCCCCCCCGTACCGCCCACTTAAAAGCCAAGTGCATTTTTGTTTATTTGTTAGACTAAGCTGCTGTCACATCTTAACTCAAACCCCCGTTTCGTTCTCCAGCTGCCCCACCAGCAGTTTGTCTTTCGCTTTTCATTTAGCCAACGTCTTTCTTGCGTTTCGTTTCATTTCGGTTGGCGCTTTTTGTTTTGCTTGCCGCCCTTGCTTTTGGCCCTGCATTCGTTTCAATTAAACAAATCCCCTTAAGTGCCAACGAGTGTACGTGCATGCGACCAGGGGCGTGGGCTCCGAATTTGGGGGGATGGGGCTCGGCATGGAGGCCACTTTGTCAACACAGACTGGGATCTTTGAGTTAAACAATTAGAGGATTGCACTTGAAAAAAGGCCGTTACGTATGCGATGAGTGAACAACAAAGCATTCAAATCACTGGAAAAGGTTCACTGCCAGAAATTTGTGCTTCAATAATATTGATCATAAAATGAAACGTTTTATAATATTCATTAGAGAAATAATTGGGTATGCTAATAGCCTAAAATTTGAAAGCTAATATCTGCTGATCTTCTGATGTAGCCGTCGTTGTTGCTACTTCAACGATTTCAGTGTCCTGAAATCAAAGGTGCAAAGGTGACAATAGCGGGCGGCCAATGCGAATGCATTACTGTCTGACGATAAGTGTTTGATGTGTCTCGCTTCCTGCCCGCATATATTTGCATACATGCACCGTGCAGGTGGGGAAAAAAGGAAGCGGTAACTACTGTGAGGCAGAGAGTTACTGGAGATCCGTTGGATCCAGGACACCCAATTCAGAATTCAGTATGCCGTATCAGGATGCAGGATACAGGATGCAGAAGTGCAGTGCGCCGCGTCTGCTGCCGTCATTCACAAAGTATAACTAAGCGCTGTGGATTTGATGATGTGACGTTGAGTAAAGATGATGGATTCATCAGCGTATGCAAAATGCTGTCACACGCTTTGTCGTCCGCTCCTTGCCATCATCATCCGACCAATCCCGCTTCCCATTCCCGTTCCTGTTCTCGTTCCTGTTCTAGCTCCCTATTACTTGGTGGCATGCCCATTCCCGTTCCTTTTTCATGTCCTTGGCTGTCTGTGTGCTCATCAACATCAGCATCAACATCATAGTCGGGACGATGTCGCCGGCGATGATAAACGAACGTGATTTTGCTGCTGGCTTTCTGTCTTTCCGTCTCTTCCCTCCGGTTTCTGGCCAAATCCGTCTGGCATTGCAAAAGTTCCACAGCTCCGCCGAATAGCGAACAGCGCTCTGCGTTCTGCGTTTTGTGTTCAGCGTGCGGCGCATAATGAAAATTTCATGTAAATGAGCATGAAATATCTTTTCCATTTTCAGTCAGCTAGTCACCCAGTCAGACAGTCAGTGAAGCAGTCAACGTTGCCCAGCGAGACAAATGTCAGCTTATGAATTAAAATGCCTTATGATGCTGATTTTATTTCTCTTCTAATTTTTTTTTGTTTTGCCCGCAATCTGTTCCATTTATCTGTCCCGTCGTTTTGTGAGTACATAATCCGGCAGATAATTGCCCGTGATCTCATTGCATCATTGGTAACACATTGCATCATTCGGTCTATAACTACCGTAAACGGGGAATATTAACTCGCTTCAGGGAAAGATTGGCTGCTTTTGACACAGCCATTGCCAATTGTGGCCTCGTGTCGTAGCACTTTGAGCTGCCCCTTTGCAAATGTACACCACCTCATAATGAGCGTGACACCTTGGCGCTCAGGGCTACTAACTTGCACCAGGCACCCGCCCTATCACTGAGATGTCGCGGTTTCGCTGACCTCTGGGCGGCAATTTAACCACTAATTACGTGCAGTGTCGTTTGGTCCGAGCAGGCTTTTCGCCGACCTATCCGCCAGGGGTCATAATTAGTGTAGGCAAATGTAGAAAGAAATCTTAGCTGAGAAAAAATAGAATGGTTGGCCACAAGGCAAAGTAACAAGAAAGCCATGAAGAAAAAAACGTATAACAAGCAAGGAAAAACCGAAGGAAAATAATGTAGAAATGGGACAATAATATAGACTTCATGATACCTAATCGAAGTTCTTCTTTGATATTTAAGTGATAATTATTTTCAATGCTTATCAGCTTGTTGCATGTTCTATTTAATTTTAGTTTGTTTAATATATCATTTATTTTATTTTTAAAAAAGGGAGCATACCACGCGAGTGATGAGTGAAATAAATCCAAGGGAAATTGAAGAAAAGCTGTAACTGCTCACAAAGTTGCGAGCGGTCAGGCTGATGTCTGTCGGTGCTGCTTCTCAGCGCGTTTGCTGGGCAAAAGGTGTGAAAATACAAACAGTTTGTTGCTGTTTTCTGCATCTTGGTTGCTTATCCCTCGCCCGATACCCCTCCTCTTATTTCCTTTCTTATTTTTGCTGCCTTGCTGCCAAACTGTAATTAAAATTAATTGGAGGCTTTGGCTGTGGTCAGGCTGAACCGGGTTCACACAGCACCTTAATTAACACGCCTTTGGTGGAAATTTGCTAATGAATTTTCACGCTTTTAAAGTCGTAGCGGCCCAAAGCGAAAAAGCAGCAAACAGAAGAAAACTGGGGGCACATTGTTGTGCTGTCCGTTCTTGGGCTTTCCAACTTTCTCTTTACTTTGCCAGCTTGCGCAGAAGCTAAACTTGAACGAAAGTATCCCAAAAGCGCACTAAACAAAACAGTCAATAAATTGTTTACATGGCAAATTGATCCCCAGTGTGCATTAGATGAGAAAAAATGAGTTGACTTTGAGTGAAAACAACAACTGGGCCAAAACGACGAGCATCAGGAGCGGCTTGGATGTAAGTGCTAGGGCAGTCACTCGCAAGCGAGCTGGGAGCTCATCCCAGGACTTTTGGGCCATTCATAAATATCAAGATCCAGTAAATAGAGTTGGGTCTTTGACTTTGAAGAAGATAGCCATCCGCTGGGGGGAAGCAATTGTTGAGATAGGTCGCACACTGGGCGTATACGTAATAAGGCAAAGTAGCATTCCATTTACGAAAAGGGGAATTTGGTTTAGTCACAAAGTCAAAACAAAAAAATACCATCTTGCTGGTAACAATATAACTAATATATGCCTAAATATTGCATTTGTGTGGCCAATTTTAAATTGGTATTCTACCGCAAAGATAAGTGTTTACTTTCGATTACAGCCTTATCGAGGGCCGTCTTGGCTAATGTTTCGCAGGCATTTACCTTGGCTTAGCCGAAACATAAGTGTCTGGGCAGATAACTCGGGAATTAACCCCATTGTTTGTTCCGCTAATGTGCCTAGATGGCCGGCAATATTTGCTTTGGGCCGCCGGAGCAACTGCCTGACCCAAATATTTATGCTCTACCCTCCAATTTGCCTATTTGCTGATGGTCTAAGTGCAGCTCGCGCACAGACCCGATAATATTATGTACACGCAGGCCGCACGCACAAGCTCACACAAAAACACACATCCAGGCACACAAGCAAAGCCAGTTTAATAAGAAATCGATAATAATCAAAGCTATGACAGCTTTACAAGCTTGCCAGCTCTGCGGTGGTCTGCCATTGGTGATGATGATGGTGATGGGCTTGTGGCACAAACCAATCCATTCCAATCCAAACGTCTGCACGGTTTATTGCGGATGGTGCAACGCGGCGTATGAAATGAATGCCTCTGCGGTTTGCAACACATTAATTGATAATTAATTAAACATTGCGCAAAACAGCGCGTCCTGCGGCCAAAAGTGCATTTTGTGCCCCGTACCAGGGCAAACAATATCATATAAACGCACTGTTTCCGTTCCCACGGCCTTCTCTTTTCACTCATTTGATAAACTACGAAGTAGGCGCGACAGCTCATAAATGTTAAACATGATTTACCATCCAGTTATTCAAAATGTTCGTGGCCAATGTTGTGCTGATGGAACGTGGGTAAAGTCCTGTTCGAGTTAAAGGTACAATTCAAAGTGCAGAATTATGTTATTATGCTTTAAGAAATAGTTATACATTTATAACTAAGTTAAATATAATATAATATAATAAGTCAAGACCTTGAAACTGGTATTCTGTCATCGGCACGGAACGCACTCTGGGTAAGCCAAAGCTGAGCTAAGGAAATATAATGGCAGGGAGCAAATAATTTTCCATTTGGCCGCAACGGCCTTGAAATGCAATCGCCCCCCCCGCATGCTTTTACCTGGACTCGGACTTGGATTTCGGATTCCATTGGCATTGCAAGCGTTTCCACCTCGGTGGGTCATGTCGTATTTGTGTCATGGCATATTTTGTTAGCTGGGCGAAGTGGAGTTTTCTCCGTGGGTGTTTTTGTATTCTTTTAGGTTTTTTTTTTCACTTTTTGTTCGCCTGGCATTCTTCCTTCTCGTTTGTAGCATGCCCCAGATGCTTAAGGCTTGTTCCAGGCAGCGACTTGGCCGCATATTTGCAGCTGCCTCACCACCCCCACACCGCTTCATTACCGCTCCTCCCTGAAGCCAGCAATGCCGCACATATTTCGGTGTGTGCAAAAGTTGAAATATATTTCATATTTTACTTGGGCCTTGGGAGTAGCTGGCTCACTCGCTCGCCGACACCCTCTGTCCTTCTCTTGTTTTCCTTCTCCTTCTCGCACAACGTAACGTATACGAAATGTGCAGTGCAGATTCTTAGGAGCGCAATAAAATGTTTTGCGCTCACAAACTTTTGTTTCAGCTCCGACTGCAAGCCAAAACTCTTTTTTGGGAAATATTTTTGTGCTGCTGCCGAGTTTTTAGTTGGATTTGCAGTTTTGTTTCGCTCTGGTCGCCGCTTCCTATTGCCATTGTCCGTATAAAAAGTGTCGCCAAAACGCGCATTAGACACTTTTCCTTGGCTCTGCGATAAATGGCATCCAGATGGCAGTTAAAGTTTTCGGGCTTGCGAAGTTTGACAAAGGTGGTAAACTGGTGCTGCTGCCAAAGCAATTGCGCCTTGAAAGATTTTGATGAGGGAAACACAATTGATTCACTTAGAGGTGGAAGTTTGGCGAAACCTCAGTTTGTAATACTTGATTGGTTTTTCTATGAATTCAGATTGTATAGTTTAATTACAGTCCACCAAACTTCATTAAAACTACCTCAAAAGTTAGCGTTTAAAATAACAATTTTTCCCATCATTAAATTTTGTGCAGATATTATTATTAAAATTCACGGAAACTCTTAAATTCATAACAAAAAAAAAAAATTTGCTGAAAAATCATAAGCAAATATGTATCTGAGCTTTTATCTTTCCCTTTTCCTAAAATTGGCTTCTATCCGCAGGAAGATTCTTTTCCCATTTGGACGCTAACAAATGTGTTCAATCATATTTGCATCAGTTTAGACAAATTGAATACCCAGCTCATTTGTAAGTTAGTCAACATCCGGAGGATACCCGAAAACCGGGCAAAGCAAGATAAATGTTTTCTGTGTCAGAAAACTACTTTTGCAACGACTGACACAGTGAGTGTAATAAAAGTCAAACGTGGTCGCTTTTGGGAACTAATAAGACGAGCACCGGATATGAGAAACACACACAAGCACTCACTCATTGGCAAGGAGGGGATGCAAACAGGATACAAGTCCTTGGCTAATAGATCATTAGTTAGCAGTTGTGCTGCTGTGACCATTTTTGGGGTTGCCTGGCATTTCTCTCGACTGGACCGAGCTATTTGAATATTTATTGCAGGCGTAACTGTAATTTATTGGCAAACATTTGTCATCTGAGCTGCTGGATTTTCGTCCAGTACTGTTCTAGATTCTGTTTCTCGTCCTGCAACAACACATATATGTACATATGTGAAATATTTGTTAATTATGCCGCACCTAGACAACAACGTGCTGCTGACTTCAAAGACATATTAATACCAAATCTGGGAGAAGGCCGAAACTTCGCCGCTTACCATAATGTTGCTGACAGAGTCGTCATCGGGAGGAGCGGGTGGTAGATGCAAAAAATAACACTCGCCCCTGATAAGACGGTCTACAAGTATCGAACGAGCAAACAAAGGCCCGGCAAGTCAAAGTGCAGTGCAGCATGAAAAATGCAACACGCTGCGAAGAGAAGCAGGGGTTGCACAATTGGGGCTGGCGAAAAAAGGCTGGAAAATGGGGAGCAGACGCGTCGAGTGCATTGACAGCTGACAGCAAAGAGGCTGAGCAAGCTCCAAGTTATGCATGCGAGTACGTTTTGGGGGTTGGAAGATGCTGGATCCAAGATTGGGAATGCAGGAGGGTGAGGAACCGGCGGAAGGAGTTGCTTTCTTTTGCAAAATTGCTTGTTTACTTCAAAGCAAGCAATTCCTGTAGCATCAGCTGCGTCATGGCGCAAAACAATGCTGTCAACTTGGGCGACGCTGTCATCGCAAAGCGCCATCAGTATAGCAACAGGACCGAGAAATTTTTATCCACTGTTACGACTTAAAAATACCTATTCAGAGTTTGCAAATATTATTATTATTACTGCAACTGCAACTTGCTTCAACATCATTTCTGTTTCCACAGTAGTTTCTTCTTAGTCCACTTGGTATATTAAATATATCTTTGAATGGTCCTCCAACGTAGTCAACCAACGTAAATTCTAAATACCCAACGCCCCAGAAAACAGAGATTATAAAAAGGCAATAACAATGGCTCCAATATCTAGGAGTAGTGACGAGTGCTTGAGACTCCTCAAGCCCCTCAAGCTTTGCCAAGTTTTCCGACGGATATTGCCGGGGAAATTGATTGGAAGTTTAAAGCATCTAAAAAGTAATGGTAATGAGATTGTTTTGCCTACCCTCGTAATGTTTAGTTGCAGCTAACATGTGCCAAGTTCCATTTGGAACATTCCCATGTGCAGTAATTATAAACATTGCTTGGGGTGCGGGCCTGTAAGACCGACTGGCTGACTGCATTTGGCTCGTTTTGAGGATACACTGTCAAAGGTTATAAATATGCCTGCATTATGCGCTCGATTCTGATGAATGGTTGTCCAACAAATATGTTCCTCCCTGCAGGATCTCATTGGCCAGGATAAACTGACCTGGTTGCCTGGCTGAACGGTGTTCGGTGCTTGGTTTGCGCATAACAAATGGCCAGCAGATAACAATGGATTATGGGTACAAAAGCGTAGAAGAGGAACCAGTGAAGGGCTTTTCAAGCAGCAGCCAGTCTCCCTGAGGAGCATGATTGAAGTCCCTGCCATATCCGTTGAGAATGGATCGATGGCGTGTATAAATGTGTTTCAAAAAATCCATATATAATAAATATTGAATTTCAATTTAAGTTTTTTTACGCTAGATTCCCTTGTCGTTTTCATGGCATCAATAAAAAAAGCTTTAAGCCCGTGTTTAATTGCGCGTACTTTTCAATTTTTCTTTTAATATTGCCAAAACTGTCTCGGACGTCAGGCAGGAACGTCATGTACTGTCCGATAAAAGGCGGCACATAAATTACTCCGGAAGGGGTCTCCATTGGTTGTCAGACTACAAAGTGACATACGGGGCACACCCAGACTCTAACTTTGTCTCTTTTCACACATTTCAAAATAATTATCTCAAAGAAGGGAAATATAATATTTAAGCCATTTTTTAATAACCACATAAAAAATAAATGTACCCTTATTTGGAAGCATCTGGATTGCCAAACGTTTTTATAGATGTAAGGCACATTTTTTTAGGTGTAACTCTGAACGGTGTCGTTAAATTTGGGCTGCAGCTTCATTTGTTGTCCGCCCGGAAATCTCTATTTTGTCTGCCTTTCCTTTTTCACATTTTCCGGGACTAGTGGCACAAATGTGTGTCTGTGCTTTTTAATTTTGGACCCAGCGAAACAAAGTAACGCAAAATACTTTGAAGGAAGTAGAAAAGTGCAGGGATAGAAAGAAGTCAGTAGGGAGTCTGGGAGCTTGTCAAACATGACCGTTGCCATTGCCAAGCCACAAATCCATGTGATGTCTCCTGATGTCGTCCTATTTCTTTTAGATCTACGGTTCGCTGCACATGCAAAAGTTTGCCAAAAAAGAAACTCGTTGAGGGACGAAATGAGGAAAGCAAAGATAGGAACGTGTGTCGTGCTTATATACACATACACACACACAAAAGAAATTACTCATACGCCGTGTTGTTGCTTGTCCTCGCTGTGTCCATTTGAGTGCACAATTTGAAAGGCTACTTGCCTTGCCTTTGGCCTTGGAGCCTTTGCTGCACGAAGACCCAAGCAACATTGCATTGTACATTTTGGGGGTTATATGTGTGCTTTTACACTGAAAAAAATAAAACTTTCAACAAAAAAAAGAGGATGTTTATTTTAAAAATATTTTTCCTCCACTTGCAAAAAAGAAATGCATTTGGTTTTTCATTGAAATTTATATGGATTTATTTGGTTGAGTTCATTCAGTTGTTGCTGTTCAGTTTGTTCATGTTTTTATTTTATTCCTTGTATTCATTGGGATAGGGTAGGGACATTTTCCATATCATTTTGAGTGCTTAATCGTAACATACATTTATAATTCATTTATAGAGTATATGCTTTGCTTTAAACTAAATCTTTTATATATTATACAATTATCTTTTATGGCGTTGTTTAAATGTTAAATTAGCTACACTTAGTTCAGATTTATATTGGGTTGGAACACTTACATACATACATGCAGAAATATATTCGTATGCCCCGACAGACATATACAGACATATATGTAGGATGTTAGTAGTCCATTCTATTTGATGTAAGATAAATCACTTATTTATTTTTCACATTTTTCTTTTACTTTTCAAATTTGTCGATTTCGATTTTTATTCCTTTAATCTTAACTAGCTGTAAATGGAAATTTTTTTGGCCGTTTTTTGTGGCATTAAAATTTTCCAACATAATTTTTTACATTTTTTAAAGATGTAACTTTTTTTTTGTCAATGTGTCTCCATTTAGTCATTAAACACAGATATTAAAATGTAACAATAATTTACATGGTGCATCTATTTAATTTATTTATAATTACCTTTTCACAGTTGAAACATTGATTTATACATCAAAGAGAAAAAGAAACAAATTTATATATGAATGCAATTTACAAACAACATTTTTCTTTTCATTATTTATTTTTTGTTTTAATTTTTGTTTGGTTTTTTTTTCCCAAGTTTACGTACCAACGTTTGCTATATGTTGTGATTTTTTTTTAATTTATAGTCTTTTAAAGTTTTCCGCATTGAATGTGACACTAATTTACATCCATTTATGTTTGCTTTTCATATTGCAGTACGCTGGATTTCTGTTTGATTTGCATTTGGGTTTTGTAAAATAAATTTGAATTATGATTTTGCTATTTACACATTAATACTTAGTATTCATTTATGCTAAGCTAATTGCAGCTAATTTGCCCATGTGTTTCGAAGGGTGAGTGTTCGATTTATTTATATTGTTTACCGTAGATTTGAATAATGTAATTTATTTTCAATTTAATTGCCAAGAAGTTGCGCCATCGCATTGCTCGCCTATCTTTAGTTGAGTGAGAGTGAGCTTTGAGTCTATTATATCGAGGATATACATATACCTTTAATAATTATATGCTATATTTATGCGTTTTGAGCCTAGTTGCTACAAATTGTTGTATCCATTCTTGCCAGTTGACATTTACAAACATTTACAAAATTTCAATGGAAAGTCGATTCGTATTAATCTTATGTTTGGTGAAGGAATCGTTGAAAAATACTATACTATAAGGAAGGAACATTTTGCATCGTCCTTTCAAAAGTAACCTTGGAATACTATTTTGTATTGGTACTTTTGAATACTTCTCGTTTCAAGTATCTGCGAAAAACTAAAGTGCAATAAATTTCGATTTTAAATATTTATCTCTGTTCGGCTGTTTTCCTTAATCGAATTTGATTTATGAATATAGCCGATGTTTGTTTTTATTGAATTTATGATTCGTGGGTGCCACATTAATATTACCGCCTCTGACCAATCGTTTAGGTTAAAAGCACAATCTATCTTTCGAAATTAAATTTCGTAAAAAAATTTATTTAAATTCGAAGTCTAATATAAAGTCAGCAAAATAAATAACAAATTAAAATGAATGTTTACTTTTTAGTTCAGTTCCTTCAACGGGCTTCAACTTCAATTTCAATCAATTCACTTCAGTGTAGTAGATTAATTCAATTCGTTTTGGCAACACTTAGCCTAGACACCAACCACAAAGAGCTCAAGACTTACGTGACTAGATATTGGGGGTTTTGTGGGGTTTCAGGGCTGTTGGGGTGCGGGTCGTGGGGCCTCCGATGGAGAAATAGGTTGCTGGGTGTTTGTCGCTTAGACGCAGCTCTCCTGCTGGGAGTACATCAGCGGGGTTCGCACGGTGACGATTTCGCGGGAATAGGACTTTCCCACTCCCGAGAGTCCCGAAAGGGAGCTACTGGGACTTGCCACCGCGGCTGTGGTAGACGCCAGACCGCTGCTGTTGCTCGAGACGAGCATTTGGCCATGCCCCATTTGCTGCTGCTGTTGCTGTTGCTGCTGGTGTTGCTGGTAGGAGGGCGGCATCGGGGATGCATGGTGGTGCAACTGCTGCTGTTGCATCATTTGCATCATCGAAGCGGAGTTCTGCGGACCCCCCTGATGTTGGGCGTGGTGGTTGTGGGGCAGGGTGTGGTAGCCACCGGGATGCGGCGGCAAGGTGTACATCTGCACTGTTCCAGGGGAAACGGTCGAGGGAGTGCCGTGTGAGCCAGGCGAGGAAATGCCGGCTGGGGCTCCGGCACCTGTGTCCACCTGCATCGTCTTGTAAGCATCGATCTGCGCATATATCGTCGGCTCCTCAAAGTAATCGTAATCGTACGTGGGCGGTGGAGCGTGCTGGTGCGGATGCTGCAATCCGCCCGCATTCGGCTTGTGACGCTGCAGAGTCGCCGTCGCAGGGATGCTGGGCAGCAGCTTGCGCATACTCGACCCGTGCGGCAGAGTACCTCCTATTATGGCGTGGGGATGCTGCACCGGCTGTCCTGGCTGTCCTGGTTGTCCTGACTGTCCTGGCTGTTGGTTCTGAAGAGAATGTTGCTGCTGCTGCTGGACTCCGCCACCTGGCTGCGCCTTTTTTGAGGTACTGCTGCCCAGCGTCAGTTCTGCGTAGTGCAGTTCATCGTCCTGCGAAAATATGTGGGAGAAAAGTTAAAGGAAATCGCGGATGGTAATTAAGACGTAATTAAGATAACGTCAAAGATTTTATCAAATAACTAACTGCGCATTGGTATTATAAAATGAGTTATCTCTAAGTTTATTAAAAGTCGAATCCTTGAGAAAGTATCTAACAAATTTTAAAGTCATTGAAAACATCAAAAAATGTCAATTTCGTTAATAATGAGGCAATTTTTTTTTTTTCGTAGAAAAGAATTCAAAGAAAGTATAGGGACATATTATGGAAATATCCTTTCTCAAAATGAAAGGTAAAAATCGCTGGAAACTGTTTTTAGCGAGGCTATAATCACAAGTTTATTTTCCATGCTAAGCCAAATTGTTTTCAAGAGCATTAAGATTTTCCCAAGAAATTTGCGACTTCAAATCAAAGCATTTGTCATGGCAATGTTTTCGCCACAGGGGAACGGCGGACGTACGCCTGTGCGGTGGGGAGTTCGTCATAGAGTAGTTCGACTGTAATTAAAACTTTTCGGTGGCCAAAGTTTTGACGACAGTTTGGCTCAGCGACTCACCTTGCTGCTCTGATAGGTGCCACTGTCCGCCGAGTTGGCCTGGACGATTCCGGCGCCGGATGTTGAGCCCGGCTTGCAACTGATTTCCACCTCGCTGGTTGTCGAAAGATGTCCCGATGGCGTTTGTGTTGCTGATTTTTGTTTATATTCACCATCAACTGGGCGGAAATTCGAAGAGTGGGCGTGGGTGGATAAAAAGAGAAGAGAGAACGCTTAGTTAGTTCAAAAAGTTTGAGCTTGTTGTTGTTAAGTAGCAAGGCAAAAGTTTCCGGCCTGGCCGACGCCCTCAAATCTTTTGGTGATTTTCTGTAGCAAGTTTTATTCCAGCCGCCAATTTTCTTCCCTCCCAGCTTCTTTGACTTTTCCTTGTTTTCCTGAGCTTTTTTTTAGCCTGGCCATAAAATTGCTTTACGTTTGGAAAATTGATTAAATTGTTGTGCTGCTACTGATGCTTCTGCTCCTTCTGCTTTTGGCTGCCGCTTGATTTCTTGATTGCCATTAATCAACCAAGAACGTGCAGTGAGTGAAATTGCTTCTGCTTCCAATTTTCCCTAAACATTTCGCCTTAAAAAGACGGCGGACAGGACTTTAAGCCACTCGACTGCAGACACATGAGCAAACAAGCTACCCATCGTGGACCTGACAGCAATTAGCTGTCATTTAAATATTTCAGCACCGGAACAAAAATGCAGCCATCTCTTCAAGACTCCAAGCTCTCCTGTTTGTTTTGCCTGCATGAGCCGGACGGCCTGTCAAATGCATTTGCATAAAAGGGCTGCCTCAAGCCCAACGTCCATAAATTGCAAACAGAAGCCAAGGCAGACACCATTTATCTTGAGGGGATTCCAAAAGGATACGTCGTAGAAAACAAGGGGACACTGCTGTGAGACTTACCCTCATTGTAGGGCACAACGTCGGGATTCTTCTCGTCGTACATCTCCTCGGAGTGACTCAATGGCAATGAGATTTTGTCCTTAATTTGCAAATTGCCTGGACGTGAGAATTTCGCATTCGGATGTGTGAATTTCGCCTGCTGCTGATGTTTATGCGAACGCAGCTTCAACGCGGCAATGGTGCCAATCCCAATGCAGACGATGGCCACCAGAATGCCTACAAAGATGCCAATCGATAGGATTGGAGTCAGCTCAAAGTTGTCCGGGCTCTGGGCACTGCCCTTATACGAGGTTAAAGCAACTGAAAGAAAATATATCCAATTCATTTAATTAATTACATGCGTCATTGGAAATTCTTTAAAAGTAAAACATTTTTCCACCATTTTTCATTCACTTTATTTCATTTTCCTGAAACCACACAATCCCCAAAATTCCTTCAAGGTATGCTGATCCGAATCAAGCTTAACCTTTGCTCAGAGCATCTACACTTTACCCTAATCAAGACAATTTTCTTTTCCGATTTCCATCTTTCCACCTCTGACTCTCGGTCCTCTCAGTTTGTTGTTTGCTTTGCACTTTTCTCCGCTCCCATTGCTCTGCCTGACTTTATGAAAAATTGAAATGTCGGCTCAAGTTGTTTACACAAAATGTGACTGTCCTCTTAGAGGTCCGCTTTCCCAGTCTCGGATTTCCGGAGCGGAGCCAACAAAAGAAAAAATACAAAAATGAAAATAAAACTCTTGTCAGCTCTTGCTTTGGCTAATTAGCATTACAATTTCCTTTTTCGTTTAGACCCCATACCCCCTATTATTCAGAGTGGACCGTTTCCGGCCGTTTTCCACCAACCCCAATTCATTAATGCTAATCATTTCAGATTTTTTGCGCTACTTTGTGGCGGAGCCTGCATAAAATTTTACGCTCTCTGTCCCAAACTAAAGGCGAAAGTTCTGTGTCGCAGAATTTACAATTCATTGAGCAGTTTAGCGTAATTAAATTCCGAGGTGGCATAATAATCATAAAACGCAGAACAATCTTCGGCGTGAAACTGATACAGAGGTACTTGCGCAGCGCCGAATGCAAAGTTGTGCAATTCGCTCTTCTTCGTTGGAGGTTTGAAAGACGTATTAGTATTAGCATAAAAAATTCATAAAAGGCAAGCGTTCACTGAAAAAATATCTTTTTAAAACGACTATCACAACAAAGGATATATAAACAAAGCTTTTAATTAAAGACTTTGATTTTTTTTCCGTGAAAAGTATCCCCTTAAATGCATTTAAAATTCATAATTTTTTTTGGTGAAAATGTACACTTACCCGTCTGCTTTTCAGCCGCCTTTAGGGTATATCCATCGAGGGCTATGGAATCGCTGCGACCACGTCCATTTACGGCGTAGACGTAGATGCGGAACAGGCGGCCCGCATCCAATCCAGTGACGCTCAAGGCCGCAAACTTGGCACTGATGTTGGCCTGAAGCTGGCCAGTATGCTGATCATAGATTTCCATGAGGAACCATTGACGCATTCCGCCATCAAAGCCTGCGAATGAGGGAAGAAGACTCTGGTTGCATAACTTGGCACGAACTGCGGCTTACTTAGCATATTGGCGGGGATTTGTGTGGGGCGGCCAGCTTATTAATATTAAGTAGTTGCCAATCGACTGACGGTATTGCCTGTACTTTGATTAGGACTTCGAGGGGATTGGTCAAAGGTAAGGGTTTATTTATGACTTCAAATGCTTTGGCAGGACTTTTGTTACGGTATTTTTCGAGTGGTATTTAAACAGATTAAAGGAAATACATTACACAAAGCTGTTTTGATTGTTGGCCAACCAGTTTTAAGCTCAAATTTAAAGCATACGATTTAAACAAATATGGATAGAGTAAATAAATACATGAGTAATTATGAATTTAATCCTTAATCGCGAAAATAATTTTCTAATGTGTATTTGTTCACTTTTGAGCTGATTAAAGCAGAATTTACTTATAATTTGTTAGAGCATTATTTCAGATAGAAACAAAAGGGATGCAGGAAAGCTCAATTTCCCAAAACCATAAAGTATTTAGGAAACTCAAAATATTCTAACTAAAGGTCAGCACTCAAGTTCAGCTTTGAAACAAGCTCACTTGAACTTGAAGAGCTGCTCAACTCTTTGTCGACTGCGGCCGAGAAATATATTAGCAGTAATCTAGAGTTACATTTTAAATGCCATTTAATAACACCACAAAAGAACTGGCCAAACCCACTCGAGTCTTCGGTCCTCTGAAAGGATGGTTTCTGGGGCGCTGGCCAAAATAAGCAGCTAATACTCTGCCTCTTCTTCGGCGGACGCTTTTGCTTAGCTTTGGCAGCTCAAATGGCACTTCATTGTAGACACAAAAGCCGACTTAAAACACTTGCGAAAAATGTTAAAATATTTTGTAATAAAGGCGGCGGTCACTGAAAAGGTTCTGGGCGGGTTTTTAGCAACTACTTCAGCCAGGCACACGCCCCGGGCCCGAAGGAGAAATTGTTGTGGAAAATGTTTTATATGTTGCTATGAATTTTAGTTGTTGTTGGCCGCTTTTTTCAGGAACCCGGACTCGCCTACACAAAGAAAAGGGCTCGGAAATAGAGTAAAGAGAATGTGCTTGGCCTTTGCTTCAAAGCGTCATTGTTCGTTAGGTTGGTGGGCTATGTAGGGTGGGCCAGTCTGTGGGTTGGAGGGTTTATTCCGTTCTTATTTTCAGTTCCCTTTCAAGGGATATCTCCCCCTGGCACCCCTAGCCCTTGACGGACATTTTGTGCGCACTTTAAAACGTTTAGCTAATGAAATTTGCCGCAGCTCCGTTGTCAGGGAAAAAAAAAATTTCATTGTAATGGGTTAATTTTATTTACTTAGCTACAGCAACAATGGGGAAAGGGCCAGTGAAAAAGAAATAATAAAGCTTAAATGGTATGGAGTACACTAACAGAAGTAAAGTCTAATTTACTTAATTTTTAATTACTACCCGACTAAAATTTCTCACTTTTTCTATCATAATAATATTTACCTAAAGGACTGTACCTAAGACTTTAAATATTTTAAATTAATAATTTCCCTATATTTGTTTTAAAAACATGAATGGAACACTCCAAGTTGGTTTTCAGTGTAGCCGCATCGAAAGCAGCGAAGCAAAATGTTATAAACTGAAATTTTATTATATTAAACCGACGCTTGATGAGTTTGGTTAGTTGCTGTTGCCCTGCCAGTTTGTTTTGTTTTTGTTTTTCCATCTCAAAAAAATATAAAAAAAATCATCAGTAGCAGCAGCAGTGGCAGTAGAAGCAGCAGCAGCAAAAGACGCAACACGAGTTTCGCCCCAAAGACGGGGAGTTGTCTTCAGTGGAGCACATTGAATTCAATTCCCGTCTGGAGGCATCGGGTTGAGTTTGGTTCAGCTTTCCGTTCGGCACGGAGGAGTTCAGTTTTGAGTTGAGCTGTGGCGACGGCCACGTCGAGTTAAGTTGGCCAAGTTGCGTGCTGGCTTATTTAAGTCGACCGCAGCTAAAGTTGAGTTATTATAAAAACAAACGACCAAGGGCGAGGGTTGCGGCTGATGGGAGGTGGGATGTGGTCGTTTCCCTTAATGTGGAGTGCAATATAAAAAGTATCGCATTGTGCGCACTGCCCCGATCCTGCTACTGCTACAGTTACTGCGCTCCTCCGCTGCTCTTGTGTTGTGCTCAAACAACTTGCCTTAAAGTTTTAATGATGCTGATGACTATGATAATAATGTGCAGCCACTAAATTAGCAGCCGGAGGGGCGGATGTGGGCGTAATGCGGTAATAAGGCGAACAATGGCTGAGCGGGGCGGACGGATGCAGAGGAATAAGCTTGAAGCCGTCAATTTAGTGCATACGTAATGGTACCTAAAGTTTGGTCATCAAGTATACGCATTGGGGTTTTTTTCCGGTAAAAGGATAAATGGTAAAACTAGTGAGGATTGCAGTACTGGTATGGAATCTTTTTTTACAATTAATTTGTTAATTATCTTAAAACCCTTTGTGGATTTTTGTAATTATTTACATATGAATATTCTAAAAAACGATAAAAGGTAACAGTGTTTACGAATAAATGCATTGTATATATACAAAAATAAATACATTGTAATATTTCAAAATGGTTTCGAATAAATGTTAAGTGAGTTACAGAAAAGCTTTCATGACCAACAATTATTTAAAGTGGCATATTCTGCAGAAATTTGTACGGCGCTTACACATTACGCATACGCAGCGTAGGCCAGCAATTGAGACAACATTAAGTGAGCAAACAATTGCAAAACAATTTCGATTGGCAGCATTTGGGGGAAAAAGACTCGAGAACTTTAAGCGGCTTTTTTCTGCCAAAACAAAAAATACAAGGCAAGGGATGCTGGAAGAGCTCGTGTAACAAACAGTAACGGGAAAGAGCGCCATTAAGTATGCAGTTATTATGCACTTTCTGTTGCACTTGCAGCAGTCGCCTCGTTATGCAGCGCTTTGATTTGCGTTGCCTTTCCCGTTATCCATCTCCCTACCGCTCACTGCTTCCGCCCCGCCTCCGCTTTGGCACTCAAGGGTTGCATAAATGCATCATAAGCTCTGAGCTGCAGCAATTTGCGAGGACATTTCACTGTCTGCGCTAATATGCAACTCTATCGCTGCGAACTTTGAACTTTGGGCTGCAATTTGTGATGCTTATTTTGCGCTTTGCTGGCATTTTTCTGTCTTTGCGCTCTGCATAAAATATGCGAATTGAATTTGTATTTAAAGTTTCCGCTTTCCTTCTTGGGCAACTCGTAACCGACAACTGGAACTGAAAACTGGCAGCAACTTGCATAACAAGCCAAAACATTTCGTATGTACAAATTTGAGCTTAACTTTCTGCCGTGCTACCCTTCAGTTTCTCAGCTAAGTTGAGTTTGGTTCAGCTCGCAGTTCATCACTTGATGCTGTTATTTTATTTATTACTCCAAATTTTAAGCTGGAATTGAAATTTTAGCAACATTATTTCAACGTTATACAATGGGTTTCCCTTCCAGTTTTTTGCTTTCATTGCATTTTTATTATTTGTGTCTGCATCACGAAAGGAAGTTGGATGTGCTTTATGTGTATTCGGGAATACAGGAAGACAGATATGTATATCTTTCACTGTATAAGGGGATAGACATTCTCGTAGATGGCTGCCAAAGTGCACTTAAGTTGCTCATGTATTTTAAATGAGTCTGAAAAGCGTTGCAGGAAACTCAACACATATTCGAAGTACTACAACACACTATCGCAACCGACAATTCATGTTCATGCTGCAAAGGAAGTCTCAGGACATGACCACTCCTGCCGTCCTTCTCTTCGTCCGCATCCTTCCCCTCGTCTTTGCCAATGCCTTTTTCGGCCATTGATTGGCTCATCAGCAATTATAGCAGCAAAAAAAAAAGTTCCAAAATGGAAAAATCCGAATGAAAAGGGCAACAAATTGGCTGGCAATTTGATGTATATATATGTTTTTGCGGGCTGCCATATAACTCACCTTCAATGCAATAAACCTCCAGCGAGTCGGACGTTTGATTGACCACCGTACAATTGGTGGGCGCTTCCGGTTTGCCAGCGGCTATCAAATGAAACACACAGGGCTCCTTCTGCTGACCCACATTGTTGTCTGCCCAGCACATGATGGTGCCAAAGTCCATTTCCTGCAAATAGTTTACAGAACACAGAGTTTTATATATTTCAAATAAATATGAAAAAGATTTTTTGCCCTCATAACGAACTATTTCAAAATGTTTTATGTCTTCGTGATATACTTGAACTCATCTCTTACACCGCCATTTAAATGACTTTGGAGCAGTCACACACAACATCAATGTGAACTTAATTCATTAAATCAATATGGATACGGGGCATTGTGTGTTGTCAGAGTGGGCCCTGATTGATCACAGCTGTCAATAAGTTTTTCATTAATATAATTTCATGTCATGTCAATGCAGGAAGGCCAAAGAAAAGCGGAAAGGAAATATGGCTGGCAGTAAAAACAAATGAAGCATTTTTTGATTCCCCCCCTCGGCAAGCATTACATATGTATGTAAACTCCCACATACATAATATATATAGTGAGATATACATATGCGAATTGTGGGCGAGGATGAAAGCTATGTTAACATAGCCTTAATGCCTGTCTATCCCATTGTAGCATAGTGCTAAGTGGCCGCCTGCGGTCGTTGCCATTGTTTGTCCCTCTTGTTTATTTGTTTGCATTTTGTCAAATGTTGTGCTAATGAAATCCTTCGCTTACGGTCAAGTGCACACACCCACCGAACTAGCGATACAGGCGGAAACATCATCAGCCGTAAAGCATTCCCACACACAGTCACAACAATTGATTCGGTTTGACGGTCTCGAATCCTTAACATATCCGGTTTCTCTGTGACTTTGTGTGTCTGTTTGTGTCGAGTTTACCTTTGTCCTTTTCCGTTGACTGCGGACCAGAATCAACGCACTTAATCAACTTCAGGCGGCCTGAACTCATTAAAAATTGAAATCACTTTCGGGTGCAAAGGAAAATGTCAACGCAAATTGCAGCTTATTTATCAGTCGGCACGCGTTTCAACCTCCACTCTTTACTTTTGCTATCTTTTCGAGTCACATCTGGGCGTGGCTGTCATTTTAATTAGGGCAAGAACGCAAACAAACAAAAAAAAAAACCGCGCACATAGTCGCACTGGAGGGAGGAAACTTTGCCATTAGCCCTGGGGAAATGTCGAGATTTATGGAAATGGGGAACGGGTGGGAACTGAGCCACTTTCGAACCGCCGTAAAAAGGAAACTCTAATCATCCAGAAAAAGAGTTGGGGTAACTGGGTTCCCTGATTGATTATTTGACCTCATGGCAGATCGATTTTTGAGATATGAAACCAAGGCGAATAATTACTTAGGGTCATGTAAAGATTGTCATCATAACTGATACGCAGTTTCAATTTGGGACCAGTGGACAGATTATTTAATAATTATCTATTTAAAAACGAAAAGAAAACTTACTTTGGGCAAAGCTATATACCGTTTATAGTTTATAGTAGTGGTAACTTATATTATCAAAAATATATATACCAAGTTTAGAATATATTTCTTCGAAACTTTTAAGAATTAGATTATCAAAATAATTTCTTTAATCGGAATCGCTATAAGCTATGTTCTCTTTTAGTAAGTTTACCTATTGTTGAAGGGCATATCCCAGAAAATTTGATAAAAATCTTATTGATATTTCGTTACTAGATTCTGAAACAGATTGATGGAGAATCGATGTAAAAATCTTGTAAGCTATTCCGCTGAAGAATCTGATGAGTATTGGGAGAAATATAGTTTTTGCTGTGAATCATGTATTCCTTTCTTGAGTTTTCCATTGTTGATGGGATCTCTCAGAAAATTTGACAAAAATATAAAAAATATTTAGCTCGTAGACTTTTATACAGATTGATGGAAAATCGATGTAGTAAAAAACGTTTAAGGCGTAGCGCCACATTTTAGCACCACAATCTGCATCATTTTGAAGTGAATAGCTTTAAAGAAACAAGTTCGCGTAGAAACAGACAGAAAAACAAAACAAACCATCTGCAAAGGTATAATAAATACCGATATAAAACTTCAATTTAAGCAAATAATGCAACATTGTTTTAATACCCTTCTACTTATTAAAATCAGAATAGAAAGAATCATTATTGATGCCATACGATTTGTTTTCAATTATTCCCTTCAACTTGGTTCATACTTGCTTTGGCAGTAATCTGATTTTAATTGAATTATAATACTTATTCTATTACTTCTTTATTATGTTAACAATTTAAGCTAGAGCAATAGAAAATTGTTATATCTTTAGGAGAGAAACAAATGCTGCAAATATGCTATTGTCCTTGAGCAGTTAACTGAAATTAAAGCCACTATTTATTCAAATTTATGACAATTTTATGAAAATTAAAATAGGTACACATCAAATTGCAACATACTCAGCTATTGTAGTTGTTATTGTTGTGGGTGGCAAAAGTGTTGGCACAAAGGCGCCAAGTTGGCAGCTGCCAACACTGCACATCAACACCATCAACAACAGGCCAAAGGGAAAGTGGCAGAGAGCTAGGGCAATATAATAATGGAGCTGCCAGGGCCATAAGCACAGAGCCCAGCAAGAGAAAGCAAAATTCTAAATAGAAAGCACACTCACACTCTATTTTAAGTAATAATCAATGTGAGAGATGCACAGAAACATTTTCCGCTCCCATTTTCTTGCTTCAGGTTGCAACTTGTAACTGTCATCGCCCAGGACGACAATCCTTGATAATTTTTGCTCCCTTGGGCCTCGGAATTTATGCCCAACTATTTATTATGAATCTTTTATATTGTTGATATTGTTCTATTGGTACGTCTGCAATAGGGTAAATATTTTTGCAAGGGAAGCAGCCGTAGAAACGAAAACAAAATCCATCAAAAATGTATATGTATAAACGTGTGCTTAAGGATTCCAAAGAGGACATAATGGGAAGGAAATTCTTGGCACTTCTAGGCATTGCATTCTGTGCATTTCATTTCGAGTCAAGCCTGTCTTTATTATTTATGCATTTTAATTAAAAATTTAAACATTTAAGTGACATTTTAATGAGTTTCATGCTCTTGGGTTGCAAAGAGGGAGAGAAGCCTCGTGCCATGCTCCAGAAAAGCAAGAGACCGAATTTTATTTTTGCGAAATATTTGAGAAATTTATATGTCAGCAACGGAAATTGCTTGACATGAAAGCCTGGCAAAAAATTGCTATGCTCACACATAGAAAATAGCAATGGAATAGAGGGAAAAATTTTCGGAGAGAAATGAGGAGAATGCCCATGCCCATACCAATGCACAAAACAAAATTAATGAGCTGTTGGCTGCCTTTGAGAAAAAATCGCAGAGGCCGAAAAAAATAAGGAAAAATTTCAGCTGGGGGAAAATCCGAACCTAAATGCGACGACAACGACGTTTGAGCTGCGGTTGGCGGAAACCGGAAACAGCATATATGACAACGGAACGGAAGGGATTTTTCATATTCAATTGGGCTAAATGATTTATGTGAGTGTGTGATGGCTTTAGGACTGTGTGTATGTGTGATTGTGTCCAATCAGTGCACTGGTGGGGTGTTTGCAAACGGAACTCATTTGAATGCCGTTTGGCTGCTTCTAAATTTGTTCGTTCGTTCGTTTGATCGCTGAAATGTGAGCCAAGGATGTCACCGCCAGTTTGATTAGTTTCATGCCTGTAAACAAAAAAAATAAAAATAAAAAGGCGAGGAATGTGTAAAGAAAAAATGAGAAAACGGATGGTAAAGCACGGAAAACTGCAGAAGAAGCCGCAACATTTTAAACTGGGTCAGATAGAAAAACCATAGGATACGAAGAGCCGCAGCCTCGACACTCGGGTAGACCAAAACCAAGTCCAACCAAACCAACTGGGTGCCATGCAACTTGAACAACTGTGTTGAGTGCTTCTTTCCACCCTACCCCTTGGCAGACCAGCTTGCCAATGCCATTTACAGCATCCAGTTGTTGCTGTTGTCATCGCATAATGGCAGCCATGTTGGCTTACAAGCAACCGCAGCAGAGTCCGAAAAACTTAACACGTTTGCGGTCAGCCAGCCAAGCGGAAATGTAGGTGGCGACTGGCTGAGGGAAAATGCAACTTGCCAAAAATCACTGGTAGGACTTTGTACGCTTCTGAAGTAACAAAAATTCACTTCAATGTTACACAGGATTAGGAGGTGTTTGAAAAATAAAATAAATCTATACAGAGGCAAAAATAAATATATTATGGATTTCAAGTTTGGTTTTTAAGCCATTCTTGCACATATTCAACACTGTGTGGCACACAAAGTCCCTATAGGGGCACCAGCTGTTGATGATCCCGATACTTACTGAAATGGGAGACATCAAATGCAAAAACACAAAATCGTACGATTCCGACTTTGATGTGCGTGTAGCATGAAGCCAATTTCCTTGGCCAATTGTTGAGGAGGAGCTTCAAATGCTGCCATCTCAATTGCTGCTGGCTATTTTGGCCATTAATGCAGAAATGCTACCAAAAGAAGGAAAGAGTCAGATAAATAGAAAGGTAGTAAGTGCTTAGCTCCATCTCGATTTCTGGCCAATGGAGATAACTATTAAAGTCAATGGCATTTACTTCCAATAATTTTGTCTCTCTCTTTTACGCTCGTGTGTAATTTTTTGTCAGTAACCTTTGACATTTGTTTTTCATTCTTTCGATGATGATGGTGGTGGCGACGTGGAGTCGACGATGATGGTGCTATTGGATTTTTAATTAGAAAGCAGTGCTAATAGAATTTTTAATTAAAATTGGGCTTGACTGCCCCAAATGGCTTGATGTTGTCTTTGTCATAGAAGGACTCTACAGAGCTCTACACGACCCCTCCCCAATGATTTTCCCGTTGCTAGCTGGCAATATGACACGCACACAGGCCAATAAATGGCAACAACAGGAAACCGACCCGTCTATTAATTAAAATTTTTGCTATTCAATAACAGACAACCCCCGTGGAGTTCAATGGTAACACAACTGCACAGGCACTCTAACTATAGCTGGATAAAAACATGCAACTATTGCCGAAAATGTTTAGAAAAATTTTAATATTAAAAAAAAGGAAATGCGTTGGGAAAACAAAGCTGAGAATAATACATTTTGAATGTTAACCATAATTTTGTTGAAATAAAGACTCTTTTCTTACAGTGTGCGACCAAATGTCAAATGTGTCAATAACAATTTCACATTAAAGGCAGTGAAATATGAAATGAAAAATTTATCATACCCGCGCATACCTCCCCTCAAAATAATCGAGTGGCTGACGTGTTTAGCATTTAACACGACAAATGGGTCACGCATCTCTACCCATTGTACCCCGCTACCCGTCGACATTTCCAGTTGTCGGTTCCCAGTTGTTTTCCTGGGCAAAGGATCAAGTATTTGGTACTCACCTTGACGGGCGTGTAGGTGAGGGTGGATCCTTGGGCGGAGTGAGGTCGGAAACCGCTCTGCGGCATGTCAAAGGTTTCCGCCGTATTGTTGAAGGACCACTTGAAGTTCTCTGGCGGCGGAAAGGCATCCACTTCGCAAACGATTTCGGCCGCTTCGTTTCGAGCTACTCCATAGATTTTCTTTTGATCGGGCCGGCAAATTGGCTTGTCTGTAGGGTGGAAATAAAGAAAATCAGAGTCAGTGAGTGAGTACATCCAAGAAAAGTTTTTTGTAGTGCAACTGCAAACTCCATCTGCAGCCAGAGCCAATAATCTTTGGACGAAAAGCCTTTGTGCTTTTCTGACCCTTTAGACAGAAATCCAAAGTAGAAAAGTTGTTTCCCTAAGAGTCAGTATCGATATTTCGTATTGGTCATTTAAGCAGCTATCTAAACAGAGAACAGATACCAAGAGAAGCACGTTGGGCCAAAGAAAATAACCAATGAAATAACTGTGGTTAAAAATCAGTATAAAGACTCCACTCAGAAGATTTGCTTTTATTGTTTCTTTGTGGAACCAATTTTTAATATTTACAAGTCACCGCGACTTCAAGAAAGAAAGATATCTTTAAATTCTTTGTTTTCATGAATATTTTTTGCTTCAAACTTGTAATACATTTTATAAAACTACAAAAATACGAGTTGAAAGCGACTTAACGAAACAAAAACTTCGGGCAGCTACATACAACTTTTGGCAACTGGAAAGAGAAATGCAAAGAGTTATGCAGGCCAAGAAAATTCAATTTTCTAATCCTTGGTCGGGGAAAATCTTTCAATGTCTCTTGCCACAGCCACGAAACTTGCGAAAGTTGAAAGTTGCAAGTGGCGAATTTATTGTGCCATTTGACAACTGTCGATATTGGAGGCCAAGCTGGGCGAGCCGTAAACAAATTTTTAGCACCACCCGGGAAGTGTGGGAATACACTGAGCACAAGAGAGGAGGTGGCTGTTACAAAGAAAGTTGTGTTCGAGTTTTGCGACCAACGGAAGCTGTGCTTAAAACAAAAGTCCTCAACAGGGTGGACACAAAAAAAAAACGTTAAAGTGGAAGTCACAAAAGGGAAATGGCTCCGGAAAATCCAAAGCATAAGGCCACAAACGCAGGAAGGGTGGCCGGTAAAATGAATAGGGGGATCTCTGGCCTGCTAAATTGCTCGAAAAAGGCAAACTAATTAACCAAAGTTTGACTCGAGCCGAGGTCAAGTTCACGAATCCAGCACAAATTGAGCAAAAGATTTGCGGTATGGCCTTCAAACAATGAGGTATTTGACTTTAAGCCAAATATCAGAAAAGATAGGTGGTTTTCCAAAAATTTGACTCTGTGAAATGTTTTTCATGGGACTTTTCACTTTTCACAGGAGAAGCAGACAAAGAAGCTTTCGAGTTGCGCCCAATAATGGGGCGTATATGCAATAAAACTGCAAGAGGTCCGGGCGAGCGCACAATGCCAGGAAAACCAGCTTCATTTTTATCAGCTGCTCGCCAGATTCCCTCGGGCCCTACTCGAACACTCAATAATGCTTGTTTTTTTATTTCAAAGGTCCACTTAAAGAAACCAAATATCAGCGCCCAAACCTCGAAAAGGAGAACTACAGGCAGAGCCAAATCTACAGGACTATTGTGGCATATCCCATATTCTATGAAAACCCTCGGCGAAACATTCGTTAATGGCCAGAAAGTGTTTTTATGGGTCAGCCAGCATATTGCGCGGCACACAATTCACAATGGCGAGGTGAGTGTTGTCTATTGAGGAGCCACAAATCATCATTCACCGCAAATGTCTTTCCAGTGCACCCCATGCATTCCCATAGCCGATGCAAAAGCACTTCATTCAATACTCACACATCACTTTCAGCTCGACCACATTGGAGTCGCCGTCCCCCTCGACATTGGAGGCGGTGCAGGTGTAGTTCCCGGCCTGATGACGAGTGACTCCCTGGAGTGCCAGATCCCCGCTGCTGACAATCACGCCCGCACGCTGGTTGTGTTGGATGATTTGGTGCTGCAATTGCCAAGACAAGGTTATGATTGAGTGACATATTATTTCTGTTGAATATAATGAGCTTTATTTTAATAACTAATTAAAGCATGTAGTAGGTACTAATAAGAGCTACCAGTCTTTTCCCAGCTTACACCGTCGCATGAACAAAAGAAAAAATACAGAATGGGGCTTCATATTAATACGAGACTAAAGCATAATTAATTTTATATTCTTCTTAACAAAACAAGCATTAATATAATGCTGTATACCATCGCAATACAAGATCAACTCCCATCTCCTTCACTGTTCCATAAATACATGCATCCGTGAGCTTGAAGCTTCATTAGAGTCTCTTGCCTCGGATGGCTCCCTACGTGCCTGGCATCGAAACTGAAAAATCAGCCAATATTTACTTTAAGTTTTCCCGCCCGCACACCAGCATAATAACCCACACAGAAGCTCTCGCACCCAAATGCTTACAGAGGATTGACCTTCTTCGCGCCTTTCCCGGACTTTCGCTCTCATTTTGGAATAACGCTCGAAGCTCGATGCCCGCCTTTTGGTTTTGTAGCCTTTTCCCCATCGGGCCGGCACTCGACAACATTTTGACGCATTTCCCCAGAGCCTTGTGCCATTTAGCAGCAAAACAAATTCGCACTTTGCCCAAGCTCAGCAAACAAACACCCAGAGGCGGAAGGCGGCTTGCGGTGAGGAAAGGAGCAACAATGAAGGCATTGAAATAAATAGAAATAGAAATAAAACTGTATATAAATATGGCCGACAAAAGTCAAAAAGCCAGAGCCAGCGCGAACAAAGCCTCAACGACCTTAGCACACATCCATAGTGTGATGCCTATATCTGGAAGTGGGTGAAACCAAATAGAAACGATGCACTTTGACGAAACAACAAGCGAACTCACTACACTTTTCAAAAATTTGTGTTTTAAAACAAAAAAAATGTTTCAATCTGACTTATGTTAAAATTTATTCTTTAATGATTTGAACGACTATATATGTTATGTTCAACAGACATTTTTGTAATGCAAAAATGTAACTATGAATAATATTTTGAAGTGTCCTAAATAGGCCAGGCTCAAACATAGACAGGCTGAGGAGGAAGGAGCCAAGAAGAACATGATACAGTTCATATATCTGTATTCTCTGGGGTGACGGCAGTCGGAATCCTGGGAATATCGCGCCTCGTCTTTTGTTTGGCCTTTTGTTGTATGATGTGTGCACTTTCCATTGCGGGAATGTCAACAATTATATAGATGGTTAGACAGAACATAACAATGTTTGCCCACGACTGACATTTCGGCTATTCAATTCCATTTGTTTCGGAACCAAGTGATTGATACGGCTGGCATTGTTTGAGTTTCGCCCCGATGCAGATGCCAGCGAGGATAAGCACATGTAGATGTGTCCATTACGTTTCGACAACAATAACCTCTCTACTAATTAGCATTTGCCTTGACATGTTTAAAGACGCTTAAAGAACAGACCAGCCCCAGAGGCATACAGAATACGCACACGTCCTGCCCAAGAACCTTTTCTCATTTCCCGCGCAGCCTCAATTCCCGTAGGGTTAACTTAAATAGCCAAAATGGAAGAGGGAGCGCACTGTGGCTTGCCCCAGCGACCTTGTTGTCATAAAACAAATAAAAATGTCGCCAGGCATATACGAAAAGTAAATAAAGTTCAAGGTTGCCGCAGCCGAAAAGAGAGAAAAACGAAAGAAAAGTGTAAACAAAGGCAAATAGAGAGCAAAAGAAGGTAGGCCAGTGAAATCGTTACGCCTGAGTGGGCGTTGAGGATTATTTCAAATAGTTCGAGGCACATCCGCTGCAGAATTTCCGCCCTTCTCTCCGGCGAGGTCATCACCACCAAACACCCACCTATCGTCCCATCGACCATCACCCAGTTCCCGCCCGACTTGATGATGTCTGCACAACCCTTTAGAGCCCCTCAATGCTAATGGCGCATTTTATGCGTTGCCATTTCTGTTTGTCTGTCTCTCGGCCATGTTTTCGACATGTTTGCCTGCCACTCCTCAAGCACCAACTTCGTCTTCGTCTGTTCGCCTGTCACATGATGTTTGTTCCGACTATAAATACCCAATTAGGGCCCGTTATTTATAAGATGGATTGGTCTGATTGGGTTGGATTTGGCATAGAATTCCAATCAAATCTTAGTTTAGCATTTCAAATAATATTAATTCAATCATTATGCCGACAAAACCACGTTTAAGCTTTACCTGTCTACCAGTGCGTCTTATCCATTATATTAATTTCTAAATATTTCTGCTTTCAAGTTTTTGGCAAACTTTAAAGTCTTTTCCACTGACTTTGTTCTATAATCAAATTTTCCGGTTATGTTTGCTATTTCTGCGGTTCTTGACACAACTTAGACAAATTCGTGTGTGTGGGCTGAATAACTTTTACTGCCAATGGAATTCATACGAGGTTGGCTGGTTGCTCCGGCAACGGCAACGGATTCTATCAAAGTTATGCTCCCCCTTCTTCGCTGCCTTGTTGTTGTTAATGAACATGTATAACTTTTGCACGCACTCACACGGACAAGAACTAAGGAACTTTTCTATAACTCACTCATATCTATGTGAGTGTGTTTGTGAACAAGTTTAATAAAACTAATTGTTAATTTAATTTGCCAGCTCGTCGTTAATTGTCAGCTTGCCTAATTGAATAATAACAGAGGAAGACAAGTTAACTTGGCTCCGCTCTTTCCCCCAGGGATCTTTCTGCAAAAAGGAATTGTTCAAACCGAATCGATGTGGTGGCAAAACAAAAATTAATTTACTTGTTAACTGAGTGCAACCGAGTTGATTTAACTTGATTTGACTTTTAATTGCATTTGCTGGTCTCACTGCTGTTGTTGCCAATTAACAATTGACTTTTAATGAATGCCCGACTTGGCTTCTTCTTGCCTTGTTGCCTTCCTGCCTTATTCTTCTCAACTTGGCCCAAGACATTTGCAATTTGCAATTTTCCGCCTGGCCTTGAACTCATTACGCATACGCCATGTGCACACGAGCAAGTGGCGCTGTCTGTCTAATGCCTTCGCCCTCCCTCTTTCGTTTCACTATTTTTCCAGAGTGTGTGAATGTTTGGCTTAGTTTCGTATCCATTTCATTTCCATTTTTGTGCTGCCGCAGTGAACTTTTATTGTTATGACACTCGGAAAAAGAGATAAACGGGGAACAAGGAGAGGGGTTGAAGCTGCAGGGGATTTCAAGCTGAGCTGGGTGAATGCATGTGACGATTGCCAACTAACTAACCAACCTGTGCTTCCCTTACTAGCTGGCTTGTTATGTTGGCATAGATCTTAAACACCCATTAAGCTCTTAGTTTCCGTAAGAGAACTGAGTTAAGCTTCACATTTTACATTTCAATACGACTTAGGAGTTCCGCATAATTATTGGTACAAATGTTAATTTCTTCTCGGGATTTCACTAGAGTATCTCTAGTTCGATGCCGATTTTATTCACTTTTGCAAGCTCTGTCGTCACTTAATTTGCATTTAACATTGACTTCTTAAGCTCATTGATTGCTCTTCACCATGGTTTTCCTTTCTTAGTCGCCATTTCCTACATAATTATTGTTTTGTTCGATGTTAGATGGAACATCCTAATGGAATCAGCTCTTGAAGCGAACCTTCTTTGTCCCTGGCAAATTATTATTTCATATAAAGTTTTTATTTACCTCAGCCTTCCCCCACCCTTTATGTATATATTGTGGAAGTTTCTTAAGACTACATTGTGTTCGGCGCCCCATTCCCTAAAAGTTGTCGGTCGTCTTCAAGTATTTGTATTTGCTTATTGTTGTTTCGGTGAAAGTTATGGCTAAGTTGTTGGTTTTGCTCTTGCTGGTGCTGTTGTTTAGCTTCGGTCTTTGTCTGGTCAAATACTTCATTGTAAATGAATTCAATTAGCATTCATATTATTCATACACTTGATTCGCTTCTTGTTCGCAATGGAATAACATTTATATGCCAGCGATTGTTTTTGTGATCTAATTAATAAACAAATAATTTTTCCTGTAAACTTTCTTTTGTTCCAAACTCCCGCCCTTGGCGAATCCTTAGCCTTGTCTGCTGGCCACTTGGCTCAATTGCCTTAAAATAATTGGCCAATAATTCAGTAAAAATGACCACTTCATTTTTTCTTCATAATAATTTACCCAGCCGGAGGTTCGTGTGTGAGGCACGCCAATGTCTTGGGAATTGCCGGAAGTTTGGCAGTTATTCGGTCAATTGCCTTTAGTTCAACATTTCAAGTACCTTTAAAGGTCAGCTCACTAGGGAAAGTATCCAAAACGTTATATAAATTTCCCCATTAACCATTATAATTACTACCGTTTCATAAAAATTAACTTAAAATAGATTTAAAATAATTGTTCTAATTGCTACTTGCATCGGCCTTGGAAAAAGTTATCTAAACTCAATGTTCAACATACAAAATTTGTTACTTTATTTGACACTCTGAGCAGTACCGTTTTCTACCATCTCCATGTCTTTGTTTGGTTGCTTCTTAGTTTTCGATTAGCCCTTCATAAATATTGCAACTCAAGAAAAGTTTTTGTTTTCTCACTTACATTATGCTTCCATACAACTTTATAAGCAGCCGGATTTGCATGCACTTTACACTCAAAATAGACGTCATCTCCTTCCTCGATATCCTCCGGATTTAGATTGGAGCCCAGGTCCAGCTGCAAGGTGGGAATGACTGAAAAGAAGAAAACAAAACAGGAAAAACACTGGATGAGCTAGGTTTTCATTTAAAAAGCTTGCGACTTAGAAGCTGGCTTGGATTCTGGCAGCGTTCTGCAAACGTAATTTGCTGTTTTGGACAATCCTTCAATTTGAGCCCAGGAAAGGCCTGAAGAGCCGTAGCTAGTGCGAGTGGATGGAAAAAAGGGGGCTAATCTAGGCTTATCTGTGATTAGTGTCGCTTCGTTTTCGCCCTTTCGTTACGTTCCCTTCCCTTTGTTTCCCTTCTATCAATCTTTTAGTCCCCTCCATCCGTTTTTCCACCTTCTAGTTGTTTATTATTATTTTGCACATTGTTTTTGGCAACTTTTCCTTGCTCTTAGTTTTGGTCTTGGTCTTGGATGCTTACTCTTTCTTGCCTTGCTGGTTGAGGGGGGAGCTTCTATAAGCAAGTTTCTTTAAGCCGATTTCGTCTTTTGCAAAGACTTGTTAATGAAAATGAAAAGTGCCTTAACACATATACACAGAGCACTGAACACAGATAGAGAATGAGCGGCACCCGAATGGCACAGAGGCGAAAAGGACTACCCAGGACAATGAAGACAGGAAGAGCGAGTCAAGAAATTCGCATAATTTAAAGAGTTTTCCCAGATCCTTAGCATCGTTGTGTCTCGCTCCGTTGGCATCTATCTTTTTCCCGCTCAACAAGTTCATTAGCGGTGACTTTAAGTCGGAACAGCAACAAAAAACTTAACAAAAAAATTTAAAAAAGAGTCCATAGAGACCTATAGCACTAAAGAAAAGGTCGTTTATAGTATAAACTTTATACAGATATAACTAATGTCAAAAAAAAACACATGTTGATTTATTATAGCTATTATGAGAATCTAAATATGTATCCAATAAATCGAAATAATTGTTCTGAAACTAAAAATTATGAATTTCTTGTAGTGCATAATGATAGAAGGACATTCACCATAGGAAACCCCAAGTGGCTGGCAGGCCACCCTGTTGCGGTTAGGATGGGCTTAAGTGGTAATAACTGTCACTGGCCAAGCTGGCCAACTACGTCTGGCTAATGCATTTTATGGTTCTCCATCTCGTTGACCCCTTCCAGTTGCCTTCTCCCATTGAAAGTTCCGAAAAACGAGAGGAAAAACCCAACAAGCCCATCCCAGTCGTAACTGCAGCTTAACGTAACGACTTTTGAGTGCCACTGCCACATAATGTTGCAGCTGCAGTATCCCGAGAATGTATCTCTAGCTGTGTCCTGGCCAATGAGTGTATACTTGTATGTGTGGGCCTTGTCATTGTCTATTGCACAAAGTTAAACAAGTTCTCGTTAGCAGCCCTTAAATTGATTCCACTAGCCTCTTTGGCCATATAAATAACATTAAGCTCAAAGTTTATTTTCGTCTTCCTATTTTTATAGGACTGAGGCTCAGGGTTATTCAATTTCAGCACAAACTTTTCGATGCACATCCTGTTTATAGTTTTTAACGATTCGGTACAAAATTGGATAGAAAATCTATGAAACCAAATTATCAAGTGTATTCGTAAATAATGCCTTACATAAGGGTCTCTTCTCTCACTCTCTCACTCCACTTCAATGTCCTCTCCAAAAACCTGCCGTGTCATTAAGTTTATTACGGATATGACTTTAATTTTTGGGTTTGGCCTGGCTTTCCTGTTGATTTCATTCCGGCAACCTAACCTGGGTTGATTGTGTGGAAAATAAGAGGTCTGCCTGCGTCGAGGTAGCCAGATTAAGATATTAGAGATAACTTTTTTATGGCCCCGGCTAAATGTGATGTAATATAATGAGAAAATTATTGGCAGCGTCAACTTCAACCTGCCCCTGCTCAGCTACTGGCAGCATCAGACATTGCATCAACTTTTCAATTTACCCCCGACGCAAAAGGCAAACAAAGAACGCGCTTAAAAAAGACACAAAATCTTTTTCGGGGTCTTGGAAATTTGGAGGACGGGAAATATGAAATCTCAGGAAGTGTCAGGAGAAGGAGCACGGTGGGGGGGGCCAAAATATTTTAAGCACGCTATAAACATGTAAATGAGCATGGAAATTGAAATTGTTATCTAATTTTTTATATCAGCGCTCGGTGGAGCGCTCGCGCAGAAGCTGCGCCTGACTTTTTCCCACAAGACAGTCCTACACTGAGCAAATAACCCTTTGGAAAAGTCTTTCCTTGCAAACGAAATATAGGTTGTAATAATTTTGAAAGGAAATTTATTTAAATCTGCCTATTTAAATGTTTCATTTGTTGGCAAGTAATTTATAAAAGAAGAAATATCTTCAAATGACATTTTTTTCGGTGTAGTTTCGGCAACAACCCCATCATCGCCGCCACCGAAAGGAGTAAAAGTTTCAATGGCATTGGGGAACAACGAGGCGGCAAGCTTTTTAGATAATAGACGTGGCAACTGTTTGCCCAAGACGCTGTCGTCACAGTCAAAGGAAGATGAGGACACCAGTCCCCGGGCAGAGTATTGAAACATTAAGGGTTCTTCATCCATATGTGTGCATGGTGGTAGGGGTATTGGGGTAGATTGTGCGGCTTAAAGTGCGTTTTGGAGTTTCTCGTATAGTGTGTGCCAACTTGCCTTCTTGCCAGGACCTTTTTTAATATTTTTCTATAGAAATTTTATTAACAAACTTAAACCCCAGCACATTGTTGACGCGCCCCATAAAACAATCGCTTGACATACGAGCCATCCGCAGGCACAAAATAAAATACAAAAAGAAAAAACCAAAAAATGAATGTATTATGTAAAGCCCGCCAATATTTGGAGCAGAGTTCGAAAATTCCCCTCTGCCCAGCCGGTCTCTATGGCATTGGTATGCAAAACAGTATTGATTCCCAAAAGGACATGGGCGATAAGCGGTTGACATAGTTTATGGGATCGCACGAGAACAGCCAGTACGAACAGCCCATCGATGGTTTATGTGGCCCTCGTAAAGAAGCGGCATATGTCAAACAGGGGCGTTATTAAATCGGAGCCGGGGAACTTGTTCCTGGTACACAAAATATTTGGGTAAAATGATTGTGGCAAATGATTGATTTCGGTCCTTCAGGGTACTCAATATAGGTTAATTAATATTGGAACTTCGTATTGTTGTTTTTGGGGTTAGCTGAGCACAAAATTTAATTAGGAGTTCCGGAATTTAATTACATATTTGATGTGACAAAAATTTCATCATTCATACTTACAGAACACATTCAACTTCATAGCTGTTTCCCGAATGCCATTGCGAACAAGCTCGTTGGTTGCCCGGCAAGATAGAGCCTTGCCATGGTCCTCCCTAGTTGGAGTGATTGAAAGAACGGATGTGCTTACATTTCCATCCTCCGATACCTTTTATCGAATAATAAAAGTTAGTGTTTAAGAAGTACCAAGATTTCCTTGTAATTACCTTTTGACTGTGACCAAGAAGCTCCAGGTTGCCCATCCACCAGGTTATCTTGGCTGGAGGTCTTGATCCGATCGCTTGACACTCTATCTCGTATTTTCTGTCCGCAGACATCGGCTGGTTGTTGAAACTGATTTCCACGAGTAGCGGTCGCACTGTAATGAAAACAGTTTGTTTATGAACGTACAAACATTAATTTCCATCCTTAATTTATTTGCTTAAATGCCATTTAAGGTTGGCTTTCATTCCCCACCCTTTGCTTATTTTATTTTGTTTTTATATAATTTGTATTTCGATTCCTCCATTTGGGGCGGCAGCAGCTTTTTGTTGATTTATTCAAATTGTGTGTGAAAAATCGAAATCGAAATGGAAATGACAGGCAATGCAATTAAAATTAATTGCAACAAATTACGATTGCCACTAGCAACGCCAGAAATGCAACGAAAATAACAAGCGATTGCAACAATATCGCGTATAGGGCAGCAAAAATTTCTGCTTTCCATAAAACCAAAATAATTCGCATGATAAATTTCAGAAAGAAATGAAGCTTTCCACTGCAACACTTTCGTATGGAGGCGCTGCAAACGATAAGCTATTTTTATTCTCATTAAAAATATCAATGTATTATTTTAACTCGATCAAGACAGCACCGCCCTGTGAAAAAATAAATGCGTGAATATAATTGGAACTATGGAAAAATAAAGGTTTTGTTCAAATTTATAGAACTCTTTAATAATCGAAATGGAAGTAGAAAAAATACAGACAGTTAAATAGCCGTTCAATAAATAATTGGCATATGTCCAATTGGCAATGGGAATTGTCGGATTTGTAGATCACAAACAATGCGTTAAATTTCAACCAATAAATATTCATGCAATTATATTTATGTAATTTTAATATTTGTTAATATTCACGGTGACAGCAATTTGTTTACCCACAAAATTGAAAACTGCCCAAACAAATAAACAATAACAACATATTTAAGTCTCCACCCCAAAATTGGCACGTAACACTTTGGGCTCCAGGTCTGTGGTCCGGGTTCATTATCGATATTACACAATTTCCCATCGTTATTGCTATCATTGTGATTGTGTTTATACTCCCGAGTCCTATTTTTTCGCCTAGTTTTCACATAAAATTGCAAGTTATTCACGTTGACTTTCAATTACCATTTAATTCATGCATTTAGCGATGTTTGTTTGGAAAATCATTTGGCTGGAACTAGCAGAGATTATTTCCAACAATTTTTTTTTTTCGTTTATCATTCATTTTTTCATAATTTAAATGAGTAAATATGTTGAGTAAACTTTGTTTTTCCTATATAAACATTGCAGGGTATTAATATTTCAATGCTTTGCATACATATATGTGTGCTTTTTTTTACTGCGATGCAACCAAGTTAAGGCAATTGTTATTTCCAGTTATTATATTTTCTGCGGTTGGCTGCGTATTTTATGCGTTAATTTAAAGGCGTGACATTTCAGTTAAACTCCAATGAAACAAAAAACCATGCCGTAAGGGGAGCCACGAGCATGTAAAATTATATTTATTTCAATGACATTTTACATTTGTTTTTATTTCGCATTGGTTGCATGTACCTGTTGTTGTTGCAGTTGAAGCACTTTTTTCCTAATTAAATTAATTATGCACATTTGCATTGAAAAATCATTTAAAGGTTTATTTAAAGAGCACGCTCCTACGCTTTTGAGATGGTCTGAAGGACCAATGACAATATAATTTTTTTCTTACACCGTTTATGAAAACTGGCTTTGTGGACAGTAAATGGTTTCCAAAAAATGGTTTTTATGGTATTTGATCATTATTGCAATGAAATCTGGCCCGATGCAGTGGGAAACATTTAATTGAATTAAAGGCTGCACATTCGGGCTTCGACCATCCCTTTTGGGGCTTAAATTGTGTGCTAATGAGGAATGCTCATAATTGTTATAAGCATTTGCTGTGTTTGTTTTTGTGGTACGGAGTGTCGTGACGGGTGTAATCTAATTGTTAGTGGCCATAAAATTAACTAATTAAGGTCGTACTTATTACTCAACTACCCCGTTTTCCTTTCTTCCATTTTATCATTACACGCAAAGCCGAAAAACATCAAAATGCTGTACAGGAAAAGTGGAAAAACCTGGATAGGAACACCACCGCTCTTTTTTTTCAAGGTCGTTTGCTAAGCATACGCCACTTTCCTCATCTGACCACATTAATTGACCAGGTTAGCATCATTCCATTGCCTCACCTAAGACCAAGGCGTGTTAAATTTTATAGCCTCGCAACTCCTCGTTTCAATCTCTCAGAATACTTGGTATTTGAAGCAATAATATCAAATATGCGCACCACCAGCTGCTGTCCCCGAAACATTTAACATTATTTTCGGGTACATACGGGATCCTAAGTAGGAATTGGCGTCCAATTGCTTTGGCGCTTTGAGGGCCATGACAGACGCGCCAAAGTGCCATAAAATTCTATGGCCAATCTTTGGCTGTTAGCACAACGCCATGGACCTAATAACCAAGCATCCAAAACATTATATGATGATGGAAAGTTAATAAGGGGAGACAGTTTGCAAACTTGAAGGCTCTCATATAATTAATTCTAATACCATGGATAGGTAATGGAATCTATATTAAAGGCCTTAAATCAATGGCACAGTTTAAACTAATTGAATAAACGCAAACATTCCAAATATACAAACAACTTGTCGGGTCACAAATCTCTCAGCAACTCCCCCTTACACTCCAAAACGCGGCATTTGCAACAATTTAATTTAATTTAACAATTTGCGTTGCCACTGACGGTCGAATGCATCGAAAGAGGGCTTTTACAAAATTGTCACAAAATAGTAAATCCATTTGGGTCATGCACACTCCACTAACCTGGGAAAATGTTCTATAGGTATTTCTATATGTATATTTTTAAAAAGGTCGTTCGATAGGATGCTGGGGTCGTACAATATGTACCAGGTCACAGGATAAGTTACGCACTGGAATTTTGTTTTCGCTATTTTGGTATCATATCCTGCAATGTTGTTGCTGTTTTCGTTTGCATTTTGTTATATTTGCATAAGCCATTTTATTATCAGGTTTTTCTGCTCGGTCTTTTCGGTATTCTTTATATTTTTTGTGTGGTACAGCCGGACCGTTTTTATCTGCGTAGCTATTTGTTTAAACTTTTATCGCAGCGTTTAAACCCAAAAATAAAACAAAAACAATAAATAAATCAAAAACGAAAAGGATAACTGAGCAGCCGGAATCAGAAAAACGTGAAATAAATATAATAAATAAGTAAACTGTTTGGCAAAATATTTTTAGCACCATATTTGCATCGTTTAAAGCTCGCTCCAATTCAATATCTCAATTTACTGGTAAATTAAAACAGATTCAACGTCCTAGACACGTTTGCCAAAGTGTCAAAGAATTACCACGAAATAGTTAAAGTTAACACATATTCATTTTCTTTATTTGTATACTCACGGTAAAGCTCGATGGTTATGTTGGTGGACACATATTTCTTGTGGAAATTGCTGGCCTGGCAGGTGTAGACAGCATGTTGGTGAATTCGGGACAGATTTCGCACCACAAGCTTGCTGTTGATGGTGCCGTCGTAGGTATAATCAACAACACTGTTCTGCAGCTGCCCATTCATCAGCCAGGTGACAGTTGGTGGTGGGGAGCCTAAAAAATAATGTTCACAAAATTTTTATTAATACAAATTCTATTATTAATTATTTTAAAGAAGAAAGCGTAAAACTTTGATTTAAGGAATTTCTTTTTTTTTAGCGTTACCCAATCTTTCCTATATCATTGATGACAAGATTGTTCTCGCTATATAGCCCGCCATAATCGGTCCATAGAACCTCTAATTTGGTTAGGCTGGTGAGGGTTGTTAACTAACTCCCGCCACTGGTGGTGCAATTGCTTGGAGTGTGGGCCACTTAAGCCAACACACAATCGCACAATCGCACAACCACATTACTCATACGCAGCGTGCGGCACTTGGTCGGTTTTAACGACTTCAACTTAATCAACCGCTGAAATTAGCTTTTGTGTGCGTATATGAGCGCACATTAATTTAATAGCAACGGGTGGTCGGTCACTCACTCAATGGCAAGAGGGTATGCACTGAAAGAAATCTAATCCGCTAACCAAATAGGTTCATTTATGGATAATCAATTGAATTATTGTGGAAGTGAAAAATAACTTCTTGTCAATAATTCAGAAAAACTATTATGAGCAGTGTGAGGAGCTGACAGAAATAAATTCTCCAGCAAGTTTGTTGTATATTTTTCTATTATTACTAAGTTATAACGCAGAATGCTTGATGGGCGGCCATAAAAAGCAATGCGACTGAACAAGTGCCATTAAATCCACCTGGGAATTCACTAAAACTAAGCCACGGATGGGCCAAAAACTGCACTTGATACGTTTGAAAAATGTGTCGCACTGGCACATATAGATTTCCATTTGGGTTCGCATGCATACGGACGGGCGGACGGATATACGGAGAGGTAAACGCACATTACTTTGATTAATAACTGCCATTTGGTCGAGTTTTATGTTGTTTATGAAAATATTTCACATACTCGCAGAATACTCCCAGCGTATGTGTCGTTGTGGGAGTGTCCTTGTCTATATATGTGACATTGTGCTTGTGTTTGTGCTGGAGTAGATTAGCGCATATGTAGCAGGGCGGCTTAATGGTTACCAGTGATTTATTAGCCTCGACTCCAAAGCATTGCAAAAAAGGAACTTAACCAAAAAAATGGCCAAAGATGAATTCCCCGCAATCTTCTCCATTCAACGGCATTTTTTTAAGTTTTAAAATGACTTAAAGCCAATCCTTAAAGGCTCTGCCAAGTTTCTACCGAGACTTCTTTGGAGTCTCCTTTTAAAACCTTTATGTCAACATAATGTGCCACACTCTATGCACAAAAACACACCCATATATATAACTAGCATGCGTTTACCTTGCACCCCAACACACTCAAACTTTGAACTAGTTTTTTCCTCTCTAGAACTCTTGTTTTCAGTCTCTCCTTTTCAATCTCTATGGCTGTATCCTTCGTGAAGGTATATCCCTTTTACATATACTGTCAATCAACTGACGTTTCAAAAGGTAGAAAAAATTTGAATCAAAGTTATATTTTTTTCGGGGCTACAATATTATAAATACTATTTTTTTAAGATTTTGACTCTTTTCGGAGGGTATTTAAACCGCTTTAAAATCCTTGCTTCATGCTTTTATTTCTTTCTTTTTTGTCAAGTGCTTTGCCATTTGTGGAGAAGGCAGCAAAAACCGGGTTTGTGTGCCAAGCAACGGGGGCTTGAGGGACATTAGCATTTCTTTGCCATGTCCACCTGGCATGCCACCACCCCCAAACCGCCCACCCGTGTCCTAATGAGCGGCAGCATTGAAATGCGTGCCAGTTTTTAGCGTTTCCTTTGAGGAAAACTTAAAGCCGCTGCTTGCCAAGTCCGACTCACTTATGGACTTCTGTACATACGTTACCAAAGTCCCTCATCTGGTTGCTTATTGTTCCATTTGGCCACATAGCAGAAAAATACAGAGAGAGAAATTAAAGTGCCTCGAGTTTGACTTAAGTTTAAACCTTACAATGCCGCTCATATATTTTTGCAGTTGTTGGCAGTGCTAAGAATTTTAAATATACATTGAATAACCAACCTATTATATTCTAAATGTATCATTTGTTTTTTCTTGGCAAAATAAACTCCGAAGTGAAATGGAGACCCTCCCACATGTGCACACAAAAATGTTGCAGTATGCGCCTTAGTTATGCAACGCTGAAATATTTGCTTGTTTAGTTTTGCATATCTTTTGCATCTTGTGCATCTGCTTTGGCTTTGGCTTTGGATTTCTCTCGGGAGTAAGAGGTACACTGCACAAAATCGCTGGAGTGGGGGAAGGACCTCGCAAACAAAGCACTTAAGAAACAGAAGAAACAACAACAAAATTTAGGACTCTTGATAGTAACAAAAAAGCAGACGAGAAGAGCTCTGCCACGCCACATAAATATATTTTATGTTGTTGTCTTTGCCATACTTTTTGTTTATTTAGTTCGTTTTCCTGTACCTCTCCTCTTATTTAATTCTTTTATTTTGCTCTTTGCCATTCGCCGGCTTGTCTGGGCAGATAAATTTTAGGATTCCTGGCTTTAAATTAAAGGACCCAATTTTTTATTAGGAAACGTTCGATTCGCTAGGCGATTGGCTCGTGTACTTTTTCGACTAGACAGTAAACCTATTATCCTTATAAAAAATTACTTTAAGTTCCCAGAAATTACGCAGGCTTCTTGTCTTGAAGTACATTTCCCCCGGTTAAGTATTTTCCACATTTTTTATTATTTTCTTTTGCCTCAGAAAATAACTTGCGTTGTTGCTTGGCCCCTTATTGTTGCACTTCCGTGCTCCAAAATGTGGCCAACAACACCCGTAGTCGTAATAATAATAATAGCAACATGAGAAAAGCGAAGAGAGAAATTCTTATAAAAATGCACACAATTTTGTAGTCGGCAACCTGCCTACAACAACAACGGCAATAGCAACAACAATGGCAACATGGCCAACGTTCACTTTGGCAACAGCGGAAAACGCCTGCACTTCCGTTTGACACACAGAACTAAAAATGAAACCCATTTCGGCTTTTAGGTAGGGTATGCAAGAAGTTCTCAGGAATTTTTGTGCTTAGAAAGAGCTTTAATTTTTTTTTTTTTGTCTATTTGACTATTTGTCTATATTATCTTATTCTTGCTACAAAAAATAGTCTTTCAAGCTTAGTTGATCTTTTCTCACGTAGCGTGGCACTTTCAGGTGTGTGTACTCTGTACTCCAGTGAGTTTCAAGCTGCGATGGGTGACGACGTCTGGGAAGGAGTTACCGTGTACAAAATTCATGACGTGCAAAATAAGCCAACGCGAAATATTATGCATTAGTAGCCACATAAACCCATGGCCTTTCCCCTTACTTAGCCACAATTCGGGCTCACAATGGTTTTCCCCGCGTTCCAATGTATATTCTTTATGATTTAGAGCAAAGAGCAAGGGAAATGGGAAATGGTACGAGGTTGTGGGGTAGATTGGTAATTTTTATTACCCACACAGACTGTGCTGGTTTATAACTTCATTTCGGTTCCCGTTTCTCCGGCATTTTTCGGGGCTGGCGTGTCGCGCTCATTTGCAATGGCGGCCCTCCTCCTGGCCTGCAATAAAATTTACTGCTCCTTTGTCGATTTCGCACACTCTTAGGCACAAACTGGATAGCCTCCACCCACTCAACCCATTCTCATACTTTCATTTCCATCTCGTGCCGCTCCTTTCTCATCGTCAGCCGCTTTTGACTTACTTCTGCTGATTGCACTTGTTTAAGTGGCAACTTTTTCAGCACTTTATGCCCCTTCCCCGTTGCCTTTTTGTTTTGGCCACAGAATTGCAATTTCTGTAATGGACATTGCATGTTGAATGCCAAAGACCTGACCACACCAGAGCCAAAGCCCGAAACGCCCAAGAATGGAAATGGAGATGGTGCCAGGCTGAGCTTAATGTCAGCATTATCTGTAATTTATTTCCGCCTTCTGTTTAAGGTTCTAAGCTGAAGCCTAAAATTTTGAGTTTTCAATTTTACACTATTTGAATAAAAATTCGTGAATATAATACTGACTATACTTTTCACTGGTTTATAAAAATTCGGGTGGTCTTTTGTTAACAACTTGTATCAATTTGTTCCTTTCAACTGTCAACGAGCCTGACCACATACACTCACACATTTCTTTCCTTTTGGCACAAGTTTCAACTACTCCAATTGCTTTTCTTCTCCACCTCGCTCATTTGCCAACATAAAGTGACTTCCTCTTCCCCTGTCAACAACTTGGTTGTCCGCTTTTCCCGCTTACCCTCTTGACAACTTGCCACACCCTTCTACCACAATTCCCCCACTCGTATGTATTCACATTTGTACATTGGCAACATTTTCCTTGCCCCCATTTAATTGGCACATACAACATTTTGAGTGCCCAATTTTCCTGCTATCCGATTTTTTTTCTCCGACTGTGCCGCTGTGGCACTGCTGAGTCCCCTTGTCCTATCGTCCCCAGCGAGCTGCCCCGCAACTCCGCCCAGAAAACTACTGACCAGTTAACAGTCACCCGAGCAGTTTCAAGTGCAGTTTGCTTGCTTGGTGATTTATTTTATGTCAACGTTGACATGTCAAACCATTCAAAGTGGTTTCGCTTCCGCCCAGACCCAGAAACAAAGGGGAGTACGCAGCGATAAAGCACGCGATTGTTGTTCCCGGCTGACATACTTATGTCAGGCACTGTGACGGCTTTTGAGCGGAAACTGCGCTCTCTCCCCTTCCGCCTGTATCGTTTCGTAGCCGTCTCGATCCTTGACTCGGACTGTTCGAGTCGTTGCCAGCCTCGTATTTCTCTGGCCTTTCAGTTGTCACTTTATTCATCGGTGCAATCTTTATTTTGGTTTTCATTAAAAGCAATTGACTCAAGGGTTGTGGGCTTGAGGCTGTGTTTAATCAGGATTTTCCGGTTATTTTAAATCAATCCATAACGTAAAGGAAAGGAAACACAACATGTTTCATACCTTTGGTCTATGACTTTAAAAAAAAAGTTTAAAGTGCTTTTCCATCCCCATAAAAGATATTATTTTAAAAAGTTGCATTATATATTTTGGGAAATAATATATTTCTCTGGATACACTCAAACCACTTCAGAGCTCTACGTTTATATTCCTTTTATTTGTTTGTAGCTTTAAATCCTTTAGCAAAGGTGACACGTTTGAGAAATAAACTTGACTCCACCTCCCATGCTTGCCTTTGTATTCTCTCCATTTCTTTAGAATTGAACTTTCCTGAGCTCTACCTCATTTATTGTTTCTTGTTTATATCCTGCTATTGTTTGCATGCCAACAAAGCTTAGGTGTCCCTCCGGGGCTTTGCTTATTTTTTGTTGGCGCGATTTTAATTTTTGATTGTATTCGTGCCGGATACTTTTATGTTTTTACAGTCTCTTGTAAAGTTTAATTATTGATTGCATTTTATAGCACCTACAATTAATATTTTATTTCTACTGCTGGCCCACATCCGTTTATTCAGCATTTTGATTAGCATTTCCGTGACTTACCTCCGTAGACAACACAGGTGACTTCCAGGCTTCCGCCCTCTTCATAGGGACCCGCCCTGGAATCGATTCTCAGGCGGCGCTCGTTGAAGATATTCGGCTGCATGGGTGGCACTGTGGAGAAAAACCAAATGTCAATTGTTTAGTGAGTGGCTTTTAATAATTATTTTCCCTGTTCAATTACAAAAAGATTCGACAGCCACTGACCAGAAACATTTTTCCAATGTAAAAACAATGCATAGGAAAATATAAATAAATTCATGTTTGATATATTTATGCGCTCTCGCATAATAAATTGTAAGTTTTGCGGCTAACCAAAAATCATTTCAGCTAATTTATGTTCAACCCGTTTGGCTCTCTGTCTACGTTTGATACAAATATTAATTGCTTTTATAATCGTTTTTGGCTGGCGTATTTATTTATTTATGAGACTGTTGACTTTATACCTACGAACAATATACATATTTCTGCATTTTTCCATTTAAACTGCCTGAAGTGGAAAAGTTTTAATTGAGATTTAGTCTAACAAAAAGAAAATTATTTGATTTTTCTGGGCAATCAATTGTTTTCAATTTTGATTTGTAAAATAAACTCCATGAAACGGCAAAAATAAGGTTTCTTGTTGCACATTTTGCTCTGTAAGAGCAATATTTAAATAAATTTAATATTTAAATATGTTGTTTCGAAATTGAATTAGTGCCTCGCTTCTTTATTTGATTATTTTTTTAAGGGAGAACCCCCAAAATAGATTCGACCCTTGACATCATTCGGTTATGGATATACGCACCAACAACTTCCAAATTGACGTTGCTGTTGCGGGTCTGCGATAGCTTGAAGTCCACGCGGCAGCGAAAGTTACCCGCATCCTTTTCCTGAAATGAAATTCCAATTATAAAACGCCGCGATATTTACGCTCAAGGTGAGGGTGCAGTGGAGCGACGGGGTTACCTTAACCGGATTTATAATCAATTCCGCCGGTTCCTTGTGGGTCCGAAAAATGGCTCGATCCTCTAGGACCTCCTCGTCCCTCCAATGCGACGGAGTTCCTGCATGGGCGCCACGGGTGTCGTAACTGTCGATGAGATTGAGATGTAGATTGTGAATTCTCTATAGTTACAGATACACACCGACAAGGTGCGCAGATTGACCTACCTGTAAATGGGTAAATTATTCTTATACCAAACAACCAGCAGCACTTTGTCATCGGGCAAGCTGGAGCCCACATCGCATTTTATTTGGGCCGAGCTATTAACCAGCACGCGCAAAATTTCGCCATCTGAAAACGGAGCAAAAAGAGAAATATCATGAAAAGGAGTTGGTGAAAGTTCGCAAGTTTGGCTGGTAGTCTCTTGGCTCAAAATGGAAGTCAATTTAGCTGCAAATTGATTTTCAAGTAGTTGCGGCAACAATTTTTCAGAAAGTGTTCAACAAATGCACACACGAAAAGCGAATAAAATACGCAGCATGAGATTCTGTTATGTAGTTGCCCGAATTTTGATAAAGCTGTTTGTGCCAGATAGCTGGAAAATATTTCATATTCGTTGGCAGCCATTCAATTTCCTCTGATAAATGTGGCTGCTCGTTGGCTAACCAAGCAGGCTCCATCTCCTCTCATTGTAATTAGCCAGAAGCTGACCAAGGCTCCCTCCACTTCCGCACCATTTGTCTAAGCTTTAAACTATCGATTGATCTGCGGCTGTTTTGGGACCGAAAAATGAAAGCCAAAAGCAGCCGAAAATCGGCAAACAAAATCACAACCTGCATACAGATTCGGAGATACAGAGGAAGATAGAAATGGAATTTCGGAAAATGCAGCGACAAGCGACCACATAATGCTGAAAAACAAAGCAATGCAAAAAAAAGTAAATATCAGTAAACCCGGCAAAAGCCGTCGCACGTTTCAGAGATGGGATAAAGGAGAACCAGAGGGGTTGTGGCATAGAGAGGCTTTGGGGTGATTACCCAGCCACATGCGGATTACAAAATGGCCGCCATTTTCATGTTAGTCTCTCCACTGGTATGAGTGTGTGTGTGCGTGTTTATGCGGTAAAAGTGCAATGGCGAATGCGTCCGGGATGTAAAAATATCCGGGACAAAAAACAGTGGGTATGAGATTCAAATTTAGAGCTCGAATTGCCTTTTACCATAGTCTAAGAGGCGGGTCCAATAATGATAAATAATCAATTATTCAATCAATTTTTGGTTCCAACGCAAATATTAAAAAATAATAAACTGGACAATATTCTAGTTAAGGACAGGACATACTCAAAGGGTATTTGATACAAGTCGAACGACATGTGGCCTTATTGGCAGTCGACATGGAACTTTACTTGGTCCTGCAAAGGCTAAATGCCTTTGGCCAAGCTTTTGTTTCTAATTTTGCACTTGTGCGGCCGATGTGGTCGCCAAAGCCTACGCAATAGGGCACCCCCCGCTGCCACTCATCCCCCGCAACCATTAGACCGCATAGAGACATTTGCTGGTGGCCTGAGGCCTCCGACTTCGCTTCGCTTTGTCCGCACAGAGCACACCCGTAGCAGACCACATGATAAATAATCGATAAATTATGTGGACACATGTTTAATCTAGCATGAAATGGAATCATTTCCCTTCAATTTGTTGTTAGCCAGGCCAGCAAAACAACAAAGCAGACGAAATCGGGGGAAAAAAACAACAGGCACTGCGATGAGCAGCGAACAGATGTGTCCTAGGTGCGTAGTGGAGGGCAGAACCTATTTAAATATAAATAATGATCAAATTATAAACGCTGGCCAGTGTCTGCTGTCCCCTGTCTGCTAACTAAACACGACGTTCCTGCGAGAGAATTGTTTGGTCTGGACTAAATTATTGCGTATACGCCGTGTTAGCGCGCTTGCCCAAGGCCCAGTGACAAGTGGCTGAGTCTCCAGACAGAATGGTTGTGGCCAGGACATCGGGATCTCTCTGACGCTGAATGATTCATTCATCATTTGCTTAATTGCATGCCAAACATTACAATTACCCAAACGACAGCCTGAAATGTCTACTGATGAACCTAAGCTTTGGTCCACCATTTATGCTCCACTCTAGGACTGTCTGCTGCATGACCCCAGAAGCTTCTTAATTAATATTTTATTTCATTAGCAGATTGGTCATGAAATGACGTATGTCATCACAGTAAGCTGTCAAGGTTTAAAGCGTCTTCTCAGAGAGACAAAATTAGTTTCAGCGTTGAGTGTTTGAAATTGCTCAAGATCCCTAGTTAATTGGTGTTGTCAATGGTTACTGGAATTTAATGTAGAATCATTTGCTGCATACTGCATTTTGAACTTTGAAAATAGATACCCAATAATATGAAAATAATAATTTAATTATTAATCAATCTTCTCAAAGCGAATTTAAGATAAATACATAAATAATCCCTTATTTAAGCAACTAACTTAGTATGTAACCTTAGTGTGTAACCATTCCCATGTATGGTTTCAAGATCCCATATAAGCCTCCGTCCAATTTGTGTGCCTGGATGGTGGTCTCCTAGCAATGCCCAAGTTAACCCCAATCCCAATTACCCACAGGCATGCCTTCTCATTTCGACTCTAGTTTGTCTTTGTCTTCTTCACAAAAGGATGAAAACACAAACAACGACACTGACAATGACTCTCTAGATATTCCTTTGAGGCGATGCCTATACAATAGTTCCACTTGTTGTTGCCGTTGTTTGTTCCTCTTCCTACTTGGCTTAATGTAATTGAACTTTTTTTCTAATTGACACTTGTCACTGGCAAAGACATTTAAAAAGCAACGCCAGCGAAAAAGGAAAAACTTAATTTTGACGCATTTACACATACATTTATTTCAATTTCCCTGCACGACAAAAGGAGCCCAAGTAGTCGCAGTGGCAACACAAGCCAAACAATGCCGACTCTGCTACAACAACAAGTAGTAAAGTGTATGCATGGCAACAGAGAGGACACATTGGGATAACTATACCCACACCAACACCCACACGGGTGAAGGACGACCAGCAACTGAAGCAAGTTGAGTATTTTTGTAGCACAATAGAAAGACCTACGACAATGGCACACAAAACGTAACTCGGGCTGGCGAATTTATTGCACTGGTGAGAATGGGAAGTTGCTGGAGTGGTTGCAGTCACCACAAAGAAAAAGCTACAGGAGTTTGTGTGGCGATAGGTAAAAAATACCGGCAAAACAGCAGGCAACATCACTAAATACAATAACCACGTGACAATGTTTTCCCTCCCCTTGGCGGCGGTATGAAGATGACGATGGGCGGTTGAGCAACAGACATTTCAGCGACAGGGCCATGAAATGTGGGATGGCTGTCTTTCACTTTAACCAGCAGCCACGAGCTCCCTTGCGTGGTATTTGCAGAAAGAAAACCGCACGGGAATGCATCAAGCTGTGAAGAGCAGGCAGCTGAGAGTAGACGGCGACCGTCGTGATAATGGATAACTGGGCGTATGCGTGATGTGTGGTTGTTGAATGAAATCCATGATAAGGAAACAAAAAATAAGAAAAAAGTAACAATAATTTGTTCCCTATTTTTTTTCATTTTTTTGTTTAAGTTATTTTTTAATTTAAAATGGTTTAAAGTAAATGTATAGAATTGTTTCTCATGTTCTGGTCTAACTGAAGCGACGTCTTAATAAAGAGAATCTTTAGCCTGGGAATGGGCACACATGGCGTATGCGCGTTATGCAGTGCACTTTGTTAAATCCAATAACAAGACAGACAGACAGGCGACGCCCACAATAACAAAAACGGAAGCTACTGGAATAACACACAATCAACTGAGATGGTTAGACTGTATGCCATGGAAAACTGAAATAAAAAAATGGCTTAAATTTTCCTTTTTTTTTAAGAAAAATGAAGAGAATCGGGAACAACTGTCGCCCAAAGGTAATTGGCAGTCGCTCGGATGAGAAAGCTGTTGGTACTTTAAAGTGCACTTGCGAAGATAAAGTCAGATTGAACCCGTTCTGACAGCTTTGCCCTCCAGGTACACATTTAAATACAAGCTATAGTTGGTTAAAAAATCAACAAAAATATGTATAAATCTTCAGCTAGAATATAAGAATCAAGAGTGAAAAGCCCGCAGCGACATGTGAGCAAAATACAAGCTCCAACCAAAAACCCAAACAGAATAGAGCCAAATCTTATGGATCACAGCAGACACGTGCTGGCATTTCGGTGTGAGTTGGTTGGTAATATTTTTCTTTCATTGCTCACGGAAATCGTTAGCACAAATTGTTGTTTAGGAGCGGAGCCCGGAGGAGGTAACCAATTCTAAGCCAACTCCGGAACCCCAAATTAAAGGCAGTATCCAAAATCAAGCCAAATAAAAGAGAATAGAAAACAGCAGAATTTTAGATAAAAGACAAACCGATTAAAATAATTGCTATATTTCAAAATATATAAATACGGCATACTTGTTTCTTGAATTAGCACAAAACATGTTACGTTTTTAAAATCACAGTGTGTTCGGCATTAAAGCTTAAAGTTATAGGCTTGTTCTTATTTAATATTTTACCAGAATATTTTATAATATTTTAAATGCCATATAAATGGTCTTTTATAAAATTTTACCTGAACTTCTCCCTATTAAATTTAGTTCTGATTATTCAGCTAAATCACCTGCCAGACCTGCCAATCCTGGTAGCCATTCAAGGAGCGCCCCAATAAATCACATTCGGGCTTTAGGCAACGATCGCGACACGTTCGCGCTGCCACAAAGTTTATTAAACGTCTCGCGACTTTGGCAATAAGTTCGATTCGGGAGCTGGCTCGGGATTGCAATAAATTTGCTTTAATGTGCAATTTATGGGACACCATTTAATTAGTTTCAGTTGTTCGGCCGGGCAAATTGATGTTGACAGAGATTATTGGTGCGGGCACGTAGTGCAGCTAAAGCCAGCCTCCTTGCGCCTACTAGCGTCCCGCCAATACCGTTTGCCTTTCGCTAATGGGCCAAAGTTGACTGGCGGTCGGGGCTTATGTCTGGGGGGCTCCCTCCCCGAACAGCTTCCAGTTTATTTGTACGTGTCGTGGAACGACTTGTGCCCGACTATAACTTCCGCTTGGCGCCCATTGACCTCGTCAACATTTATCTAACGGTTAAATGCCAGACACACACATGGACACTCACACTCATAGTCAGAGTCAGAGCCGGAGTCGGAGTCGGAGTATTGTCTAAAAGTTTTTCCCTGCCAATTTATTTTTGTTTGGTAGTTTCGTAGCCAACCAACATTTGGCGAGCCTTGTGTTAGTTATGATTATGGCCGTGTTTATGGCACTGGCTGAAAAGCCTTTATCAAGATTAATTGCTGGAAAATTGTTATGCCCCAGCGACACTTTTGGCCTAATGTCTTTTCTTCTTCTTTTCGGCCCGATGTTGTTGTGCTAGTTAAATATTTACCAGCATGTTGAATACTTGACGGCTAAATAGTTTGGTCGAATCGATCGATATGCACACACGCTCCTTCCACAGCCCCATTCACATTATTCTAATGAAAAACCACGTTAGGCTTATGCTGTCCCCAGAGGGCAGATGTTGGAGTTTTCCGGTCAGTCGAGCCGAAGGAGTCTTCACTTATAAACTCCCATTGAGTTTTATTTGACAGAACTTCTTAAGCCGACCCCTGGAAAATGGGTATGTAAAAAAAACCTATTACAACATGCAAATAATAATTGCGCTATTAAAACTTGCATATTAAATGCGACACGACTACAGAAACTTGCAACCAGCCAACGGCAACCTGCTACGTGCAACATTCAGGTCCAAACAAGTAGCAAGAATGTGTAACGCTGACGCCCAACCATATTTTGGTGTTGGGTCTTAAGTTGATGACATACCATCACAGGTTAACCTGAAATATTGAATACACTTCCAATGAAATACATAAAATTTATTTATTTCATTAAGAGGAATTTATACTGAAGGCCTTTTTTAAATATAGAGCCAAGAACGATAATGGAATGCAAAAATACTGGATTTTATTATGCCTGGGCATTAAAATTATAATATTCCATACAAAGTAGGGATATCCTTTGAAAGCACTTCCAAATGTATGCCGTATAGCCGCCCATGCGAACCGCTTAAGTGTGCGGTGCTGTGCGTTGTGGCAAAACCTTGGCACATAAATTATTCATTGATTAGTAACAAATGCCATTAAACATGCACCCAAAGTGCCGCCTGCCCCCGCTCGAATTGTGAGCTGCCGCCAGGCGGAGTGTGGCCTGTTGGCAATGGTAAGCGATTCACAGCGGAGACACTTTAAACTGTCATTTGTTTGCCGACTGGGTGACTGGGTGCTTGCCCTGCGTTTTCCAGCCTGCATTTCTGGTTATTGCCCAATTGTCTGACTCCGATTCCGAGCCGATTCGGGACGCTGATGGCTCGCCTAAAAGCATGCTATAAATTTTTGCTGCCGCCATCAAAGAGTGCTAAACGGCTTACATGGGCCCGCCCACGTCGACGGCCCCGCCCATCGAGCCTTATAGCCCAGTCCCATAACAGTTAATGCCATCGGAGGCCATGAAATTTTTTGTTCGCCCACTTTTGTGGCTCGCTCGCCCACCTCCACTCGCGCATAACCGTGTGTATATGTTTTATATACGCACACATATAAACCTATGTATATATAGAGAAATTTTAATTTAAATGTTTTTGGCAGCCTTTCGGCCGCTCACCAATACCCACATACGGGCGCGCGGCTTTTATGCGCTGATTTTGTGGGAGAAATAAAAGGGGTCCGGGGCCTGTCCGTGTGGCCGGGAGTTGAGCTTGATGAAAATCTGAAAATGGCCGGCAAAGCGAACATTTTTCAATGGCATTCTCCTTTTTTCCCCATTTTCCCATTTTTTTTATTTTTGTAACCCACTAAATTTGTTTCCCGCTTATTTTTTGTTTCGTGGCTCGGCCAAAATTTTTCTGTAGGTGACCCTGAGCTGGGCGGAGGGTTGCGGCTGCGGTTTTGTTTTTATATTCAGGTCTTGTTGTTCTTGTACTTTATCCGGGCATAGAACATACCCATATACATATGTACATGTATGCTTAAATGTAGAGGTATGCAGCTGCGCTCGGTGCGGCATTTAATTTGCTTAATTTTGCGCTTAGCCGCAGCAGCTGGCAGAGGCTACTTTGAAAGCGAAAGGATAGAGGCGAGTGACAGGGGAGTAGATGCCGAGATTACGAAAGGGGGCTAACAATCCCGGCCTTAGCCGTTCTCAGGCTGCGGCTAATGTGGCAACAGATGTTGGGGAATTCTGGGTTTTTGTGTTGAATGAAATGAGCTACATGGGCACGACCTTGATTAATTTTTTTTTGGAAAGTCTTAATTACTCCTTTAATTTTATTGAATATATGTGGAGAACACATGACTGACTCTAGCTCAATGAATAATCATTATCAAAGGTATTTTTATAATTTGATAAAAACATCAATTAAATATTAAGAAATCATACTATTTAAAATAGATTTAACAAATTTAAGTGAACTGTTTCTCAGATTGGTATAATTTTCGTCAAATTTTTATAACTTATGCCTCTAATCATTAGAGTTTAATGCCATCGCCCTAATTTCTTCTATATTTTAATATAATCGCTATTGCAAACCCTATATAATCAGAGATTGAATTTTTCCGCGCACACGTGTATACAGGCTTATATATGCGCCCGATCCAGGCAAGATTAGCGAGTGGCCGGGCACGCCTGAAAATTGATTTCATGAATATTTCAAAAGGGTTCACGCCAGTTCGTGGGTAAACGGCAGGGGACTGCTGATGAAAATGCTCGGACCGTGGCATGGGTAGATGTTGAATCTGCAGTGACTGCGTAACAATTAACCTGTTCCTCTAACACTTTGTTGTGGTTGCCAGAAAAAAAGGACAAAAATGGATCAAAAATAAAAGAAAATCCAAACAAAAAAAAACAAAACTAAAAGCAATAATCATATTATTCATACGCCCCCGCCCACATTCCGTCCAAATGAAATTTCAATCAGGCCGCCATTTTAATTGACCGCCAATTTCGACAGTAGCCAAAAGTTTTTACGCTATTTTTTCTGTGAATATAAAGAGAAATTGGTTTAGTTATTGACTTTATCACGTTTTGTGGTCGACCAACTGGAGGCGAGGAGCTGTTTGGGCGTGCCAAGCCAAACAAAATGTAGCTGACCTTGCAAAAGGCCCTTCAGACGGCCAGATTCTGATACGTTCGCATGTTGAAAGTTGCCGGCGCAGCAAAGTCAGGTCTATATGCAAAAAAGCTGGAGCCAGAGAAAGGACAAGTTCATCGCACCAAAAGGACAAGTCCAGACAGCTCTAAGGCATATCTCCCTATCCATGTGTGTATCCCTGCGAGGCGGGTGGTATGGTTGGATGTTCTTGTGGGTCCTGTGTGTTTGACTTTGGGCTTGCAGCCAAAACTGTTATCAGCCATTTTAATAATGGCCAGCTTAAAGTGTAGGACAAGAAAAATGTTTGCCAACAAAGGACCATGGCAGGAAAACGATTCGAATGGAAAGAAAGGCCCCAAGAAATTTTGAGAAAATCATTAAAAATTCCCAGGGCAGAGACATTGAGTTGGGCCAGAGGCCAATATACCTGGCCCTAGACTTTCATCGCATGCTGAGTATTTAGTCGAGGTCAAATTGATATGTCTGCCAGGACGAAAATGGGACTGACTGAAGGGGCGGGATGAGACGAGACAAGAGAGAGATGAATGGCTGGCAATTGTCAAAGAATGCACAAAGCCAGGCAGCATTTGTCTGTAAGAAATAGTAACGACACTTAAAAAAAAATAATCCACGTATACTCATAATAATATTTTTCATGATGATTAAATAAAAACAGTCTTTTAATCTTAAAAGTATCAAGTCAGGTGGATAATTTACTTTAATCACTTAAATAATTTATTTTCTTATTCTCAACTCTAGAAGTCTAAAAAAAGACTACGTTCCTATGTTGGATGACGTCTTAATCTCACTCAAAAGCCAAAAGCAGTAAAAAAAATTCTCAGACAGAAAATGACGTCTAGTAGCTGGAATAAAATCATTCAAATCATAATAAAAGACATGGCTCTGTCCCCATAATCATACTGCAAAATTGTGCCTAGAGTCGCAAGAAAATATTAAGACACGCCAACATACAAACTATTTAAACGTGTAGCATCATGAAGGATCTAGAGACACGGCAATGTCGAGATGATTTCAAGGAACTAAAAAATGGCATAAAAATATGCCGTAGGAAAAAGAAAAATAGACTTTGAGAAGGCACAGGGAATTTAATACCCAGATATAAGTGTGGCGGAAAATTTATTTCATCAATTTGGCAGTAAATTGTTTAGAGCGTATTTTTACGAGGAAAACAACAGTGCCACCGTAAACAGCTTAACCCACACGGAACGCCAGTATACAAACATAATGACATTCAAAAAAAGAAAAATAAATCGATAAATCTTAAAAATCGTGTTGTTTAGGCCAGGTCGGAACCAGGCGAAAGTAAACACAACCGACGCTCAGCAGACAGAACTTAAAGAATCCAATGTTACGCATACGCAACGTAAGCGGCATGGGAATTGGGAAAGAGAGGGACCGAGGGTAAAGAAACAGAGATAGGACGAGCTGAAGTCAGCTTACCCGCAGAGCTTTGCCAGATAAACGGACCATGGACTGCTGCAGCCACAAGAGTTGTACGATTCCCGCCAACTACATGTGTAAATTACGACTAAGAGTGGGAGTGAGATGGCGGACGGTTTGAGGGAGACAGAGAGACGCACACACTCGTTTGCAAAAGTGGCTAAAAGTGTACGTAAAAATGCATGATATATGGTAAATGTTTTGTGGCATTTTTGGCTTAGTTCTGCAGCGCCAAGCGCCACGAAGACTTGGCTATATCTCTGGCAGTATCTGTTACTCGTAGCAAGCATAATGCATACAAATTGTGGTATTTTCTGTGCCAGCTCAACTGCTTCATGCGAGAATCCGCTGTGGTCTCTGGCATTTTCCGAGGGCATTGAACATGACATTTAACGATTGCCCATTGATAAGGGCGTGGCTTTTCTTGGACGCCAACTGCAATCCTGCATCTCTTGGGTGTATGAGTGGCTTCGACTTTAAAGGAGCAGGTGCGGAGAAAGCAGTTCCTTTCTCTGAGAGGAAGAAAACTTTTAATCAAATTCAAATTAATTTATATTTCTGTGTTTTACAGCATTCTGAATATAGACCTAAATATCACCTTCAATATTTTATTTTTCAACAAAACTTCCAAAGTAATTGCTTTTGGATTCTGATGGCACATCATAAGGTTGTATGCAAATAGAGCCAGCAAAGAAGAAACCGCAGTCGATCACAATTTTTAATTTGTTAGGGTTCGAGAGTTTAGTAATAAAAACCTAAACACTAAAATTGAAATACCTGCCTTGACCAGAGAAAAATTTAATTTTAGTATGAGTGGCATCGACTTTAAAGGAGCAGCTGCGGAGATAGCAGTTTCCTTTCTCTGAGAGGAAGAAAACTTTATTCACAAACCTAAAAAAACCCACATTTCCAAAATTTCATTTTTCAACTAAACTTCTAAAGTAATTTCATATGGATTCTGCTGGCATATTATAAACATGTATGTATGTAAATGGGGCCAGCAAAGAGGAAACCGCAGTCGATAATAATTTTTTGTTTTTGAGGGTTCGAGAGTTTAGTAATAGAAACCTAAACACTAAAATTGAATTATCTGCCTTGACCAGAGAACAATTTAAAAATTACTCGCTCGGAAAATTCAATCAGCCCTGTGTACCAAGAAACAAGGATACCTTTCCTGCTTGCTCTTCCTCGTCCAGACTTCTTTTTTTGGCAGTTTTCCTGCTTCATGCGAAAGTAAATAAATAAAATAAAAACCCGAAAACAATTTGAGAAGGTGGCCTGAATATAGAAAGTAAGGGACGCCTGAAAATCTTTAAAAGGCCGGCAAAGAAATGCCTAAGATGCTTAGTATTTTTGGTTTCTTCTTTCATTTTTTTGTTTGGTTGCTCAGGCATGGAAAAAATTTACACAATTTAATGTGTTTTTTCTCGGTTGCTTACAAAGGCTTCGAGGAATTCCAGGGCTTACTCGTTGTGTGTGTTGACTCTGGCTTTAAGCTGCTCAACTGAAGCGCGAAACGACAATTTGCGCTTGTTGTTTATTTCCCTCTACCACTCCTGGTCCTTTACCATCGGCCCTTCCCCCCATGTGGGTCCCCTTCATTTCCTCGTTTTTGGGGTTTCTCCACCGCATTAGCAGTGGTAAGCAGGCCGTGGAAAATCACTTGGCCGCCTAACTAAATAAACGATTTTCCACCCGCCACCTGGCCGCTTTGCCTATGACTGGTTAGCGGTGGACGGTGGGTGTTGCTCTGGCTTAAAGCATAGACAAGCACCTGGAGAGCCTTGCATGTTTACAATTTGTTAGTTTATTTTGCACTTACTGGGGCCACGCCCTCGCCACGCACCAAAAATGCTCACCATTTAGACTTTAATAATGACTCGACCTGCCAGCTAGTCAAGGTTAAAATGCTGCTTACCGCAAAATCTTTTCAGATTTCAGAAACTCTAAGGGTCATTTAATTTCTGTAATCATACACGCAAGAGGACACCGACACCTATAAACTCTTAGAAGTACACCGACAAAAAAGCATCATTAATTTATGTCAATTCTATTGTTTAAAAGTTATTCTCTTTCCATTCGCTTTTCTCAGTGGGCTTTTATTTCCCGTACGGGAATCTCACAGACTAGCTTTTAAGCATCCTTAATCCTGCTTATTTCCACCGAAGTAGGAGAAAATGGCTGCATGAAGGAGTTTCAGCTCTCATTATTTATACCCTGACATTGGATAGCTATAAGAAAGCATTTCCTGTTTTCCTCGCTCTGAGGCTAAATTTCAATTGGATTATTTATGGCAACAACCGCAGTTTGAGGCATATGAGGGTATTCGGTCTTTCATCTCCCTGGAAAGAAAGTCTGTTGAACATTTTCACGTGTGTGACACACGGGCACAAACGAAAACAAATTCATTACGGCAGCAACATCGAATAATGGCTTTGTCTGTAAGTAGCTTGTGATTGAATTGAGCCAGCCCAACAGGGCCCCGAATCTCCATCCTTGCCCCACCTGGCAATTGTTGTCCACGTGTGTGTTTTGTGTGCCCTGGTGTGTATATCTGCACGTGTGTGTGTCTGACAAGCCGAATGAAAAATGAAATCAAAGCATTTAAAGCGCGACATGCGCTGACAATGTAAACGACACCAACGCTGTGACTCTGGCTCTGACAGGATTCCACTCGCACCCAGCACCGAGTACCCTTTATGCTCCTCGCCAAGTTGGATTAGCACGCCAGATCCTTTGGTTATTTATGTGTGTGTGCCCCATAAAAAACGAGCATAGATCCCTTCAACCACACACACTCGTTCACCTACAGCCACTCGGGAAAATTGTACATACAATTCGGTACCCACACTCAGTCACTCGCCATGAAACCTTTTCAATTATTTCTCTTGCAGTTTGCTTGGTTTTGGTTGTTGAATTTAGGTTCGGAACCATATCCAAGTGAATTTGCTTAGCTCAAGCAAACTCTAAACCTTTAAAATCCGGTATATTTGGAATTGCTAAAATGTAACTTTCAATATGTGCAAGAGCCGTTTTTCTAAAGTCCTGATGAAGTTTTATACAAATATTTTTGTAGAAAAATAAAACTTAAATAAATAATTTATTCAGTTTTTGGAAGTCAAATTGTTTCCCAGAAGCTATGATAATCTGCCATTAGAAAAGCAATTCATCATAAATTCATACGTCCATATCCCAATACACACGCACCTAGCTCATGCCATTCCCGTGGCAATTGCCCCACATTCTGTGCAATTATCATTGCTGACATTAGAGGGATCCAGTCTCAATCCCATTCCATTGCAATGCATTGGTTGTTCCGCTCATTACAGCGCGAGTGTGCGTGGCCTGTTCGCGCCTAAAAGCTATTCGTTGTAACTATTTTCAATGGGGTCCTAGCCATTAATGTCTCTTTGCGTAAACAATTTTAATTTCCCTCCGACGGCTGCAAGTTTTACACTCACATTCCCGTCCCCATTGTCTTTTGCATTCGCAGTCGCAGTGGCGGTCGCATTTGCAGTCTCATTCGTATTCGATGAGGTGACAAGCCCTAGGGTGGCTAGTTCGCCATCCGGGGGCATACAATCCGGTGGCAAATTATGGTAAAACATACAGGGGGCGTGGTTGCGGCAGGCGGGGGCACACGAAACGAGAACTTGGCATGCAAGCCAGGCCATGTCAGTGCAAAAGCCAGGGGAACAGTCAGACACTCCTGGCATGCCGTTTGTCTATCTGGCACACTTTGAGATAAAGTCCAGTGACTTTAATAAATATTGTTTTACATAATGTTGGTAATAATATATTTTGGCTATTTTATAGGCTATTGAAAATGTATGTGGTGGGGTACTTACTTCGAATTTCGTTCAGTGCCTATCTGACTCCACCTTTATGCCAGTCGCTGTAAGTGTCTTCGGCACAATGCAAGTGACAGTTTATGGCATGCAGGTATGGCATGCATTTTATTTGCTTTCGATTAGACCCAACTAGCTGTCTTGTCTGCTACTGCAGTTTGTTTGCCATTTGTTTATGGCGACTAATTTCGTGTTAAGAAATTTGCAAACAACCCAGCCGGGACCGAGCCAGTATTCAGCTCATTCTCCGACCCCATTTGTCATGCCTGAATGGGCGTTGGTTTTCAAAAAGAGTGGAGCAGTCTAGACAAGGGTCGCACTTTCGCATGAGTCAGCCTGTCAGTGGCAGCTGTTCGTCCGTCTGTCAGCCCGCCCTGAACTTGAATTTTAAATGCTCCAACCGCAAACAACATGTGTGTGTGTGTGAATGGGCTGTCTGTGGTCATTAAATGTCAGCCACAGACAAGAAAAAATCAAACGTAACCTATCCTACGGCACCACCGCATTTACGCATTAATATGCCAAGAATGCTCCTTTGCTAAATGATGACAATAACTGTCAAATTTGACATTTCCTGAACATTATTTTAAGCCTCCGTGCATTTTAAATCATTTCATACTCCAGGCATACTGTTATTCGATAATTAAATCGCCGAATAAAATGAATAAATATTTATAAATTACCGCAAAAATCAGGAGGACTTTATTATATTTTTATACACCACTCATGGCGTATTCTTGGATATATATATATTTTTAATGTATATGTAGCCAAGCTGTTAATTAGTTAATTTAATGGGTTGTAAATCATTTCGCGAGAGCACCGATTTGAAAAACGCTATATTAACAAATTTTCGGACCGTGATGCGATGATATAGTCACGTACTCAGGCGTCATACGCTGCGTATGCGCAACAAATCGGGGCCAAAGCCAAATAAACATAATTTTCTCCTTTTTTACACTGTCGTTGCTGTTGCAGCTGCCGGCCCATCAACAATCAAGCTAAAAGCCACGTTCAGGTGGAGTTCCCCTCTCTTGACCGAAAGGATGAGCTGTGAACGTGTGTGTGTCACATATGTAACCATGTTTGCCCGGCCAGATTAAAAATTATGCTTTGTTTGCCCAACTGTCAGCAGAAAAAGCAGGCACAACAACAGCGACAACAATACAGAACGCCATGGCGTAGCTCGTAAAAAAAATCAAGCTGAATAAAAAACTGGTGTAAAAACTTTTCTGGCCTACACACAGTGACAGTGACAACAAACCAAACAAAAGTTTGGCAACAAAACCGAGTTTCGTTTTTCTTACCTTGCCCCGAAAATGTGTGTCAGCTGATACATAAGAGCCATCCCAACGCCCTCCCACGCATCATAATCATTTTTTTTTTAGTCTTTTTCGTCGGCCATACTGTTGTTGGTAGCAATCAGCATTTTTCTTTATTTCTGGCCCGTTTTGCAAGCTGAAGTTTATTTTGTAAACATGCCACTAAAAGTTTTCCACTTTGCTCTAAAATACTCAAACCGAATGCCAACACCAGCGACAACGTGTCCCACTCATCCTCGGCCTCCCCCAAATGCCCTTTTCTCCCACTTTGTGCTTGCTGTTTTTTAGTTAATTTAAAAAGTTTTTTTTTTTTTTTTTTTTGCAGCGCCTGCTTGGGCTTCTGTCGTTTCTCGTTTTTGATTTGCAGCAGTCAGAAAAATTGGTAAACGATTCGTCGAAACCGTGTACAGCACGAAACCCCCACTAGCACGCTGGCATATTTTGGAGCGGTATTCGTAGTTGTAGTTTCGGTAGCTCGAGTCCTGGGAAAACTGACATTTGTGCGCCTTGCTTTCCCTTCTTCTGTATTTTTCTTTTTTCCAAGGAATTGCTTTTAGAGTTTTCTGTTCGTTTGCTTTGCTTTTGACTGCTGCTGCTCAAAATGTTTCTTTTATTTATGTGCTGTCACCGAAATTGAATTAGAAATCGTTTGCGGTGGCAGCCAAGCCGGAGGTCAAAATGAATCTTAGCTCAGTAAATTTACTCTGACATTACACAACTAAAGTCTTTAGAAGACTTTCAAGCTAAACTTAAAGATGGTTCAAAGTTTTATAAAAAAAATTTGGACATAAAAATGTTCATAAAAGAGTCTTCGTTTTGAAACAAACCAATAAATATCATATTAGAAAATTCTAAACATTGAGAACAATCTTCTCCTTTCTGTCTAAGCTGTTTAAGTTCTTTCATACCCACCACAAATTGTCACGTTACAGGAACAAAATGGACCGCTTTGGTTACCAAAATTTTCGGCATTGTTCATTGTTTGCCATTCAGCTAGAGCCGTTAACTGCACTCGTGAAACTGCACGTTCGGCTTTAATTAGATTTCATTTGAGGCATGGCATCGTTGTCCTCCTCCAAAACCCAGTCCCTAGTCACAGCCCCCAACTCCCTCCGTTATTCCTTGCTGACAGTGGCCGTGGCATCGACGTCCGTTGACAACTGTGTTCCGTCCCTTTCACCTACTCTGCATATTCTACTCTATTCGTCTCACTCGGTGTTTGTCAGCGCAAAAATTGCGCTTTTTGCGTGAAAAATGATGGAAAATAATTTGCCAACGATGCTGTCCTTTGCCGGCGAGAAGGACCCTGAGTAAGTGGGTCGTGAACGTGCGTTTGACGTGGCCATTTGGCGCACCTTCACTGAAATAGGGGGAGAGATACGAAGATTCAGGGACGGACTGAGAGGGGATGGTTTGTTTTCCACGCTGCCATTTCTTTTTGTGTGTATTTAGGTGAAATTTATTTTACTAATTATTATGTAAGCGCCGGCGTTTGGAAGCTTCAAGCACTCCAGCGGCTAACGGCATCAAGTGTTAGTTAATGAAATTAAAGAGCTTCTAAAGTGGGCCACGCCCACATAAAATATTCCCTCTGGCTCTGGACCTCGACTCCTTCCTCCTTCTTACCCCTTAATTTTTCCCTTCATAATTTATGTTGCAGCTGTGTTCGGTACTCTTTAAACCCTAGCATAAATGATCGATAATTTATACTCACCAAATAAAGTTAACCTGGCTGAACGAAAGCTCCAACCCCCCACTTCCAGCGTTATGATAATGTTTTAACTCAATTTCATATACCAATGCCGGTGAAATCCCACCGGCCCAAAGTGGTGAAATCCCACCGGCCCAAAGTGGACAGCAAAATAAATTTTTACACACATCTACTGAATACGTTATACTATAGTGGTGTATAGTGGTGTGTATATTTTTTATAGCTCTCTAGGGATAATCAGCGGAGGAGAGAGTGGAGCATCAGTAGCAGAGCTAATGTAAAGTCCAACGCAGACACATAAAAATGAGAATTTATGCATTTTTTCGACGCTGAGACCAGTGAGCCAGAACAGTCAGCCAAATAAAGTAGCCACCGAAGGGAACCGCCTGCCAGGCGATGGTAGTGGGAGCCTGGAGCCGCAGAGGTGACACAGGTGACGCTTTTGTGGATTTGTGGCCAACATTGGCGTTTATTACAGAAGCGGAGAAACAGGAAATGCGCACATGTCGCTGAGGAAAAACTGGCCACTGCCCATAATGAAGTTGTAAAAATTGCATAATTTTATTTCTTTCTTTTCCGTATTAATTTAAACATTTTTACCTCTCGCTGGGCAAAAGTTTTGTTCGTTTATGCAAACGACACATTCAGAAAAAAAAATGGTTCACCACATTTTTAAATGTTTGGTTGGAAAAAATATGTACTCGACTTCAAACAATGGATTTAAATGTTCAATTAAGGGAAGCGTTGAGGGAAACTGAATGGAAATGTAAAAGGACTTGAATTTCATTTAAGGATCAACTTGTAAAACTGTGTGCACATTTTCCATTCACACAAAAAAATATTGATAATGGGTCTGATGGTAAGATACCTTCTTGAAAAACATATCTCACCAGAATATTTCCATTTTAGTATCTCTTCAGAAAAATTCGTGCCGTTTGCCTAATTACCCAAATAAACCTTATCTTTCGGCAGACTTTTTCTTGACTTTGCTGCGTAAACGCCTTTTCGGAACAAAGTTGCAAATGACTAATTAAAAATGTATAACTTTTGATGCATAATTAAATTTTATTTGTTCGTTACCCCAGACAGAAAATGAGCCACTCAAAATATTCCCTTATTTAAAGCACAACCAAATTTTTCTTAAAATTTGAGCAAACAAGGTGGGTATGAAAAATTGCAATTAAAAATGAAATGGACCCAGAATAAATAAGACAAATGGAAAGGCAAATAAATGAAAATAAAAATGTTGTGTAATAAAATAAAATAAATTCCCAAGGAAAATTTAACCACCTAACATTTTATTAAATGATTATTAATTACATCGAAAGGGGACACTTAAATCGATGAGCCAGCGTATATTTTTCATTGATTTAAAATTATATATAATACAAAGAGGGCACTCACCTGGCTTAAAACCATCGGAATGCTCGTGCGAATTTCCACTGGGAATTGCTCCCATGATTAGGCATACAACTAATGCCAACATCCGAGACATGGTTCTGTTTCTGCTAGTGATTCTGATCCCGATGCAATAACTGTTGAGTTGGTTGTCTATGGCCGGGCTGAGTGGGACCCACTAAGCCAGCATTAAATATGCAAATAAATTGGGTTGGCTCTGCTCAAACATGGCTTCAAATATGCAGGCGCGTTGCTCTAATTTGCTTTCTCAATGATTTGTTGGTTGGCGTTTTATAGCTTTGCTTTTGCTTTCGTTGCGTTTTGCGTTTCACTCTCGTGTTTCTGTTTTTCACTTAATTAAAAACTTTTCCGCTGCACATAAATTCATTTTAATATTTACAAACATTTTTTGCCAGGCTCCTTGGCTGCGCGACTGTTGTTTGTACAAAACGCATAACCGTTAAGATGAATTTTTAATAGAATTTGACGAGGCTCGACTTTGGTCACCACTCGTATATATGTATGTTTATATATGTACATATATATGTCTGGGGCACGGTTCGCTGTGTGAGGGCTTCTTTATAAATATTTAAAATAAAACGCGCACGTGTTGCTCATTTCGCGCTCTTTTCTTGCCCGTTTTGCATTAAAAATGTAATTTCAAATCCTTTTCCTCATTCTGGGAGCTTATCCAGTAAGCTTTACCATCCAAGTGATAACTGAAATGAAACAGATAGAGACAGTTCAACAGTCAGAAAGGGTCCGCAAATACACGTATATACATATATAATAGCAACGTTTCATGTGGTTAGTTGGGTTTTAATTAAAATGCTCGCATATTTCCCCTAATCCACTAAGCCAGTTGTGCCTCCGGTGGATTTATCACCGCTGCTGTGCCATAAATAAATGCTCATTAATTTGAAGGCCATTACATAATGCCAGGACACACACAGGGAACAACTTAATCCCAATCAATAATGATGGATTAGCCAAAGACGCATACAGATCGACATCCCTCTATCGGTTCCGGTTTGGCAAATGAATAGCCGAAGTTTGGCCCAGAAGAGAATTAATTGCAACCGAAAACCAAACAAAAACAAACACTGCAAAAAAATTTATAAAAATATAAGTAATTTTAGAAAAGTTTATACCACTTTTTCATTAGCAAGAACAGTAAAGTTTTTTTCAGTAGACTGTATCCAAAAAAATAAAAGGGAAGAAGCATCAACAGTCCATGACATTTATAGTTCCTCTGTCAATGGACTAATGTATGGCCACATTCTTGAGGAGAGGAAACCCTAAACCATCACATCGTACCCTCACCACCCACCTGCTAACTAACGGTAATTGACAAAAGAGTCATGAAAACTTTGACTCGAAAGTTGTTGCCACGTTTTTGTTTAACACGCAGCCAAACAAGCTGACAAACTTGTATGACAGCTAGTCAAGCGAACTTCTCCCGCGTCCTGGAAAAAAGGCAGCAGAGGACATGAAAGGAAGGGCCGCCAGGAAGTGAGTGCAGGTGTGATGGGGTCAATAGAGCAGCAGGTAGTACCAGCAGTCACACACCAGTACCTACACAACCTATCTACACCAGTATCTACTCCCTCCGAGGGAACCAGGAACAGCGCCAAGTTGTGTTACTTGAGCAAGTTTGCATTGGGTAATTAAGAGCTGTGCAAGTGTTTATTGAGAGATTGTCGGGGGCGAGTATCTCTACTTACGACTATATGTGGCCAGGGGGAAAAGTTTAGTTTTTCCACGCCAAGAAGGCCGCAAAAAGGAATCAAGGGATAAAAGTTTTGCAGCTAGAAACGATTAAGTAAGACAAGATACCATCTTCATTATAATTCTGAGACTAAATGCCGAAGTAAAACGACTCTTTTTTTTTATATGCAATAAAAATTAGCTTTAAATGAGTTACACAATATATTAATCTCTGCACGATGTTGAATCTGTAAAGCTAAAAAGTCTTTTAGCCTTAAATAAGAGACTCTTTGGTATGGATCTAGCCAAGTCATAACTCTTCCCGTTTTTTCCCCTATTTGACTCGACAAATTCCAAGTCACTTGGCTAGTCAGTGATCCTATTCGCCTAAGCCTGTGGAAACAGTCAACAAATGGCACATTAGACACTGCCACAGAAAAAACAGGCAACTAAACAAAAACCATTGACAAAAACTCAGTCAATTATGCCTACAATATGCACACATTTCAAAACGATGCCAGCAACCTGAAACTGAAGCAGCAAAAACAACAGCTGCAGTAAGGACAACACGGATATTCCATAAAACTATAGCACTGTTAAACAATAAAAAAAATAAGCAGAGCCTGCTGGAGGGGAAAAAACAGGAGAACAAAACCCAACCAAGCCAAACAAAATGAAATGAATGAATGAAATGAATGGTGAAAGAGGAGTCGGGGTAAAGAATGGAGTCAGTGTGAAGTTGGTTGAATGTTTTTGCCAATAGCTATACAACTTTTTGCTTCTGAGTTTATTTTAGTTACGGCTGATGAACAAGTCCCATTATTCCAATTATTTAGTTTAAAAATTCGATTTATTAGAATTTATTTACTTTCATTCATTATTAAAATATGATTTTTTTCATAACTTTAAAAAATATATATTAAAAATAGCCCTTAAATTCATGAAGAGTATTGCAAATTCGAGGTTGTTGCTTGGCATTTTCGTCGGTCTTTTTTCATTGCAAGTTACCTGGTAAAGCCTCTGGGCGCTTAGCGTATAAATTGAGCGCAGCAATTTCATTTAAATGTGCACAATAAACTTAGTTCATGACCCTCGAGCATTTGTGTGGCTGTCTCGTTCGGTGTTGTGTATCGTTTATGTCTGCACATCGTCTAAATTGTAAATCACATTAAATTTGCGAGCAACATGCATAATGCAGCCTGTGCTGGCGAGCTGAAACCGAAGGCAACGAGCAAAGCGAACGACAGTTACAGCAGGAACCGGAAGTGCAGCACAAACGAACCACACATACACGTAAGTGATTTTTTGTGGGGCAATTGAAACGAAATGAATTGCGGTTGAAGACTCGGCGGCCGGCGAACAAAGCAAAAGTCAGGAATATGAAATAAGAAAGGAAAGCCGGAGACCTCCCAGCGCCACTCTGAAACTTGTGCGGGAATAACTGTCGCGCTTGGAAATCGATAAGCGAGGGGGGTAAGCTGATAGTATAAAGGTAATTTATTCGCTGACATGCTTTTCAAACTGCCAAACTATTTCCAATTTCTACCCACTCTTATCGAGATTTCCTTCTCATGTTTTTACAGCATTGCATTTGATTTGCAATTCCTCCGCTCATCTAAATGCGTCTGCATTTGTCGGGCTATTCGGTATAATTTGACAGCTGGGAAAGTGATTGGCTAAATGGAAATTAATTTAGAGCAGATAGCGGATAACGAATATGCAATAAAATATAAAGCCGACTGCGTCGTGGGCACTTCAATTAAATTCGCCCTTCAGCACTCTTCCCCGTGGCATAAAAATTTAAGCAATATTTTAAAAGCCCATCTACCGTCGGCTGCATATTTTATAGTCTATATATTCATCGGACGAATTCTGTGAGCAGCGGAAAATTTCGGAATGAGCTGGGGAAAGGATTGGGCTGAGTGGCGAGCTCCACTTTTGCACCTGCAACTGCAACAACTTGTCCAAGCCCTCGTTTTGGATGGTTTCGGTTTTTTTTTTTTTCGAACTATTTTTTCTTCTTTTTTTCCTGCCTCAATTTCCGGCAAACTGCCGACACGGCTTATCCATCCCCAGCCCACTTCTGTTGCCTCCGGCCTGGACCATGCCCACTTTCATTTCGACTACACGCTCAAGTGAACTTTGCTAAATAATACAACAAATTGTGCAGTGGGGCCCATAGTCGAGTATCCTCAACGCAGAAAAAATTGTAAGCATTTTGTTATATAAATTATATACATATATACACATTTATATATTTAAGTTTCTTGCATTTTTAATGGTGATGGGGGAGAACGACCTAAATATTTGCTATGCTGTTAAATTACAACAGAAAAATACAAACTCAGCACAGAGTGCGAGAAATAAAAGGCAAAACTAAATCAACAAACGCCTCCAGGCCAAAGGCAGACATTATAAAAATGGCGACAAACGACCGGAAGTGGCCACCAACGCACACACACGGCAACAAAGCTACACACACATACTCGCATATATGGAACATGGCATATAGGATAGCGTATAGCATAGCCCGTAGCTAACCTGGCGCTGACTTCCTGCGATTTAAATATGGCCAAGCCGCAGCGCCAAAGCTAAAAGCCAAACAGACGACAACGCATGCAAACAGCGGGACAGGGACGGGCAGGGGTTGGCCTAGGAAGTGGGTGGGGCGTGGGAGTTAGCCAGTGAGCAGGTGGCGGAGCGTCGGAGGAAGCAACCAGCTATATAATGAGGCTGAAGCCAGGCTCGCATTTGCCCGTTGCTCATTTCCAGGTCGACATAATTTGTCCATAATTTGTCTGCGTCTTTCATGGCGGATAGGGACTCAGCCAGAAAAGCGTGGGAAAGGGAGCAAATAGAGGGGTGGAAACTCCGTCTGAGGGTTTATCTATGCCCTACTGGGAAGCTATTTATGTCCTCTTTGGGGCTCCATTCACCCCACGCAAAATTCAGACAAACGCCACTAGGGGAAATGTAAATTATAAACAGAGTCGATTTTTAATAAAGAAATTTTTGAAAACATAATAAAGGCTACACTAGGGGCATAACCTCTCAATTATTGTGGAGGAGCATTTTCCATTAGCATTATTTGTAAGCTAAATTCGAATTATATTATTGTAACAAGGGTCTAACTTTAAAGCGATTTTATTTATCTTCCAATTTTTGTATGTGTAATGTTTAATTTTGTATTTATCTACACCGATTTTCGAAACTGTGGTGGCCTTTTTCTTTAAAGTCCCATATGAAGTATACATTATTAAGACATTATTTTTTTTAGTAGGAACCAAAGCAATGCTACTGCGAGTATGATAAGCGACATGCACACGTGTAAATGACCTACTTAGCCACGTTTCTTTGCTTTTAGCTCGCCTAACCATTAATCTAAACCATTTTGGACACGGCACCAACAATTGCCGTGTTGGCCCCGGTGTTAACAACTTTTTCACGGCTTTCACTGACCACAGACTAATTAAACGGGACGGCGTCTAATCATGTTGGTTGTGTGACCACTGATTGATTGATTGATTGATAGCATGGTTGGCACGGCATTTGGCAAACTCTCTTAGCTCTTAATCGGTTCGATTGGGAGCTGCAAGCCTGTGCCTGACATTTATTAATAACTAGCAGTATATCGTAACAAAAGCTTAAAGGAAAATTTTTAAAATCAGTGTCACAGCACAGCGAGAATAAAATTGTTAATATATTCATGGCGCTTCACCTTCTGACAACGAGAAGAACAACACTGGTGGCAGAGGCAGAAACAACAATAACAATAAAATGCAGCAGTAAGAGCAACAGCTGCAATGACAATAGCTCCTGGCGTTGCACATGCACCAACACACTCTCATACGGACCCTTCTTACACACACCTATGCACTCAGCCATTTGCCCACATAAGTATGCTGTAATTTTTTCCTGCCGCCTTGTAACAGAGTCAGTTTATGGATACACACAATAGCATGTATGTACATATGCGGAGTGTACTCCTGTCGATGCGTATGTGTATACATATCTATGCAACAACAGCAGCTGCAGTCGCCGCCAGCCATGGCGCTCCACTACCTCCCACCCCCCCGGGACCCATCCGTGTACTCGTTGGTAATTGAAAATGTTTTGTTTTAATTAACTGAAGCGAATTTTTACAGCTGACATGTGCGATTATGACATAGTGTTTGTGTGACTTCTAGGCCTTCGGCGTGAAGCATCTTTAAAGAAGAACCTTCGCTTATTGTTATTATGATGCGCTTTATTGTCACGCGAAGCGCGATTGCGAGCGTCTCGAAATACTTTTGATATTTCGCAACGCTCTTCTGCGGCTGGCGTCAAATTTATGTTTACAGCACAAGTGGGATGCGCAATGAAAAGCTCGCCGAAACAATGCCAGATGGAAACGGATGTCTGTCCTGTATGTGTGTGGGGCTGTGTGTTTGTGGGCGGCACTCAAAATGTTTGGGTTATATGAAGACATAAAAGTGCTTTATAATAAAGCAAAGCGTGAAATAATTCACAGCGCTATGTGTGGTCTGCTCCAAGGAAAACCAAAAGACTGAGACACAGCAGCCACAAAAGCTGACAATTTTTATAGTCCCTCCAGAATGCACACACATACACGCCCTGGTAATGATGTTAAATAAAATATTGTTTATGTGGCAACATAATAAATGGCCAACTGCCGCCAACCGACTCGTAAAGCACACACCTAGACATTCGCACTCACATCCTCTTTCCCATTCACATTCACATCGACATTATTATGACCGAGAGCAACTCATAATGGTTTATGTATCTCGGCGTCAATAGAAGCTCACGGAATGTTCTTCTCAGCTGGTTTCTCTATAGGTGTCGGCGCACTTGACAATTACAATAATGACAGATGTGTCCGACGTGCTGGGGAAAAACTTTGGTCCCCTCCAAGTGTAAATAAATGTTTAAACGTATGTTTGTCTCGGACAAAGAGAAACGGAAAGGTTATAGGCCTTAGGTGTGGCGGCTACAGAAGTCATACAAATTATGTCTAGCTGTTGACCTCTTAAAGCTCAAGGTAATTTAATGCGCTTAAGAGCAAACGAAATTTATAAAAATATCAGATTTCAAACTAGGATTCATTTTTTATATTTTAAATCTACTATTATATAGTAATAAAATATAAAAAAAGTCGAGTAAGGCTTGAGTATCGTAAGAATAAAACCCTCATTTAAAGGAGCAGATTATTTTCATTACTTTGCATATTGCATTGTTATTTAGCCACCTTTTCCTTCGCTTAGTTCCGTTGTCCCTTTTCACCATCCGAACCGAGTGACCTAGTTGAGTCCGGAAACATTTGCCCACCTCGCACTGCCCTGTCATGTTATGTGTCGGACCCCGGACATGGACATGAACACGGGCAAGGCCTTGGAACCGCGCTCCAACCGCAAAATCTCTTGGCTCCAGAATCCGAGCACCCCCTCTTCATTGTGTCCGCTTTCAAAGTTTCTCATTTTTTTTATTCAGAGGACACAAAAATTTTCTAATTTATTATTTTGCGCATTTAAATATTTTAAGTGTCCCGCAGGATATGAACTCGCTCTTCCTCCATTCTCGTCCCCCATTCAGTCCCCTTTTAAAACTTGCAAGGACACTAAAATTAGTCGCCTCGCCGCACCCGCCCATGTGTGTATGGCAGCTCGCTCCCTACTGCGCCACATATATTATCATACACGCCAGCTATCTCTTTCGCTTTTTGGTGAGCAGCAGCCACGTTACAAGTTAATATAATTTTAATGAAAATTAACATGAAGCCAGGCACTTTTTGCCACGCTTTAATTTCCCCAAAGACGCGCCCCGCCGCACATGTGTGGGCCGAGGGTCTCGGTCTGCCCCTCGGTCGAACCCTCTCTTTCTCGGGCACTCTGGTGCTATCTCTGTCACTTATTCGGTCTTGGCTGGTTTATTGCACACGCTTCTCACTATTAAGCGCATAGTTTACCAGCTGCTTTCATTTTTATTCCCCTCTCACATAAGCTTTTTGCCTAATTTGTTGCTGTCGAGTACGTTCTCGTGTTGGGATTTACGCAACTAATTTCACGTAGGCAAAATTAAAGGGATGCTTCAAACTAACGCCTATGCCGTCGACCGCTTGGGGCGTGGGGCGTGGGGCGTGGGGCGTGGCAAGCACCTGGCTTTGATTTATTAAACCCGTTGTGTTCAGTTCGGATGAGTTCCGTTGCAGGCGCAGGCAGAGGCTTCTGTGTTTAACTTTGGATTCGACAAACCAGCAAGAGCTGGATCCTTTGTAACTTGGTCATGCTGCGGCGGATCAAATTGTACTCCTGCATATACACAAAGAGCCAGCGCCACTTTGATCAAATTAATTCCGCCGGGGACATTGCATGCGATGCCCCGCCACCATCAAATTTCAATATGTCGCTGCACTTTGACGCCAGTCCTCGGGGACAGAGACTCAAACAATGCCGCAAGATAGCTTCTAATACCATTGCATTCCACTCCACTGTAAAATTTTTTCGAGTCCGAAGTTTCGGTGTCAACGAATACCATACATTCAAGGAAAATGAAATCATAGCTAACCCTACCATTTGTGCATTTTAATGCTAGAACCCACCAAAAATTCCTAATGCTTAATTCTAAATAGTCCTAAATAATTCCTCATTTATTATTCAATCTGCAATAAAACGAAAAAAAGTGGAATAGCGTTACAATCTAATCTACAGACAATCATTCCGAACTGTGCAAAAACAATATTAATATTTGAGTTCGTCACTCAAGGGCCCCCACCTTTTGCCATTAGTCATTAGTCCTGTCCAGCTAAAAGATAATCAGCCACAAAAAGCCTCGTATCATTTTGGTTTTAGCAAAATTTGTTTTTTTTATTCTAGACAGAAAATATGCTCATTTATCAGAGCTGGAGAGACAGAGCAGCAAGTTGCCAGGCGATGCCCTCGAGAATCTGATTTTTCAGGGTCTGACTGGCACGAAACGACCTTGACGGGAAGCAATTAGTTAATACATTTTGTAAGTGGCCTCGGCTAGCTTATCTGCAATCGGTAATAAATAAATTACATGACATTTTGCTTTCAGATTTGGCTGAAACAGGACGTGGAACAGGAAGTGGAGATGGCGGAAAGTGAGAGGAGAAAGTAAGCAAACGAACAAAAGGGAAGGAGATGACGGGTGTGAAAGTAAGGTGTCGTCTTAGCACAATATCTAATAGTGACTTTGACTCTTTCGCTTGTCTTGGCCAGAAGATCCAGCAACTTAACGTGTCCTTGCTGGTGTCCCTCCATCTCTGTCGGTTATTTTTTGCTGGTGATTTTTTTATTGGCCCTGTCCGTCTCAGCCAAGTCTGTCTATCTATTTGTGTCTGTTTGTTTCCCAGCTCGCATTTCGCAGTTTCCGTTTCCCTGCCATGTGTCGTTTATTTTATTTGTTGCCAGCCTTTTAGTTCAGCTGCTGGCAAAATCGATTTTTTTTCACTCGCATTTGTGTTTGGGTTTTGTTTTGCTCCTTGCCTGTTTGCCAAGAGGATATCAGTTTGATTTAAGTGAAATTCAAACGGAGTCTCCGATTGAAACCCGGTCTGAGACTCGGCTTGATTGCAAAGCTCTCGAAAGTGCCGGAGAATTTGTTCAGTTAATGCCGGGGCATGTGTTGCTTGGTAATTTTTGAGGTGGAATGGGCCAGTTAAAGTTTCGGTATTGATTTCTTTATCCTCTAATTAGCGCCCCAGCTCAACTTTTGTAATTAGTGCATTGTATTTGAATTTCGGTTTCATTGATTTAACAATTAGGTGAATGTTTCGCGCGTCGATTAAATTGAAATTATTTCGGGAGAGCGCCCTTAAATTCTAATTAGGCCTGAAAAGTGGCCACTGACAGATGTCTTGGAAACGTTTGAAATTAAAGCTTTTATAGGGGCTATAATTAAGCAGCACCGGCCTAATGAGCCAAGGGATCATCCTGTTTCCTGATTCCCATACTTGAGATTTTCCATGCGCCGGAATTTTTCAGTCATATGTCAAAGTTGAGATGCCGTCGCCAGTGGCATAAAAGCGTGTTAAAACAAGCGACAAGCAAATGAAAACATAAAATCTGGGTGAAATATACACACTAAAAGACATGAATTTATGCATTTTTAAAATAAATATTTATGAGCATTGTTTCGAGACTATTTACGTTACTTCAATTATACAAATGGATGATGCATTAGTGTATATAACATAGGTACCGAATATTCAAAATGTACATACTTTATTACTTTATGGATAATCATGTATTTTTGCTGAGTGCAGCTGGGACCCAACAGAGTTGGCTTTCTCTTCCGCCCTTTTGTGCTGTGATTGGGCCCAAAAACACATGGAAAGACAAAAGGTGCCGCCATCAAAGCGGGGCTATCACATAAGTGCCTCCCGAAGTCGGCCCCCCACCCAGCAATTCCTCTTTTGCCATCACATAGCTGACAGGCTTTGCAACAGCCCCAAAGGCTGCAACTTGCCAGCTCGTCTTTCCGTATTTTTCAGTATTTTTCACCTGCTTTTTTGTGTGTTATTTTCTTGTTTTTTTTTTTTTGGTAGCTTTGCACTCAGAGTTAGCCCAGTTTTTGGCTTTCTTTTTGTATTGTTTTGACTCCCGCCTTATACACACGCTCTCTATTTTTTTTCCTTCTTGAATGCGAACAAGTGTGGGTGCCAAAAATAGAACACCTGGCAGATGTAGACGCTGATATGTTTGAAAGAGGTGTGTTTGCAAAGTGCCAGCCGCCTTACCAATTTGGGCGCCATACAAGCTAATGCGCTTTGAAGCCAACTGACAAACCATCACCCAGTTGGCACTCTGTTTGGGCCAGCTTCCGGCCGCACCACACCACCCATCTACCCATTCTGTTCCAGCCTTCAGCTGATTGAGAGCACCAAACCCTTTTTGTTAGACTCAGCAAGCGGGGTCGAGACCACATTAATCACATTAATCAAATCAAATTAGACGTCCGAAATCGATGCAAATTAACAGAGGAACGTCACTCGATATGTGAGCGAATCAATCAAAATCAATCGCCAGTGTACGCCTGAAATTGAATAATCGATTGCCATGCCAGAGAAAGCAAACAAATCCGAAAGCTGGGGAAGTATTTTGGTAAATTGTGTAAGCTTGCCATTTAAATGTTCTGGGCCGTATTGTGTTGTGTTTTCCAGGCCTATCGAATTACCAAACGTGTCGCATAAAACACAAAGCCGGTAAGGAGGAAAGCGGCATAAAGGAGCCGAATTGAGTGAGTGGGCGAGGAGGTATCGAGGCACGTGTGTCTTTTACACCGGATACAGTATATCGCTTATGTCAGACCACGGACCGCATTAAAGGCTACAAATCGGTTTAAGTTCCTCACACAGACCCCAGCGCACATTCTCAGCTCGAAAATACTCTCGAATTTCGTTCGACCCCCAAACCATTCAGACATTGATTGCACTCACTTATTCATGATTTTTCTTCTTATTTCTGCGGCATTTCCTCTTTTTATATCTCCGTTGAGGGGAACCATAATACAGCAGTGTTCTGGACAAAGTCGTTCCCGAACACTTACTTGTTTAAGGAAAAGAGTGAGACAAGTATGTGGGGCTTCCCTCATCCAGTGAATGGGAATTATGGCATCTGTCAAGACATTTTGGAAAATAGACATTAAAAATAAAGAAACCATAAATTGGGTAGAACAATAGGTATAAACACTGCAACAATATACTTTATATAATATTACGAACAATATATATCCAACAACAACATTCGTATGATCGGATATTCTATTGAAATGCTTCAGGACCTTGGCCTTTGCCATTATACATATATATATTATATAGATATATATATACTTTTTGTAAGCCCTTCAATAAATGTATCTACTGCTTTTGAGAGCAAACCTGGCCCAAAGGACTGCATTAACTACTCTAGATCCTTCTAAATATTATGCAAAGCACTTAAATGAATGCACACATTTGCAGAGAAGCTCACACCGACGTACGGATGTATGTAGGTGCGGATGCAAAGTGCTCTTAGCCGGATTCTCTGGTTGTGTTTCTAGTTCGGGCCATAAAATGCTCGACAGCCAGGGCGCGAAACAAATTGCATTAGGGTCCTGAACCCTTGCACCTGTGCACGTGTAGCCTGTATAGCCTGGCAGCTGTGCGATTGTATGTGCATAGCCAAGGTAAATATGATAAATCACCAGAGCTCGGGTGTTTCTCCTTTCCATGACAAATGACGCGCGAGGAGCGAGATGTTCGGCAAATTCTACTATTTCTCCCTCCGCTGCTGCTCCACATTCACAATAATCGATGCGCTTTGATGAATGGCACGGTGGGTGTGTTGGCCATATAGAGCATATATTATGTGTACGAATATCAACATATTTATGTCTGTGGCATGGCGCATAAATATTCATTTTTATGGCCAAAGACAAGGACAAATTTGTCGAGCGGAAGCGAAAGCGGGCAAGCGCAGTTAAAGTAAGCTCGAATCATAAACGAAAATCACGTAATGCGAGTGCCCAGGTGTTGCTGCAATGATTTTCAATTTTATGCCTGAAAGTCATGCGCTAATTTTACCATTTTCCTCTCTTCAAGTTTTCCAAGCTTTTTCTTTCACGCCCGGGACGTTTCTGTCTATTCATTGTCATTTGCCACACTTGCCGTGCTCTCAATTGACATTAATGACTTGGGCAAATTGGTCTAATTGAGACAGAAGGTGTTGCGCGCAGGTGAGTTTTTTAATTAGCCAGCGCCATTCACTATGATTTGCCTGGCACTGCCACTGATCTCAAAGTGAGCACTCCTTGATCCCTATCCCGGTCACGTTCTATTTTCTCCTATACTTTTTTTTTGTGAAAAACATGTCGTAGCATAAGCAAGCAAAGCACTCAACCAGCGAACTTGACCTTTGCCTTTGACAGCGCCCCATCGGAAAACGGCTTATATAAAGTTGGCTTTTTGGTCAGGGCAGCATATCAGGATAAAACACTCTATTCCCCAACCCGCTGCCAAATCCTTTTCACCAATGGGGCAGGAGGCGAAAGGAAGTTTGTGTGCGAGCAGGGCAAAAATGCGTTGAGAATATAAAAGTCACGTAACTGGCTGTCGTTTCCTTTAGCGCCGCACACGCGCTTCACCCACACCGTTCCTATACACCATACCCCATAGACCAAATACCATATACCATATACGTCTACATCATTACCCGAAAACTAAGTCCCGGCATTAGCATTTGTTTGTATTCGGCTGCTTTGATTACGCTTCGATTCGAAAGCTAGGTAAAAAACTTTTACCAAAACTTTTCTCTTCACTTTTTTGGCCAACTTTTGGCTTGTGTGCGCCGGCAGAGTGGGTATTAGTGGGGCAAATGACTTTATTTATGTGTATTATGGAAATATGAAGTGAAAGCCAAAGGGGGTAAAATATGTTATGTACGATTCTATCGATATTAGAGCTTAGTTGAGACTGAAACTCTAACCTGACTGGGGCATAAATACATTTCGCTTGGGTTGGATTAATTTAAATGCAAAGTATTCTTGCAACCCGCTCTCCACTCCCGGAAAACTCTAAATGCGAAAAGTTTAAATTTTTCAGACAGTCAAATGGCAAGGCAAATACTGATGATGCTCACAGCAGACAAAAAACAAACAGCCCTGACGGAAGGAGGAACTCGCGCTCTTGGTCCTTGCTTATTTTTTGCCAATGGCAAAAACAGGCAACAGTCAACTTCAACTTTATTTTGATGGCGCGGTAAATTGCGGAAAAATATGTATACATGGCCCAGTCAAGGAAAACCAAATGAAAATATAAATGCTCTAACACGTTGAGTGTCTTTACTGAAGCTGCAAGGTGGGTAATTTTTTTCTATATAGTATTATTTCAAATAAAAGAAGCGAACGAAAGCTCTTACTTATGAGAAAAATTTTGCACTTTGTTTTATTTAAAAAATCTCAAGACCTTTGTCCAGAAAGTCTATTTAACCATATCTACCCTTATATTAAGGGTATGCCAAGGAGAAAGAATAATATCAAAAGACTGAGGCAAAGGCAAAAATGATGTGCTACAAACACATGCGTGCAGGGGCATCATTTTCATATGCGTCGCTAAAGTTTTGCAAGCCAAGCCAGGCCTAAACAGACGGATATGGGCGTGGCTGGCCTCGGGTAGAATGATGGCGGGGATGGGCATAAGAGGAGGAGTCGTCAGAGAGAGGGTCGCTGACATGCCAGGCGCTTACAATTTGAGGACTCCGGACCGAATGTATGTGTCTCTGGGAAATCTTTAAGCGCAGACAGGAAATATTTTGTAGCTGCCACTGGCATTTCTGCTTCTTAGCCACCATCATTATCATCAACAGCAACATTGTGGCTTCAGCGGCTTAGTTTTTTTTGTTCGTTTTTGCAAAAAATCCTTTCGCAATGTCCTTGCTCTGTACACGTTTTAGGCCCAGTTTTTAGTTTTTTGCGTGTGTGCGCGTGTTTGCTTTTAATAGTCCTCTCGTCCTGTGTTTGCTGTTTACTGTTTGCTTTGCTGTCAGCGCTTTATGCGTGACAAACACACACGGATACACTCTCGGCCACACACATGGACACACTTCAGACGCAAAACTTTGCGTGACTCGCGCATAGAAATTATGGCAAATAAAAAAGTTAAAACCAAAAACGGAAGGAAAATAATTCGGAAAGAAGAAGGTAACAAACAGAAATGGAAATGCTCACATTCGCCATGAAAATTAGCTGAGGCCGGGTCAAAAGGAATCCCTGATTAAAGAGTTAAGCGTTTGTCACGCCATTTCCCATGGCCGCCATCCCTATTCCTACGCTGCCCTTTTTATCTGGGTTAATCAAATGTTTTTCTGCCATTTTCTGTCACTCTCAGCCCGACACTCTCCCACACCGCCTCCCCCTTTGATGTTCATGTTTGTGTTTGCCCAAAATGTCAAACATGTCAAATTAATTTTCATATTTGTTTTGCTTTTTAGATAATTGAATGTCTCTTTTATTTGCTCATTTTCTATGCCATGGCAAGCCTGCCCTTCCCCACTCTGCTTGCGTATTTGTCTAGCTGTGGCTTCTCTTAAAATTCTTGATCTCAGGAATTTTAAGTCGCCTCTGACTGACACGAGGCTGGACTGGCAGCTCCACATACGAGATGGAGATGTAAAAACATTTTACAAAATATTTAATTAAACTACAACGAGAAAAGTTTATTGGCACATAATTGTCCTTAAATAGTTTATAACTAGTTTGAGATAGTTTAATATTCATTCTAATGGCAACACTTGTAAAAGCACATTATGGACTCACCTAAATTAAACTGTAGCTTAATCGAAAATAAGCTTTTCCAGGAATTGATCAGCTCACTTATAATGAAATTTAGTTTATAATAAATGTACACTTCAAAAACAATAGGTGTCCGATTTTCCTTGCTTGTGTATGTAGGCGTGTACAAGTGAATGAAGGCTAATCAACTGGCCTCCCCCAACCTAGATATGAGAACCTTTGGCATATATACATATTTATGTACATATAAACAATTACACTAAGTGCCGCAATTTACCAAGGGCCATAAATCAATAAGGACAAGTAGCTTGGGTCTCGGTTTCGTTATTAATTATTATTATTGAAATCTATCTGGAGCTCGAAACTGTCCAAGTGACACTCACATAGCAATCACATTGCCTTTAGCTGAGCAAAAACTTTGAGTTATAGCCATTTGACAGTGTCCATAGGGAAAAATTACAATGAACCCGATTCCCGTTGGTTCTAAGCCGAAGATAATCTCTACGAAACTACCACTAAAAATTAAGCAGAGCTCTTAAGCAGCTTCACTAAAGTGTACGGCAAAAATGCGGCCATGATGAAAGAAAAAAGGAGCTGTAGTCCAATAGTATGCCAGTCGAGGACGGTGAGTGGCTAATAAAAAATGCAGGAGGCAGGCAGCAGGCCAAGCGGAAACGGAAATAAGTAAGCAGTCTGAATTTCAGACTATGAAATCACAAAAAAGCCCGGCAGCTGCAGTAACGCTTCCCCTCTCCCCGGCTCATCTGGTCAGTTCTTCCGTACACAAAGTACATATTTTACTTAAACATAAGCAATGGCTATTATTTTAAGTTACCCACGCGCTCGCTGATTTAATTTCAGGCTATTATGCGCACACAATGCCAACGGTAAACGCAAAAAGAAACTGCGGGAAAATGAAAGGAGCCCGAAGCGGGAAAACGCCATCCGGGTGGGAAAAGTTTTCCAGCTAGACGGTGCATTTAATACACTTTGCATAACTAGCTGTCTGCATTTTTATAGTTTAACAATATGATGGAATTATTTTTTGATGGAACATGCAGTAGCACAGAAAGGATTTAAAAACATGGGGAAAATATTTATTTTAATGGGAAACATTTAGAATCTACAAAATGGCTCTAGGAAAGGTTTTTCGTATATAGACTTTAAATCTTCAATTTTTTTTATTAATATCTTTACCTGATTCGGGTACTCTATAAACCATTGAAGGGTAAACCAGTTCGTAGCGAAATATACCGTCGTAGGGTCTGACGGTGAGTTAAGCTTATGTTGCTCTTCCAGGTTTTTTGTTCTGTTGCATTTTCTTGCCCCTCCAGATTTGGGTCGAGCTTCTGAATGGGTTCATATTCTTCTCGTACCTGCCACCCCTCCCCCATTTGAAATTTATTTTTCTGGCCTGTCCCCCTTATGTTCTCCCTACGGTCTGGGTTTTTTTTATTATTTGCGTCCGATTCAAAATTGAAAGTGCATTAGCCTTTTCAGTTAATTTGCAAAGCATCCGACAGGATTTTGTTTTTCTGATTGCCAGGACCCAGAGTCAGATGCCGAAATCCAGATTAACATCAGCCAGACTTAATGCTCGGCTTGCCTTTTCAAAACAATTTGTGCTAATTTCCTTCCAGTCATGATGCAGGGCTATAAAGCCGTCGAATGAACTAAGGAAACACTAAAGAGTGCAAGAAAAATATCAAAAGCTTGTAGGGCAGTTGGCTCAAAACATGGTGTTGTTGGAAACCTTAAAAAAAGCTTTATATTTAAGGGCTGTGTTACTTTAGTTTTAGAGTAAGAATACTCAAGAATAAGCCAATGATTAAAAGAGTTTAACCAAAAAGCTCTCAAACATAGCATGTCTTGCTTCTGCCTAATACATTTTTTACCCGAAAGGACAAACTTTTATATACAGAAATTTAATCCACCCTTCCAAAAGACAACATTAGCCCCGTCTAGACTGAAACCGAATGCAATGAATGAAAAATGAAAATCTCCGAGCAATTCAACATTCCAAATGGCGCAATGCCAGACCCCCGCGTTCTCATAAAGTAAAATCAAAGGGCAGGCCGTAAGCAGCTTTGATTACCAACGCTCACATCGGATTGTTTCCCCAACGCGGACCCCTTGCCTGGATTTTAGTTACCTTTTTTCTGTTTTTGTTTTTTTTCCGTTGCTGCTAAGAGTTCAAGAGTGTGTATGCTTAGGCATTTGAAACCTGATTAGTTGTCAAGCACTTCAAGTGCCTGCGCTGCTTGTTGGATGCTCTGCAGCTGTATGTGAAATTTATTGTTTCAAGTTAATACCACTTGATGGATTATTTGGTTTTGTACAGTCAAAGCTTTGATTTCTGTTCTTGTTTGCTTTGTAATTTGATATTAAATGTACGTGTACGTGCGTACGTCTGCTAATCTCGTTTTATTCAGTGTGGTGTATAAGCTGGGTAGATCAAAATATTAAGTCTTTCCAGATTGAAAAGTAAAATAAAATATTTTTCTAGTCACAATGTAAGATAATCTAAGATAAATTCAATACTAATTTAAATTTTTATTGTGATATTTTCTTCTTAAAAAAATGCAAAACATAAAACAGTTTCATAAAACTTTCAAGTGCCAAATAGAGGCTTCTGGACATGAAATATTCCTGGATAGTTCCGCTATTAACTATTAAAATTAATTGTGAAACTTTTCACTCCCAGCTTGATGCGAGTCACACGCTTCGTCTTCCATTTGCGCCCATAAATCTCGGCTGTCTTCACACACACACACTGGTCCTTTGTCGAGCCACTGTCCTCGAGAGCCTGTCAACAAAGGACCAGTGAAAGTTTTCGTGTGTCATGACAATATTTACATGCTGCATTAAACTTGCTCCCTCCTGACAGGCAAAACTTTTGCAGCTGCTGCTCATGTTATTAAAGTTGCGCATACGCCAGGTTGTCCCCTGGCCAGCTTGATTTATGCGCGGCTCCTTGAGTTTTCGACCGGTCTTTTAATAATTTAAGCTCTGCGGAAAATCAGAGACGAGCTAGCCGTCCGCTCTGCTCCGTCTCCGGCTCCCTTTCTTTACCCTTTCACCCCGCCTCTGGCCGGATGCCAAGCCACGTTGCGCTGACTGAGCCGAAAAATGCAAAAATTTCCTACTTCTACCTCACACTCCTCCTCCCTCGCCCAGCAGCTCTCCGCCGTCTCCTCCTGCATTCCCCATGTTGACAATGGCGGCAACAAAGCGCATTTGGCAAGCGCCTGCAGCAATGCAACACACACTCACACACACACCATACTCGATAGGAAACGCAGTGTGTGCTTGTGTGAAGACGTGCTCAGCAAAAGTGAAATGGCAACAGTGTAGAAGCATGAGTACGAGTACGAATTCCAGCCCATCCACACTGCAAGCGGGTGTGAGAGTTGTATACTATACCGCATATATATAGAGTAACAAACAAAAAAGGCAAAAAAAAGAAATAAAAAGTAGGTTATGCACAGACAGCATTTTAATATGATTTCCATGGCTGCCTCGTAGCCATTCTCCCGGAGAAAGTCTAACGCACTTCGAGAAGCCAGACTTTCTGACTAACTGACACCGAGACATCAACAAAAAATGATCAAAGGCAATGGGAAATACTATCCGTGCCACAGTCCCTGACAAATTGTATGACCCACTTTGTTGGCGCCAGAAAAAGTGGTTTAAAAACATATAAGCTTTGATTTCCAAGTGGATGCTACGACTGAGTGCATATATATGGAATTATTTTCGTTTGAAATCTGCTATCAATATGAACAAATATAACTTTTTCGTCTAGACTAATTCCTTCTGACAATAAAAGTAGTCATCGAAAATGTTTTTAAAATTTGTTTAAGCCTTTAAGTCGTTCTTTATGTTATTTGTTTTATTTATAACTTTTATATGGATTATTCTTTATTCTTTTTAAAAAGAAGTTTCCGAGTATTTTCTACCCTGTTTAACAAATTAAAATATTTTAAAGTATTTAGTTAAATAATTTCGTTTTATTTATTTAAAATTTAAAGCTGAAGCTAAAAGCATTTTAAATACAATTGAAACAAAATAAATACAGAATAGAAGCTGAATCATCGTACTTTTAAGATATATAAGTAGCTTTACATTCTAAAATCCTAAACATTTAATTTCGACTCTCATTTTAGCTTTTGTTTATTAAGACACACGTACCATGAACATGCTTTTTTGGTCCGCATTTGTTCCTTACATGCACTTACCGCTTTTGGCCTGACTGTATCCATTTGGTGCGGCGCTTACTCCGGTTTTTGCGCTTTTTACGGCCTTTGTAATAAAAGCAGCCCGCAGGGGTTAGTGCTCCAGCTCATGAAGGAGTTGCTCCTGCTGATGTGCTTTGCTTATTGTTGTTGCTGGGGGCGCGCTGGCGTTGAGTAAGTTTTATGCAACCAGCGAGACGCACACATCATATCAATGAGCGAAGGAGCAGAAGCAGGAGTTTGAGCCGGGCCTGGGCGGCAAGAAATTGAGCAAAAAATATGGCAAAGTATTTGGCGGGTGCGAGGCATAAATTTCGATTTTGGCTTTTGCTTTCGCCGTTTTCGGTTCTTAGTATTTGGGTTTCTCGTCTTCGAGTTTCGTCGCTGCCCGCCCCAAGGCCTTATTTAAAGTAGCAGCCGATGCGAACTTTATTTATGACTCAATAATGTGTATTTTGATTTATGCATTGTGGGCGCGTACTCCAGCTCCCATACTCGCTATCCACACCATATACACTGGAACTGTAACTGTTGGCACTCACTCACACTCACTCATACACTTTATTGTTGCCTCCGGCCTGTGGACGCGATTTGCATAACAACACATCCGAAACTAAACGCAAGCGTTTAAGATGTTTCTTTGCAGACACGTGCACTTTCCACTTGCGGGCTTGCATTCAACAATTAAAGCTGCCAGTCTGCTGATCAATTATACCATAACCATATATCCTTATTAATGGAGTTGCACTTGTTTATTTTTCTGACTGTCGGACATTACACTCTTTCGTACGCCAGTTTGCGGATGCGGTTGGTCTAACCCTGCGGATACGCGATGTGAAGCGTTGGAATACGATGCCTCTGCCAAGAGACAACGATAACGGTACCCACAACACGACAACGACAACGGAGCACGACGACTAAACAAATCCACGACCTTTTTAGTACTAAAGCGCCTGGCCATTCATTCGTGGTTTTGGCCGCGTTTGACATCGCCCCCCACACGATTCTGGATTCGGAATTCGTAATTCGGGATTCGGGCTTTTCGGGACGGCATTCGGGTCGTAGATTTTCGAAATTGCCGAGCCCACGAGTCCTTTCAGTTGACGAGCCCTGTAAGTGGGCCAACGCGCGTAACCAGTTTGCCTTTCGACCTCGAAAGCAATGCCCCCCCCCCACCATATAAGAGTTTTAGCCGGAAAATTCACAAATCGGAGACATGAAGTCCGAATGTGTGATGTGAGAGGGAACAAGTGTGGAACTTGTATAGTCAGGAAGCTTTCTTTGAACTTGAATTACTTAGTAGAAGAGGAGTATAAGATCAAGATTATATGGTGGATATAGTATCTAGGATAAAATGATTTGTCAAGGGCGGCAGTTTAATGTAAAATATTTTTGAAAAATATGACACACTCCATACATTATATTTCCAAGAGTTTGGAAATAAACTAAACTCTAAACTCCCAGCTTTTAATAAACTACTCTAAACTCTAATTTTATAAACTAAAAGCACCTTTTAATATTATTATTTATTTTACAATTCAATCATTAATTTATCTAAAATCCTAAGGCTTCAACTCTTTTTTTTAATAAAATAAGTGGGACTTCTGCTAATTTTAAGTGGGTTTTTATTTTCTTAGAAACAATTAATTTAAATAGAATCAAAAAATTAAAATGTTGACCTTTTAACGTTGTGGTTCCACTTACTTCAGCTTGGTCCTACCTCAACACCCTCCTGTCCCTCAGAACCTTTGTTATTCGCGTTCCACCACGCATTTCATGTGGATTCGTTTCTCTCGCGTTTTCGAAAATCCTTTGATTTGGCTTTTCCAAGACGAATGAGAGTTATACAAAGCGGCGTCCAAGCCAGCTCTCGGTTACTGCAGCTTCGCTGGTCAAGGCAGCGAGTCAAGGATTAGGGCTTATGTTATATGTTATGTTATATGTTGCAGTGAGGAGTATCAAGAGAACATTCAATGTAATGCTTCTCTGGATAAAAAGTTTGCCCTATGAATATTTGACATTTTATAGAATTTTTAAAATTTACTTAGAGAGAAATTTCTCTGATCTATTGATCAGTTTCTTATTTTCAAATATAAATCCTTAAAATAAATAATTTAGATTTCATGCAAGAAATAATGTTCACACTTAACCTACACCTCTAACCCAACAAAAATAAAGTCACATACAAAAACCCTACTACCACGGGGTGTAAGCGTGTAAGTTTACGAGAGACCACGAGACCCGAAACCGACAAGTTGCTCTGTGCATAGCGTTTTCCTCTCTCGGCAATGACAGTTTTCCCTACTTTCTCCTCGGCGCTCATTTTCGATTTCGAACTCTATGCTTCGGCTGACATGCGCCCCAAACCGTGAACCGAATGAGATATTGTGGAACATAAAAAGTTAGAAAACGATTTTTTAAAATTCAACGGTTTCACTCTTATACCACTCAAGGAAAGCTCCCAAAGTGGCTTAAGAACTTCCACGTGGATGTGGGTGGAATGGACGAGCCAAGACGGAGACTGTGGCTGCAACAATTGCACAGCCTAATCTTATCAAATTTCATTTACACGCTTGGCCAGGCTCTAATGGCAAATCCAATGCCAAAATGGAACTAGCACTAAATCACTTTCGTCAAAAAAACCACAACCTATAGTTCAGTTTTTCTTACTCTTAGCAGATACTGTACGCTTAGTATACAGATATTTAAGCATTAAGCATTTAAGTGTTGTTGTCAAAGTATTTGGCTCCTCGACGTGGCATTTTTTTGGCAAAAATTGCTATGGCTAAACATTAACTAAAACAGCTAAATTCCATCGTACACCCACGCCCAATACGACCCACATTCATCCTCGTATGTGGGGAGGTGGGAGCTGTCGGTCTTTGGTTCTGCAACTGCTAGAAAATCTCAACGCCCAACCGCCAAGCACGGCATTTCATCAGGCAGCTGCCACTAGACTACCACTGCAGATCCAAAACCTAAACGGCATCAAAAGTAATCGTTACGACTTTGTTAATTCCCATTGGGCTACTCGTATTTGGCAGACATTTATAAGTCACTAATGTGGGCATCCCAAGCATATTAAAAAGTTTAGCCTCGTATTGTGTTTCACAAAGTCATAAAAATATTAAATTTCTATTATTTTAAATATGTTTTTTTTTCATCATCCCGCCATTATCGTAGAAATGGGTAGCCGGTTTTAAAACCTTTAACCCTCTAGGTTACCCTAGACCTCTTTCTCCTTCCTTATATTATAGCTGGCTGCCTGGTCGGCGAAAAACCCCAGCAATGCGAGCAAAGGAAGTGCACTAAGTGCAGTGACCAAATAGCTGCCAGAGAGTCCCGAGCCTGGAGCTGATCCTGCTCTGCTCTGCTACTGTACTCCGGTGCTGCTCCCGATGCTGCTGCCACCGCCAGGAAGTGGCCATGGTGTTGCACATGACTTTATAGCTTTTACATTAGTGTGTGCGAGTGTGTGCGCTGTGCTGGCTTTTACATGCATGTATGTAAGTGAGTGTGTGTATATGTGACATTTTGGCTATAAAGCAAAAGTTGCATTAAATTTAAATCATGAAACGGCGGTTTCTGCGGCCACTGCTCCCTGGCGTATCAACACTGAAAACACTAGTTATGAGAACCAAAGTTTATGCTAAGCACACTCATTTTTTTTAGACTAAATATGAAACTGAAAGATTTGTTTTAGCAAAGGATTTCTTTCAGTGCAGTGACCAACCTACTGGGCCAAAGTGAACCGAACTGACATGAGCTGAGGGAAAGTTGTGACTAAGCACTGCTCAACATTTTGTCATTAAAAGTTGAGATGGTGCATCGGGTAGCTTTTGGCGGTAGCCCTTCGTCATTTTTTGTTCCAATTTTCTCGCCCTCTCAGGCAGAAGGATAATGCAAAACCCTGCAATCACAATTAGCTCGACAAACTAACGTAATTTGCATGCGAATTGTGAGCAACCATTACATAATTACAACGCACTTTTGATGTATTGTCACGAATACAAAGAGGGTGTGCGTGTGCATGGGCAAGTCAACTAATTAATCAGCTTGCGTAATCAATGCTTAATGATGCAGCAGCAGTACAACGCCGTTTAAATGGTCTATAGTTAAACAAAACACTCAATTAAACCGAGTGGAGAACAAATTGAGACCGTGCTCGGAACGGATAGGGTTATTGAAGATGGATTGCTAATGAAGAATGGGGTATCTCTCAAAATTATAGGCCCTGTATGTCGAGGCATCAAGAGACAACCTAACCTTTGGCTACCGAATATTTGGTTTTACTTATTAATTAATAACATCATCAAATGGTAACCACAGAGACCGAGCCGAACAGAGTCATGGCGCACATCAAACTGACCAAAGGGTTCACAAATCATTGCTTTGTCCAAAAGCTCAGGGAAAAGTTATCACTAAATTATTAAACAGATAAGCCATCCCATCATGTTCATAGCTAGTAAGGCTTTTGAATAAAATAGCAGACAATTGGACCAAATGAAATTAATTTAAGTAATACTTAATTAAATGTTTGAAAAATACCCCTCACTTTTGGTGCTTATTTAATTTAATTGAACGAGGGTTCTTTCACCTTTCAGGTATTATAAAAGGTATAGAAGAACAATTTTGAGGCCAGCTTAGAAACTTCAGAGAAATACATATTCGTCGAATTCCGGTTACTTTTCTCGTCCTGTCTCCCATACACTTCCCTTTGGTCAAGCCGTAAATTTATTTTACCACACTTTGAGATACATTCCATTGGGAACTTGGCGGGGACAAGTTCTGCTTTTTGGCCAAGTGGCAAGTTTACGAAACTTACAAAAAGCTAGCAGAGTGAGCTTCGGGTGTGGGTGGAAGAACTAAACTAAAAGGGAACACCAGTAGCGTGGAAACTCCTTACTGGAGCATTCCAGATTCTAAGGCAGCCGCAGAGGTGTAACCAAGTCCTTGCAACAAAAAACTTTCCACACATGTTGCTGTGTGTGTGAGTGTTGATGCAGCAGCAGCCGCTGCTGTTTCAGTTCCCCTTGCTATTGCAACGGCTCCTGTTGGCATCCAGTGAGGCAAGCAAAAGCAGCAACAGACGAGCGATGGACGATGGACATTCCCCGGTCAGAGCAGGTTTCCTTAAATATTAAAAGTCCAAGCAGAAGCAGGATGTTCAAGACTCCTCGTTTCAAATGAAAAAAAAAACGGAGTGTACCCCGAAAAAAAATGTCTGATGACTATAATAATTTATTGTAAAGTTGGTTCAATAAATCATATTTTTCGTAATTAAAGCTTCAAAACTAATCTTTAAACTGTTAAATAAATATTTAAAAATAAGTATTCTTGATAGATCAAATTATATAAAAGTGGAATCACAATATTCTTTTTAATAATTGCAGGAATTTTTTTCCCAATTTAAATATTAATATACTTTTTAATTTTTTTAATAATAATTCAAATTTTTTCCCTGTACCAAGTTTTTCCCGCCAATAGCTAACGCTTGTCGCACGTCGTCACTTAGGCAAAACGCAAAGTTTTCGCTTCGCAGTATGCTGTCCGTCAGAGAGCTGTCTCTTCTTTTCTCTGTTGTCGTGTATACTTTTTATTTTTTCTTTTATTTCCCTTCACTACACTCCACATCACTCCGTTCCCTTGCCCTTCTATATCTCTTGCCAAGGGTCTTTGTTTAAAATAGCAACTACTACGGCACAACTGCGTCAAGCGCACCAAGGACTCGCGTTAAGCTAGGCTAAAGTTTTGTCACACCCACACGTTTGCAAACACTGCTGCAACACTCACACATACGAGTATCGCGCTTTTAACATAAACAAACTACACTAGTTACAATTTTTCTTTTTTCTTTGGTGGCCACGACTTTTTATTTGTTTTCCTGCCTTTTTTTAAGGATTTTTCCACCGAGGAAACGTGTTTTGCAAAATTAAAAATAACTTGCCCTGACCAGTCAATAGCTGCGAAAATTGCAGCGACGAACAACATGACCTACCGCGAAGCATAAATCTTTTCCAGTATTTATCCGATCCTTTAGCGGAATACCTTAAAAGATTTGTGGATTGATTCTCTATTAATCATCATCAAAACCCAGGAACAAAATATTTTTTAGATATCTTATCAATTTTTGTGGAGGGTCCCCTTCAAAATCGGATAATGCATGGGAAGGACAATATGAGCCACCGCGATGGCTAGATCTTTGCCAATACATATCTGATTCTTAAACGAAATACCATAAACGATTTATGGATTGATTCTCAATTAATTTCTATCAAAATCCAGAAAAAAAATTTTTTTCGATTTTTTGTTAAATTTTCTGGGGGTTCCCATCAATGTACGGAAGATAGATGGGAAAGACAATATGACGCTCCGAGATCCGATCAGTTCCAATAGTTATCAGATCCTTGATCTTTATTTTACCAATAGTTATCAGATCGTTGATACCATAAATGATCGATTCTTAATCAATTAAAATTAGAGTTTTCCCGATTATCGAAAATACCTTTTCATTAAAATATCTTTCACAATAGTTTGTGGTTGTTTACCTTAAACGTTTTAATCATGTCCTTATTACTCTGCAAAAAAAAATTTTCTTAGAATATTTTTAAAAATGTTTATTAACTTAAAAATGCGCATATGGGAAAGTTGTTGATATGGGAGAAGAACTTCCTTACTGCGCGGGAATTCCACCATTTTTTGGGCAGGTAGACAGCATCGGCCAGGTGAGTTGAAGAATGGTAAATGTTTTCTCAAGTCCCCCAGCAGCGTTTTCTGTTACGTTACATCAACATTTTACAGAATGCCTTGCAGGCGATATTACCCATCTCCATGCGGCATCCTTTCCACATGCAAAAAGGCATGGGCAGACCTGGAAGAGGACATAAAGTATAGACGATGGCCAAAGTCTTGGCAATATAACCGTCCTGTGTATGTGGCTCTAACAATGGGAGGGCCGTGCACACACGTTTCTTTCCACCGTATGTGTGTATTCATTAAATTTGTATGAACAAATACAGTGGGCATAAATTTTAGGGCATTCGGTTGGAGTTCAAGATGGAGTTTGAGTCTGGAAACGGAAAAGTCTTGAGCTCAACAAGGCGCTATCAACGCCACATTATTCTTTTCTTACCTGCATTTCGAATGTATCTATGTGTGCTTGGGTACTGTTTGTGTTTATTTTCACGTGTGTGTTGGTGTGGGTATGTATGGTCTAAAATAAGCAAAAATGGCAGCCTGAAAAAACAAGTAACAGTTTTACTCGGCAAACAATGAAAACATCGCACAGCAGAGGGAGAGAGAAAGCGAAAAAACAACAGCAACAAATCAGCACTTTACCTTATGTTTGTTGATTTTGTTCGTTATTTTATTTCGCTTCACGTTTGCTCTCTCCCCCACGAGCATGGCCAACCTCCTACTGCTCTAGCACTAACAAGACACAAAATTTACAATTTTAAATTGTGAGCATGTGAATTACGGATGCATAGATACACATGTATCTCTACGGCGGAGGAGCAAGCTGAAACTCACCTGGCCATCGGACACGCCACGGCGAACACCGTACAACAGATGTTTTAGCACTGCCAAAGTGCTTTGCCTGGCCAAAAAACTTGGCAGGAGAATGGCTCAGTTTAATGGACCCTTGCCCCGCTGCCACCCACCTCCCCATTCGCCATGGTGACAGCGAAGGAAAGGCCACCAAGAAAGCCGGAAGGAAGAAAGCAAGCCCACCAAGCTACAACGAAAACTTATTGATGTTGCACTTGGAAGGGTGCAAGCTTAGAAGACGATCAACCACCCAAAAAGTTTGCAACTCGAAAGATTATAAAAATAGCGTTAAAAGCTGAAAGCCAACTCTGGGCGATGAATGAACTAGCCGAAAAGTTAAAACGCGTTTTCATCTTTGTCGTACGAAAATAGCAACACACCATTTCAATGTACAATGAGACTCTTTTTGAACAACAAATATATTTTGTTGTTTATAAGTATGCGAAAATTATCAATTTATTTTCAATATTAAACAAATTTTTCAGAATTTATCTATATAAACTAATGCACTCCAATCGATTACTTGTATTTTCTCTTCTCTAAAAACACCACTTAATTAATTTATAAGCCATATTTCAAATTTGAGCTATGAATCGGCCAATTAAAATGTCAGTTTGTTTTGATTAGTTAAATAGATATGAATTTATGCCGCATATACCGATATTCCGCAGGGAAATAAATTCAATAAATTTTCGATACAATTTTCACAATTTAAATTCTGAAAGTGAAAATCGCCTGAAGGACTAATCTCTTACTTGGCCTCTAGTCCCACATTTTCCCTCTCCGCTCAGCTGATTAGCTTTCTAATTGAGAATACCCACCTGATTGTTCCTTCTGATTATCCCACCTCTCGAAACACTCGATAATATCCACAATCACCTATTTTATCTCCTTAGGGCTGTCCACACCCATGGCTATCACCATCTATGAAATTGTCCAATTGTCGCCCAGTTAGGCGCGACTGTCTCTCTCCGTCGGTCTTCCTGTTAATTCATTACATTAAATCACCTGACGCCGCCCCTTTTGGGCGCCTGGGCAAAGGCAATTAAATGTAATTAAACGTAAGATTAACTCTAATTATAATAAATTAAATGCGACGTCGTTTTGGCTGAAGAGCCAACTCAAACGGGCCAAGGCAAATATCAAAAATGCAATTAAACATTAACGATTTGTTGCGCTGAAAAAGGAGATCATGAATTATACAAAGAGATGAGGATAAAGTGCAGCCGGACTGGGAAAAAGTGAAATCCGAGCCGATTAAGGCCCCAGTTAAGGTCGCCATTCCAATGGTCGGCAAAATCCAGCAGAGACCCGCTGGTCAGACCAATTCCATTTGCATAATCAATGCATATTTGGACGAGGCCATAAATTAACAAATAGAATTTAATTGCATACTTTTGGGGGCGACGCCGCGGCGTCGCGTACACAAATTAAGAATTCATTAATGCGCATTAATTGTATCGCTGCAGCGGCAACTGAATCTGCCGCAGAAAATTGAAAATAAATGCATATGCTTATTGGCGACCATGGGAGTTGCTCGCCTGTGTTGTTGCATCCATCTCTATCGCACGGTCTCTATAATCGCCCCATTGCTGGCAAATTAATTGCGGCCTTTGTTTAATCAGACTAAAATGGCACATTTATGCCAGCCTCGTTTATATTTATTGCCTTTTTATTCTGAAGTGCATCACATACTGCCGCCTCCATTTTGGCCATTTAAATTGCTACCTTTGTTAAGTTCTGCGGTTAACGAGCTGCCGCAGTTGCTACTGCTGGTGTAACTGCTACACCATTGTGTTGCCTTCGTCAGGCACATTACATGCATTTATTAAAATCTATACAAACCGAGCTCATGTAAAGCGCAAAAAATAGTCGCAAGAAAATGAATAGAGTACAGTAGGCGGGAGCTATCTTCATGCTGAGCAGATTGTGTGACGTACATAATGATTTCTTATCTGCTGCCGTTGTGACCAACCGCTAATGGAATTTTGAAGGGCAACACCAAAAATTTAACATTCAATCAATACCCTCCATGAAGACTCAATGGAGATAAAATCGAAAATACTTACAATAGTTTCTATTTAACGAAAATATTAAATATAATGTTATTATTATAATTTTGTTTTCATCTTCGTCTTAAATTTAAAATTGAGTTTTAAAGCAGTTTCAATATTTATTTAAATCCTTGGTTAGCTTAGCCTTTTGGAATGAAAAGAAATCTCCGAAATGAAGTGACATTGTTTAAAGGATCTTCTGTAAGACTTAATTCCAGTCGTTGGGGCAGGTTAAGTGACATGCTGAGACTTCTGTGTATAAACAACTTTTAAAGCAGGCTGGCCACTTAACAGCGCAAAACAAATACCAAATTCCCACACAGAATCGAGAGCAAGGAGCCAGGGATCTGGGGTATAAAATAAACGACGGAGCGCCGAGAACGTATCCTGAGATCCATTGACAGGATGCCTGGCCTGCAGTCATCGTACGGGAAAACGGGCCGGCAACTGCGTTCCATGAATTCAATCAATTTTAATGCAATTTAAATTGCATTCTCCTGTGAAAACACAATGCACCGCCGTCTACAACACATATGCGAACGACCACAATGTACCCACGCTGAAGAAAGAGATGGCCAGGCGGCCAGAGAACGAGACATGGAGCGCCAGAAGGTGGGACAACGAGAGTGCATGGATAGGCAAAGAAGAGACGTGTATGCGTACGTTATGCCAGCGGAAAGGAGGCTTCGCCTTGCGTTAATTGGTGGTCATGCCTCGAACCGTGGAAAGGTTACCACTTTGGAATCCAGCCATCCGAGTTGAAGCCGCCTTCGGTCGCTACCATGCTTATATTGTTTTAAATGCCACGCATTCATCGTTTACTGACTGGACAGCATAAAAGAGCAGATATGCCATGAAAATAAAACACTCCGATCGGGCGTGCAATTCTTGAAATCGATAATGTGAGATATATTCTTTTATAAAATCTGGTATATCGAAAGTATATTTATAAAGAAATGTATGTAAATAAAATAGGTTTATGTTCATAAACATTAGTCATATATTCAAACATTTACTAAAACGAATTTTTAGAATTTTCTGACAGAATTCTCTTAAAAGAAAAAACAACAATTAAACAAAAAGGTTTATGATAATCTAAAATGGTCTGAAATTTAAATATCCCTTCAAAGAGTAACAATATACGGTGATTCAAGATAACTGTTGCATACCCGTAGGAGCCGGAAGAGGCCCATCAACCAATTATACGAAGCCACGGACGTTGTCATCGGGCAACTGCCAGCACTCGAAGCTCACGCACATCTGAATAGCACATTCAGTCGTGCATCGGGTTACAACCATTCAATTTTAAACTGACACTTAATCAAATACTGTGAGTGGCTAACCATAGTCAATTGTTTCGATTGGCTACGCCGGAATCTGGATTTGCGTCTGAAAGAGCCGCAAAATCAAAGTTTCATTCGAAATTTGGCATTCTCTGCATGGCTGACGGTCGCCATAATTGATGGCAGGGTAATGTCCTTTAAGCACACATTAATTCAAAGAACTTTTTATACCAAGAACTATAACTAGTTTTGCGACTAAATGTTAGACTTCCAGATAGCTGAAAAAATGGAATTTAGTCGTACAGTCCGGATTGCCTATAATATTATTTAATTAAATAAATATTATTTTGCCATCTTTTTTATTATTTATAAAAGAAAAAGAAAAACTATGTACTATGAATTTCAATAGACACATAAATGGCTTAACAGTATTGTCTAAATTAATTTTGTGAAATTATTTATTTAAGGCTCAATGCCCACAAACGTTAAACCATTTCAAATATGCTGGCAAGTGAAAGATAATCAATAGCACTTCCCTTAAATTGATTTAGATATACACATATGAGAAATAGAAAAGGGTCGGAGCTCAGTGCAGTTGCGGTGTTGTGTTGCATTTTTTATGAGGTACGGCAAACCGCAATCAGGCATTATGCAAGTGAATTGCTCATTATCGCATTTGGTTTGGTTTGTCTCTGGCATTTGAATGCTTTTTCTGAAATCCCTTTTTAATGTTTGCGCAATCCCTTTTAATGCGCACAATTAATTCCGTTATGCTTTGCCGCCTTTGACATGGCCTGGTCGCCTGACTGCCTTGTCCGCCCGGCTATCCCCTTTAAGCCCATAACTGGCAGCCGCCGTGTAACAATTTGCTAAAATTTCGCGGCTTAGAGCAGGATACAGAATCCTGGTTCTGGGATAACGTTGCTTTAAAATCCACGCATTGCATAATTATGACCGACTCCGACATCGGCACTGTAATGCCGCGAAATTTCCCAATTTTCCATGCAGCAAAACGTAATTAAAATTATTTTATTTTGCCGCAAACATTTGCGCACACATGGCTGACAATAGCGGTGCAGATGGAGGAAAACATTGGAAATTAATTTTCATCTAAGCTCGGCGACCGTCCCGGCATCGAAAACCATCAACAAATTGTCAGGCTTTTCATTTATTTGTTGATTTTATTTGCTATTTTAGCCGACATGGGCTGACAAAATGTTTGTGCTCATGTTTACACACATGTCCAAAAATTTCGGTAATTTTATTTCGCAAAAGGCTTTGGAAAAGGACAGATTTCATATGGTAGAAGATTACTAAAAAAGGTTTCAGACTTAACTCAAAATAAAAATTATTAACAATTTACGAGTCTTTCCTCAACTTATCATCGAGAACATTATATAACTAGTTATTTTAAAAGCAGCCTAATAATTTAAAATAGAATTTTGAATTCTATTAAAACTTTATCGGTTAGGAACTTAATTCATATTATTTTCTATTATCTGTATATCATTTAAATATGTGCATACTTTTGGTAAAATGCAGCAGTCCTTGCACCTGCAGCATCAAAAAAAAATTTGTACAAAAATAAGAAACACCCGAAATATTAAAAAAAATTTCAACCAACAAAAGCATTTTTTCCATGCTTTATTCTTCGGTTCTGACTGCATATTTCATAGAAAAACAAGAAGAAATACTAAAAAAAAAACTTTGTAAAAATAAAAATGCTAGACAAAGAAAATAAAAGCAAGCTCCGAGCTTTACAAAAAAATGGGCGCAAGGCAAAACTGAAAGCCAAAAGAAAAATGCCGCGCTTTAGAGGGCTGGGGGTGAAGTCATGGAACAGGAGGTCGCCGAGGGTTTCAGCTCGCATTATTTTGTATTACAGCAGCGGCTACGTCCCCGGCACATTCAGTAGTTGGCAGGAGCAAGGACTGCGGAGTGTGCTGTCCGGAGACCGGACCCACGGCTCAGCTTGTATTGCAATTTTTCAATTTCAAAAACAATTTTGCTCTGCCAACATACGTGTGGTCAAAGATAAGCTCTGTAAATATATATAACAAAACAACCAAAATGAATACTGAGGACTATAAAAAGAGAGGAGCGCGCCATAAAAACCAAAAAGCGGCAGCCAAACCAAAGCTAACCGCAGCTCAAGCAGCTATTGCAGCAGCTCAAAACCGGCCAAAGCCAAAAAGGCGGTCAACGGCAAAAAAGCATAGTCGAAATACCGAAAATAAAAATCTGAACGAGTGAGGAAATTTTTGCTGGTGAGTATGTGGGTGAGTGTCAGCTTGGCACACAGCGGGAAATTGCACAAAAATGAATTGTGTTGTGCAGCATTTAATGCTGAAATATAAGTGGCCTGCTGGGCGGGACAGCTGACCAGCGCAAGGATGGGGTCTGGGATCGAGGAATTTTGAGTATGTGGGCTTCTGGGGACCTGCCAGGTTTTCCTTTTTGGGGCATGCATTGCCAATTCAGCAGCTGAGCAGGCAGATTGATTGAATTTCCATCTGTCATCTTCCAAACCTTAAAAGAGTTTAGTTTTATTGCAGCCAATCTACAGACTCTATATTACAGAGACTAAATTATCTCATTATATTTTATCTCATATCATCTCATATATTTTAAGCACATTAATAGGATAATATAAGAAACTATAATAATAAACTACTATGAACCCAGCTTAGCGCTAAGCAGAGCTCACATCATTAAAATCAATGCCAATGCAGCAGTACTGAGCAGTATGAAGCGATAACCATAGCCGATGAAGCAGGAGCAGCTGGGGTTTTTGATGAAATCGATGCTGAAGTACCTTCTGGTGTTGCTCTTGATTTCGTAGCTAGTGTTGCTGTTTCTGTTCCTGTTGCCATTGCTCTGTGCCCTGGCCAGATGCACAATGCAGCAAAGTACTCAAGTGCATTAACGTTCTGTGTTGCGGTAAGCGCAATGCGTCGAAGTTATTATGGTTTCATCAGAGGCATCGGCAGCACCACATTCGCAATGGAACTATTCTGTGTGTATATAGCTGTGTGATACGTTTGATGGTTTGGCACAACCGTGATATTTATGAGATTATGGGCAGTAGGGCTTCCCATAAAAGTTCTCCAACATCTAAAATAATTAAAATCATAAAAAAATATGCTCAGTATATTCGAAAGAAAATTATAAGCTTAGAGAAAAGTTCCATGCAAAATAAATAAAAATGTATGTAAAATTCCACGAATAAGTTGTAATATCAAAGGTAGCAAGGCACCTATAATAGTTTGCTGGCTGGCAAAAAGCTTAATAAAAAGTTCGTTACACTTTTTCTTTCATTTGTTTTGATATAAAACCAAGTTGATTAATTCGAGAGCTCCAACGGATTCGATCCATTTTTTTTCATTTCGTTCCGCGCACAAAGTTAACTGAGCCGTCAGTGAACTATTGCGTCAGCTCTTGGCGGAAATCGAATTCATTTGGGGCTTTGGCAGCCCTTTGGCAACAGTGCGTATGTGCAACGTGGCTGGTTCAACACCAAATCGCAACAAAAGCGCCAAGTAAATTGACAAAAGCAAGAGCCATAGCACTCAGCGGTTGCGAAGGCAGTAGCAATAACACAAAACCGCAAATCCCTAAGCCGCTATAACATTTCTCAAATGCTGCCCGATGGGATGTGCCGGGAGAAAGCGGGGATATGGCTCCAGGCGGAAAAGTGTAGCCAATCGGGGAACCGAAACCGGCGTAAGCCGCTAACAGAAGCAGCTGCAGTTGTAAATGCAACTGCAACAGAGGAAAAGCCATCGGAGCATGGCGAAGGCAAACAAAAGCTTAGCGAGCATAAAAACAAAATGCCAAAGGCGAAAGCCCCAGAACACCCAAGCCCCAGACCCCCACAGCTCGAGCCCCAAACTCCGAATTCGAACCTTGCTCCTATTGGAAATCTGAGTCCAATCCAAACCAAAGGCAAATCAAAGCAAATGCAACACTCAATTGCCATTATCGACTAAAGGCTAAAGCCAAACGACTGCCTGTGCTGCCTTTGAAAACAGAAATTGGCCCCTTCCCTTTTTAACCAAATACCCCCGATTGTAACTGCTTTCAGTCGAAGGATCTTTCACGACTCTGGTATTCGAGATGGCATTTTTATATTAAAAACCGCGTAATGGAGTGAAACTTATTGCATGCTCAACGGGGTTGGAGATAGAACTTTGTCTTGCAAAAGAAAGCCAATGTGCGGAAATGCAATGAAAATTAAACAAGACCACCAAAGCTAAGAACCACCATAAAAATTCAATAGAAATGGATATTCAAGGCTCCGAGAGAGTCCAGTCTCGAAAATTGCTTTTTATAAGAGGCTCTTTAAAAGAATGTCGATATTGAAAAATCATAGTGCTATTCTATTTCATATCTAGCAATTAAGGCAATTGGGAAGCAATTAATGCAACTAAAACACTTGCATGTATTCATTTTTAAATTTGAAGTAATATTCTAAGTATTGGTATTGTTTCTAAAATTATGAAATACGAATATAAACGGATGGAAAATGTATTTTGCAATAATTCCATAATCTGCGATTTTTTTCGATTATGATGTTGATCGCATTCCTGGCCAATGGCCACACACCTGAACTCACCCATCATGTATGCACCGCATATATGCTCTGCTGCCACGCATGATGGGTCATGTGGAGCATCCACACACCAGCAACCACGCACCTGCACTACCTAACCACCTGCTATATGTACCTGGGCGAACAAGTGAGGTAAGCAGTACGTATGGACACAGCTAAAACAGAGTTATAAGGATCTGTTTTTTTCTGCTGTTCTTTAATTTGAAAAAATTGTCAAGCATCAAAATACTTTTAGAACTTGGCTCGGCCCAAAGGCTTGTTCTTCGGGGAGCAGGGATGCAGCAGCGCCAGAAGAATCTCAGATTTCTCGGCCAAGTTTCTTGACAGCCACCGCGTGCGTTGCGTGCAAATAAATCAAATACATTATGGAAAAATGAAAGTAAAGTGTGAGAAATGGTTGTGGATTCCGTGCTCCCTTCCCAAGCCTAGCCTTTTCATATGCTGATGTTAGCCAAAAAAATAAAGGCAAATGAAAATAAACAGAAAAATAAGACCTAGCTAAAGGAGGGAAAATTTCAGTGCAGCTGTTGGGAAAAAAGGAGTAAAATGAAGCATAAAAAGTAGCAGCAACATCATAATCAACAGCAAAAAAATATTAATGGAGTTTTCATGTTTATAATGTCATTAGCTCACAAATGCTGCGGATGCTGTGGAAGCTTATGTTGCTGTTGCACATGTGCCGTGATTCTCTGCCACATATTTTCTGTGATTTTTTCGCTTCTGCTTCCTTGTGCGGCTCCACCACTTTCCCACCCTTACCCCGCCACAGAGAGACATCCATAAACATGCAGCGTACACATAGACACATCTATAAATGTGTGAACACTAATGTGCACATTATGTTGGGGCCATTATGCCGGGGACTCCAGCTTCAGCTCCTGCTACGGCCTCCCGCTACTCGCTCTCCTCCTTCTGCTCCTCGAAATCCGGTGCCAAGGCTTGGCAAAGGGGCACCAACTGCCCACCAGACCGTGCACGATGAGTTGGCGGAGGGTTCACTGCCAGTTAGCAAGTAAAAACCCTTTAACTCATTTGTTTTGCTTAGCACAGCAACAGGAACAGCCTCACGGAGAGGAGGGGCAGGAAACTCAAAGGGGCGTTTCAAAGGACCGGGGATTCTCCGCTGTGTAAAACAAGAGGCGTGTGAAATAACGTTTAGCTTGCCATTTGCATGTATGGGTTGGCTGGTGCGTCTGCGGCGGGAGTGAAAAATTCCACAAGGAAATTGTTAATATTTGACGAGCAAAAGGATCATGTGTTATCGTTCACGGATATATATCCGTGGCTTAAAATAAGAAGCTTATTTAAATAGAATATTTATCTAAAAGATTAATTCTGTCTTGTAAAGTTAAGAAAAGAATTTCGTTGATATTCCTTGCTAACTTGAAGCACGCAAGATCTTTATTTAAATGCGAGTAAATGTTGTTATAAATTATTTAGATTATATTATAGAAGTATAATTATTAAAACTCTAATGAAATAAACTCAAAGCTCAAACCCTAATACTTCACTCCTTTTAAAATTATTTAAAAATAGTTTTCTTATTTATTTTTTTATATTTTCTCATATAGAGGCACATAGTAAGTCATTGACCCCAAATGACTTTTTATTATTGGTTCTATTGATTTTAAAAGCTGTTTAAACCAAAATCGTGGACATATTAATGGACCAGCATGAGAAAGTTGTCTTCTTTAGAGAGTAAATAGAAATAAATTGTGCTTATTCATGTGAGTATCTAAATTCCAAACATTTTCCATGTCATGGCACCCTCTTATCACTTTCTAAAGAAGCCAGAATTTGGCGCGTTCTTTCGCGACGTTTGTCTACTTTATAATGATAACATTTTCATGTTTTACAATGTTGTAATGCCTGGATATGAGTCCCCGACGCGGCATCCTGCCCCAGGCGATGTTTTTATGACGTCATTTACGAGTTAATGTATGTATGTGCGTCATGGTTCACTCATTAATTTTGAGAACTTTCCAAAAACTATTAACAGCAACAATCTTTTCATAGTAACGATGAGATTTTCAAATTTTGACAGTAACGTCGAGGTCTCCTGTCTTTCTTGCCAATTAACATTCTACCGCGAAACTGCCGGGAACGAATGCATTATTAAAGAGCTCAATCAGCCTTGGACCGAAACGGAAGTGAATTTTAAGTTTTTATTCCTGCACTTCCGATGGCGAAACTTTTCGTTGGGAAACGGTGGCAAGGGAAAGTGCACGTTTACATCCGCGTTTAGTTCGCCTTTGTTTGAGGACAGAAAAGTTAACGCATTTCATTTATTCATGCCTCCTTGACCGAGCCTTTTCTTATACCAACTTCTGTCTCCATTTTCCCCCCTGGCCCCTCTCATTTGTTGCGTTTTCTTTTCCCGCACTTTCTGTTGCCCTTAGGAGAGAAGGAAGCGGCAGCATGTCGCGTCCTGTGCTAAATGTAATTTTCCGTTGTTAAATCCTGTTTTTCAAAACTTCTTTCCAAAGTGCAAAGGAAGTCAACTCGAGCAGACAACAAGCAGAACGCAGCAAAACAAAACGGAGAAAACCGGCAGGAGTAGCAGGACAAATCAGACTGGCAGTGAAAGAAATAAATTACTTGGCACTCGTCATCACTTCAACTACACTTTTTCCAATTACCCTGTGAATTTACTTATTTCTCAGCATCTTTAGTTGACATAAAATAAAATCTATAATAAAATTGGATGGCCATTGGAGTGAATGAAAAACATATTGAATTTCATTAAAGAAAATCATTTTTCAGAAGCCAAATCAAAAAAAAGTCACAACTTTGAAAAAAAAAGTTTTAAAAAACTAGCATTTAAAAAACGTTATTGTTTATTAATGAAGACACACACACATTTTAAATTTCTTACCAAAAGTGTTCTGCTCGACAAGAGAGTTATGGACCAAGTTGATTGTAAATATTGTTCAAAGCCACGCCCAACTAATTACAACTTCTTATGTACCGCAACACATTTACTTTAATTAAGTTATTTGGCCCGCCCCTTGTTCGTTCGGGCTCCTGCAACCAAAATGACAAATGTACCAAGGAGAACGCCTACCGAAAAAACTTTACAACCGCACGAAGCGGGTCATAGTTTTTTTATACATCTCCTGACTGACAGATCCCCTTCTGCCAGTACTCCGCCCCTCTATTTGGTGGTCCTTTGGCCAGGATCCCGCTCTGTCCCCGAGGTCTTTGTCCACTTGCCAGGAGAACAAATTTACGGCATTGCTTTTAGTTGTTCGCCGTTATTGTTGTTGCACATTTGAAATGTACATAATAATTCACACTCTTGAGGAAGGAAAACAGTGGTTTCGGCTACCAGGAGGACGCGAAGGACAGAAAGGACAGAGAGGTGTGGCCACGCACAAATCTACGCCAAAAGTAAAGTCATAAGAAAATGCATAAAACATGCCCAACATTCGCCGTCAACGTCGCTAACACTTCAGCTGCCTGCCTGCCTGGCAGGCAAAAACTTTTCTCATCATCAACCACAAACAAAGGCCAAAACAATAGAAGAGAAAGAGGGACAGCGCCCGAAACAAACAGCGGAGGCAACGGCAATGGAGAGTGGGCCCAAAAAAAGCAGAACCTCGAATTGGTGGCCCAGGCCCAAAACATAAATTTGCAGGACAACGGAGTGGGAGAGAACGAGAAAGTGGGCTGCACTGCAAATAAATGTGATGAAGAAGATTAAAATTTGTTTTTTTATTTAATATTTTAGCTCAGAAATTATTTAAACGTTAATGTTCGGTTTCAAAGTGGGGGCTTTTTGTAGGATATAATATTATATAATTTCTTACCAGTAGTTGGAATTAAATGTTCATTTTGAACTGTTGTAACAATGGCATTGCCACCCACTTCCTCTGCCACGCCCCGCCGGCTAAGCCACAACAACTTTGCAGCAATTAAGCTCGGGGCGAGCTCTGACATTGGGCCCAAAAGTGGAGCGACGGGAAGTGGGAGCGGGCCGAGAGCAAATAATTTTTAATTGTGCTGCACAATGCTGTAAAATTAATTCATCTTTTTCACACTCAAATAAATTGCTGTTGACGCGACAACAGCGGCTGGGCGATGGGCAGGGAACGGGAGGAAGTTGTTGTCGCCGTCGTCTGCTCAAGAGCGTAAATAATTACATTTTCTTTGTGTCGTTGCCAAAACGTTGCAATTCCTGCTGCCGGCCCTTCAACTCGATCCCGAGCCGTAGACCACCCACTTGTCCCCTTCCCCAAAAACCTGCAACCTGTCACTTGCCAGAGGCAACCAAACACCAGAAAACTGCAGCGATTGTAGCGCCAACTGTGCTGCATACATGGCGTATACGTAACGTGTCCAGAGAGCAGCAATTTCTTTAATATATTTACGCCCAATGCTTGTAGCAAAACAAACAATGACGCATACAATTTATATTTAATTATGCGCAAATTAGTCTGCTCGCATACAAACACCCAGGCAAAAACCGAGGCAGTTGAAAGTGTTGGCACATGACAAACACTCGCAACTTTTTGCCCCGGATTGCAGGATTAAACTATTATACGTACTTCCAAATGCGGGTCCGGGAACTGCGAGCTTGCTTTTTGTTTACGGTTCAGTTTCGGTCGAGCTGAACGCTAATTTCTTTGCGGCCTTGTTGCACTTTTTTTATTTCGCCGACGTTGGATTGCATGTTGGCCAGTAATTTACTCGAGAAGCTAATGAATATTCAGCAGTCAGAACCAGGCAATAGCTTATGGCTATGTTTAAGCTACGGCATCTCTTTTACAATAAATGCCTGCCATAATCTATCCTGTTAAATTATTCAAATCCCAAGCCCTGGATGCTGTCTAGATTTAAACACCTCACGAGTCAGATGCCCTGCAGTTTCCTGCCACGTGGCAGGATTAAAAGCTCTCTGGGCGATGGACTAACGGTGCGTATAAGCAATTAATATAGGAAGAATGGCCGCAATAGAGACTGAACGAAACAGAAAGTCTTGTTTGAAGAATAAACTAAGCCACGTAGTAGGAAACAGGACCAAAAAGGAAAGAAGGCCATACGTATAAGCTCCAATAAAGATATATTTCTTGCAAAAATTAAAAAAGGAAAGCAAAGCCCCCAGCATCGATGCCTCTAAAATACCTAAATAATTTTCGTGCGAAAATTCTTTCGAAAAGAATGTTCATAGCTGCCGCTCCAAACTTGGCTGAATGGAGCTTCACTCGAAAGAGTTTTTGCCTCGATGGGTTCCACAAATTAAGTTGTTCAAGTCTGGGAACTTTGTCAATCGAATAGTTTGCCAGTGGATTCCTTTTAAAGACTCTCCGTATAACGTAAAATGCAGCTCCTACTTTACTCTAACATTTGCACACTCATTAAACGCAGCCCATCAACGCAGCCAACTTGTTCCCGAAAGCCCGCACAATTTACTGCGACAACTGCGAGTTGCATGCCTCCGTAATTAACTTGTTGTACTCGCCTCGCAAGCAGCGCATACATCGTACGTAGCATACATAGGGGCTGCCGTCGGTACAGGTGGCACTGCGGTTGACTATTATTAGAAACCCCGATGCGATGCCTGAACGGAATGGAAAGCATTTAAAAAATAAATAAAATGGTGCCGAACAGAGAAATTGTCGAAAATATCAGTAGAGTATAAATTAATTGTTTCCCAATTTTTAAAAATCCCTTTCTCATGTGCCTTCAATGCTTCTTTTCATTTGTTTGTAGAATTTTTTTAAATTATATTGGATAAATTCCATTTTTATTTTATTATATTTAATTAAATACATAACCGACCACAGTGTATAAGCCTTTGGGTACCCCTTTTTAATTGAAGCCTTCTTTGTGACATTGCTCCACCGTTGCCAATGTGAATAAACCACTGGCAGCCGCTGTTGACAAGCCAAAAGAAGCACAATATAGTAGAAAAGCCGTTCCATGCACGTAAAGAGTGAAATGGAGGTTTCCGCTGCATGCGAATTGCTGAATTGGGTGCGCCGCTTTAGAAAACAAAAACCAAACAACAGAGCCCGCCAATGTCGCGACAACAAAACGCTTGAAATGTCTGTGACCTTTGGGAGGGCTCGTAAGATCCTTCGGGGGAGGATAAAAGGCACAACACCTTAACAGACGACTCCTTTGGGTATTTTCATTATAAACTGTTTGTGCTTGCAGACGAATTACCCAAATGAGAACATTAATTTAATAAACGTATATTATTAACAATTTGTTTGATGTTTTCTCCAAGGTTATCCACATATGTACTCTGAAATAAAAATTGTTTTTGTACTGACAAAATATAAACTCACTTGACCTACAGTACCCACATAAGTCAATATGAAATCATGACATTTCTATAGTAAAAAAAAATTGAACCACAGTATATTTTTTTACATCCCACCCCATTGGCATAAAATATTAAATATTTTTGCACACACCCGCTCACACACACCCCAGTACTAAGCCATGCATAGCGACAAACTGGAGTTCAACTAATACTGATTTATTTATATATTTATGTAATGGCATAAATGTTATCGCCGGCAAACAATACAAAAGCCTGACAAGGACAAGGGGCCACAAAGGGAGTTGGAAAGGGAATGATGGGGCGAAAAGGGAGCAGCAGAGGGAATAAAAATGGGAACTAACCGAAGGACCCTTGCCTATGGTCATTTATAACGATTGCCGAAGGTTGTGGTATTGTAAAGAGGGCGCAAGGCATTACATAATAATAAAATAAACAGAGGCTAGATGATATTACACTCAAAGAAAAATTTGTTGTAACTTAATTACTTAAAATATATTCATAGGAAATCTTCAAAATATACACGTATATGATTCTAGTATTTATAGAAAATAAAATAGACTATAGTGGGAATATGTTTGTAAAGTTTTTTTTTCTGTAATTGCCATACCTCACCCGCTTGAGTTTTTGCCACAAAAACATTCGCATTTCCTTTCACTTTTCTTGTTGCATCATTTAATATGCGGCGCATTTGAACGCTTTATCTCAAGTGGCCCCGGCAGTGTCCGTTTCTTAGCTTCCTCGTTCTGCCCGTCGCCGCTTCCCCCGTTGACTGAAGTATTTATCATCAATCAAGGCACGGCCTGCTGCACACATACACAGATGCAAGCTCTCACGCACTCACACATATGGTATGTCCTCGTATGACTTTTGGCTACATGGTGGGAACAGAAAATAAGAGAGGCTGCGCATCTTCAAATGAAGGGCGCCAGGATTCGAAGCTCAGGGCTCCAAGCTCCGGACTCTGGCCGGGTCTGATTGATGAATCGCACATGTAAATTAATTTTCTGATGTTTTCTTCATTTTCATTTTCGTTTCAGTCTTGTCAGAGATGTTTGCACCAACTGTCTGTGTGCGAGTATTATCAATGGTGTGTCCGTGCGGGAGTGTGTGTACGAGAGGGCGAAGGATATCCAGATACTCACACAGTCAGTTTCATTCTGCAATGGTTGGCATTTGTAAGCCCCTTAATTGCTTTATTGCGCCATCTCTGACTGGCTCTTCTTTGGCGGTCCCCTTTCCTCCTTCCACTGTCTATTCTTCTGGAACTTTCACATTCCCCTCGGAGGCTTTCTTAAATTGGCTTTTCCCTTGAATTTTAGCTAAGTGGCAACAATTTCGACAAAGGTTCCTAATTTTGGTACCAATGTGTACTGAGCCACTATGGTTATCAAATAAAAACGCTAATAAAATCAAAATGATTAACAATTGCGGGTAAAAGCACTTTGATAAAATACGGATACTTTACATTGTCGTCTTTCTAAAAACCCTAAGAGTTTAAAGTTGAAGATAATATTTCTATTCTACTAAATACTATGTTATCTATTTATTTATTTTTTTTATATTTTTTTCAATATATTCCCCTCAAGAGCATTCCATAGTGCACCTTGTGATCAGTTAATTTTCGTCAGCTTGTTATTTATATTCCCTTTTCCTTTGATATATTGAAAAGAAATTTCCGCCACACAGTACAATTGCGAATAAATGTGTTCATGTGTGTGTTGGATGATGCATGTGGGTGGATGATTGGGCGTATGGCCCGAAGGATAAGTGTCCTGGGCACGCACTCCAACGGCTCTGAGCACAAACCAACCCAATTCACTTGGGCTCGTTGGTTTGTTTTATGGTACATTTAAGTTAATATGATTTACATTCGCCTACGGATGTCAAAGGCAACTAAAGCGGAGTGGGCCGGGTGCTGCCATTAAAGATCAATCAAAAACGTTTATCCTTGATTATTTGTCATTATCCTTTTTGTGGCAACAAAGCCAGTGACAACAACAATAACAAAGAGCTGCAGAAGCGGCAGCCTTAACCAGTGGATCCGCGTGTGTAGGCTTGTGATTCGGAGAGTCCTTTATTTATTTTGTACATTTCAAATGCCTGTTAATGCCAATGCTAAGCATAGCCCCACCCGAATTCCATTTCCCCAAGCCGAGCGCGTGATAAATGACATTAATCCGCCATGTTCAAAGCGTCAAATGGCGAAGCCGCAAAAAAATAGAAAACAAGAACCGTGGAAGTGTTCCGCAAGCCGATAAACGCCAGAAGTCCTCTCATGCAGAAACTATATTTGTTTTGTTAATAGTCCCACTCAGCTCATCGGAACTCACAGTCTGCCCAGCTGATAAGACAAGTGGCTTTGAAGCTTTGATGTATAGACACAGGTGCGAGCGGCCGGCGTAGCCCACTCATTCAGTCAGTCAGGCGACGATTAATATTCATTAGGTTCTTGGGCAATAGGGTTCCCCCAGTCGCTAAAAATACACTGGAAGAATTGTGTTACGGAAATAGAAAATGCTAACCAATCACCAGACACATTTACACATTTTATTATGGGTACATCTTCTATCGAGAACCGTCGTGAAACTTCTTTTAATTATGATATTCCGATGAAAATGAATCTTTATATTTTTAAATTTTATTAAATAACGATGACTTAAAAACAAGTTGGTTTAAATATAATGTTCTCTAGATATTCTTACAAAAATAACAATTTTTTAAACACCAAACAGCAGACAGCGTCTACATTTTCTTCATCATACATCAATGTTATTAATTCCATACAACTTATGCATACATTTAGATTGATTTCCCATAAAATCACCCCTCCTCATCCCCTTTATCCCGCCCCGTCTTCGACCGGAAAACTCACCTTTTTCAACCCCATCAACGAACAACGGCTTTCAACGTCTTTGGCAGACTGGAAATCATTAATTTATCAATGTGCCAGCGCCTTGGGAGAGCATGAAAATTTTTGAGATGGCTGCATGGCTCACGGCTTCTTTTATGGGCTTTTTTATTATGATTATTTCTTTCTTTTCGCCGAGACATAACAACAACAACAATAATAGCAACGACAACAATACGAAAGGGGGAATCACATACGGTCGCGGCTATAATGTGCGTGGCGGTCGGGGAGATTTTTTGGAGATGGTCTGGGGACGGAGACCTGGGACTTCGGAATTGGGCTGGGCTTTGGCCTCGGGACTGGGACCTGCTCGGTCCCAGCTTGTTGCTTTCGGGCTGCCAAAATAAAGTCAAAAATCAAATGTTTTTGATATCGACTTTGACAGCTTCATGACAGCGCTCAATAAATTTTGATAACGTTGTTCACTCCGCCCGAACTCTGCCAGCCCGAATAAATTGAAAAGCCTGCTTTCTGGAGTCATGAAATCTCAGTCAGTTAATGTACACACACATGTTTCAACAGCAGACAAGAGGCGTAAAAAACAAAACAAACTTTTCCCCTAAAACTTGCTGACAGGTGTAGTCTGCCAAACTGAGTGTGAGGTCTTGCTATGTGGCTCTTTGTTGGCTAAGTCTAAGCCTAAGCCTTTGGTGTTTATGAGGCACGAGAACGCGTAATTGCTTAGTGGGGAATGACATTGAATAATAAACAAGGTCGGGCTGCGCAAGGAGACAATACTCAAGTCAAATGGGGAGTTCTTTATGAGCAATTAATATGCCTGCTCGAGCGACTCAGGCTGCCTTATCAAGGACAAAAAATATGAACTCCAGTTGTGGTTGTCCTTGGAGGCAGCTAAAATAACAGTTCTTGGTTGAATTGTTGTTTTTGTCCTTATTGACCAAGGAGCAGTTGTAATATAATTTTTACAAAACTTCCATCCTAATACAGAATATTTTTTCTCTGTATGGGCCTTACATAATCATTTTTCGCTTGGCATACCAGCCGTCCACTGATAATTACCCAATTACATTTCAATCGAAATCCAAAAATCAGGCATCAAATACCATGCCCTACATCGGCCTCTATCGGCCCCAGCAGCATTTATCATCTTGTGTTCATCACATTGTGCCTTGCCACAAAGGGAGGCAAGAGCAGAAGCGAAACCAATCAAATGCCAGACATAAACATGAAATCCAAACATTAAGCCAAAGCGTGCGTAATTTTATTTATTTATATTGATAATTTGCAGCTCTGTCAAACCCACATGGAAAAAGTAAGGACCACAAAAATTTTTACGCCCATTTAAGCAATATTTTTGCGGTTTTTTTAGGAGAGAGGGCGTTATTTTTATTTATCTGGTGACGTTTTATATGACACAAATCATAAACAGTGAGATTTAACTTTGATTGATGACAAATTCATTGGATCAGGCTTTGATCTGGCTGGTAATGCAGCCCCCCAATAGGCTATCCTAAAACCTTGATTGCACTGCACTCCACGGAATATTTTTCATTTCGGATCTCAACACTCAAAGTGTTGGGATGTTTCTTGCGTTCACATGCCGTATACGTAATATGCGCAAATATAATTTAATAGCACCAAAAATGTATTTATGCTAAAATATCCGCACGTAACGAGTATTACCTGTACTCACAGGGAATGCCAATTTGTTTTATAAGTGCACGTCAAATTTGATTGCTTACAAATGCAGGAAGTGGAGCTCTCCTCCATCTCCTTTCCATTTCCCTTAGCCAGCTAGTGACTGCCTTTAAAATGCGTACTATTTATGAATAATGTGCGTGTGCATGTGAGCATGTAGGTGTAGGTGTAGACGTAGGTGCTGGAGTATTTTTATTTTTATTTTAGTTGAAAATGACAGCACGTCGTGGGAGTATTATTCACTTTGGGCGCAGCTTTTAACGTGCCAAAGCAATGGCTTAAAATAAGGGAGCTACTCGGTATTTCCATTTATACGAATTGAAAATATCATCAAAATCCGAATAGTTATCAGAAAAATTGGAAATATTTAAAGACTTTAAAATGTAGATAATAAATAATTATACTTATCAGATGTATAACGAGGCTTTCAACGAAAATTTTAAAGTATAATTTTTCTTTATTACATTTTTTTGGTGTGTATCCGACACAATATGCTTATTATAATAACATTTTAGTTTAAAGAATATTCAATATTTTATTTGCATGCAAAAATCGACCTGCACTTTCGCCTAGAAAAATAAAAACAGTTGAGGAAAAAGATGAAAAATGAAGGGAAAAGAAGCTCATACAACATATATTACGGAAAAAGGAAATTATTTTTATTTCTCCCATCGCCAGTTGTCAAGCTCAAGATGTAATACACGTTGAAAGAGTTGACAACTCAAACAACTCCCAGCCTTCTACACCAGAAACATGCTCCACCTTCGCTCGTTTCCTCAGTGGCTCCGCTTTCCGGTTCCGGCCAAGTCATTTATATGCAAGTCAAGCGTTTGGCAAACTTTATGTGAAAAATTGACGTTGGCGCAAAACACAAAGGTACGAGAAAGAAACTTCAAAGCGAAGTGGGGGGTGCCGGCCCAGTAACGACAGCATGCACGTGCATGCATTTAAAAATGTGCCGTGTGCGTTTTAATTTTCCCAAATAGCTAGCATAATTTATAATACACAAGAAATGAGGGTTGGGGATCCAAAAAGGATTCGGATCTGGCTCCGGCTAGGGCTCCTGCTCCTGCTCCTGATCCGGTTGAGTGCTAAAAGATATCGCACACATAAGAAAAATTGTACGGCAATTACACGTGCTGGATAAACGGGTGCCCCATTAAAGTTGCCAAAACATTTATGACCCCAAAAGAAACATGTTGACAGGGGCCGAGAGAGTGTCGCCGGGGGGGGTGGTCTGGGGTGAAGCCAGAGACAAGGTGACAGGTACAAAAGTCAAATCCAGAGACACTCGACAGCGTGTGCCGGCTATTAATCCCGCACACACTTAACCCCACAACACCTGCCCTTACTCTCGACCATCAAAGCCCCCAGCCACCGAATGCCACCTGCACCACCTGAACTACCGGCTCATCAGGTTGCTTTTAGCCGGTCCAGTGTACGGTAAATTGTGCACATTTTGACACATCATTTGACACCGGGTGTCAAAGTGAGTGCCAGGGACAAAAATGAAAAGTTGTCCCGCTCCCCAAAAGCCCAAAATAAAGAGATGGAGACAGATAAAATGCAGGCAGCTAGAGGGAGAAACAGTGACTGAGAAAGAAGCAGCAGATAGAGAAATCCTTAATTAAATTTTTTAAAAATGTATTTAATCGACTGTCTAATCATTGGTACGTATATTCTAGGTCTTTGTATAAATTTTATTAAGTATATAGAGTATTGATATTATTCAGTTGCCTATTTACTCATTTACTAAGACTAACTGCAAAGAATTTCTACCAAAATAAAATAAGATAAGCTTCTCAGTGTAGCTCTGAAGAGTTTGTCAAGGTAACATGGGCGAACCTATAATAAACACGACCAGGAGCCAGACCTTTCAACTCTTCCTACTTTCCTTCTGGCCAACGTTTTTTGGGTCAGACAAGAAAGTTTCAGCATCGCCGGCTAAATTACATTCTCAAAATAGCTATAGTTTCGCTGCCGCCCAACTTCATTTATTTTTTTGGCCAAATTTTACAAGCTTCTACTCGGGCCGGATCCCTCTAAATTTCTGATGAGCAGCAAGCAGTTAATGAATATTTTCGCCTGGCCTTGCATAATTTTAGCCTGAATTTTCCAAAAATAATTAAATGGCTACTGCCATTACTGAACGGGTTCGGTCTGAGTAAATTAGCTGTCACCAGATTTTTCATTTTTTGTTGGCCTGCGAGGAAGAGCTGAAAATATCTCTCTACGAAATTAATTAAAATATTTCGCCTAATTGACGACGCAGGGTTTTAAGGGCTGGAATGTGTGGGCCACTAAGACCAACGGACCTTGATGGATCTCAAAGGAAATATAAGGAATGGCAAAGACATGAGCTTAATTAATTGGAAAAGGGAATTTAAAAATGTATACACCTAAGAGTTTACGTATTTAAGTTGGTTTCTAGGTTCCTGGTTTAGTCTGATTCACTGTAATTCATTGATTAAATATGCAGTCGATAGTTCTGTACTTGGTCCGCCATTCCCATCAACTGTTGCGTCCCCACTTCCATTCCATCCCCAACTTCTGCGTCATATATCACAACTAACATGGTACACACTCGCCCTTGTGCAAAGTTATTCCAAAGGTAGGATTTACCTTGTCCGACGTGGCCAGCCGTGATTTATTTAAAGTAAGCAGAAGTTATGCAAAAAAAAAGCTGTTAGAACATTAAATAGTGTATGTGGCAGGAAAGGTAGCTCGCGAAATCGCCAGGAAAATATAAAAAAGTTTACGAAATACGAAAGGATCTGAGCTGCTGCCACAGTGTTTAGAAAAAAAATTGATAAATGCATCTGTCAGATCATTTAATTAGATGCCACATCCTTCGCCACTCACCTGCCCCGTTTCATCATTAATGCATCGAATGCCACCGCCCTCTCGTGACCCACTTAACTGTGCCTAGAGGATTTCCACACTGCAAGTAAAATCGTAAAATAATAGTTTTTTCCTTTAAAGAGAGAGTTTGAGAGAGTAACAAATATATTCGAGACTTGACTCCGTAAAATTGAATCATATATCGTAAAATAATAACTTTTGCAAATAATATAAACCGAAATCCGTACTAGCTTTTCACAGTGCATGACCTGGTGCATTGTTATTATCACTTAGTTGCCATCAATTTAAGTAAACTAATCTGCGACGGCTTGGTGCTGGAAACTGGGCTCAGGACACTAGTCACTGAAATTTGGACTGTGGACTGTGGACATTGGGGCTGCCCTGATGTGCCAGGCATAACATAAACAGGTATTTGCCTAGCTGGCCGAAAGGCCACGCCCATCACAACATGACAACATCAATGTCAACAGGACAGCAGCATCCTACCCGCGACCACCCCGTCCATGTCCTTGCCTGCGAAATGACAGACATCGTTTGTATTCGGGCAGTTTTGGGCGAGAACGGAAGCCGATGCTGCGACAAAGGCAAAGGCGTAGCTGTTGGCGAGGACGGAGGATGTGTCCTGTTATGCGGAATGCTGTGAGGGAGTTACACGATGCCAAAATTAACCCGCCAGGACCAGCAGCCAGCTGCAGGCAGGCTGTGTGGCGAGGGCAGGACTAGCCGGACTAGCAGCGCATTTAAGTTGATCCAATGACATCAAATTGACATTTTATGCGCCAATTTTAAAATGTCGCCATGGCGCCTGTACTGACACGCGGCCACTGTCCAAAAGCTTCGAAACTCCGTAATTATGCGGCCAGCGCCGGGCAAACAATTTAGTCAGGCCACCAGGAGGCAAGGCAAGCAGAACCAGGACCCTCGTCGGACATCACTGCATCATTTGTGGATGCTCTCTGGTTTGTCCTGCTCATTTTTTCCGTTGCAGTTGGGTTTAATTATGGCCCAGCCAAATGCTCTCACCGCCACAGTTGCCCAATGCGGCTGCCCAATGATGTTAATTGGGTTTGATGTTGGCAGTACTTGTTCGCAGTAAAGCAAATCCCAAAGAAAGGACGAGATATATATTAAAATATTCTTATATGGCTTCCTTGTCAAAATTAAACCTAATTAATATCCTTGTGTGTATTACTACGTTTACTTACTACTTTATCCTTTGCATAACATAAATTGACTTCTATTCTAACTTTCTATTCGGTTTCCTAACTTAAATTTGGTATCCTGACTATTTTCAGTCGATATATTGAAGGATATTAACCACAGGAATATATTTCAATCAAAAATGAAAATAAAAAGTAACATCGCAGAGCTGAAAGTGGAACTAATTTTTGGGTTTATCCACTCTATTTACTCACTTCCCGAAAACAGTTAACATATTTATTTGCGATAAAATCGAACTACGAGTCGTATCTCGCCCCGACCGCCCATGACCGTCCATCATAGTTCATTCCGCTCTATGCCATTCTATTTGGCCCCATGGGTCCGGAACGGTCAAAAGGCGGACCACGCATAATTAGCAGCTGGCATCGGGGCCACAGTTGGCGAGTGAGTTCGGCATCATTAGCAGCCACAAACGGGGGCCAGCTATTATTATGGCATCAATTTGTGGGCCAACGGGCCAGAGAAGAAAAATTAAATGCAACTTTCCCCAGCGACTTGCCTGCCGGCAACAATCTAATAACAACATTTTGGCACATGTGGGTCTGTCGCTCGCTCCGTCAGTCGTAATTACACGACACTTGACGCTAAGCAATTTGTTAGCGAAAACTGTCCCAATAAAAACTACCAGGAGCCCTCGTCCCAGCCAGCGGTGGTGGAGCAGTCAAACAGAGCTCGGAATTAAATAAAACTTAATGACAGTGCGCCGGCGAGCGAGGAAACCGAAAGAAATCAAGACAATGGCGAAGACAAGGGCAACCGGCACTGGGGTCCCAAAACTAAGACAACAACTCCCAGGAGCCGGCAGCTCAACTTCGGCCCCGGGGCCAGCAAAGGAGGACATAGCTAAGGGGTTGCTTTCGCGGACCAGGAGTAAGAGTCAAATTAGTTGGCAAAAAAGCCAAGGCCCCATAGGTTCGTCAAAGGCATTGCTTCAGGCCCCTTGCTGTTAAGGCAAACCTGGCTAAGAAGAGGGACTTCCAACTGGGCTCGAGCTTTGATTGCATGATTAATTTCTTTCTCTACGAGCGGTCTCTTCTTGATTAAAAGTTGTAGCTTATGTTCTACAAAAATATATTAGGCATTAAATTATTAATAAGTAAAAAGGTTTAGAAATTCTTTAGATAAAAACATGGGTCATAGCTAAAATTTAAAAATTACCCATTATCTGAGACCAATTTATATTTTATATATTTTATAACTAATATATAGTTTTAAAACATTCCTTCTCAGTTGTATAATTTAATTAGTAATTAAGCCGTTACTAATAAATTTATTTCTTTATAAAAATAAACTATGTGATATATTTTATTTAAATAGATTATGAATGGATTAATACATTATTAATTAAAACCAATTGCCATAGATCCAAGAAGTTAAATGATTCTTTTTCCAACTTTTACAGATTTGGATCGTGCTTATTGCGCTTCCCTGGCGTTTTCTGTGATTGACGTTTAATTCGCACATGTGGAATGAAATGTAACCCATCCCAGACTATCACTAATATTGTTTCACAGTTTTTGCAAATGCCTCGCCAGTTGTTTTTGTTCAAGTTCTGTGTTATTTTTTACGTTGTTCGTTCACTGACTGTGTTTTTGCTGCTCATGACGTTGATGAGTTGTTGCTGTCTAAGTGTCAGGAGACGCGCCAAACTTTAAACTACATGCCAACGCCCCCGGAGTGAATTGTTGTGCAAGTATGTTCACGAAGCCGAGAGCAGTTGGCACATTAATTTTTACCACCTCCGCACATAGCAATATAAAAGCCATATGGGTATAGCAAGTTAATCTGGGATCTAAGCCCACTTTGACAGCAATTCTGCTTTGGCCCATCCACTTGACTGATACAAAGGTGTTTGGGGCTTTGTCTAAACACCCAACGTCTAGAGTCTAGACATCCCTGCCGTCTCGGTGTCATTCAAATGCACACAGGTATTAGTGATCTCAAAGGTATATTTCAATATATCTTGTCATATCCGTATAAAATATTACATATTTAGAAAACATTAACAGTCCCTCTTAGCCTGTAACTTACAGGAAGCCTAGTAACTATTTAAATTTGGTTTTAAACTCTTTTGTCAGTGTGCTTCTCTTAATGACAATCCACGCCAAAAGCCTCAAGTACGACACGACACCTCGACACTCGTCGTTCCCTGTCAGCGGCCAAGTGATAGTGAAATGGAGTGTCTGGCACTTTCTGAGAAGATTTTTGGGGGGATGACAGACAATAAACTTACACAAAACCCCAAACAAGCAGAGATTCATCATACGTAGGCCCCGTCAGCCGCAGGACATTCCAAACCGACTTCTATTCGTTTTCATTTCCACATTTTTTTCGGCTGGGGGTTAAAAGTGCATTTTGTAAATTGCCAAGTGATTGACACCAACAGGAACTGCAATGGTTGGGGAATCGCAGTAGGGTTGCGGGACTGCAAGCAATAGAAGCGAACAGTTGCTCTCCACTGCAGGAAGCCGAGGGGACGAACTAAAAGCATGCTGCACTTAAACTCAACTCAAGCGGCCACTTTGTTGCGTTCGGCCCACAGTGAAGTGTGAATTCGGCCTTTCCAATTCTTCCAGCTCCTCAACTGGTGGCCACCTCCCCACCTGGTTTTTGTTGCCGTGAGTGATTGCATAGAGATTAGGCAGAGCAGCAACAGCAAAATCAGGAGTAACATCAACGGCAGTAGCAAGTGCACCAGCAACTGCAGCCGGAAACTCCACAAACTTTGAAATTCCTCATGCAGATAACGTTGCACTTTTGTAAATTCTCGAAGCTGCCTGTTTCCGATCAGAGAGTTCAAGTACCCGAGCCAATGTCGGACGTTTGTTGTCCTTAAAAATGCATCGACAGGAGCTTTGAATGTGTGAGCTAAGACCAGGCTTGTGTATTAAAAGGGCAGTTGGTGTTGTTCTAGCACCTTAGACGACAGGATACCCAACTATAATCAAGTGTAATAATTATAGAAATTTTTTATATATTATAGACATTAGAAAGTGTTTTGTTTGTCTACGAATGGTTTTCAAAATGGGTATGATATAAGTGTTTACAGCTTTTACTTAGCTGATTAGGTGCATTTATTATAATTTCATAAATAAAACTCACGGCTAAATCAACAATATTTGCTTGATCATTTATTTATATAATTTATAAATAGTTTACAACTTTGTAACCAGCCCCCTCTAGATGGGTGCATTAAACTACTCGTGTGGAGTAAAGGACCATTCAATTTTCTCATTCTTTGCAGCGGACCAACTTCGCCCGGACGGAATTAAGCTGCTGAGCCAACCGGCAACTGGGTCAACTGTACTCGTCGACCACCTGACCATCCTGGCCATCTTGGCCATCCGGTAGCCCTGAGCAGGTGTGCCAATTTCTGGCTTACATGCAGCTCATCTCGCACTACTGTGCCGCACAGCTCCTTAACGATTTTAAAGGTCCTTGTGAAAATATATAATCAAATATTTATTATAATGGAAAAACTCGCCAGCTGAAAAGAGCGGAGACCCAAAGGATAGCCAAGAAAAAGAAAAAAGAAGGAGACGACTAACAGAGGAGAAAGAGAAGAGATGAAGAGAGGTAATGTAAGTATAATGAATACTTTCACTTGGTCGCCGAGGTTTCCGTTTCCGTTGCACATGGCGTATGAGCAATGTGACAAATGAAGCAGCTCTCATTGAATTATTACAAAAGCCACGCCCACTCCCAAAGACCCCTCCATCTCTCGCCAGCGTCGAGCCTTTTTTTTTGTGTCTTTTTTATTCATTCGTTGGCAATGCGCAAGTTGTCAGGGCAGAAACTGGTTACTGGCACAGTGGCCGCTTCTGTAACTGGAACTGTCGCACGTTGTCAAATGAAAAATGAACGCGACAATTATCGTAATTGGCCCGTCCAAAGCAGCCACAAGGTTTTGGATGCCAAAAAAGGCAACTCAAACCAAACCGCCTCCCCCTCCTACAGTCTAATTTATATATTTATATCTGTATAACTTACAAGTGATGTGGTTTAAAGAGCCGTCCAAAGAAAACTAATTAAGTAAGTGGTCCTGTAATTTATGAAGGATGTCGCAGCAACATTTAGATATGCCCCGACCCAATCTCCGAATGCTAAACTAAGTCATCTGTCCAGAAATTAAGATCAAAGCTGACCACGAGCAAAACTTACTTAGCTCCAGAGAGGCCGTGGCAAAGCTCCAGAAAAATGAAAATACTCGAAACATGCCGAGTGACACAAAAAAAAAAAAAGGGTGGACAAAAAACTCAGCATTTTCCCAGGCGAAAGTAAGTCGTCCAAAGTAGAGTGCTACGGCTTTCTTGGCCACCACTCAGCTACCAAACCGCCTTGCTTCTCCACCTTAGATTCCAGTTGCCACTGTGGCCATAGCATTATATTGTTATTTTATGCACAGACTTTTGGGGGCCGAGAGTCTAAGGCTATTTGCCAACCGAAGATACGTTGCAAAATGCATTCGGGGCTGCCATTAGATAGACCGAATTATTGGACAAAAGCAACCGCAAAAACAAAAGCCGACTAAAATCTGAAAGTCGAGTATCCTGTAAGCTTTGTTGCAAACTGTATACTCTATAATAGTAAGAACATAATTTAAATGAGCTTTCAATTATTTGACTGAACTGTTACAGGTTATATTATTAGTAGTTTGGATGAAATTTATTATCCATTGGTCCCATTATCCTCATTATATGCACATAACATATTCTTAATAATTAATTTTATTATTTTTTGCTTTCAAAATCAACGTTTTTTATATAGTTAATTGGACTTTTCCGTTAGAGTGAGAAAAGCTGGATACAAAAAACTAAAATCCTTTTTGGCTGACTACTGTCAAGGTAACTCTCAGACCCGTTCTTAGTCCAATTCCCCATTCCCAAGTGCCAAAAACCCAAAACCACTCACCAGCCCAGCAGCAGTGAGTGCAGCTGTTGCAAATTTTTATGGCGCGCGGACACGATGTGGGCGGTTGGAAATAGTAGGAGGCAGGTGGTGGGAGGCACCACTAAAGCTGCGACAACTTTTGCCTTGCCACATAAAAAAAGAAGTCTCTCCCAGGCAGTACCACCCACTTTCTTTATAAAATAAGCAACAACAACAGGACGACAGCGGTAGGAATTGTTAGTTTAAATCGCATATAACTTTAATGCCTTTACCTTTATGTCCGGCACTTTTACTACCCACCAAAGCAGCAACAACAGCAGTGGAGAAAACTATTGCAGACAATCTTTTTTCCCAACTTATTTTTTGTTGCTGCCAAGAAATTCCTTACCAAGTTTTCCCCAGATCACCCCCTTGTGCCCTCGGTAAGAAGCTTAATTGAAAAATTCTAGAGTTCCTCACTCACCCAGCATCATAATTGAAAATATTTTTGTGCTGCGGTCGAGACTGAAGCCGAAGTTGAACCCGAGAATCCATACCCAAAGCCAGGGCCAAAGCTGACTACACAGTTGAATCCTGGATCCTGAATACTGAATCCTGCAGCTGTCGCTGAACATTTCTATATCTATTGTATGGTCATTGGATTTGGCAGAGCCTTCAACTCACAGCTCACAATCAACAGGTCTAAATGGCAAAGGTTATTCCTTCGACTTTATGGGTTGAGTGACGGTTGAGATGCTTCAAATAATGGAATCTCACAATTTTAACAATTTATACATAAATGCATCTCAAATATAAAGTTTTGCAAACAATTCCGGAACATTCGTTTAGTGAAATATTTTTATGTTTACGCTTTAATAGTTATCAGTCAAAGTTATAAAAAAAAATAATTGAAAAATTGTGGCAGGCATTTAGTGTAGCTTGAAAAGGAATTCACCTACATATTTCAAAAGTTTTCCCTCCTCATTCTCTTTCGATGCAAAGGTGGAGGTTGCACAAAAACTCCGTATATAATTGCTATCCATTTAAGCAACAACTTCGCATTTTTCTTTGCCTTTGTTGCTTTTGATATTTATGGCTCCAGACAGGAGCAAAGTCAAACCCAGTGCCGACCACAAACAAGTTTTAATGCACAACTTTTTAGATTTCCGTCATAATTTCTTGGCCCGGCTGATAAAGATTTGTGCATGTGTGTTGCAAGAGGGGCGTGGTTTGGGGAGGAGGGCAACCGGGGATCGGAAGCGGAGTGAACGAGTATAAAGCATGGAGCATAAAGCATATACTTTAGCCGACAATAAACTCAACTTTATGCACTTTCAATCCCGCCAACTTGTATGCACAGATTTGGCTTCCATACAGCCAAGTAGGACTTGTTTTCTCTTTCCACTGTTCCTCTTTCCCTATACCGATTTCTCGCTTTCTTCCTCCATGAGCTTGGATTGCGGTGCCAGCGTGAAATTCCCTTTCTTTTTGCTTTCTAAGAAACACATTTGATGCCTTCCTGTCTTTTTGATTTTAAAATTTTTCGATGGGTTTCAACCAAATGGGTCAAATCAACCATAAACATTATAATTTATAAATAGTATTGAATAATTAAATACTCTCCTAGATAGTGTATCCGGTTACCAACATTGTTTTCTTCAAAGAATCCTTCTTGTTTCAAAATCTAATGGAGTTTCCTCTCCGAATGAACACATGCAAAGTTTTCGTTTTCGTGACGATAACCAGCACGAGTCGGCGGCTTCCTGGCCGGCAAAATTTATGCATGCCACATAATTTGGGCACTATTATTCGTTTTCGCCACCCCCTTAGCCACTGCTGCGTCTTGTTATCCTGGAAAATGGAATGGGGCTGGGGGGATTGTCGATGGCGAAAACTTACACTAAACTCGAGAGCAATTCAATTAGATGTCGGAGCTTTAAAGAACTGGCATTCGGAGCGAGCAAACAAATCACCAAAACAAAATCAAATAACTATAATTCACCTGGGGGGCTTTATCGCGATTGAGTTGCCAGCAGCAGGATGGAGGCTGGCCAGGATCTCGGCAAGTTATTCGACTGCAGGAAAGCACTCCGTCTGATTAATTTATAGAATGTCGCGCAAGAGGAAAAATATGTGAGCGAATATAAAAAGAAGAGCCAGCAAAACAATAAGCGGAAAGTGTAAAAGAAAGCGTGCAACGAGATTGGAAAGAGAAGAGATGGGATCAGAAAAGAAGGGGAAAATCGGCAAAAAAGAAGCAACAGTCTTGATTAAGGGCAATGGACGCTGGAACAGCTGCTGCTTCCGCTTTCTCCCTTCCCCGGAGATGCTTAAGTTGTGATAAACTAATAAAGCGACAAACATTGCCAGTCCGCCAGGATATTTGCTTTTTACAAGGCGGCCCCATAAAAATTCAAATTGAAAATGAAAATACGAGAATCGAGCGGCCAGTAGATCAAGCCTTCAAGATACCGAGTTCGGAGCAAGGACCAAGGCCCACGGACCCTCATCAGGGGAGAGGACCAGTTGTCACGCCCAGCCCACTCAGGTACTATAAACTCACCTTCGGGACATGCAATTTAAACGCGGGTCGCTGTGTAGTTTTTCCTGCCTAGGTAAATATTTGAAGCAGTGAAGGAAAAAAAATGTTAAAAAAAAAGACGGAAGACGAAGCCTGCGAAAAAGGTGCAAAGTGTCGCCCTCAGCGCTTGGCAATCTGTTTTGCATTAATTCATAAGCCGCTTGCTTCTGACAGCCCACGGCTTTCTGAATCTGTATCCGACTGAAGTCAAGGAGCTTGTCAATATTTTTTTTACAAGGGCCAGGTTTGCCTGCTTAACTGGCACTTGCAGTCACCACAACTTTAATGCCCCACCAAAGCCAGAAACTGTTTGTACATCATTTGGCTTGCATTAAGCTCTCCAAACGCGTCGTCCTTGGTCCGAGTCAGCCGTGTCCTTGTGTCATGATCATCATTCACACAACCACCCGCATTCGCATCCCCATCCTCAGAACCAACATCATCATCATCTTGCGGCGGTTTCAGCCTCTTTAAGTGCAGTCTGTGAGGGCGGGAGATTGGCGTAAAAAGTTTACTTAGGCTCAATGCTTTTTAAGTAAGTAGCTGCCCGCCAGTTGTTGCTGATTCTGCTGACGGGTGTAGGGCTTTTAGTTGGTCATATTATTTCTGCTTACCAACCCCCCAGCCTTCCTTCGTTCATCCCCCCATATTCACCACTGCTTATTTTTCCATGATGCCGGTTCGTATATTTAATGTCCCCGAGCCAACTAGGCGTATGCGTAATATGTTAAGCAGTTGAAGAACCAACTATGGAATTTGCATTAGCATTCGGTCTGGTTCTCGGCCTTCCGCCCAAACAGATTTTGATTTTGAGCTTTAAATCTATTGTTTTATCATTAGCTTACTGTTGTGTCAAAATTTTTTGGTTCCTCATCCCAGGATCCCAGGAAAACAGGTCTCAAAATTTGTTAGAAATAGGAAATATTTTTAAAAAAATATAAGATTATCACTCCAGATATTATTTTTAAGCTTGTAACATTATGCATTAATAAAATTTTAAAAAATTGCCTAATATTCGAGAGAAAACATCATGTTTCTTCATTACTTAACTGGCACACTAATCGCCACGTGTCATCGCTCACAGCTCGCTCATCACTTTAGCTCAGGCTGAAAACCTGGCCACGCCCATGCACCACGCCCTCAAGCTCAGCCAGAGGAAAATCGAAGCTAAGCCAAAATCCAATGTCAGCGAGCAAAAAACAGTCATCAAAATTGCTTACATGGCACATTTCTCTTTCTGCTGTCTTTAACAGCAACTTATTGTCAATTTGGCTGATAACACACACTAACACACTGTCGCACTCACACCTAAAAACACTCTGTTAAGGCCACGCATAAGCTCGCACACAAGTAGAAGGGCAACAACTGGCTCATCACTTGAGCGGAAGTGTTGGCAAATGCAGTGATTTTCAATCTCAATGCGACATTTTGATTATTTCCATGTTAGCGTGTGTGCAGGCAAGGGAAAAAATGATGATGGCAAGTAAGCGAAGAAAACACAGAATGAGATGGCACTCAAACACACACAGTGGCACACACAGTCACATATATGCAGCAAGTGTCAGGAATAAAATCGGCGCACGTTTGCCGCACCGGAAGCGCTGCTTGTGCAAGACGGAAATTACTTTATGCTACACACAATGTCATCGATGCCGCATAAGCAGACAGCAGCCGCAGCCGCAGACGCAGACTTTGTGGTAGATTGAAGAGGTAGGGTCGGCACAGATAGAGAGCTAAAGAAGAGGCGCCTGATTTAGTACACTTGGAGAAGCTACAAGATTGTATGTCAAGGATTTTAAAGATAATTGTAACTTATGAGCAACTAATTAAATATTCAAACTTATTTTGGATTGTCCAAAAAGATAAAATATCAATACCGCTACGATTTCGAGGCAGACATTTTGCCATTCCTTTTCGGCTTCCAAATGCTGCCATTCAGAGGGGTTCAGGCATCAGAGGCTGAAGGACGCAGTATGAAAAGGATGCACATCGGTCATTCGCTAAGCGCCGACCGTACAGTCAATCCCAAAAGGCTTCGTTTATCGCGAATGCAAGGCACGCGGCATCTGCTCCCTGGCCCCATTGAGTGCGTGAGAGTCTCAAATGAATTTAATTAGAAAATTGTGTGCAACTTCTGCAATGCACCCACCCACTGCCACCCATCTCCGCTCCCTTCGAGATCGCAACTTGGCCAAACAAGCGCGCAACTTGTGGCCAAAAAAAGGAAGCAAAAAAGTTTTCTCAGCCGATGCCCAGGGAAAAGCCGAAAAACTAAGCGAAAAGAAGCGAGGAAAGCGAAAAGCAAAAAAAAAATGATAACCGCATTGGGTATTTCTCTTAATTTGGGCAATAGTTTTCCCGAAAGCGTTCGCTAAGTTTTGAATGAGGGGTCAGAGATGCAAGACTTTTAATTAAATTTCAGTTAAATCGTTATTAATGCATAATAATAAATGGCATCAGCGCTCACTGAATGCCCTAAGTCTTGCCATCAAAATATCCTGCGCAAATAATTTGACTATTTTAGGTAATAAAGTTTATTGCCCTATTAATCGAAAACAAAAGTATATTTCAAAAAATGCTTAATCCTTGAATTCGTAGCCAGACCATGGGCCATAAAGACCTATTGTCTCGCACGTTTTGCTTGAGAGAAAAGTTTGTTTTGAATTACAAAATAAATCAGCAGAAATGTGACTTTTTAATGTTGCATTCGTTGGGGGCCAAAACCACTGAAGAGCACATCCAGAATCGCACGGAAACGCTGGGGTACACTTATGCAAATGGGAAAAGGGAAAACAGTTTATTGGGAGGTGTGGGCGAGAAAGTTGGTGCTGCTTATTTTTTGAACAAATTGATGTTGTGTTTGACAGTTGAAACTTGCAACAAAAAGGACGCTAAATAAATAAGACCAACTCCGCAACCCTCACATTCTCAAAAGCGAAACCTTTGCAAAAAAAAATCAACGTAAATGTTGGAGAATTTACACAGTTAAATGTAAAAGTTTTATTTTCGTTGCAAATGAATTTCTGCAGCGCCAAGGTGCGGGTTGATGAACAATCCACCCTCTCCCTCAAGACTAGGTGTTGGTTAGCATTTTAAAGCCAATATCTCTAGCCGTACTAACAAAAGTTGCCAAATAAGCCAAAGTTGGCCACAAAACTTGGTTGCTTCTGATACGGATCCGAACATATATGTAAGTATGTATGTATGTAAATATATCCACTTCGGAGCAGAAGTTGTCTGATAAACTTTTGCTCCACGAAAATCTAATAAAACATTCAAAATGTGTGCGGCACCAAAGTAATGTTTTATGGGTTATGAACTAGCATAAAACTGGTTCATATGCGAAAAAATTGGACAAAAGATTTGTTTAATAAGATTTAACAATCTTTCACAGAATAGTCTACAAATAAATATTTGTGCTTACGCCTATATATTTAGTTAAGCTATTATTTTCTATGCCCAAAAAAAATCTCTAGCTATTAATTTCGACTGACAATTTTCCAGCCTATTTATGGCGCGGGATTCTTAGAAGTAATGTCCACTATTCTAGCTAAAACCGACTATAAAATCCAACAAAATTAACTAATTTTTTAGCTTATTCCCAAGCCACCGGACAGCATCCTTTGCGAGGTGAACCGAAAACAGAGTTTTAGCCACTTGCCACCGGAGTCGACAAAGTTGCCAAAGCGTGAAATTGCAACATCAAAACAGAACCGAACAGAGAGGAGCCAAGCAAAAAAAAATCAAGCTGGGAGCACTAAAACTATAATACAATTTACTAAAAATAACACAAAGGCAGGACGCGTGTGTGAACAAAAGAACACTAAACACACACATTCCAGGCCCTATATCCTTACTACCAGCTGCCAGAGAGTGTCATATGTAAATTCTCCCCTGACGCCATTGACAAAGACACTTGACTGTCCTAGGCTTCCTCTACGCTTGCCCCGGCAAAAGGGGATAAAAAAAGGAGCAACAAGACCAGAGAACCCCCAAAAGAGTCGGTACTATAAAGTCGATATACACATTTAGGCTCCAAGCATGGAAGCTCTATAAATTGTAGCATACTATCCAGCAGGCCCAAACTCTAAAACGCACACAACAACTTATCTTGTGGACAATCCCGCACATGTGTATGTGAGTACAAGTGTGTGGGAGTGAGTTTGACTTCGCCTGTGTTGGTTCTGCTCCTGCAATGACCCTAATAACTGTCTACGGGCATGTTAAGTGTCAGCGGCGACATGGGCCTGTCATGTCTGCACTGGGCCTCTGACCCTATATCCCCATGAGTGAGTGTGCTTGTGAGCGAGGACATAATATTGTCTATATTTCTTGTTAGCAAATAAAGCGACAAATAAATAAAGCTGCTAAAAAGTGGCGACAATGAAAAATAGTCAAAAAAATCGTTTAAAAAAATGCCCCAAAAAAACCAAAATTGAACCATACTGAAAACAAACAGTTTCTGATTCTGATTTGCAATTATTTAAAAAATACTGACTTATAGACTGTGTAAAATGTATCAAAGTCCTGTAACAAATCATATATACAACTTTTTTTTGCAAAGTTTAGTCAATTTAAAATACTTGCAAAAAAAAACACGCTTGAAATGGAATTGTATTTAAAATTTTCCAATTTCGGACACTGTGCGCTAGACAAAAAATGTCAAATTGCGCCTAAAAGAAGACCGCAATATTTCGTGGGCACAAAAAGCAGTGGATGTGGAAGAAAAAACTATTTCCTGACGAACTCTTTCTCTTCAAGTCTCTCGTCCCGTCTCTGTTGCACTCCCTGAGCTGAGCTTTCGGTCCGGTCCGGTCGGGCTCAGTTGATGTTTTGTGTTGCTTCTGTGTTTGGCTTGCTCGTTGAACTTTTTCCATTTACTTTGGCTCATGCATTTTTCAAAGCACAAACGGCAAATTGTTTCTTCCGCCACCCCTGCACCCCGTATCCCTCGGCCACGCCCCTTAAGTGTTATTTATCTTTAGCTCCCACGACATTACTCTAGTTCACTCTGAACCCATGTGGAATCTGCAGCTCTCCTGAGAACCGAAAGTCAGCGAAAGAAGTTGAAAGTGGGGTTCTGAGTTGAGGTTCCCCGTTTAGGGGAAAACTGAACGAACGGCAACCATTGTCCAGTTGGCCAAATATTAACTTTGGCCTTTTTTGCATTCAACTCCCATCGTAGCCTCTCTAAAATAATTGTCAAACTTTCCCCAACCATTTTTCTTATTGTATTATTTCGAGGTGCCTTCTAATTGTATTTGCCATTGCAGGCAATGAAAAGTTAATTGCTAGAAAGGTGGCTGCTTTGCTGCATTGCTGCAAGCTTGATGAAAGGCATAAAAGCCAAATTCAATGCGTTTCCCACGTTCACGCAACCGGTTGTGGCAACCGCAGTTGTGCGCAGATTTCGACTTAGTTCTCAAGTACACTGAGAAGGCTGAGTACTAAATGTTAAAATAAGATAATATTTAATATTTATACATTTTAAATCTTGAAAAATGAAAGAATAAGCTAAACGAATTAGTTTAATAAATAAAAAAGAATAATAATATGGTTAAATCCTAAATTTGTAAGTAGCGCGTACTTTTCAATGCACCTTGCATTTGCATGTTTCAATTTCCTTTTTCCTTTTTTCCCGGCACCCGCCCTAATTTCCACTCGCGTCCCATTCCGTTCAGAAGCGTTTGATTTTTAGCCAAATCTTTATTTGGCTTAAAGCCCAACCCACTCCACTCTCTCTCCCCATTGCCATTTTCTGAATCTCTATCTCCAAACCTCTATTTCTCTTTGGTTGAGTGTGAAGTCGGATTATTTTATAGCGAAATTGCTAAAAATGGAAATTTGTGTCGAGTTGGAGTGTTCGGACAAATTCTATCATTTTTCCTGAGGCTATGTAATATCAAATAAATTTCAACTATTGTCTTTTGATTCTTGCAGTTCTTATAAATGAACAAATAGTTTTTCAATAAGAGCTAAAATTGTAAAATTGATTAGTAAGTGCATTGTAATAGCTGTTTGTAATTTGAGGCAGCCTTAAAGGATTTTTCATTTCAGTTCTTATCCAGATTTGAGCAAAACAAAAATCATTTCCATTTGCAGGGCTTCGCAAGGTAACTCTAGACTTGGTCAAAGAGTTTCCAGCTTAATCCGACTTGTGACTGCACTCCTCTCCGCCCATTGGATTAGCCGCCAGCGTTTGCTATTAGGGTTTATGGCCAAAAAGCTGGCCCATATAAAAAGCGAATTACCCAGTGGAGAGCTGGGGAGGTGGAAAGGCAAACTGCATGGTCGAAGCGAATGGGAAAATAGAGTTGGCTGCAGAAGCCAAAAGAAAAATCAAATAAATTTTATTACAACAATGTCATAAAATTGGCTCTAGCTGGGATTTGCACATGTATGTATGTTCGCATATAGCTGGGACATGACAAATATATCGCGTGGTGCACGAATGGAATTCACATGCGAAACGTTTTGTAATTTATGCGAAAATACGCATATTTAAGTCAAATGTAAATATTTAAGTTGCATATGAAATTTCAACGTTCTGCATGTCTCCGATAGAGTCGAACACAAATAAAGTGAGCGAGAAAGAGCGAGTGGGGCGGCTATAGGGATGGGGATGGGGAAAGATAGAAAGTGTGAGATGGGATGCTATAAAATTCTAAAACCACAAAAAAGTATCAAGAACAAGCGATAAAAATATATACAAATGTGTAGGTATGATGGCAGGTTGTAAAACATAGCGATGCGTGATATTTGTATTTATTTTACATATACCCCACTCTCTCCCCCACCCTTTCTTTGGCCGACTGACTTTCGGACTCCCTTCTTTCGCTTGGCCTCCAATAAAGCGAAAGCGAAAACTTAAAAAAAAAAATGGAGAAGAAAAGCCAACGAAATGAAAATAATGTCAAGTGAGTGAGATGAGAAGGGGAATGGGGGGAGGTGGCGGATGCTGGGCATAAAATATACATACATACAACCACATATGCAAACCTTATTCGCCAAAACACACTCTAAGCAAAAAGTCACAAGGACAACGATTTTAGCTAACCTTTGTTTGTCTTTTAGGGATATTTCCGTATGCATAGGCAGGCATGTATGCGGGATTGTGCGCAAAGGTGAATGTTTTTGTTTATCTATGTACATATGCATATATATGCTAGCTTTATTGTCTCAAAATGGTCTATTTTTTTATATATTTACTTATTTAAATATATTCCTTCATCATCCTTGCTACTGTTTCATTTTACATTCAGCATTTCTTTTTTTAATAAAATAGTCAAGTTAACAATTAAGTTCTTCCACTAGTTTTAAAATAATTTAGACCTTTACAAAGATATGATATGTAAACAATACACTTCCTTGTTCGGCATTAAACATGAAACGAATGCTGATTTCATTTCAATGCACTATAGCATATGCCTAAAGCATGGGTCATGATGGATGGCACTTTGTTCGGTTGACAGCATCATTTGCTGGCCTAAACAAAAACCGATGCCCGGTAATACCCGGGTTGCCCTGCGCTCGTCCTCACGTCAGGGTCCGGGGTCCAGTTCATTTCAGTTCGCTTCGGTGCGGTACAAAGCTTAAAAATTGATGTTGAGCTGCGTTTATGAAGCGAGGCTAATAATGGCTGCACATCCGAGTCGGGATCGCGGCGGAAAGCGGATACACGAAAGTGGAAAGCACGCCGTAGGCTTTTCCAACCCACAGTCGTAGTGGGGAGCAGCGGAGTGACACGCGGAGGGGTGATCATGATGTCAGAGGTTGGGGGTCAGGAGATCTCGTGGGGATTGCAATGAAAATAAAGCGTAACCGCAGCATCAATTGAAGCTCAAGCGTCGAACGCCTACCGAACGTTGCACAAAAGCCCCACACAAGTGCACACGCACACCCTTTCAATGTAGTGCGTCTGTGTGTGCGTTTCAATAAATCGTTCGCTTCTACAATAACATGAAACCATGCGACCAAAGTAGGGAACCAGCATAGTTTATGCACAGCAAGAAAGTATAGAATATTTCATAAACATAAAAAATCATTTATAAACGTAAATCATTAAGAGAGAACTGTAATAACATATATTTCCAAAAATAATCGTATACCAGAAAGCATTATACAAATTCTTAAGTATTAAAGATCATTTTAGAGTGTCAGTATAAAAGTGGCTTGAATAGGTTTTAGCGTTTTGGGATAGAAGGCCAAAAAGTGCAGGTAACATGATTCTGAGGTAACGTTTAAAGGATCCAATGACTGCCACGCAGCCCCTAGGCAGCGCCTCATCCTCCTTTTGTTCCTGGAGCCGTGTTCACAGTCCGAAAATGCAGTTTGCATTTGGCAGCTTAAAGCGATTTTCATTGCAATAACCTGGCCTAAAATGCAACTCTGTCAATGCGTAATACGTTCATACATATATGCGTGTGTGACTATGTGTGTGTGGCTGGATGCAAGAGGTGCTTGGGTGTCTGACAGCCTGGCCCCTATAGCGAACAAATATGCAGCACGCCCTCTGCCGTTGGCAACTAACAGGCTCAGTTCAAAATAGATTGAACTGAAACACACAGATAGATAGATGGATAAATGGACGGACTATTGGACTGATGGACTCGCAGAGCCCCGGCTAGATGGCCCAATGGTTGGGATATAGATGATGGCCAACGATGGATGGGATGCATATTTAGTTGGGCATGGCAGGCATGCATATTGAGTTCATTCGTTCCATCAATATTTAGCCATTGAAATCGCGATTTACGCGCATATTGCGCCAATAACAAACGAAAAGTGCACGCCGGCATTCTGTTCGCTTCTCCCTCCGCCACGCCTCCTCCAAATATTTCCAGCTCCACCCGCTTTGAGCTGCGTGAAGATTTATCGATGGCGAACACAGCTTGCCAAACTAGAATCCGATGAGTTTTCCATTTATGAGCTTTCTTCATTTTTTTATTTTTCTGCCCTCAAATGTTTGCAATAAGTAAAAAAGAAAGTTCCAGCTTACTTTTTTGAATTTCTGTTTTACAATTGTAATAGATAGATTTATTTTATTATATATAATTTTTAATTTCTGGTCATTCTTATAAACAAAAATCCTCGCTACTAAGAAGTCCCGTGACCCATTTTTTGGAGTTATCATTTCCTCTATTTTTATCAATAAAAACCCACCAATCGGCATATACTTTCTTCTTTTTTAAATTTCAATCGTAAAAACTGCATACTGCTATTTTGAACTAATAATTCAATTAATAACTCATTTGGGCCCTGAATCCAACTTCGGCTACAGTCAGCCAATGCAATTTATGCATCAACCTTTTAAGGGACTTTACACACAAAAAACATACATGCATAGTCGGCGCATCATTTAGCAAAGTTTACTTTTATAAAAAGCCAATTAAACGACTTTTCAAGCCCAAAAAACGCATAAAAAAAGAAAATTTTAAAAAAATTCGCAATTTGATTAAACGCAAAAAAAAATTCAGCAACAACCGGATTGAATGAGGAGTGTGGGGAGGGGCGAGCAGTAGGAGTAGCATGGAGCCATTGCAGTGACAACATTGTAATTCAATTTCAGGCTCAGGAAGTGCACAAAAGCAATAACAACAAAAGCTAAAGGAAACAGGCTAAAAAAGTCGTAGCTGCTAATGAAAGTAACGATGTCCGAGGTTTAAGGGAAGTGGATGGAAAAAATCCTAGAGAAAAGAAAGGAAAAGAAAACTACGCTCCAAGGCAGTTAACAGAAAATTTAAATTCAATATAAGTGGGTTTAAGAACGAAGAATATTTAAAATGAAAATAAAGACTATCTACTCGAAGCCGAAAAATACGCTTCAACGTCATTTCTATAAATTCCAAAGTATCTTATTTATTGATTTCAATTTTTGAAAGTTTTCGAATGTTTACAAGTGACAGTCTCATTGCTTGTATAAAAAAAATTAACATGGAAAACTAAAAATTCTATTTTGTGAATTAAATAAATATATACGAAAAAGTAGCAAAGAGTTCAAAAATTAACTTTAGCTTAAACCCATAATAAAAGATTATTTGTCAAAACCGATTAAATTTAAAATAACACATTTTGTTGTACTATTCAGGCTTTTTAATTCTCAATTTCAATATCATATTGTGGTTTCATAAATGCCATTTTGAAAAGAGCCATTTTAGCCAAAGAGAAAAATATACGAAATATTTATTTCAAAACGGATTGTAACAATATAATATATTAAAAACATTTATAATTTCTTTGCTTATATTTAAACTCAAAAGGATTTAGTCCTCTTTCCAAAGCTGTTTCGCCTCAAGAGAATGGCAAACAAACTGTGGAATTTCTTAGCGCCACTTCCTGCCAAACTGTTGGCTTTTTGACACACCACAGAATGCCATATGTGTCGGTGGGTGGCAGGGTTCACAGTGGTTTACGTTGAAGATCCAGTAGGTTTGAGCCTGAAATTGTAGGAGCCAGGTGTGGTTTGGCCTGCGACAGGAAGCGGAAATGCGCATTTACACGTAACATTAACTGCCGTCACCCGGATCCGAAATCTGGGACACGGGAATCGGGAACCGCACCCACAGTAAAGCAAACAAAACCAGAAAACCGAAAACGTAAACTCAACAGGCAAACAAAAACAAACAGGAGTATGACGGGCGGATTCCATATTCCATATGGTAATGGTAAAAGCATTAAAGTGTACCCAGCATCACCGATCCGTGCCACTATTGCCCCCACATTTCGCCTAACTGCCTACGGTTGGTCTAAATGTGTGTGGAGCGACGATTTGCTGTGACGATGCCAATGAGATCCCTGAAGTTGACGATGACGAGGCGATGACTCCTTCAATATTTGCATAAGTTTCTCAAAGCGCCAACCCTACTCCAATTTCGGGGCCTCGTTTGTAGGTAAAAAAGCTGTACTCCAAAAAGGGACGGGACCTGTAAAGTTTCTCAGACGCTTGTCTTGTAAAGAAAGGGTGTTCCATTATTCATTAAAATTATATCTTTCAATTAGGAGTTTCGAATTTGTTAAGTAAAAATAACACAATGTATATAGTGCAACGCAAATCCTGAAATTGTATTCCACATTCATTTCAGTTGTAGCTTTATCATTCACTTTTAAATAAAAGGAACGGAAAAAAAGAATGAAGAGCAGCCCCATCACATTTTTCAGTTTTCCCGTTGGAGGAGTCCTTACTGCTGCTTACTTGGTTGGATGGTTGGTTCGTTCGCCTTTTGCTCATTACAAAGCCAGAGAGACGGGCTATTAATCATGGGTTTATTGAAGCATAAACGCTCTGAACCACAGTGCCCACATCTTATAAGGATTCACCGCTCAGGGGCCGTTCGTTGCCCGCGTAGCTGCATTGCTTTAATAAATATTCATTTTGTTTAAAAGTAGAGCATTCTGACTGCAGTAACTTTGGGTAATTGTGCCGCCCACCTGTTTGACAGGAAATCTCTCCGATTCAAGGACAGGATGGTAAATGGAGAGATATGCCAAGAAAGGGGCGCACACATTCACTTCGGCAAATTTACATAGTGCCCTAAGCGATGTGGCGGTGTGACTAGAGCCCCTGAAACTGGCATTGTCATGTTGGATATTTTGAAGAAGCTCGCATTCTGTTTCGGTTCACACTGAGAGGAATTGATGAACTGCAACAGCAATTTTTTAACTACGAATTCAAGCAATAATCAACTACAAAATACCATAAATAGAAAACAAGACTATAAGTATTTCTAGAATGAAAATAAAAGAATAGTCCTGAATTTTTTGCGTGTGCCAATGAGAAAAAAAGAAGCTGTCAAGTATCGCATGACAGACAGTAGCACCCCACGCACTTACTCGCACATGTGCAGCAGCAATCACTCATCCCTAAGACCGAGCAGAGAGGGGTGGGTGAGAGGGAGAGTGGGTCCTGAGACAGGACTCCCGCACTAGCGGGGACCAAATCTGAATCCGAAACCGATGCCGGAGCTGACAACGTTGGCGCTCGATAAGTGCCCCCGTTGGGTGCTTTTAACATAAACGCCCTGCATTTATGTTTATTCAAGTGTCAGCCGTGGTGTGCTGTTGTTAGTACTGAGGTCTGATGTATGCCAGAGTGCCAGTGCAAACACTACCTATTTAGGCACACAAACAAACAGACATTTGCCATTGTAATGATTTATCGACAATTGTTAGTCCTCGAATCCTGTCGCCGAAGATAAACGCACTCGGCAAATAACGCCGCAGGTCAGCGCTTGGGCTTACCTTCAGTAAACCTCACACCCATCTGGTCCTATAACATGTACACATTATCGAGTCACAGAAACAACAATAGCTAGTCTGGTAACTGGTAACGTAAATTTTATTACTAACCATACCACATATTACCGTGGATGTTAATAGAAATACCAGAAATATGGGTAATGAAAAGTATAATACATTATTACTTAATCTGTCCTCGAAAAGATGAATATCATATCACATAATATTATGTATTTTGCACCTTTTTTATGAACGCATAATACGCTGGCGCATAAATCATTAAAACTTGCCACATTACGCATACGCCGCGTTGCAGCAGCCAGCATAAAGTGTCTATAAAAACGCTTAAAATGTGTGAACAAGAAAGCTTCAAACTCATGCGACGAAACTTTGGCATATAAAAATCCGCATCTTTGCAGGTTGGGGTGGATATATGAATACGTCCCGCCTACTAATAGACACCTTTGTTTCAAGGGTGTAAGGGTAGTAGCGGGTCTGAGGTACAGACTTTGCCGGGGTCTTAATTTTCAATATTTTGTTGCACACAGCAAACTTTTACCTCGCTTCCACTGGCTTCCTCCACAACTTTGCGTGCATAATAACATAATTAATTAATGTGGTGCAAGGAAGCATGGAGTGGGCGGAAAAATGGGAGGCACATTCAGTGAACATGGAAAATCTGGAGCCTACTTAAAGACTATCACTTTAAAATCTTCGGCCATGGAATTTTATATTTATGTGGCCAGCACTTGCAATTAGTGTGGCCGGCAAAGAGCTTCACGCTGTCCGGCTTCAGTTAATTTATAGCTTGTTATGTTTAAACTAAAATGAAAAAAAATGTGTATATATTCGAGCGCGAAATTGAAGAGCAGGAAAAATAGAGAAAATCCCGTGCTGGCCACAGCCATTAACAGCCATTGTGTTAAATATTTTGCGAGCAGACAAAAATATTTGCCAGGTCTAAGAAAGCCAAGGCAAGAGGTGCTGCCAGAAGTGGAGGACTGTGGCATGTGTGAGCTGGCCGGTGCTTTTGTATCTTTTAAGCCATTTACTCCTTCCACCGTTCGCTGTGGTTTAAAGCTGCCCTAACATTATTGTGGTACATTAATCACCGGCACCGGAAACTTCCGCCTGCCAGGCTCTGAAAGCAAAAGTGTTTTACTGGACGCTCTCAAGTGGCAAGCTGAAAGTGGAAACTGGCAATCAGGCGGATGCTAAAAGCTTGCCACCAGAAACTGGGGAAATAGAAGACACACAAAATGAATATGCAATTAAATAAAATTAGCAGAAATGTGCGGAGAATTGATAACATTATTTAATAGCAAGTCAATTTGTTGTGGCCACTGAAAAACATGAACTGCATGCCGGGGTAATTGGCCAAACTTCGATTTGCATATGCGTGTTAGAATGGCGGTACGGGTTAGAATAACAGAGCTCGACTCAACTGAACCCACTCACATTGTTTGCTGTCAATAATTATGCATGCATTATGCATGTCCGAAGCAAATACTAATTGGAAATCAGCAGTGAGGAAAAAATTCAATAAAGAAGATGAATATAAAAAATCATAATAACATAATTTGTAGTGCTAAAAAGTTATTATTTGATTTACTACTATTTCAGTGCTTTCCTACCTAGTTAAATAAGTATTTAGGTCTTACATTTTATTACAATCTAATTTCTGAAACTACAAAAATTATCGTTCTCCATATCAGTTCCTCAATTTTTTCTGACTATTAAATGTATTTCAGTGGAGAGCCGCAAGTGCATTTACTTTCCAAATATTTTGGCATGAAAAATCAAATCGCTTGAATTGAATATCGAACCACAAATAATGCACGGCAATGGGGGAAAATGTGCTACGAAATTTTATAATATTTACAAATTGCTAGCCGAATAATGTTAATTTTCGGTGGCTCCCCATCTAACTTTTAAACTTGTGCGGCGGAAGCGATAAAAATTCATTGCGAAATGTGTTTGCCGATCATTTGTGGGCCGAAAAACATTAGGCAATGTAAACTGTAAATAATCCTGCCATATATAAGTTTTAATAAATGCATGTATAGGCAGTTATGGATGGTGTTCTGTAATTCTATTGATAATTTGGGAGGTCTGCTTATTGAATTTAATTATATAAATGAACAATGGTGTTTATCTCAAGTGGATCTTGAAAGGATATGCTGCCCGCAATGTTTTTCAAATTTAAATTCAATTAGATAACAATTTATTTGGCCTCAAATTCTTCCATATGAACCATAGGCATTAGGTTTTGTGTATGTAACTTGTGTTTTTGTATTGTAGCCGATAATTAATTTGATTTGATGTTGGAGGACGCTCAATGTGGTTGAAAGCTTTTGAATCTGGCTCGGCCAATTTGAATTTGGATTACACATTTTTTCTATTACATGAAGATAAATTACCCATGGTACCCACTACCTTTTAGTGGAATTATTATTCGAAAGAGCAAATAAAATTGTTAAGCCCTCAGAGCCGTTGAAAACAATAAAACCTAAAAAATGGTTGCCATGGCAAGAAAATTTTTTTTTCTTAGTATTGTAAATCAAAGGACTCGACGCACAATATATGCATTGATGCTATTTACATTCCTATAAACCACTACAAAAAGTGGCATATCACTGCTTGTTGCACTCGTAAGCTGCATATTTATGTATTTATTTGGCTACACCAAACAAAGAGCGATTTATTTCCCCTCTTTTGTCATTTTTGTGACTTTGTGTATGATTTCCACTGAACCTGCACATCCAGTATAGGTATAGGTTTTGAAAGTTTCACAACGTGTCTGGAGATTTTTTCCATTTAGAGCCTATAATAAAATAAAACTGTTAAGTAAGTCGTAAGTAAGGTCGTAAAGAACTTTAATTTAGAAATAACGATCCTATTTTATATAATAATTCGCTCATTTCCATTTCAGTTTTTCATGGGATGCAACATTAATTAAATCGGTGTATGAAAGACGCGCCAAATGGAAATGTTGTTATTCAATTGCTTGTTGAATGCAGTGACGCGGAAGTGTATGAGTGCTGTGGGTGGAGCATGGTTGGGTGGGACATGGTTTTCGGCCACTTGCAATGAGTGGCATGTCGTACTGGATTCGAGTAACGTGCCATAGCCATGGCTGCCGAAGAAGAAGCTATTGCCGTAACCGTAAACCGTAACCAGTTACCCAGAACCCGTAAACCGTAACCGTTGTACGGGCGACATGTTTACGGCGGTGCGTGCGTCCAGCTTGATGCATGTTTATTTCCCACTGCAATTGAATGCGGCATCACATACATATATGTACATATATACATGTACATATTCATAAGCACTCATGAAATATATTTATTTTTAAATGTACTGTTTCGAAAACCAAAGAACCCTAAAATCGTCAAACATGATTGATATGGAAGCTACTGGAAGTACGGAAGCTAAGTATCTGACTGAATCGTTTTCTTCAGTGTACGCTTGGGCTGTGCATGGTCATATAATCCTCAATTTTTTACGGCATTTTACTTCCATCAGTTGGAGAAACAAACAGACGTGTTTTTCATAATGCATTTTTAATATAGATACCTACCGTCGACTGTGATTTCGATGTTCTCTTTCATCGCTTTTTAAAATTCATTTCAATTTGGGACCACCAGACGTTTTTACTGCTTTTTGTATATCGTATTTATTTATAAACAATCAGTTTGCTCCATTGAGTCGTGTAATATACTCTCTTTCTTTGTGCCGTTAAATTTATACAAAAAAATCCGTCAGTACTTTATGGCATTTCCGTATCACTGCAATTGATTTATGAATTGCATATACCCATAGCCAATTTCGAAAATTTACGTCTCATATATTGGGGAACATTTCTCCTATTATCTGGTGTATTTGTCTCTAATAAGTCACTTAACCGCAATCGAAACTTCTTTTGGCTGACCTTTTGAGGTGGCTTAAGTGCCACGCCCCCTGTCGCCCCTGACCCCCACTGGGCACATTAATAATTTTCGCTATTTGCTAACAATATCAAGTGGCAAGTCATTATTCATGGCAAACAGCATAGAGCCAGAACAGAACGGAGCGAGCAACTAATGACTATGAGCAGCTTGGTCGAGGATATTGGCTGGGTGGGCCAGTGTTTTGGGCCTGTTCATGCAGAAAATTATATGCATTAAGACCGTGATTATGTTGTCCAGACTGGCTTGTCGTTATTACAACTTGAAAAAAAAATAAAGTGAACCAAAAATCCAGGAGAGGGGGATTGTGACAGAGTATACGAACCAAACATTGGATACACTTTTAAATAAAAAAAAATATATCATATTAATTTTTTATCTGTATTAATTAAAGTTCCATAATCCTATATCCTTCTCAGCATATACTTCTATTAAAATATAAATATCATTTATTCCAATAATCACTAGTAGCTTCTTCTTCACTAACTTTTGACATTTAAAATGTACTCGTGCATGAGGCCTGGAAAACGCAAACCCAATGCGAGGAGCTTGTGGGCGTGACCTGAACTTGCTCAGGTACAAGCCAGCCAAAGAGGGCGCCACTTTAACGCGACAATAGCATACAAAACTTAACCTAAAAAAAAAGAGGTAAGAAAGAAACAAACAGGCTGAGTTGCTTTATGGAAAGTCATTTTGGTAGAGTTTTCCACTTCCAGAAAGGTAACGCCACCCTGCTCTTCCATTCCCCCTTTAGCCATAAGCCTGGGGCAATTATAACACGACATCCATATGTTGCAAGTGGCACTAAGAGCTGTGGCAGCTGTGTTCTAGATTCATTTGCCTTTTTCTCTTTCGCTGCCGGTTGCAAGTTGCAACCCGTTAATGTGTTGCACTTAAAATTTATATGCCCCAAAAAGGAGAAGGCAGACAACTTTAACTTTTTTTGCTATGATCCTTTTTGCAAAGGAGAGAGCGGGCTTTAAGTGCTGTGGACAAACCACAGGACATCGCACGGGCAATGTGCAATGTGCAGAGTTCTCCCAGAATTGGGGGCCCTAGGTGCGGTCGGCCGCCACAGGTGCAATATATAATTCAACCGCAATTTTAATTATGTTGGTAAAAACAAGCTGCGGCAGCACCGAAAAAACACAGGTCTTAAGACACCACGCTGGGTATACGTAATCTTTAAATTTAATATTAACAAATTTTCACTTAAAAACTAAAAATTGCGTAAAACTGAACCGCTAAAACATTTTTTAGTATACACTGCGTATACATAATATTTCATGCATATGGTTAATATATGTATATACTCGTATATGAAAGACAAAATGCTTTCAATACCTTTTCAGCTTATTAGCTACAGGGCAGTGGAATCGCTGCCCTGATTGGTGCGTTTCCAGCAAATTTATAGACCTGCACTATCTGGTAGCCAGAGATTTATAGAACTGCATTAAATTTCCATTAACGTTAAAACTAAGCAAATATTTTAGCCGACTGCCTTTAACAAAACGAGTTGAAACGAACCCTTTGACAGGAAGGGTAAATAGATACAGACACAGACGTGGCTTAGATGCAGATACAAATGCAGTGGCAGCTACAAACACAGAAACCGATACAGTTGCAGCGGCAGTTGCAAAACAAACTCAAACAAAGCACAAAAGCTGAAGAGCAAAGGCGACGGCCGCAGTAAATGAACATGGAATTGTGTGCATCATGGATTCGTTTTGGCAGTGTGTTTAAAATGTTAATTTGCTTGTTTAACTTCGGTTTGGCTGCATTATAAAGCAAACCTGGCAGAAGCTCCTTTGAGCTGCTCCCGAGTTTCCATTTTAGTTCAAACTAAATGCATAATTTATATCCAAGCTAGATAAATTGCCAACTATTTATTTTAGACTTCTTTTGAACAACTTAATTTAATGTTCGCCAATTTATTTTGCCTGCAAGCTGTTTTCAACCTGCACTTTGCTTAAATAACTCGTGAAATCCATAATAAATACATATAATAAATGTCACTAAGAGGTAGACTGGTCGGCCCGAAAGAGCTTTCAAAATGTTTTCTTTATTTTAATACGCATTAAAACTGTCCAAACCAAGTTCATAATTTATGACATTTTCTGCTGTTTCTGCAGTGTGCTGTTTTCGGCGACAGGTTTTATGTATGAGTTGGCATCGCCTGAAAATTAAGAAAAATGAAAAACTTTTCTTGAAAATACATAAAAAATTTAAAGTATTTTATAATTACTTGCTTCTGTTCAAATAATTTATTTTTTCCACAATTATCTGCATGTAGGCACTTAACCAATTAAACTTATTAAATCAATTTCGAATCTGATGATGCATACGGTTTCACGGTTTTCGATTTGGAAACAAAACCAACAACAGCATTCCAAAAAAGTAAACAATTTTCCATCCATACTAAAAAAACTGGAGACATGCTTCCTTAATTCACAAAAAATAGCGGTCAAAATTAGAGGCATACAGTATAAACTGAAATTAATTAATTAAAAACAAGCAACCGAGAGCTCAACGAGAGAAATTGAGGTCAAAGTACGAACGATTGCAATTATCATTATCATCGGCATAAATGAAAATTGCACTTTTGTGTTTTTCCAGGGCCGTGCAGGAGGAAAAATTCCAAGCGAGCCAAAACAAGCCAGTCACGAAGACGGGCCCAAAAAAGTATGCTATAAAGTCGTGCACTTTACAATTGCACTCAAAACGAGCCAACAGGAAATATACAAGTTGTGGGGAAAGAGCGGGAGAAAGCGGAGAGATGACGAAGCCAGACAATACATAACTGTGAATTTAGATTACTTATGATTATTATGAGGCCCGAGTTTCGTGCCAAAACCGTAAAGTTCTCCTTGGCCCGTGCATGTGCAATGGACTATTCCAACAAAGTGCACTTCCCGATGGCTCCTTAACGATCTGCTGTTTAGCATACCTTGGTTTTTGGCTCGAACCAACCCAAGCACCAGTGCGGATCGTAAAAAAGACCCCCAAGCGGTCGAGTGCTCCTTTATTACCTTCATAAAGCGGCAACAGTCGTTCCCGAAATAAGTTAACACTAATGCAATCCATAGCTAGGCTCACTTCACTTCAGTTTATATCATTTTTAGTATTTCCTCATTCAGATCCACATAATTGCTTCAAGGATTTACGGCTCGAATTGTATAGTATACTTATCTAGATTTAGATTTCACAATTTATACAGTTAAGTATTTTTTAAATAATTAAAACGACTACAATATTATGTTCATAATTCACTTGACAAGACCCCGGAAAAACAAAACTATATTTTCCTGGAAATTTATATTATTGAAATGTAGTGAAGCCATTCAGTCTCTAGAGCGCCATTATTCGAGTCTATACTTATAATTAGTGGCTGTAACTGCCGATTTCCCATGCCACGCCCTCCTTCTCTGATCCCAATATGTGGCCTCGATACCATTTGGATACTATTTGGCCCATAGCCAGTGTTAACTTTAATTTAATTGCCCAACAAGAGGCCGAAAGGAGCAACACTGTGGCGCAAAGCAACAACAGGAGATAACCAACACCCGCAATCGCATACTCACCCATTTATCATTATTCATGTGCGGTACACAGGCAGACTTATTACCAGCAACGCTGCCCACACATTTGTCGCCGTTGCTTGCTGCCACATTCGCAATCCAGGGGTATGCATGTGTAAGTCATGTTATATTGAGGCCGCCACTTTATGTTTGTTCTTCCCGCCTGCCAGCATGCCTACGGACATGTGAGTGTGTGTGTCACATACACGTTAATAATTGTAAATACGCACACAGACATCCATACGTACATACATACAAAAGTGCGTGAGCTTTATTATTGCCCAGCGTTTTTGGCGTTTGTTGGCTTAAACGTAACCGCACATTTGGGGCAATTATAGTTAATAAGCAGCTGCGTTTTGCCATTAAAGCCAACCTCCCTTTCAGCCGCTAAAATCCCAGCTGAATCCAATTGGAACTCCATTTCAATCACCGAGCTTACCGTCGAAAATGTCCTTTGGTTGAACGAAAATCAAATAAGGTTTCAAATTATTTTGCGCAATAATTATTTTTGATATTTTTCAGTTTTCAAACAAAGTTGTGCTTAAGAAATTGTAGATACAAATGTATTGTTCCTTCATATATCTGTATATTGATTACAATTTTATTATTATTTAATTGACTTCTGCTCAGTATGATAAAGGTTCTTATCTTAAAACATGTACAGTTTCTTACTATAGTTTGCATTGTATTTTTAATTGAAATATCAAAAAGAAAATTAGCATAATAATATTCCACTCCAACATGACTCCCACATATACACATATGCATGCACATACACACACACACACACACACACACACACACACACACACACACAAAGAAGCTAAGCATGCATACAATGGAAGCTGAAATAAATTCAAAATGGAAGGCGAAAATAGCATACCGGGTGCCTAGGGGATGGGCTGAAATTTATTACCGCCAACACACGTTGAGCCCCCATAAAGTGCTTTTTCACATACATTCACACAGTTTCCCACCTACACACCTAGAATACCTATTCAAACCACATTAGCGTTTTAAAATCAACTCATGGTGGCGGGAGAGCTAGAACTCTCCCCTCCCAACTCTTCAGCACAAATTTGAATTTTATTTGCTACTTCCGTCTCTATATTGTTTGGAGATGGGGTTGCTCTTGTTCCCACAATAATTCCTCACCTCACTACCACCGCCCACTTCAGCAAATGCAATAACGAAGCTGCATATGCATTATTGGCAACCCGGTGGCGACGTAGCTATTGCCACTGCCAACTAAAGTTAGAAACAAGTCTGGAGGCTATGAGCCGAAAATTAGCGGAAAAATTAGACAAAAGTACAAGCAAGAATTTGGAGATACCTATTGCTTACAGGTTCATACAGCTATCAAAATGGGCTTTAATCGTGAATGAAATGAATACACTTTAAATTTATACACCTATTTGTTTGCATATGTGTTTAAACAAACAAAAACTTTCCGTTATGTTATTTCATAATCCCTAGAATATGTTTCATAATTGCAAAAACATCCTGGTACATTGTTACCGAAAAGCCATTTGTAATTTAGTAGTTTTTCAGAAATCTATACTGACTTTATTCTTAAATTGTCTAAGCTCAACTGTTATGCCATCGGATCCTGACAGAAACGACACTAAATTAAAAAATCGCAGCTTTGTGGAGATTTTTTTATTAAATCCCTGAATATTTGACTTGTTCGTAAAGCTGTAATTCAGATTAAAAAATCTAAATAAATTCCAGCCGTCGAAAGGAGGGCATTTCATTTATGGAAATGTTTATATGTTAGTATGTCGGTTTATATATTTTTATTTCCGTTTTCCTCGTTTATAATTGAATTACAACAGATTGGTATGGACGCGTACGAGAGCGCATTTTAGCATATATTCAAATATATGAATGTATATGCACAACTATATATATTTTTAGCGAATAATTTGCATGGGCTGGACGCTGAATCCAGCTGACAAATTGCTAATTGAAAGAGCATAGCAACTTTACATGAACGAGGCGTGGCAGCCACACATACTCTTACATACTAGCGTACAAAAACTCGAACTACCAGTGCACTCGGCGCAAAATTTAAAACTCCTGGAAGCCTTTATTTATACACTCTCTCAATCTATACCCAATCCATAAATTTACTCAATCTAGACATTCCAATGCATATTCAAGCATCCTTTAGGTTATCTGTAAATATTGTCTGTAAATAATATGTATTGGCATATTACCCAGGCATATTGACAATCAATTTCTTCAAGTGTGGCGCACAGTTTGCTCTGAATACGCAGTGACCTGTGCGAATCGCGTTTGTTTGCCCAAATGCAGAACATGTGAGCTTCTGAGCTGGCAGCGCCTAACTCGCCGCGATTCTGCCCTGGACATTGGATTGGGTTTTTTGGATTGGTTGCCTGGGAAAGAGCCTCGCCTGGCAATCCCCCACCCCCACAGCCCCCTTCAGCATTGAAATCCGATGCAGCGAGCTCCCGGCCCCTCGGTTCACTGATTTATATGCAAAACGCGACGTGCGACGAAAAACAGTTTTTCAATTAAATTCGTTTGAGTTGTCGTCGCTGGATTTCAATTTGAAGGCTGTCGTATAATTTATTAGCATTAACATTAACCCCGCAACGACTTGATCCGCCTCCGTCTCATTCATCGTCCCCACCACCAATGCTCCCTGCAGCAACCGCAGCTTCATCAAATGCGGCTCAATCCAATAACAGAATGTGAAAAGAGAGAAAATGTGACAAATTTGCTTTTCACTTTGCAAAATTAAAAACGCTCACATAAAGTACACACCCACGACAGTAAAGTAGATCGAAAACAAAAAAAACCCAAGAAATTGAAAGAATATATTTTCATTCATCATCGCAAAATTTGCTTGATGAAGCCGGCGGCCAGACTTTTAGGTACTTTATTCAGATGTCTTACCAGGAATGATTATTACATCTGAGAGGATTTAATTCTGTACAATTTCGTATAGAATTAGCACCCCCATTTGGAATATTGAATATGAAATATTGTAATTGCGGTTGGGTAAACCTCTTCCTAGGTTTTCGTTAAAATTAAGCCATGAGAAAGAGCATAAAAATTGCAGTCTACACCAGTAGGAGTAAATTTGTCCGCTTCTTTGCATTGTGACTTGGCAAACTTAAATCCCAGGAATTTGATATTGATTTACTTAAAAGGCAATATCAGTTTGCAAAGCAGCAACCCTTAGCACGGCCAACCGAACCCCCCCAAAATGTCCTCATCCAAAAATCTCAGACCCCTTAGAAACATATCGAAAAATGCGAAAATTGTACAATGAAAATTGAAGTGAAATTAAACTAAAGCCCTGGGGCGATAACGACTGGCTTGTCACCCTCTTCAGGGCAACCATCCCACTCCAAAAGTCCAAAACCTCCACCCACAGCTCCTGACGCTCCGAAACAGACTCGACTTGTTGGCATTCATTTAGCTCTGTGGCCGGCACAACTTTGGGACACTTAAGCGTCGTTGGCCACGTTGACAATGTCTGAATGTTCGAGGGCCAGGAATGTGATGGCCCTGCTCCCTGCCCTTGTGGCAGCCCTTGCTCTCTGCCACACCAGCAATCCATACCCTTCGCATACTTTCTAATGAGACAAAAATTGCGATTTGAATGCAAATAACTGCAGGGCTGCTCCAGACGGGCAACAATTACATGGCTTCCATGCGGAGAGGGGCTGAAGAATCAATGTTACACAAGGGAAAAATGTTTCAATATTTGAAATATTGAAAACTTTTGAACCTTGCAGCTATTTATATTTAGTGTGGCACTTTGAAAATGATAATTATTTAAAGAAATACTTTTATAGAAAAATTTAATATTTTATTTCTTTTCAAAACTGACTTCGTTATTTATGCTGTGGATCAGAATAAATTCTTAATAGGCGTATTGGGTAAAAGCTGTTGTCAAGGGGCATTTAAATTTGACAAAATGAAATGAACGAAATACTTGGTTTTGGTTTCGAGCTCTGCCTCTTCGGCTGTTGGCATTTTAATGAAGTTCGTAAAACTGATGGGGGCAAGGGAAAGAGGAAACTTGGTGAGGTTACCGCGAAGACGAGACAGGTGGGCAGCTTCTATTTGCATTTAATTAAATGCCAATAATTGAATCAGTTTGCACATGGAATGTGAAAAATCCTTGGCATTGTCATGGCAGACTAATCAACTGCTCCTGTTGGTTAACTGACGCCCAGCGCTGTGAATATTTGTATTATATTAATTTGGATATTTACCGGACAAGGACCGGCAACCACCGCAAGAATGTGGCCAGAAGCTCTTGGACTTCTTCAGGGATACGATGATGCAGATGTATTTTGTCATGGCCCAGCATACCGAAACATTCCACTTTAATTTGATTTACTTGTCTCTGGCATTCACCAAAGTTTACCTTTGTTTGTCGTCCTGCGGTCAAAAGAATAAGAATTCTTAGATATTCAGATATTATTGGTGCACATTCTGACAAGCTAAGGAAATAATTCGGTTCCAAGACCAGCATTCATATCTTTTATTTTGCTAAATGAGCGAAGAAAAAGATCTGCATTCCGAATGAAATTTTCAACTTATTTGTCAAGCCTGGTCCAAGAATGGAATTGACTTTGTGGATAAATGAACAATTATATCTCATATATTCGTCAATTATAAATACATATTTTTTAAAAGGTGTAGTTTTCGACCTTAACCAGTTTCACTTTTTTGCTGCATCCTTTTTTCTGATAAATTGTTTTAATTCCATTTCGTATTCATTTCCGAGATAAATTTTGCTGGTCAAATCAAATTTCAGCTTGCTACTAATTATATGCATATGTTTTTATCTATTTTTATTCGTTATTTTTTTTCTATATTTTTTCCCCCATGAAAAGCAATCAAATATTTGTTGCCGTTTTCCCATTCCGACATAATCTGGTATGAGTTGGGGTTTTGTTAGCTTGTTTTGATTTGATTAAATGCTAACATTTTGCACAAGTTAACTGCAATAAATTCGAAATTTTAAATCGACAAGCGGAAAAAGGGAAATAACGTTCATTACGTAAATATTGCAATTGGTTTTTTTGTTGGCAAATGTTTTCAGCAAATATCTTTAATTCAATTGAGCGCATAAAATCAGCCCTGTCACAGATTAAAGTGTTAATGCATATAAATGTTATTCCTTTTTGCATATATTTTTATTCAGCTGGTTTTTTGTATGTTTCTGGTTTAGCGAACAGTTTGAGTTGAGCCACAGATACTTTCGGCATTACAATGATAAACTGATTATCAAAAAGAGAAAACGGTTCGGCCATCATTATACATTCAATTTAACCAATCAAAGTGTCGTAATTTGATTATGCTGATTTTTCCACATTAATTGCATATTTATTAACTGTGAGCCACAAAAAGTGCCGCCCTTTAGACATTTAATGTAACATTATTGAAGAAAACAATATTCCTGGTATGTCCAAAGTATTTCAAATGTCAATTCAAGTGATTACATTATAATTGGCCAGCTGTAGGCCAAGTATGAATTCTCAATTAATTATAAGTCTTTATCTTAGTGGGTGACTTCGAGTTATTTTAATTGCTATCCGAAACACTGCTGCCCGGCCAACTATATTATTTTACACTCAAATGGACTTGGCAAAGGTAATTGGCCAAAGCCAACGATCAAGTTGGCTTGCACATTTGCTGTTGGCTTGCACGATTGCTGTTTAAACGCTCATAATTTCTCCACAGCCATGTTCTTTGTTGTGGCCTCTGGCCATTGGAAAATTGGCTGGTGGCTTACGGATTTCTTTCTTGGCCATTTTTAGACTCACTGGCATATCAAATTATATGCACACACCGCAAGCTTTTGCTGTGGCTTCTTTTGCCAATCGAGCCGGACTCGAACGGACTGGGCCGAGTGGGTTCGTGCTTTATTTCGCTAGCTTCCCCTCCCTCACCTCCTTCAGCATCAATCAGGCGCCTCTCGAGTTTAGTTTGGAAACTCAACCCCACTGCACATTCCACCCGGCAATCCGACTATACCACTATCCGCCGGACAGCTGCAGTTCATCTCCGGCACCGCAGAGGGATTTCTTTCACAAGCTGTGCCCGCCCGCAGTTCGTGCGAACGTGTCTCAATAACGAAATTAACAGAAATTGCAACATATTGTGGGTGTGTGTGTGTGTGTGTGGGTGTGGGATCTGTGTTGTGCGTGCCACAGGGGTTACAGTTGTGGGTGGTGAAGAGGTTTTTGCGGGGTGGATAGCTTCAATCAAATTGCACAGAAAAATGAACACACACAGTACGTGGAGGCCAACAACTGTGTCAAATTGATATTAAAACCCAGTCAAGATGTTGCAGCTTTGCTAAACTCGCCGTTTAGATTTAGCTTTGTGAATTTAATTTCCAAATTGAATGTTAGAAAGGCAATTAGGGTTTTTACACTAAACGATTGAAATTATATAGCTTTCCATCAAACACCTTTATATATAAAGGAACATAAAAAACTTTTAGTTAAATGTATCATTTATAGTAACAAAATGATTATTAATAAAAACTTAATCGGGAGGTCCCCTTCAAAATGCGGTAAAATCCAGAAACAAAATATGTTTTTGATTCAAAATCGGCTAATTCATGGAAAGGACAATATGAGCCACCGCGATGGCTATAACTTTCCAAATACATATCCGATTCTTGAGCGGAATACCCTAAACGATGGATCAATTCTCTGTCTATCTTCAGAAAAATTCCTGGATGAAAATAGATTTTTGATTTTATTGTTCATTTTAGGGGGAAATCATGCATGGAAAGGATAGTTATACCCACCGCAAAGCCCATGAATTGTCCAATTATTATCCGAATCTTGATCAGAATAGCATAATTATTTCTTGACTTTCCATCCTTTCTGGGAATTCCTCAAAAGCGAACTTCAACCCCCCGTATACGTCACAGCTGGCCCCCAAGCAACAAAAAAAAGCTTAATGAAGCGACCAAGTTAGCAACCAAAAAAAAATATGTATTTTGGGGACTGGGGACCAAGGCGGTCGCAGTCTTTGGCAACTGTTGCCCAAAAACCAAGCACCAAGCTCGTTGCGGGACCATTCACACAAGTGGGGGAGAGTTCCAGAAAAGAAAAAAAGAACATGCGAGGAAAGGAACCCACTGTGACCACAACGGGCAGAGGAACACATGTGTCCAAGAGTTTTTTTTCTCTGGGACGGCACAAGCCAGAAATTGGAGCGACCATTGAATATGATAGAAATAGAAATACGTACGTGCAAAAATTTCAACGCTTGATTAAATTTCAGTCTCAGACGTGGCGAAAGGTGGTTGGTGGAGGGGAAAGGGAGCTAACGGAAAGGCGCCACAAGTGTGGGCCAACTTGAAAGACAATCAGGCAGCAATTTAAAACCATTTTCACTGTGGGCAGGTCCACCCCCAAATCCCTGACAAGTCGGATGCCACCTGCTGTGCGGCAGTTGCAGTAACTTCTGCTTGATTAGTTTTGATTTGGTTATTTGGCATTAGGCCATGTGCCTAGCCTTTTTTAACATGCTCTTTGGGTATCCTTCGGCTCTAACTTCCTTTATTTTTGTCTCTCTGGCCAATGGGATGAACTAATTCTTAGCCATTCAATGTCGCAGCTGGCTTTTGGTTTCGACCAATTTTTGGGGCGCCAACAAAATACGGTAAGGGGTCAACTTTTCCTGAGACATCTGCTCAAGTTTTAATATAAACTCGATCATTGTGGTCTAGATGCCATGTGGGTCGCCAGTTGGGTCAGTCGCCAATCCATTTCGATTTAGTGAAAAATGTGCATGAGATAGGATAGAATAGACATGTCGCTGATTTCTGCTTAACATTTTCTTTACCCAAAAACCTCTATTTAGAAAATAAAAATGTAATTGCATGTTCCTATAACTGCCATAGAAACAAGTGGTACGTGTTTATAAATCAGTATTTGTTTTAGGGCTGTGACACTGGCACACATGGCGCATACTTAATATTCGTTAGTAGCACGTTTCGATGCCGAAAAGTAGAGCTTCAAATTGCACCACCCCGCACCCACTCGAATGGTCAACAAATCATTAACCTGCCACCCTCCCAGAAAGTCAAATAGAAGTTAAACCCAACCGCGATTAAGACATTTAAGTACACGAAAATGGGCGAGTGGTTGGGGGGAGGTGAGTTTGCTTCTAGCACCTCTGTAATTTGATGAAATGGAAATGGGGGCGTGAGTCGCGAGTGTCCTGGGGGCGAATTTGTGGGAAAAATAACAAAGGAAGGCCTTTGGCCGAGGACCTGCGAGGATCGTTTGTCGCGCGTGCTGAAGTTTGCAGAATGCGGGAGGCACTACACTTCCGCTAAATGTCGCCATTATTTAACAATTTTGTTTATGTATGTATGCCCCGCTATGCGGAGTATAATTTATGGTTACTCTGATTCCCCCCTGGGCCGACGTCCGAGCCAAATTGTCGCCCCTCGGCACTGGCAACTGCAAAATTATGAAAGAAAACAATTACACCCGACTTAACACTTCCGTTGCTTGTTACAAAAGCCGCACACGTTCACTGAGGGCCACACAGCGACGCCAACCCACTCACTCCACCCACCTGACCAAAACGGCATAGACAGGTAACATAGCTGCGTGGGCGACTGCGACTGCGACTGCGACGCACTTTCCTTCAAGCACTTCAAATTGTAATTTAACACGTACCATAAGAACGTTAGTGGGCATTTTTTCCTGCTAAGAGAAGTTTATGGGGTTCAGAGTGGCCCGTTTAACCATTTTGGAGTCCTATGCAAAGATTGTTACCCTGTGAACCTATTAAATGATATAGTTTACACTTTCATTCATTAATCATAGAATTAAAAATTTGAATAATATTGTCTATATTATACTTGACGCTACAGATAAGATTATCTGAATGTTTATCCAGAATATACTTACCACTACTCTACAAATTAACTCCAAGGTATCCCCCCATAATCCTTTACCAAATTTTCAAAGCCTTCGTAATGGTTTTAACATTTTATTTGTTTCCTTGCTTATTTAAATTATATTGAAATTTAGCTTACTTGCACTAAATTCAAAGAAAACACAAAAAATTGGTATCCAAAAATAGTGATTTGTAAAGCACCTTAATGAAATCGATTGTTCGTACATAATTTGCATATGTATGTGCGCTTAAAACTAAAAAGTTGCATTTCTTCAAATGATGGATGTATTAAATTACTTTCTCATCATACATTGTATCATTCAATACCATCATCATACAGAGGCACTAAAGCTTGTCAATCAAAGATTCTTCTGCTTTCGAAGTATCGACTCTCTTTCAAAGTATTCGATTTGTGCTTAAGTACTTAATTTCTAAAAGTAGATTCCAGTGGGAGAAATAAATATTAATGTTACACCTGTTTTGGTTTAGAATATAATGGTGTTACTTAATTCTTCGTTTCGATCAGAATCTTTGGAGATGGACGTATAAAAGTGAGAAATGTTGGATAAATAGGCGGGTTTCGGTGCGAAAGTGTGTTTAATATTTAAATGGATGAGTAATGCTCAAGATATAGTTCCTAAAAATGCACAAAGGTTGGCTTTTTAGATATAGTTTGATGAATTAATTTGAACCAAAGACAGACTTGAGATTGCCTTTTAAAAGCAGAAAAAATTGCGATTACGTTATCTAAATTTGTTACGCAAGAATTACTACCTAATTTATAATTTGTTCTGATAATATGCATAGTTTATATTTTTATAGTTTTCGTTTTAGTCTTGGCTCCTTCAAGCTAACTACAACATAGACCTTTGGAGATTCCACATAACTTAAATGTGTGTTTTAAGCTCAATTTTTAGTACGAAAGGACAAGGCAAATAGTCTGATCAGTTTATTGTCATTCAAAAAATATCTTACGTAATATTGTTCGTAGAAAGTTATGAGAAAAAAAATATACGAAAAATGCTGAGAATCTCATTGAATTTGTATTTCAGCCATTGCGAAAACAGACTTTTGTAAAAAGGGACATTGTTCGAGTGACATTTGATTTGAAAAGAGATTGCACAAAATATTTGTAAAAGAAAAATATATAACTTTAATGATGTTTTTGCCTTATCAAAAAAGAAAAAAAAACCGTGATAAGAATAAGGAACAAATTCGAATCATAATAAATCCGTTCGATTAAAGTTTCAACGATATTGAAATCGCTTTAGTTAATAAACAAAAAATTGCTGACTTGTGCACATTTTGCATATTTGTTGCTTGTGTCTTACAATATTCGACATTTTTATATCAGTAACACTATAAAGTAAACCTGAAGCTCTATGTCTAGGCAAAGCTTGGACGTAACTGGGTGGCTTCCTATATGGACTCTCAATCCCGTTTATTTGGGAGTTTGTGGAGGAGCATTGGCCATTCCAAACAATTCCTCATAGGAGGGAGCTGAAATTAAATACGAGGAAAAATTAATTAATTACTTTTATGAAACAACGTGAAGCCTTACGAAGCTCATGGGCTCCTGGTGGCTGACGGGATTGCAGAAGCAAAGACGATCCTGAGGTGGATGGCAGCTGACTGTAGGCTGGGACTCCTGATCCTGCTCCCCCCGTAGCAGGCGATGGTGCCGCATTCGGTGGTGGGGTCAGAGCGAGGAGAGAGTACTGTGGCGACTCTGGCAGAGGATAGGCGGGCAAGTGAGGAGGTGGATAGGACTGCACCATCAGTGGACTGGACGAGTACGGCATGTAGGGAACGTTGGAGCTGCGCAGACTGGCCCTGGCCGAAGGACTGCCGTACTGTGAAGACTGCGAGCCGGAAGTGTAGGATACCTCGACACCACCCACGCCACCGCCCACGGCTGGACTCAAAGTGGCCGCGGAGGAATCGGAGGTGATGGAGTTTATGCTGCTGCACTCACTAAACTGCGAAGAATGGGACGGCGAGCCAATCGAGGAGTCCAGCGAAGGGTAAACGGGCAGCGCGGGCTCAAAAGGATTGCCAGTGCCCACATCGGGACCGGGAGGCCCATCGTTTGGACGTGGTGGCGGCGGTGGACGCACGGCTGACTCTCGACTGGAGGTGTCCTGCGAGTACACCTTAAAGGGAAGATTAAGCACCAGATTCTTAAAGAATCCTCGCAGCACCGCCTCCACACGTAGCTCATACACGATGGTGATCACTCCACTCATTTGATCATCCGTGGGCTGGGTACCCTCAGGCAGGAGGAGTTCGTGAGCGAAACTTCGTTCGCTCTTCTTCTGCACCGAACCAGTTTCCTTGGTAGCCACCGAAATACACTCCACTTTTTGGACACGGAGCGGAACATGACTATAATAGGTGACATACTGGAGTACAGTAAATCGCAACTTTTCCACGGCGGTTGTGCTGTTGTTTATTACGGTGGCACAGATTCTCAGAGGTTCGCCTCGGACAGCAAAGTCCTCCGGCAAAAGGGCCAGCAGGGTTATAGGTCGGGTACCGAACAAGCTAATCGTCTTGGTCACCTGCTTCTCCAGTGGACTGGGAACGCTGCGGTGCGATGGCCGCAATGGCATGAACTTCACCACCGTGAAAGGAATAGTGTGCCGCTCGTCGAAGGTCCATGGTCGCTGGATCAGAACCCGCATCTTGTACTTGATCCCGCCGTAACTGCCTTTGAAGCTCGAGGGCAGTTGCCTGCCAAGCGCCACCTCGAAGATGAACGTGTGCTCCCCGGGCGAGAGCTCCAGGCCCCTGGGCTCGAAATCCGGCAGGGCCGTCTCACTGTGCTCGTACACCTCTTTGCTAGTGTAGAACAGACTGCGCGAATACTCATTATTGTTCGAGTTCTTCCGGAGGATCTCGATCCACTTGCACTTTCCCTTGCCGGTCACCTGGACTTTGATGGCTAAAATAAAGAAAAACATATATTTTTTTTATTTTATAATTAAATAAATCATTTAAATATTATATATATATTTACGTTTGAGATATAAGATAGTTAATTAAGCCAACTAATATTTAAAATTTAACATTTTTATACATTTTACATGAAATGGTTTTTGTCTTGACTATTTTTTTTACATGTATGTGTAATGGGGGAAGAACATAATACAGACAACAGTCACATCTTCCAGGGAATGGTCGTGTGGCAACGCCAGACGCAAGTGGACTTTCCGGCAACGCTATCGGGGCAACACGAATTAGCCGAAAATATTTAATATTTTCTGCGATTAAAGGACAATACCTGTTCAAAACATTGTTGAAAGACAAGGAAAAGGCAAAGCTATCATTGTTCAAGGTTCACAATACAATAATATAAGTAAAACAGTCCTCCTAACAATCAGAAGTTTTCTTCTCGTATCCATCGTCTGTCCCATTACAATCGGCTCTGCTAAAAAAAAAGATAAAATACAAATGGTGTAGAAAGAAGAAGGTTAAGAGTTCAAAATGAACTTCGAGTATATTGGCCAAGCTTTGGGCTACCATGGGCAGCCGATGCAAAAGATTTGGGATGACGAAAGGGGCGTGGACGACTTGCGGCTGATGGGCCTCACCCAAGTCAACTATAGCGTCTACCAGGAACGCCAGAAGTACTTAACCTTCCAAGAGCGTGCCAAGCGCCTGAAGATGCACCAGTTTCTGGCCAGAAAGGCCACCGACCTCTATGATCGCAGCCTGGTTGCCAATGTTATGGAGGATAAAGTTCTAGCCCAAGGTAGGTTCGAGTAAAAGCCCGTAACTCATGATGGGTACAAGAATCTGATTGATTCATTGACTAAAATAATTGGGAAATATTTTTTGCAGGCAAGGACAGTATGGTAGTGCAACCACCGTACGAGTTCTTCCTGTCGGCGAAGGATAAGCGCAAGGCTTGGACGCAGCGCTTGGAATCTCTGAAGCAGGGCGACATCATATACGCCTCGGTGATAAAGGTGACCTCTACGGTTCGGCTAATGGTGAAGCCGCTATGCACTGCTGAACCCGTTCACTCCTACTTGGCCGATATACCCATGAAAGTAAGTATCAAGATTCATTTTAAACCCATTCCTATATCTAATTCCATGTACTTCTTACAGGCCCTGATAATAAAGGACTACTGGGGACCGCTGCCACTGGACAAGCAGGGTAATTCGCGTGCCTTCACTACCAACGAAATTGTTCGCTGCGAAATATGCAACATATCCGCGGAAAAGGAGCGAGTTACTCTTAATATGCTCGGAATGTATAACAAGTCGCCGGATTTGAAGTTGGGCCTCTGCAGCCTCGAGGACTTGCCAAAATACTACAAGTAATAATGGAATAGGAAACAAAGTGTAACATTCAACTTATTTGTTTTGAAATAATACAGGAAAATACACAATTCGGAGCATCCATCACCGGTGCACTATGAGGACCAACTGACGGCTGCCTTAGAGTTCCAGAACCCCAACTACGATGCCCTTTTCCAGATGAACGGCCTCCAGCCGAATGAGAACCTTACCCTAATGAGCCACCTAAAAGCCGGATTTCCAGATGCGGAATACGCTACGGAACTGCGACAGAAGCAGGCCTCCCAATGGGCATTCCGGTAAGTAACACGTTAGATACTTAGCTTGAGTTGTTCTACAGTTGGGACACTGTGTGTGTACATATCATGTCATCACAAATCACTCATCCTTTGCACCGATCCCACCTTCTCCCACCGACTCATCAGCTCCGTTGCTGATGGCATTGAGCACTTTAAGAACGGCCAGCAGGTCGAGGCCTTTCAGTGCCTGAACAAAGCCCTGAACATTGATCCGCGCAATGTTGAAGGTCTAGTGGCGCGTGGTGCTCTTTACGCCAACCGCGGCAGCTTCCTTAAGGGGCTGCAGGACTTCGAGAAGGCGCTGCACCTTAACAAGTATCATGTGAATGCGCGGAAGTATATGGGCGAGACGCTGGTTGCCCTGGGTCGCAGCTACGAGGAGGAGAACCGCATCCCCGATGCGGTGAAAGCCTACAGCGACTGCCTCAACTTGCTGCCGCAGCATGAGGAGGCGCGTCAGTCTCTGGACCTACTCCAGCGCCCACCATTCTCTGGGCCGAGCGGAAGTGGAGTTGTAAGTGGGGATGGTAAGCCTAGACTAAGTACCGCGTCTGGCGGACACTCTTCAGATGAGTCCAGTTCCTCGAGTGCCAGTGATAGTGAAACCGAAGACCAGAGTAAGTTCAGGAGCGTGACAGGCGTTCGAAACTCTATCCTATTTCTCATTTTAGCGACCAAAGGAAATGTTAACTTTCACCAACCCTTCTATGCACTATCTCAGACGGCTGGTGGCGGCGACAAGTTGGCGGTCATCGACGCCCAGAAGGCCGACGAGTTCCGGCTGGACGATGACGAAACCGTGTCCAGTGTCCGGAAGCTGCTGCGCGAAGCCAGCAAGCACAAAAAGGCAAAGAAGAAGGGCAAAAAGAAAAAGGACAAGAAGGAAAAAAAGCCCAAGTCGAAGGCCAAAGAGGAGGATCCCGTCGAAATCCTCAAAAAGCTTGATTTCAACGAAGCCTACAGGTAAAATATTAAAAGAAAAACATCATTTAAATGTTTAAATAAATTCTATTGCGATTTCCCTGCTTAAACCATTCTGATAGACAAAGCAAGTATGTACCAGTAATTTCATTTAATTTTTAAACTGTGTATACGCCACTTGCACAATGTCCCTTGCAAATACCTAAATAATAGATTTCTTTGGCGGTGTATACACAGTTTAGTGTATTAGAGTACTCCTTTTTACCCGAAACTTCTTTTTAGGCTTATGAGCAGCGCCGGAAATGAAGCTGAACTGAAGGCCAAACTCAAGAACTACTTGCAACAAGGTGGCCGTGACTCACCTCCGCCCGCTCCACCAACAATCAAAAAGTCAACCGCTTTGGAAAAGCGTGGCAATTTTGACGACATGGGACCCAGCACTTCCCGTCATGCGGGCGCCAACTCCGTACTAAGCACCGATGAACCACCTCCGGCACCAAAGTTTCAGGAACAACGGAAGCCACCGCAACCCATACCCCCCAAGCTTTCGTTCCAAATCAAAAAGCGTCCGTTGCAAATGGATAAGTTTGGACTAATTCGACTCGCTGCCCCGCCCGAAGGAATGCCAACCAGTCGCAGCACCAGTTCTCGCAGCCGGAGCAGAAGTCGCAGCCGAAGCCGGAGTCGGTCTCGCCATCATCGCCGTCGCCGAGATTCACGGCGCCGCAGCTCAACGCCAAAGCGTAGAAGCCGCCATCGGTCACCATCCAGGTCCCGAACTCGTTCTCGATCGCGATTCCGATCTCGAACCAGATCAAGATCGAGGTCTCGACGGCAGCGTAGCTTCTCACGATCGCGATCTCGTAGCCGTTCCCGTTCCCATTCTCCCAGGCGCTATGGAAGAGGCCGTTTTGTAAACCGGCATTCACGCTCTCGATCCCAACATCGTCGGAAGATCCGGTCACCCTTTGTGAAACGACGCACACCCTCACCTTTCGTTCCCCGCTCACCCGAGTCACGAAATCGTCGCCACCGTTCTCGATCCCGGTCACGTTCCCGATCTCGATCCCGTTCGCGATCTAGAAACCGCTCACGCAGCTACAGTCCCTATCGCTATTCAGGACGCTTTCAGCCACGGGGACGAGGTCGTGGTCGCGGCCGATTTAACAACAAAGTTTCTTGGTTCAGCCACGACGCCCGCCTGGACTCGAGTTCGAATGGTAAGGACAGGATGAAAAGTTCATCACCGGAAAAAGACTCCCCTCCGAAGAGCTCGGGTAGGCGAATGACGAGCGCAGTACGGGGTGGTGAACACGAGGAGGAGAGGATTGAAGTGATCAAGGATGCGCAAAAAGTGCGCAGCAAGGAGTAGTTCCGGGCCATAGGAGTTGCCCATAAACATAAACATTAACTTAGCGTTTAAGTTTCCTTTCAGGAATAAGAATTACCAATACTTGATTTTGACTTTTGCGAAATTTGTGAAAACATTACCGCTATCAATGTTCAGAAACTAACTAATAAAGAAGCTTTCGAAGCAAACTTTTCCATTAAAGGACTCTTTTTATTCGGTGTTCTTTGGTCCTTGTGAAATATTTAGGTATCTCGTTACTCAAATGGCAATTTAATTTGTAAAATTTAAAAAAAAAAATGTGTATCTGGTAAGTTGATAATCCATTGAACTTATAATTTCTAAACTATAATTAAAAAAAAAAATTTATATTGTTTGAATATATTTTATTTCAGTTTCTTCATTTATAAGAATTTAGTCACTTTTCGATGGAGGAATCAACCTATCCAATGACTGGGTAAGTAATGAATGAATCAGGGGGCATTTTTTATAAATAAACTTAAAAAAAAATAAATAAAATGGAAAAAATCACTATTAAAAATTGGGAGACATGCGCCAAGCCAATTAAAATTTTATGCAATTTTAGTTGAGAATGAAAGATTTATGAAAAATATCTTACAGTTCGAGGAAATTATCGAAGTCCAAAGTAGCTGCAGTTGAGACCCCCTGTTCGTGTGCACCCACACACACACACCCACACATGAGATTGGGGCGCAGTGGAGAGCACCCAGAAGCAAGAGAGAGCGCAGAGAAAACCCCACAACAGTTGGCCAAGTAATTGAGAATGGCAGAGCGAGGACGAAATTGAGAAAATACGAACACCGGCTGTCAGTTTTAGAAATTTTTGAGAGGAGACCAGAGCAAAGCTAAGCATGGAGAGTCAAGCACACACCAGATAAAGACTTGTTTCATTTTGATATTCCCGGCACTACCAAATCGAATACGCTGGAGTTACGGCGGGGGTACCACCGACCGGCGTAGATGTGACGCCTATTTAGCATTAATAACCTGCAGTTATCGCACAATTAGTACGCGGGTGAGAATTCAAATTGAGAAGTCAGACCAGGCACCTGTGATACGTTTTATTCCTAAATCGGTTCGGTAATCGGAAGTGACAAAGAACAATATACATAGTTAGGTGTAAGTGCGAGAACAAAAAGATGTCTTTAACAGCTGCTAATTTACATAACAAAACAATCGTAACCAGCGGTGCAGTGCAGCATGCTAAAGTGAAATGCAATAATGCTGAATTGCACCCCGAAAAGAACTATACACGCGCGACTTTTAACCTATTCCATAATTTTCCACTTGGACTTTGGACGATAAGCACGACAACAACTGGTAGTTCGGAGACAAAGAACATAAGACCAACAAGCCACGCTTGCCTCTCTTCCAATGTTTACTACCAGTTGTTTTTCTTGTTGTCTGCTCTCGTTGTGTGCGCTACACTTGTTGCCATGCGGCCTATTGGCACGCATATAGCGCCTGCCACCGTATGATTTACGGTCTTATCTCCAACTTTTGTGATAACCAACAGTGGACAACTGTTTTACCTTAATAACTCTAATTAAAAATTGATAGCTATTCAGTCTTGTGATTATTCATAAAAACCAGATATCTTCGGGAAGAGCCGAAGATTATATACTCTTACAGTTATAAGTAGTTAAATTATAGTTAGTACCCAAAATTAAGGACAACATTTTAAATGCCCACGACAATGGCATAAAAACTAGTAAGAACTCTATAACATTCATTGTACTCATCAGTGTGTATTGAATGATTATTAAGCACCTGGCAATCTAATCAAACCCCTAAAGATTGTGAAAAACGGTCAACAGCTTTATTTCATGTAGTGCTATTTTTGGTTTTGTGATTTTAGACAATCAGTTATTAACCTCATCGTCACTTTCGCATCTTGTAACCCTTTCTCTTCAAAAATTACTATATTACAGCTCACAAAATAATAGACGGAAGGAAGAAAAACATGTATACGAAAATCTTTCGCACTGTGATAATCGGAGCCCCCGGCTCCGGTAAAGGCACTATTTCTGAACTTATCGTTCAAACCTTTGGATTTCTGCATATTTCGTCTGGAGACATTCTGCGCCAAAATATGCTGAACAACACCGATTTAGGCAAGAAAGCACGACAGTACATCAGTTCCGGGAGACTAGTGCCGGATGAAATCTTGAACAAAACAATGCTTGGTCGCATTACAGAAGTGGGAAACAAGTCTTACATCCTGGATGGATTTCCGCGAAATAGGGACCAAGCCGAAGTTCTGGCAAGCAGTGAGCACATTGATGCCGTGATCAATCTCGTAGTTGCACATGACGTAATCATTGATCGAGTCAAGAACCGATGGATTCACCCTCCCTCTGGAAGGGTCTACAACATTGGCTTCAACGATCCGAGGGTACCTGGAAAAGATGATGAAACAGGCGAACCGTTGGTGCAGCGCGAAGATGATAAGCCAGAGGTGGTGAAAAAGCGCTTGGAGCTCTACGATAAAATAATGCTCCCAGTTTTAGACTATTACAAAGATAGAGGAATTGTCACCACGTTTACGGGTTCAAGGAGCAAGGAAATCTGGCCTCGAGTAGAACTCTTCCTTAGAGAAAAGATCCATAAGTGCCCTTGATCCATATGTGATCCAATGCCCGTACTCAAATTGAATTCCACCCATTGGGCACAAAATACTGATAAGTAAAAATTGCAAAAACAAACTGCATATAGAGCTATAAGAAATAAAAAATTAATTTTTCAACTTTTTAGGATAATCATGGACATTTCATAGAAAATATTTTTAATAAAGCAACGCCTAATAAAAGCTATTTGAAAGTGTTGCATTTTCTATGAGAAGCTATGGCTATCTTAAAAAGATTACATCATGTGTTTAATTAAGTGCATAGTGTTTCTATAAATATTTGTATATGTATGTCTAAGAGACGGATGGAGGCAGACAAAATAATTGAATTTGAGAAGCCTTATAATGTGAAATTGAATCATTTAGTCAGCAAATACTTTCTTATTTTAGGCTCCACAGCTCTTTCTTATTATGGACCTTTTTTGTAATTGTAGTACGTGCTCTGATAATAAAATGTTTGTTATATTTAGCGCTGATAACATAACAGTCTTTGAGTCCACTTCTTGGAGCATGGACTTGACATTTATGGCTTCACCTGATGATAAACTTGGCAGAAATGCCCTTCTATTTTGGAGTAGCGCATCAGAACCCGAAAGATGCGAGATAAGGTGACGCTCCCTTTCAGTTTCTCTCACACATGCATAGGGTCACCAGCAGCTGTGAACCTCTCTCACACACACCTGCACAAGGGCAAATCACAACAGAGAGGTTTATCCAATACAGTAAAGGGTATACAATATGTCAAGTTTAAAAAGTTGCTTAAAATAATTTAAAAAAATTATATTATTTTATTCATAATTTCAAAGAAAAGTATAAAAATTAATCAAATATTAGTAGTCTTTAAGTAGTCATTTTATGTTGAAAATTTTACAAGTGATTTTATGGAAACATTTTGGATTTGTAAGCTTGTGGATTAACAAATTTCCCTATATGTATCGGCTTTGAAAGTTTGTAATTACTATTTAAAAACTATTTCTAAGCTGATTTTTTTGTTTTAAAATAGCTTTTATTTTGGCCAATATTGTACTGAGAGCGTTCTCTTACCGCTCTCAGAACTGACTTGTCGCTTTGGCCAAATTACGGCATTTTCGGCATTGGAGCAGAAACTCATGCGCCTCTCTTCGCACGCTCCCCCTTCCAACCGCTCGCTCCCACTCTGGGAAATGCGACTTGCCATTTCCTGAAACAAATGCCAGAGCACCAAGATGCAAACCGAAGGAAAGTAGATGCAATTGAATTCTTATCGATGAATGAAAGGCGGGTGCAAAAGGCAATTGGAGGAATTCGCCGGGGCCGAAAGAATCACAGCATCGGTGGGATGGGGGAGAGGAAGGTTGGGTCATAAAATGGCTGCTTTGCTTTGTGGAGTTCTTTGTTTATGCGAATGGGGCCGCAACGACGAAAGTCCAGCTGGCTGGCGGGCAAACAATGGACACGACACCGAAACCACAACTTGCTGACTGTGCGGGAGTTTGAGTCATAGATGATGCAAGCCGGGCTTGTGGGGGAATAGTGTTTTAGGGAACTGATGATACCCAGACCCAGGTATGCTTAACTACTACTCACCGCGTATTTTGGTGCGCTTGCTGAGATTCATCCAGATTTCGCCGCGAATGATGTCGCCGGCGAAATAGACGCGATCCGCACTGTCCAGCGTGATACGCAACCGCTCGCTTTCCATTCTGCTAATAGAGCCAATGATGAAGATGCCCCCGCTCTCATCAAACGCTTATCCAAAAATAATTTCGTCATCAAAATGCCGCAACATACAAAACGATGCACTACGGACTTGTATGCAGAATAATAGTACACAAACACACACCCAACTATACCAGGCCGAAATACTACACACTGCGAGCTTTTTTTTCTTTTGGCTATAATGTGAGTAGTCCACTTCTTCGGAAAATTAGAAACTTCAAATGCAAGGTGACACCCGCACTCAAAAGTGTTTTGCTTTAGGAACTTTGTCGCACGCTTTGGGTAATTTAATTCGATTGACTCGGTTCGGGCGGGTTGAATAATTAAATTTCTTATAAATTTACGAGATCCGAGCGTTCTGATGTTGTTGTAGTTGCTCTCTCAGCTGTTTTCCGATAGCCAAGAGAGCGCTTTTTCGATAACAAGTAATAGATTGTGAGCGGCGCTGCCAGCCCTATAATACTAGTCGTGGCGGTTATTTTAAATTTATAGTTACTTCTAGATATGATAAGTGGTAAACTTTATTTCTATTTTAATTTTCTTCGATACGATACGATAATTCGGGATGCTGCATTTCACCTATACTAATTTTAATAAGCACTTCTAGTAAAGATTTTTGGAATAAATTTAAAATCTGTTATAGAACAAGTCCATATAATTAAATAAGTATTAAAATTCTTGCAAAATTATACTTTACACAAGCAAATAAATTTTTAAAATAAGGTACAAAAATACTAAAAAATAAAATGTTGTCATCTAGTAAATTTGGTCATACTAATTATAAAACGATAACCGATAAAGACAGGGTAGAAGAAGCAGAGGGTAAACAAACATGGTAAGTTGCTAAATTTTGTATTTATTATGAATAAAATGTATAATATATGTGCCGTTTCAGGCGAGAAATGCGGAAAAGGCAATGTGAGTATAAACATTAACAAAATAAACTTCATAGTGTTTTCCAAACTGCCACTTTTTTCACTGTAGGACAACCTTGGCACGTTGGCGGGCCGCCAAGGAAGTCGAATCCGGCGAAAAGGAACGCCGGCCGTATTTGGCATCGGAGTGCCACGATCTGCCCCGTTGTGAGAAGTTTCGACTGGAGATTATCAGAGAAATATCCAAAAAAGTGGCTCAGATACAAAATGGTACTTATAACGTACTAGAGGTGTGATACCATTTCTAATTTGTATTATTTATTATTTCAGCCGGCTTGGGCGAATTCCGTATTCGTGATCTGAACGATGAAATTAATAAGCTGCTTAGAGAAAAGCGCCATTGGGAAAACCAAATTTCCTCACTTGGCGGCCCTCATTACAGAAGATATGGTCCCAAGATGTTCGATGCGGAGGGACGTGAAGTTCCCGGAAATAGGGGTTACAAGTACTTTGGAGCTGCAAAGGACTTACCGGGCGTTCGAGAGCTCTTCGAACAGGATCCGCCACCACCACCCCGAAAATCCCGCGCTGAACTCATGAAGGATTTCGATGCTGCGTACTATGGCTATCGGGATGACGAAGACGGTGTTCTGATTCCCATAGAAGAACGAATCGAACGAGCTGCCATACAAAAAGCTGTGCAAGAGTGGCGCGAAAAAATGGCCCGAGATGGACGTATAATTGATGACGACGAGGAGGAGGACGAAATATATCCACTGTCAGGGCCTGCTCGTGAAGCTGCCGAAGATGCCAAGGCCAGAGCAGCAGTGGAGGATCCACACGGCCTGTTGGCTCCCAAATTTACTGCCCATGTGCCTGTTCCCACGCAACAGGATGTCCAGGAGGCTTTGCTACGCAAACGAAAGCAAGAACTGCTTGAAAAGTACGCCGGAGGAGCCAATTAATTTCAATAAATATTTCAATTTTTTAGTTTGGAATTTTATGTTATTTTTTAAAACTAAAATACCTCGTTTTAGTTATAAATAATTGGGATGAAGTTTATGAAACAAAATAATTTATTTCAACAGTTTGTGTCCTGAGCGTATTTTTTATCCGAATACGATGGAGAACTGTTTTCAAAACGACAATTTCAACTCGAAAATCGCAGAATCATTTGTTAGTTGAACCAAATTGATTTTTGGGAATCCTACCCCATTGGTTTCTTAAAAATTACAAAGCACTTCCAATGTGCTGAAGTCGCTTAAACTAGAAAAATGATTAAAAAAAATTTTGGTATTTAATTAGAATTGGAAACGGTCAAAGTCACGCCCGCCTCCGCGACTTCCTCCATAACGACCTCCGCCGAAACGACCGCCGCCACTTCCTCCTCCGAAGGCATTTCCTTCGGCAGCACGGCGCTCTTTCATGGCCTTGAAGCGCGTAGCCATGTTGTAGAGCTCCGCGGGAACCTCTTGCTCTGCTTCCTGCAGGATATCGATGAGTTCCTTGGCCATGCTCCAGTCCTCGCGGGTGACAAAGCTAATGGAGGTGCCTTTGCGTCCGGCGCGTCCAGTTCGACCCACACGGTGAACATACTCCTCAATATTACGCGGAAAGTCATAGTTGATGACGTGCCTAAAAGATGAAACAAATAGTGAAATAAAAACTCAAAATCGTATTCGCATCTTGGCTTACGAAATGTCCTCAATGTCCAAGCCACGCGACGCCACATCAGTGGCAACGAGAATTCGCACGGCACCGGATTTAATATCAGCAATGGCTTGCTCGCGGTCGCTTTGGTCCCGATTTCCATGAATGCACTGAGTACAAAACCCATCCAAAGTCAGATCACTCGACAAATCGTCGGCACGAGCCTTCCGCCCGCAGAAAACGATTATTTTATCCGTTTTCCTCATATTCTTCACGAAGGACTTGATAGTTTGGAACTTTTCGGCATCGTCTTGGAGAAGTTCAATGATCTGCTTCACCGAATGGGTGGCCGCTAGATCCAGAGAGCCGACGCACACCTGGATAGGATTCTTCATATAGCTCTGGGCAAGACGACGCACACCAGGTGGCCATGTTGCCGAGGTCATGATTGTCTGCCGATCCGGACGGATGTCCAATAGCACTTTACGGATCTGCGGCTCGAAGCCCATGTCCAGCATACGATCCGCTTCGTCCAGCACCAAATATGTGATGCTGCTCACGTCAATCACATTCGCCTGCACCAGGTCGTTCAGCCGACCCGGAGTGCAGATGATGATCTCTGCTCCGCGTTCCACGTCCGAGATCTGCATGCGACGATCACCTCCGCCATAAACGCACACTCTGAAATATTATTGTTAGTCTTTTACTTTAAAATGTATTTCATTTTAAAAACTTACGCTCTCATGTTACGAAACGAGTACTTCTTGACTTCCATTTCGATCTGTAGCGCCAGCTCTCGAGTAGGCGCCAGGACCAGGACATTGGGGCCACCCCTCTGACCGCGTGGCACACTCTGGTACTCAGTGTGTATCATTCCGGGTAGCAGGAATGCCAAGGTCTTCCCAGTACCCGTTTGCGCTATCCCAATCATATCGTGACCCTTCATGAGAATGGGCCACGCTTGGGCCTGAATGGGCGAGGGCTTGGAGAAGCCCTGCTTCATGACCTCGTCGAGCAGGTCCGGGTACTTCTCAAAGCATTGCTCGAACTTCCAAATCGGATTGGGAATGGGAGGCAATGTTTCACCTTCTTTTGCCTCAAAAACATGTGACACCGTAGTCCTGTTGTTCTCCTCCCGTATTTTTTCAGCCTCGGATTCACTTAAATTGGCCACTTCGGGTGACTCTTCGTAAAAATTCTTTGTTAAAGGTGGACATTTTGCCCAGCGAGCTGCAGCAGCTTTTTCCTGAAAAATACGTTTTGATTATAATACTTGGGTATGGATTCCTGAATTACCGAAGCTTTGTTTAGAGCTGCCCAGTCAATGGTGCCCGTAAGATCACCCGCGTGGAACGGTTCCACCGTTGGGGCAGGTGAATACTCATATCTGCTTCCACCATAGGGCTTTCCGGTTCCGAATACGCCACTGCTACTCCCGCCACAATCACGATCACGGCCCCTTCCGGAATCAGAGATCTGTTTGCGCACAAAATTCATGGCATCGCTGACATTTCTCTGGAGACTTCCGTAGATCTTAACCATTAGGTCGCCCTTGTCCACCTTGACACGGACATTGAAATCATGCTGGATGCGGTTGATGTTTCCTCCGGCCTTTCCGATCACTTTTCCAACCATTTCGGCGGCAATGGAGAGGGTTTCACTGAAGTCGTTTACTGCCCCACCTCCGCCGTATTCATCACGGTTGTTCTTCCCGTAAAAATGATCCCGGTTACTACGATGGTCGCTGCCGTAGTCATCTCTCTTCCTGTCGTCTCCCCGTCCTCCTTCATAATACCGACGCGGCTCAGCGTCACGCCGCACGCTTCTCTCGTACTTCTCGTTCAGCTTGGCATAATCCCGGGGCTTTACGGGTCCTTCTACATAGTTTGGATCGTCCCAGTCGAGGTCAGACATGTCGGGTTCGAAGCGTCGTTTTATTTTGATAGAATTTGTTTAAAAAACTGGACGCACGTGGAAAATGCTGACTTCGCCACTCTTCTGGGTTTCAAACGGTAAAAAGAGTGCGAAGGAAAAAAAAGTCGCTGACGAGATAAAAAAAAATGGGGAAAAATGTTGGCTTAAAACATTTATTTTTTATTTCAAGATATTTATAGACTGGGCTTGATCAATTTAAGATATTTAAACAAAATCGCCGAAAATTGTTACTCACAGCTTCAATTCGACTTCTCCATCAACGAACATGAGCTTCTAGAAAAAATTAAAAGAACGATTTGGCGGACGCCGTCAAATCAGGGTTGTCAGTCCTTTGAAATTTATCGAAGCTTTTCGATTTATAAGGGTCTGATAAACAATATTAAAAAATACCGTTATAAAATCAAAATATAAACTAAAACAATATAAGTAATGCTTTAAATGCTACTGTATTTTTTATGTAACATTTATATATGTATTACAAATTGTAATTTATGTAACAAAGCGTTTTTTTTTTTTCAAATAATCTGAAAAGTAATACTTACTGACGTTGCCAAAATTTAAATTCTATTATTATTCCTTCGATTAGTATCGATTTTTCTGGTAGCCCTGGCAAGTGTTGTTAAGTCGACAAAACCCCAAAGCTTTTACAGCACTATGTTCAAGCGATGCTGTTTGAAAGTTAAAAAAAGACCATCTGGTTTAGTTAATTTTTCAAAATTTCCATTTACTTAACACAATGGTTACACTTTATGGATGTGTAGCTTAGTCTACTTACTTATAGCCTACTACATGTGAATTAAATAGCATTCATGACCAACTCACGCGCTCTCTTCATATAAATAATTAAAACTAGAAAACACAAACACAAACTCTTTTTTCCTTATTTCCAAAAGATACTAAATTAAATGTGTGGGTGGCTAAAGCGGTTTGATAAAACTTAGAACAGTTTTGATAAGATCTTTGCAGTGTATATATGGCGGATTTGTTTCTTTTAATATTTTTGAAACCATAGGGAGTTGCTAAGTGGTGGTGGTTGTGTGGCAAGTCAGCAGAAATTGTTGCAGTGTGCATTTCGGATTTTCATTGTTCTATTTAAAGTTTAATATATAGTTTATGTTTTTAAATATATAGTTAAGAATCACTTAATGCTAACTTTAAGATAAATTAATATATACGAGGTTATCTTTCATTTTCATTATGCAAACAATTTGTTGATGGGTTGCTTGTTTTGGATTAATTTGTTTTGTTTTTTTTGGGAGAAATACATTACAAAAGCTCTTATAAGGTACTGCGTTTAGTTAGACGCTGCACTTAGCATTCCTCATTCCTCATTCCTCATTCCTTGTTTTTTGTTTTTGTTTAGGTACGCTTGTATGTACAATATACACAGAGGTGGATTATCATCGTCACCTTGCTAATATAGGAAGTGTTATCAGCCATATTTACGACTTACATTTGGTAATGATAAAATGTAATTTGTTTTTCCTAAAAAACTAAACAATTCCTCAAAACAGTTTTTAGTTTTTTTTGGTAAAAAGAAAGTACAATTTACAATCATAATGAAACCGCCTTAGGGCCGTATCTTTTCTTTCTATTCACAGCTGCTTTCCGGCGGCTCCTTCTGTCTCAGTCCCTCGACAGGTGATTGCTCCTTTCCACCGGCGCCTTCTCGCATGTGGGGGTGGATGGGATGGCGATGCAGGATATGGACTTCGGGATGGGCGAGGCGGGTGAGTAGTTGGACGCCAGGTCCAACCTCAGTTTGGCCGGCGAGTTGCGCTTGAATACCGCCAGCTGCCGTGTGGGCGAGAGCAGCGACGAGGATGATAGCTTGCTTGTGGTGGCAGCGGCGCAGGATGCAGGAGTGGGGCTGTTATTCGATTGCATCAGGGAGCAAATTCCGCTTGACGAGCTAGTCGATCCCGGGGAATCCAGTTCCGACACAGAGGACGCGGCCGCTGAAGTGCTGGGCGCCTCGTCGTCAGGCGTGATCGGAGGTGAGGTCAGACGCGAGGAGCAGTTGCTCCCAGCCAAGCTGCCGGCTCCACTGTCCACATCGTCGTAGTCGTAGACGTCCTCGTCCATCGCCTCGCTGTCCGACTTGGATCTATTTTCCCGCTCCCGTTCCCTCCTGTTCTGCCTCTGTTCCTCAATTTCCTCCTGCTCCGGCTGCTCCAATAGTTGACTAGATGATGCCACTGATCCTCCCACCGTAGTCCCGGCATGAATACTGGGACTATTCAGGAGCGGCGTGGCTGGCGCCAGGACTCCGCTCGTGCGCAGATTCTGCTCCAGCTCCAGTAGCTGGCCCATGAAGTTCAGATTGGGGGAGATGATCGGCCGGGCCACTTTCACCAGCTTGTAGGCCTCCAGGAGGGAGAGTGACTTGTACCGCATCACATAGGCGATTGCAATGGTGGCGCTCCTCGAGATGCCCGCGTGACAGTGCAACAGAACACGGGATCCCGTTTTCCTAGCATCCTCTGTAAAAAAAATAGAAATATGTGATATTTTAGTTACGTTGTTTTCTAATTTTGTAAAGTTAAAGTTAACTTAATCTTAGATCTTTATAATTCCAGCATCTCTAACTTTTAGGGAGAAACTTTTTAGCCGCTGGCTGTTTCTCATTGTTGTTGGGCAGCTCTTGATACGGCTGTCGATAGTGCTGTCGGTGTGTTGGTGAGTGTGCCCGTTCTCACTACTCGCCACCTCTGGCGCTCTCCCACCTCAGCTGCCCACTCCGCTCGGCCCACTCTCCCGCTAAACGTAACTGTGTGAATTTTGCTGTGATGACTCATCCATCCATCGCTGCCAGCGGCACACCACCAACAACAAAAACTACAACAACAGAAACATTGAGCACAAAGCTTATTGACAGAACATTTTTATACCCTCACACGCGCACACACACATACTCATACTCATACTCATGAGAGTGTGCACACCAAACACACACTCACACGTGGGAGACATTAACTCATAATTTACGTTGTTATTTTTGGGAAAGATAAGCAACAGCAGGAAGAAGCAGAGAAGAAGGAAGAGGAAGAGAACCCAGAAGAATCCGCAGCATACGGCGTACTTTTTTTTTTACGCCCCAAGGTTCAAAGTTAGAGTGGAAACCCACTAAGTGGAATAACTAAGTACAATAAAAATATTATAATAATTTTAAATTTAAATATTAGATTTAAATCTATGATTCTACTATGAGTACTATATTTTCTGGTGGAACACACCCCTTAACCTAAAATTTATTGTTTTTTCGGGTTATGGAAGTATGCCTGTAATCACTGCCACCGCCGAAAAAAAAAAAAACGAAATTATATCTTATCGGCCGGGAGTTGTGGTGTGATTTTGGTGACGGGCTGAAAAAAAAATATAATGAAATAAAATATAACTGAAAGGGCGATGTGGTGGGGGGCTCTAGGGGAGCCTTTCCTAATCGATGATTACTCACAATGCAAACAAGGCGACACTTGTCTGATTTCCAAACAGTTGATAACTCGAAAGAAGCCTTGTTAGTCACCAAGCGTCCACCACCAACCCCCAACCACCTCCTCTATAGTTCCGAATAAACCCTTGCCATACAGCGACGAAGGTGATATCAGCGATAAAGTTGGAAGGCGCGTGTAACGCACTCGGAATTGCACCTAGAGCTGCCCCTTTTCCCTCTTTTTGTCAGCCCCCTTTTTCACATTTCAAGTGGCAAGCGGCAAGGTGAGAAGATAACACACAGTGTTTTTTGATTTATCAATGAATGGGTGCAAAGTAGACACCGATAAGGATACCATCCCAATACACATCCATTTTGAAATGCAGTTTACACACAAAACCCACACCCACACCCACTTCTACACTCAGACAAGTGATATCACTTCGTTCAAGGATGATTTGGCAACAATTTTCATATAACCCGCTGCTGGGGAAAATCCATCATAAATAAATAATCTATGATAACATAATCACTAAAATCGAAGGCTTCTGCGTAAATTTGTACCCAAAATTTCAGATAGTTCTATCCTCTTTTTCTTCAACTGTACAACAAGATGAATCAAAAGTTAAAAAAGAAAAGAAATATCAAAAAAAAAAAAAGACCAATCTATAGGCTGGCCAAAAATAAACGCAGATAAAGAAAGATGATCATTAAGCGGACAATGGCAGACAATTGGTCACCGTCCGCCACTTCTCCTCACCTCCCCCTTGCGGTCTACTTGGCACGGCGCTCATAAATCCTCTTAGTTAATGACCCAGTCGGTCAGTCAGTAAAAATCGGACATAAAAAGCGCTTGGAACACCATGACTCATGTGGCTAGAAGAGGCCGCGAACGAAACAGGGGGAGTTTCGAAGTTCGAACAAAACGGTGAATGAATGAGTTTCATAAAATTTTAGAATCTTTACTGAGTCACAGTCGAGTTTAAAGAATAATAGTTACTACTAATTTCTACTGCTTCTACTAGTCCTGGTATCTCTTATGTTCGTTTTCATCCATAATCGAATAAAAAATTATTGGAAATGGAACTCGAAACTATGTCGGAGCTTAGTCTGATTGCCAGATTATCGGGAATCGAAGCTTAGGTAATTGTTTATTGTTCGTGACAAATAAATAACATATTTGTGCATGCTGGGAAGATTACTAAGCAGCGCCAATAGTGCCTTACTTTATGACTAAGTTCAGTTTACCGGCGCGGTCGCATAGTCCGCCGATGAGTATGACTGAGTGATCCCTAAACAGTCGTGCCCCTCAATTCCGAATTTTCATTCCACAGGGCTAGTAGTCGTGACTCCATTTTCGGGGCGATGCGTAATGCCGCCAGCCATCAACCTCACGCCTCCCACTTTTATTTTTACCGATTCGGATTCGGATTCGGATTCCTATGATTAAGTGCAACAGTAGCGAGATGTCGGTCCCCAGAATGCGTCATCTGGTGATTTGGGCCCAGAAGTGGGCCAAGTGGCAGACAACTGTCTGACAGCTGGGAAGTGAATCTGTATGGTGCATACACTGCGCAAAAACATTCCATATTCTTTTTAAACTAATATTACAAAGTGAATTATAGTTAATTTAATAAGCAAAAGGTAGTACTTTTTTAAGATATTTCTTTTAATAGATTCATTTTTATAATTTTTCCCCCATTGGACAATATATCACTCCCGTTTCACTTTCCACCCGATGATTAAGGGCCGGATCTCATATTCCGGACCTGGGAGTCTTGTTTTCAGAACCAAGGGTCAACTCTGAAACACTCAGCCGAGTGTCCCAGGGCGCTAAACTCTGACTCATGTCCAGAAAAAGAATAATAATAAAAGAGCAAAAAAAAAACAGAACAGAGTTGAAAAAAGATACTTTAAGAGGTGCAACCACCGGTATCCTATTTATATTTTTATTTTAGAGATTTTTACAAGTAACTCAATAACATAACTAATTATGAAAAGATTTTCTGCCACAAGATGTTGCATACAAAGTAGTCTTATTTATTATCAAAATATTTAATTACTTTCGGCGACTGTTTATCTTTCAGAATGCCCGCTTACTCATTCCTCGCTCATGTTCTGATTCAGTCTCTGTTCGAGTCTGAGTGCTGCTGCGGCAGGTGCCAGGACACTTAAATGGCGATAAGGCGGCGCTGAATCATTCGAGACAAAAGGCAGTTAGCGAGGGGGAGAAGGAGAGAGGCCTCTCCGCCGCTTGACCTTCAACTTGGCGAAGCTCGACTTTGACGAGACGAGTCATACGGAAACAAACAAAACCAACAACAACAATAACAACAAATGTTAAAAACTCTGCCTGCACTTTGAAGTTGGGCAAGTAGTAGGTGCGAACGAGAGGGGCAGAGGTAGTGAGTGAGTAAAAGGGAACGGTAAAGGTGAAGGGGGGGAAAGGTGATCACTGAGCGGGGCTCTCCTCGAGTGATTCATAAAGAGCATGCGCGAATGTCTCATAAACAAATTGCGCGCAAAATAAGAGAGTGCGCGGGCGCAATAGTCACAAAGAAAGGAGAATAAATAAATAAAAAAAAAAGAGGAAGTACGGTGATCGTGGGCGTGGTTCCCTTTAAAATGATTAAGTACTTTATAATTCGAATTTCTCATGCGCCCGGCACAACAAAAAAAAAAAGCAACCTGAAGTCGTTTATTCGAAATTCCTGTGCGAAGATTTTCTGTTTATTTCGCTTGGTCGTGGTCGTTTTTGCATTTTATAAATAGCCGGCTGACGAATATTGAAATTATGCGCACGGGGGCCAACAAAAATGTCACCTCGAATTTTTGGTTGTTGCTTTTTCTTTTTTTTTTTTTTTTTCTGTGCCAACGGATTTTTGATTACTCATTAGTGGCAGGGGCAGGACTTGGTTGCTTGGTGTTAGCTAGAATTTAAAAAAAACCTATTTCAAAACATTCTTGGATTCTTTTTACATTTCCAAACCCATCATGTTTATACTCTATATGATAGGCATATATAGTTTTATCTTATCAGCTCTCCAACTGTATTTATGTACATACATGCATACATACCGGAGGGTATATGGAGCACCGCTATCACCAAATGTTCTAGAGGGGCCTCCAGTTTACTTAGCTGATTCTCTGAGTCCGTAAAAGTAACCCGTAATAGACTAGGTATGTACATTATGTGCTTACGTAGATTAAGTAAGCTGAGAGATAAAAGTTGATGTCTTGATAACTTGACGCACAAATAATATTCATACATTGGAACGTAAATTAATGTACATATGTATGTATGTAGGAACCGATGTGGGGTACAGTTAGCACAGACACCGTGGCGATAGCTCGGCGAATTGATTAGACCTCGGAATGATAAGAAAGGAACTGAAAAGCGAGGTCTCCAGTTTTTATTAAAACAAATAGCTTTTCGGCAGAGAAAAAATATAGATTTTCTTGCATTTTCGAGAATGAGAAAAAAGATAGCTGCAGGTACCGTTCAATTTCACACAATTGAGGCTTTTATTGCTTTCTAGGCCAAGTGACTGCCGCAGTTTATCATTCATGTTAATGAGACAGCATAATGACATTAGCATTATCCGAATGAGCCTCTGCCGGCGCCTCTGCCAGCGTTGAGCTCATTTTAAGCTTTGCTTGGCATAGCGGTGCTTCCTCCCCCGCTTCCCACCCCTCTTTTTATCAAAAGGCTTTTGCAGCACACCAAGTGCTGTTATAATGAATGGAGGCCCAAAAAGACGTTGAAAAATAGAAGAAACAGAGGTAAAGCAGTACACTTGGACAAAAACCAATAATAATAGGCATAAGGCGACGATGGCAAACCAAAAAAAAAAATGAATGCGCAAAAGGCAGCAGCACAGCAAACACAATCACAATCACACAAAAGCAAACGCAAACACACAAACACAAACATAGAGACGAAATCATGACTCATGCACTCAGTACAATATTCTCCTTCCTCCTCGGTCTCGACCTCCTCACCCAACACCGTTACTTCGTGCCTGAGTACTAATGTGTTTTGAGCGAGAGGAAGAGAGGTAGGGGCAGAGGCACAGAGGTAGAGCATTTATAAAAATAATACTTGAGAACATGGGCGGTACGCATTATTTTATCAGGGTGAGAGGAAAATCCAATAGAAAGGGGGTGAAATTTTCAGCATATAAACCCCAAAAGAAATAAAATCCTTAATGGGCTTAACCCTTAAGAACATCCTGCATACCTCACTCTCCATTAAGAGAGTGGGTGGGAGGATACAAATACAGAGAATGATCAGTAGGATGCTGAATAACAGTTAATGGAGTGATCTAGGCAGAGAGAACGAGAGAAGTAGCAGCTGTTGCTGCTCGCACACCTGACATCCGCACCAACAACAACGACAACAACAAAAACATAAACATCAACATCAGCAGTCGGGGCCGCACGCACAAGGATAACCCAAAAAAGCAAAACGATGACGACGATGACTCATAAACAGGAACAGAAAATGTTTACAAAAATAGAACATATGCCAAAAGAAACCGAGCTGGCGGGGAGATGGGGCGCAAAAGTGCCGTTGCTGGCGGCGCAATAAATAGCAACAATAAGAAGCCAACAGAAAAATCGATGCGGCTGACTGAATGCTACAAACAAGGAGCGCGTGCTATCCCTCACTGCCTCTTCACCACCACCACCACCACCTCTAGCACCACCCCATCCACCCACTCGCGTTAGCCGTCTCGCTCTTTGTGTTCCACATTGCACGATGAGTCATCATACTAACGGCACACAGTGGTGGCCGAAAATACACTACTGGCAGCGAGCGCAGGGCGCCCAGGAAACCCGAGGACAACCCTTATCAGAAAGGACGTTTGCGGTTGGTTAACGTTGTAGCCTTACTTTTTGTTGTTGTTGTTTCTGGCAATATGCATAAAATTTCCATTACCCAAGTACACTTTAAATAATAATAATAAAAAATATGACATTAAAATAATAACTTTAAAAAAAAGTTTATCTAAGTTTAGATTTAGAAAATGTTTTATTTTTAAGAGTTTTTAATCATTCAATGTATGAAGTATAATATTTTAATAGTATTTATGCAGTGTAACTTTGTCTATTATGCAAACCAAAGCAAAGCGAGTAAAAGCAAGAAGAGAAAAAAAGAAAAGTAATTTTAAGCGCAGGAGCAGCAACGTCATAGCAGCCGAAGCCGCTGCCGAAGTCGCAACACAGTAACAGTAACAACAACAACTATAAGAAAAAGCAGCAGCAGAGACATTGCTGCCGCCGCCATGCTGTCTGCCAACGCCAACACGCAACAGCAAAAACAATGTGCCGGCGAACGAAGGAGGAAGGAAGGCCAAAGGAACGATGGCAGGAATCAAAGCAGATAGCGTGGGAGTTGTTGCTGCTGCTGCTGCCCCCACAACAACAACAGAAACAGTTATAGGGGCAGAGGTAGTGGGAGAGACGTTTTTCCCACTCCTTTCCCACTCTCTGTAACTGTTTCTATTACTTGGGAGGGAGCCTCAGTTTCAATAAGCTCTATTTCAAGAATTTATCTGGAGAATTATATTATCTTGTATCTTGAAGATACATTTTCTGGAAATTGCGCGGTAGGGCCTCAGATATACATTTTTTAGAAGGGTAGAAAATAATCTCAAAGTCTTCAATTTAAAAATAAGATAATTAAATATTTAATTATAAAAAGTTCTTGAATTTCAAGAACCAAGTAGAACCTCAGGTACCGCAGTTTGGAGGTCGGACATTTGTCGCCCACTCGGTTTGGGTTTTCTCGCGCTTGTTTTAAATGAAATACTTGCACTACTTAACTCGGCGAAGCTACAAATAAAAAATACAAAAAAAAAAACAAGCAATAATCCCATAAAGCAAAAACATCACAATGGAAATGACATAGCTCGTGCACACGTGCCGAGATATTAGCTGGCTGCTTATAAAAAATAAATAAAAATGCAAAACAAAAATACTTGATGAACAGCTTTGGACATCAGAGAGAATGGAAATGGAAATGGAAAAATGCGATTGACGTCAGCATTTTATATTCCACGGCTATACCCTATCTTACCTCGCACTCTTACTACACATCGTATCTCGTGGTACATATATTATTTATATTTAAAATTAACAAAAGTATATTGTGTTTTTTGGTTGTGTGGGAAAACCGCTGAAGGCAGCACAAATTATATCCAAGAGCATAAGAACCAAAAAAAAAAAATGCGCCAAACAAAAAAAGTCAATAACGAATGAAGACAAATTTTTAAACAAAAAAAAATAAATAAATAAAGAAAAAATTAAAAAAGAAAGGCGAGAGTCCGCCAGGCATCCAATAACAAGTCACGTTTAGCAATCGCCGATCGGCCCAAGCTGATGACTAAGCGTAACTTGGAGATTCTCAGGCTCGGTTCGGGGAATCTTGGACTATACTGACTTTACTATATTTTCCAGTTAAAGTATAATTAGGCATCTAATCTATAAGAAAAAGTCTTTGAAAAAAAAAACAGTCTATTCCGAGAAGAGTTCTTATCTTATTGACATGTCTAGGGGTACCAACAATATTATTATTCACTTTTTATTAAAAATAATAATATTCTTTTGTTTATTTTGTATTTACTAGAATTCGAATAAGCTTTTGAGAAATGTGTGACATCAGGAAAGTATCTTGAAGATACTATCTACTACTATGTTTATAGAAACTCACCGATAAAGTCGTAGGCCTCCTGGAAGTACTGCTTGATGTTCTGGTGGGGAGTGTCGCTGGCGGGGATCTGCATGTACTTGAGGCCCTGCAGATGGCTCTCGCTGGGACTTTGGCAGGTAACGTTCAGTACGCAGTTGGCGCCCACGCTGCTGGGATCGTCGGCATCGCGGCCATTGCCCAGCAGTAGATGCGGGAACACGGGCGATGCGGGATGTGTTTCAATATCTGCAAGATACCATTAGAACGGAGAGAGATCGGATCATTAGTTTTTATGACTAAATAATGGAAAAGTTCAGCCATTGTCGGTGGGATGGATCTTTGCCAATTCGCGATGTCATGCAACAAAACGAGTCTCGCAAATGATCATTTCGTTGCTGATGGCCTGGCCCTATTTTCAGTATTTGTATCTGTATCTCTACTTGTATCTGTATCTATTGTTGTATACAATGTCTAAATTTTGCTACAACAATTTGTTTATTTTTTTGTTGTTTTTTTTCCACCCGTTTCGATTCGTCTGCTGCGGCTGTTTCTGTTGCATGAGTCATGCCACACACAGGGGCATAATAGTCGCAGTTCAGTTGGGTTCACTTTTATTGGCAGTGGGCGAAGTTGAAGGTGGGGGGTGGTGTTAGGGGGCGGCCAGGCAGGGGGCAGGGGGCAGGGCGCAAGGGGCTGCCTCATGGCCGAGTACCGAGTTCGTAGCACTCTCAATGAGCCGCGCAATTGTATTTCTTTTTTTTTGTTTCCTCTCTATATGTGTATCTATAATTGTTAACAGTCCAACTACACTTGAAAAAAATCCAAGCCAAATAAAATTTATAGTGATTTTTCTGAAATCTTAAATTTGGAAAATGAAATGAAAAAACTAATCTCAATAATGGTTTATAAAAATAAATTATCAAAAATTAACATCAATTTCTTACAGTGCCTCACTTAGATGGAAGTGCGGGCTTCCAATGCCCAGCATATGTATGCCCTGAGGTTTTGGCTATTACCTCCTCCTACCCCCCTTACTACCACTACCTCTCACCCTCAACCTCATCGATTATTTGTCATTGGGTTGCGTGTTAATTGATAGCACTCTGAGCCATGGCAACTCGACGTCGTATATTTAATTTCTGTTTGGTTTTTTGTTTTTTGGGCGACTGCACTTTGTGGGTCACACGGAAATCACTTGCATTAGTCATCGCCAGTCGCCAGTCGCCAATCGTTGCAACTTTACACGTAAAGATGATTGTCATTTGCGGCATTTACGCAAGCTCGGAAAACTGATAGTACGTAGTGCGATTGCAATCAAGAGATTCCATAAATAAATATATAAATATTTGCACAGTGACTCAGCTCAGAAGAGGGATTTCGGTAAACAGAAGCCACCAGAGGGAATGGCAGTGTTTAAAGGGTAATCCCTATATCATTAGGTGACGAATATTCCATTCTTTATTGAATAAAATTATTTAACACGAACTGATCAGGTGGTAGAGTTAAATAAGGTAATGAGAAAAAAAACGTCAGCATGAGAGTCTGACATTGAAAATATTACTCTGCCTGGTGCTACTGCCGGTGTGCATACTTTTCCTACACATGTACGCTCGATGCCATAACGTGAAAAAGTACGACAATAAATTGCCATTTATCTGCCAGCACGTGCCGGAGCAAAAACAAAAATGTTTGTTTTTAATGTTAAGCAGCGCTTAAACGAGAGCTGGAGAGATTGTATGACAATCTCGGACAATTTATCGCCATGTAGTGCTATCTGGGGGGAGGGAGGGGGTTTAGAGGCCTAAGGCCGAGTAGGAAATAAAGTGCAATGATAAGCACAACTACAGACACACTTCCCGACATGCAAATATGCAACAACGCAGAACAATCGAGACTCTGCTCGATGCAAAATAGATTGTGCTTCCGCTCGAGATGCACAATATTTATCTAAAAAATGGAAAGCTCAAAACTTTAGAAGACTACAATTATTTTTGAAGCTATTTTAATGGTTATTATTTTTCACATATCCGCATTGAGTCACAAAGATAGGTGATAGTTTTTTGGGGGAATCCCATACCGGATTGGCTTTCACTTACCGTATACCGCCGGACTGGAGCAGCTGCGGGTTAGCGGCGGCGTCCGTCCGCCACCGTTCATTGCCGTCGAAGATGACGTCGTCGATGTCACTGGCGAGGGCTGCTCGTCACATACCAGATTCTCCCTGGACCGTTTGTTGGGATAGTCCTTCTGATTGGCTGCAAAAACAAGAAGCCACAAATAGAGTTAGTTTAGTATCTCTGTTTAAAACAAAAACTAATTATAATTTAGAAGGATTAGCGATTTGTTTAATTTTATACCCTATGATGTCAGCACCACTGCGGCAAAAACTTGTCGCGCCAAGTCTGTTCAAATAAACCGCAAAAAAAAAATAATAATATTTCGTTCGTTTCATTTCGATTGCCAGCCTGCCAGAACTGACGTAAGACATTAATTTCGGCACGGGAGTTGTTGGCTGATTAGCAGCCGAACGCTGAACGCTGAAAGTTTTCCATATTCACTGGGGGAAGTCGACAGTTCAGTTAAGCGACAGTCGCTTATCACAATGAACGGGCAGAACTAAAAAACGCAGTGTAAGCGCCTTCGATATCTGAACTTTTGGAACCGAAACTGTCGAAAACAAGCAACTTAAAATTAGTTAGGAATAATAGCTACATTTCTCTGAATATTTATTTTTTCATAACGGAGGTCTAACGAGCTAAAGTAGTGGCTGATAAGTTCACCACATAGTATGTTTTTTTATGCTAGAAAAGCAAAAAAATAAAAATCGGCAAACCAGAATGGAATAAAATCGTTATCAGCCAAGCGACCTCAAAAGCCAAACAAAAAAAAAAAAACATATAAAAAAAAGGAGATATTTTTTTTTACCACAGGCAGGAAATGTTGGCTCAGTTATGTTGTTGGCTGATTTTAAAAAATTTTTTTTTTGTCGGCTAGGAAAACAAGTAGAATTGCATGCCAATAGTGCACTGCCAGCACACAGGGGCGTCTGGCGGTAGAGTGTGGGCTTCGGGGTGGTTGGGTTTGGTGGGGCGCCCAAGTGCCAAATAGCAGAAAACTGAAAAACAAGTTATAAGCCTGGATTTTTCCTCCATTTCTCCTCAACTGTCTGGAAATATTTTATATAAATTTTAATTTTAGTTTTCAACTTTCTACTTTTTTGGCATGTTTTTTTTTAACGTTGTTTAATTTTTTTATGCTTATGACTTTATTTATTCTAACAATTAGCAATAAAAGGTTTCTGTGTTGACTGCCAGTTTTTGCAATAGAATGTGAAAGATTTGGGGAAACTGTTTTTAGAAGCCTTTGGGAAAAGTATTACCCCTCGAGGCACTACGGCCTGCCCCTGCACTCGTGCATGCTACTCTCTATCGCCCCACTCTCCCACACAGTCGCTCTCTCTCACACTCCCTCCGGCTCCAACTCCCAATCGTTTCAAGTTGTTGCTGAGGCTGTTGCTTTTTCTCCTTCTCACCTCCTAACCCTCTCGTTCTTCTGCCTCTTCTGCTGCTTCGCCCTCTGAGGCTTGTTATTGCAGTTGTTATTGTTGCTGTTGTTGTTGTTGTGCCGATGAATTCGTACTCGAAAGGTCGTTTCAAAGCGGGTTTTCAGTTGGTTTCTTTCAGCGTTGCCAGGCCGCTTCAGAAACCTGCTTTGCTTTACATTTTTTTCTGTGTTTTATTTGTACTCGTATTTATTATTTTTTTGTGCTTCTTTTTTTTTAAGCCAGCCAGCGAACGAAACGAAACGCTTCTTTGCTTTTATTTTTGAAAGACACGCGAATTGTGAGTCACGTATAAGTAACTGACTCCGAGTCTCTGATCTCTCAAGCTTGGCTCTTTTTCTTTTTTTTGTTGCTTTTCGTGAAATGGAGACGCTGACGCTTACGTGTGTTCCCCTCCAGAGGCGTACCTTGCAAAGGGGATTGCTTGAATTCAGTTTCAGAAAAGCCACTGAAACGTAAATGCTCAATAGATAGAGATTCATTAGATCCCTGCTCCACCCCCCACCCCACTATTGTAATCAGTAATTTACGTTTGGTTTTGCTTTTGTTATTCGGTTGTACTCACCCCCAATGCGATTGTTGTTGTTGGTATTTTGGATTGGCATAAATAACAGAAGACACGGCGCTTCTCTCTTTATCCGCATTTTCATTTCACTTTTATGACTCACGCTGTTGCTGTCTCCGTCGCACTCACAGCAATTGTTGTTGCGTGTTGTTGACGTTGCCGTTGTAGCTTCGCTGTAGTTGTTGTAGCTGCTGCTGCTGTTGTTGTTGTGGTTGCTGCTCAGCGTTTCTGCTCCTCGATTCACACACATATGCAAACACTAACACACAAGCACATCACACACATAAAACTGTTTCAAAATTGATATTTATTCCCCGTTTCTACTATTTTTTTCTATGATTGGTTTATTAGATAATCTCCGACACTTGTTGAGCCACTTCCCGTTATAATTCGGCGCTAGTTGAGAGTGGCGACTATGAGAGTGTGTGTTGCAACCAAGTCGGGTCCCAAAAATCCAGTTGAGTGTCCACTTGTAGCGCGCGAACTTATTTTTTTATTTAATTGATTAGACGCGAGGGAAAACGCGGGCTCCTTGCTACACCTACAAAATTGGTCGAAAGCCAACGTGCAACTCAGTTAAAGTTCCTTTTCTTATTTTGCTTCACCCACGCACGAAACACGTCCGCTCGCCGCAAGTTGGTTCTCGGTTTTGGCGGTGGAGACTTTCTAGCGGCGATGGCAAGCTCGAAAAGGTGGGTGATAAAAGACGGCTGTTCCTCTGTTTTGTACCACTGTGGTTCGGCTAACAGCTGCTGGTCCCAAATAAGTGTGGCCAATGTAATTCAAAACAGCTGTTCTGTGATTCACTCAACCGGTTCGTTATTAACCGCTGAATTATAAAAAAACCGACCCGGTTCGTAACTAGATGCTTAGAGTAAATATTTCTAAATGAATTAGAATGTTTGTAAATCAACAAAACATTTGTAAGTCAGACAGATGTTAGTTGCTCACTGCCGATAAATCCCAACCGGTCACACATCAGAATAGGTTCCACAATGAAACACAGGTTTCAGTGCTGCCAAATTGTGGCAAAATTCGACCGTTTTTTAATACAGGAAAAAAAATATATAACTCTGGAAACAAATTCTAGAAAAGATAAAGTTTGATATAATTTGATTAACATTTTCACATATTGTATCTAATATATGTGTTTTATATTCCGATATTTTTTCTTTTTTAGTTGAAAACGGGTTTTTATTCTTAAACTTGACAGCACTGGTGGTTGGGAATAACTCATATTTTAATTTTTTTTTAAAGTTATTTTTATATTGTTTTATTAATTTTTCGTTGTATTTGAAATCTTCCCTTTAATTTTAAAACTCCAAATATCTTAATAAATTGAAACCATTTTTCTTGTTTTAAAAAACATTTAAATTGATAAAATTGTAATTTTAGCAAATGATTTATTGTTTTCATTATTGTCCTTAAATATTTTCATTCATTTAGCTCGTGTGGAACAGGCGGCTTCCAACCACCAAAAGCCCTTTCCAACTCCACGGCGACCCGAAGGCACAGTCTGTCCTGATTTGGACCCGCAATGACGGAAAATCCGTACGGAAGTCCCCGTTCGTCCAGACCCATGGGCACATGGGTAACCGGGAGACCCAGCACATTGAAGATCAGGGTGTAGTCGACGCCCCAGAGGGAAAATACGGACCACTTGTGCCGCGGAGCAGGTAGGTTCAAGGTGGGAAACAGCAGCACGCCATTATCGCCGAGAAGTTTCTGAAGAAATAAAAGAAATGCATATTTTATTACAACTAATACAAACTAATATCTACAATATGTCTACAATATTTATTATACCAGAAATAAAGTTAGCGACATAAAAGAGCTCATAACTTTTAAAAAATGAAAAATGGCTCCAAAGCCAAAGTTCAATCTGATGATTATAATTATTAAACAAATAATTAAATTTAATGAGTTAATGTAATTCCCTTCACCAGCACATGCGGCTACCACTAGCATGTTCACTAATTGCTCACTTACGCTGAACTCTCCGATGCGGCGCCGTGACTCTTCCAGATACTGATTCACCTTTGCTCTGGTCATGAAGGCGTTGGTTCGACGCAATAGCTCGAACATCAGAGCGTTCGTTGTGTAACTGGACTGACCCACCAGACTGCGTAGTATCTCCCAAAGGGTCTGCCGCACCTTACCCGACTCCCCAGATCCTTCCTCCAGCAGGTAAACCATGCCATCCTGTCCAGCGATTCCCGACAGGGCCATTTCCACCGAGTTGCTGAGATTGGGCAACTTACACGGCGTCACCGCCAGGCCGAGGGTCTTCAGGTGAGTGGCTGCCCTGCAAATGGAGTTCCGTATGCTCTGGTCAACTGGCGTGTGTACAAGTCCATTGAGGCCTTCGAAGCCCAGGGCATAGTGCACATGGATTTGATTCAACTGAACAGGTTCTGTTAGGCGCAACTTTTTGGCCTTTTCTTCGCCTGCCATCACTCGAAGTAGATCGTTTAGATCCACGGCGAAACGGGTCATCGGGCCCTCCACCAGATAGTGTTCGATACCCGGATCTGTGGAATCGGGAAAGTGTCCCTTAACGGAGACCACTCCGCCGGAGGGTTTGTGTCCAAAGATGCCACAGTACTGGCTGGGAATACGAATGGATCCTCCAATATCCGAGCCAATGCCAAACAGAGAGGCTCCAGCGCCATTGAGAGAGCCCTGAGAAAGGGGAGTTATTAATTTTAACTATAAAATACTGGTTCCCTTAAACATTCTTTCACACTCACCTCACCGCCAGAGCTGCCGCCCGGAGTCCTCTCAAAGTCGTACGGGTTGATGGATCGTCCGTTCAGTAAGGTGTCCGTTTCGATGCTAAAACAATACTCCGGAGTTGCAGAGATCAGGAGAGGAATAGCTCCTGCAGTTTTCAATTTTTTCACAGCCTCGCCATCCGCATTAGCTTTCACATTTTTCCTGAACAGGCTGCCCACAGAGAATGTCATTCCCTCGAGCCCACATGACTCCTTTACGGTCATGGGAAGGCCCAGCAGAGGACGCTCTTCGAAGAGCTTCTCCACCGCCTCTGAAGATGCGCATCCGGCTATTAGGTCATCGGCCTGTTGGGCCTCCTTCAGAGCAGCCTCGAAACGAGACTCAATCAGCGCATTTAAATGCGAATTAACGCTCTCGATTCGGTCGATGTAGGCCTTCACCAGATCCACAGAAGTCAACTAAATATGGATTAAAAATTGTCTTTAAATATTAGCTCATACTGACTGGCCAGAAAGTTGAATGATAAGCTTCTAATGTTGACCTTTGGTTTTATGATAAGGGCTCCCAAATTAGTTCTCATGCTCAACAAAAACGACGCCAATTTGCTTCTCAAGAAATCTATTTTAATTGGAGACACTGTAAGTTACCTGACGTGACCGAAGACGACTGCGCAGCTCCTGAATACTCTGAAGGAGAAGTGGATTTTTGATCGGAGGTAATCGTGTTCTTTTGGGTTTTTGGGGATACACAAAATGGTCCAGAATCGGACTGATGATCAATGATAACACCTTTACGACTATCAGCAGTAAACGAAGAAATATTTCCATTGTATATCGTTCCGCAGCTGTGAAGAGAATGAAAATAATAAACAAAAACAAGCTCCGGAACAGAAGCAAGCCGAAGAGTACAGCCGATCAGGTCACGCACACAGGTGAAGATTATGATAGGAACAGGTTGAAGTATGGCGCGAAATTCAAATTTAAAAAAGTATAAATACCTATTATATAATTATATAATAATAGTAAAACTTCACACCTATTAAAGCAAGCATTCAAAGAACTCGTAAGCTTGGTCAAAATAAAAATGTTGTATAATTATTTTGCAAGTTTTTGTGGCCGTTATTGTAAGAGCAGTGTTAGGCAACAAAAAACAAGGCCATTGGCGCTCGCCCTGTGCAAATGATTTTGCGATCAGCAGTTGTTGGTCTAAACGGTCTAAATTCTGGATTTTAAAATCAATTAAAAAAATTAAAAAGATAAAATAATATAACATTAAAATATATTGATTAAATCAACCTATAAGAACTATCGATAGATTACTACGATCGATAAAACAAGACTGCTCAAGTGTTTGTAAGCGTCGTTAGAAGTGCTAAAAAATGCCACCAGAATAACAAAAACTTGGAAATAAAGAATTGGCCTTAGCAATGGTGTAAAAAAAATCCTTTTGAGAGCAAAGCGAGTCTGCATGAACTATTTAACAATTCTGCTGTGCAACCGAAAACCGACGATGCTCTCGCGCCGGAGCAAGGAGAAACAGCACAAGGAGGGCGTGGTGGGAAAGTACGTGAAGAAGGACACTCCGCCGGAGATTCCCGTGATCAATGTGTGGTCCAGTGACCAGCGGTCCAAGAAGAAAACGCTCCAGCGCTGCGCAAGCACCTCGCCCAGTTGCGAGTTCCATCCGCGCAGTTCGAGCACCAGCCGAAACACATATTCCTGTGCAGACTCTCAGCCGGACTATTACCATGCCCGTCGGGCACAGAGCCAGATGCCTCTGCAGCCGCATAGTCAGCACCATCACTCGCATACCAATATGCATACGCATCCGCCTCTGCCGCCCCACCAATTCCGGGCCAGCAGCAACCAGCTGAGTCACGGCAGCGCCGGCAGCAGCAGCAGCAACTATGTAAACATTGAGCAAATCGATCGGATGCGACGCCAGCAGTCATCCCCGTTGCTGCAGAGCACTCCGTCACCGGGTCCCGCTGCTGGGGGATTCCAGCGCAGCTACTCCACCACCCAGCAGCATCCGCATCCGCATATGGCGGCGGCTAGCTACGACGCGGATCAGGGCATGCTAAGTGCATCCTATGCGAATATGCTACAGCTGCAGCAGCGGCCCAACTCTCCCGTCCACTATGCTATCCCGCCACCACAAGTTCAGCAGCCGCAGCAGCTCCATCAGCAACATCACCAGCAGCATGCCTCCACCCCGTTCGGGTCTACGTTGCGCTTCGATACGGCCGCCATGTCCTTCAGAGATCGCCAGCCACGGTATCACCCCACCAGGTATAACGCACCCGCGTCGGACAATCAGAATGAATTCGGTAAATATCTTTTCTGTTCTTGTAGGTCACCAATGCAACAACAACAACACCTACAGCACCAGCAACTGGCGCCGCACCTGGGTGGCAGCTACTCCAGTGACTCTTACCCGATCTACGAGAACCCGTACCGTGTTTCCTCGATGCGAGCCACTCAGTCGCACCGGTCAGAGTCGCCGATCTATAGCAACACAACGGCTTCATCTGCCACGCTGGCCGTGGCGCCACCACCCCATCACCAAGGGCATCTGGCGGTTCCTGGAGCCGGTGCAAGTGGTGGGGGATCTCTCAGCGGCAGTGGCCGTGACGGCAGCTCGGGCAGCATTCGTGGCGCTTCTACCTCAGTGCAGTCTTTGTATGCACCACCCCGCACCCCACCGAGTGGAGCTGCGGGAATTGGCGGCAGCGCGAATGGATCCCTTCAGAAGGTGCCATCGCAGCAATCGCTCACGGAGGCTGAAGAGCTGCCCCTGCCCCCAGGTTGGGCTACGCAATACACCTTGCATGGCAGAAAATACTACATCGACCACAACGCTCATACGACTCACTGGAATCATCCCCTGGAGCGTGAGGGTCTACCCGTGGGATGGAGGCGAGTTGTGTCGAAACTACATGGCACCTACTACGAGAACCAGTACACTGGGCAGTGCCAACGGCAGCATCCATGCCTGACCTCGTACTACGTTTACACGACATCTGCGGAGCCGCCAAAGGCCATCCGCCCGGAGGCTTCTCTCTACGCCCCGCCCACTCATACCCACAACGCTCTAGTGCCGGCGAATCCTTATCTTCTCGAGGAAATTCCCAAGTGGCTGGCGGTCTACTCCGAGGCGGACTCATCAAAGGACCACCTGCTTCAGTTCAACATGTTCAGTCTACCGGAACTGGAGGGCTTCGATAGCATGCTGGTGCGACTTTTCAAGCAAGAGCTGGGTACCATTGTGGGATTTTATGAGCGCTATCGGTGAGTGGAACGCACAATTTCTTTGAATTTCCCATTTTATCGCTCACTGTGCTCTGTTTTGTTTTCAGTCGCGCTTTAATACTCGAGAAGAATCGTCGGGCCGGCCAGAATCCCAATCAGAATCAGTGACGTAGCAGCAAGTGACGACTGAAACAGACCACATACTCGCCAGCAGCCTAGATGGGCTATATCCTGCAACCACCTAACTTATTTATCCATCGACCCATTGCGATAATCAGTGCCTTAGACAAGACTTGACGGAGAGAGCAGAGCAGCGGACATCCATTTGACCAATCGAGTGCCTAGTTTTAACGTAGAAATGTGTTACGTTCGATTACCCCTCTTATTACTGTGAATTGAGCTGCGTTTTTGTTTGTAAAATGTGCAAATTAAACTGGTTTAATGCTCAATTTATTGGCTACCATGGCATCGCCGTTTCGTATGTAATCCACCTGTAAGGTGAGCCACCCGCTGTCTGTACTGGGTGACTCGGACTCCCGGTGTCTGATTCTCTCTTCAGGAAACAATACCCATCAACAATAAGGTCTCCAGTTGTGCCGCAGGCGGCCAAGTCTTGCTTGGCTTGGCACATATTTCCGATTCCGTGCCAAGTTTTCGATTTGCTTGCAAAAATTTATGCATCTGGCACAAGTGGATCGTGGTTCATTCTGCATCATTAACAAAAAAAGAAGAAAAAAAACAAAACAACAAAACACATCTACGATAGAAAGTGAATCTTATATTTAAGTTTGTTTACTGTGACAAATTATTTATAGCCGGCGATGGGCTGCTCATTTACCATTTCGTCAAACTTGATTATTCTGAGACGCCGCACCACTTTATCAAGCTAGTATACAACTTAAGTGGCTTTTATTTTTTTTATCTGAACTGTTTCTTCGGCTGATAACGCCATTCAAAGGCTGTTCTTTTATTTATAGGAAATTGTTGGGAATGTCATAAAAATAATTTATATCGAACCTAGACTGCGGGAATTAACTCGAAAATGTTTGAAATGAAATTGGTATTTTCGAAAGATTATAGAACAGGAAAGTGGGTAAATTAAATGGGGTGATTTTTAGTTTTCCAATAAGAGATTTTATCTTCTTTTTTTTTGGTAAACATAGTTAATGGATATATTTCGATTATCCTAAAATATTTATTCTTTATTCTTTTAATATTATTTCTTCAATGACCGTTGTTTTTTTTTTGGCAAAAATATAAAAATTACTGACTTTTGTTTTTGGTAAATAAAGTACCTGAAACGTCTTGAGTTGAAGGGTTCTTAATGAAACAAAAAAAAACCTTTAAAAATAAAACAACTGCCAAGCGGTCTGCCTGGCGATTGGATCTCACTCTCGCTCGTGTTTCTGTTGTTGCCTTTGCGTCGACGCTGGCTGCGCGGCGACTGAGCGGCGACTGCACGGCTCCACCGTCCCCAGTTCCCCAGACCCTCCATAGCTCCACAGCTCCATCCATTATTTATACGGCTCCATTCATGCGCGCGTTCAGTTGCTGGAGAGTCGCCATCGGCTCCAAATGATATTGCCACCGCCGTTCATAGCGAGTTTAATTGTCGGTTAGGAGCATTGTTTAATTTTGGTTTTAACGCGGGTGAGTGTCGTCCGAGTGGCGTGGACGGATGAGTGATGTTTATCACTTGGTAATTACCCAGTTCTGGATGCTTTTTATCGCATTTTTGGGCGGGATATCTGGAATTGGCTACTAAATCTCCTCACCGCTTTCCCAGCCGCCAGTGAAAGTTCTAATCCGGCTGAAACAGACGCAAAAAAAAAAGTTAAAAAAATAAAATAAATAAAAAACATTTGTTTCGACTCGTGTGTTGAATTTGTTATTCATTTGACGAGTATTTGAACAGTTGGGTTTTCCAACCTCTTGTTATCAGTGTAATAAACTCTGATTGAAAATAACTTAACTAACTGCACAAATATTAATTGTAAAATCTGTATATTTTGAAAGAAACTACAAGAATTGCTTGTAACTTTAATTTGAAAGGATTAATTGTCTTTCTTATCGGAGAACTGCAATACCCAATCTACTGTCGCAATTTTACTGTTAGCCCATAATTCGAATAAAGCGATTGACACTATCAGGTGCCATTGCTTCAGATAAGCCAGTTCTCACGCGCCCTTGATTAGTGCCATGTCACGGTCCTCCCAATGGATCCAATATAACCGCCATATAAGTCTGGAATCTTTTGTTTTTACGACTGACCGACAAAGCCCAACGAGCAATCATTTCCTGCGTGTGCCGGGCAAAAAAATAAAAATAAAATTGTTCTAATTGCAAAGTTGTAGCATTGAGCGAGATTTTTTCGAAGGTTGCCCCTCTCCATCGCATAGCAATTTTATCTCAAAAAACAAAACCGACTTATATAGAGCGAATCACAGGTAGATTGATAAACGTGGTGCAGGTACATACATGTATGTATATGAAGTGTATTTGGAAAATAAAAAGGAAACATTGTTTTTGAAGGAATGCTGAATGAAAAAATACTAATTCAAAATGTCATCGGGAGTCTATCAATTTGCATTTTTAACTCGGCCCGACTCCTTTCCTCCAACTCTCCTCTTTGCTCTTTGCTCCTATTGCTGTAAATTGATTTTAATTTAATTTTCAATTACATCAATACCCTTTAGTTTGGGCCGATGAACATGCCAATAGGCCTGAACTGAATCAGAGAAGCGACATAACAAGAATGGGTCCGGCGTTCGTACTCCTTCTTCTACTGGCCACAGGTGAGACTTTCCATCATTTAATCCTGATATGGAATGTGCCAATAAGACGGATTCTTTTACCGACAGTTGGCCTGGGAAATGGACAAACCGGTCGACTTACCGTCGATTCCCATGACATCACCGTTCTTCTGAACACAAACGAGACTTTCGTGATTTATGCCCAGTAAGTTCCAATTGCCAGCTAATAAATCGAGTTACATATTCATTTAAAATACATTAAATTACAGCGAATTGTTAGAGGAAAGTGTGCGAGTTACATTAAAGACGGACTCAGACGATCATTTGCGGCTGGATCCTGACTCCTTCGATTATCCTTCCGGCAGCACCCAAAACCAATCGGTGGTGATAACTGGCTTAAATGCCGGCTATGTTCAGGTGACGGCCTCCAGCGATCAGGACGCCAATCAGGCGATGTAAGTAGCTATTTAGTTAACTAACTCTAAATAAAATATTATATTTTGTAGCGTGGATGACGTTTTCGTGAGAGTAACGGTGGCAAAGAACAAAGGCCTTATCTACACTTCGATTGTTTTTGGATGGATTTACTTTGCGGCCTGGTCGGTGTCCTTCTATCCACAAATCTGGATCAACTATCGTCGCAAATCCGTCGAAGGACTGAACTTTGACTTCCTCACCCTCAATATTGTTGGCTTCACCCTGTATAGCATGTTCAATTGCGGTCTCTACTTCATTACTGGCCTGCAGGAAGAGTATGAGGAGCGTCATCCTCGTGGTCTGAATCCGGTGTTGCTGAATGATGTGGTTTTCTCACTGCACGCCATGTTCGCAACCTGTGTAACAATTATACAGTGTTTCATTTATGAGGCAAGAATATTTTTAAAATTATTTAAATAGTATTTAAATTCTTATTTGTATTTCTTCCAGAGGGGACAACAAAGAGTGTCGTTTATAGCCTATGGCATATTGGGAATCTTTGCCGTGGTGGTGGTTGTCTCAGCCGGTCTGGCTGGCGGCGGAGTCATCCATTGGCTGGACTTTTTGTATTACTGCAGTTATGTCAAGCTGACCATCACCATTATCAAATATGTGCCTCAAGCGTTGATGAATTATCGCCGGAAAAGCACGTCCGGATGGAGTATTGGCAATATCCTGCTGGATTTCACGGGTGGAACTCTAAGCATGTTACAGATGATCCTAAATGCCCACAATTATGGTAGGAGTATGATGAGAAATTTGTCAAATTCTTGCTAAAAATATAAACCTCTTTTCAGATGATTGGGCTTCATTATTTGGCGATCCGACCAAGTTTGGTTTGGGTCTTTTTTCTGTACTGTTTGATATATTCTTCATGCTTCAGCACTACGTATTTTACAGGTAATATTTGCTTTAATTAAATATATTTAAATTAATAACATACATGTTCACTGTAAACTTATCATTATTGTGCTGTTCCTTTGTATATCCTTCAGGCACAGCAGAGAGTCCTCGACCTCTGACCTCACCAATGTCACAGAGGCGCAAAATCGACCCACAGACAATATAATTAGTGAAGAAAATACTGTGAAATATTAAAGCTTTATAGTCCGTGTGCTAAAAATGCTTTTTTGTACGTTTTTAGAATTGTAAATATATGCCATAGCTAGATAAGCCTAATCTACAAATATTTGAGTTTCATTTTGCATAATAAAGATATGGTTTAATTATAGGAGCCATCCCTTGTACGGACATGTGCGCAGATACTCCAGGACTCGTTCTTGGCCATCAGTGGGTGTGCTTTGGAACAAAACCAACAGTGAAATTGATTAGCTTTAATAAATATTTAAACCTTGGTTTTCAATTTTGGCGCCATTTCATCCATATTTGTTTAGTATTATTCGGTAATCGATATATGGTGTTGCTGTCAGTACTAAATATTTTGGGGAAGTGTTGCCATATCTGAAAACGTAGTTCTCAAAGCACCGTAATACGCGAAATTCGTTTTTCTTGGCAATTTGTTGAAAAAATCGACCTACAAGGAGGTTAGCTTTCAATTTTGCCCATTTCTCGTAAGGAAATCCACGCAAGATGTCTTTGCAAGCCTCTTCGTCCTTTAGCATGACCATCAACCAGTAAGAATCAAGACTTTTCCCAACAAGGTGACATGAATAATTGGAACCGTTTTTGCAAAGAAATTCTTGCAGCATTTCAAGAACCAACAGCAAAACTTACTTCTTCGGACGCTTCGACGATCCGTCTAGTGTGGATTTGAGTCCCATCTTTGAGTGCGAACTGTTTCCAGAGGTGCCGCCTGTTAAGTCTACTGGTCCTAGTGCTCCAAATGTGCCTTGCAATGACGCAGCAAGCATTGCTGTCGTTCAAAGTGAGACCGGTGGAATTGCGGCTCTACCTTCCAGGATATTTGTTAATAATAGAGGAACGTGGACTCAAACTCCCGGACTATTAATCACTAAACGGTGAGATTTTTCAAAATAACCCGCCCTCGACGATAGCCGATAGTCGGGTGCCCAACATATGTGCGTAGCATGGTGACTGGCAAAATAGCACTTTCCACGGTCTCTTCCTAGTTTTTACCGCTCTTGAATTTAGATCCTTTTACTGAGTTTTATCCTTGTTTCGATTTCGAAGCACTAAAAAACTGAAATGTACATTTCCCAGCCAATGTCATGGCACAAAGTCAGGTATTACAATGTGGCTACCACCAGACGTAAACATGCATGAAGCAACACGCATGTACTTGCACCATTCACGTCGCGATTTGATTGTATTTGTAGCTAAGATTACTGGATCGCTTTACACTCGCAATTTTTGACTAACTTAAAAATGTGGTTCTCCGCAACAGCCCCGATTCTGACGATGAATACCACGCAACTGCCAATGAAGCATCCGTGGGATCGGCCCCAGAGGCAGCATCAGAAGACATTGAAAAGGCCGTTGCAGAAGCGGGTGACTTGTGAGTACTTGACCATAAGTGATCAGTGCCTCTATAGTTCTTATTAAATTCTCTACAGAACTACCGAGCCCATGGCCTTCCTGCAAGGATTAAATGTGAGTGTATCCGAGCAAAATAACTCATATTTATATATCACCGACTAATGTTTTTAAAATACTTACAGTCGGGGAACCTCATGCAGTTCAGCCAGGTGGGTAACCTAACATCCTAAACCATCCTGAACCGTTGCGACAGATCCGCTTGTACCAGAATAAGCAAAAAGCTGGCCACCGTCGAGAAGACATTCATTATCAGTGTCATATCTAGTTCGTACAGACCCAATGGCTTGATTTTGAATCGACTGAGTGTCACAAACAGGGTAAAATCGTGAACAGCTTTGCGAAAGCGAGGGTCTGTATGCCGCAGATTCATATCCTGGAGAAGTGTGCCAGTTCTTTTGGTAGCCACCAACAAGTTGTTGCACAAATGGGTCAGTAGTGTGATTTCCGCAAGCGAAATGAGGAGGAACACCAAATTGATCAGGGAACCCAAGCCGTCGTAGGGTTTCCCACCAATGAAAGTGTCGGCTACGGCGTAGTATAGGCTGTAAAATCCAACTGTCATTCCGAGTAGATGGCAAATTAGCGAGAGGATCATGGAAAGCGACATAGGGCTTAGGTATTTTCCGGCATGAACATATATTAGTCTGTAGTAGATTGCCAGATTGTCCAGTTCATCGGCCAAGGAGCAAAATCGCTGCATGCGGTAGTAGGTGGTGTTCAATATTAATTGCTCCTCCCTTTGTAAAAGATTTACTTCCTTGAGCACCGTTTCCACACGCAAATTCAGGGCCTTAAGAACTTCCAATACTACTATCATTGCGCCATAAAAACAATTATTCAATAGGTTCGAGATGACCAACGGAAACAGTCGGTATATGGTCCAAAATAAACTCAACTCGGGATGCAGGCGCCGCTGCTGTAGGATGAATGCCACCTCCAAGATGAAGGGGAAGCCAATAGACTTAATCAAAGCCGTCGAAATGGAAATGTACAGCGATTTGCTATTGAGTCGAAACTTCCTCAGGGTCTCGAAAAACGGGACGGCACTCATCGTCCTGGCCACATGCTCACTTATTATCATTTGTGTTACATAGTTTATGACTGCCACTGTAATGTTCATGTAGCTGTACAGGGTGATTGCATCTCGCAGGTTTATCTGGCCCTGATAGTATTCCTTGACAATCTGGTGTCCATAAATTGTCGTAAATCCCACAGTCCAGAAAATGTCATAAACGAGGAATATCCTTGAGAATCTAAACTTCTCACGGCTGCGAGAGAAGTAGCGGTTGGATAGGAGCCCAAAGAATGTCATCAGGGCTACCAGTGTGATTGTTAGGAATTTCACCATAGTACGATGGGTCGAATCGCTGGATAAGTTCATGTTGTCGGAACAAATGATAGAGAGCAACTAATAGTATCCTAATTGTTTTAGTCCTCATTGGACTGACACCATCCGATAAACAGTCAAAAATACAGACACTATCTGGACACATCGCAAATGACTTGTTGCAAGTAACAAGACTGAAAACCAACTGAGCATGCGCCCGACTCGCCACTAAACGGTGTGACTCAGACGCTTAGCAATTTCATAAGACCGACATGACGTCACATATAGGAGAAGTTACTTCTTCCCAGAGAACTGATTCGCATATTTCGTTTAGTCTTATCAAACAGATTAGAAAAATATACAATTGTTAAACGTAGAACAAAAAATAAATTGCAATAGCTTGTGAAAGACTAGACCAAAACAAAAGTGCAATTCAGTCAATAACAAGTCAAGCAGAAACATGAAGCTCTACCAGCTGTACGAGCGCAAAGTGGGAACTCTATATTACTCTTATGTTTTGGTAATTATTTTATTTGTTTATGTTTCCAGCAATCTGTACTACGCGAGATGATTCTGCAGGATCTCCAGGCCCAGGTTAGCACTCTTCCAAAGTTGGAAAAACACAACAATGGTGGCTACAACTTCAGCTTCGAGTTGGTAGAGCCACCCAAGTCGGATTGGACAATCTCCAAAGCGCTTAACAAGCTTTACATCCGAATGAACAAGGTCTTCAACGTAGATATTCAATTTAAAGCTAGAATGCCCATTCAGCCGCTGAATTTGCGGGTTTTTCTTTGTTTTGTCAAAGATGTCAGTGGCCCGGTGTTGCGTTGCCAGAATCACCTCAGTGTTGAGCCACGTGAGTGTACCACTTGGTCCAACAAAAATTCCAGTTGAATATTCACTTTTTCCATTTTCAGTTACCGATAGCAACGAGAAAGAGCGTGAAAACTTATTGCGCTGCGGGAATCCCAATACCATCTATTGTGGCACAGCTCAGGGCAAAGGTATTTCCGAACGCTATTCGGTTCTAGTTCCTTTAAATGTGTCCCGGTCAGGGGGTCGTAACGGGGGACTAGTACGTCAGACCTTGGCATTTAATTTTGTTTGTCAAAATTCATGCTTCGGGCGAAAGGAGAGCTGCTTGGTCTTTTGTTTAGAGAATGCAAGGTAAAGTAATCAAATTTATAAAGAGTTATTTCTTTATGAAATCAGTTTTTCCTTTCAGTGGTGATATTGTTGGACAGGACTTTTTAAATGTTAAAGTCTGTACGTGCCCGAAACGCGACCACAAACAGGAAGAACGCCAAAAAAATGTGATGAAGCGCAAGATGCATACAAGCGACACTGAGGAGGATGACACTGAGGAACATCCGTCGAAGTCGCGCCGGCTCACCGAGTCGATGCATATTAAGGAGGAGACCGAGAGCAATGACAGCTTTAATACCACCCACCGGGGACTGCCTCATAACTGGGAAGTGGCTCCAACCGATAATGGAAAATACCAGCTGTCCATTACAGTTCCTAACAAGGAGTGGCTTCTGGACAGCATAGAGGGCATGATCAAGGAGGCGGCCACTCATGTTCTGCGCAGTCCAAACAAAGACCGTTTGCGCAGCTATGCCCAAAGTCTTTTAAAACTGAAAAGTAAGTTATTTTAACGCATTTTCATCGAAGTAATTGGTATAATTTTCTGACTGATTTTATTTTCAGAACGTGCCTATGAGTTGCCATGACCTCCAGAAAAGAGTTCAACAAGTAAAGTTAAGATCCACGTGATTTATTTAAGACACTAAGAGATATTGATAGCAGTTGTCATAGTTCGTAGGTTAATGTTCAGGAGCGCTTGTAAATGCGATACTATTGATACTATTTTTTATGCGGTGGGGCCGAATATGGAAATTAGAATTTGGATCATATTTTGATATTCCAATATGTGACTGTTGGATTTTTATTTAAATCTAAGAATAAATTTCTGAAAATGATAACAATGTGTCTACCCTTTTACATAGCTAATCTTGTTTTATAGTCTGCGCTTTTTTAATAAGGAGAGACAATAGAGAGCCTCGTGCTGTACGCTTGTGGCAGACCCTACTGTACGTGGAGTACAGTATAGCGCATGCTATGGCCTAGCCATGTGACATGTGTGGCTTGTGCGGTCAATGCTCCTTTTTTTCCGGCTCGGCACGGCTCCGTCTCAGCAAGTCTGCAAATATGTCAAAATCGCTGTGCGCTGCATCTACATATTTTATTTATACTCCTATCTGTGCGTCTTTGGTTTTAGTTCTTTGCTTAAAAACTATCATAAGCGGGGCGCATGCGTTTGCCAGCATTGCACATGTGCGAGGCTGCAAAAAACAAAAAATTGCAGTCTAAGATAAAATAAAAAAAACAGATGTTAAAATTGCGGTGCAGCTGCAGGCGACTTTGGTTTTTGCCACATGCGGCAAGTAGACAGTAGCTATGTTTACTCCGGCGCTGTTCATTGACCTAGGGCACGGCAATTTTAATATTCCATAATTGTAATGGAATAGGAATCTCTCCGTGGCCATATTGCATGCAGAAGCGGATGTATCGACTGCCATTTGGGGCCTTTCCTTTTTCTCTTTGGCTGCGTTACCAGTTTGGCACCACGAAAATGGGTCGAAAGAAATGCTCCCCAACCCATTCACTCGATTCTCGTTCGGCGGGTGCCTAGCGAAGCAGTTTTGGCTTGAGTCCAACGAAAGCTTTGAGTCAAGTTTTGAGCTTAATGGGGGGCTCTGAGATACAGGGAGAAAAATATTTATTTATTCCTTTAATAATTATTGTTTGTCATAATTTCTCTAATCTCTTATTTTATGTTTAACTTTATAATTTTCTTAAAGATACTCTTGAACTATTATTGTTTAAATCTTTTTATTCTTTGTTTCTTCTATATTTTATATAGATAGATATCTTTTATCCATAAACTTTCAATCAACTAGGATTCAGATACAGATTTTTCTTCGCCGTATAAGATGCATTTATCTCGAAAGTACTTAAATAAAATATTATATTTTTTAGTGACAAAACGGTGAGTGGGTGACGTTCAGTAGGTGGCTGATTATGATTCAGCAGTCACTGGGACTCACGGGAAGCTGTTGTTTTCCAGCTCTTATTCTCCCAAAGGTTACCTATGTTTATGGCCCAAGATAAAGGGAAAGTAAACACTGCCGATCTCTTATCTTAGCATACAACACATACATACTCCCCATCCGGAGCGGGCACGGGGAAAACAATGAAATTAAACACGAAAATTAAAAACAGAAAGCCCGGCCGAGACGTCAGGTGAAACCGCAAGAGACTGCAACTCCACTCCGGCCGATTCGATTCCACTCAAAAGGGGCCCACTGCCCACTCAAATCTGCAGTCGTAGATACAAACCAGATAGCGACGAGCGATCTTCGTTCGATGGGGAAAGAGTCGGTCGAAAGCTGGCGCGGCCCAAGTATCGTGTAGTTTGGCTTTGGCATTCGCATTCGGTTGCTGGCGTTGGCGGTTGACTTTTTCGTTGTCGTATTAGTGCCTAGTGTACTGCCCGATCTTCGTTTCGCCGGCACGTCGCGTTGCAGCTGTTTGGAGTCGACTTAATAAGCCATATACGCGACGACCGCGAAAATATCTTGGCTGAAACCGAACCGTTTTACCTTGTTTTTGTGGGTGTCGGTGTGTGTACGGTGCAGCTGCTGCAGTGATGGTGGAGACAGCTACAACCACGACTATAACGCGGACCACCACCCAGGTGCCGGCGGGTTCTGGAACAGTGACTCCAACTCCGGCTCCCTCTACGGCCACGCCCACCGCCGCCCAGGTTGCAGCGCAAGCGCAGCGGAATGATGAAACTACTCGAGCCATCTTTAATCTTAAAATTATTGTTTTCGTCTTGCTGCTGCCCTTGATATTGTTTGCTGTCCTGCTCAAGCATCTTTTGGACTACCTGTTTGCTTTGGGCTTGAAGGAAAAGGATGTCAGTGGGAAGGTGGCGCTGGTAAGCAATCATCTGACAGATGTATCTGAGAGATACAAGCATTTTTGTGGCGACACGGCAGCCAAACGAAACGCAACGTCACGCACTTTTCTTTTCCAGTGACTGCCCACCAACATTTCCACTCCCACCTTTGGCCCACTCTCACCTCAACGTTTTCCAAACCGCTTTTTTCCCATTTATTTTTTATTATTATTTTTTTTGTGTCATCTAGAGTGGGTGCGGCCACTGATCGCAGTATTTCTAAAGTAAATAAATATGCGTTTGGCACCAGCTCATTGGACTGGTTGGTCAACTGTATGAGATTGGCGGTTACTTCAGCTAATGTGGCATCATTTCCATGTAAATATACATATGTAGCTGTAACGATGGAAGCGCGAGTCTAATTAAATTTCAAAATAATCATGTTTCCCTCATCGCGGTCCATTAATCGCATATGGACAGTCTGACACTGATCGGAGGGGGCGCACACATTCCGTTTTAGTTACGGAAAAGTCAATTGGCGGTCGCCATCGGTCAAGGTTTAAGTGAGTAGGTGACAGACTGGCGACTGGAGATGATGCGATGCAAAGAACCTGATCGAATTTTTGGGATTCATGGGCATTCCATGCCATTCTCGGCTGAGACGTGGGTAGCACACGTAGCGTATTAATGAGTCATTATAGCTCGATTTTTATTTTAGTCTCAACTTTGACGATCATTCTCTCAGATACGAGTTCTCCAAGCCAAATTGCACATATCATAAGATACAGATACACAGATACAGGGGAGTACTTGGAGGGAAAACTCTCAGGCTAGTTGTGAGAAGCGACTTTATTACCAGATTAACTTACCAAGATAAATTCGATTGTTTTGCCCAGAATTTGGAATCCCCCGGGTAATCGGCGCCCCTGCCAAACGCAAACTGGTTTTGCGTCTCAAAAAATACAAAAAGACAAACTGAAAGGCGCAAAAATGCAAAGCTTAGGAACTTCACTTTTGTTTTCAGTTTTTCAGTCCAAACACGATCGGTGACGTTTACTGCCGACTCGAATGTAAACAAAAAACAGCTTCGGTAAGGGCTGGGAGACGTATCTCCAGCAGGCGGCGCCGCCGGGTATCTGGCAGATGCGTAGATATAAAACAAATACTAGTACTAGTTAATTTACATATGATATTGAAATTCTTCAGCAATGCTATAACCACCACAGTGCCTACAAAAACAACTGCGCACTGCCATGTGCTGATGACTTGTTATTGTTTTTATACATAAATTTTTTTCACGAACGTGCCAAAGTTTTGGTTTGCATCGCAGTCGTACAATCGACGCACCCCCAACCGACTGAGGTCACTCAAATTTCGGTTTAATTACGGTCAAAAGTCATTCAATTGTGCCTGAGAGGGTCGGCCCACCGGGCGTATGAGTAATATCATTCATTCAACTACCACCGGTACTCACATAATTGCTGGTAAATGGGCCTTTTGTTCAATGCAAGTCGCATTAGCCCGAGTTGATTGTTTGTAAATTAAGCTAATTAATTTTTATAATTGAAATGAGAGTAAACTGTGATTTCATCTTTCTTAACTCACAGGTGACCGGCGGGGGCAGTGGCCTGGGTCGCGAGATCTGCCTGGAGCTGGCCCGGCGGGGCTGTAAGCTGGCCGTGGTCGATGTCAACTCCAAGGGCTGCTACGAAACCGTGGAGCTGCTTTCCAAGATTCCCCGTTGTGTGGCCAAGGCCTACAAGGTAAGTTCACTATAAGGCTTCACTTTTTCTCGACAAAATATTTATGTTTTTTATTTAATACAGAATGATGTATCATCTCCTCGGGAATTGCAACTGATGGCTGCCAAGGTGGAAAAAGAACTGGGTCCTGTCGATATCCTGGTCAATAATGCATCACTCATGCCCATGACTTCGACGCCATCTCTAAAAAGCGATGAAATAGATACCATTCTTCAGCTTAATCTGGGCTCTTACATTATGGTAAGAGTTTTAGGGACAATATGTTAACGTTTCTTTTTTTAAGAAGTGGTATAAAGAAATTTTCCAGAGATCAGTTGTAATAGAATCCATAGAATCGACCTACAAATTTTTGAAGGTATTCCCCTCAATAATCTGCATCGCAATTGGCCATGATATAGCCATCGATGGGGGCCTTATTATTTTTCTGTGCGTTTTCCCTATTTATGAAGAAAGTTTGATAAGAAATTCAAAAAATATTTTGTTTCTAGATTTTGATGCAGAATGAAGGAGAATCGATTTACAAATCGTTTAAGGTATTCCGCTCAAGAATCGGAAAGAAATTAGGAAAGATATAGCCATTGATGGGGGTCATATTATCCTTCCGTGCAATTTCCCAATCTATGAAGGGGGCCCCCCAGAAAATTTGATAAAAAATCAAAATATATTTTATTCGTAGGATTTGATGCATAATGTGGAGAATCGATATACAAATCGTTTAAGGTATTCCGCTCAAGTATCGAAAAGAAATTGGGCAAGATATAGCCATCGATGGCGGCGATATTGTCCTTCCGTGCGTTTTCCCAATTTATGAAGGGGGCCCCCCAGAAAATTTGATAAGAAATTCAAAAAATATTTTGTTTCTAGATTTTGATGCAGAATGATGGAGAATCGATCTACAAATCGTTTAAGGTATTCCGCTCAAGAATCGGAAAGAAATTAGGAAAGATATAGCCATTGATGGGGGTCATATTATCCTTCCGTGCAATTTCCCAATCTATGAAGGGAGCCCCCCAGAAAATTTGATAAAAAATCAAAATATATTTTATTCGTAGGATTTGATGCATAATGTGGAGAATCGATATACAAATCGTTTAAGGTATTCCGCTCAAGTATCGAAAAGAAATTGGGCAAGATATTGCCATCGATGGCGGCGATATTGTCCTTCCGTGCGTTTTCCCAATTTATGAAGGGGGCCCCCCAGAAAATTTGATAAGAAATTCAAAAAATATTTTGTTTCTAGATTTTGATGCAGAATGATGGAGAATCGATCTACAAATCGTTTAAGGTATTCCGCTCAAGAATCGGAAAGAAATTGGGAAAGATAGAGCCATCGATGGGGGTCATATTCAACTTCCGTGCGTTTTCCCAATTTATGAAGGGTATAAAAATATATGACCCACCAGAAAATTTGATAAAAAATCAAAATATATTTTATCGTAGGATTTGATGCATAATGATGGAGAATCGATATACAAATCGTTTAAGGTATTCCGCTCAAGAATCGGAAAGAAATTGGGCAAGATATAGCCATCGATGGCGGCGATATTGTCCTTCCGTGCGTTTTCTCAATTTATGAAGGGGGCCCCCAGAAAATTTGATAAGAAATTCAAAAAATATTTTGTTTCTAGATTTTGATACAGAATGATGGAGAATCGATCTACAAATCGTTTAAGGTATTTCGCTAAAGAATCGGATAAAAATTGGAAAAGATATTGTCATCGCTGATTGTCAAGTCCGGAGAAGTTTTGTCCAACTATGCCCTTCGGCCTCCGACCTTTCTGAAATGCTTCTTGCGACTTTGATCCTGTTAAATTTAAATTTTTTTTACCCTGTTATAATTTTAATTACAGACCACCAAGGAGTTCCTACCCAAGATGATTACCCGTAAATCAGGTCACCTGGTGGCCGTAAATGCTTTGGCAGGTAACTTTTGCCTCTTTATGTAATAAAGACCTCATTTATTCTGAAAATTATGATACAGGTCTGGTGCCACTGCCAGGAGCCGGCATCTATACGGCCACAAAATATGGAATCGAGGGCTTCATGGAGTCACTGCGGGCGGAGCTGCGCCTCTCGGACTGTGACTATGTCCGCACCACTGTTGCCAATGCCTACCTTATGCGAACTAGTGGCGATCTGCCTCTACTAAGCGATGCGGGGTGAGAATTTATCCAAAAAATAAGCCAAAGCTTTAGCTTATTCGAAATGTCCCTTTAGAGTGGCGAAAAGTTATCCCGGACTGTCGACGCCGTATGTGGCGGAGAAAATTGTCAAGGGCGTGCTGCTGAACGAGCGCATGGTGTACGTGCCAAAAATATTCGCACTCAGTGTGTGGCTGCTCAGGTGAGAATTAAATTAGCCACGGTGTCTGATGATTATTTCTAACGATTATTATTGTTTTCCCTCCCCATCAGATTGCTGCCAACCAAGTGGCAGGACTATATGCTGCTGCGCTTCTACCACTTCGACGTGCGCAGCTCCCACCTGTTTTACTGGAAGTGAGGTGGGACAGCAGGCCCTCATTCAGTAAGAGCCCCATCCAGCCCATCCCAGAAGCATTTAAGCGGATCGCTTGTTGGTTTCCCACTTGCAGTTCTTAATTTAACTGTTGCTTGCACTTAGTGTACATGTTTAGCTATTTATATGAATCTTTAACATAAAGTAAATTTATTTTCCTAACAAGTAAAAAAATTTAAAATTTCAGCTTTGGGAAAATTTAATTTAAAGTTGAGTTGCAAGTCAAATACCAATATTGAAATGATATTGGGGAAATATATTTCTGAATTATTTCGCTTCTAGAAAAGCTGATTATAAAAATAATTGACATTTTGATTGAAAAAACTCTATTTCTATGTTGTATTCGATTTCATAGCCATTGTTTTTCGTAGTCTAAGCCCCTGGCTGTAGCACTTCTTCTGGAATTCCTGGACACACGATCTACGCTCATTATTCCAGGTATAATTCGAAGGACATCGGTGGATAAGCTTGTAGCCATATGAGCAGTAGTAGAAATAAGCGCAATTTCGAGGATGTGGCATGAATCCATACACTCCAGTTGTACATTTGGTGATTATATCTGGTGACTGCCTTCGGGAGCAGGATACCAGCTGGGCAGGAGTGCAGGCTCTCGGAATACCAGCTCCTTCATAACAAACCATATACGGATAGCAGGGTCCGGCATTCGGGAAATTTCTCAGGGTTATCGCCAAAGGCTGGGTTTTTTTTACAGCCGAGGTGGGATTCGACACTGGGGATTGGGTTGTAGTTGTGAAAATTATTATACCCGGATCCTTGGACTGACATCTTTTAACAAGTTGCTGATCCACACAGCGTTCCAGCTGCTCATCGTAAAAGTGACCAGCCAGGCACTCGGCCTCGAAGGTGCCAGGTCCTGCGCAGTATATGTATTTGGAGCAATTATTGGCGCTGGCTACGTAGGCGCCTATTTTTGGGGCACTGTCACACTCTTTGAACTCCACAGATAAAGTACAATGACCCATAAAACAGGTCAATAATACGATGGCTACCCATTTAATAGTAGTATCCATTTCGAGGCACCCGTAACGCTGCGATCACATCTCAAGACTGAAATCATGGTTCAGGTGTCATTGAATATTTTTGCATGTGCTTTGAAATGATAAAGAGATGACATGTTTCAGCATCGATTATTGTGTGGTTATCGTATTCTAGATACGGTTAATGAGTTTCAGAATTACGTAGAACCCGGCCCGCCGAGAGACCGGAGTCATGCGGTATGCCGGCAATTTGCAATTTCGTAGCCTACTTCGCAGCAGCGGAGGCCGCAAATTTAATGACCAGGCCACACCGCCGCACAATTCTCGGATGGATTCAGTTCGACGCGCTCGGCGCTCAATAAAAATTGAAAATGTACTCAATACGCAATTAAGTGTCGCCACTTCCGCCGGGACAAACGGCGGACAGCCACCGATACACACGAATATACGTATATGTGTGCGCACAATCATGGCCATTCATCGCCCTCATCATGGACATGGACACGGACATTGGTCGTGACTTGTCGGAGTTAAACGATAGCCATCGATTTAATATTCGATGAGATATTCATAACTTGCAATTAGGTTTGGCGGCTCTGCCTCACTTTTCCAGCGATTTCGCTCTGTGTCCGATTAATGAAGAATTACCACGGCAAATGGCAGGGATTTCTCCGACATACATATTGGTCCATCTGTCGCATTAACATTATATTCAGCAATGTCATCGGCATTGTGCAGTGCGAATTAAAATTTAATTAATTGTTAATTAAACTCAGTCGAGTACCAGTGTCCCAGCAGCTTATGTGGCATATTTTTCGGCTTTCGACAACAGGTTATATCGGATTGAATATATTTTTATATGTTTATCTTCAGATGCTTTGCGACCCACAAAAATACAAAAAAAAAGACAATAATGAAGCGAAAACAAAACAGAAAAAAACGACCCCATATGGTGATGACGACGAGTCAAGTGATTAAGTGCACGCTGAAATCTTCAAATGCAACATGTGCATCAGCCCCCGGAGAAAATTCTAATTACAATTATGGAGCCGAAGACCCCCAGCACCTGCACTCACTTCAATGCGCAGGCGCAGCGGCATCGGCATCGGCATCGGGGGCATCGCTCGATAAAAATAGCCCACTAATTATTTGTGCGCTAGGGTTACAGTTCCTCTCATAAAAAACAAACAAACTCCACTGTCGGCTTTTGGTTTTATGGATATTTTGTGCCCCCGCGAAGTTTTTCGATACGAATGTTCCTTCTACTTGAATATTTATCCACAACTTGTCAATTGGCAGGGTGTTGGTCCCTTTACCTACGCCCTGGGATTATGATCTCCGCACCCGTCATGGTGTTCCTGGTCTTCTGAGTCGATTATCCGCCGTAACTCCAGGAGCACTCGCTCCGTGCGCTCTTCCAGCCGATCCAAGGCGCCGTTGAGGGCATCCAAATTGGAGTTGACACTGGCTATCAGTCGCTCGGAGTTGTTGGTCAGCGTCATTAGGTCCTCGAAGTTGCCAGCCGGTTGACCTGCGTCCGCGGGGACCCGAGCCACCTCCAACTGCATCTGCACTGGCCTTTGCTCCTCGGTGCGTTCCATTAGAGAAGTCAAGGCAGCCAAATGGATTTTGAATTAACTTAAATTTAAAATGTCAGGTATTCAAAGGCCTTTCAGCGCTGACACATACCTACGGGGTCCTTTGTGATTACATAAAGAAAACATTGCTCAAAGTTATCCATTGTTTTGTAAAAAATTAATTTAATTTAATGTATTCTCGTTGACTTTTACGAAAATTCCCCCGGCCATTTGGCATTAAATAAAATGTAAGAGTAAAAGGTCACAGGGTATATTGGTTGATAAATATTAATTATTAGCTCTGATTAAAATATTAAAAAATTACATTTAGTTTTACATTTAATTAAAAACCATTAAAAAAATAAATATTCTAAATAATGCACATTAACAACATAATAGCATAAAAAACATAAAAATATTTGCCTATTAAAGGGTACTTCAGTTTTCTTTTGCCACAAATGAAAACCTTTGTCTCTTTTGCACTTGTTTGTTGTGGGCTAGCTCTTACAAAAACCATCTCTCGTTCATTTCATTAAATCCATTTACAAAATGGCTTTGTCCATTATTTATGCGTATCAATTATAAATTGAGCGATGCTCCTGCAATATTCATATTCACTTGTCAAAATGTCAACTCAAAATAGAATATTTATGCATTTTTATGTGTGCGTATCGGTCCATGATTTGTTTGCGTTATGCTCTTTCATTTCAAGAACTCTATGTATATCGGCATAAAAACCAAATAAAAAAACAACAAGGAAAAAAAAAATAAAAACGTGAAAAGGGGAAAATGACAATTCGGTTTATAAATACACGGCGGCAACCGAAGTTGAAATCAATTTTTTTGGCCCCATACTGCGGTGGTCGCTTTTCGTTTTCGGGTGTGAGGCAACCGAGTGAAGTGAGCTCCTCCTATTTAGCTTGCCGCAAAACAAGGTGCCTCAATTTATTTTTAATTGAAGGCAAATTGAGGCAATCGCCGAGCTGATAGGATGAAGTTGGCTTTTGCGGTTGTCCGACGATGTGGTATTTTCCTGTTAATAACTGGAAAAGGCTACGCCTGCCAAGCCACAGTTCTTCCTATTGCATGTGCATTTTCAACTTAATGAAGTTTTGTTGCAAGTGACTGGCAGCGAGGATGTGTCAGGAGAGTGCCACAGAAAACACATGACAATGTACAAAGTGAACATCCTGCCACAAACACAAGCTATTAACCAACCTGAGTCAGGCCAAGGAGGCCTGTCGGAGGCAGCTTTCTTTTTGGTTGACTAAAATCGGTTATTATTCTCATTAAGCAGGCTTTTGTTGCCGGAACTCGGCTTGGACATTCCGAATTTGTAAAAGACAGGCGTTTGCAAATTCATTTTTCTTACTAATCTTCTGCAGTTTGGTTGCGGTTTTTGTTGTTTGCTTGGCTTTTCATAGCTTTGGTTGAATCTGCTTGTGAACTTATCATCGGTTTGGTTATTGAATTTCATGCTCGAGTCCAATAACGTCCAGCTCCACCACAAACTTGTTGCCATGGTTTTCATAACCTTTTTACAAGCACATTTTCGATGCATTTTGGTTTCTGGTTGTCATCATTAGTTGAAAGCGAACAGTTTGCCTCGTTTGTTTACCGAAAGTTGTCGGACGCATTGTTGCATCTGCTCCTGTTGTTGCATTGTCATCAAGCTGATCCTGATGCTGTTGCAGTTACTTTTTACATTGTTTCGCCTAAATAGAGACTCAAAATGTATGCGTGTGTCCTGTTTACATATACATGGGATGAACCAAGGCAGTGCCAGAGTGTGCCGGTGGTAGTGGTAGAGTGTCGGACATTGTGTATACGCAACGTTGGCAGCTGACTGAGTTGGGGAGAAATTACAGATTCTGGCTGCGAGGGAGGTGCCCACTATACTCCACTGCCTTTGAGAAGGTCCCATCATAAAGTGCCTTCTATGTGCGAAGCGTATCCTGCCCGAAGGACTCAGGGACACGATTGCTTAGGCAGTACATGTGTGCCTCGCTTCGTTGGCTGTTATTGTTTTCCAACTTTTCACTTTGGTTATGAAATGTCCAGCGCTGCAGTCACTTGCACGTTTGGCTCTATATCGTCCTGGCCCGTGCTGTTGACCACAGAGGACAACGGGAACTTTTTGACCATGCTAAGCTGCCATGTTCGTTTTCCTTCCAGGATGCACTGGCAGAAAAAAACTATTAGGATTGGAGAGTTTGGCCAAGTAATATAAAGGTCTTGAATATACAAATATAACATCTCTATAAAAAAAAAAAAAAATTTGCTTAAATTCTTAAATAATAATTATTATCCTTAATATTCGTCTTAATTTTCATTGCAGTGCAAGGATGTGTTTGTTTGAGTATGCTGTTATGCTTATATCCTGCGGCTTAAGCATTTGTTGTTTTACAACGTTTCAGTCTGTTTGCCAAGTAAATAAAAGCTGTTAACTAGTTTTTGCACACCATGGCGAAAATCGGCAGGGGTAGGGGCTTTGCAACACGTGCTGGACAATTTTTTGCTCCACTTGGCCTCTTCTAAATGCTTTTGTGCGTAGCACTCGTGTATGAGCAATTATTTAATGCTGCCCGTCCGCCTGTACGCTTGTCCTTTTGTCATTGTTGTCTTTGGGCCGTAGTGTTGCCGCTTTACCGGCTCCTGTTTGACTGCCTTTGTCTATGCCCTGGCCCACTCGTCCAAGTCAGTTGCAGCCGTCTTGTCGGCTGCCCCTTTTGTGTCTCTCATTTATTTGTGTTTATCCTTTCGCTTTTAATTGCGGCTCCGTCCTGCTCCAGCGTCCTCATGCCTCTCCCTTTCTCCTTTGTGTAATTACAAGTGTTTGTTGTGTAAATAATAGCGTTAGCTGCCTGAGCCGAGGACCATCGTTGACGCATCGTTTGCATGCTCAGTTAATGCCGTGCATCAGGGTCCCCCTGCCATTGTCCTTGTCTCATGCTGCTCGCCTTCTCCCTGTGCCAGTATCTGTGTTTCGTTTGTGTGTGCAAATGTATCTGTTTGTGGCATGGAAAATTAATTACGAGAATTAAGCAGCGCAACGCCCGATCTGTCGCTTTGGCACAGGTGTTGGATGGTCGACGTAACGTATTTTCCTTAGATAATTCCCATAGAACTCGACAGTTCTATATATATTCCATATGCTGCACCTTGAACCCGGAGTCAAACACAAGTCATTAATGCACAGAAAAAAATCAGGTGTACTTATTAAATACATACATTTATTTCACTATAAGATATTTAAAAAGTAAATTCAACAATTAATTATTTTGTTTTTTAAACTAATAAAATTCACAACGAAATATTTACCTTTCCCTTAATTTTCCTGTGTTCCTATTGCACTATTCTAGAGGATGTGGCATTAGCTCATCCCATTTGAGGCACTTCCATGTGGTGCCCATTAGCCCAGTGCCACGCCCCCTACGAGCAGCAAATGCCAGCGATCCATGCGACGCCAAAAATTTCCATTTCGTTGCTTGAACCGTGCATAAATATGTCAATAAGGATTATTCCATCCCCAGCGGTAGTAAAATCTTGGGGAGCCATAAAAAAGGGGCTCATTCAGGATCACTGCTTAGGTATGTTGGAAAACCTCAGCTAAATAAATAGCTGGCAACGGGAGCAAGCAATGCAATTTGATTATCCTGGCAACCTGCCGCATCCGTCCTTCGACTGTTAAATTATGACATGCAACTGTCAGTGCGGGTTCAAGTGGTTTTCGGATGGGTAAGGATATGGCTATGGATGTGGATGTGGATGTGAATGTGGATGCTCCTGGCAGGCGTGAGAAACTGTTATCCTGGCACCTAAACAAACACATCCGTGGCTGGGATGCAGTAGCTGGCAGTGTCCTGAGGGGTGTCGGATTGCAGAATATATTCGATTCTTGAGACACTCTTGCGTATAACACGACCAGCTAATTTATTTACTTTGCCGACTCGGTGTACTTGTTGCTTCCTCACTGTAAACTAAAACATGTGTTCAAGGATCATAATCGAAATGGCCTGTTATCCTGGGCTGTCTCATTAAGTCCTATGCTGGTTGCTGCTGTTGTTGTTACTGCTCCTGCTGCTGCTGCGGTAGCACTTCAGATTGGTGTTGACAGTCGTGTTGAGAAATTGCCTCGGTCCCCCGCCTCCCTTTCCCCCCTTTACTTTTTTACAAGAGTCCTAAGCTCTGAGTGCTCGACACGCTAATGTGAAATATTAGAAAAATAATGGAAAAAATGTAGAAGCCATCGAGATTAACGCGTTTGAGCTCTCAAACCCCTTTCCACTCTTTTCACTTTCCTCTGCCAGCTGCGGCATGCCATTGCCTCTTTTTGCCCCTCAGCCCCCTGTCTGTCTATGGTTGATCCTTTGCCGTGGGAAACTCTGGAGCTCAGGTTTAACCAGCTCTAATCCTTTACCTTAAGCACTTTTTACATTTTTCCGATGTGGGTGGATAGTACTGCGCACTCTCAGGTCTGTTGGCTTGGCTGTTTTTTTTTTTAGAGTAAATACAGACACTAATAACTAAACTAAAAACTAAACTTATTAGAATTATTATGATTTTAACTTTAATACCTTAATATAAAGAGATTTATTATTTTATATTATTGAACGTTTAGAAACCAGATTTATAGGAATAATCAATGACAGCTCGTTAAGTTTTATACTATATAAGCTAATATGTGGTTATTCCACATTGAATAGTGATGCCTAGAGGTTTTATTTTAATCTATTAGCTTTCATGCAATGTCGGAAAAATAGCAGTTGTCTACTTGTTTCTGGCCATTTGTAGCTGTATTATCATCCTCTAATTATGGCTTTTCGTGCTCAAATACAACTTTCAATAGCAGTTGGGAGACCTGGGTGACTCGATTAGCCACCAGCACTTTTAAAGGTCACTTGAGCTTGAGTGTTGTTGAGGCAGCGTTGAGTGGCTCGGAGCCTGCGACAATTAAAAGGGTCACCATGGCATGCATCTCCTTAGCTTGTGACACCAAAAAAAGGATTGAGGCACACGGAATCAGAGTGTTCTCCGTCCCTCGAAATTCCCAGACGCCTGTCAAATAAATCATCGAAGCTCAATAGCCCAAAAAAAAGCCGCATGCAAAGAAACACCACGTGCATGAAGTGTGACCCGATTTCGGTAAAATTTCTTAAATAAATTCAAAATTGCATCACGTGCAGCTCAAAAGGAAAATACAGGAAAAAAAAGATAAAAACCGACAAGTGAGGTTCGTAATTGCGCCAAAAAATGTCCAGATGGAGATTCAGTTAAAAAGCGTGGCATATGTGGAGCCAAGAAGTTTAGGTGAAAGAAGCACAGAAAATAATCTTCAGAAATAGTTAAGAGTATATTTAATAATTTAAAGATTACAATTTTTTTCAATTATAATTTATTTTTATGATTTTTTTTAGAGCTCTATTTGAGTTTAAATTTGTCAACCCCTCAATTGCGCTTTCATGTGTAAGAGTCCGTTTCATTTGCCGCAAAGTGAGGTCGGAGTAAAACTTGTGCTCAGGCAGCGATCGACACATGCCCTCGAGTGCGTCAAGTGCAATAAATTGAAACGCAAACCAAAGTGTCCCCGGTGTAGGGTGAGGGGGCTGGCAGAAGGCAGGAGCACCTTGGCCGATCTAAAACTCTATTAAAATGCCATTGCCAGGGTGAGAAGGAGGGAAGAAAGCAGTGTAGGCCATTTATTAGATTCTTTCCAACCGACTAATCAATACTCTAAAATAATATTTTACAATAAATGGAAAAAGAAAATAATCAAAATAAAAAATAATAATAATTATTGGTATGTTGATACGATTTTTAATATATTTTTTTTTAAATCTCATAACATACAAGCTTCATCCTCCAGTCTAGGTTCTTAACTGAGGAAACAAAACTGAATATGAAATATACATTTTTCACGATTCTCGTTTTTGTCTCTCGCTCTGTTATTTTTAACTAAAACCACAGCCGGCACAGCTCCATCTATATTTTTTGTTTACCCCCAGCCCCCCCGATATATGAAATTATCCTTTGGCTGCCTCTATTTTCCATTCCTATGTGTTCGAATATGTGCTTCATTTTTTTTTCTCGTTTATGGGAATCCACTTTATTGTCAGAAAATCATTTTTTCGTTGGCATCTCTTGATGGTTTTTGTGTCTTTTTTATTGAGCTCCAGCTCTGAATATTTGTATATATGCCGGGGTATATGTACTTTTCATGTACCTTAGTGGCTGTTGTACAATTGTAGTCTCCTCGCTGCTTTTTGTAGTTCACAAAAAATTGCTTTTATTTATTACTAATGGGCTGGCTCGGGTTGAGCGCGTTGTTATTGGAAGTGCTGTTGTTATTTTTGTAGTTTCTGCTGCTGTGCATATTGAACATTACTTACCGCAACCGAGCTCAGTACTGGGACCGGGATGGGGACCGAGGGCTTGTCTCATCTGTGCAGGAGGTGACTTCTCTATTTGTTTGCTGCTGTTGCCTTCGTTTCAGGTTGTCATTTTGGAGTTAATGAATAAATGCCTATAAAGACACGGCTAATTGCTGAGCTTTGTTAACCGGGTCAGTGCGGAATGACTTCAAATTCAATGCGATCTTGTCGGAAAGCCAGTTTTGTTGATAGCTTGCAGTCATTCGCGTCTTGCGTTTGGCGATCAAAGCGCTTTCGTAACTCTCGCGACTCGGACGTTTCTTAAAACGGCGGAAGGGAAAATGTCGGAAGCGGTACGAGATGCTCTGGTGAAGCTGCAAGCTCAGCTAGCAGTAATTGGCCTAATCGCTCTCACGCCACTGCTTGTTTTGGCCGCTATTTTGCGAAAGCTCTTCTCAAAAATCTTCTGCTGCCAATCGCCGAAAAGTGTCTTGGGAGAAGTGGCAGTGGTGAGTTATTTTCCCTCAAAAGAAATCATAAACAAAACAAGCTTTTTAAAACAAATAGTTATAAAAATATGTATCTATATATTTATAATTTTCATATTAAGTTACAATTTGGATAAATAATCATAGTTTTTAAGATACCTTAAAAAACATTCCAATTGTGATTCAACGGCAAATATATTAACATAATTCTCAAATGAAGAAAAAAAAAATTGTTCAATAATTTTGTGAATTAACTAATAAGGTTAATGGACTGATTAAAAAAGGCAAAAAATATACCTTAAAACGATTCACGCGACAACTGGTGCAATGCACTCAGCAGGCTCAGGTATACCCTTTCAAAAATGAATTCTGCTCCCAAGCGGTTAAGGCGTGTATTACGTATCAGCTCATTGATTTTAATTTCCTTATAGTTTATAATTAATACAGAAATTAATTTCTAAACCGGATTTTTTACACTGACCAGTTCTAACGACTAATTAATATTATAATTACACATTTATCCTAAGGTTACAGGTGGTGGCCATGGTTTGGGGAGAGCTATTTCCCTGGAGTTGGCCAAGAAAGGGTGCAACGTAGCCGTAGTGGACATAAATCTTTCCGGAGCCGAGGCCACTGTAAAGCAGATCCAGGAAAGCTATAAGGTCCGCGCCAAAGCCTACAAGGTAAAATTGCGCAGAAGTCTATAGATCTATTCTAATGGCTTCAACTTGTTAACATAGGCAAATGTCACTTCCTATGAGGAAATTTTTGAGCTAAACACCCAAGTGATTCGCGATCTGGGACCGGTAACAGTACTAGTTAACAATGCCGGTGTATTGCTGCTCCGTAAACCCATGGACCCTGACCCTTCAGATGTCCAGCTGATGATGGATGTAAATCTCACTTCGCATTTTTGGGTAAGTTGGCACAATTTTTTGTACAGAGAATATAGTATACAGAGAATATTAGACAAGCTTAAAAATCTTAACTTTTTTATGATTCAATTAGCTACAAGGTCAAAATTTGTTGACGTTTAAAGTTTTATTTAATTAGTAGAAATTATGTGTGTATGTTTAATTCTAAAATTACATTTATATTGGACTAGGTTGTGCATTCTGTGATAATCATTATTAAAATAATAAGTTCAAATTGTAATTAAATATCATTAAACACCAGACTAAAGCTGTTTTCCTGCCGAAAATGAAAGAGCTACGACGCGGCTTCATAGTAACTATTGCATCGTTAGCAGGTAAGCTACATGTCCCAAGAGATTTGGAATTCCTAAATAATTTTCAAATATTATCAGCCGTTTTCCCGCTGGCCTATAGCTCCACTTACACAGCCAGCAAGTCTGGAGCTATGGCGCACATGAGGGCGCTGCGCTTGGAATTAGCTCTGGAGAAGCAAAAGAACATCAAGGTGACTACCGTGTTTCCCACATTCTTGCGCACCAATGACGAGGTTAAGGAGCTCAGCAGAAACATCGGAGTCCAAACTTTTTATCCTTTGCTCAGCGGAGAGGAGGTTGCCCGACGGGTCATCTCCGGGATGCTGCGGGGCGAGCTGGAGATTCATTTGCCGGAGCTGACCTGTATCATGTATAGATTGTTGTTGGTTCTGCCCGCTGATTGGCAGGATTTGATGGTTCGGATTTTTGGGCGTCGTTTGTTTAATTCTTTCCGCGAGATACAATGTTGAGAGAAATTGAATAATTTTGGATTTTGGGATAATAAAAATTATCATACAACTTTGTGGCTGACAGGTGCCTTGAGTTAAGGGAGATATTAAACGATAACGCGTTCAATTAAAATCCGATTAAAGATACTTTGGCGACCGACTGGTCAGGACATTCAGCCTTAGGCTATGAACTTTTGTCTTTCTCTTCAACGGTCTTGGTTCATGTGTTTTTCATTTAATTTCTGCCAGCCGGAATGGCTTTAATTTTGCTTGGAGTGTCCGGTCTGGTGTCCGGACCTCCACTGCTTCGATGTCTGCTTTTGTCAGCTGGCAGGGAGCTGGTGAAATGTGGGCGGTAGGATTGCAGCGACATGCAATCAACTTGTCAGCAGACACAGCCTCTTTTCCACCTCGTCCATCCTGAATCTCATTATGCAACTTTTATGAGGTCATTGGAGCTGCGTGATTTATATGTTTTGCAAAATTAAAAATATTTTAAGCAACGGTTCGAAAAATTAATTTTTCTGTGCATTTGCTTTCGACTTGCTTTTACTCTTCTTAACTATCGGGTGAAAATTGTTTCGACTGACTTCAAGGCATTTGTCCCCATTCGTTATAATATTCAGGGTTTCGAGAGCAATTTTGGCCAGAGTGCATACGGCGTATGCAAAAGAAACACCCCAACGTTTTTGCTGCCTCAAACGAAATTGTTGTCTAATAGGGTCGAGTGAGGGCCATTAAAAGAGAGTGGCTCAGGGAAACTATTTCGGTTTAAATGATTTCTTGCTGAAAGGGAAAGAAAGATTGTATATGCATGGTTTTGTTCACCATGACAGTTTCGCTGGCGTTTTTGCTTTCTTCCTTTATCTTTATGCTGGCGAAATTAATGCAACGCATTAAGAGAAATATTGCAACCAGCGGCAGAGGACTTCTTCATTTTTCTTTTTTTTTTTTGCAGTGCGAGCTTTTCACAGACATACACAGAATTTCTTGCATATTTTCACGTTCTGCTCTGCACGCGCTTTTCTTCTTTTTTTTCATCTTCCTGGCGCTTTTATTATACCCTCGAAGAAGGTACTACGATACAGTAGATATTGTGAAAAGCAGTATATAAGATACCTACGTTTAAGCTACTATAGTAGAGACATCCTGAACATGAAGAATTGGTTTAAATCAGTGAAGAATAATGCCTTAGATGCCTAATTCTGTAGCCCCTCTTTGAAAATTTTTTATCTTTTATTTTGCCATCTAGAAGTCAGTTCAGTTCAATATAATACCTTTCCCTCACAAATCTAAAAATAAAAGGATTTTTGTTGTGTAACTTTGCTATAAGTTTGGTTTAAAAACGTATATGTATATCCAAGGGTATATAACCTTCGTCCTCGACCAAAATTTATCTTCCTTTCTTATTTTATTTATGGTATCATAGCAACCTGAAATGCTTTAGCCACACTCGCACACAAAGACACAGTAGTATAAGGACGGTTGCATGGCAGAACTGAATTTTCTTCCTGCTGCATCTGCTTTTTCTTTCAGAGTTCAGCCAGGACATCATGGGCATATGCATGAAAATTTTAAGTAAAATTAAGAAAAATATAAAAAGACTGGAGCGGCTGGCCGAAGAAACGCTTTAGGAAAATGAAAAAATAATGCTGCGAAATGCAAAAATAACATTCAGGCTGATGTGAACTGAGGCTGAGGGACTGCAGGACATGTGAAAATATTATGTCAGCACATCGAGACGTTTCTGTGGGAAAGAAAGCCATAATCAAATAACTAGGGAGATGCCCTGGGGGATTTACGGGGACGAGAGCCAAGCTCAGTGCCTCGCCCTGTTGTGATTCTCCAATTAAAAAGCCGTTAATGATGCGTGGCCCAAAAACACGACCAGTGCAACCCCAAGGCCCAGACGTGTCGCCCGAAACGCCTCAATGGCGGCCTGATTGAAAACTCAAATGTATGCGATCCGCCCCCGATGTTTCAATGTTCTGTGCTCGGGTTTATTGTTTGTCTTTGACACTGACGTACACTTTTTAATTTCGATGGGTTGTCTGCGAACAAACGAGGCATTTCCGGCCCCGATTAACGCCATTCAATTGGGATCTGCGATATGGGAACTCTGCTCCTGACTTGATCCTAATTATGAGCTGCCAGAGAAATGCGTGGGAATTCCATTCAGCTCTTTCAGTTCTCTGCATTGCGACAGCCTGCAGCTCCACCTGTAGTTCCTTTTTCCAATATGAATTTATATTTATCCAGAATCCGGAGGTCATATCATTTCCATGCACTGAAATTTCAACGAAATAAATGTGATGAAGAAGTATTTCTACAGCTGTCGTTCATAGAGTGACAGGACTCTCACGAAATTCCATTAGCATTTTCATTTTCCATTTTCATTGGCCTTGGATCCGCGAAATGTCCACGGTTGGCTGGTGGCTCTCCAGCCCACCGTCAAAAACTAATTAAAAAGCTCGGTCCGGGCGACAGCCATTGCCCCAGCTAATGCCAATGTAACTAATTTTGATGGCCCATTGATTTGGTATGCAGAACACAAACTGCCTGGCCGAGAGGTTGTCCCGGTGAGAAGGCATTAAATTCCACATGGCACAGGTCCTGAAACGCGATATGAGTGCCCCTCGTTCGTTCGGGTGCATAAATCACATGTTTAACTAATTAAACGAAACAGTAAATAACCATCCACTGGGCCCGGTCAACGGGAATTCGGTGGACTTAATGACTAGACAAAATGCCACCGTAAACGGGAGACTCCGATCATAAAAACGCCCCACTACGCTCCGGTTTATCCTTTGGATTCAAATTCAGATGCAGATGTGATCCCGAGGCGTAATAATCGTAAAAAAATGCATATTAAAATTCATTCGGGGGGCGTGAGCTGCTTCAGTTTTTTTTTCTTGTTCCTTTATTATTTCTTTTTATTATGCTATGCCTTTAAAATGTTTATAAATACAGTCAATTTGCTGTCAACTTTTGAACTTGCCACATGTGTTCGGCTTCGCCTTTCGAGCTGTAAAATGTCAAGAGGTCAACGGCAACAGCTCATTATAATGCAACCGACTAGGACCAAGTGAGTGACACTTTTTCCAAAGACCAACAGAGATTTGTTTGAATTGGAATTTATGCTAAAACATATTCGGCCGCAACGCATCGAAGAGCAAATGCTTCGATAGCAATAGTGGCTTTTCCGACACGCATGTCAGCGGAATCATTTGACATTTTGACAGAGTCCCTTGATTTTTGTTGGGGGAAAGAGAAAGGGATCAGGATGCGATGTACTAGTTCAAGTTGAAGTCGCGCCTGCGTGGCTCATGTTACAAATTAAACAGCGACAATGTCAGAGATTTCCATTTTTCTTGGCTAAACAAAATCAAATTACGGCCTGACAAATTTACTTTCTAAACGCGATGAATGATAGGACTGAAATATATTACTTAAGCACCTTATCTCTTGATGAGTTTCCTTCAAAAAATAACTGGAAAAATGTTTTTAATTAAATATCCATCAAATCACAATATCTTCTATTTAATCCTATTTTGACAGCTAATTAAAACTAGACCTTTTTATTTTAAAATGTATTTATTTATTTAGGCGCAGTCCCCAACATAGGAGATGATATCTGGGGTTAGAAAATAAACAAGAACCATAACAATTTCATTCGTGTTACCATATTGTTACCAAAAATACCCCAATTCTGATTTAACCCATCTTCCCATCAACAACTCGGCTTGTGGAAAATATGAAGTAAATAAACTCTACCATTTACAGCACTGTCAAGTGGAAAATCATTGACAAATTTATGAAGGCAACATACATACGATGTGTTTACGTAAACATATTTAAGGGACTGTAGAGCGGAAAGCATAAAGTTAAAAATTTCATTAACAAATCGACACCGTGCAGTGTCATTACTTGACAACAAATAAATTTTATAAAGTACGCTTTTATTGTGTGCGTTTCCCCTTGTTTTATTTACGATTTTCATTAAAGTCATTTGGCAGGCCGCATAATCCCACTATCCGGCCCAGTCCGTAAGCCCATGATATTGACCAAACAGTTCGGATCCGAGTTTAACAATTAATGTTGCGTTTCAAAAATAATTTGCATGAAAAATGAAAATTGTTTACAGTGGCAGAAGTTGTGGCAAGGATAAGGGCCATTGAATTGCTGTCGATCAAGTCAATTAATTGGATGGATTTTGAACATGTATCGTATCAAGTGGAGCTGCCAAGTGAATCATTGCGCGTTTTAATTGAAATTGAAACTTGCCTCAGACAAATCATAAATTGGGCAGCCGCGACAGCAAAAGCAGCCACAGCAGCAGGGCTGCCCACGCTCAAGACAAATTACCTTAAATCTTGAGAAAATTAATAATCACCGGGGGAGGAAAGCTATCTTCGGCAGCGGAAATGGCTGAGTGTTTTCCCAAGAAACGTCGACGCGCGTCATCGCCACAAACATAAACATCAAATCGCATTGACATCAGTCCCGCACCAGGTCTATAGGTCTGGGCCGAGACTCGCGACTATTATTTACTGGAAAAAATAATTGTTCCATAAAACAAGCCAGTTTTAAAAGGGCAAATTTTAAGGCATATTTATTTTTATTCAATACAAAAAATTAATTATTTTTCTAAACGTTATCTGGAAACTTAATCCTATACTTGTGATGTGGACTATATAATGATTTTTTCCTCAGTGCACTGACGTTAAAAAGTATGGTCAAAAATCGCCTAATTTTAACAATGATGTAACTTGTCGCAATCGGGCGACAACAAAGGCAATGGCCACACAGTTTTGGCCACGAGCCCAATCTCTTGGCCAGCCAACCAGCCAGCCAGCCAAACTGCCAAACAACCAGTCCACCCCGCCAGACCTCCGTTCGAACCGATTCGCAAATGACAAACGCGCAAGTGGTAAAAATTGTGTGTTAAACGTTTCTGAATTGACTTGACGCGACCGGGCCGAAACCAGAACCTCCGACCAGGCCAAGAACCAGGGGGCAGGCCAGCTGCCATCCCATCTGAACTGGCGAACGTGCGCCAAAGTGCGGCGCTTGCCAAAAATCATAAAAAAATATATTGCGATTATGGCGGAGATGGCATCATTTAATGATGAAGTGCAAAAGCTGGGCTGCAAAATGGGATGGTTGGCAATGCTAAATGGGAAATGGGAAATGGGCGGGAGCAGGAACTGACTCATGCTCCGGAAATGTCACTATCGAAATTACAGTCACAATGGAAATAGCTGTGGGCCTAGGACAATGAGCAAATAGTTTTGCAATTGTATTTTTGCAGCACAAATTAAAAACATATTGTCAGGCATTAGCTCTCAGGACAAATTGCTATAAATAAACAGAAAAAAAGGAGAACGAGATGCATTTTCAGTTGCACTGGAGGGAGTACTCTCGATGTGTGTGTGTCTCTGCAAATGGAAAATGAGGCTCCTTAATAAATTTAGCTCATACTCTCTCTCTGTACAGTACAGTACTTACGCTCGCTTGGTGAGCAAAAAAAAAGTATAGGAAAAATAAGGAGGAAAATTATGTGGCAATAAAAAATAGTGCTAAAACATTCGACAGCCTAGCTGCTGCAAGAGGAGCAACAAACACACCAGAGCATCACACTTGTACACCATGTGTGCATTGCCAAGATCACAGCCGAGGAGCTCGCCGGTGCCTCGTTGCTGGAAATGTAAAAAATGGGCGGGGAAAGGGCCAAGCATGGGGGATGGGGCGAGAGGGGAGGGGACTCAATGCAGAGGAGACACTGCCACGGTCAAGTGCACTGTAGAAAATGTAACGGATGAACAAGGAGGAGACATTAAATATATTCTGTCACCTCAGACAAAATATTTTTAAAATGCGGATTTATGATTATTTATTTCCTCACATCATATTTCTTATAATTTTAGTTTTTAGTTTTTTTTTAAATTTATCTCGAAAGGCTAGGTAGCTCTATTTTTTTTAAACTAAATAAATTTTTAAAGTGTGTGTGAAATAAACAATAAACTTTTTGTATTTAGCTACAATTTATGGAATGGTTTTCATATAATTGTTACATTTTCAATTATAATTTTCGGGAAATGTTGATCGCATTTCCCACAGGGCATGTTCCCGTACAGCTCACGCATAATTTCTATACACAAACATAAACCTAAAATAACAGTATTAACGAGAGCAACAACAAAAACAGAATCGAGTAAAACTATATAGCATGGGACGGGGGAAAATCGGAAAAGCGATGGGGGTGAGGTAGTGAAGTCGACCGAGGCAGAGGCAGCAGAGACAGCGTAGTGTTCTGAGGCAGGAGCACATGTGCGTGCCAAGAAGACACCAACAACAACAGCAGCAGCAACACCAATCGCAGCGACAGCACAACGCCGGCAGAATGTCGCATCAACAGCAGCAGCAGCAGCAGCAGCGGCAGCGGCAGAAGCAGGATCCAATGCTCCGCTCTGCTCCCGTAAAATCTGCGACGATCCCGTTCCGTTCCGGGCATTTAAAAATCGTGCGGCAGCCGAGATGCGGCTTATTGTCAGCTAGATCGCGGTGGCGTGAACATCCAAGCATCCCGACGAGTGCCAAGTACTAATGACACCCAAGAAGTCACGTCAAGCGAAACAAGATTTTTTGGACTAGTATCGTGGTGTTCTTCGCAGATTTGTGTATTTGTGTTTGGTGTGTGAGCTCCCTGGGATTTCCCGCGTTCGGTGGCCGTAAAGAAGAATTGGCAGCCTTCCCAGTTTGGGCAATACGGTGACAAACTGCCGGAAATGCGAAAGTGAAAGCAACCAGCGGCCAACAAATCAGAAGATAGAGAGACCCATAACACAATATAGCATGTCGTCTACGCTGAAGATTGCCAGCCAAAACGGCGGCATGTACGTCAAAACGTCGGAGATTTCGGGGAAGGCTGGTCCCTGCTATGGGGGCTTCATGTCGCCCCCGCTAAGTGCTAATATGTGCTCGGCAGCAGGAGCTGATCGACAGACTTTCCGTGTCCCGGCCAAAGTTGAACCAGGAACCGCACATAACAACTTTGTGTCCGGGGATCTGCAATTCCCGGACTTCTCGCACCTTTGCTTTGCCGCCGAGACCCCCAATTCGGTTTTCAGCGATTGCCACAACTACGCCGGACAGGATCAGCAACAGGACTCGGATCAGGATGATATAGTGTGTGCGGCAGCGGGAAACACCGGTATTCTACCATATCAACAAGGCCAGTATACGCAACTTAACCGTGAGGACATCTTCCGCTTCGAGCCGGAGGACATAGCACGTCTTACTGGGGACTCCACCGATTTTAACGGAATGCCGCCACAAACGCCGTACACCCCCTATACTCCATATACGCCGTGCAGCGCCCAAAATACGCAGCTACCCGTGCAAACTACCTGCGCCGAGTCAATTAATCTGGATATTGATTACTTTAATTATGATGAGATTAATTGCCAATCAAAAAACCAATCTCCGTGCTCATCACCGCATCTGGATGCCTGGCTGAACTTCAATCTCGGCGAGATTGGGACATCGGCTGACGGAGGTGCATCGCCAAAACTGGGCAACGTTTTCGAGGAAGAAATCATCAAGCAGGAGCAATCGCCCACGCAGAAACTGCCGTCGATGAACTCCACCTTTGGCACCCCCAAATGCATTCCCATGTGCGCGGGCAATTACGGGGACTACTCGAATATGTACCAGGCACCTTCATATCCTGCCGAGATTTACCATCATAACTTGGCTCAAGTTATTGAAAAGCCAAATCGTGAACACAAAGACATCTGGACCATAGATGAGCTGGACGAATTGATGCTCGGCGAGCAGCAACAGCAAAATCAGCACCAAGATCAACATCAGCAACAACATCGGTCACCTCAACCTGATCTAGTTGATTATTTTCCGGAGGATCATATCAAGGCAGAGGAATTTCGTAATCTGGACAGTGATTTGGAAGAAAACTACGACGAAGAGGATGATGAGGTGTTCTCCCTTCCGGCGGAAAATGAAACCAAACCTGATTCCACCTGCTGCGACCCGGAGGCTGATACAGAGGCTGTACCGCTTATTTGTCGGTGGACTGCCTGCGACGAAGAGTTTCCCAACCAACAAACCTTTGTGGCGCACATCGAGAAGTGTCACGTGGATGTGCGAAAGGGCGAGGATTTCTCCTGCTTCTGGCTAGATTGCCCCCGGCGCTACAAGCCATTCAATGCACGCTACAAGCTGCTCATTCACATGCGGGTCCACAGTGGAGAAAAGCCCAACAAATGTCCGGTAAGAAAAATTTATTTTGCACTACAAAAAATTGGGAGATTAAATTATTTTCATTAACTTTAATAAGCACAAAAGGGAGCTCTATTTTTTTCAATTAATTAATTTAATTTATTTACCACAAACATAATCCAACATACCTATAAAGTTTTTTCTTTTTTTTCGTGTAACAACCTTTCACAACTCGCCCGGAATATCATTTTTCAAAATCAAACAATAGATTTGGTTTTTATTTTTTTGTTGTCCAATCCCAGCTGCTACATTTGTTTATGCGGAGCGACTACGCATCTCCAAACAACAAATTCTTGACGTGGGGAGCCCATTTCGTGTTTTAGTTTCCTTTCCATTTTTACGTTTTTGTTTGTATCATGCACGTGTTGACATTTGGCGCTGCCATCCGAGCGATGATGAATTGTGCGGCGCAAGGCAATCACGGAAATTGACAGAGTGAAAAGCCGAAGTCGAAAGTCCACTTGAAATAGAGTTGCTGGTAATGTTATTAGGGCCACACTCTATCTTCTATCCATCTCATCCCATCGCATTCCATCCCACCCATCCCTTGTTTGGCATGGGCATGCTCTTTCATTTTGATTTTTGAGTAATTGATGGATTCATGCTTGGCCTTCCTTTTTGTCGAGGAAAATGGACTCTCGCTCAGAAATGGTGTCCCTCTCCACTGTCCTTTGCTGTGGCACTTGTTTCTGTTGAAAAAGCGTAATTTTCAGGGCAGGTGGGTGAAGTTTTTCATGACACCTGCGGGCGTCTGCTGCGAGGTCACAACTTTATGCGTATTCCTTTTCGCAATTTCTTGCTCCCCTTTTGGTAATTGCAATTTTCGATGACACCTTGTCCCTTTTTTCGTTTTTCCATTACAGTTTCCCGGCTGCAATAAAGCATTTTCGCGTTTGGAAAATTTGAAAATTCATCAACGCTCGCACACGGGAGAACGGCCTTATGGCTGCCAGTATAAAGGTTGCCTCAAAGCGTTCAGCAATAGCTCGGATCGGGCGAAACATCAAAGGACCCACTACGACACGGTGAGTACTCTTTGCTCCCCCTTATCCAACCTTTTTTGGAGGACACCTGTGGTCAAAATTGTAGTAGAGTTGGGGTAAGAGCTTAAACAGAGCCAATGAAATTGGAAATTTGGTTCCAACTCTTTTAAACTAATCGAATGTTTTAATAATAATGTTATATTTTAAAATATATGTGTTATTTTGAAAAGGGTATTTTAATCAATGTTAGTTTTGAATCAAATATTAAATTCTTTTTATAAATTTTATTGATTAAAACATAGAATATTTTCTATATAATTGGTCTTTTTTAATTTAAAAAAGCCCTAAAAATCCTGGTTAAATATTAATTAATAATGGCTCATTCTACGAAACAATTCGTTTTTACCTTAAATTAATCATACAACGTTTTTTTTTTGACCAGAGGTGTGGATTTTTCAATGGAAAGTGGGAGTGTGGGTGTGTGTGGGAGGGTGTGTGGGGCGAGCAATTTGCAATGCGTGTCAAAAGGAAATTGAAGAGCTCGCGGCTGCAAAAGGATGCAGCTGGTAGCCAGAGCGGCTTTAAGATTTAATGGCTGCCAAGGCGCTTAGCGGCCCAGCTTGCAAGAGTCACTCTCTCTCTAAAAACAAACGAAAAAAAAGGAAATACAGCTACTAAAGCAACAAAAAAAAAAATAAATGAAAATTGAGAGAGTGTGGAGCAGCTACTGTTCCTGTTGCTGCCAGCATGACATGTGCACATTTCGCATTTCGCTGCCTGAGTGATTTATAGTTTTGCGTGTGTTCCGTGTCTGTGTTGGTGAGCCCCGATGGCAAAAGTACCAGCAGGAGCAGCACCAGCAGGAGTAGGAGCAGTAGCGGCACCAGCAACAGCAGCAGCCGCGTCAGCGCGTACGACAACCGGAAAAAAGGTCAAAACCAGCAGAAAAGGCCAGAGAGGCAGCCAGAAGCAAAATCAAAAGCAACAACAGCAGCAGCAGGCAAATCGAATAAACTAAGCGAGTTACTTTCGTAGCGGAAGGGAATGGGCGGCTGTGAAAGGGTATCGAGGGGGCGTGACAGCCAATCAGGATCACAAAAGGATACATGAGTGTGGGTTGGCATGGCGCTTTTGCCAATACCATTGACACACTTGGAAAAATGTTATTTTATAATTGATTCTTCAATAAATTTAGGCAGTAGGCACTTAGGTTGGATAGATATATTAATCCGACTTAAGTTTAAATCGAAAAAGGAATAACCTACAGCTTTAATATTTATTTTTTCAAGTGCATTTGAATTTGCTTTTGTCGCTGCTTGCCCGCGGCTGCTGCCTGGCCAGAATAAACAAAATGCAGCATGACATTTCAAAACGATTTGACTTGGCAAATACGTTGGCCCTACGCCCCATCTGTTATGGCCGAGTGTGTGTTGGTTTGGTTGTGCATGGGTGTGTATGTGTGTGGAGTGGATGGCCCGGGGGGCGAGACAAATCAATTGCATAGTTTTGGGCAGCGCCACTGAGCCGCTGCGGTTTCAATTGGAGAGAAGGCAAATACTAACGCAACGCTTTTACCCTATTCTCGTTTTCGGTCGAATGGAACAGAAACCATATGCCTGCCAGCTACCAGGATGCACGAAGCGCTACACGGATCCCTCCAGCCTCCGTAAACATGTCAAGAACCATGCGCTACGCAACGCCAACGGACAGCTGATGCGCCGCAAATCTGCCGGAGGCTCTGGATCCGGCAACGGCAACAGCTCCATCATTGGTTCCGTCTCCGGCTCGGGCTCCACATCATCTGGCAGCGGAAGGAAGTCGGCCAAAACACGCCGCCACTCGGAATCGGCGGTGGGCGGAGTGATAACGATGGCAGGTGCGAAGCCAACGAGTGTGACAGGCGACCAGCATCGGCAACAGCGCAGCAATAGTTGCAGCGATGCCTTGCTGCGGATAGACCGCAATGATTGCAGCCGTATTGCGACGGGTGGTGTTGCAGCTAATAACAATTCAATGAACTTTAATGAGTTGTCAAATTGCATTGTCATCATTGAGCACAATCAGAATGGTGCTGCTACATCGGCAACCACAGCAGCAGCAACAATGGCAGCAACATCGACAACAACACCAAGTTATGCCGCAGCAACAACGGATGCGGATGCTCTAAGCGTTTGCAGTAGTAACAGCAACAACAGCACGGGCAACACCCACTACAATGGCCCGGGAAATATTAATCAATTAAGTGAACTCGAACAATTGCTGAAGCCGGCAGTTTCTGGGGAAACAGCTAATGGAATTAGCTTGGCCAGGAGCGGCGGTAACATCACCATTAGCAACAACCATTTGAACGAATTTGTGTCCTTCGAGTACGTGACAAAATACCTCGCCGATGCGTACGAGCCGTCAAGCAAGAGTTCTGCGGATAATTATCATTTGCAGCCAGAGTTCGAGAATAACTTTGATATGCTTGACTTTCAGCAATTCATATGATTTGGGAATAGCTTTAAGAACTAGCTTTAGTTAGCCTACCATAAAAAGTCAGCAATTCAATGTCCAAAGATCTCAGTGCCTGAGCCCTTATAAGAATGCCCACCATTAGTAAGAGATATTGTTTTGTAAATACCAGATATAGTTGTAGATTAAGCCCTGAACACGCCAAAAAAAAAAACAACGTTCCTGTATGCCATATTTGATCCAGTGATTAAGCAGCGTCTTCCTCAGTCCTGTACCACCACAGAAGTGAATCATAAATTTAACTAGCGTATTCTACTTTAGTATTTGGTTAAGCACTATTTGTAATTGCTTTGTTAAAGTTTGTCAACAAACGCATTGACTATAATAAATAATTTAATTTACATGGTTTTTTCTTACCATCCTGCGCTTGAATGCGTAATTTTATTTAAATATTCATGGTAATTACTTGTCCAAGCATGTAAATGTAAGTGAAAAGAATTGAACAGATTTCGGGAAAAGTTAATGAATTGAATTATAAAAACAAGCAGAAAAGATTAATGAAATAATTAAAGGTGTCGCAATTGCTTTTTTTGGGGGAATTTATTTTTATTGGCAGGTTAGCATAATGGTTTTTCGATTTGATTCAAATATTGGGTTCTACATCCTAGAAAATACAATTGATTGCCAGACTTCAGTTTAAATTAATTAAGCCAGTGCTCAGACATAATTCTGAATAATTCCTGTTAATGCAGCATGATTACGCGTATCCCCTTTATTTTCCGATTTCATGTACAGTCCATACCTGGTCTTGACTGCGAAATATTGGAAATATCGGACTGGGAGACGTGCACAACATGTTGGGATATCCGATTCATGTTTGGCCGGCTGATTTTATTTAATTGCTAGGCATTCAAAAAATAATTTACACCGCTTACAAAGAGGAAGAGATTCATATATGTTTGTTTATTTATGTACGTAATTTATTATTCGCTTTTAAAACATTCTCTGATTTCAGTTTTGTGTTAACATGTATCGGATCCGCGCTAAATTCAAAAAATGTACCCTAAGCACCAAATTAATTTCATATGGATAATAATTTCAATGAATATTATGTTTCACCTTATTCGAATTTAAATTTTAATTAACAACATCAAACCGGTCTGTTAAATTCCTCTGCATCTTATAATAAGTTCAATTAGGGCTTAAACCTTGACTTGCAGCCACCATGTTGCATTGCTGATGCAATTTTAGTGACTTAATAAGGCTCAAATGGCCGCTTTCGTTAACTGGCTGGAAATTGCTATGGCCATGGTGCACAGCGGGCTTTTAATGTGTAACCAACTGGCAACATATCAATGAACGAGAGGAGGTTCAAAGGGCGGAGGCGTACCCAACCTCGGGGGCAGTCAGGCAAAAATAAAGTGCCCAGAAGCATGGTCCCGTTAAATGAGCAGTTAACACTGCCCGTTATGAACTTTAATATTAATAACCATTTATGCTTATGACAGACAATGAAAGCCGTGCGCAAATTTACTTCCCGCATCCACAGTCCCCTCTTTTTTCCAACCTCTTTCACCGCCCATTTCCCTTGATCCCGTATCCACTTACTGCACTGCCCCGCTCGCTTCTGTTTTCGCTGTTGAACTACAGCCCTAAAATGCTTAGGGTTTGGAGTGGGGGGCTCGCGGGCTCTGCCAGGCTGCACTATGCATTTAAAAATACTGCAAGTGTGCCAGTTAATATGCAGACCGACACGGGTCTTCATTACAGCCCACAAACACAGACAGGGAACCACTGCCACACACACACTCACACTTGGAACAACAGGGACAACGTCAACAAAATAAAAAACAAAAATGTAAAGCAATTAAAAGCAGCCCAGCAGAACACAACGGAATATACCACATAAAACATGAGCAAGGCATGATTTTGACTTTTTTCTTGCCAAAGTACTTTCTAGTCTTCAGGCCAAGGATGCTGCTATTCGAAGTTTTATACCTATTTTTTTTATATAATTAAAAAAAAATATATGTAAAAATAAGACAAAAAAATTAACTTATCTTATGTATAACTGTATAACTTTTAATATAGCATTTTTAATTTTTTTTTATTATTAAAGAAATGATTTGCAAAATCTTAACATGATTATAAACTTGACTTGACTTTCTTCTGACGAAATTTCTATTAGTTCGATATACCTTTTCTATTCTTCCAATTACTGGCCATCTGAATCACTGTGGACTGCCTGCTGGGGGCTACAAGTGGTCATTGGCTGCTTCCTGGCGCTTTTTGCACTCCGCATTTTAGTTGCTCCCGAAAAATGAACATTTTTTTGTTGTTGTTTTGTTTGAGGTTAAAGTGCAAAAATTGTGCAGAACTCGCTCACACAATGTGGCATGGCCAGCTAAATATTTACAAGCTCAGCAAACACACCCGCAAAAACAAAAAGCACAGACAACACCATTCAGACATACATTTTTGGGGGCGGTGGAGTTTTATGAAAATGGCCATTGCTGTACCCGCATGTGGCTGAGTAATTGTTATGCCAAAGTCGCGCTCACAATTTATTTTTGTTAATCAGCAAGCCCCCCGTTCCGGGGGCCACACCCACTTTGCTGCACACGCGTGGCAAGTCGCAACAATTCGACAATTATGTGGCATTTCCATTGCAGCCTTTGCCACGTTCGTTTTTATTTTAATTAAAAACTTCCCCCTTGGTGAGCGAAAAGGATGCTAAAAGCGACCAGGTTCCTGGGTTCTCACACCTGCAGGCACCGTCGACACCCCCTGCCCCACCCATGTGTTTGAATTTTTGATATTTATGGGCCGCGGCTGGAGGGTCTAGCAAATGGGGCAGGGGACTAGCTTTGGTGGCCAGTGGGAAAGTTACAGTCGGATAAGCATCTGCACGCTGCAGCTGTTATGGCTCAGATTTTCGGTGCGTTGGGTCGGTTTGGTTCACAATTATGCAAATCGAAAGATCGCCACACAGCGATATCCTAAAATTCCATGCATTTACAATTTTCTAATCAATGGAATTTTAATTTTAATTTCTCGGGGCTCGGTCTGCTGGCTGCGTCATGGTGTAGGTACGGTGTGGTGCAAATATATCTTTGCCGCTTTTGTGGCGTTAAAATTGTTTAATTTTCTGGGAAAACCAGAAGCATAAATTCAAGGTCTTCTCCTTTTTCGATTAAATGCACTAAATGTATCAATTAATTCAATCTCGGTGTGAAATGTGTCACTCATATGTCGCGACATCGTTGTGTTGCCTATTTACAGGCGCCGCCAACACGAATGCGAATTGCATATTCATTTTAATTTAATCAGGCTCGGAGGTGGGCGGCTGGGTGGTTTGGACATCGCTCAACCGTAATTAAGTTTCTTTGCAGCGGTCAGAAGCTCTCGGAGCAAAAAAATCACAAATATAATGGGGAAAATTTAATAAATCAGATAAATATGCGCACCGTATTTTGCAGAGCGCCAAGCCCGTAGTGCGACTAATGCAATAAAAGATGTCCGCAGCACGTTTTTTAATATTTAATTAAATAAATAATTCCCATTTCGAGTCGACATCTCAAATATTTAAATACGAAATACTTTGCACGCAGAGTGTTGAATATTGAAAGCTGATAGCAGAATACTTTTAACATTTCCGGTGGCGGCGACTCGTCAAAAAGTTTCCAGTCATCTGCTGTTGCAACAGGAGTTGCATGCATGAATCATCATGGGTGGCCCCAAAGTTTTCCCTCAGAGTAATTAGAAGACTTAGTCCCCTGCCAAGGGGACTCAGTCAGACTGCTTAAAATGCTCTTTTGGCGTTAAATTTATGACAACCGCACATGCTGTTTGCCAGCTAAAACAATAACAATAACAGCCCGCCAGGCTCTGGCCAACAACAAAGGTCCTCCACTGATGGTGGTAAGAGGGGAGATCGCAGGAGGGGGCGATGGCAGAATGCTCGTTAGAAAGTTTCTAAGGTTGCGGCCGCACACGAAACAGCTGCGCCGCCAAAAGGAAAGGATTCTCCAAATTGTTGCTCGCTTTCCTTCGCTTTGGGGCGGTCACATTGTTGCTAAGCTATACGAAAAAACACTTCAAAAAGTACGTAGTATTATTCAAGAATTTAAAAAGAATAAAAATCTATTTGAGTTATTAAATATTAATATGATATATTCAAAAATTTCTAATCTATTCAAAATATTATTTAAAACTGCAGTCTCAGACGCTTTCGTTATTGAGTCATAATTAAGCTCTAAATGAATAAAGTCTGAATTAAAATAGATGATATGGTTCATCTTATATATATTTTTTTTCAGTGCCGTCACAGACTGCTGCTGTTGGCTGATAAGCTACACAGACTCAAACTCAAACTTAAACTAAAACGCATACTCGTTGGCCGTGTGGTGCACTGACGTGACCTCCAGTGGTGCAGCAAGTGCTTGAAAGTGGGCGTGGCAGCGATATTTCCAGCTCCAAAGTGAATTTATTGTTTTGCCCATTACCACTTAGCGAACCCTTGCTGCAGCATGCCCCAAAAGTTGGCCCAAAGAGCCGTTTATTTTGACGCAAGCCAGTAACTTCAACTAGCCGCGCCACCAGCTCAACCAAGGATGCAAATTGGAAGCTCACAATACTTTAACGTCTGAAGTCCTGTTTATCCAAAGAGAATTGTACTCGATAACGAGGGCTTCACATTAATTAAATAACCAATGGATCGCTACCATTGCCATCACGTTTCAAATTATTCAGAAGCAAGAAGAACTGATGCACTTGTCGCGGCTTTTGCTTCAATTTCTTTCCACAGCGACAGCGAAATTAATTGCAACGCACCGCTGCGCTTCACGTGGAGTAGCACTTGTTACGGTTGCCATTAGTGGTGCCATCATCGGCCCTCGAAATCGCTGTAATTTCCAATAGATAATGAAATGCAATTAGAAAGTGTGCGGCTTACATATACACACCTCTAAGTCGGGAAGGACTTGTGCAAAATGCAACAATAACAGCAATTTTAACTGATTTTCCCACCCACTACTAAAAAAGTTCCACTGGAAAAACGACAAATGTAAAAAATACAATTTAAGATATTTTGAAACTAGTTCATTTTCAATCAAACCTGATAACCTCAAACCTACACTTTCTGAAGACTCAGTGTAGAAATGTTGGTGTTTCAGAAAGAGCCTACTTTTAGGCGTGTCTTTAAAAAAGGTACCATAACTTACATTATTTTTTTCATGTGCATTGGCTGGCTGTATAATAGCGCATAGAAGTTTGTAATTAAAGTTTGCTGAGGCTTCCAGGTGACGACTACGGCACCGCGGGATATGACCGACCATCCGCACAATACTGCATCCGCACCAGCAAATCAATTTCCGCATCGCACTCGTAACCGGACCCGGATCCGGTCTACAGGCTATGGACTCTGGACTTGGACTTGGTCTTCGGCTCCTGCTGTAGAGCTTTGTCGGAGCGATTAACAATGCAGAAAATAAAATTCAATTAACGCGCTTAAATTAAACTGCCACTTCCTGTTTTGATGACATTTTCATAGCAGCCTGGCCCTGGCCCTGTAGAAACCGCGGGAGGCCTGCTGATGGGAAAAGAATGCGGTTGCCGTATGGACGGAGGATCCGAAGGATGTCTGTTGCTGGCGTTGTTTACTCCACCCTCTGACAGGCTTCTTTTAGCGCCTTGCATCAATATTAAATGGTAAATGCCGGACATAATGGCTGTCCAACTGCGGCTGTCATTATAGTTGCTCCTGGGAAGGGATCAGAGACAAGCTCTCTGATAAATAAAGCTCATTACTTGCGCGTCCAACATCCTTTACTGTAATGATTGACTCGTAACTGCGGATGGCAGTCATAATAGTCAGTGCACCGTAAAAAAATAAATATGTTTTCAATCAAAATCAATCGAGTTTCAAACTACGTCACCAATCAGATAAAATCCTAGAAAAAAATACTTAGGACATAAAAAGAATTCATTTTATTGTTTGTCCGTATAGTTTATTTTTATTTTTTCTATGTGACTCTAATCCATCAGCTGGACTTCTATTGTCGACCAGGCTGAGGTTCATTATCGAAGAGCACAACCCCGAAGCCAAATGACACAAAGTCATTGGAGCGTTCAGGAGTGATTAAATTAAAAGTCCTCTTGGCCGAGTTTCCTTCTTCGGCGAAGAATAGTTCTGCCTGCAGTTCACAAAGGGCAGGCAGTTCGGGTGCAACTTGTTTGCATCTTCGTTTGCATCTATTCAATTCCATCGCCCATTTCGTTTTCTTACGCGATAAGCAACTTTGGCAAAGCAACTGGCATTTAATTTAATTAGTAAGTTGAAAGGGATTGGGAGGGTAGGAGTCTGAGGAGACTCTAGTAAGAGGATGTCATTGATTGAGTTGTTGTCGGAGCTCAAAGCAAACGGAAAGCGGATTTGTAGCAGCAGTTCTGGTGCAGGTCCGGCTGCTCCTTTTGATGATCCTGGTGCTCCAGTTGGCAGGGACATCGGTAGAGCAGCGAGGCGGCCGGCTTAGTTTGGACAACCTGCTTCAGTTGCGGGAAATCCCCGACTTGGCCGACAGGAGGTATGTCCCGGGGAGATTCATTGACGGGCCGGCTTTTGCCAACAAAGAGCAGGCTATCCGAGAGTGGGCGTGGCTGGCAGATGGTGGGTGGTGTAGATGTTGCAGATGCGGCAGATGCAGTCGAGGATGCGACTGAGTTGTGGCTTTTGTCCGATTTCGATTCCTCGCCATCGTCCGCGTTTGGCTTAACTGCCGCCGTCGTCCGCTGTAAATCATTCGTCGAGAGTGAAAGATGCTCTGGCCCCCTTCCGTCATGTGTGGAATGCATTGTTGTTGCCGCTGTCTGCTGTCCTTCTGTCAGAGGCGATATGTCCGGGGAAACTGATGGCATCGTTTCACGCGGCGACACCCCCAAGCCATCCGTCGAGCTGGTGCGGAGCAAAGTGGCGGCATTCGAGGGCGAGAGATTGTCTAGCGAGTAGGCCCGTCCCTCTAGGAGCTTGGTTAGGAACTTGTTTGTCGGCAGCACCGGCTTCCGTTTCCGCCAGGTGTCCTGTCCAGCTGCCACCTGCTGTTGCAGCTGATTCTGATGCTGCAGTTGTCCGTGGGCAGGGCGTGTGATCCCCGAAAAAAGTTTGTGGCGCAGCTTATCCTCCGAGCGACACATCTCGAAGGCGTTGGCGACGGTCAGGTGGATCTGCTCGGCCAGCAGGGCACGGCGCGGTGTGTAGAAATCGCGGCAGACAGGACAGCGCTCGGAGCGAATGCGGCAATCCACGCAGAGCAGGTGTCCGTTCTGACATTGCATTGCCGGCGGAGCGATGGTGATGTTGCACACGGGGCATTCAACTAATCGTAGGATGCTCTCCAGGACGAGGGAGAGGCGTCGCAGACTCGTGGGCATCGGTGCACAGCAAATGCTCTGAAATATTTAACATATTTTAGTTGATGTATAATGATTTACTTGGATTTTACAATAGAGTTTTAAGGCATTATGAATAGCTCTTTTTTCATACATTTTTATCACAGTCCTTTTCACAGCCACTGTTCCAACAGAGAATAGTAACGGCGTCCTTTTGGCTTTTCACAATTTTGGCGATTTCAGCCACTCGTAAACCCAAGACATCGTGCCCGTTGACCTGCAATGTTGATGTTCACATTACGTATACGAATTTATTAAGTATACGCACTGGTTAACTGGTAGATAATGGTTTAAGACCTTGGCATAAAAAGGGAATTCATTTACAAAAAAAAACAGTGCAGCTGTTAAAACTTAATAGCTAAGTTAAACACACTTATTTTTAAAAAAAATAAAAATTAAAAAACAAATTCATCAATTTTTGAAACTGCTTGCTTACACTGCTTTTATATGTTAGTCAAATTCTGTTAATAACATAGCTGTTAAGCTGTAATGCTTAAGGCTATAAGAACCGGCTAGCCGCGGCTGCAAGTTTCTTGCTTTTTGCGTTTGTTAGTTTTCAATATTTACTTTGCGCTAATTAATTTGTTCCATATGATATTTACTAGGCCCGGGTGTAGTGACTTTTGCATACACCAGCTGTTTCCCAATGCAGAACATGTGTTCTTTCCCGGCAAAAACACTCAATGCAATTAAGTTTTATTTTGTCGCTCTCCAAAGCTAGCAATATTCAAAAAGAATAACAAATGCAAAAGCGATTTCAAAGTTCAGGGCTAAGTATACAGTTCAAGTTTCTTAGAATCGTTAATTTCTACTGTCAATTTCATGCTCTTGACTAAAATATTATAATTGATAGTTCTCTATTAAATCATATATTTATATTATAAATCTAAGGTGTAATCTAAACAGTTTTATTAATTTCTTTTCACCTTATTATTCATTAATAGCTTTCTGGGTCGATAAGGAATTAAGACAATTCCATTTGTTTAAAAGATAATTTTTCCACATTGATAAGATATTTATAAAAAATATTGCATTTTCTTGTAGGGCAACCCATTTTCCTATGGGTTGGATCTTTGAAATTTTTGAATTAAAAATATAATATATAAACTATATAAAAAATAATAGATAATCCCTTATATCAATTATATATCTATTTAAATAACGTATGGGTAATAAGGCCCTAAAGCCTACAATTTCACGAATTTTCCCAGTTTCCAGTCAGCCGACTCCAATTGCCAGTTGCTAGTGGGTCTGTCTGTGGCAACGTGGTAATTGGATGCGGACTTACCTCCAGAACACAGTCGCCGGATCTAAGGCCGCAGAGCGCCGCCGGGGTGCCAGCTGCCACCTCGCATACCTATGGGTGGGGGGAATGGGATTGGATGGGATATCGCTTTAGCACGAAAAAAACTGAAACAGAAACTATTGTTCTGCTTTGTTTTGGTTTTCTTTGTTACCCAAGGATAGGGGTCCCACTTGGTACGGGTCAGATGAAATCCGTAGTGCTCGATACTGGGGGCGGCACGGGGAATCCTCACTAACCGCACGGTGGAGGCAGATGAGCTCGAATCGGCACTATCATCACCTTCTTCTCCGCCATCGATGGGCGGTACCCGAAATCCGTTCATTGGTTTTCGACACTGGGCTTGCTTCATTTTGGCTGGAAAAACTAGCGTTGCAGACCTCTTAAAAAAAAAACCGATAAAGGCCGTAGAAAAAAGCGTTTATATCTTGCGGGAGACGTGTTCAACGGGCGCTCTCGCTTGGCAAACTGTTTTTCGAGTGCGAGTTTTTTTTTGTTTACCGAGTGAGTAACGCATGCTCTGTCAGCTGAAAAGTTGCCGAGTGCTTTGGGCCGACGCAATCGGCTACGACAAACATTTTGGCCACAGCTTTTGGTGAGCTCACAGCATCACCTGTATCACAATAATCTGGCCTCTCCGTACTCTTGTCAAAAGCATTTGGTCATCTGCGGCGATGTTGTAAGTCGACGGCGCCAAAATGTTTCTGAGACCAGGGCCAGATTCGCCTCTGATCCGCTGACATCAGGTTAGATGTGCGCATGGAAATGTAGCTTGAGTTCCCGCCTTTGGAGATAAGTAAATATTTGAACTTTTGCCTCGTAGCGGGGTTTGGTATTAGGTGTATTTGGGTGCGCTACAAAAAAGGGGAATGAATCATAACTAACAGTCTAAGAAGATAAATAAATAGTCATAAAGCTAATCATTTAAAGTGTCTCTAAAAAATTGAAAACCCTTTTATTTTTATGAAAAGCATAGACCAATTATTTTTTGGTTTTAAGTATAGTATAGATACTTTCTCGAATGAATAAGCCAAAACGGTCCTAAACACAGTTAACACCCAAAGCTAAATAGTTTACAAATCTGATCAAAAACCACAATATCCCCATAACGTAAATGTCACTTAATAAGTTTAATTCTGTGGAGTTTTTAGTCAAAGTTTTTCGACTTTTTAATTAAGTTTGAAAATAAATAGCTTTATTTTTCAGCCTAATTGCGTTTGGCTAGCGCCAAATGGCCGTACATTGTCACCGAATGTTAGCCAGTGAACCAAAATATTATTATTTGAACTGCCGAAGAAATTAAAACAACAAACATGACAGTGTATGAAGGTGTCAGGCCACGATAAACATACACAATGGGGCCCTAAATAAATAACGAGCCTAAACCAGCTCGTCCATTAACCCTAACAATGATAACTGATGGAAATTGGCAGCTGACAAATGGATTTGGCATTGCTACTTGCACCAAACCATCGACACGGCAATCGCATTGGCCCATTTGACTTTCGCTTTTGTTGTTTTTTTATTTTACGTTTTTGTTTTTTGCCTTGTTTGATTGCCATTGAGGAGGTAATTTCTGTTTGGCACTAAGCGGCCTGGGACATGAAGCATTGGCTCCGCAAATAACATTGAAATTGGTAATTTCATTTAATTTTTGCGCCCTGCCAAGTGACCCTGATGGGTATGGTTGTATGTGATTTCGCTTCGGCTTTTCAATCGCGAGTTCAATTAGATTTTGTTGAATTTATTTGTGCAATTGGTTGTTAGAGCGGCAGGCAGCGGTTGGAATAAAGTGGCCCACAGAAGCGTTCGGCAGCCGAGAGCCGTCAGCATTGTCAAAATTAACAAATACTTACCCAGCCAATAACATTAAATTTCATGTTTCTCAAACGCCCACCCCATAATCTTCTGAACGGAACAGAGGCAATTGACTTTTATTAATCGGCCGGCAATTAGGTCTGGCCCAAAGGCAAATGGCCAAATTCAAGTGCAGTCACGCAAGCCGTCATTGGCCATTCTTTTCGCTCAGCCTAGAAATTTATTTCATTTATTACATTAACTATTTTATTTTTAGACATTTTTATAGATATTTTCAATACCATAATTATTACTTAAATATTTCCGTTAAATATAGATGAGTAACAAAAAAACTAAGATACTATGATGTTATTAATTTTAAAACAATAATTTTTACTGGTCTTTCAAAAATCTGTTTGAAAGCTCCCCCTCTCAGACTCAAAGCTCTGTCGACAGGCGGCGCTGCCGTTCGGCTCAAAGCCCGGCATAAGCCAAGTCTGGTGGTCAGCTGTGCAGAAAACGCTTGTCAGTTTCTTACCAGCTCGCAGCCAGTGCGCAAGCGCCGCAAGTTCCGCCAGCAGACGCGAAGTGCGAAGTGCCGGCGCCAAGATAAGCCATCGAAATTAAGCCATTTGGCTTGGCTAACGCGCGAAGAGCCGCCAAGCGAAGCGAAGAGTTGTGAAAATTGATTTCCCAGCGAGTCCAAAAACGGTGTGTACTTATTAACAAAGCGTACGAGAAACCTTGGGGTAAACAATATGATTCTCTAATGGGCCATATGACCTTACGATTACCCAAAAAGCCCTGCTGGGCCTGGTCCGAGTTCAGTTTCTTAATGTTGGCTTAGGTCAAGGCAGCTACCAACTTAGATTTCCCTTTCAAACAATAATAATAACACATTCAAACGCGGAAGTGTAACGCACAATTATAAACGCATTTCGCATAATTAAAGCCGTAAAACAAGTTTGCTTCTATTTGAGTTTTCATTTCCTATTTGCAAGTGGCTAAGCAAACAAACGGGTCTAAATTCAATTAGAAACGCGCTGAGATCGGCGCATAAATCATACGCATGCGCAATGCTTGCGCAAATAACTTTGTGAAATTGTGTGTGCGAAATCCAAAATAAACGAGAGGCGAAAATCCACAAAAAATTGTCTGTAACAACGACTCACGTTCAATTGGGAATTTACACGGCAACATCAGCTCCCAGGCTGCTAATTATAGTGGCTGAAAGAGAGGGATGCCCTGTGGGGGACAGAGACAGAGATGTAGCAACGTCAATGGCGCATGCGCAACAGTTTTGCCGCTTTGGGGTTTCTGGGTCTCTGTCTCGGGGCCTGGCCTGGTCTGGCCTGGCGTTGCTGTTTCGCTTGCGGTTTCTTTCGTACGATCGTGTAATTGTGACGCAATTTTCGTGCGAGTTTGTTTTAGTTTCGCTCCGACAGCGCCAGTACACTGAAAACGAAATTGAAAGCCCCAAAACCCAGTGCAGCGAGCAATGCAATGCTAGCAGTACTTCCAGTTAGTTGCAATTCACACGCGCCTGTGCTCAGTTCGCTTCCGATCAAGGAAAATCAGCAATATTTATAGGAAACTCTACGGTATTAATGTGGCAATTAATTAATCGAGTTAAGTCTGCATTGGAGCGTTACCAGAGTCGTTGTTTCGCAATTGTTTCGTCCAATGCGGCGCTTGATTGACTTTGGCCCAATACAATTATAATCTTTGTGTTCTGGCCATATCGGTGGCTATGTAGGTGGCTTTATCTTCGTTCGGTTTATGTGGGCGCAGCAATATAAAAATAATTAAATTTCCTCCTTTTCATTGAAAAAGTAAACTGTAATGAAAACACAGATAATTAAATGGTGGCCAGACGTGTATCAATCGCTTTTAATTGCAGCCGCGGCCGGAGTTCAACTTATTGTTTAATAATTTTTTTACTTTTGATGTGCTCACTTCACTTCGTCGACGTCATAGTGACTTCATGGTCAATGTCAGTAAGAAGTGTATTGGAGTGGAGTGATCTGAACAAGTTTGCCGCACTTGTATCTGTATCTCAGTATCTGTATCCGCGTGCGTAGACAGAGGAAACGAAAAATACTCAATCTGTTTGCCAAGTAGAAGTGTTGTGTCTTGGAAAAATAATCAATTTCAGGTTGAGAATCTTCTCAACCGACGGATTCTGACGTAATTTATTTCGACTTCGATTGGTTCTGACACTACCAATGACTAAGCCAAAGAATTCAGATGCTTTAACCTTTGGTACTGTCTCTGGGCTATACTGTACATATTTGCCATATAGCACTCGATTCCCAACGATTGCGAGTTCCGGCTTGGGGGCTTAATTGATTTTTCGCTCGGCGTTCAAACTTTTCAAAGAAACCCTTTTGGTTTTTTTGCAAAACAAACTTTTGATTTATGTGCGCAAATTTTACGCTCGGCGAACGTGGCGTATGCGTAATTACGACCACTTGGCACAAAAGTTTCGAGGGCTCGAGCGCTTGCTAATTAATTGGGCTTCGGCGCAGCTGCCGAAAGGTGAAATAATAGCCCACAGAAAGGTGCAAATGAGTCAAGTGGCAAAATCTGAGCTGGAAACCCCACTCGCTCCCATCTACACGCATAATGTATGCGAGTGTGTGTACGTGATGGGCATGCTGAGCGAAGTCAAGAAAGGACACGCCCCTTTTGGCAAACGAAATAAAACAGTTTGGCACCATTTTTCAAAGCCGAATACACGCATGGAGCTCTGTGTGTGTGTTTTGGCCAGGTAATTAGATGTGGATGGGGAGTCGGCCACACAGGGTGTGAGTTATCTGCCAGACGCCTCAAGTGTTGAAAATTGGTCAAATTTATGTTGGCCAGCTTAACTTGAGTGTGTGCCTTCTGTCCAGGCATAAATTCAATGAAATGCCGACGTGCGACCTTAAAGATGTCTGGTGACTGGGCCAGATATAATTAGATTACCACAAATTAGGAAAATAGATAAATATTTTGTATTTTCATTAGGAAAAATATATTTTCAACTAATTGTAACTATTTGAATAGCTTTTGAATATAGGCTTTAAAAAACAAATCTTTACTAGATTCGTTGATGCTTTACTATGGCTGAGGCAATAACTTTCCAAATAATTATCCGATTCTTCTTATCCGATTATACGAATTGTGAATCAATTCCTTTTCAATTCAAAAATTCAAGAATAAATGTATGTATGGCCACAGTATGGAATATGGGCCACAGCAAAGGCTATATCTTTGGCAATAGGTATAAGGTTGTTGATCTCTATTAATTTTAACTTAAAACTAGGCACAACATTTTTTTCCATTTCTTGTCAAATTTTGCTGAGAGTCCCCCTCAAAATGTCGTAGACGCATCTGAAGGAATCTATTATATAATTATCCGATTATTTAGGGGAAAGCCTTAAACGAATTTCACATTATCCTTCATTAACAAATTATATTTCTTTTTTATTTCTAGCTAATATGCTTCAACTATGCACCATCTATGCCTGTGCCAATGGCACCCTTGGCTTGAACTTGAGTCGTGCTCCCTGGGACCCTTACCCATGGGTCAGCGGGGTGCAGGCAAAGTCAAGTGCGGAGCGGGGAGGTGTTCGAATGGGTGATACTCTCCTGGAGCTCAATGGAGCCGATGTTCTAGGCCTGAGGATCAGCGAGCTGGCCAGCCGGCTGCAGGAGCACTGGCAGAGCGGGGCGGAGCACGTGACGATGACAATGTGGCGACAACAGGCGACCAATTCCCTAAACGAGGATTCAGCTGAGGCAGCACATGCTGTGGTAAGTACTTCATGTATTGGTTGCTCTGGCAACGGTGAATAATTGACGGTTTGCTCAGAGTACTTGCCACTGATTTGGTGGCGGTTAAATGGGGCATTGTCATACATAGGAGCATGCAAGAGCAGTTGTGGCTGCTCGTGATGTCGTTGTTCATGTGCCACTGAGCGTTACATAATGCTGATTGGCTTAATGACTGCCGATGTGGCCCAGTAATTAGACGATGCAGCTTGGTCCACTTGCTTTGTGGGCTTACAGACGGCAATTGCAGTTTCTTAGTCACTACCAAGGTTGATGGTCTTACTCAAAAAACGAAAGCCCTGCCAATAACGTTTTTGCAACATGCTTAATCATTAGCCGGCCATAAAATCATATAAGTGGATTCTAAATTATTGTTGAGTAAATTGATAATTGTTTAAATTATACAGTATTTGGCAATAAAGTTTGCAACTTATCCAATTAATATAACCTTGTCGGCAAAAATAAAGTAGGTATTAAAATCACCTCTATTCGATCTTCGAGAAACTAATTACAATAAGATTCACGTAAAATATCCACAAATGCCAGGTGCTAGGCCATGTACAGAATTTCACCTTAACAGTGTCAGTTGTTTACCTACCGACCGAGAAGCTGTTTATTTTATTAAATGAAATTGAATAGAAATAGGGAAATTTAATTCCAGACACTTTTCGTTTACATTATTGCAATTAAATTGACACAAAAGTCCTCAAAGAGGACTGATGAAATATTAGCCAAAGACCGAAACTCAGTCGAACACCTGGCTTGCAGATAGTGTCCATTTCAATCAACGCTGAAGGCAATGCATCAACACCAAAATAAATATCGGCAGGGTCAAAGTGTGTGTTTGTTAGTGCATTTTCGTCATTATATTCCTTTGAATCTGTTAGTTTGACCCGTTCAACAGATTAAATTTACACCAACTCGGTCGTTGGTTATTATGCTTCTTCAAAATGCAGGCGTCCTTTGAACACGTCATTGCTCGTTTTGATAACCGAATGCAAATTGAATGAAAATCGGCTTAAATAGGGAGCTTTTCATATGAACTATTGCGTGAATTATTTACATTCAATCAGATCTGTTCCCCCGAATGTTTGTCACGCGAAAATTTAAATATGATTAAGGCCAGGTGTCAGATGCGATGATTCAATTTTGCAGAAGTGTGTTTCATGTAACCTTAAAGTGAAAATTTAACGCTTAAATTAACCAATATTTTTCATTCGTTTCCTCTTTGTATTTGCAGCAGCATGGAATTAATCAACAATCGCTGCAAAAGTTTGCATCATGCTTGCAACATATTTCCCAATTACTGGAGTGTCCTGTGTGCCTTGAGGTAAGTTGGTCGATACGGGACGGTGGATGCAGTAGAGTGGTTGAGTTGGGATGCTGGGCCTTAAGGGAAACCTACAGCCAGCCGCCTGCATGTGCATTGCATATCGATGAGGCTGGCTGGGTATGGCTTTAGTTTTAGTTCGTCATTATCTAACTCAGCTGGGCTCGAACTCGCCAGAAACTTCACTCACCAGTTGCCGCTTGTTTGCCCTTGTGAGAAGCAGTTGGCTGTTCTGTTGCAACCCGGCTAAAAACGGTAAAAAAATAGTTTATTTAAAATTAAGCAAATAAATAAAGTTATTTTAAATTTTAACGGTTATTGAACTCAACAATAACGATTATTTATGACCCATATCTTAATATATTATTTTGAAAATTGTATTCCAAAGTTTCTACAGTTACAGTGAAAATTCTAGTCGCAGTGACATTCTCTTCTTCTGGTTCTGCGTTGATTTTGCAGCGCAAGTTTGTTGCTAATCACTTGACTGTATATAAAGTTTTCAACGTCGGGGCTGCCAGTGATTGCGTGCCCCTTGCCCCAACTGCCCTGCTATCCGGCTGCCCTCGATTTTTATTTCCTCCCAGGTATGGCAGGCTTGTTGACTCAATTACTCAAACGACGCACATGGCCCAATCTGCCTCTCGGACCCATGTTGCCGGTTAATAGCCGTCGGTTATGTTGCTGGGCCAAGTTTGCATTTTTTTTTTAGCTTTGATGCTTGCTGACTTTATTTTGTCCTATATTCGATGGCAGGGTTTTTGATAAATGTTTGCCCTGGCATGTGATTTGATTAGTTTTGTAAAATATATACGTGCATATATGTATAACGGGCAATGTGATTGATTATGTCGTTTAAAAATCAAATATTGACGATTAGTGTGTGCCAGTGTCACTGCTTCAGCGGCGGAAGTCAGGCTGAATAATCGTGTCAATCGCCTGCGGGCCCGGCTTGTGTTTTTTCTACATATTTATACGTATGACTGGCAGTGCCAAGCTCATCGGCCATTTAAATTAAAGCTGGTGGCGAGGGCCGGTCTTTAATTTTATTTATGCCCAGCTTGTCAGCAAAAAACATAAATTTAATTAATTAGACAAGATAAACAGAGAGCTGATGCTGGACGGTAATCTTGCCGGTCGGTCACTCGGTCACCCACTCTGGCCATTTAAAATGTAAACTTATTTTCAAATGAAATTCTCGCCTGCAGTGCTGGAGTGTCAGTGTGTAACCATAAATTAAGCATGTGCAGGCCACTCGGAGATGCAGTAAAAGCAAAAGCTCTAGGACCAGCATCAGCAAGGACATTCCTGGTATATAGCCTGGTGGTAGTCATGCTGCAACGCCTTCCACAGAGTAGCATGAACCTCACTTGCAGCTACACTGAATAATTTGTTTATTAACCCAAAATCAGTTTATGTCGGATACTCTCGCTCACGCCCGGTCCGGGTGCCCCGTCTCTCTCTGCCCTGCGGCTTAGTTGCTGGAGAGTCCTTCAGATTTGGGCATTATTACTGAGGCACGAAGCTGGCATTATATTGTATTATGAGCATATCCTGAATGCTTTTCCATCTCTTTCGTTATGCATGCAAGGATGCATGTGTGTTTGAGTGTGTATGGGTGTTTGCGGGTATTTATGTATGCAAACACGAACACAAGTCCATTAAGTTATTAAGGGATTTTGTTTTGCTAGATTTCCAATAGATGTGCATTCTCGATTCCCTTCAATGCTAATCGCCTGCATTAGTATCCGGCTCTCCGCTCGCCTGGATGAGGATTTGCCACAGCCTGGGCTTGTTTTGCATTAAATCGGGCATGAAATAGTTTTTGTTTCATTTAAATATGAATAAATTTACGGGCCATTTAATTTTCATAAATCAGACAAACAGCCAATGACATGGACGTGTCGCCTAATCTTTGGTTTGATCTTTGGTGGAAATATTATTAATGAATTTTGGTAGATTACTATCGGACAATGTGGTCTCTGTATTAATCCAAACAATTTCTTTAATTCGAACGGAAGACACATTTTCCAATATGCCTAAAAGCATGCAACACCAATCGACTGTCGTGCGATAGTTGCAGCCAGGGAGTATGCGAAAATGGGGCAGGACGGTTCGGTTCGGTCATTTCCGTTTCCACTTCAACCATATTGTTTTCGCTCAGCTGCATTTAATTGATTTCAATCACTAATTGGAGTCTTTGTTTATGCATGCAAAGGTATTAAAATTAAAAGCATTTGCTCGTGTCATCTAAGCCAATTAGAGACAAGTATTATTAACAAGTAGTATTTGCACCATGTGTACATATCATAAATATCTTATTTTTTTCATACATTCACACATACAGGTATGTGTTCTTATGCATAAAGGTACCGCCCAATCCTGCCTCTTATCTCTCATTTTAAAAAATGTTGTAGCTCAAGTACCAGTTTGAGCCTTTTTACTCGTCCAGATTGCAATCAAATTGTATTACGTTTGTAATACTTCAATTGCATTTTTACAAAATCATAGCAAAAAGTTCGGGAGCTGAACGCCAGAAATTGTTTCTTTATTTTGTTCGTAGAAAATTTATGTTTGTCTGCATATTTACAACAGCTTATGCCCATTGAGTGTGGAGGTAGAAAAAGCATCATCCCAATTTCGATACATATTCTTCAGTATGCTTCTGACGGAGCATGCTCTATCCGATTGCCAGTGTTATTCGTGTTCACATTTTGTATTTTACGTACACTTTGTATTTTATTTTTGTGTTTTATTCTGTTTCTCTGCTGTTTTTGGGGTTTTTGTGAACGGGCAGTCAGCTTCAAATGCGCAAAACTATTTTTCTGCGCATCAAATACAGTTGTATTAATGTAAATCCGCTTGCAATATTTTCAATTTGATTTTCAATATAAATGGAAAGCTTCCTGTGCTCCCAATATAAGACATTTTTCATGTAAATGCTATAGCGGACCATGGCAGCGACAGAAAGAAAAGATGTTTTTTGGCTCCAGGTTCAAAGATTGCCACTGAATTTTTGGGAAAAACAAGGCCAAACCAAATATGAAACATAATCAAATTTATTCGATGTTTGAGGTTTACCTACGAGTATTTGCATCATAAAGACCAAAAATTATTTTTTTTTAACTCCAATTTCAATAATAATGAAGCAATCAGATCTTGTTTTCCATATCTTTTATATGCAATTATTTATTGTAATGTTACTCCAACTGAAGAATTACACATTTTAATTGTTATTTTCTTGCCATTCTCGGTTTTCATTTAACTTTTTGTTGTGCCCCATGGAAATCAGGTCATCAAACCACCTGGCTGGCAGTGCTGCAACGGACACGTGCTCTGCAATAATTGTCGCAGTCGCTCAGTAAAGTGCCCGGTTTGCCGGGTTCCTTTGGGACCGCGAGGTCGCTGTCTACTCTCCGATAAATTATTCACCCTGCTAGCCGAGAGCTTTCCCTGCGATGGCGGTAAGTGTAGCTCCTAAATAAATTTCTATACATTTTTTTGTTTGTGTTTAAGCATAAAATGATACTTGTATACATTGGAAGTAAATTGCAACGCAATATTTTGCTCTGCCAACTGAACAGCTTTTGCCCAACAATATACTCGTTTTTCTTTGCATTAGTAAAGCAGGCTAAAAATAACTAATACCTACGCCTTGCTGAAATGTATCTCCTGCTCCTGGCAACATCCTGGGCTTAGGCGTCATTTACTTTGGCCAAAATGTTTCCAGCTACAGCGGCAAGTGTCAATTTTTCACTTAAATCTCAACCGAAAGGCGGCGAAAATGAAAGAAAAATGTATCAAGACGCGGAAAACGAAAACAAAGCCGGGTCAAGAGTGCTTGAAATTGAGCGCAATGGCTCATCTTCTTCTGTTGTTCTTCTTATGGCATAATTATGTAACATAAATTGCTAAAGTTTTTCGCGCTCTATGCTGTTGCTGTTGCTGTTGCCATCTTGCTGGTATTGCGTTACATATTGTTGTAGCTGCCGCTGCCGGTGTTGCTGTTTCTGTTCTTAGCTGCTTTCGTTTAAACTTTAGCCGCCCTTGTTGCCATTTTCAATCTGTGTCCGCCAACTTAACTTCGAGTGAAGTTTACAGCGTAGGTAACAAGCAGCAACAGAATGTTCCGCCGTTGTCTGCATTTTCTTTTACTTGGTCTTATTTTTATTTTTTTTTGAGATTTTTCTTGACCACGTTTGCTTTTGTTTTTCTTAGCTTATTCTGTGCTTAGTACATTTTTATTGCTTCTACATTAAGTGTGCATTCTTTATGTTTCGCAAAGATTTTTCTAGCTGCCTCTCATATTTATATGTATAGAGTATATGTATCCGGAAGGTACGGCACAATTTATTTCCTTTTTACTATTTTCATTTGCTACTTAAACTTCTTGCTAGTTTCTTTCCAAGAGGTTCGTGGGGGGACTTTTGAGGAAACCCTAACGAGCTCAAATGGACAATTCTAACTCGTGGAAAACTTGTGGAATTCTAGCCATCAACATTTATGTGTTACAATAAATAGTGACGGGAAGTAGTTGGCAGTATTAAAGCATTTTAAGTTGCCTTACGGATAATTAGTAACAATATATATTGATAAATCTAGTGAGAATATTTAAAATAAATTACATAATAATATGAGAAGTTTCTTCATCTCATAAGTAATAATCTTCACAGAATTTTATAAATTTTAATTTTTGTATTTATCCTGTGCTTTGGGATTCTTATCATTGGCGATGTTTTATTCATCTCTTTTCAGGGAAAACCAACAAGATTACCACAGCCCAGGGCCATGCTAAACTGAGCAGCGTCAACAAGTGCACAAATGAATATCATAATCAACCAAAAATGGCGCTGGCCAAGTCAAATTCCGGCAAAAAGAAATGCGGCCAGCAAATCTCCAGGCAGCAGCAATTGCAATCGCAGGGAAATGGCCAAACCGCTCGAATTCCAGGTACTGTCACCGAAAATGGCAACATCCAGAGCGAAACCTCCGTGGGGAGGAAAGGTCAGGAGGTGGCACTGTTGATAAAAGTGCAGCACCAGTACCAGGAGACCTCACGGGAGGAGCTTGAGGTGGAGGAAGAGGATCTGCTGGAGGAGAGCAACAATATGCTCGTTAAACCAAAGTTAAAGTTGAGCAAGAAAAGTTGGCGGATTACAGGGCAAGATCAAGACGGATTGCGCTGCAATGAAGTTGCCACCATAAATAATGGACACCAGACGACGACGACGACTGTCTGTGGGTGAGCAGGTGAACCAAAACCAGTACCAGTACCAGGAGCAGCGCGACTTCGGGTCTCAAAATTATCATTGCCCTACTGGGAAATCATGCAGCTACCAGCAGAAACTGGCCAACAAATTGTCAACAGTCGGGCAGAAGGCCACCACCGCAGAAGCAGCAGCAGCAGCTCGGGGTGCCAAAAGTACAGATGGCGCCTTATCAGCGGGGAGCCATAAACAGGCGCCGGCATCCGGCGTAAATCAGGATGCAGAGGATGCCGCGGATGCTGCCGCGGGGTCGGGCGTGTCATCAATAAACTGGCAGCACAGGGAGTGGCAGCTACTGAGCCATCTCAGTGCCGAGCACCGCCTGGCGGTGGTCCACTTCTATGGCACGTTCGGTCAGCGGCTGAACGTGCAACCTCAACAAATGGGCGTGGCCTGCCTCCGGCTGAGCGAGGAGCCACTTTCCAAGGACCTCGTGGAAGTGCACACATTTTTCTTGGCTGTCATAGAGATCGGCGGTGATGAGGTGGCGCTCTTCCTGTGGCACCTAGACAGGCCAGGTCAGAACCAGAAGCCACTTTTCGAGACTGTCATCGAGACGGAATGCGGAGGCGTCAAGTGGTTCGGACCCGTACAGTCGCTCCGGCGCAGTTGGCCGGAAATAATGGAATCCGGCGAGTTCCTCCGCTGGCGAAATGTGGGTCTAAGCCTGTGCACTGCGTTGAATGTGACAGTAAAGAGTAGATTGTCACTTTCTTAAATTTAACTAATTGTTATATATTGAAAGCAACGCAACTGAATAACTGTGAATATTTTCAAATTCCTTAGGAAAATTGGCAGGAAAATTATCTTAATAATTTGGAACTGATTTTGATAAATGTTGTTTTTGTCACCCTTGCCTAAAGACTGGCTCCAAAGTATTGTACTAATTAATTTCTAGCTCGTAGTTAGCCGTAAAGATTTATGTGCATTTTAATTTTAAGTGATTGCCTGGCTCTGCCAACCCTGCTAAACAGAGCAAGCCAAGAGTGTCTAAAAAACCAGATCAATAAAAACTTGTTAATAAAAAGTGAAATTGGAATCAACTGATGGTAGCTGTATGCTTTGTAAATTATTTTTCTGTTTTTTATGGATAGCCAATGTTTCAGCGGATATTTATTTGATAAAAGCAAAACAAAATTTGGAAATGTGTTTAATTTGCAATATTTTTAATTAATAAAAACATTTAGAAAAGTGCTGTTCTGGCAGTTTGAAATTCGCGCCGCCAGAACACCAACAGTTTTAATATCCGGATATTATGCCGACGTAATACCCTTGAATTGAAATAGCCCGACCGTTGGTGACACTTTTCACTGTTTCTGGTCATGCGTTCTGTCAGAGGAGTATCGCCCAGTTTCAAGTATCAAAAGGTGATATGCTGTGGAGTTGAAAAATAATTTTATTATTTGCACGGCCTCCGCATCAACATGAGCCTGCATCGCGGGTAACTAGTGGTTGTCTGTTGACTGCCTCCTGATAATTGACTTGCATGCAAATTAATGTTTTTTACCTCTCGGCCAGCGTGGGGGCGTAAATTGCTGCCTTGTCGGGCAAACAGCAAACACGGCCAGTGCTGAAGTCCGTCATTTTCATCAACGCCCTGCCATGCATAAATCTGGCCGCCATCGATGTTTACTATATTCAAGAAAAAAAATAACAATTTGATGAAACCAAAATCACTGCACTGTAACAACAAATGAATGCACGAGTGTGTATCTGTATCAAATAAATAAAGCAACATTTATGTCAGCTTTTTACCACGCTTTTTCGTCCATCCTTTTTGGTTTGTTGCCATTTTGCAATTGTAGCCTTTCCACACTATCGCCTGTTTGTTTTTGATGAGCCATTGCCATCGCCATCTTATGTCCTGGATACAATAGAAAAAGTGTTCATACAATAATTTAAGCATTTCCAACGCTATTTTTTTTTCGGTCAACCCAGGATAGCGGCACGTAATGTCCGTTGGTGACGATGTTGATAATGGAGCGGGGTGATGATCTGGCTGCGACTGCAATATTAATAAAAATGGGGGGATGGAGGCCATAGGTGGCCATCAGGTAAATTAAAAAAGATCCCGGAGAGCAATTCAATTACAGCCCTGGTCGATGCAAAAACAAACTCCATATAATGAGACACTCAAAATGCAAATTACCAGGCAGAAGTTTACAGAACAAGTACTGGATCAGGCTTTTCTTAAAAGGAATCGGATGTCCATATTACCTGTCTTGACTCGCACTTACTTTATCAGTCCACAAAAAATGGATTCTTAATCACAAGTTTAATAATGGCTATTTCGGTAGCATTAAGAAGCTAGAAAATATAATTATTATCTATTTATAAAGCCAGTGAGCTAGGTCAGTAACCATACAGAACTCTCATACAGAAGACAAACAAGTCGGTGATTAGATAGCTAATAATAGACATGCCACCACCTTGTGTATCAATATAAGATATATTATGATTTTATTTTATTTATCAGCTAATTGGCTTACCTTAGAAAACTAGGGAAAAATAAACGATATGGATTCCACGCGTCGCCCCATCTCTGTTTAGCCCAAGAGCTCCCAATGAGCTTACTTCTCTTCCGCCGCACTTGATAGCATTCTGCTCATTTTTTCCCGAAGCCAAGAGGGAACCACGTTGGGTTTGCTTTTGCAACGCTTATTTGTTTGCCAATTAGTTTTATTCGCAGAGCGCTGGCTGGCGGCGCTTCCCGATTCTCTGATTCTCTGCTCGCCAATCGCTTGTTTAAATTGCTTTTCTAATTAATGCGTTGCGCAAATATTTGCCAGTGCATGTTTTGTAATAAAAAGAAGCTCGAAGTACTCGCTGCGGGCCGGGCAGTTCGGGTACTTTGATTCCGTCTTTCCGACGCGCGTGTTCTATTCTATTGTATATATATATGTATGTTCTGCCGATTCTCTTTGTCGTTCGAGTAAAGTGCTTTTCGATTTTGTAGACATTCGTCTCCCTCAATTTTTCTCTTTGACTGTCAATTTGTGTCAAGAACTGGAATACGTTATCATTGGGCTACGTCAGTTTTGTGCTCTTTATTTTTTGGTAGTGAAATTTTGTACGGTTTGCTCTCTTAGCTTTTTTATTTTGGCGCCGACATGAGCCATGAATTGGGTAAGTTTGAACTAAGCACGTTTTAGATTTTGGCATTTGCTGCCAATTTACGAGTTTATGGTTAATCAATTAATTTATACCTTTTGCTGACGTGTCAATAAATAATATTGTGATTTGTTAATTTGCAACTACTGACAGTTTTATTCAAATATGTATGTACATATATCGTTAAAAACGGAATCAATCTTTGGCAGAAGTGCGCAATGAGGTGGCCGGCAACGAGGATCCCCCCCTGCAGGCGTTCCGCAGCAGCAACCCGTTTGATGAAGGTTACCAGGCTTCGGTGCTGGCACCCCGGGAATCTGATGCCAACCATGTACCTTTGCAGCTGCTGCGTCGGGCCAGTGAGACGGTGACTGCCAGTATCCTGGCTGACCTGGAGCCAGAAAAGGAGCATTTACTCGGCGAGCGCCCACAACCACCACCCCGTGTTCACGGCGCTCCATACCAAGGACTATCAGAAGGTGGGTGATACCTTTCAATTAAATGGGTTCCGTCTTATTATTATTTTTTTTAAGTTTCTTCCTGAAATATGAATGGTTTCCAAATGCAGTTATATGCAAAGCTTTTTAAAATATTTGGCAGATGGTCACTGTTTGTTTTAACATCGGAATATTATTATAATCATTAAAAATCTTTCAGAATTCGCAGCATTATTTTCGCAACTGTTTGAAAGTGGGATTTCGCATGGTCTTTTGCTCACCGAGCTGCAGAATTTCGCTCCAGGTCCTGGCCAGTGCTTAACTTGGGCGGGAATAATGAGCTGTTTTAGTTGCGCCCAAATGCCCACAATCAAACAACATACACGAATGCCAAATGCCAGGGGGCTTTCGCCAAAGCATTTTTCCATGAATATGCATTAGTTGGGGCTCATTTCCTGTGCATTCATTTCGCATTCGCATTTGCACTAGAGTTCTGCATTGGCCCTGCAGCCTGCAGAACAAATTTAAACTCTGGCAGTGATTTGGGAGCACATTCACAATCTGCTTCTGATTTGGATTCAGAAAGTTGTTTTTAAATGGGGTTCGCCACTGCAGGCTCTTGGTTCGTTTATATTAAATAAATTCCATTTAAATGCAGCGTCTCAAGGCAATTTCTCAAGCTCAACCTTGAATGGGTGTTCACCTGTTCGGCGTCACTCAGTTTCCCCCCTCCCATGCTCATGTGCTCAAGTGTCGCTTTTTTCATGAGGGAAATGCGACATTTCTGTTAACTAAAGCCAACATGATATACGCTGGGCACACAAACATTCGCGACTATTGATAAATGCAGGGCATGTGTGCTTGTGCGAGAGAATTGTGCATCCGCACCGTGGGCCCGGCAAACTGAGTTCATTACGTATACGCAGTGTGTGTGACATTTGTAAATGCCAGTCGAAGCGGCGCGTCGCTGTGACTCGGCATAATGACTGCCAAATGAATGGGAAAATTTTAACTTGAACGTGCTTCAAAGCATATTCACTATGATGTGTTTTGGCCACCAGCGCTGCGACGGTTGGCCCACTTGAGAGGTCCTTTTGACAGCTTCTGAAGGATGTCGCACTCGGAATCACACTGGCTCTGCCACTGGCCGTCGCACTCGCAGTTGCACTTGCACCTTTGCACCTGCTCCCGGCTAATTACTAAACTGCGCTTAATCGGTACATTCTGCGAGTCGCCTTTGAATGTCTGTCAGTCAAAACTGACGCTGGCAGATTTGTTTATCTTGCTCTGAATTTGCTTTGGCGTTTTCAATTTGTAGTTTCATTTGCCGAGCGTTGAAAGAAGGCTTATGACCTGGTTTATTTTTACCATTTTCTTATATTTGCTCGGAGCCCGTAGCCAAGAAAGTGCTAGTTTATACTGATTTGCTGCGGAGAATGTGTTCTAAATTAGATACGAATAGCTGGGGCGTGGGCCCGACTCCTGGTAGGAGATGCGTGACAACGAAATGCAATCTTTCCTCTTCTGTGGACAGAAATTATTCCCTGAATGCAATGCCATGCACTGGTTAACAGGCAAGGGGAAAATTGCAACGGGACTCACATCCAGGACGCGAGAAGGATACGGGCTGGGTGTACGGCTGGCATAGTTAAAAGGTGGCACGCTTAAGTAAACATAAATAAAATAAATGTATACTGGATGAAGGATACAGGATGCAGGATGCAGGAAGAGTGAATGGAAATGTGCCAGGGAAGTGCAGACACAGACTCAGACGAGCAGGGAACTTGAAACTCTTTGGCAAATAAATGCATAAAATGTGTAATGGGGAAAAAAATGATTGAGACTACGGCTGGGGTAATAGCTGGAGCAGAAGTCATCAGAAAACTCATCGCCGTGTGCAATTTAGCGTTTAAACATATTGAAAAAGCAACTGACGTTTGCACGTAAATAATGAATAGTTGAATAACAGATATAAATCATTGAAAATAAACATTTCGGGGAGTTGCTGAATGCTATTCTCCTCTGAAACCAATTTATGGCACTTTTTGCAGCAGCTCCACGAAACTGTAATAACAATCTAAATGGCAAGTGACAAGGAAAAAAGTTTCAAAACTTTTGAAAAGTACAATCAATTTTCCATTAAACCTTAAAGTAGAGCTCCTCGAACTTGTTTAGTTTTTGCTAAGATTTCATCTCGAAAACTACTCGGCTCGACTCCAATTAACACCTCTCGGATTCCAATTTCCAGTCGCACGCAATTCATTGTCCCCTCGGGACGGACTTCGCATATATGACAAGAACTTTGGCCGCTTCGTATCCATAGTACTGGATTCTTTTTTCCCATCATCACATCTTTGGAAGTTGAGCTTTCGGACCAGGGCTCGGTGCAATAATTTGTGTGAAAAGTTCTGCAGCAATTGAAAAGCGAAGACTTTCTGGGCATCCAGAACGAACTGGCTTAAAAAAAACTTTTGCATTATTTTCATGCGCCTGGTCACTTGAAAGTTGCAGAAAATATGACAAGATAAAATGCCAAAAACTGCCATCGGCTAGTGGGCAGTGGGCGTGGTTGAGAAGCGATAGCCCACCAAATGGGCGTAGTGGAGAGTTCTAGAGGGGCAGCTGGCAGCGGGCAAAAATAATAATCAATGGGGCGAAGGCAAAGAAAGCCTTAATGACCTGGCCAACTTGCAGTTCAAGTTGTGTGGCTCAACATTCTCTTTTTGCCAGTTCCCTGCCGTTGAGTGCAGCGCATGAATATGAAATATGAAATATCACAGCAAAGGAGCAGCTTGGAGTGGAGTGGCAAGGAGTGGGAGTGGAGTGGCGTGAAGTCCTGCGAAAGTGCTGTCTTACAATACCTGAGCGCCACTCGCTATCTTTGCTGACACCTTTGCACAATTTATGCACAATTTTTTCATTGCACCGCCAGAAACGCTGACAAAAAATAAAAGTAAGTGCTGCAAAAACTTTTAAATGAGGCACATAATTCAAAAATGTGCCGGAGACCAGCGGAGAAAATCTCACTATTCGACTATCATTGCCATTCGTTCGCCATCTCGCCATCTCGCCCCGAGCATTTGCCAGCCTTGCCGCCCCAAGACAGTTTGTTATGGCGTAGATATTTTAAATTAATTAGCAAAACTTAAATATTTGCCATAGTTCAAACGCGAACTTCGCATACAACTTGTAAATATTCAATGAGCCAGGAGCCGTAGGAAGCCCATTTCAACTGAAACGCACCGAGCTCAACGCTCAACGCATTTAACCCCCTGAGTTGGCAAATATTTGCGGGCGTACATAAGTTTCCTGTTGGTCATGGCTAATTAATTGATAAGCAAATGCTCATCATAATTGCGCCGGAGGTCAAATAAGTGTTTGTATTGAAAAGGGCTGAAGGGCCTGAACTCCTACTGCCCAAACTAATACACGCTAATTGGGGTTCTTTCCGTTTAGTTAACTAATTATTGGATTACTTTGTCATTAACATCTTGATCTTGATCGGTCTCTAGTAGCTCTTAGGGTTAGCACTTCTAATAAAGTGTAAATTCTTTGAAATTTACCCAATTAATTCGCTCTCTTTATAAAATATTACAAAACTTAAATACGACTAGATGCTTGAAGATGTCTATATAATACCAACCTCTCCTATACTATTTTATTAATATGTGTATTTATTTTTTTACTAAATAATTTGCTTAAATTTCTTTTCCCTCTTATAGAATATACACTGTAATACAATATTTTCCCATCGTCACACATTAGCGTAGTTCTCTCCCCTCGCGATCTGCTAATTTTAAGTTATTAAACAAATATTTTGTGCTTTTTACTCGCGTGTCCACGAGAGTTCTCCGCTTGGCTGGGAGTATGTTTTTTATTAGCATAAGATAAAAAATATATATCGGATCAGAGTGTTGGGGGGTTTGCAGCCGCTTTCCAGGGAAAGTGTTCGAGATGCTCGGGCTCAGTAGTCCGCCGCCTTCGAATGCGATTAGTTGGCGTTTGGAATTTAATTCGTGCGGTTCGGTTCGCTGAAAATCAATTCTATTCAACGCAAATTTCCATGGAATGGAATATGTAATATTCATTTAATGAGTGCTGTGATTAAACAAAAACTTATTTATTTACCCACTGCCGATGTAAGTGCCCACAATAATATTCGGAAACTAAAGTTTTATTGTATGTATATGTTATGCTATATTTCTCAGTAGTCTTTTGGTAATTAAAATAACATTACATTTCTGAAACGTGGCTTTATTCATTTGTAACTTTACGATTAAATGTTTGATGTTTGCGAACTTATTGAAACAAAATTATTATTAAAATTCTCTGTAACGGAACAAAGAGAGCCCAAAGTGTAGTTATAATTGTTTGCTTGGATTGTTGATGTTTATGAAATTATTTAATCTCTTTCATTCTGGCTGTGTCTCTTTGATAGAGATAGTTTATTTTGCTAAACTTATCAGCTGGTTTATATTTTTGTTTATTTGCTATGTCTGGTTAAGTGTTTAATTTGATTTTCGGTTGAAAATTAAATAAATTCAATCAAGATGTAGATGTGGTATCTATTTTGGTGGTTTTCTTTCTTTTCAATAATAGATTTTTTCTGCTTAAAAGTATATATTTTCTTTCGTTAAGAAGTCATGCTGATCAAGATTGGATTTCCAAATAATATTGTTAGGACAACCATCCGGCATTGCTGATTTCATCATCGGTATTTGGGTCCCTTTGAAAGTGTCCCATGATACACTGAATCACAATCGACACGTGATCGACGGATTGATACATTTACGCAAACATTGGAATTGTCACACCGACAAACTAGAGTTCGAACCGGCGAGAATTGGCGCTAAATATTTGCGCACAATTAACACGTAGTCATCAGAGTGGTGACAAATGACAAGCAGATTGTCTTCGCAAATCAAATACAAGCCCCGTCGGAGGCTGTGAAAAAAAACAATATGGTTCAGAATCTGAATCAAATCAAGTGTTGATTGCACAGCCTAACATCCGAGTTGGCAAATAGAGATACGACTTCGCATAATAATTGTGAGAACGGGGCTATTGTAAATTGTCGTTATTAGAACTTCGCTTCATATGCAAATAAGAGTCTCCAGTCCAATTAGCCTGGAACCGGGAGCCTGGAGATGTCAATTGGCTGGAATGCTTCCACCGGTTGGGCGAACCGACATTAAGTGCGCTAATTATAAATGGAAATATTTATGTATTTCCGAGCTCCTTATACACCTTTTCCGTTCTGCCTAACCGTCGGCAAAAGTGTGAAGTTGTCGCGGCAACAATGAAGCCAATTATGGAGGCTGGAGACTGCCGGAGCACCTGTCGGTTGTCGTCTGGTAGCCGTGTCCTGGCCCAGGTGAAAACAGCATCCTGTCGTCCTCGCCGGCAGCGTGTCTTTGTAGCTTTCAGGGAGCTGCGGCGCAATCAGCGGTTGTCAATCTTTCTTGCAATCTTCATTTTGCCATCGTCGACAGCGCCTTGACTTGAGTGGAAAGGACTTTCAGGACCTTCAGTATAAATCGGTGTATATCGTCGAATGAATGTGTGTATTTGTGAGTGTGCATCTGCACTTTGCAATTTAAAAGCGTCGACTTCTGCTGGTTGGCTCTTAGTTATGCATGAGCAGAAGAATTGAATGCGAAATGATTTAAATGCAGCCCAATAAGCTTTTCCATACTCTTCTTCTGCTTCTCGACTCATTGTGTTCAGATGTTCGTGCATTTGGAGTTTGTTTTTGCTTTTTTGTTTTTATTTACTTCACATAAGATTTGAATAAATAGTTAATAAAGTCTTAGGTGTCAGTAAGACAAAATTAAACACAAGAAATCAAATAAAATATGAATATACTAGTTATATGCACAGTGAGTGTTTGAAAGTCCTTAGACTTCCGAAACGATTCGTCTCTTGACATTGACATATCTATTTAAAGATGCACTTCTTTTTGCCACCTACAGCTAAACGAAAACAGCAGCAGATCCAGAGGCAACTGGAGCAGCAGCCCAGCAACCAAACACTGGCATTGGCGCCAGGTGACAACATGACACAAGGAGCTAGTAGTGGCAGTTACCCTGCGCCGCAGGCTGAATGTCAGGGCGGCATCTCGACACCCAACCTCCATGCCTCCATCACTCCCAACCTGGACCCCACGCCGCCGTTGCATACAAAATTAGACATGCAGAAAGTCCCGGAGGGCGCGGACGCTGCCGCACAAAACGCTGCAACAATAATTTTAACGCCGACATCATTAAATTTAACAAACACAACACCAAATGTTGCCGCCAACAATGGCGGCTCCGGGAGTGGAAATGGAGCCGGAGCCGGAGTTCATGGCGACGAGTACAGAGGGCCCAAGTGGTAAGTGAAAAGCTCATGTGGCCACCGATGGGATAAGGGCGAGTGTAGGGCATCGTGCCATTCCATTGTGCGGATTTGTGCTTAACCCTTTGAATGCACTTCCGGCGGGACAGCAGCTCCGCCATTCACACTTTTTCCCTGTACGCGTTTTTCGCATATCCGCTCCTTGCATTTCGTTTTGTATTTGTATATTTCTTTTGTTCGCCAACAATGTCCTCGTGGATGTTGCCGCTGCACTAGGCAGCGGCGCGTGCTTCCGGTCTTGTCGGGTTTTGGAGCTTCTATTCCTGGCCTAGGTCCCAGGTCCCACAACCCACGTCCCAAAGCCCAGAGACCATGTCCCCGACGTCTAGTCGCAGTCGAGCCTTTTCTTTATGTTTTTTTTTTTTTTTGGCTATGACACTTACTTTAATAGCTGGCGAAATGCCTTGTTGGCTGCCGGCGTTTATTTCAGCTTGTACAGACATACTAACAACAATGTGGCGTATGAGTTTCAGCAGTGATGGCTTGCAGTGTTACGTATCCGACCCGTGGGATGTTCCATTGTGCCGGAATCCGTGTTTATGTCTCGCTTCACTTAGAGACCTTCAGCAGCAGGGCGAAGAAGCTATAGGCATTGTTGATGGTCTGCCAAAGAAAAAGGTTTCGTTAAAATGGCTGGAAACTGTTTTAAGATGGAGAGACTTCACTTTCACAAATATTGGCAGTCCTATTTCAAAGAAAACTCCTGCTCGCACTTTCACTGGTTTTTTTAAAAACTCCATGTAACAGTTGAGTAGTTTCCGAGTGCCCACTGAATACTCCAGCCAATTGGTGCCAAAAACGCTATTGGTCAGAGCATTGGCATGGGTAGTTATTTCATTGCCATAATAGCAGGGCAGGTAGATTTGGACAATCATCACGGCCACAAACTGCACAGTTGTGACGAAGAGTCCAGGCCTCTGAGTAAAGCCCATATGCACCAGTCGATAGGCACTAAAGCAAATTATAAAGGCGCTGAAAACCACCTGGGACAGAACATAAGGTGACACGAGCAACTCGCATTCCTTGGTCAGTATTCGGACCTTTGCGTGGATCTGGAAAAGTCTTCGTAACTCCGGTTTGGCCTTGTTTTCAGGCACATCTTTCAGAGATTGAAGTCGCAGGCTCATCAGTTGGAAGGTGAGGGCGATCTGGAACATAAAATAACAACCGAGTGTGTCCAACAGTATATTGGATAAACAGCAGAGCGTCATGGCCAGCACATTGTAGCCCCAGGCGTAAAAGTAACGCTCCCTGGTGCGCCACTCGAAAGGTACAAAATATGCAAAAGGTAGCTCATACTCTTCCTGAAAAAATACACTGACATAGCCCATAAGCGCCACAAAGAGGCTGCCACCAATATACCAGTAAAAAATACGCTTAAAGCCCTTCTGATGCGCTTCCCAGAATCTGATTTCGTTCAAATTCCGTAATTCGTAAGCCGGATCATGTTCCAGATCCCTAATGAACTTGGCGGCCTGCTCACGGCGATACCATATATTAATGAGCTTTACAACCAGAGCCAATTCGGTCAGGGACATGTACAGAACCTGGCCAGCCTCCTCGAAGTCCGACGAGGTAATGGCTTCGAGCCACATCAAAGCAATGTAGGTAAGCGTAAGTGGCAAGTGTAGAAACAATGGATAAATCCTCTTTAGCCAGTACATGATACTTCCGGACTCTCTCTCATCGGGCCACTTTAGTAGTCCTATCCAGCGCTGGACCACAATCAAGAGTTGCATTGCAGATATGCGACTTTTAGGTTCCATTCTTTGTAATAGAAAGTTATTTTAAATTTGAAACGACAGGTTTTAACGGCTTTTGTAACCTCTCGGTGATTTTCTCGCTGGTATTTATAGGTCTCCCATTTTGTTAGTAAAGCCAGAACTAGGGTAGTATTATTGTACTGGTTCACGTCGAAACTAGCTTCTAACATTCCAGTTCATGGTAATGGCTAAAATTTTGCCTCTAAAGTGGCCTGCATATGCAAAATAACATACTTTTTCAGGTACTTGGCTTGAGTCCCTTGGAACCGGTTCTTTTGGTGAGCCATGGTTTCGTGGTGCTCCGTCCCTGATTTGTTTGGGCAATCAGCCAAAATATTTAAACAAATAATAGGCAGGCAATTATAATAATTTGATTGCTGACATAATGAACTACTAATTGCTGGCGTCTTTTGATTCAAATGTCACGCAATGAAAAGTGATTAGGAGGTGTAGTTAACCCTACAAACAGGATCCTTTCAAGGATATTTCATGTTTTAAATCAGTGCATCATATACTTAGAAGCAGTAAAGAGGTAAAAAGGCCTTTGAATAGAAATAAGTATAAATAAAAAATTTGGACTTAAATTGTCTTTTGTTTTTTCATAAAAGGGTTTATTAGAATTTTCAATAATTTTCGTTCAAATCACATCGCATAAAATGTGGCTTACGAATTATTATTCCATGACTTTCAAAGGTTGCCATTTCTTAAAATAAACCTGTTTTAAATATTTATATTGAAGAATAAACAACAGATCTTAGAAGTATCTTTAAAGAATTTAATTTATTTAAAAATTTATTCGATATAATATTTAATTTTTTCATAAAATACAAATTCATTGGTATTTTTTTGTGTTTAAAAGAACCATTATATCACTTGGATACATTGAGTAGAAGAGCCAAGAAACTATAAGCATTGTTAATTGTCTGCGGAATAGAATAACTGTTTAAAGAATGAAATCCAAGCAAATATTAAAAACCATAACCTTGACGAAAATTGGCAATCCGACGGCAAAAAAGTTTCCAGCTCGAATGTTTACAGGACGCTTTAGGTACTCCATATGGGAGTTCAAAAGCTTTTGAATGGGCGGCCGACAATGTAGCCAGTTGGTGTGATAGACTTCGTTTGTTAGCTGGTTGGCATAGACGGTTATTTCGTTGCCATAATAACAGGGCAGATATATCTGGAGTATCATAACACTAACAAACTGCAGCATGGCTATAAACTGGCCGGGATTGGCGCGGATTCCCACGTGCTGGAGGCGATAGCCGCTGAAGCAAATGATCAAAGCACTGAGAATAATTTGCGATAGAATATAGGGTGAGACGATTTTTTGGCAGGTCAACGATAATCTGGAAAATAAGAATTATAAGAAAAAATTAACGAATCTTTACTCAGTTACCTCTTTATACTGTGATGCAACTGGAAGATGTGCCGCAACTTCTGTCCAAAATCAATATCATCTTCTACATCCCTGAGATTCCTTAATCGAAATGACTAGCAGGCGATACAAAAGGGATATGTGGAACAGAAAATAGCAGCCCAGGGTGTCCAGTGTTATGTTTGAAATACAAGTCAACGTCATGCCAGCCATATCGTAGCCATAAGCCAAGCGGAATCCTCTTTTGTTTTTCCACTCAAAAGGCACATAGTAGGCAAACGGCAGTTCGTAGTAATCTAGGAAAAGGACACCCGTACATCCACTGTAGACGACGCCCAGACTTATCAGGATGTAGATGTAGAAGAAGCGCTTGAAAAAAGCTTGTTCTTTCCGCCAAAAATCTATCTCGATCTGGCTGCGAAAGGCGTAGTCCGGAGAACTTTTCAGTTCTTCCATAAGTCTCCAGGCTGACGTGCGGTGATGCCAAATGCTGAGAATCTTGACCACCAGCGCCATCTCGGTTATTGACATGTACAGAATCTGGCCGGCCTGCTCCAGGTTGCTGGACACCAACGCCTCCAGCCACATCAGTCCAATGAAGGTGAATGTAATGGGCAGGTGCAGCAAGTAGCGGTAGTTGCGTTTCAAAAATCCCAATAGCGTCCATTGTTCCTCTTTGTCTAGGGACCAGGGCCATAGGCCGAATAATTGCATCACCCTTAGAATCAGGTTCATGGATTCAATGCGATCCGGTTTATTGTCCATTGGGCTGGCTTTTGCCTTTGGGTTTTCCTGGGGCTTGGCTTTTATAGCCCAAATTGCGGCGATAATTATGAACAATTAGGATTACATCAATTAAACAAAAGCTACATGGCTTCATTCCAGGTGGCTTTATTTGACCTTGCATTGGAACTTGATTTCTGAGCATGTGGCTCTGCTGGCCATATTTTTGGGGCTCTGGGCTATGGCCTTTGTTCTTTTTCCGGACTATGCCCAGCCACAGACAGCGATTATGCGAATCGCGTTCCTGTTTGTGGGGGCCCAGATCGCCGGCATCCTGGTCTCCTTCGCCCATCTGCCCGACATGCTGGGCATGCTCTTCTTCGGAGTGTTATATACCAATGTGGGTCTGGCCAATTTCGAGGGCTACCAGCGTCTCGAATTGTTTCTGAGGTGAGTTTTGAACAATCTTATTTATCCCGTTAGCCTTAAACTAACTACTTTTTGAAGGGAAATGGCTTTGATCAACATAATGCTGCTGGCTGGTCTGGGCCTGGATGGCGACGCTTTTAAGCGACTGTGGTTCATGATCCTTCGACTCACTCTGCTGCCAACGATTGTCGAGGTGGCGGTCATTGCCGGATTGGCTTACTTAACGCTGTCCATGCCTTGGCTCTGGGGTATAGCCTTGGGGTAAGCGAAAATAGCTAAGTGAACTATGTTAGCACTAATTAATAATTTAATTTTTATTAAACATATTTTAGAAACATATCACTGAATAGTGTAATTGGGATTATAGTTTCAATACATATACATATTGAATAATAATTAATTTTCAATCACTGCCAAATATTTTATTCTCATATTTGCCTGAAAGCAATAAATATTGGACTAAAATTTATTTGTGATTGTTTCTAGCCTTTATGGTTTACATTCAGATTAATATGTTAACAATTTTATGCATAGAACTGTAAAACTCCACATACATAATTAATTGCTTTAGTATTTAAATTGTTTTTGATTGTATCGAGTTAAACTACAAATGCTGTTGAAAAGACAGCTTTGAATGTTTTAAATTAATTAATTAATATTAAAGAATTACAAAGAATTACAATTACTGAAATAATAAAATATTAAATGGTAAATAAACAAATTTGGGGTCATAAAGTACTTAATTTTGTTAAGCTCCACTAATCTTTGCATCTTAATCGCCCAGCTTGGTAATCACTGCCGTCTCCCCGAACGTTGTAGTGACTGTTATGCTGAAGTTGAAGGAGGATCGACTGGGTCTCAACAGTGGCATCCACACGCTCATCTACGCCATGACCACATGCAACGATGTGGTGGCCATCTTCATGTTTGGCGTGATAATCAGCGTAATATTCTCGACGAGTGCGTGCCATTCGCATCCCCATCCGTAGACTCGAAATAATCCCACCAATATCGCTCTCTTACAGCTTCGCTCACCCAGCAAGTGCTGCAAGGACCCATTGGCATTGGGATTGGACTCGTTTTTGGCTATCTCTACGGCGTGATGCTCCAGTACTTGCCATCCCGCCACGCGGTAAGTATTCTTCTCATTTCACCCGCCTTCTCCCAGACAAAGGCGCGGCCCAGACGAGCGGGCTGCACTTAAAATGCACATTCAGTGAACACTTAGACACTCAATCAGCGCATTTAATGATGCAAAACGCGCACAAGTCCCACGGGGGAGGCGCTTTGACAGGGGGCGGCCGGTCGGCTGCTGTGCCATATGTACATGGAACTGTGAGAAGGCAATGCACTGGAAAAAATCTTTAATAAAGTAGTTAATTCAAACAAAAGGAATTCTGGGTATTCGTTTGTTATTCTAGTTCACTTTTACTGATGAAAACATAGGTATAGTAATGGAAATATTTTTTTCAAGTGCAGTCTTCTACAGTTACCACCCCTTTGTTGATAAAATGCTTGTGTGGGTGCATTTTGCATAAAAAGACACTTACATGCATAGAGGCAGCGTCAACGTCGACGACTACAACGACACAAATGCAACAACGACAAGAAAAACAACAGATAGAAATGCAACAACGACACCGAGAACGGCAACGATGGAGCGAAGCTGGCGACATTTGCGACGACAGTTACTGCCACCATCTATGTGAAGTTATGCCGGGGACATTGAGGCAGCCACAGCCCGAGCCACAAAACTCATTGCCGCAACTTACACCGCTAATGGCGCGCATAATCAAACGCGTTGGATGCACTGGCACTCCGTTCCCCCAGTTCCATGCTTCCTTTCTTAGCCCCTTCTCGCCGCCATCTCCTTTTTATCACACATACACACATCGACTTCTCATAACTTTTGTTTTCTGCAAGTCGCGCTCGCCTTTGCCACCGTCAAGTGGCATCCGCATTCACGCCGGGCTGCAGTTTGTACAAAAATTTCACGCTGTGCGCCACTTGCATCCTTGCATATTTTACACACCCACTCCGGAGAGGGCTAGCCATCCAGTGGCACCCAAAGTCATACATTGCCACGGGCTATTCACAGCCCTCCCCGGGGAGGGCGACAGTGGGTGGCGTACGGTTGTCATCAGGCCTGCTCGGTTTGGGTGGCAGCATCTTTTCGCATGTCATTGCTACCGCTTTTATTTTATTATTATTACACAGTCTCTTGTAATTTAACGTTCAACGTCACCTTTCCCTACATTTTTCCACCACTTCTTTCGGTGCTAGTTGACAGTATTTTTCAATAAGATATTCAAGATGTTATTTATTCAACGAGTTGTAGAAAACTCAAGTTGTTTGAGGCGGAAAATTAAATGTCCCGTCTATATATACTTCAGTTTTCCCATTATAACTATGGGAATAACTAATATAATAAGTGTCCAGGCAGTCGACAGTAACAAAGGAGACTTACAAAAAATTGATGTAATTATCTATGAATGTTGTTAAACTCAAAAGAATTAATATCTATTGACGAAAAATTCAAAAAACGAATTCAATGTGCTTTAGGTATAATACAAAAATTGTTTAAAAGGCAAGTATTACTGTACTAGTAAGAATTAAAGTAGAGAAAGGGGCCTGACACTTTTGTTTGAATTGCAGTATACGTTGCGTATACGCAACGTGGCCACATGACCGCCCAACAAAACAGAAGCAATGCCCAACTAGAAAGGCAAGGAAAAACAAAACAGTATCCATCAGAGTTCTGTAAACTGATTTCTCCTCTTCTTTGTTTCTATTTCACTGCATCCGAACTCACCTGTTTCGACATTCACATCCACTCTCTTCATACATATCTGTCTCTTGACGATCCATTGCAGACGTACGCAAATGGCCTGCGCTTCGTTTTGACCATCTTGGGAGGCACCATCGCAGTGATGGGCAGCCGCATCATTGGCTACACGTCAGCCGGCGCTCTGGGTTGTGTAACAATGGCCTTTATTGCGAGGATTGGCTGGCGGCGGGAGGAGGCAAAGCTGACACCCGAACAACTGCAGGCCCAGCAGATAGTAAGTATGAACGAAAGAAATAATTGCACTTCTTTTAAAGATTAACATAAATACATAAAGATTTTCTTACTAGGACAACAAGCCAACATAAGTACATACCTTTTCTGGCAATATTATTTTATGATTCAAGTCCCACTGCATTTTCTTACAGTGCATATCTGTCTGGACACGGCTCAGTCGGTTAGCTCTTGCGTTTCGAAGTGTTTTGGCTTTACCTTTGCCTGACTGAGTGCTTTCGAGGTATTGGCCTTCCGACTCTTTTTGCCGTGTTGTTTTTTATTGACTCTACTTTTGTTTGGTTTTGGGTCAAGAAAAATATTCCATGCTAGTATGGCCATTTTTTACGGCTATGTGTGGGATTTTGCCAGGCAATTTGTGACATCACGTCCTTGTCCCATGTCAGAGTAGACTCTGGCTGCTCCTCGATTTGTCTCGAGCATGTGTTTTTCTTCTTCTGGCTGTTTTCCATTTACCTTTCGGTCTAAACTTTTAACTCAGCTGTTGGCCTGTCGATGATTTTTTGCGCTTCTTCAGAACTTGGTATCCAAGGCACCCCTGAGCCGATTCCCGTAACTTGTTCACTTTGTGTTCTTGACAAACAAGTTGAGAACGAAATGATAGAATGGGCTCTAATTATGATAACGAATCACTTTAATGGCTGTACATTGATTTGTTTTTCAGGCTAGTGTTCCCAAGCGTCTGGATCTCATGTGGAAGTTCCTCAAGCCCGTCTCGTTCGCCCTCATCGGCAAGGAAATTCACTTTGCCGGGCTCGAGGGCCATGTAATCGGTTATGGGACGTTGCTGGTTCTCGTCGGAAGTCTGGTAATTAAAATGGTCACCGGCGGTGCTGCCGTCGTGCCACTTATTTAATTTCTTCCTTAAATTTTTCAGTTTTGTGTGGGGAATACTCTGCTATGCGACGGTCTCGGTCCCCTTGGTTTTCAGGTTGAGTTTGGGTCTTGCCCGAAAACTAGGAGGGCTCGAGATTCAACAAAAAAAAAATAACAAAGAATTGCTGGGGTGGCAGGTGGGGTGAACTGAAATGAAAATGTTCCGACACCGCAATGCAAATGTTACCTGCACAAAACAGAAAACGAGCAAACGAAGCCCAAATGGGGCTGAATCGGGCAGGGATACCAACTAGAGATGACCACTTTCTTTTTGCTCTTTTTTTCAGTTTCGCTTGGCTTTTGCATATTTATCCACATATGGCGGAAATCTGTCGAGAAAGGAACGTGCCTACATTACAATTTCCGGTTTTCCCAAAGCAACTGTCCAAGTAAGTTTCCCGTTCCGCGTGTCATGTTTCTGCGGTTCCCGTGCCACCCCGTTCGGTGCCCCATCCATTTTTGCCATCCTGTGTCTCCTGGCCTGACGGTGCTTGCGGTCCTGGCGCTTTTTATTTCATTGCCGGCCATTTGGCCCTCTTGCCACTGGCAGCCGGAACGTCCTGGTCAGGTCAGCCCGGGCTGTCCGAGTCCTTTCGAGTTTTCCCCCATGCTTAAGTTGTACACGTATTTGCAGGTCATGTTCTCTTGGTCAGAGTCATTTCTACAGCGACTGCAGTTGGCATGGCAGCCTTTTGTTTGCAGTTTCACCGCAAGCGGACATTTTGTTTATGTCGCCTGGACAGTGTGTGTGTGTGTCTGTGTCTGGGTGTGTGTGTGTGAGTGCGTCTGTGGTTGCCAGAAATTTAAATGTTCCGCTGGCTTACTTACTCGCCGACAACCAACAAAAAGAAGGCGGTGTAGGTCACATGTGCCACTGTCGTTGGCTTCTATACTTTGCCCTAATATGCGGTTGTGCATATTTCACTGTCCGCCTTTTTTGTCCTGATTTAATTAAAATATTACAAGGCATACAGAGCTACTGTGTTTAATCTGCCGTTGCCGCTGCTGGTGTTGCATATCACTCATACGCAGCGGTGGCCACTGCTGCTCCCTAATTTGAGACATCTAACCAAACCGCTTGTACTCTTTCACTTTCAGGCAGCTTTGGGCCCGGTTGCCCTGGATCTGGCACGTGCGGCAAAAGAGTCCAACCAAGCCCAGTTGGAGTTGGCTGGCAATGTGCTCCTCATCTCGGTCCTGGCGATTATCCTCACCGCCCCTCTGGGCGCTATCCTTATGCTCCGACTGGCACCCCACTGGCTGAAGCACGGGGATGCAGTGGAGGCGCTGGAGTCCCCCACTACGCCCACACCCACCAACCAGAGCAACGCCAACTCTAATGCATTCGGAGGGAAATAGCCCTCGCTGCGAGCAGCTCCAGTCTGGAGTTGACCCTCCGCTAAAAGTTTTAATCCCACTGTGCTTATCCTAGCCATTCTAGCCATCCGTACTTATACGTAATTGTACTTAGAAATATACAGCATCGGAAATAAAACTGAATGCGAAAAGTTACAAGCATAATTCTGCTGAGAGTTTTTCAATTCCTGTTTCTTTTCAATGCAAGACCTTTCTTTAATGTCACACAAATAATTTATCGCCGAGTTCTGTGTCATTATTCTGCCGAGGGAGGTAACAATTTTCAATTCATTTTCAATTTCTTGTTTGGAGAAACCTTTTTTATGGTCTAATTCGGCAGTTATTTGCCTACTTGTCCCTAAATTTCGGCGAATTTACAAAGTTTAGTGTTAATCCTGGAGGACGGTGGATTTAATTGTTTTTCCCGATTAATTGTTTTACTTTGGCCAACAATACAATTTTCAGCACCTAATTATGACTGGATCTATGTTAATCCCTGGTCTGAGCCTCTGCTAATTGGTTTTATAATTAATTTTCGGGGGCTTAAAGCGATTCCATCTGACAGAATGGCTGTATTTTTTGTACATCTCCCAATACCATCCGAATTAATGATTGACAATTGAACAATCTGTTATGGCTGCTCGTATATTTCGATAAAAATGGCCTGCTCGATTAAATAAGTGAACCCAAAATGATTTTGTTAATTCCGGAGACCAGCCATCGCAGTGACATCCACTTCCTTCTCCGGTCTTTACGCCTGCTGCTCTTGTGGCAGCCGCATTTGGCTTGGATCAAGCAAAAACAGGACCCAAAGCTGGAAAAAAAACACAATATAATGGAAAGCACAAGAGAATGGCATTTAATTGAAAAGTGATTGTGGGGCCAACCAGAATCGAGTTTTTCCGACCCCCCTATCAAAGGCAAGAGGATGTCGCCAAGCAAATGCAGAATTTGCAATGCAAAAGGCTTAGAATGAACTTGATGTTCTGACCGCCTTTGAAGCCTTGTTTTTGTTGCTCCAACGGTCGCTTGCATGATGACCAAGGGTACAATGAGAAAAATCGGAGTGATATTAACATGGTATAGCAACTAACTAACTCGGCCTTTTTTATTAATCTTATTTTTTCTGGAATAAAAGCTAAATACTAAATTGCATAATGTTTTTCCAATTAAATTGTAATTATGGACTGTGTATAGCCTGAGTTCCATCTGTGACCCGGATGAGTGAATGCTGAAAGGAATGATATTAAAAGACGGCAAAAATAAAATAAAAGAGTCAGCGATGGAGACTCCACTGGGAATAAAAAAAAACATATTATTTTTATTATCCTGCAGCTGCACATTTTTTCTGTATGACTTCTCCTTGCTATCAAACTTCCCGCAATTTTCGCTTTTGTGCCATGCAAAAAAAAAGAGTTTGAAATTGAAGGTAAATTAGTGTTATTAAAATGGCTGCACAAAAATAATTGCGCAACTAAATGAAAATTTTAATGAAAATTCTTTGGTTTCTACCTTAACCGACCTGAGCTTCGTTTCGTTATGTTTTTACCCCGCCCTCTGACTACAACTGTTCGTTATTAGTAGCATTGTTTTTGCAGTTGATGTCCGTGCAATTAGCATAATGAGACCATATACCCTTCCCCAAGCAATAGCATTTAAAATCCAACAAGCGGCAGAGAAAATGAAGTTAAAAACTGACCTGGAACTTGATGTTTGATCCAGAAAGTGTATTCAAATGTTTATTGCAGCAACAAATATTACGGGATTAAATGTTGATAAATAGTTTTGCAGAAGAAAATGGTTTTTGGTATTGCTACACGGCGTAGGAGCTTGATGGAGTGCCTGAGAATTCCAAACACCAGATTTTCATTGCGAAAGTACCCAACAATTGAGTTATGTGGGGTTGCGAAATTGGCGCATCGCATGCGAAATGGCGCATCAATTATGCTGGCAGTGGAATAATCCTTCAAAACTCATTGCTCTTATCGCGGCCATTGAAATGCCACCGGCCATAGATCAACCTTATCAGCGCAGCCAAAGCATTTTCCTGTGCCAAATAAATTCCAGCAGTTTATTATTCTAATTCGCATGCCGAATTCCGGCAGAAAAAGAACGCCAGGCACGTCACCACCTTACGCTCTGAGCCACCCACATAACCACCCCCACTCCTTGTGCCCAGGCAGGGAAAAGGAGTTCTGCGAGTGAAAAACGAAATCAAATCAAAAAGTTCACAAAAATGCCAAACCAACAGAAATTAAGTTATAAAATTTTAAGGACTATGCGCAGTTTAATTTCCAAATGCCATGCCACCCCTTCCCCAAGGCCCACCCACACCAAGCCACAGATATACACAGGTGGGCGGAGTAGGTTTGGTGGCTGGGCAGGTGACTCCCAAAAGCTCGAGGACTCAGGGGCCTGGCTGGGCAGGAGCGTATTGTGGTTTTTGTTATGCGCCGATTACCATAAAAACAAGCTCAAGAAAGTTACGTCCTCAGACCTCTCCACGTAGAGCTCCGTCAACGGAAACGGAAATCAAGAAAACAAAAAGAATGAACGAACCCAAATGAAGTCAAACCTGACGCGGCGCCCGCTCCTTCAGTTAATAAAGTTAGTTGCGTTTGCCTTGACGGCGAAAGTTTTGAGTTATAAGCGCGCAAATTATGGCTTACAACAAAGCCAGTCGGCAATAAGCAGCGCTGGCAGAAACAAATACCACAAAACAAAAAAAAAATACAAGAACAACCAACAATGCCGAACAAAGGAAAACAATTAACATGACGAAGACACATAAAATTTCCACAACCACTTCTCCAGCCTGCCGGCCGTGGATTGAGGACTGTGGATTGTGAATTTTAGATGTAGTTGGGTGCGTCGAATTAGCGCTTATATTTGCTGGCTCGAAATGTGCGTCAATCACGTGATGGGAGTCACCCGGCGCCCCACAAAAAATCCTGCTTCCTTTCACTCCGCACCCACCACTTGGCTCTTGTCTGCGTCTTGTTGTTTTGTTAATTTTAATACATGTACTTTTTATCGCTCGGCATTCCCCAGCAAGCTGCCGGCTGAATTAAGCCATTTGTTAGCCTGTATCTGTGGCTCAGCTTTTGGCAGCCCCGCCCCATCCTTTTACCACTGCTATCGGTGGGTTTTCGGAGTCACAGGTCACAGCACATCACAGTTATTTTCGTGCAAATGGCATATTTTTTATGGCTTGTCGCTGGCGTCTTGTTCCTCGCGCTGTAATTAGACAAAATTGTTGGCTGCCACGACTCCACCCAATTTCCCGCCCCTCTAAAAAAATAGGAGGTCCCCGCCCATCTATTCTCCGTCTCACCCTCCTCTCCGTCCATTTTTCCAATTGTTCTTTCAGCCCTTAATTCCGCCACTCATGTCCGAGTCCCCTGGCATTGTTGTCCTGTCGCTGAAGGACTGTTTGACACTTGGCGTGCCGGGATAGCGAAAATATTATTCCTGCTATTAGGGTTTCACTCTGAAAACGGTTATTTAGGTTTAGTTTTAAAGACATTGCTAAAATATTTATAAATTCTTATAAGTTCCTAGATTGTGAGATGGAGAATCGATCTTCAAATCGGTTAAGTTATTGCGCTCAAGAATTGGCCGAGATATAGCCATCGCTGGGGGTCATATTGACCATTAAGCGTTTTTACAATTTATGAAGGGGACTCCTCAGAAAATTGTATAAATAATCCAAAAAATATTTTAATCCTAGATGTTGACTCAAAATGATGGAGATACGATTTACAAATCGTTTAAGGTATTCCGCTCAAGAATCGGATGCAAATTGGCCGAGATATAGCCATCTCTGGGGGCCATATTGTTCTTCCGCGCGTTTTCCCAATTTATGAAGAGGATCCCCCAGAAAATTTGGTAAAAAATTAAAAAAATATTTTTTTCCTAGATATTGACGCAGAATGATGGAGAATGGATCTACAAATCGTTTAAGGTATTCCGCTCAAGAATCGGATCGAAATTGGCCAAGATATACATCGCCTGGGAGCTATATTATCCTTCCATGCAGTTTCATTTTTTAAGATGAGGAGTGGAAAAATATTAAAAAATATTTTGTTCTAAGATTTTTATGCTGAATGTTGGAGAATCGATCTACAAATTGTTAAAGGTTTTGTATTAATAATAATACAGACCAGTTTAGAAGAACGCTTTGGGTTTTTAATTTTTATTGTTATCAGTTTGGTTGCGCAGCTTATTTCAAAACAAAAATTGTACAAAACATAATTATTCTGTTACATATATCACGAAAAAGGTGGCTTTGCTATTTACCAGATTTCCCGGCAGCGACCACGGTGGTCGGGCAGGTAGCCCGGCTGGCAGGGAAAGTCTATCATTGCCACCTCCATGATTTTTTCGGTGACAGGCTGTCCGCTGATAGGCTTGACTGTGGTGGAGGCCTCGTACGAGGCCAAAACCTGCTGCTCGTCCAGCTCGACGCACTGGTTTGGCTTGGCGCGGGTCTTCTGGTTATTAGGGCACTCGACCATCTTGAGGCAGTATTTGAGGCAGGGTCTCGGGGCAGGTACCTGTGTCAGCTTTTTGTTGCAAGTGTAGTGGGCCTTGCAGCCTTCGGCAATCTCTGGTACATTGTTATTGATGAAGAACGGACGGCGAGGCTCCTCCGTCGTTGTTGTCGTGGTTGTGGACTCCCTGTGGAAAATTCTTCCTAGTAGTCCGCCCTGCACCGCACTGACCAGCAGAGCAGCCAAAATAGCTGCCAGAAACCGCTTCATCGCCGCTTGTGCTTACACTCTGAGAGATGTTGTACTATTGTGGGCTTTTTCGATCAGCGGACGTATGTCGCAGCCACCCGATAACCTCTAACCCCAAATAATAATCGGGAGGGAAGAGAAGGCGGTTGGCTGATAAACACTCGGCCCGCATGCACACGTACCACAAATCACAAGACATACATACACTATATGGGCTATACTAGCACTATATACAGATACGCGTTTATAATTCCAGACAGTTCTTTTTTCATTTCTGGTTGGCTTTAAATTGGTTTATCGCCAAATTCAATTGCATTCGAGGTGCGACGCACACGCACACGCACATTTGGCAAGTTTGACACAGGAATTGAATTATCTGCATTCTGTGAACCGCAAAATTGTATAAATAAATATTAGTCAATTCGGTATTTCATACATGCGTGCGCATAATTTGAAGAGCCGTGGCCTGTCCAACGAATGACCAGAGGGCGAATACGAGTTTGAACTGGCACTCCAGTTTCCCATTTAAATATATACTGATGCCGAACAGGAAACGCATACAAAAATCGCACGAATATTCAATGATAATGTCGATTATAGGCGAACGATTGGTAAATTGCGCTTTAAATGATTTTAATTGATAACGACGATAGAGTGGGATTTTTTGTTGAAAATTCATCAAATCACAATCGTGAGGATTAGGCAAAGTTTTTCAATTCCGTTACCAAATAGAATAATTAGGGAATACCCCCGCCGCGGAGAGTATATTTGACCTTCGCATTAACAAATTAGATTACAATTTTATTGATTAACAATATGTTTACTAAACAAATGCAAATCGATTATCGTTAATTGCTGGGAATGAACCATTCCCTATAAGCCGTCAAACCTATCCGTGTAAGCTCCCAGGAGCTTAAGATTTTACAAATCGAGTGTAACGAAACTGCTCACCACCAACTCTATTTGCGGATGGGGGAAACTAGGACTTGGTTCAATCTGAAAGCCGGTTGCCAACTATCTGAATAATTGATATTAATCGCATCCAAGAGCTGTCAAAATTAATTTGTGATGTGTTTTCAAAGCCAGATTATTGATGATGATTACGGCCGGGTACTAATGAATGCAGCGGCTAATGGAGGCGAGCTATCCAGTCGCCCAGTCGCTCAGCCGCCCGGCCATCCATTCATCCTAACATTCAACAATTCAAGATATTCAATAGTTGGACAACTGAGATGAGTGGCGGCTTGTATATCCCACAACGGCATTAATTACGCTTCGAGAAATTGATTTGGCTTGGACGTGGGCATCCCATTGTCTGGATGGGAAATCGTTTAATATGTATTAGCATTTATTGCCTGGCAAAAGTTTTAGCAGGCGATGAGAGAAAAGAGAGCTAAGACAAGGCAGGCCGGAAATTGTCGAATACTGATACATCCGCCGGAAATAAGTTCAATTCTTGTTGCTTCGCCTGCCGAAGAGTAAATTAAGTTAAAGTCGGTGGTGCTGGGCTATCGGTTGATCGAAAATGAAGGACAACGCCGGCCAGACGCCTCTCACAAAATAATAAAAATAAATGTCTATCGCAAGTAACACATTTCAGAATCGTCGTAAAGGAGGCTTAATTGCCGCCCACTCTTTAGTTTACAGCACTTTGCACAACAAACAGATCATAATCTGCCCAAAAACTATCAATTTTCAGCCAAATAAAACGGAATATCTCTATCGGATGGAGTGCGAGTCCTTGCTTAAAAGCCAGAGTGACAAAAAAACAAATGAAAATGCTTTACAACATAAAAACAACTGGAGATTGGGATTTCGAAGGCAGAGATGCTGCTGGGGGGTAGGATGTCTGCTACGATGTGTTAACACTTCGAAGGAGCCAAGTTGGGACAGTCGAAATCTTGCGACAGGGAAGTCCTCATAGATTTACGCACACTTAAGCAGCGTTTACTCAGTCTCGGGTCTTCAGTTCTTCAGCTTCAAATAGTCGTATAACTTTTTCGGCAGGCGCAACTATAGCCCGGCTTTTTCTTTTACTATTCTATTTTTTTTGTTTACCGTCTCTTTGTCTTTGGCTTTCGCTTGAACTGCTGTCCGGACGGAGCTCACATTGAGGGCGTGGGTGGGTGTGGGGGGCACTTCCGGGGCGTGAATGAAGTGCCATGTTCTCACGCTCACGCATTTGCCAAGTGCTTCTGCCGCATACTACTGGTTCTCCTGCTGGCCCACATGTCGTATGAGTTTTATGTGGTTCTGTTTATATGACTGTCTTCTGTGCGCTCAATCGTTTCTCAGACACATTTATTTGTCTTGCTGCTGCTTCTTTGCTAGTTTAACAAATAAAATTAGTGCTATAAACATTGTCTCAGTCTGGGAGCTGGATCCAGGGCCTTTTCCACACCCACCCACCTACCACACTATACATCTCAATTAACATTTGGAGTAAAGCAAAAATTCTGACAAAACTTATCTTCATCTAAAACAGCTCACAACCAATAAATCAGTTAGCTTATGATCTCTATCACTAGACCCCACCCCCATGAAGCTGCGCCACTGATGTCTTCTTTATATTTGTTTACACAATCGCAACTCTTTGCCACTTCAAAGTTTTTTTTTTTGTCATTTTTTGTGCTTTTGTTGTCGCTATTTCTTTGGGGATTTATTGCCACAGCCAATTTTCTAGTAGAGCAAGGGGCAGTGGCAGACAGAATCCTTGTCTTGTATCCCATTTCCGGCAGATGACTCGGATGTTTGTTTTAGCGGCGGCATTCCATTGCGCTGCAGTCCCACATCGCCATCGCTATTAACTTTAGCGAGTTGGTTTTGTTGTTTTCTGTTCTGTTCGAGCTGAAAGAAATATCTATAAAATTTATTTTATATGGGCGGCATATCGAAACAAATGCATTTGGAGCACAAATAGCCAGCGGGCAACATAAAATATACCAAAAGATGATCAAAGGTAAACACATTGATAAACAGACAATAAGTTCGAAGTTATAAAGGTAATGGGATGGACGCAAAGATATCATATTGAAAAGTAAGTTTTAAGGTCCAGGCAAGATTTAAGTCCATGATACCTTTCATATTATTTAGTTTTATAGTAAACTTAAAATATGATATACCCACTTGGTATATCATATAAGGTACCATGTTTACCTTTAAGGTTATTCTCTTTTCTTAAGAAAAAAAGAATCTCATTGAAGCCGAGTAGGTGGCATTTAATGGGCCATTTTTAGGTGCTTGTTAGTGGCTCTTAGCCCAAGGGCAAGCCATTCATTCTACCATATAATCGTGCAAACGGCTAAATGGTCCTTATCGGCCATTAAAATGGCCAACAACCAGACTGTTATTTATTTATGGTTGGATCTGCTTCTGGTAGATACACACACGTATTTAGCAATGGTCTATGGGATTATATAATTTCGATTTAGCGCACGCAGCCTGCCATCCAGCCAGGCACATAATTATAATTCGCTGTCGGGCGGTCACTGAATTGCAGAATACTCGTCGAACAAACGACGAAACAAATTGCTGCAAATAAATTTTATTATTATCGCAATTGAATTGAATTTGAGATAAACGCAAAAATAATTCGCATGTTGCACATGACCGCAGAAGTGGTCGGTGAATCGATAGAGATTTGACCAGCCGGCGAATCTCAGCCAGTAGGTCGGGATCGGCCTCGGTCCTAGGGTCCGCAGCATGTTCCTGTGTGTTGTAATCCGTGGCAAAGCGATTATAGTTTTTGTTTGAATTTGGAATACGCCCACGGTGTGGGGGCTATGGGCTGGGAGGGAAACGATATGCAGTATTTACATTGATGCACTTTAGCCGTGTTTAATTGCATGCCAACAGCAAACGGGGCTGTGCGGCCCACAGTTGGCCGATTAGTGTCCAATGAAGTCTGCACTACAGAGTCACTTTATTTCCAATTCAAATGCAAATGTTTCTGGACGACAACAACGCTTTTAGGCTTCTGGCCGGTGTGCGCGCTAATTTAACAGCCAATGCGGTAAATTGCAAGTTTTGACCACTGGCTGATTATTATTTATTTTGGTTTTTGCATAAGCCATTGGCCCCACAATTTGTCATTACTGCCGGGCAATAAAATCCGTTTCAGATATATTGGAGCAACAAACAAACTAATTTATTGTAGTTTTTGGGGTTTCCTGGTGCAAATTTGCGTACCATTTTTTTGATAACGATATGTGGTCGGACTTAAAGGCTAATTACATTTTATTTAAGCCTCTGATTCTGGGCAAATATTTGGTGGTTCATTAGCCTATTCCACTCCTTCCTTTCATCCTTCTCGGTTATCCGTTCACTTGGCTTCACACTTGCCCGCATTCATGTAAAAATTGAGCTGCCATTGAGCGCCCAGCCTCACTTGAGTTCAATTAAAACCGCACTTGTAGTTGTTTGCATAACAAACACACTCGACCAACTTGGCCAACTGGTCAGGCCACCCTCTCAGTGTCGACCACGCCTACTTGCCACTCGGCAAAAGCCCACTGGCCCACTGTTCCCCCTGCCTCCATCTAGTCCGCCCACCTGCCTTCTTCGGCTGCCGGGGTAAATGAAAATGAACTCGACGCCAGTCAAAGGCTTCGACGCAGTCATTGTTGGGCATTGTTTAACAATTAACCGCAAATTGAATGCAATTAAATAAATAACGGTGTTGAACCTTTGTGCAAACGGTTGTAGGTACGTGTTCGCGTCGTCGAAGTTACCCTACTCCACATTCCTGCCCACCAGTCCCGCAAATTTCCAATCCTTCTGCCCTCCAGTCCAGCCCTTCTGGCGGGCCAGTGGCGAACGCAATGCAAACACATGCACTCACTCATGCCAACACTGCGTATGTGCGTTGTACAAATGAAATGAAATATTACGTATACGTCACGTCGGTCCATTGGCCACCAAGCAAACACACAAGCACAATGGCCGCCCAACCGCCCAGCCGAAGTTGCCTGCTGGGCCACGTATTTGCTAAAGTTATTGTTGAGCTCGATCTGCTCCACCATTAAGGATTATTCCATAAAGAGGAGCTTTCATCCAACACGGATTGCACTAACTGCATTGTTGGTTCCGCAAAAATAGTAATTCATCTACTCTGGTTTACAGATGAATTTTTATTATTACTATAACTAAACTATATAAATATAGTAATGGTAACAATTAACTATATATTTCTAGACTTTAGGTAGCTACTATAACAAAATGAATTTCATATTTTGCATGTAATTTAAGAACGCTGGTACAAAGATTCTTGTCTCTTGGTGAAGATATATATCTCCTTAGTTATTAGCCTAGTAAGCTTGTAGAAAGGGTATGAATTTATTGTTTCTGCTGCAGTGAGAACAAGAGTAGCAGCCCCACTATAAATGCAGCCAATTAATGGCCTTAACAAGCTCTGCCAAGCCTTTACAAAGCCCTAGTTCTTAAGCACCCTTAAAGCCCATAAATGAGTAGTTGTAAGATGGCCAAACACTTTCTGCATTGATTGATGAATTGGCTTTGTTTCCAATGGGGGCCATTCAACGCCAAGAGTCAATTGCAATAGTTTGACTTGCATTGTTAAGGTGGAATACCATACAAGGAGTCGACTGGCCCATTTGACACTTTTTATTGAGCTGTTTTGTTGTGCCACCGATGAAAAAATTGCAATTTGCTCTTTGGCTAGGGGGGCGATGGTCTAGTCCGCTCTTTCATGCTGCCAGGTAGTTGCCAGGATGCCAGTTACATGTGCACGCAATCTAAAACTTGTATGACAACGACACCGTACCCGCTCCTTGTATTTCAATTTTACCTCGCCACCCCACGCTGAATGTCTATTTGCCAGAACCACATCCGAAAAAACTGACTGTATCCGAGAGAGCAAACAGCAAACATGAAACGCGAAACGCAAATGTTAAATGTTAGTAAGACATGCAAAGTTATTGTCACACAATGCGGCGTGTTCGGTAGAAAAGGAAAACACTGCCGAAAAGAATTCTATTATTTGGCCGCCTTTGCATTGATTGCACTCATTGCAGGCTTTCATTTCGCCAGGATTCTGTTTAGCCAAGTGCTCTACGTCACTCCCACACTGCCTCACCTCGTGTGTTATGACAATTTATTGCCTGGTGTTTGACGAAATTGAATAGCCGGGCGTTGGATATTGTTGTCCGGGTCGTGCGATGGTGATGGAAATTGGAAATTGAAAATTGTTTGCAGTTACTGAAGTGGTAACTAAAAAAGGGGACAAAAAACAACGGGGCCAAAAGGACGTCGCCATCAATAAGGTAATACGATTGCCTACCATTAAGCCACATCGCACATCCTGCCTGTTCACTTTTTAATCATTTCTGAATTGAAGCCAGAGATGGGACAAAATTTAAATCAGAAAAACTGGTCTCCCCCATACAGGGAATTCCTTTGAATTGTCAACATGACCATTTCACGTCTTTTGTTCCCGGCTCTTTTTTTATTCATGCGAAACTTTTACATTTTGGCAAACAAGAAGTCAAATTGAAAAGTTTTTATTTTGTCAACAGCAAAACAGAGAAAAAGTGAAATTAGAAGCCGCGGCCAGGCAAGTGAAACAAAGTTGGCAACGCAGCCCAATTGCCGAGTTGTGTTTCCAACTCGATTCCACAGCAAATAGCGTCCCAATCCAAGTTTAAGGTTTTGGTGGAAGAATTTAAAGTTCATTGTATTTAAAAATATACAATCATAAATTTTTATTTCTGAAGACATATCTTATAAAGATATTGAATTTATATATATTTTTTATTTAAATTAAACTTATCTTAAGTAAGTGAACAGAAGCCCCTAAAGAGCCATAAATCAATCAATAAACTATCAGATAATTAAGAAATATGCAGCCAGTTTGCTCCGAGTGGTTGTCGCTTCGATTTGCAATTAGTTTCGTGTTTTCATTATGCTGATCTGAATTATCTGGACTTCCAAGAAGAGGCAGACTGCTGCAGAAAAATGATAGCCAAGACAGACGCAGATAAACTGCAGCAGCATGGGAGGTAATTATTATTCTTAATTATCCACGGATGGGTTGTCGGGGCCAAGGAAGTTTCATGAAAAGGAACGGAATCAGCCGGCAAAGAATCCTTGTCAGCTCGTCTTGGCCATAAGTCTGTTGCCGGGCAATTATGCAAACGTTGGACAACAACAGCAAGAAGAACAACAATCCAGTCCAGATAAGGAGACCTCCCCGCTTTCCACTTTCTTTTTGGCTCACTCGCGCTCGTTAATTGTAATTGAAGTTTGTAATTAAAAAGTTTATACGAAGCGTAGAGTCATTAAAACGAAATGATGCCCGGCTAATACACACTACTATAGCTTCACTGAGCCCAGCTCGAAGATAGAAGGGATATCGCATGGCCGTGTCTAAGAAGTTAGGGGAGGGTTCAGGTATCATTCGCACTCGGCAATGCCTTGGCATTAATTTTGATTTAAATGGCGTGTAAACGCTTTTAAACTTCCGAGATTTGTGTGGCTGTCCTTCCGGCACTTTATTTAGCCGCAATTGAGTTATTGGCCTCATTAGCGCCTGGCTTTTTGCTCAGCAGCGAGATGCAGCCCGAAAGCGGATTCGTTTCGACTAATTACCGCCAGACGAATGGGTTGGCCAGGATTTGGGCAGGACGGCTGCTGCTTCGGTTGTTTACCTCCACCTTGTTAGGCAATCAAAGTGGGTAAACATGCAACACACACAATCACCCGTCTAGTAGGCACAGACCCACAAAAACGACGAGCAAACGACCTCAACCTAATCATGAATAATGTGCCACATATTCACACAATAAAATCAAGAAAAAGGCAACACAAATATCATAACAAGCCGTCAGCCAGGAGCGGCAACATCCCTTTGCCTCCCTCTTAGCCCGCCCCATCAGAGTTCCCATCGCCCACCTATCAAGCGAACCTATCAGCCAAAATGTGACAGGGGCTACGCGCGTGGCAAAAAGGTGGGGTATTGGCTACACTCAAAAAAAGCTTGAGTTCTACTTTCGTCAGAAGCTGAAATCAGAAGCCGGAAAAGTCATTTTGCCTCGCTGTGTAAGTGAAACGGGTAACATATTAAATATGCGTGTCATGTCCATTTATTTGGCTTTGTTGTCACCTTCGGCCATGGTGACTTTTCAATCTCGGCGAGCGTTTCACGCTGGGGACTTTGCACAAACAACAGAGACAGTTGCGTTGGCGGGAGGGGCAATCTGGATAATGTTGAAAACATATTTTGGAGAGACCGAAGTCGGCTTGATTGAATGGGCCTAGGCCATTGCCAGACATCTAAAGTGCACACACACGACTGGCTAGGCAGCATCCAATGCCTCGAGAACTTTCCCGCAGCCTGCAACGCCCTAAACCCTATAAGGGAATATTTTTTAACCCCAGTCGGCCGCTTAATCAGCATTTGTCAAATGAAAAACCTTTCAGCAGTTCAGTCAGATGGCTATGCTTTCAAGGATTCTTCTCCAAAATGACACTGACATTGCAGAGACAGGCAAATGGCGTCGACTCCTTTCAGCTTCCTCTCTGTGTGTATGTGTGTGCGTATGGTTTAGTATGCATATGTGTGTGGGAGTGTATGGCTGTGCTTCTTAACAATGACACCAGAACTGCCTGGCATTATGCGGGCTGGTGGCTGCATTGAGTCTAAAATCAACTGTTTCAGTTGACAAATTTGAGCAAAAAGTAAAAATGTTCCAGCTAGCAGACAAAGTCATGCCACAAACGACTTTGTGTGCGTGGTGGCAGGGCAGGGGGCGTGGCAGGTGAATCGGAAATGTGAATAGCTGGGGCAGCCACCTGGGTGAGCAAACGCACAAAGGCAAGAGCTTTAGCAGGTCGAGTGCTTTTCCCCCATTGCGAGCGAATCTGGCAAATTTCCATAAATCATATTAACCCACATTTGACATTACTCTGCTTTTGGCCCTCCCCGGTACGCCCTGTTTCTAGCATTGTTTGACTAAAAGTTTTCATTTTGTATAGTTTTTCCTTCCTCCTGCAGATTGCACTCGTCCAGAAGTTTCCCCTCAAAGATGCCAGTTCCCAAAAGGTTTTCAGGGCCACCTTTTCCTAATGAATAACAAAGCTCTCAATTGTGAGAGGCCTAAATAATTCAGGCTGAGTGAATATTGATGTACGTCTTCTTGATTGTGGGGGGTGCTTAAAGTGGTACAAGGACGAAAAATATCTTTCAATTTGCAGAACATTCGAATCGCATGCATTTTTTATCCTAATTACCCCAAAAACAGAATGCGTATTTACATGCTTATTTAGAGAGCTGGGCCTCCGTACCTGGGCAATAAATCATTTTTATTGTTTGCACTTAAAATACCATTGTGTTGCAATAAAGTCGCAGTAGTAAAACACGAACGTCGGTCTTTAAGGTGGCATAGGAGCAGAAAATATGGCCAAAATGAGCCCCACATGCCGGACATGGTACTGGGCCGTCTTCTTTCGTTTTATTTTTTCGGCCCAAAAGTGCTTAGCCCGTCGTGGAAAGCCTAATTGACTACTCGGGATATCTTCTTTCGGCACTCGTCATTAGTTTTAATTTTCATTTGAGGATGCTTCGCTCGGCCTGATCCTTGGGAAATGGAGGAGCCATCGCTTCCTGTGTAATTATGCAATCACTTTTTGGCGTGGTACGATTGCTTGCATGTCTTCTGCTTCCGGCTCCGAGACTTTTCAATTCCCCTGCCAGCTCACAGGCATTACAAATTGCTGCCTTAGGTCTGGCTAATGCTTTGCTATTTGTACAAAATGCTAATTTGATTAATTTCCATTTCATTTTTATGAGCCCGCGCTTATTTTGCGTCGCATTAAATCCATTTTTCAGCCGATTCGCGTGCCGGCACTCATGCCCCTGGTGCCCCGTGCGAGTGGGTGACGAATGTCGGCTGATGAGTGACGAGTAGAACCACCGAGCACTGCCACTGGCACTGGGACTGGCAAAACTGCTCCAAATCTGCAGCCAGGACGAGGCCAGCTCCCAATTAGGATAATCGGTGGCGGGAAATGTTAATTTAAATGTGAATGATTGTCGTGTTGGCTTTCCTATTTCAGTGACTCTTTCTCTCTGGTCCTCTGTTTTTATTTATTTTTGTTTGTGGTTCGTTCACTGTTGCTTCAGACTTGGGCTTTCGTGTTGGCCTGGACTTGCGTGTAGCGTTGGCGACAAGACTACATGTGTTTTAGTTTTTTTTTGTTAGTGTGTTTCAGAGGTTTGCGGAACTCTTGCGATTGTGTAAGCGGTTGACTAAGCTTAGTGCCGAATGGGATTTTCTCGTGACGGACAGCCATGTATGCTCTGATTAGCCAGGTTTGTCCTAGGCATCCTAGGATCTAATTTATCCTGGGCATAGTGTAGAACTTACGGCGCTGACTTTCGTGAAGACCGCACCACGCCTTAGCGGCCTTTTTAAGAGAATCCTTTCTTCCCTTTTCATTGGGTAGACAGGTCGCCTCCCGAAATTTCTTTATGAAGTTGACAAAGGCGAGCTTATTGGCCCGTTGTTTTTCCTGCCTGGCGGCCTTTTTCTTCGCCTGCAGTCGGCTAACAGGGGCCTTGCAAGCATTTCGGCGCTTAACAGGTGCCGCTTTGCCTTTCGCTTTGGGTCCTACCAATGGATTTGGCTTGGTCCTTGGCAATGCCTTCGGCTTCGACTTCGACCTTGGCTTTGGCTTCCCGGCTTTCTTTCGGAGGTTCGACTTCTTCTTCGGCGACTTCTTCGCTGCAAGACTAGACTTCTTCTTCTCTGTATTTTTGGGTTTCCGCTCTATTGTTGTAGCAGTTTCAAACATATTCCAGTCCTGCAAATATGTGGAAAAATTATAAGAACTGCCGAAAATCTACCGATCGCACGATTTTCAAAAACTTTTTAATTGTACGTACCAACTCCTCGTATCGCTGTTTCTCACTCGGAGTAAGGGTTCCCCAAAGACGGATCGCAATATTAGCAGCATCATTGGGATGCATTTCCCCATGCTGACGGCTGTAAAGACGCAGGAAGTTCCTGTACGCCTTCACAGAATCCGAGGGACGGTTCACTTCTCCGAGAATATTGCCCATGACGAAAACTTTTTAATTTCGATTTTTATACTATCCTAAAATTTTTGTTGTATTTTTTACAAATTTATCTGCTTACGATTTATCAAAATACTGTATCAAAAGTTAAACGTGTTTGTTTTCCTAAATTGTAACGCAATGCTTGCTTTCTATTTAAAACTACCAATTGAAAGTAACAAGTACCAAAAGTATAGCTACTATGTTTTTCATAATTAAAGAGCTTCCTGCTAAAAACATGGTTGAATGCAGTGAGCAGACTGGCAATCTTATCGCTTGGCTAACGAACTAACGCCATTAGCCAACGCGGCGGACGAAGCGACAACCGTCGGATAAGTAATAAAAATACAAAAAAAGGCCAACAACCGACCATTAGGATTACGGGTGGGGAATGGGAAACTAACCTGAGGAGGTGAAGCCTAATGAAATTCCGCAGAAACATGTTCTCGCCTGATAAGCAACCATTGGTCAATCGGCGGTGGCACAGCCAGTGCGGCATGCAACCAGCTCGAAATGTGCACCACACAGGCGATCCCGCGGAAGCGAGCGTGACGTGGTACGCAAAACGCGAACGTGAACTCCTCCGGTTTCTCCGGGTCACACGAAATATGAAAAACTGCAGAGGCGAAAAGTCAATGTCATTTGCAATGCAGCGTACTAAATTATTTTACATGGCCATCTACAGGCTAAAAGCAAACGGGTCGAACGGGTGGCTTTAAACAAGGTCCGAGGTAGGAATTTGGCCAGGAAGAGAACCACTTTCAGGGCACAGTATCTGGGTAGTATAAGCTTCAGCAGACTGCAAGGTGACCAGATGCACTTATAAAATGTATCTTCGGCTATATTTTTTTTTTCTAAGGTTAAAGCTGCTTGAGTTCAGATGAGGAATAGTAGGGACAAATCTATTTATAAATTAGGGGATTTTTAGACTTTATTAAATTATTAATTTTGTTGGATTTATTGGAAGAAAATGCAGTCCATTCAACCTTTTAAATAAGAGCGTTTATTATTATTTAAAATCAAAAATAAAATAGCCATCCTTCCAGTGTACATCCAGGTGTTTAAGTACGCTGTGTGTCTGTTTCGAGTTTGAGGCATTTATCTCTATGAAAAGAAATCGCTCAACGCCCAGCCAGGCATGGTGCAGAGCAGCTGGCCCAGCAGGATTACGGGAGCGGCATGGGACTGCCTTTGTCTTATCCAGGCGGAGCTGATGCCTGGTTGGCAAAACTGGTGGACTGGTAAACCGGTGGACTGGCAGCCACCGCAAAGCAGGGTTTCCGGCACCGGTGCGTAGTTCTGCGTTGAATTTCATGCAATGATTCGGCCGCAGAAGCAGTCGGAGATCCAGCACGGAGCAGCGGGGAGCATCGTGGACGACGCCTCTTCTTTGGCTTTGTGTATGCAAACAAAGTACGAGATAAACTTTTGTTCTGCCTGAACTTTGTCGCGGCTGGAAGTTCGCTGCTGCTGTTGTTTTTGCTGTTTTTATGCATTATAATTTCAGCTGGCTTTCGCACAATTCCCGTTTCTGTCCGCGCTTTATGAAAATGAGTTAAACATAATACAAATCTCTGGGGCAAGTTTGGAAAATTGTTTTTAAATTTAGCCGTGGCCTCAGTTTCAGTCTCTGCCTCAGCTACAGCCTGAGTCTTGGCTTCAGTGCCAGGCTCTACTTTGCTTTTTGGGGTTTGGGGTTTGTCACACGCGGCAGCAGCAGCAGCAACAGAATTGAAAATGGCAGAAACAATATGTCATTAGAATATAAATTGAAATTGACGGTCCAACTTGTTTGCGTTTCGGCGGTACGTCCTTTTGTGACAGCGAGAGAAGGAGACATGGTAGCTGTCATTGGTTTAGCATGTTGCAGGTTGATTAAAAAACTATACGAGAGTGCCGCTCAGTCAATGCTCACGTGCCGCACGCAGACTGAGGCGCAAAATATACGGATGCGGATGCCAGGACTTCTTCAGGACAGGAGTGGTGGTGTTGGGGCTGGCCATAGACATACTTTTCCAATTTTCCATCACGGTGGATGGAAGGTGGAGGAGTTGTGCGAAATGAGCCACTCAAAGCAATCAGGCAAACACATCTCCCCCACCCAATCACTCAGCGGGATCCGGGTCGAGAAACCCATCCCGGAATCCTCACCAGCCATCAGCGCCATGAATTATGCAAATCTCTTGCGGCCAACTGAACGCAAAACTCAAGGAAAACCAAAACCAAAAACAGGCAGCAGTAGAGATGGAAAAAAATCAAACAAAATCGATTGATGTTCAAATTTTTCTTAGCATCCGCAAACAATGTTCTCTTTCTTACGAAGGAGCCCTCTGCCTTTTGATTTGTGCGCCAAATGACAGGAGCGGGAGTGGACGGGGCACCGGCTCCTCGGCTGTCTTGTCCTGATGGCCTACTCCTAAATTATGTAGATTTGTTTTAGCATAATGCTTGGGCGGCGAGGGTGTTGGCCTGCGTGTGGACGAGGATACAGGGGATCCTACAGCGATTTTTTCCCGCCTGCAACGTTTTAAACCGCCATTAAGTTTCCTCCATAAATATCAGGCCAGTCCCCCAGCCCCGCTCTGCTCTTGAAGAATTATGTAAATTTATTTGGTCACAGGGCCTCTGCCGTCTTGCTGTTTGTCTTCCCAACTTCATACTCAGTCCATCGCATTGAATTATTGCGAGCTTCCCGGTTTTCCTGGAAACATATCGGAACTGGTCCACGTCAAAATTGACCTTTTTGACATAGCATTTCCCATTTCCTGTTCAGTTGCCATAGTTACATATATTTTTCGAGATGCAGTGTAGTCATCTTTGTTCAGTGATATATGTACATATGAAATTCTTAACTATGCCACTCTGCCTCAACTAATTTAATTTCTTTGCTTTTGCATTCTTCTCACAATTTGGTTTCATTTGTCCGACTGTCCTTTTGTTTTGGGTTTTTGATTGGCCAACTTTTTCATTGGCAAAACTTACATTTTAGCAATAACCGTTGGAGAAATCAAATCAGCTGAAAATTAATTTAATTCGCACTTGAATGGCAAAGTTTTGCTGCCATGTAGCTTTATGATTTGCTCGCATTTTTTTCCTCCATCGGGAAATGGAAGGAAAAAAAAACCAAGAAATAAAATACCGAACTGCAGAATTTTAATTATAAAAGTTTGAATCTCGCTCGCCTTGACGCCTTCCCTTTGCCTGACTGACTCGTCCTGTCTGCGAATTTTTCGCGGCAGGAGAAGTCGCTGAAGTTTCAACAGTTACGGGTGTTAGTGCAACATTCCCCATCAATTGCAGGTGGGGGGCAGTTCTTCTGCACTTTTCCAATTGCACCAATATTAATTATGATTTCATTTTCGTTAGTTAACAGTTCTATTCCGGCAATTCCTTATTGCTGGTGCTGGTGCCTCGGTGATTCGCTTCCATCTTGTGAAATGAATACCAATCGCACTGGCGGAGTAGGATGTGAAAAAAGCGACCCATAGAAACGAAGCAGTAAGTGAAAGAGTTTCCTTGTGGCACAACTTAATTAATTTTACATTGCTGCGAGTGCACTGTTCTCGCTGGCTGTCAGAAAAGTGTTCAGATGATAAACGAGCTAATTAATATGCGCCAAAGTTGTCCCTGGGCCAACTGGCCAAAGCCAATGCAAATAGCTGGAACGAGTCGCTTGTGGCTCTCCAATTATGCGATATGATTTGCAAAAATTCCATAGCATATTTTTGCGGACTCCTCGAGTGCCTGAACGGCCCCTTGCCACCTACCCTTGGGGCAGGCCGTTTCAGTTCAACGACACAGTTTTCATTAAAATTCATGTGAAATATATTGAGACTTGCATGCATAATGGTCACTAAGTTTGCAGTTTGCCATGCCCCCTGCCAGCTTGAAGGGGGTGTCAAGTGGGCCACGCCCCCAGCCACACAACGCACAGGGCCTTCTTGCAACATGCAAATACCGACGTGGGCCCCAGTACCAACAGTTGCAACTTGCAACGACATCGACAACGGCATCCGGGTATCCGCTTCGGTCTATTCCTTTCTAAATGAAACTTGCTTTTTTGCACTGAGAAGAATGATTTTGATGAAAATTATAACTATTTTTTATTCAATTTGGAAATATAATTACAAATGATTGGCAATATATTTTTATGCCTTGTGGGATATATGCATTTGCAAGCATGATAGAGTCTTAATATCTTAAGAAATTTAAGAGCAAACATACTTGTTTTCTGTGTATAAATTTCTCTGGCATCCCAGCCGCCTTTTTGCCCTGGGCTTGTATAAAAACGCAGCTCAAGTAGTTTTCGGCGTCCTATGAAATTTCATGCATAAACTTTTCCAAATGCAAAAAACTTTTAATAATTTAAGCCGTGCACGTATGTATGTACATGCATACATCCTCTGGTCAGCGTTTGAGTTTCCAAAAGAGCTTAAAAGAGCTTGAGGCATTTGAGTGGATTGGTGAAAAAAACGATGAAAAGCAAAAGGATCAGGTCTACCTACAGTTAGGAAAAAAAATTCCATCGATGATTATGCATTGCGACACAATTTCTGGAAAAGTTGGCAAGCCCCCAAAGCCCTGCAGGGAAATGAAACAAGGATGGTTTAGTTTACATCTAATGCTTTATTTTATTTTTGAATAATTTATGGTTTCTTATGCGCATTAATCATACAATTAGCATCGTACTAGGTATTTAGAAATTTATGAATTCTGTTTTGAATGAACACGTACTGCGCACGCGCCTCGCTATTTCTGGTTTATCTGAACTATACTTGTAAGTAGGTTCCCCACGGACTCGGTTCTGTCTGGAGCCATCGATCAGCTTTCATCGGGCTTCAGGCTCCCCTCCCGTCCATGGCTCTAACTGTATAATCTGAGTAATGCATACGATTCCTCCTGCACTCGACTGGCTATGTTAGGTACACACACACATACACATTTATGTAGATAAATTGTAACTCTTTGTATTTGCTTGGTTTTTATATTTTCTTTTTTTCCTTTTTTAAGTTTTTTTTTTTTGGATCTGTTTTTATTTTTTTTTTTTATTTTGGCTTTGACTAAATACAGGAGTTGTATACGAGTTCGAGAGCATGCTAAAATATACAAGTGAGCTTTGACCTCTATTGTGTGCCCTAAATGAAACGGTACGGATCCGAACCGAATCGTACAATCGGAAAAGGTGCAAAAGCTGATAAAATGCCTGCTGGGTTCGTAACACTCAATAAGTAGCGTATTCATGTATTTACAGGTGACACTGGCGGCCCTCTGGCTTTTGACCCAAAAGTCAAGTGGGTTGCGCGACGCGCCATTAATATGCATGCAAAAATTCACATTCAAATATTTCCACTAATATTTCAAATGGGTGAACTAGATTAGATTCATTTTTGTTTGCTTGCATTTCTTCGTTTTTGGTTTTTATCATTTTGGTGGTACAACATGTTTGCTTAAAATCTAATTTACATTGAAAAACATTACATTGAATTTGCGGTATGCTGTTATCTTTTGGTTATTGGTGCGCTTACTAACTAAAATAAGAGTACAGCTCCAATCAAAGGAATGGCAATCCAGGACGAATCCAAAACAAGCCAAAACACAAACGTGGAAAATACTTTACACTCTATTACATTTTGCGGTGTGTTGTTTTCTGCATTTTATTCCGTTTGAATATTTTGTTATTTATGGTTTCGTTTGAAACTAAATAATATCACTATATAATATTTGCTTAATTTACATACACATCCAGCATCGGGCGTGGCACCCCGACATTTTATGAAGTAAAATGCGGTTCACATTCAGATATCTAATGCTTATTTACATGACCTAGTTCAAGTGGCTTAAACTACCGTGGGGATGTTTGGAGTAGGGCTGGGCTGGGCTGGATTGGGGTGTTCGACGTTCTGGGGACTGAAATTGCATTCTCAAATTGCAATTTCCATTAACCATTTCCGGTTTTATGTGAATATGTGCTAATTTAATCGTGGACAAAACACTTGAAAAATTATTTACACGGTTTGCATTTATTTCGCTGCAGTTGCTCTTTCATCTCCAATGGGGTATTATTTAATTTTCCTCTAGTTTTCGGGCTTTTTGCATTCAGTTGCTCTCTGGTAATCGTACTGTGGTCAGAACGAGGCGGCAACAGTTCAAACATTATGAAAAAATCGCCGAATTATTAATGCTTTAATGCCTTGAGCTGCATTTTCCCACGCCAATCGTCTGGGGGTGGGTGGAGTTGAGTTCACTGCTTACCCCCGGCCCTGCCGACGTCTGTCGAACTGACAATTACTCAAGGCCAGGGCCAGGAGCAGACCCGTGTGAAGGAGCAGGCTCTGCAGCTGAAATCCTGACCGGCTGCCGGCGGCACCGCTGTTGCTGCGCGACTTGGAACTGGCCAGCACCTCGGCATCTTCGGGGGGATTCTCCTGGCCGTTGGTGGCTACGATAAATTGAAATATATCGCTGACCTGCAGGGGTGAAGGGTGACGGTGACAGAAACGAAAAGAGAAGAGAAATAGAAAGACCAGCTGGGTTTAGTATGGGAAAAGTGGCACAAAATCAAGATTAAGTAGCCGCCCTGTCAGCCAGATTTATGTTCGCTCTTTTGGGCCATTTTGCACTCACCTCATTCCAGCCATACCGGTTCTTGGCCTGCACAATTGCCTCGTAGTAAGCGCCCGGATGCAGATTCCTGATGGTGTACGACATGATGTGTGTAAGGGGTTCCGAGGCAGGACGATGCTCTGGGGTGAGAATAAAATCGTGCCACCTTCCCGGCTGCTGGTAGGTATCGTTCATCTGCGGGGAGAAAGCAAAGAAGAACCAAATTAAGTGCCTGACTCTACCATTGACAGTTTTCCTTTGATTCCTTAATTAATTTTACGTCCTGCCCGAGAGAGGATACCAAATGATTTCCGCCGGCGCCTGATCAAGTTATGACAGCTATCACATCAATTAATCCTCCTGTGCTACCCCACTTCTGGCTTCCTCCTTGTGCTTTACGCTGCTACGATGGGAAGTCATCCCAATAATTGCACTTCAATGGATGCTCTTCCGTAAAAAATTATCTCCACACGGACCAATCAGCCGGAGCTTGGCCACTGGCACTGGAACACTGATATTGAATTACTGAATGCAGTTTGTCATTCGGGCATTCAATCGTCGTAAAGTGTGTGTGGGTCGAAATGTGTAAAATGTCATTAAATCTCGCGCCTACAGTCGCAATTAAGCGAAATGTTCCTGTCTCTACGTTCCAGGTAGTAAAAATCACTTTTCTCGATGACTACTCCATCAGTCAATGGGCCTTGCTTTGCCTTCCTCCAAGTCTGACTTCACCTTAAATCCTGTGAAATTGTTCCTGCCTTTTGTGAGTTTCGGAAGAGAAGTTTGTGGGCACGAGACATTGATGTGAATGTAATTTAAATCACGTGCCTCATTAGTGCACCGGCGTTCCTTAAATTGATACCCCATTTCGAAACCAGACGTGACAGCCCCGATATTGCGTTGCCTTTTATCGCAGAAGCTTTGGCCGAAGTATCCTTTTCCAATCTTTTGTGTAGATGTCTGGGTGGCGGTATCAGCCATTGTGCATATTTCACAATTAATTAATTGAATGTACTTCTTTCATATCGGATTACTTTCGGTGGCGTACCATCCCACCCAATCCCATCTTCAGACTCTTCCCGCCCGACCTCCATGACTCTTACCAGTACTCGACGGTAAAGTAGGCGCACCTCCTCCAGCGGCGGGTAGCTATCGATTTTCCAGGTCAGATTGTAGCTGTCCGGCGAACGACCCCACTTGGGTGAGTAAAATTCTGCGGGTCCGGGTCTTCCGGAAAGCTCCATGTACTTTCGCGACCGTCCCAGTGAATTGTCAGCCACGCAGCTAAAAGAAAAAAAAAACACAAAAACGATTTCTAATTAACTCGCCACGCATATGATCCTCTTAGCCTCCTTGTCTTTAATGTTAATCGACTTAATTGGCTTTTGTTTTTCTGATTTATTTAGTTCTTCCTGCTGGCTAATGTTGGAGTGTGTCACGTTTAGTGATCAAGAAATGCGAAGTAATTTCCTTTGCATTTTGATTGAAGAAATGAATCGTTTATTTTGATTGTATTTTTATTTTTCCTTGAAGTGTTGCATTGAAGCCAACAGTTTGGTACAGAAAAATATAAAAAGTGATGACAAATTTTGGTTGTATTTTTTTCTGACTTTTAGTTAACTCCCTGGCGGGTTGGCAGCAATGAGCCCGCATCGATCTGGCAGTCGGCAAGTGGCTGGCAACTGACTGCTAGGAAGCCAACTGAACTCGACTCAACTAATCCAAACACGTCGACACGTCGTGTGCACAAAAGCCACTCACTGTGGGTGGTGCTCTTAGCAGTGGGTATCCAGGTGGCAGGGCTCGTCCATTGGGCCTTCACCTCCCTATTACCTCATACCCATACCTCACGCCCTCATACCCCATCGCACAAACTTTGTGCATGAAATGTTGTGTCAACATGGCGAAACTTCCGCTTCTTTAATATGTTTCAGA